>CM070565.1:19124063-20487821 GCA_036346405.1 Phyllostachys edulis
GCTTCTGTAGAAAAGTCAGAGTATTTGGAGTTTGTTTGTTGTGCTATCTTTGTCGTTTTCGCCGTTTTATCGATTCTTTTCGCTTTTTTCGATTAGGTGTTGACGAGTGTGTTGATTCCGTGAGCGATCCTCAGCAACAATTTGACCAGCAACAGCAAGGCAAGCAGTTTGATCATACCCCTCTATCGCCCCATTACTTTAAAGGTTAATATATTGTTTTACTTGTATGTATGCATGCTATCTTGTGTTAAAATATCGCTAGCAATCCTATAGTTGCACAATCTGTAGGAATTGATCATCCTCTACTTCCCATGAGCCTAGGTTATTTGTTGTGGTTTGAGCTCGTTGGATGAGCTCTTATCACTTAGTAGTTTTCGACATCAATTGCTTAGCCATGCTTAGTTATCGGTAGTAATGGGCCATCATCGACTTAGTCGATGGTCTTGATCACTCAAAACTAATTATTACTCCTGTATGTCCAGCACTTGTGCTTTGATTAATTTGTAAAGTCAAAATCTGAAAATAAAAGATTGATTTGGACTTGGGCATATTGGATGGATGGTGTGGTTTTTGGAATGTGGTAGTATGCCCGAGTCAACAAGGACCGAAGTTACTTGCGCCACCGCATGAGCATTATTATGCATTAACCACACGAGGGGATATGGGACCTCTTGACTAAGTACTTTGGGAGGTGTTAATTATGAGCTAGTCGGTGGGTATGTTTAAATAAAATGTGTGTGTGTGGTGTTGGGAGGGAGCATTAGCATCGCTAGGGCTGCCTAATGTGTCCTTATCCCCGTGGGTTGCGGCTCTTAATTAGCATCGCCCATTGGAAATGTCTCAGAGGACTTAGCTGCGTGCAGCATACCAAAGGAAGTGTGCTAAATCATGTAGTGAAAAGGCGGTCTGACGTGTGGGTACATTGGTACACCCCTGCAGGGTTAAAACTATTCGAATAGCCTCGTCCTAGGTTATGGACACACTCGGATACGCCCTGTGAGAACTAGACTACAACCTTTAATTAAAACTTGACATGGTTGGTATGAATGGGTAATTCATGCTATTGTTGTGGTGGCTATTGGGTTAGTCACTTCCAGGTTGTTCATGTTGTTGTTATTATGTATTATCTCGTTGTTATTTCAACAATTTAAAAATGCTTTGTCAAATTGCTTTCAATCTATTATATTATTGCAAATGAAAACTTGCTTTGTGCTAAATGAGTCCAAAGCCTCATCCACTTAAATAAAGCTTGCATGTAGCTAATTATAGTTCTGTTATCCCACACGCGGTCTTATGAGTACATTAATTGTACTCATTTGCTTTGCTTATGATAATTGTTGCAGAGGAGGAAGGTGAGTCCGAATGGCCTTACTTTTGTGAGCTTTGTCGTGGTCAGATCTTCGACTAGCTTGGCGGTCCTATTGCCATTGTTTTGTGGGTAAAAGCACACTGGTTGGCTTTTGTTATGGCCATCTTTATGGCACTTTTGCTTCCGCTGTTATCTTTGTAGACTTGTTATTATTTGGCTGGTTGGCCTCTCTTTTGTAATAACTATCCTTTTTATATATTAACTTCTGGTTTGTTACTTGTTCTGTTCTATGTGTTTGAATGGAATTGATGCAATCTTTTGTAATGAGTTGTATGTACTGCATCCATGGGAAGTACATATATCTCGAGGCACGGTTTATTTAGTTGATAATACTAGGGTCAATTGGATGACTAAGTATTATGAGCCTAATAAAACGGGGTCTCACAGTGCAATAGTCTTTGATCTTGGGAACTATTGTGAGACATATATCTGGGACCCTGATATTGGTTTTGTTCCCTGTTAAAGATTATGCTTCTAGTGTAATTCTTTAACTTGAAATAGATCCAATAACCGGGGGTCCTCACAACAACTAGGTGAACATCTGAATGTACTCCTTCGACTTCCCGTCGTGGAGCTTCAGACTGTATCTACTAGCGATTCCAGGTAGCCGGGTCATCCTATAGAAATACCGAACAACTCCAAGTTAGTTGAATCCTCAGCTAGGCCTCACACAAATACATGAACACACCTAACATCATGATGGAATTGGGAACTAGGTTCACCAACTCCACCAAAATGTTCGAGTACTACTAGTGTGAGGAAAGAGTGAGCGGACAATTGAAGACCACACTCACAGTACGCCTGGAAGACTGGAATCTGGCCAATCTCCCACGACGGCCAATGCTGCCCAGCAGCCTCAATCCACTTGACGAACTCCTTCTTCAGGATCTTCTCGCGAGGCAACCAAGGCCTTCATCATGGTTGCATCCATCTCCGATTCAGCCCATTGGGAAGCAGGCCTGGCCATCTTTCCCAAGGGAAAGGGATTTGGATTGGGAAAGATCTCAAGGAGGCACTCGATTGGGAAAAGTAAGAACCCTAAGCCTTACCCACGGTAAGTTTTTATAATCAAGATGCTTGTTGAAGACGTGGCACCCCAACGGTTGCCACCTCTTCTGAACCGCCCAACAAGCAAGTCATATCATATTCTTTAATTTAATTGTCTATTCGGCAAACCAAGTCGTCTTTACACCTCAAGCGAAATTACCTTCTTGACCAAGTCTATTTTTGGTCAAATGAAGCAACAAATAAAAGATCTTACTTTCGATTAGTACTACGACCACTATGTGGTCGTAAGATTCCTAACAACTTTCTTGACCAAGTCTATTTCTGGTCAAATGAAATACTGGTCGAAGATCTTTTCCTTCGACCACCTTTTTACGACCACCTACTGGTCGTAAGATCATCTACGGCTCCTTTTCCAAGTAAGTTATTTTCACTTGAAGCTGGGGGGCTAGATGACAAGGATATAATAATCCTCATTTAATTATTTATTTGTAATTCTTAATATTCATAAGGGAGAAGCCGGAGGTCGTAAGTTCTTTTACGACCACCCCGTGGTCGTAAGCCCTTCTACGACCACCCCACAGTCGTAAGTCTTTCTACGACTAAGCTCATGGTCGTAACTTATTCTACGACTATCCCCTGATCGTAAGTTCATCTACGATCAGTATGTGGTCGTAAGTTTTACTACGACCACCACCTGGTCATAAGCTTTTCTACGACCAATCCCTAGTCGATGGGGCTTACAGACAGGTGGGCCTAGTCGACAGGGAATCTTCTGCACCATATCTGAAGATATGGTGTTGGGTCACAGGGTAGGCTACGATAGCTACAAACAAAAATTTCTACCACGCGAACCAGGATGCCAAGCAAGTAGATGATCACAGATCATTACCAATGAATGAGCAGAAGCAATGGAAGAAGGATTGGAGCATCGTCCAACGAAGAGCACGCCGATGAAGCGGTCGTAGTCGATCGCCCAACGCCCAGAAGTCGATGCAAGAGTCGAGTCGATCGTCCAACGCCCAAAAAGTCGATGCAAAGGGTCGAGTCGATCGTCTAATGTCCTCACGAGCCGATCGCTCTCCAAAGAACGCTCATGGTTCCTTGTGAAGATCGCGGATCGCCCTCAAGCGCAACAATCGTAGTAGCGCCTCTCGGTATCCACATGTCCAGGAAGGAACAACCGAATGCCAGCAGGCTAGCACCAAGTCGCACGCAGAGCTCTCGTGAAGATGGCGGCTAGGGTTTTGGTGGTGTTTTCACGATAACTCCCAACAACCTCATGCATCTCCTTATATAGTGCTCGTGGACGGATCCTATCCGGACATCGCCATTTAATCAGATTCGATCTTGGTTTGTTCCAACCTGCTAAGTGTGTGACCAGAGGTTCATGTGTAGTTCGGTTGTGACTGAAACCCTTTCCGACCACGAGTCGAGCGGCTCCTAGCGTAACATATCGATTCCTCGAATACACACAAATTATATCGAATCTAACCTTAATGCAATATGATCTACGACCAGGTCTTCATCACTTACGACACCAGTGTCCTATCTCAGATACGACCAGTTAGATGTGGTCACGACAGTTCAGAACTCCTCACGACCAGGTTACGACCACTCTATGATTACGTTCGACAGCCTACAACTAGCTCAGATTTGCATACGACTCACCAGAATCGCTCGACCGAGCGACCTACTCGTGTATACTCCCTTTGCCTCACGATGTCTGGTTGAACTCCGTGAGATGTTGTGTCATCCATGGACTGCTCAATACTTTCTCGATCGAATATCGATAACTTTTACGTGGTCGAACACTTCGACTACTAGTGGCATGGCCATGCACTTTCTTTATCCGATCACAACGAGGCCCAGAGACATCTCTCCTGTTATGTTAGGAGGGCAAATCCCATATCCCACCAAATCACATTCCTCTCGCATGTTTCATAGCATACCCGAAAGCTACCTTTATAACTACCCGCCATTTGTAGCGTTTGGCAACCCCTAAGAGTGCTCTTACACATGTAGGAAACCATGCCGATCTCAGTGTCTAAGGATTATACATCATCATTGCTTGAGACCAACTAATGACACATAGATTCATAACAATCTCAATAGTGCCTCAAGGTGGGTCTTATCCAACATCATGTTCTCTAACATGTGTCCATATTATTGGTTTGATATCTCCATATCTATGACTCGTGAAACATAGTCATCAACCAATACATATGCTAGTCTATTCATATGTGTCCTCATATGTTTACGCACCAGGATCGATAAGAATAATTATCGCAGAATATAGAGTTTCACAACCAAGTCACATACTTGATAATCAATATTAATAATATTATTCTAGGAACAAGATAACACATTATCTAATGTCATGAACATAATGAAATATAATCATCTCTATGATTGCCTCTAGGGCATATTTCCAAGATATGGGCAGTTAATTACACTGTTACTCTTTAAGATAATGGCACGATTCAACTCTCTGTCCTGGTGATAACTGCCTGACGACGTGGGAACGTTACTACTCCCACAATAATCTCCAGTAACGGCTCCAACATCTGAAGCATTAAGACGCCCTTTGGACTGGAGAAACGGTAGCCCACTTCGCGCACTGTATAAAAGGCGGGGTCATCAGGAGAAGACAGGAGGGCAATCAGAAACCCAATCAGGAGCACAAGACACTACACTTTAGTCTATCTCGTGATTTGTAATCCAGCATACTCAATACATCCACACAAGAGTAGGGTTGTTATTCTCTCCGGAGAAGGCTCAAACATGTATAAAAATCCCCATGTCGCCCTCTCTATGTGATTTGAGTCTTGGAGACCCCCTGAATCAAACAATCTTTACGTAAGTTCAATTCTAAAACACCGACACTCTTCCTCCCTTCCCCTTCACTCCACTTCCCTCCACAAGCTTGAGCCAGGCTCAAGCTGCACCACACGCGCGCTGGCCGCCACGGTGCCCTCGCTGCCCCGGCCAGCCTGAAGCTTCCTTTCCCCCGTCGTGCACGTCACAGAGTGCTCCGGGTCAAGTATATCCAAACCCCTCCATCAATCAGGAGTTTCCACCACCAGAGCACCTCGCTGGCCTCTCCTTCCCCGTCACTGGCCAAACCGCCATTATCGCTACAGATTGCATCCAGGTGAGTCCCTCTTCGATTCTTCCCCATGGGAGCACCTCCACACCACCCTTGTCGCTCCTCGACCTCCGGTCCAAGCTCTCCTCACCCCTCGGTGCCCCTACGATGAACTCCGTCGCCGCCTACGCTTCCCTATTTAGCCTCCCTCTATGACTCTATGTCTGTTCCTTCTCTGTGTAATACGAGAAATTGTCTGACAATGGATAGTTCAGAGTATAGGTAATTAAGGGCTAAGTGATGTTAACTGAAAATGATCAGAAGCCTATTGTCAATATGATGCAAAGGCAAGCATTTGTCAGTACGATGCAAGGGCAAGTCTGAATTAGGGGATCCTTTGTCTAGTTAGGAAGTATGATCAATATGAGTTTACTGGCAGTGGGTCATAGGAGGTCAACCATCTCAGAGTGCTTCCCATATAAATGCATACATAGCATTATGTCTGATGTAGTCAGATGCATAGATAGTTAGTTAGGTGATTAGTGAATAAGTGTTGCAACTGTCAAGTACATTAGTGAGTCAAGCAAGTAGAGGATTAGTATAAATGATTAGTACTTAGTTAGCCAGATAGTGCAATATCAATAGGGTCATCTCAGTAAGCTAATTGGTAGTTAGCAGGGGCATGGTTAAGTTAGTTATCAATGAGCAATAATCTAAAAGATAGTGCTTCATTAGTGTGTGATTGTCAATAGATCCACTGGAATAGGTTAGTAGCAAAGTAAGCAGGTTACATGTTAGTTAGTTTTTAGATAAGTAATTGACTGATTGTATTTTGATACAGTAGCAGTCAATAGTCAGTTTTCATATAGTAGCAGTTAGCAGGGCATGTAGTGTGAGTAGCTAACTATAAGGCTTGTAGGTAAGGTGGTTAGTTAAGTGGATGTTGAAAATAACAAACTGTATTGTTAATCAAGAATTTAGGTAGATTATTGAAGTAGGTTTTAATTACCATATACTCCCTTTAACTAAGCCAATTAGATTATGATAATAGACTACTTGCTAATGAGTGTTTAATTAGTAAATGGTATGGTCATATGGTGTTAGTTAAGGAATGAGTCAAGTGATTAGAGGATCCTTTGTCCAGTTGGAGAGTTATGAACATCAAGGAGAAGTTAAAATATGTCAGCCATTGATAAGTTAAGTAAGTTAAGCAAACAGTTGATGAAAACCGATAAAGCCATTAGATATTAGTCAAATAACATTGGTGGTGCTCCAAGTTGGAAACCAAGTTAAAATTGTTAATATTACTAATAACTAGGGCTTCACTCATTGGATACCAGCTAGACTAAACAGTGCAATGGCAATTGTAATTAAGAAAGAGCATTTTAATAAAGCGATTAGTAAATAGCAATTTGGACAACAAGAGGTTGCATCTCAGAATTAGAAATGGTTAAGGGATCCTTTATCTAAATAAGGGCTTATGACAATTAGTGATATGCCAATTATAGAAAAGATAAGTGATATTATGTAACGTGATCCACTAAGTTACGCCTTAATCAAAGTAGTTAGTACCTTAGCTTGTAATCTAAAATGTAAGAATAACAAGAAGTTTTGTGTAACATAATTCTCGATATTGTTATGTTTAGATATACACACAAACATGATCTAACCCTAGTAAACCCTATACCATTGTGGTAATAATAAAGATAATCATTTAGTCAAATAATCAATCGTAAGCGATTAAGCAAATGGATAATATTAGAGTATCATTAACCTATAAGTCCCATGCCTAGAGTGCCCAAATGAACATTAGATTGTATGCTATACCCTAATAACGCTATGTTCAGGTTAACCTCCACATAATAATCAGATAGTAAAGCATATGAACTCACATGTGCGTACATAGTATTAGTAGGTTAGTTAGTTAGTTAACCTCAAGTGAATAAATGTGTCACTAGCAAATTGCAACCGCAGTAATAGTAACTAGTGAACAAGACTTAACATAAAATCATTGGTGAGTTGGTGTAGTTAAAACAACAATGAGACACCTGGTAGCTAAAGATCAACTCAGATCATAAGTTACCTTAGAGTATACCGAGCCACACAAGTAATAAAGCTAACCAAAGATCACCTCAAAGATCACCTTAAACTGTGATACACCCCTAATCAAAATGTTAGGCTAATGCCTAGTTAATGCTTGGAAATTCCAGCTAAGGCTCATGAAATTTCCTTGATAAATATAAAATCATAAAACAAACTATTAAATGAGCTAGGTCCCATGTGTTGGTGAGACGATGTTCACCCTATGCTAACCTTGCACATATGCATAGGTCTCACTGCTCACATGGAACTTCCTCAGAATAGGAAGTAATAACTAGAATAATCATTAGAGAAGCGGTGGTACATTCCCTAGTGGATAATGGAAGTTCATCCACCGTGCATCGCCTAGGCTCCGCTATCATCTATCAAGATATGTTCCCAATAATCGGGCGATCCGTGATTCAAAAGCAGATATGAAAGTATTACCAACCAAGTAATCTCCCCATCTAGGTAACTATTGAGGAATGTTCCTATGGACATTCTCTCCTCCTCGTTGGATTTACCTAGTTTTGTCTATAGTATTTCCTTCATCGCCTTCCTTTGGGTATACTTCATCTCAAGTATTTCCTTCATCAACTCCAGATGACTATGATTTGGTCTCATCTAAAGTAATCTATTTTTCAAGGTAATCGTTAGATTCGCTTACTTTAATACAAAGTATTTCCTTTTGTTTGAATGGATTTGGATTTATTGATTTCATTTGATTGCATTCATCGCTTTGGAGTTCAATCAGATTATGCGTAATTAGACTCGGGTTATGAAGGAACAATAATCCCAACACGGACGATGTCCAAATCAAGATTGTCGAGAATATTGAACAGATGATTATCAAGACGCTTGAGCGAGATTATCATCGTAATATCGAGAAAGGCTAATATTAGAATATTGATCCTTATCTCAACATTGAGCAAGGCGAGTCAATACTTTGATCATATTGCACCTAATTTTTGCAATTATATTGCTTTAAATTATGAAACTTCATTGCTATGCTTTATACAACTATATTATTCTAGCTCATAGTTAAATGCCTTAATAATAATTATGTATAAACTTCCAATCATTGATTTTGGACATTATCCTTGTCACCCTAGAATTAATGGTTTACATACTAGCTAATAAGTTTGTATCTAAGTGTCATGCTTAGCCTTGCTTAGATACATTGTCATTCACGCATTAATTTGTTCAAACATCATTAAAAATATTTGAAAATGAATTTGAGCAATGAGGCTAGAAGCCTGGCTGGTATGTTGGACTAAAGGTTATTTAAAAAAACAAAGGAAAACCTGGAAAACAAATTTTGACTCGAGTGGCTGGAAAGAGTGGCTGGTGCCAGGTGCACGAGAGAATGTTGGTATGTGGATGTACCACCCGAGTCAATTAAGGACCGAATCTGGTAATGATCACATGTAAAATAGTGCAACCACAGGTCTACCCTGTGTATGACCTGGCTAACTAATTTGCCCGCCTCCTCACAATTTCACCACTGGTGGATGTGTGGAGTGTACAAAGGGCAAAGAGAGTAACCGATCTTCACGGCGCCAATGGGAGACTGTTGGGACCCAAAACTACAATTCGTAAATCCTCCGGTATTCTCGAACTAGTCCTGATCAAGAGCTAGCTCACACAGAAACAAAGGATGAAATACCATCCATTTATTTGATTTAACTAAAAAGATTACAAAGTAACAAATAATAATAATAACTGGACCTTATGGTCAATGTTTACTTAACTTGCCACATAGGGCTAAAGAAACAAATAAACTCTTGCAGCGGAATGAAACTCTTGAAATGGCCAATCAACATGCCCACAGGCAGTCGAGTGGAGAACGCATCCTAATCCATAAAACCTTCATAGTACTCTGGGTGAAGAACACTTGAGCAACTTGGTATTCTTCAATCGAGCAACAATGGCGCAAAGCCATGCGTACATAAAGCACTCAAAGAAATCATGGGGAAATGTATGCAAATAGTAGTCATGCAAGGATTGAACAAAGGTTAGTTGTATGGTTCTTTTGCGTAAATCAGCATTGATGATAAATACAATAAATAGATCGAAATGCGTACTTGAAAACAATAATAAATAAATAAACAATTTCTTTTAAAACAACTAGTGAACTACCTATTCACTTCCCAAGACAACCACCAAGTGAATTACCCATTCACCAAACGAACATTATATTCATCAACTGAACTTCCCATTCACACTCTGACTCATTTTATAAGAAACTCTATCTCTTGTGTGAAATCCCTGGACATGTCCATAATTGAGGACGCGGCTATTCGAATAGATCAATTAACACTCTACAGAGGTTGTACACTTTACCCACATGATATAACTAGTGTAGCGATCACCAATCAGATCAAAACCTTTCAGAGGTTACATCTCAACAATTGACTCTCCCGCTGTGCATACAGCCACCCCAAAACCTCACTGTGAGTTGACGCACAACGTTGGACAGGGAAGCGACGAACCGTCCCGCGATGTGACCTTAAAAAAGGATGCACACCTCTACCCATATACTGCCAGAGTAGTCAATGCTAAAACTCCACAACTTACTAGGTTAGGCCCGTCCCATCAGGCATGTGGTTGTACGAAAGGCCCAGTTCAATGGCGCACAAGATTAAGTCCTTGACAAGTTACTCAAGCGAGTCTACCACAAACCCACGACGTGCTATAATCACACCCTCCAATCCACCATCTACTAGCCCAAGCGAAAACCATTTTGTTTAACCAAGACCAATGACATACCCTGCCATGGTACACAAATTTTGACAAGAGTGGCTAACCACCACGATTCCATATATTATTAAGTTCAGATTAATCATTATGACACATGTGATAATGAACTCATTGTAACTAAGCTTAACTAAGCATCTATACGATACCCATGTTGGTACTACAAATATTTCCAACTAAAATTATCCATGCTATGGTGACAAAGGATTCATGGCATTCAAATAATTAATGAAGGCATAATGACAACAGGTGATAGCTAATCCCAAAACAATTGTATAAAGATAGCATGCAATTGTATAAAACAATATACTTTTGAAATCATATGTTCAATATGATCAAAGGACCATGAATTGCCTTAGAATAAATCTTGGGATTGATCTTGATCTTGGTGATCTCCTCCGTGCTCAAAACTTCCCGAAAGTATCAACGTCTACTCGCAACACAAAGAAAATAAACCAAATAAATAAATAACATAGACAAAACAAACTCCAAAAATAAAATAAAAATCTCACATAAATAGATCTCGAATTTAGATGAATTTAGAAATTTGAATGGACTCAATCGGAGTTCGGATTCAAAAGATATGGCTTTCGGAAGATTGAAATCACATAAAATACTAAAAATCGGATTTTATGGATTTACTGAATTATTTTTCGAAAGGAAAAGGTAATTATGACGTCAACTAACTTCAACAAAGGTTTTTCAGCTGAAAAGATAAAAGGAAATATGGGCTGCCAAGTGGGACCCACTTGGCATAGAGATGGCCCATGGTGAACTAAGTTCACAAATGATCGGATCTCGAAGTTTGGCTGGTCGCCACACAAGCGCAGTATGTGGCACGACGCAGCACCATGCAGACGACATGCACGCACAAAAGCTAAGCTGGCTACAAATGAGGACAACGACGAGGCGGTGGCGCTTGTCCTATGTGCATCCGATTTAATCGGTGGTGTTTCACGGCGACGAGTGGTACCAATAGGTAGCCGAGGTTATCGCGAACCTTTGGGTGCACTTTCGGGTGGTCGAGGACAATGGTGGTGGCTGGTGGTGAGCTTCGAGCGGAGAAGGGCTTCGGGCTTTGTCGGATGAAGGCTCCGACAACGTTCCAGCGGTGTGGATGGTCGCTGCAGGTAGCTGAAGTGACGGTGGCGACGATGGTGCAGACCACGGTGGCAGGGCTTCAACGGCGGTGGTGAAATTGAAGATTTAAGAGCTCCGGTTGAGAAACCCTAAAATCTAAATCGTGGCAGCGCTAAGGTTTCGGAGTGGACGTGGGTGGAAGCTTTGGTGTGAGGACCCCAGTTTATTAAGCTTGTAATACTTAGTCAACCATTGACCCTAGCATCACAAACACAATAATCCGTATCTTCGAGATATGTATACTTCCCACGCATCGATACACACCCTTTACAAAATCATGCATCAATTCCATTCAAGACATAGAACCAAAGCACGACTAGAATAAAAGACATACAATATATAGAGTTATTACAAAAGGGCCGACCGCCAAATACAACAATAAAGGTAACCCAATGAAGCAACATGCCATAAGATGGCGATAAACAAAGAGAGCCAAGGTTTGCCTTTAGCCCACAAGGCAACCAACCACGACGCCTAGCTCGATTCCCAACCCATGCACATCTCACAAAAGTAAAGCCCTTTGGGCTCTACCTCCTCTGCAACAAAGTTATTAAGCAAAGCAAATGAGTACAAAATGTACTGCAAGACCGACGTGTAGTATAACAGTAACTATAAATAGCTACATGCAAGCTTTATTTAAGTGGATGAGGCTTTGGACTCATTTGAGCATAAAGCAAGTTTTCATTTGCAATATTTAAATAGATTCCAAAGCAATTTGGCAATTCATTTTTCATTTGCAAGAAACAACGAGACAAGTAACAAAATGAAAGATGACAACAACAATCCTGGAAGTGACTAACCCAATAGCCACCACAATAGTATGAACATTCATTCATACCAACCTATCAAGTTTTAATTTAAACGTTGTAGTCTAGTTCTTGCACGACCTAACCAAGCATGTCCATAACCTAGGACGAGGCTATTCGAATAGTTTTAACCCTGCAGGGGTGTACCAATGTACCCACACGTCAGACCGCCTTTTCGCCACATGATTTAGCACACTTCCTTTGGTATGCCGTCACGGCTAAGTCCTACGAGACATTTCCAATGGATGATGCTAATTAAGAGTCAAGAACCCACGGGATAAGGACACACTAGACACCCTAACCGGTCCGCTAATGCTCCCTCCCACACCACACACAACACATTTAAAGCACACCCATCGACCAGCTCATAATTAACACCTCCCAAAGTACTTAGTCAAGAGAGGTCCCATATCCCCCGCGTGTGGTTAGCACGCAAGAGCGCTTGGCTTAGTGACACAAGTAACTCGGTCCTTGGGGACCTAGGCACCATTCCATTCACACCCAACATATCACACCAACATCCATTGTGCCCAAGTCAATAACAGTTTTGTTTTCATTTTTGTTTTATTTGTTTACAAAGTAACAAAACACAAGATGGACAAAATGGAATAAAAATTTTAGTGTGATCAAGGTCATCGACATAATGTCGATAACCGCCCATTTCTACCGTTATCTAAGCATTATCAACGTAAACTACTAAGCGATAAGAGTCCATCCAGCGAACTCTAAATCGCAGCAAGATAATCCTAGGCTTAGTAGTAGAGAATGAACATTTACCTACAGAATATGCATCTATAGGATTACTAACGACATTTTAACACAAAGTAGCATGCATACATACAAGTGAAACAAAGTATTAAACTTTAAAGTAATGGGACAATAATGGGATATGATCAAACTGCTTGCCTTGCTGGTTTTGCTCAATATATTGCTGAGGATCACTCACGGGCTCAAAGTACTCGTCGGCACCTAACGAAAAAGCGAAAGGAAACGATAAGAACGATTTAAAACCACAAAGACAGCACAGCAAACAAACTCCAAATGCTCTGAAATTTCTACAGAAGCAAGAGGATGGTTTTAGGAATTTAGCAACAAGAACCAATTGATTTGGATTCTCAATGCAAGAGATATGAGCAAAACAATTCTGCTCAGCCCTAAAAATACCAAACTGCTACTATTTACTAATTTAATTACTAGGCAACATTTTCTAGAAAGGTGGTGGTACTGAGATTTTTATTGTAAAACCAGCACCTCATGAGATGAATAACACAATTGAGTTCACCTCATTTGGAGCTATTATGCATTTTCTATAATTTTTCAAAAACAAGAACTTGAACAAAATTAAAATGCACAAGGAAGCCTTTTGAAAATAGTGACATGCCTAAATCCTATTCTAACATTTAGTGCATTAACAGAGGAAGCCAACAAAGTTGGATTCACTCCAAAAATAATCTACAGATCATTACTTATGCATTTTACAAGTTAAAGGAATTTCTAGTACAACATTTAAAAGTTAGTTTTGAATTTTATTTACAAAACCATGTTCTGTAGCTGAACTGGGCTCATAACCATTTTTAGATTGGAGCCCAGGTCAAGCCAGAGCTAACACAATTTGAATCACCCTATTTGGATTTAAATTGAATTAGTTATGAAATTTTAAAGCTCATACCTTTTTCAGTTCACAAAATAACAGTTCTCTGGAATTTCTTAAAACCACTAAGACTGGGGAGGACATGAGCCACAGATTTTGAATCTAACGGCTCAAGACCTCCCAGGGGTTAACGCACATGCGCGCTCGCGAGGTCCAGAGGTCATGGGCTGTGGATCTTGGATCCAACGGTCCATGTCCTCCTAGCAACGCACGCGCGAGCAGAGGGGAGGTCGTGGCCGTTGATGGTGCATCCAACGGACCACAACACGGGAGGGAGGACCGGAACGGCCCAGATCAAGCGAGGGAGGTCCTCAACGGTCGAGATCTTCCAAAGGAAGATCTAAACTATCAAGATCTCCCCAAGGAAGATCTACATCGTCAAGACCTCACGGGGGAGGTCCTGGACGGTCTAGATTTTCCAAGGGAGGACCTTAATGGTCCAGATCGTCCGACGGAGGACCTTGACGGTCAAGATCGACCTGGGGAGGTCATGAACGGCTGAGATGACCTCGGGGAGGTCCTACGCGAAGGTCAAAACGTCACAGACCTCCTAGGGAGGTCTGGACGGCCACGATTGCGCAAGGGGGAGGTCCTGGACGTTTAAGATCTCCTCGGAGGAGGTCTTGGACGGCCCAGATCCAGTGCCATCACGCTCGTGCACGTGTGCACGCGCGCGGACATGGAGTTAAGGCGCGCGGGACAACGAGGAGGTCCGCGCGCGAGGTCTTAAATGCGCGCAAGGGACAAGATTAAGGGCAGTTAAGACACGCCAATTGATTAACGAGGTTGAGCAATGATTAGCGATTCAACGCGGAGGATCTTTGTCCTAAAACGACAACAAATACCGCCGTTTTGTCCGACAAAGATCCCGAGCTCAAAGATGTGGTCGCTGCCGATATGCACCTCACCGGTGACAACCAAGGATATCAACGCAGCGCAATAGTGTTGCGCACACCATGGGCTCACTCGACGGGCGACGGCTTTTGAACGCCGTGAGCCGAGAGGACAAAGAGGACCAGCACGGCCAAAAGACATATATGAAAATTAAAGCTCCGCAACGACATTCAAGCAGGTGCCCAGCAACTAGGGACTATCAGGAGGATTACCTGGAGGTCCAGAGGTGCTGAGGAGGTCGAGGAAGGTGAGGACCGGAGTTGGGGAAGACAAAGAGCTCCACGGCCAACTCCAACTCCAAGCTCTACTTGGGCCACCTCTGAAAAAGTCCCAACCAATGAGTTAGGCTATAGTCACTGAGGTGAATGGCACAATATGAAGCACAGAGAAAGAGAGAAGAGCCATAGGAGCAATGCCACCGAGGAGCTCCAAGGACTACAACAATGGCAGCCAAAAGGGAGGTCGGTGGAGGACAAGCTCGGCCAAGCACAGGCAAGGCCAAGCTCAATGGTGTGTAAAAGAAGCCAAAGGGGAGCCCGAGGGGTTCTTATACCTAGGGCAGGAGAGGTCCTGCACCAGGGGTTAAGCTCATGGTGAGCTTAGCCCATGGGAGGTCCACGGGAGGTTCTGGACTTGGACAAGATGGATGGGACAGAGTAGGTTAGGATAGGGCATGGCCTAGGGGCGGAAAGGGGCTGACACACAATAAATGCTTGCAGGGCAGAGCCGTTGGACAAGACCCCGCCTCGACTTTGCCCACTGCCATGGCTCGGGCACGATAGCCCAAGCTAGGAGAAGAACAGTATAATCTCTCCACCGCCGGATTAAAAGGATGGGGAGGTCCTAGCTATCGGATGTTATTTTTGAACTCAAGATGTTTTAAGTGATCGGGAGGAGGTCCCACCACACGATTTGGAAAGGGAGGTCATGGCCTCCGATTTCCATCGCAGAGATGCGCAAGGGAAAGGGGGACAGGAGGTCCAAGGCGTTGGATCTAAATCCAACGGTGCGGACCTCCTGGGAGGACTTAACCGCACGCGACTTTGATAAGTGAGGGGGAAGTCATGGCCTTTGGATTTAAATCCAAGGGCACACAACCAAAGGAGAGGTCCTAAGCTTGCGCCGGGCTTAAGGGAGGTCCCGCCTTTAGATTTGGATCTAAGGGCGATGACCTCACATGGATGGGAGGTCTGATGCGCACAAGGACCTGGGAGGTCGTGGCCGTAGATTTCAAATCTAACGGCGCACAACACAAGATGGGGGAGGTCTGGTGCTCTAGATTTTGAGGGGAGGTCGTGGGCTGTTGGATTTGATCCAACGGCTATGACCTCGTTAGGTGGGAGGTTTGATTGGTTTGATAGGAGGGGAGGTCATGACCATGGATTTTTGATCCAAGGGCCGTGACTCGTGTAGGTGGGGGAGGACTGGTGCAAGGGTGGGAGGAGGAGGTCGGGCGGTTGGATGTAATCCAACGGCCGCGACCTCATCAAGGTGGAAAGGGAGGTCTGCTGAGCCAGGGAGTGGGTTGGGTCAGACCAGCTTTGCAAAGCGGTTCACTCCAAGGAACAAAGTATGTTTTAAATTCAATTTTAACAAATGAGACTTTGCAGAATTATTAGAGATAGCAAATGAACTCCAAATTTCATGAAATTTTAACTGGAGCTTGCTGACATGATGATTAGCCTTACATAAAATTTCCAGAGGTTTTTACGCAATGCATTTTTCTCAGGAAATTCATAAATGCTGCTCAAAGATTTGTTTTACCTCCAAAAATTATCAAACAAGTTTTATAACTTATGATATTTTTCAGAGAGGTCCCACATCATTTCTAGGACTAGAGAAAATTATTTCCAAAGGGTTGGCACAAGATTGTGACAAAGGAGAATGAGTTTGACTTTTGGTCAACAAGAGCTTTATGTTTTGGATAACACAACTCTTGGACAAGAATTTTAGGTGAGTTTCAAGAGTTTTAAGATGTGAGAAAAGTTTTAATTTCTACACATTTAATTACATTTGAAACACACACCTGTTTATACAGTTGGGATGTTACAAAATCTCCCCCCTTACAGAAATCTCGTCCTGAGATTTTGGCTCACTCGGAAAAGAAAGAAGGGTAGTCCGCACGCAGGCGATCTTCCCTTTCCCAAGTAGCTTCATCCTCGGAATGGTTCGACCACTGAACTTTAAGGAACTTAATGGAACGATTCCTAGTCCTTCGCTCACTCTTCAAGTATGCTAAGCAGGTGCTCGCGATAGGTCAAATTCGGTTGGACATCAAGAGTTTTCAACGAAGCTTCCTTAGTTGGAACACGGAGGCACTTCTTCAACTGGGACACATGGAACACATCATGTACCCCCTCAAGTGCAGTAGGCAACTCCAACTTGTAGGCAACAGCTCCTTTCTTCTCGATAATGTGGTAAGGACCCACATATCGAGGAGCTAACTTGCCCTTGACGCCGAAACGTTGATGGCCCTTCAAAGGAGAGAATTTGAGATAAACAAAGTCATTAGGCTCAAAACTCAACTCACGACGACGGTGATCCGCGTAGCTCTTTTGCTTGGATTGAGCTGTGCGAAGACGCTCACGAATAAGCTGAACGTGACTCTCAGCCTCATTGATTGAGTCCGGGCCAAAGAAAGGTCTTTCGCCAGCCTCAGACCAATACAACGGGGTTCTCGTGACTTTCTCCGTATAAGGCCTCGAAAGGTGCCATGCCGAGACTAGCCCGAAAGTCGTTGTTATAAGAAAACTCGGCGAATGGTAAGCATTTATCCCAATGCTTCCCATAGGAAAGAACGCAAGCACGAAGCATGTCTTCCAAAACCTGGTTGACCCTCTCGGTCTAACCATCAGTTTGGGGATGATATGCTGAGCTGAAAGCAAGACGGGTTCCCATAGCCTCTTGCAAGCTATGCCAAAAATGAGACGTGAAAAGGGATCCACGATCCGACACAATCGTCTTCGGCACACCGTGCAAACTCACGATGCGGGCGATGTAGAGTTCCGCCAAAAGACCTACCCGAAGGTCAGTCTTGACAGGAAGGAAATGTGCCACCTTAGTCAATCGATCGATGACGACCCAAATGGCATCATTCTTCTTCAGGACGGGTAGACCGTGATGAAATCCATTCCGATCGAATCCCACTTCCACTCAGAACCAGGCAGGGGCTGAAGCAGTCCAGCAGGACGCTGATGCTCGGCCTTCACACGACAACACACGTCGCACTCCTAAGAACGAACTTCGCAATCTCCCTCTTCATTCGGGTCCACCAAAATCTCTATCGGAGATCCCGATACATCTTTGTGGCCCCGGATGAATGGACAAAGGCGAATCATGGGCTTCATGGAGGATCAAATTCCGCAACTCCATGTCCTTTGGAACCACAAGGCGTTGTCCGAACCTCACAACACCATGCTCATCCTCGAGAAGCACTTGGTCGCTCCGTTCTTGACATTTTCCTTGTTTCGCTCACACCAGATCCGATTGTCGAGCGGCCTTGACACGATCCACCAAGGTTGGTCGCACAACCAAGGTAGCGAGGAACCATGCTCAACCAAACCCAAGTTGAGACATCAAACTCCTCAATAAGGGTGGGTCAAGCTCCTTGAGCGACAAGGCATTACAATGCGCTTTTACGACTAAGCGCGCGGCAATCTACATTAGCCTTGCTCGATGGTAGTGAATACCCACATCATAGTCTTTGATCAATTCCAACCATCTCCTTTGCCCGAAGTTTCAGATCTGGTTGGGTGAACAAATACTTCAAGCTTTTGTGATCCGAATACACTTCTACAACGACACAATAAGGTAATGTCGCCAAATCTTAAGTGCATGGATCACAGCAGCTAACTCCAAGTCATGGGTAGGATAGTTGAGTTCATGAGGTCTCAATTGCCTTGATGCATAGGCCACTACCTTGCCCTCCTGCATAAGGACACAACCGAGGCCTCGACGAGGAGCATCGCAATAGATATCGAAGCTCCGATGGATATCGGGAAGAACGAGAACGGGAGCGGTGGTCAAACGCTTTTTGAGTATTTGGAAACTTTCCTCACACTCAGCGGACCACACGAACTTCTTGTCCTTCTTGAGCAACTCCGTCATTGGCTTCGCGATCTTGGAGAAGTTCTCGATAAAGCGACGATAATATCCCGCTAAACCGAGGAAACTCCGCACATCGGTTACCGAACGGGGCTGACTCCAGGATAGCACATCACTGACCTTGCTAGGATCAACAGCTCGCCTCGCTGAAAGCACATGGCCCAAGAAAGCCACTTCCTTCAACCAGAACGCGCATTTGCTGAACTTCGCATACAGCTGGTGCTCACGCAGCTTGCCCAACACAAGCTTCAGATGCTCGGCGTGTTCCTCATCGTTCTTGGAATAGATAAGAATATCATCGATGAAGACCACAACAAACTTATCCAAATATTCCATAAACACCGAATTCATGAGGTTCATGAACAAGGCAGGAGCATTGGTCAAGCCGAACGACATGACGGTATACTCATACAAGCCATAACGAGTAGAGAAGGTCGTCTTGGGAATATCCTCAGGTCGAATACGAACTTGATGATATCCCACTCTCAAATCAATCTTGGAGAAAACCTAAGCTCCAGATAACTGATCAAAGAGATCGTCAATGCGGGGCAAAGGATACTTGTTCTTCACCGTCACTTCATTAAGCGGACGATAATCGACGCACATGCGCAAAGTACCGTCCTTCTTCTTAACGAAGATAGCCGGACAACCCCACGGAGATGAGCTAGGGCGAATGAAACCCTTCTCTTGAAGCTCATTAAGTTGCTTCTTCAACTCCACCAACTCATTCGGTGGCATCCGATAAGGCCTCTTCGAAATCGGGGCGGTACCGGGAGCCAACTCGATGACGAACTCGAGATTCCGAACTGGTGGCATCCCTGGAAGATCCTCGAGAAAAACATCCATGAAGTCACATACCGTTGGGACTTCACGAATATCCGGAGCTGGCTTCGCTTCAAGTGCGAAGAGATGAGGGCTCGACAACCGGGCGAAAGCTTAACTCGCCGCCAGATGGATCGTGAGGTAGATGAGTTTTGGCGAATCGATTTGCCCCATGTGCCGACAACCAATCCATGCCAAGAATCACATCTAAGCTCATGCGTGCTGAGGAGAATAAGATTCGCCACGAACCTTACTCCCTCGATCTCGATAGGAACATCCCTGCACTCCAACTCGGCTCTCAACTCCGAACCGGGAGAGCGAATGAGCAACGGGACCAACAGAGGAGCAAAAAGAAGGTCACTAACAGCAGCAAAAGACTGAGATACAAAAGAATGAGATGCTCCTGAATCAAACAAAACAGTAGCAGGATAAGAGTTTACAAGAAGCGTACCCAACACGACGTCAGGCGCCTCCTGTGCCTCCTCAGCTGAGATGGCGTTGACGCGACCACCACCCACGCCTTGGGCTACGGGGACAATCTTCTGATCCTGAGAAGATCCACCGCCTTGCCCGCGTCCTCCATTAGGACGAGGGGCTGCTCCAATCTTCTTAGGGCATTGGTTTGCATAATACCCCTTCTGGTTGCAGGAGAAGCAGGTGACCCCGGCAGCCGGGTTGCGGGGGCCACCCTGCTGACTCGCAGGTGCACGTGATTGGGGCACGGCCTGCGAAGGACGAGGGGCAGGTGCTGGCAACCTCAGGGGTGCTAAAGCCTGAGCACGAGACCCCGAGAGTACCCGGTGGAGAACGGAAGAGCTGGCCTGGACGACTTGTAGGACTCCCACTTGCGCTATGGAATCCACAAGCTCCCACCGAGTGCTCATGACGATGGCCTTGTCAACCAAGGTCCGGAACCGGAAGTCGATGATGGATAGCTTGTCCTTAAGCTCCTCAGACAAGCCACCCCTGAACTTTGCTTGCTTGGCTATATCAGTGGCCACATCCTCGGGAGCATAACGAGCTAGATGGTTGAACTCGTACACATACTCCACAACAGAGCTACGCCCCTGCTTGAGGGCGAGAAACTCCTGCTTCTTGATGTTCATCAAGCCGGTAGGGATATGAGATCGACGGAAGGCAGTACGAAACTCCTCCCAGGTGACGGTGTGGTCAGCGGGCTGCATGGCGAGAAAGCTCTCCCACCATGACAAAGCTGCACCCTCCAGCTGGTACGATGCAAACAGCGCCTTCTCGTGCTCCGGCATCAAGGCGATGCCGAAGCTTCCGCTCCACCAGACGGCCACCGTCTACATCGAGCGGTCCTCGACTGAAAAGGTGGGGGGCTGAGTACGAAGAAACTCAGCGAGGCCCCCACGAGACTGATGGGCATTCCCTTGCCTGGATCCTGAAGCACCGGTAAGGGCTGAGGTGTTGCGCGTAATGACATCCAAGAGCACCTCCTCACATCAAGACGGTTGCACTCTATCTCAAGAAGAACCTCGGCCATGGTCGGAGGAGGAGGAAGCTCGTCTGCATCACACAACCTTGGCCACTACGAGTCTGACCCGCCATCCTGTTGAGAGGGAAAGAGGTTAGCAACCAAAAACCCAACAATTAGAAGCTAAAGAAAGGGGCTAACGACTAGGGAATGGAATATCGCCCAAACGAAAAGCCAAAACAGCATGAAATTAAACTGTAAAACTCCCAAAAGACTCCAAAAACAGCAAGGAAAACTTAAGGAATAAGCTTAACTTCTCTATGCAATTATCCTGTATTGAATGAACGAGTAATCGGTAGAGAAGGGAAAAATTCAGCAAGGCATTTTAGCTCTATTTCTACTCAAAAGCAAGGTTAAACTAGCTTAATTAAGTGTTAGATACTTAGCTAACTAGTATCACATCTTACCCTTTTATTCCCACAAGTTTTAGTTGAATTAACCTCTCATTTTCTACCTTAATCACATCATTGAGCTTGCTGCCCTAAAATGCTTGCTTGCTGTCCTAAAATTCCAGATTTGAATTCCAGCTCCAAATACTTCCATTCTTCACCAAAATACAGCCAAGACTTCAATTTTAGAACTCTCATAATTTCCCCAAAACCAGTGTTATCATTTAATTGGGTTTATCTTTTGAGAGGAGGAGAGGAAAACAACTTTTAAAACTCAAATTAGAGTGAGATGAGGTGAGAAAGCTAAGATAGGTAAGGAGTAAAAGTAGAGACTTTACTTACTTTCATAAACCATTTGATACTTCGAAAATAGGTTTTCCAAAATATCCTAAAGACGACCAAGCTAGGGTTTCTATGGTCAGAACGGCTCTGATACCAGCTTTGTGAGGACCCCGGTTTATTAAGCTTGTAATACTTAGTCAACCATTGACCCTAGCATCACAAACACAATAATCCGTGTCTTCGAGATATGTATACTTCCCAGAATGCAGTATACACACCCCTTTACAAAATCATGCCTCAATTCCATTCAAGACATAGAACCAAAGCACGACTAGAATAAAAGACATACAATATATAGAGTTATTACAAAAGGGCCGACCGCCAAATACAACAATAAAGGTAACCCAATGAAGCAACATGCCATAAGATGGCGATAAACAAAAGAGAGCCAAGGTTTGCCTTTAGCCCACAAGGCAACCAACCACGACGCCTAGCTCGATTCCCAACCCATGCACATCTCACAAAAGTAAAGCCCTTTGGGCTCTACCTCCTCTGCAACAAAGTTATTAAGCAAAGCAAATGAGTACAAAATGTACTGCAAGACCGACGTAGTATAACAGAACTATAAATAGCTACATGCAAGCTTTATTTAAGTGGATGAGGCTTTGGACTCATTTTAGCATAAAGCAAGTTTTCATTTGCAATATTTAAATAGATTCCAAAGAAATTTGGCAATTCATTTTTCATTTGCAAGAAACAACGAGACAAGTAACAAAATGAAAGATGACAACAACAATCCTAGAAGTGACTAACCCAATAGCCACCACAATAGTATGAACATCCATTCATACCAACCCATCAAGTTTTAATTTAAACGTTGTAGTCTAGTTCTTGCATGACCTTACCAAGCATGTCCATAACCTAGGACGAGGCTATTCGAATAGTTTTAACCCTGCAGGGGTGTACCAATGTACCAACACGTTAGACCGCCTTTTCGCCACATGATTTAGCACACTTCCTTTGGTATGTCGGCACGGCTAAGTCCTACGAGACATTTCCAATGGATGATGCTAATTAAGAGCCGCAACCCACGGGGATAAGGACACACTAGACAGCCTAACCGGTCTGCTAATGCTCCCCTCCCACACCACACACAACACATTTAAAGCACACCCACCGACCAGCTCATAATTAACACCTCCCAAAGTACTTAGTCAAGAGAGGTCCCATATCCCCCTCGTGTGGTTAGCACGCAAGAGCGCTTGGCTTAGTGACACAAGTAACTCGGTCCTTGGGGACCTAGGCACCATTCCATTCACACCCAACATATCACACCAACATCCATTGTGCCCAAGTCAATAACAGTTTTGTTTTCATTTTTGTTTTATTTGTTTACAAAGTAACAAAACACAAGGTGGACAAAATGGAATAAAAATTTTAGTGTGATCATGTAACATCCCAAGTGTATAAACAGGGTTATTCAAGTATAATTATATGTGTAGAAATTAAAACTTTTTCTCACATCTTGAAAAACCCTAAAATCTCATGTGATTCGTGTCCAAGAGTTGTGTAATCTAAAAACACAAGTCAAATTCATATTCCAATTATCTCAAATTTTGTGCCAAACAATTGGAAAGTATTTTCCTTGGTCCTAAAACTGAGGTGGGACCCCTCTGAAAAATATCACAAGTGGTAAAACTAGTTTGATAAATTTTGGAGGTAAAACAATCCTTTAAACAACCTTAATGAATTTCTTGAGAAAAATGCATTGCATAAGAACCTCTGGAAATTTTTTGTCAGGTTAATCATGTTGTCAGCAAGCTCCTGTAAAAATTTCATGAATTTTGGAGCTGAAATGCGATCCCAAACAATTTTGCAAAGTCTCAGCTGTTAGAAACTAAAACTAAAAGCCTACACTGCTCCTAGGGCTAGCCATGATCAAAGCGGTCCAGCCCAACCAGTGCACCCCAAGAGACCTCCTCTCCATTTGATGAGGTCGTGAGTGTTGGATGTACATCCAACCGCCACGACCTCCTCCTCACCGGCATGGCCATGACCTCCTCGCGCCCAAACTACCTCGACCTCCCTTCGAGGTCCTCTTGACCACGTGGACCTCCTTGGGTCAACGTGGGCACCAGACCTCCTCCATGGTCCAACCCGCGAGACCTCCCACCTCCCGCGTTACACGCCGCTAAGACCTCCTTTGCACTTTGTTGAGGTCGAGGCCGCTGGATTCACATCCAACACCCACGACCTCCTCCTCAAACGCTTCTCATATAAGACCTCCCCTGTGTTAAACCTCAACGACCTCCCCTTTGTCTCAGGCGCACTGCACCTCCTCACAAGACGTGAGGTCGTAGTTCTTAGATCTAAATCTAAAGGCCATGACCTCCCCTCATGTCTTTTCGATCGCGTGCGTTAAGTCCTCACTAGAGGTCCGCACTGCTGGATGGAGATCCAACGCTTTGGACCTCCCCGCCCTTTCTCACGTATGCTTACACATTAAGGAAATCGGAGGGCCATGACCTCCCCATCCTTGATCGTGTGGCTGGGACCTCCTCCCAGCCACTTAAAACGTAACAGTTCAAAACTCTTATCCGATGGTTAGGACCTCCCCGAAGTCCTATCCAACGGCCATAAGGGCCTCCCCTGTTCTTCTCCTTCCTCTGGCGCGCCTGCGAGCTCTGAGCAGAGGAGTTAATGCGTGTCTGACCGTGGGGTACCGTTTCAACAGCTCTATGCTGACCCGCATTTAATGCAGGTCAGCTTTTCGCCTCATTAGTCAGCACAGCACTGCCACCATGTCAACCTTTATGTCTTGTCCACTCCATGGACCATGCCATGGGCCAAGCTCACCATGAGCTTAGCCAGTGGCCTAAGACCTCTTTGCCCTAAGTATAAAATCACCCCCCCACGGTTTCCCTTGGCTTCCTTTGCACACAATCGACCTCAGCCTTGCACTTTGTGCGTGGCTGAGCTCCTCATTCCCAAACTCACTCACCTCCCATCTTGGCTGCCATTGTTGAGGTCCTTGGAGCTTCTCGGTAGCTCAAGGGTTCCAGTGGCTCCCTTTTCAATCCTTGCTTACTTGTGCTCCCCAAACCTCCGGAAGTAGCCCTAACTTGATTTGTTTGGGCAATTTTTCAGAGGTGGGCAACGTGGAGCTTGGAGCTGGAGCTTGGGCCGTGGAGCACCTGTCTTCCCCAACTCCGGCCAACACCTCCACGACCTCCCCAAAGACCTTAGGACCTCCTGTACTCCCCTGTTAGTCCTTTAGATGCCGCACCCGCATGAATGATTTTGCGGAGCTTTTCTTGGCACGAGCTTGAATGTCGCGCGGAGCTGCTTTTTGCATTTTCATGTTTTGGCCGTGCTGGTCATCTTGCCCTCTCCGGCTCGGCGGCGTTCAAAGCCGCCGTCGCCGTCGAGAGGAGGTCCACTGGGTGCGCAACGTTATTGTGCACTCAGTGGTACCATTGGACCTCACCGGCGGGCTCTACATCGCCGGCGAGGATCACTTCTTCACGCTCGGGATTTTGTCGGACGTCCCGAGCGTGTCATTGTCGTTTTTAGGACATGAATTCGCCGTGTTAAATGCCCAATCATTGCAATCATGGGGTTAGCGCACGCCATTAAACCCGCTCTTGCGCGCATTTAAAACCTCCCGCGGACCTCCTCATGGTCCCGCGCGTATTTATCTCATGTCCAAAACACGTGCGCGCTGGGTCTGGGACATCCAGACCTCCTCCGAGGAGATCTGGAGCGTCCAAGACCTCCCCTTGCGATCGTAGCCGTCCAGACCTCCCCTGGAGGTCTGTGACGTTGAGGACCTCCTATGGGACCTCCTCGAGGTCATCTCACCGTTAAGGACCTCCCCTTTAGATCTGGTCCGTTCCGGACCTCCCTTCCATGTTGTGGTCCGCTGGATCTCCCATCTACGGCCACGACCTCCCCTCACCTCGCGCAGTGTGCGTGGTTAGGAGGTCCAGACCTCTGGACCTCACATGTGCGTGTGTGTTGTCCTCTGGGAGGTCTCGAGCCGTTAGATCTGTGATCTGTGGCTCACGACCTCCCATGTCTTTGTGAATTTTCTTAGGATTTCGGAAAAGTCTTAATAATAAATGAATAAGGTATAGACTTTAGAATTTCATATCTCTTTCGTTTTAATTCCAAATGAGGTCATTCAAATTATGTTAGCTCTGTCTTGAACTTGACTTTAATCCAAAAATGATTGTAAGTTGAGTTCAGCCCCAGAGCACAGTCAGCCACTAGGTTTTAAAACTCCCTTTTAAATATACATTCAAATTAATGCTTAACTTGTAACATGCATAACTAATGCTCTGTGGATTCTTTTTGAGTGAGACCAACTTTGTGGGTTTCCTCTATTAATGAGCTCACTAAGAAAATTAGTTTTGAGCATGTTGCTGTTATAGAAATGAGGACTTGTGCATTATAATTTTGTTCAAGTTCTTGTTTTTGAAAAATTATAGAAAGTGCATAATAGCTCCAAGTGATATGAACTCAATTGTGTTATTCATCTCATGAGGTGCTGGTTTTACAGTAAAAATTTCAGCCTCACCACTTTTCTAGAAAATTTTGCCTCATAATTAAATTAGTGAATAGTGCAGTTTGGTATTTTAGGGGCTGAGCAGAATTGTTTTGCTCATAACTTTTGCATTAAGAATCCAAATCCATTGGTTCTTGTTGCTAAATTCCCTAAAAATCCTCCTCTTGCTGCAGTAGAAATTTCAGAGTAATTGGAGTTCGTTTGCTGTGCTGTCTTTGTTGTGCTTCGTCGTTCTTATCGGTTCTTTATTGCTTTTCCCGTTAGGATTCGACATTTGTGGTGATCCCGAGAGTGACCCCCCGCAACAAAGTGACCTGCATCAAGGCAAGCAGTTTGATCATTTCCTTATTGTCCCATTACTTTAAAGCTTAATACTTTGTTTTACTTCTATGTATGCATGCTACTTTGTGTTAAATGTCGCTAGTATTCCTATAGCTGCATAATCTGTAGGAATTGTTATCCTCTACTACCAATGAGCCTAGGTTATTCGCTGTGGTTTGAGCTCGTTGGATGAGCTCTTATCACTTAGTAGTTGCGTTTAATAACGCTTAGACATGCTTAGTTATCGGTAGTAATGGGCGATCATCGACTTAGTCGATGATCTTGATCACTCAAAACTGATTATTACTCCTTTATGTCCAGCACTTGTGCTTTGATTAATTTGTAAAACAAAAATCTGAAAATAAAAGATTGATTTAGACTTGGGCATATTGGATGGATGGTGCGGTTTTTGGAATGTGGTGGTATGCCTGGTCCCTAAGGACCAAGTACTTGGGTCACTAAGCCAAGCGCTTTTACGTGCTAACCACACGAGGGGATATGGGACCTCTCTGACTAAGTACTTTGGGAGGTGTTAATTATGAGCTGGTTGGTGGGTATGTTTTAATAAAATCGTGTGTCTGTGGTGTTGGGAGGGAGCATTGGCGGACCGGTTAGGCTGTCTAATGTGTCTTGTCCCCGTGGGTTGCTGCTCGAATTAGCATCGCCCATTGGAAATGTCTCGTAGGACTTAGCCGTGCCGGCACACCAAAGGTAGTGTGCCTAAAGGAAAGGCGGTCTCATGTGTGGGTACATTGGTACACCCTCAGGATAAAACTATTCAATAGCCTCGCCCTAGGTTATGGACATGCTTGGTAAGGTCGTTCAAGACTAGTCTCAACCTTTAATTAAAACTTGATGGGTTGGTATGAACGAGGCGTTCATGCTATTGTTGTGGTGACTTGGGTTAGTCACTTCCGTGATGTTCTTGTTGTTATTATTATGTTATTATCTCGTTGTTATTTCAACAATTAAAAATGCTTTGTCAAAATTGCTTTCAATCTACTATGTTATTGCAAATAAAACTTGCTCTATGCTAAAATGAGTCCAAAGCCTCATCCACTTAAATAAAGCTTGCATGTAGCTAAATTATAGTTCTCATTATCTTACACGTAAGTCTTATGGAGTACTTTATGTACTCATCTCGCCTGGTTGTGGCATTTTGTTGCTTTTGTTGCAGAGGAGGAAGGTGAGCTCCACGAGCCTCACTTTTGCGCTATGTGTTGCAGCTTCTTCGACGACTAGCTTGGCGGTCCGGTCGGTTGCCTTGTGGGCTAAAGGCACACTGATTGGCTTTGTGTTATAGCCATCTTTATGGCACTTTTGCTTCCGCTGTTATCTTTGTTGTATTGTTGCTATTTGGCCTAAGGGCCTCTCTTTTGTAATATCTATTCCATATTAATATTAACTTCTGGTTTGTTGCTTATGTACTATGTGTTGTATGGAATTGATACATTCTTTTGTTGTGAGGTATGTATACTGCATTCTGGGAAGTATACATCTCTCGAGACCGGGTTTATTGGGTTGATAATACTAGGGTCAATTGGATGACTAAGTATTATGAGCTTAATAAATGTCGGGGTCTCACAAAAGTTGGTATCAGAGCCATTCAGACCGTAGTAACGCAAGCTTGGTCGTCTTTAGGATATTTTGAAAACCTAATTTCAAAGTGCCAAATGAGTTTTGAAAGCTTAAGTGATTCTCAAATTTTACTCCTTACCTATCTTAGCTTTCTCTTCTCATCTCACTCTAATTTGAGTTTTAAAAGTTGTTTTCCTCTCTTCCCTTCTACACAATAGTGGTTATCGATTAATGGGGTTTTGGGAACTAATGAGTTTGGCAAATTGAAGTGTTAGCTGCCCTTTACAAGGTTTTGAAGCTTCTGAAGTTCAAGATTTCGCCTAGGAGGCTTGGATGCAAAATCTGGACAGCGACCATTCAATTTCCGGACAGCAAGCTCAAAGGTTCTAAATAGGGTAGAAAATGAGAGGTTAATCAACTAAAACTTGTGGGAATAAAAGGGTAAGATGTGATACTAGTTAGCTAAGTATCTAACACTTATTTCGCTGCATCAACCTTGCTCTCTAATAGTTTTAGATCTCATCTTACAATCTGATTTTTAATCTTCTTGATCAATTACTCGTTCATTCAATACGGGTTAGTTGAGTTGAGAAGTTGAGCCTTGCTTTTGATGTTTCTTGGCTGTTTTTAGAGTCTTTTAGAAGTTTCTAAAGTTGATTACCCACTGTTTTGGCTTCGTTTGGGGTGATATTCCATTCCCCTAGACGTTAGCTTTGCTTTCTTTAAGGCTTTGTTTTTGGGTCTAGTTGCTAACCGAAAGTTCATTGTAACAGGATGGCTGGACGCACTCGTAGCGGCCAAGGCCAGGCAGCTGGTCCGGACGAGGAGCTTCCTCCTCCTCCGACCATGGCCGAGGTTCTTCTTCAGATCGAGCGCAACCGCGCGGATGACAGGAGAGTTCTACTGGACGTCATCGCGCGCAACACCACTGCACTTTCCGGAGCTTGTGATCCGGGCAAGGAATGCCCATCACCGCGTGGAGGACTCGCGGAGTTTCTTCGCACTCAGCCCCTACCTTTTCCCGTCGAGGACCCTTTGGATGCGGACGATTGGCTTGTCTCGGTGGAGCGTAAGCCAGATTCTTGCATGCTAGGAGCACGAGAAGGCGCTGTTCGCATCGCACCAGCTGGAGGGTGCAGCTTTGTCTTGGTGGGAGAGCTATCTCGCCATGCAGCCCGTGGACCACACCGCCTCTTGGGAGGAGTTTCGTACTGCCTTCCGTCGGGCTCACATCCTCGCCGGCTTGATGGAGATCAAGAAGCGTGAGTTTCTTGCGCTCAAGCAAGGGCGTAGCTCACTCATGGAGTATGTATACGAGTTCAACCATCTGGCTCGTTATGCTCCTGAGGATGTGGCCACTGATATGGCCAAGCAGGCCAAGTTCAGGCGTGGCTTGTCCGAGGAGCTGAAGGACAAGCTATCCATTGTCGACTTTCCTGATTTTCAACCCTTGGTCGACAAGGCCATCGTCGCTGAGCATGCGGCTCGAGAGCTTATGGACTCCATAAGCGCAAGTGGGAGGCCCATAAGTCATCTAGGGCCGCCTCCTCCGTCCCGCCGCCGCGCCTCTCGAGGTACCGGCCTCATTCTTGGCGCCCGAGGTCACTTGCCCTCGTTCTCGCCCTTCGCAGGCCGTGTCCTGCACGCACTGCGAAGTCGCCAGAGCGCCCCATAACCCGGCCGCCGGGTCACATGCTTCTCATGCAACCGAAGGGGCATTATGCGAACCAATGCCCTAAGAAGACGAGAGCACCCTCGCCCTAATGGAGGACGCGGGCGAGTTGGAGCATCTCAGACCGAAGATCGTCCCCGCTACCCAAGGTGTGGGTAGTGGTCGCGTCAACGCCATCACCGCAGAGGAGGCTCGGGAGGCACCCGACGCCGTGCTAGGTACACTTTCGTTAACTCTCACCCCGCTATCGCTTTTGTTTGATTCAGAGCATCACATTCCTTTGTTTCGAAGTCTTTTGCTGCTGTTGGAGAGCTTCTTTTCTCTCCATTGTCAGTCCCGCTACTCATTCGCTCTCCTGGTTCGGAGTTGAGAGCTGAATCTGAGTGTAGGGATGTCCCTATCGAGATCGAAGGTGTAGGGTTCTTAGCGAACCTTATCCTTCTCCATTCAGCGAGTCTTGATGTGATTCTTGGCATGGATTGGTTGTCTCGGCACATGGGACAAATCGATTGTGCCAGGAAGCTCATCTCTCTGTCTAGCCCCTCCGGCGAGCAGGTTCACTTTTCGCCGAAGCTGCTAGGCCCTCATCTCTTCGCACTTGAGGCGAAGCCTGCTCTAGATATTAGCGAAGTCCCAACAGTTTGTGACTTTGTTGATGTCTTTCCTGCAGATCTTCCAGGGATGCCACCCGTTCGAGACCTCGGGTTTGTCATCGAGTTGGCTCCCGGTACCGCCCCTATCTCAAAGAGGCCTTATCGGATGCCACCGAACGAGTTGGTGGAGTTGAAGAAGCAGTTAAGTGAGCTGCAAGAGAAGGGTTTCATTCACCCTAGCTCATCTCCGTGGGGTTGTCCAGCTATCTTCGTTAAGAAGAAGGACGGTACTTTACGCATGTGCGTCGATTATCGTCCACTTAATGAAGTGACGGTAAAGAACAAGTATCCCTTGCCCCGCATTGACGATCTCTTCGATCAATTAACTGGAGCTCGGGTTTTCTCCAAGATTGATCTGAGAGTGGGATATCATCAGGTTCGTATTCGGCCTGAGGATATTCCCAAGACGGCGTTCTCCACTCGCTACGGCTTGTACGAGTACACCGTCATGTCATTCGGCTTAACCAATGCTCCTGCCTTGTTCATGAACCTCATGAATTCGGTATTCATGGAGTATTTGGATAAGTTTGTCATGGTCTTCATCGATGATATCCTTATTTACTCCAAGAACGATGAAGAACATGCCGAGCATCTCAAGTTTGTGTTAGGCAAGCTGCGTGAGCACCAGCTGTACGCGAAGTTCAGCAAGTGCGCATTCTGGTTGAAGGAAGTGGCCTTCTTAGGCCATATTCTTTCAGCAGGAGGCGTAGCCGTTGATCCTAGCAAGGTCAGCGATGTTCTTTCATGGAGTCAGCCTGCTTCGGTCACCGATGTGCGGAGTTTTCTCGGTTTGGCGGGATATTATCGCCGCTTATCGAGAACTTCTCCAAGATCGCTGGCCGATGACGGAGTTGCTCAAGAAGGACAAGAAGTTCGTGTGGTCCGCTGAGTGTGAGGAAAGTTTCCAAATACTCAAGAAGCGCTTTGACCACCGCTCTGTTCTTGTTCTTCCCGATATCCATCGAAGCTTCGATATCTTTTGCGATGCTTCGTCGAGGCCTCGGTTGTGTCCTTATGCAAGAAGGCAAGGTAGTGGCCTATGCATCAAGGCAATTGAGACCTCATGAACTCAACTACCCTACTCATGATTTGGAGTTGGCTTCGTGATTCATGCACTTAAGATTTGGCGACATTACCTAATCGTGTCGCTAGAGGTGTATTCGGATCACAAGAGCCTAAAGTATTTGTTCACCCAACCTGACTGAACCTCGTGCAAAGGAGATGGTTGGAGTTGATCAAGGATTATGATATGGGTATTCACTACCATCCGGCAAGGCTAATGTCGCTGCCGATGCGCTTAGTCGCAGCGCATTGTAAGGCCTTAGTGCTCAAGGGCATTCGCCTCTCTTCTCGAAGCATTCCAGCGCCTCAACTTGGAGATAGTTGAGCATGGATCTCTCGCTGCCATGGTTGTGCAACCAACCTTGGTGGATCGGATCAAGTCCGCTCGCCAGCTTGGATTTGGGAGGGCCACATTAAGGCAAATGTCAAGGCCGAACACCAAGTGCTTTTCGAGGATGAGCATGGTGTTGTGAGGTTTGGGCAACGCCTTGTGGTTCCAAAGGACATGGAGTTGCGGAATTTGATCCTCCGCTGAAGCCCATGATTCGCCATTATCCATTCATCCCGGCCACAAAGATGTATCAAGATCTCCGCCAGAGATTTTGGTGGACCCGAATGAAGAGGAGATTGCGAGGTTCGTTGTCGAAAGCGACGTATGTCGTCGTGTCAAGGCCGAGCATCGGCGTCCAACAGATCGCTTGACCTTTGCTGCCCCTCGAGTGGAAGTGGGATTCGATCGAATGGATTTCATCACCGGTCTACCCACAACCCCAAAGAAGAATGATGCCATTTGGGTCGCCATCGATCGATTGACTAAAGTGGCACATTTCCTTCCCGTCAAGACCGACCTTCGTAGGTCTTTTGGCGAGCTCTACATCGCCCGCATCGTGAGTTTGCACGGTGTGCCGAAGACGATTGTGTCGGATCGTGGATCCCTTTTCACGTCTCGTTTTTGGCATAGCTTGCAGGAGGCTATGGGCACTCACCTTGCTTTTAGCACAGCATTTCACCCCCAAACTGATGGTCAGACCGAGAGGGTCAACCAGGTTTTGGAAGACATGCTTCGTGCTTGTGTCCTTTCCTATGGGAAGCATTGGGAGAAATGCTTGCCATTCGCCGAGTTTTCTTATAACAACAGCTTTCAGGCCAGTCTCGGCATGGCACCTTTTGAGGCCTTATACGGGAGAAAGTGTAGAACCCCGTTGAACTGGTCAGAGACCGGTGAGAGACCTCTCTTTGGCCCGGACTCAATCAATGAGGCCGAGCGCCAAGTCCAGCTTATTCGTGAGCGTTTGCGCACAGCTCAATCCAGGCAAAAGAGCTATGCGGATCGCCGTCGACGTGAGTTGCGTTTTGAGCCTAATGACTTTGTTTATCTCAAAGTCTCTCCTTTGAAGGGCCATCAACGCTTTCGTCAAGGGCAGTTGGCTCCTCGATATGTCGGTCCTTACCGCATTATCGAGAAGAAGGAGCTGTTGCCTATAAGTTGGAGTTGCCAGCTGCACTTGAGGGGTACATGATGTTTTCCATGTGTCCCAGCTTAAGAAGTGCCTCCGTGTTCCAACTGAGGAAGCTCCGTTGGAAACTCTCGATGTCCAGGAAGATTTGACCTATCGCGAGCACCTGCTCGCAGACTCGATGAGTCTGAACGAAGGACAAGGAATAAGACCATCAAGTTCCTTAAAGTTCAGTGGTCGAACCATTCTGAGGATGAGGCTACTTGGGAAAGAGAAGATCGTCTGCGTGCAGACTATCCATCTTTCTTTACCAGTGAGCCAAATCTCGGGACGAGATTTTGTAAGGGGTGGAGATTTTGTAACATCCCAAGTGTATAAACAGGGTTATTCAAGTATAATTATATGTGTAGAAATTAAAACTTTTTCTCACATCTTGAAAAACCCTAAAATCTCATGTGATTCGTGTCCAAGAGTTGTGTAATCTAAAAACACAAACCTCTTGTTGACCAAAAGTCAAATTCATATTCCAATTATCTCAAATTTTGTGCCAAACAATTGGAAAGTATTTTCCTTGGTCCTAAAACTGAGGTGGGACCCCTCTGAAAAATATCACAAGTGGTAAAACTAGTTTGATAAATTTTGGAGGTAAAACAATCCTTTAAACAACCTTAATGAATTTCTTGAGAAAAATGCATTGCATAAGAACCTCTGGAAATTTTATGTCAGGTTAATCATGTTGTCAGCAAGCTCCTGTAAAAATTTCATGAATTTTGGAGCTGAAATGCGATCCCAAACAATTTTGCAAAGTCTCAGCTGTTAGAAACTAAAAACTAAAAGCCTACACTGCTCCTTGGGCTAGCCATGATCAAAGCGGTCCAGCCAAACCAGTGTCTGCACCCAAACAGACCTCCTCTCCACCTTGATGAGGTCATAGCCGCTGGATGTACATCCAACCGCCACGACCTCCTCCTCACCGGCATGGCCATGACCTCCTCGCCCCAAACTACCCTGGACCTCCCCTTCGAGGTCCTCTTGACCACGTGGACCTCCTCGGGTCAACGTGGGCACCAGACCTCCTCCGCGGTCCAACCCGCGAGGACCTCCCACCTCCCGCGTTCGGCCGCTAAGACCTCCCTTTGCACTTAGTTGAGGTCGTAGCCGTTGGATTCACATCCAACAGCCACGACCTCCTCCTCAAACGTTCTCAGATAAGACCTCCCCTGTGTGTTAAACCTCAACGACCTCCCCCTTTGTCTCGTGCGCACCAGACCTCCCCGCGCACGTGAGGTCGTAGCCCTTAGATCTAAATCTAAAGGCCATGACCTCCCTTGTGCGTTGCGCATGGCCATGACCTCCCCCTCATGTCTTTTCGATCGCGTGCGGTTAAGTCCTCACTGGAGGTCCGCACCGTTGGATGGAGATCCAACGCTTTGGACCTCCTGTCCCTTTCCTCACGTGCGTTTACACATTAAGGAAATCGGACGGCCATGACCTCCCCATCCTTGATCGTGTGGCTGGGACCTCCTCCCAGCCACTTAAAACGTAACGGTTCAAAACTCTTATCCGATGGTTAGGACCTCCCCGAAGTCCTATCCAACGGCCATAAGGGCCTCCCCTGTTCTTCTCCTTCCTCTGGCGCGCCTGCGAGCTCTGAGCAGAGGAGTTAATGCGTGTCTGACCGTGGGTACTGCTTTCAATACTCTATGTCGACCGCATTTAATGCAGTCGACTTTTCGCCTCATTAGTCGGCCACAAGATCGCCACCATGTCAACCTTTATGTCTTGTCCACTCCATGGACCATGCCATGGGCCAAGCTCACCATGAGCTTAGCCAGTGGCCTAAGACCTCTTTGCCCTAAGTATAAAATCACCCCCCCACGGTTTCCCTTGGCTTCCTTTGCACACAATCGACCTTAGCCTTGCACTTTGTGCGTGGTGAGCTCCTCATTCCCAAACTCACTCACCTCCCATCTTGGTCGCCATTGTTGAGGTCCTTGGAGCTTCTCGGTAGCTCAAGGGTTCCAGTGGCTCCCTTTTCAATCCTTGCTTACTTGTGCTCCCCAAACCTCCGGAAGTAGCCCTAACTTGATTTGTTTGGGCAATTTTTCAGAGGTGGGCAACGTGGAGCTTGGAGCTGGAGCTTGGGCCGTGGAGCACCTGTCTTCCCCAACTCCGGTCAACACCTCCACGACCTCCCCAGCACCTTAGGACCTCCAGGTACTCCCCCTGTTAGTCCTTTAGATGCTGGCACCCGCATGAATGATTTTGCGGAGCTTTTCTTGGCACGAGCTTGAATGTCGCTGAGAGTCGCTTTTGCATTTTCATGTTTTGGCCTTGTTGGTCATCTTGCCCTCTCGGCTCATGGCGTTCAAAGCCGCCGTCGCCGCGAGAGGAGGTCCACCGGTGCGCAACGTTATTGTGCACTCGGTGGTACCATTGACCTCACCGGCGGGCTCTACATCGCCGGCGAGGATCACTTCTTCACGCTCGGGATTTTGTCGGACGTCCCGAGCGTGTCATTGTCGTTTTTAGGACATGAATTCGCCGTGTTAAATGCCCAATCATTGCAATCATGGGGTTAGCGTTAATGCCATTAAACCTGTCTCTTGCGCGCATTTAAAACCTCCCTCGCGCGGACCTCCTCATGGTCCCGCGCGCATTTATCTCATGTCCAAAACACGTGCGCGCTGGGTCTGGGACATCCAGACCTCCTCCGAGGAGATCTGGAGCGTCCAAGACCTCCCCTTGCGATCGTAGCCGTCCAGACCTCCCCTGGGGAGGACCTCCTATGGGACCTCGTTGAGGACCTCCTATGGGACCTCCTCGAGGTCATCTCACCGTTAAGGACCTCCCCTTTAGATCTGGTCCGCTCCGACCTCCCTTCCATGTTGTGGTCCGCTGGATCTCCCATCTACGGCCACGACCTCCCTCACCTCGCGCATGTGCGTGGTTAGGAGGTCCAGACCTCTGGACCTCACATGTGCGTGTGTGTTGTCCTCAGGGAGGTCTCGAGCCGTTAGATCTGTGATCTGTGGCTCACGACCTCCCATGTCTTTGTGAATTTTCTTAGGATTTCGAAAAAGTCTTAATAATAAATGTAATAAGGTATAGACTTTAGAATTTCATATCTCTTTCGTTTTAATTCCAAATGAGGTCATTCAAATTATGTTAGCTCTGTCTTGAACTTGACTTTAATCCAAAAATGATTGTAAGTTGAGTTCAGCCCCAGAGCACAAATCAGCCACTAGGTTTTAAAACTCCTTTTAAATATACATTCAAATTAATGCTTAACTTGTAACATGCATAACTAATGCTCTGTGGATTCTTTTTGAGTGAGACCAACTTTGTGGGTTTCTCTATTAATGAGCTCACTAAGAAAATTAGTTTTGAGCATGTTGCTGTTATAGAAATGAGGACTTGTGCATTATAATTTTGTTCAAGTTCTTGTTTTTGAAAAATTATAGAAAGTGCATAATAGCTCCAAGTGAGATGAACTCAATTGTGTTATTCATCTCATGAGGTGCTGGTTTTACAGTAAAAATTTCAGCCTCACCACTTTTCTAGAAAATTTTGCCTCATAATTAAATTAGTGAATAGTGCAGTTTGGTATTTTAGGGCTGAGCAGAATTGTTTTGCTCATAACTTTTGCATTAAGAATCCAAATCCATTGGTTCTTGTTGCTAAATTCCTAAAATCCTCCTCTTGCTGCAGTAGAAATTTCAGAGTAATTGGAGTTCGTTTGCTGTGCTGTCTTTGTTGTGCTTCGTCGTTCTTATCGGTTCTTTATTGCTTTTCCCGTTAGGATTCGACATTTGTGGTGATCCCGAGAGTGACCCCCCGCAACAAAGTGACCTGCATCAAGGCAAGCAGTTTGATCATTTCCTTATTGTCCCATTACTTTAAAGCTTAATACTTTGTTTTACTTCTATGTATGCATGCTACTTTGTGTTAAATGTCGCTAGTATTCCTATAGCTGCATAATCTGTAGGAATTGTTATCCTCTACTACCAATGAGCCTAGGTTATTCGCTGTGGTTTGAGCTCGTTGGATGAGCTCTTATCACTTAGTAGTTGCGTTTAATACTGCTTAGACATGCTTAGTTATCGGTAGTAATGGGCGATCATCGACTTAGTCGATGATCTTGATCACTCAAAACTGATTATTACTCCTTTATGTCCAGCACTTGTGCTTTGATTAATTTGTAAAACAAAAATCTGAAAATAAAAGATTGATTTAGACTTGGGCATATTGGATGGATGGTGCGGTTTTTGGAATGTGGTGGTATGCCTGGGTCCCTAAGGACCAAGTACTTGGGTCACTAAGCCAAGCGCTTTTGCGTGCTAACCACACGAGGGGGATATGGGACCTCTCTTGACTAAGTACTTTGGGAGGTGTTAATTATGAGCTGGTTGGTGGGTATGTTTTAATAAAATCTGTGTCTGTGGTGTTGGGAGGGAGCATTGGCAGACCGGTTAGGCTGTCTAATGTGTCTTGTCCCCGTGGGTTGCGGCTCGTAATTAGCATCGTCCATTGGAAATGTCTCGTAGGACTTAGCCGTGCGGCACACCAAAAGGTAGTGTGCCTAAAGGAAAGGCGGTCTCAGCGTGTGGGTACATTGGTACACCCTCGCAGGGATAAAACTATTCGAATAGCCTCGTCCTAGGTTATGGACATGCTTGGTAAGGTCGTTCAAGACTAGTCTCAACCTTTTAATTAAAACTTGATGGGTTGGTATGAACGGGCGTTCATGCTATTGTTGTGGTGACTTGGGTTAGTCACTTCCAGGATGTTCTTGTTGTTATTATTATGTTATTATCTCGTTGTTATTTCAACAATTAAAAATGCTTTGTCAAAATTGCTTTCAATCTACTATGTTATTGCAAATAAAACTTGCTCTATGCTAAAATGAGTCCAAAGCCTCATCCACTTAAATAAAGCTTGCATGTAGCTAAATTATAGTTCTGTTATCTTACACGTAAGTCTTGCGGAGTACTTTATGTACTCATCTGCCCGGGGTTGTGGCATTTTTGTTGCTTTTGTTGCAGAGGAGGAAGGTGAGCTCCACGAGCCTCACTTTTGCGCTATGTGTTGCAGCTTCTTCGACGACTAGCTTGGCGGTCCGGTCGGTTGCCTTGTGGGCTAAAGGCACACTGATTGGCTTTGTGTTATAGCCATCTTTATGGCACTTTTGCTTCCGCTGTTATCTTTGTTGTATTGTTGCTATTTGGCCTAAGGGCCTCTCTTTTGTAATATCTATTCCATATTAATATTAACTTCTGGTTTGTTGCTTATGTACTATGTGTTGTATGGAATTGATACATTCTTTTGTTGTGAGGTATGTATACTGCATTCTGGGAAGTATACATCTCTCGAGACCGGGTTTATTGGGTTGATAATACTAGGGTCAATTGGATGACTAAGTATTATGAGCTTAATAAATGTCGGGGTCTCACAGATCAAGGTCATCGACATAATGTCGACAACCGCCCATTTCTACCGTTATCTAAGCATTTCTAAGCATTATCAACGTAAAGTACTAAGCGATAAGAGTCCATCCAGCGAACTCTAAATCGCAGCAAGATAATCCTAGGCTTAGTAGTAGAGAATGAACATTTACCTATAGAATGTGCATCTATAGGATTACTAACGACATTTTAACACAAAGTAGCATGCATACATACAAGTGAAACAAAGTATTAAACTTTAAAATAATGGGACAATAATGGGATATGATCAAACTGCTTGCCTTGCTGGTTTTGCTCAATATATTGCTGAGGATCACTCACGGGCTCAAAGTACTAAATGGCACCTAACTAAAAAGCGAAAGGAAACGATAAGAACGACGAAAACCACAAAGACAGCATAGCAAACAAACTCCAAATGCTCTGAAATTTCTACAGCAGCAAGAGGATGATTTTTAGGGAATTTAGCAACAAGAACCAATTGATTTGGATTCTCAATGCAAGAGATATGAGCAAAACAATTCTGCTCAGCCCTAAAAATACCAAACTGCTACTATTTACTAATGTAATTACTAGGCAGCATTTTCTAGAAAGGTGGTGGTACTGAGATTTTTACTGTAAAACCAGCACCTCATGAGATGAATAACACAATTGAGTTCACCTCATTTGGAGCTATTATGCATTTTCTATAATTTTTCAAAAACAAGAACTTGAACAAAATTAAAATGCACAAGGAAGCCTTTTGAAAACAGTGACATGCCTAAATCCTATTCTAACATTTAGTGCATTAACAGAGGAAGCCAACAAAGTTGGATTCACTCCAAAAATAATCTACAGATCATTACTTATGCATTTTACAAGTTAAAGGAATTTCTAGTACAACATTTAAAAGTTAGTTGTGAATTGTATTTACAAAACCATGTTCTGGAGCTGAACTGGGCTCATAACCATTTTTAGATTGGAGCCCAGGTCAAGCCAGAGCTAACACAATTTGAATCACCCTATTTGGATTTAAATTGAATTAGTTATGAAATTTTAAAGCTCATACCTTTTTCAGTTCACAAAATAACAGTTCTCTGGAATTTCTTAAAACCACTAAGACTGGGGAGGACATGAGCCATAGATTTTGAATCTAACGGCTCAAGACCTCCCAGGGGTTAACGCACACACGTGCTCGTGAGGTCCAGAGGTCATGGGCCGTGGATCTTGGATCCAACGGTCCATGTCCTCCCAGCAACGCGCGCGCGAGCACAGGGGAGGTCGTGGCCGTTCATGGTGCATCCAACGGACCACAACACGGGAGGGAGGACCGGAATGGCCCAGATCAAGCGAGGGAGGTCCTCAACGGTCGAGATCTTCCAAAGGAAGATCTAAACTATCAAGATCTCCCAAAGGAAGATCTACATCGTCAAGACCTCACGGGGGAGGTCCTAGACGGTCCAGATTTTCCAAGGGAGGACCTTAATGGTCCAGATCGTCCGAGGGAGGACCTTGACGGTCAAGATCGACCCGGGGAGGTCATGAACGGCTGAGATGACCTCGGGGAGGTCCTACGTGAAGGTCAAAACGTCACAGACCTCCTGGGGAGGTCTAGACGGCCACGATTGCGCAAGGGGGGGGGGGGTCTTGGACGTTTAAGATCTCCTCGGAGGAGGTCTTGGACGGCCCAGATCCAGCGCCATCGCGCTCGCGCACGTGCGCGCGCGCGTGGACATGGAGTTAAGGCGCGCGGGACAACGAGGAGGTCCGCGCGCGAGGTCTTAAATGCGCGCAAGGGACAAGATTAAGTGCAGTTAAGACACACCAATGATTAATGAGGTTGAGCAATGATTAGCGCATTCAACGCGGAGGATCTTTGTCCTAAAAACGACAACAGCGCTGCTGTTCTTGTCCGACAAAGATCCCGAGCTCAAAGATGTGGTCGTTGCCAGCGATACAGACCTCGCCGGCGACAACCAAGGACATCAACGTGTGCGCAATAGTGTTGTGCACACCATGGGCTCACTCTCGACGGCGGCGACGGCCTTGAACGCCAGCGAGCCGGAGAGGACAAAGAGGACCAGCACGTCCAAAAGACTTATATGAAAATTAAAGCTCCGCAACGACATTCAAGCAGGTGCCCAGCAACTAGGGACTATCAGGAGGATTACCTGGAGGTCCAGAGGTGTTGAGGAGGTCGAGGAAGGTGAGGACCGGAGCTGGGGAAGACAAAGAGCTCCACGGCCAACTCCAACTCCAAGCTCTACTTGGGCCACCTCTGAAAAAGTCCCAACCAATGAGTTAGGCTATAGTCACTGAGGTGAATGGCATAATATGAAGCACAGAGAAAGAGAGAAGAGCCACAGCAGCAATGCCACCGAGGAGCTCCAAGGACTACAACAATGGCAGCCAAAAGGGAGGTCGGTGGAGGACAAGCTCGGCCAAGCACAGGCAAGGCCAAGCTCAATGGTGTGTAAAAGAAGCCAAAGGGGAGCCCGAGGGGTTCTTATACCTAGGGCAGGAGAGGTCCTGCACCAGGGGTTAAGCTCATGGTGAGCTTAGCCCATGGGAGGTCCACGGGAGGTTCTGGACTTGGACAAGATGGATGGGACAGAGTAGGTTAGGACAGGGCATGGCCTAGGGGCAGAAAGGGGCTGACACGCAATAAATGCTTGCAGGGCAGAGCCGTTGGACAAGACCCTGCTCTGACTTTGCCCACTGCCATGGCTCGGGCACGAGAGCCCAAGCTAGGAGAAGAACAGGGCGAATCTCTCCACCGCTGGATTAAAAGGATGGGGAGGTCCGAACCATCGGATGTTATTTTTGAACCGTTATGTTTTAAGTGACTGGGAGGAGGTCCCAGCCACACGATTTGGAAAGGGGAGGTCATGGCCCTCCAATTTCCATCGCGCAGATGCGCAAGGGAAAGGGGGACAGGAGGTCCAAGGCGTTGGATCTAAATCCAACGGTGCGGACCTCCTGGGAGGACTTAACCGCACGCGACTTTGATAAGTGAGGGGGAAGTCATGGCCTTTGGATTTAAATCCAAGGGCACACAACCAAAGGGGAGGTCCTAACCTTGCGCGCGAAGCGCGAGGGAGGTCCTGGCCTTTAGATTTGGATCTAAGGGCGATGACCTCACGTGGATGGGAGGTCTCATGCGCACAAGGACCTGGGAGGTCGTGGCCGTAGATTTCAAATCTAACGGCACACAACACAAGATGGGGGAGGTCTGGTGCGCTAGATTTTGAGGGGAGGTCGTGGGCTGTTGGATTTGATCCAACGGCTACGACCTCGGTTAGGTGGGAGGTTTGATTGGTTTGACAGTGAGGGGAGGTCATGACCATGGATTTTTGATCCAAGGGCTGTGACCTCATCTAGGTGGGGGAGGACCTGGCTGCGTTGGGTGGGAGGAGGAGGTCGTGGCGGTTGGATGTAAATCCAACGGCTGCGACCTCATCAAGGTGGAAAGGGAGGTCTACTGAGCCAGGGAGTGGGTTGGGTCGGACCAGCTTTGCAAAGCGGTTCAGCCCAAGGAACAGTGTATGTTTTATGTTTTTAAATTCAATTTTAACAGCTGAGAATTTGCAGAATTATTAGAGATAGAAATGAACTCCAAATTTCATGAAATTTTAACTGGAGCTTGCTGACATGATGATTAACCTTACATAAAATTTCTAGAGGTTTTTATGCAATGCATTTTTCTCAGGAAATTCATAAATATTGCTCAAAGATTTGTTTTACCTCCAAAAATTATCAAACAAGTTTTATAACTTATGATATTTTTCAGAGAGGTCCCACATCATTTCTAGGACTAGAGAAAATTATTTCCAAAGGGGTTGGCACAAGATTGTGACAAAGGAGAATGAGTTTGACTTTTGGTCAACAAGAGCTTTATGGTTTTGGATAACACAACTCTTGGACAAGAATTTTAGGTGAGTTTCAAGAGTTTTAAGATGTGAGAAAAAGTTTTAATTTCTACACATTTAATTACATTTGAAACACACACCTGTTTATACAGTTGGGATGTTACATTTGGGGTGTGGAGGCGCTGGCAATCCTAGGGGCTATTTATAGGGGCTTGAGCGTGCCGGATTAGGGTATCCCCAAATCGAGTCTGAGATGAACACGAAATAGAATTTGGGGTTTTAGGACATAGAGAGATCGATTAAAGATTTGCTTTTAATAGAAATGGATGCGAAAAGAAAGGAGATCAAGTTCGGCATGATTTCCCGGGATCTTTTATTTAGAGAATCCGTTTTGTCGGTCGAGGATTCTAGAGGATGGCAATGGCGACGCGGGCAAGGACTCCGTGAGGAAGATGACTCGAAGATGAAGGCGTGGGACCCACACGTCAGCGCATGCGAGCGATGCGCACAATCGGACCGGGCAAAAGGTTACGCTGGTCCACCTGTCAACGAGAAAGGCAGCGCTCGCGTGTTCGGACTGGAGCGAACGGCTATGCGGGCCCTGCGCGTCGTGCGAAGCGTGACGACGTGGTGGGCTGAAAGGCCGGGGAACAGCCGAGCGAAATGGGCTGAAGGTGGAATAGGAATGGGTTTCAGCCCAATCCTTTAACTGAGATTTTAATTAGTTTTTCTTTTTAGAAATTAGTAGAAAATACAAATGGCAACTAGAAAATAGCAAATAAACTCAGAAAAAATCTAGAAAAATCTAGAAAATATATCCAAGCACAAATAATCCAAATAAAATAATTTTTATAATAGTTGATGTTGAGATTATTCATATTAAATTGTTTTTTATCTCTGAAAATTCCATTTAAGCTTTAACTTTAATAGAAAAATTGATTATCTCTTATGGGTAATGTGTATGGACTCTGCATAGTAAGAAAACTATCTGGATAGCCGTGCTCATGGTCAAGAGTGGTGCTGAGAACTTGCTTGATATAGCTTTCCTTTTTATAAAAACAATTTGTGGCTGGAATAGAAAAAGGTGGGGTGGGACCCTAGGGATTTGAGAAAGCCTGGTCTGAGACTAGTGGTAAATACGGGATAGCCTGAGCATTGAGTGGACGGAGCCACTCAATGGTATAGGAGACGGAATCTCCACTAGTAATTTACAAATAAAAACTTAGTTTATAAAACCTGTGATGGTTAAAATGCTAAGTCTCAGGATTTGCTATTACTAAATATATTTCAATAAATGGCTTTGTGCAAAATAAAAGAACCAAGAGCCTTCCCTTTGATTAGCCCTGCATGTATAATAATTACATTATGTGTTGGCTCGCGAGTATGTTTGTGTACTCATACCCGCTATTTATATTCTTTTAGTCAATAAGCATAGAAAAAGGCTTTAGGGACGATTATGAGCATTGGACAAGACTGAAGATCAAGAAGGCCAAGAACTAGGTCATGAGCCCATAGTTGATTGCGGTGGGCATATCGTTAGGGTTCCATGTGTTATACTTTGATTCTACTTCGTTCTTGATCTCTGAAAGTATTTGGTCCGTCCGCCATTCTGTAAGTAAAAAGTCGTAAGGTATATTTAAGCTTTGTTATATTATGCAATAACTTTACATTTTTGTTATATGTATTTGAACCAACATTGTAACTGTGTGCTATCTCTCTCGATCCAAGGAATGGCATAAATATACACAGAGGTCCCAAGTTCCAAATTTGGGGCCTGACAAGGACATATTAGAAAAATTTTCTAAGCGTAAGAAACAATTGAACATGATTCTTGACAAGTCAAAAACTCCTTATGGGAAGCAAGGGTTAGGATACAACTTTGCCAATGACAAGTCCAAGCCAAATGTCATTCAAGTCTTGGAACATGGCTTAGTTGAGTTCAAAACCTAACCTGCCAAAATTCCCTTCCAATTTGTAGGTTTTGCTTAACCATCTTATGAGTCAAAAGGTGTTTCTCCCAGTGGTACTAAGTACCATTGCACCCATTGCAAGAAGGATGGTTATTTGCTTGAGTTCTTGCAGGATCGGAAAGCCGCCTAGAGGGGGGGGTGGGGTGAATAGGAGCACGCCTAATTTTTCACCTTAATCAGATTTAGCACGATTTTCACTCCAATAGCTATTAAAGCTATGAAGATCAATGTATAAGCACAGTGGAAGACTTGTATTGAATCCGATCAACACCCAAAAGCAAAACACTCAAAAGCACATCATACAAATAGCCGAGCGGTCTGACTGAAAATACAATGGCAGTCTGACTGGAGGGCTGAGTGGTCTGACTACTACCTTGGGTGGTCAGACCGATTTGAGTCCAGAACACTGAAAACTGCCCAACACTCAAAACACAATTTGGTCTAACTTTTGATCTACGATTCCAAACTTGACCAAACTTGAGACACACCTTCTTAAGGATATCAGGAACCTATTCCAAGCAATGATCATCAAGATCTTTGCGAAAGTTCTGACCTTTTTCCATTTGAGTGGAGGTGTCTCCAAAACTGGGCAAAAACGAAAACTTGATCCAAACTCTTGCTCGTGGGTGATTGATGATCAAGACAATCCTTGATGTATTCCCACATGTCACAGGAAGATAAATAGAGGCAAGAAACCAACAGAAAATCAAAGGATCAAAGAAAGCCTCAAAAGCACATAAGAAATATCAAGAACACAAGGAGACTCATCTTTGAGAAATCTTGCATAGATTGATATGAGATTGTTGAGGGTTTACAGCCACTCCATCCAAGAGGACAAGAGCTCAATCCATGAGCACACAATCAATCAAGACTCTAGAACCCTAAACCTCCACCTTCCTCTCTAAGCCCCTAAAACCAAAACTAGGGTTTAGAATGAACAAAAGGGTTAAGGGGGTGCAGCCACCTCCCTGCTCTATTTATAGTGGAGGCTTAGACCTTCTAGAAGCAAAACCCTAATGAGCTCCTGTTAAGGCTCACACACAAACGGGTCACACACGCACGTATTTTAAAGCGTCGTCTTCATCTCCTCTTGACCTAGTCTGCTTCACCTTGCGCCATCTTGCGCCATGGATTGGCAAAAGGTCACCAAGGCGGTATTTAGGTGAAATTACCAAAATACCCCTTCTCGATCTTTTTGCAAAGACCGAGTCCCATCTTCGTGAAGCACTCCTCATGCTTCGCCACGTGTAGGTTGATCAACAACTCTGATCATGTCGGCAAGTCTCTCCCGTCCGACTCCCGCCGAAACCACCATGGCACTTGCACCGACCCCCGCGCCGCTTGATCCAACCCGTCGCATCGAACTGCCCGTTCGGTCACCATTGTCCCTTTTGCGCCATGCTTGAGTCCATTGACCTCACCCGTTATCCTTGATTGTTCTGAACCTCAGCTCTCCAAGCTTAGTCTCGATCATCCTCGCCGTTGGCCGTCATTGACCTCCAAGCATCCTGCACAACAATAGACAAAGAAATCGATTCCGGGAACAAGTTCGTCACAACTTGACCCACGTTAGTCAAAACATGCATCATGCAACACATATGCCCTGAAGCCCATGAATATGACCTAACGAACAAACCTCGCCGCCATGAAGGACAACAAACTAGAACACAACCAGTCAGACTGTCACTTTAGCCGGTCTGACCACCCCATTGCCGGTTTGACCGCCGCCTAAAAGCCGGTCTGACCGCCCTTGGGACTTAGCCAAATTTCCACTCTGGAAAACTGAGACTCCTTCGGAAATTTGAAAGAAATAGAACTTTTTCCTAGAAACTCCAAAAATTATGAGACCAAAAGTAGTAGAGTCTACTCTCTTGCCTACACCTTCTATTTTTGGCCCAACTCTAAAACCCAAACTACTTTAACGGCTGGTCAGACCGCTCACGAGTAGCTGGTCAGACCGCCACACTAGTCGATCAGACTGCCGCCATGGCCGGTCTGACCGCCAGCTCTCTTACAGCAAAACCACCCAAGGCATGGCCTGTCTGACCGCCAAAGTGGCCGGTTAGACAGCCAGTGAACTGACAAAACTAACACTTTGCCAAAAACGCTTGATTTGACAAACCTTCAACGCCATTGCCAATTGTATCATCATCCTAAGATCGTGGGCATATCCCCATGATATCCACAATCTCCCCCTTGATGAACATATTGTTAATTATCCAGAAAAAGCAAATTGGTGGTTTGAAATTGTAATTACGCTCATTTTCGCACAAAGGCACAACTTGGTCCATATTCAAGAGAAAGCAATGGAAATGACCAAGCTGGCTTCAGAATAGTATCGGCAAGCCAGATAAGGCAAAAGAAAGCAAGAAAGCTTCAATTTCCAAAGAAGAGTCACAAAACTCACTTAAGGTCCATATGAAAGAACAATTGTTGAAATTGACCTTTGATCATTATGAGGTTCCAAGAATTGCAATTCAAGTTCAGAAAAGGCAATAAGACCAAAAGAATGCAAATAGAAAGCTCCCCCTCACTATGATCATCATTTTTTAGAAAATTTTATTTTCTCCCTATTTCTCCAAATAGCTCTCCCTTCAATCAATTTTTCTATTTCTTCTCCCCCTTTGACAATGGAGTCATCAAGGAATCACGCCTTCATCTCATCCAAGTATAACAAATGCAGAAAAGAAGAAAAATAATAAGAAGGAGCATGCATGAAATGCAATGGATTGGCTTCAAATCTTTTATTTTTCAATTTTTGAGTACAAGAAGCTTTGGAGATTACCCAAAAGAACAAGCTAGCATTTCTAATATTGCACAAGAACACATCAAGCCTGAAAGCGCTAGCAAGATCATGTTAAGACATATATATCAAAGCTAAGCTAGAATGCGCAATGTAAAGCAATGAATTGTAACAATTTAAGCAAAGCTTCAAATTTAGCAAGTTCATCAACAAGGATCCTAAAATGATAATGGCCATGTCAAAATGTCAATGTGAGATCAAAAAGCTAATAAGGACCACTTTAAGAGACAAACAAGTCCTGAATTGAATCATTTTGCTCAAAGTAGCTCAAAAGCCCATTTTTCAACAATTTTTTCTTTTGCTATGAATTTTGAAGTTGACTAATGGTCTATCTTAGTGAAGAAGATCTTGGACTAGGAGCCATCCACAAACTCTTCCTAAGATTCGACCAAAAGGTATATCTTAGTGAAGAAGATCCTGGACTAGGAGCCATCCACAAACTCTTCCTAAGCTTTACCAGGGCGATAAATCTTGAGGTTTATATCAATTTTGACAAGTAGTCCCCATGAGATTGTCTGAATCATCAAACTATCTCCAAGTTCATGTCTTGGACATGCAGTCTCGTGAGAGTAGTTTGACACATTTTAAACACAAGACAATCTTGAAATTCAATTTTTCATTTTACACAAAAGCAGTTATAGAATCTCAGAGGAACAAGAAGCTCAAGTAATGGTCAAAACTAAATTCAAGAGCTAACAAAGCAATTTTGATAGGGCCAATGTCACAAAAAGGAGCACTAATTGCGCAACTAGCTAAAAGATCCACAAATTGCAGTTTTTAGTTCAAGTTGTTTTAATGTTCTAGCTCATTTAGCAAAGACTTAGCTATACATATGAAAGCATGATAATTCTAGCAAGTCAAAGAACTAGACATGGCATTAAGCAAGAATTGAAATACTAAAGCTCAAAAGGGTAATAAGCAAAGCTTCATCAATTAAAAGATAAGCAGAAAGCTTATATTACAATGCATCTTTTTGTGTTTTTCATATGAATGCAATATGATACAATGAGATGCAAGAAAAGATCAAAAAGATCAAAAAACACAAAAAGCCTAAAAAGATCAACAAGTTCAAAATAGATCAAGAAAAGATCAGATGAACAAGGAAAGTTCAGAAAAGAACCAACTCCCCATCAAACCAACCCATAGGGATAAATTACCCCTAACACACTTCTCAATGTGGCAAACCTTGTTGGGTCTAAAGGCTTTGAGAGGATGCCTACCAACTAAGCCTTGGACTAAACAAACTAGCACAAAGACTTCCTACTACACGAGATCTCTAGGGAAAAAGACTCGACTAACTAGGGAGCGAAACACCATCACTCAAAATCTTCCAGGTTGATCAAAACCTGCTAAGGACTAGAGATTGGGAGACAAGCTCGACCTAGACTGAAAGAAGAGTGCAACCTAGCAAACTAAGGGATAAGAAGAGTGTCTAGAAAGAACACGTGCTAGAACAGAACCTTCTATCTACCAAGAAGTCAACAAGCCCAACACTGCAAGAACCGGATGCAAAGCAAAATAGGAGTACCAAACACAAATGTAAGGTGTAGGGGCTCGAACTCGAGTCACATCGCTAGCGGTGAGATGTAGTCGAATGAGTAGAAACTGGACCATACTACGTCTCCAAGAAGTGATAGACAGCATTGAATGCGCATATGAGAGAAGAGATCCAACAGCTGATGTCATAAACCACATGTTCTCCTCAACTGAAAAGACTACACCAAAAAGACAGGAGAAATCTATGCCTTGGTATCGGGTTAGTGAGAAATTATCTAGAAAAGCGAGATCGAGGCACATGACTAGCAAGAATAGCAATAGATGATCCAAAGCTTATAAAAGCATATAATCAACAAATCAGGGTATGAGCAAGAAGATAGACAAAACAATTGCAACACATGCTATCCAAGATATGATAAAGCTCAAAATATCCTTAATCCATAATAAGGCATAGGAGCAAACAACCGCAAAGCATATCACACAACATACACCAATCAAGGGTAAAGTATGCTAGTGAAGCTAAGGCAAAACCCATGTATCCACAATTAACAATAACGCACAATACCATGTAAGCATAAGATATGATATAGAACAAATCATGGATAATGTACGCTAACATGGATATGAAGTAAGCATGTGAATACACAAGGCAAAAATCAACAAGAGCAAGATAAAAATATACACACCAGCACAAGCTCATGATGACAAAACCAAACTTATAAACCCATTGGAAATAATGAATAACACTGCAGCCAATGGATACATAAGCGAGGTACTAGCAAAGGCATGATGAAGGATATCATAAGAGTAACACATGCCGATATGATACAAGTGAGCACAAAGGTAAGCACAACACGCCAAGAATGAATAATCGTGAAGATAAAGGCATGAAGGTGTAAGATAGCTCACAGTGCCCTTGGCTGTCATGGTCCTAGTAGAAACATCCCCAAACATGATCAACTCGTTGCCGGACACACGTGTGAGGGAGGAGAACCATTTAGAATCTTCAGTCATGTGTCGATAACACCCAGAGTCAACAAGCCATATGTCCTCCTTCCTCGCACGATGGACCTATAGGGCATAAGCAGGGAACATCTGTGCCTCGGTACTGGGGTTAGTGATAAAAGACTTGGAAATTCAGTACTGAGTCACACGATGCTTAGGAACAGCAGTAGAAGCAGCAATAAAATGGTTAGTGGGATAATAATAAGAATGCACATGAGCAACACCCAGACCTCTCCGAATCGACCTACCAAAAGATCGGTATTCCCCCTGTCTAGATGCTACCCGTGGTTTCTCCTCACGATATCCTAACCCAAAACACTGCCTAAAGCCACTAAAAGAGTCAAAGAAGTCATCTACGAACCTAGGCCTATGTTTAGTAGGAAAGACAGGCTGTCTGGCTCTAGAGACTGTCGTAGGTGAAGGAACTCCACTAATGGACCTCAAAGCATGCATTCTCTCCTTCCTCTCACTCTTAGCTCTACGGAAGCAGAACTCAACTATGTGTGATACGGGGGTTCCCGTTCTTCTTGACGTAGGATCGAAGATAATTCGCATGTTTGACGTGACAAATCGTAGTTGCTCACCAGGTGCCAATGCATGAACTTGCAACTCTTTAATTCGCCCAATCTCACGTGAACTCCACCCGACCACAAAGTGGAGTTTTACCGATCCCTCAATTCCCAACGGAAAGACAGAACGGTCTTTGGAAGAATACGCCTTATTCCCCTTGAAGTCGTTGGCCTTCACCAAACTACTTGGAAGAATCAAGCGTTGATGCAAAAAGCAATCAAAATCTTTAATCGTGGTCTGAAGATACAATGGGGGTCTACCCCTCAATATATTGTGCCCTTCTCCACCTTATGGCTGGTCAAGAGGCCCTACTCCTATTCTATTTTGGAATTAGAACTCCTACTCCAATTCGGACACAATCTAAAACAGAAAAGGAAACTCTGAGTTTACAACCATCACATTGTTTCGGTCATATCTTTTGATACGTGATGAATCTGAGGTTGAGCGAGTATCCGTTGGATCGGGCTTGAAGTTAGCTTTCCAACAACTATAAGACACCCAAATTGGACTTCGTTTCTGAAAGTTATGAACTTTTTAATCCAGACTGTACTGCTGATTCCGAATCAGATTTTGATGCTGATTCCGAATCCGAATTTAATCCAAACCTTCCTAACTTCAATCTCATTAATTGAAACGACTTGAATCTGTGTGAAACTTGGGAAAGAGACTCTTGTAAGCCTTTGGAAAGTCATGGCAAAGCTGTATATCTTGCCAAGATGTCGTACATGCCACGGAATCATCAACTTTGTCAACTCTCGCGCGTTGGTCGATGCAGATGTGCAAAGATGCACTCGAATAGCGATAACTTTTTATAGAAAGCTCCAAATCACGTGCCGTTTGATTCGTTGGAAAGTAGACTTGATAAGCTTTCGAAATATATATATTGTTCATGCTAGATCCTTTGGAGTTGCTGCGAAGATCATCATGAACCAATACCTTCCATGCGTCCCATAGGCTGCATGCTATTTTTGTGAGCATCAAAACACCCCGAGAAGCATCGTGTTCTTGATATTCACATAAGGCATCTCCTTTAAACCTAACAATAAGTGATGACCCGCTATTAGGTAGTATAATATTCTCAATTAAACTTAAAGGAAATTCATGGAACACATTCACCTGTCGGTTAAGCTTCTTTGCACAAGCTTCACCCAGAAGCTTCTCTTGTTCTTCAACTCTTTTAGTAAGCTCATGTTGTTCTGAAGTACTTGTTGAATTGAAAACACTATATGGAACAGCGTAGCTAAGGATGTCTGCATCATCCTCCCTTTCTTCAAGAAAAGCCGTCTTCGCTTTTGATAGCCTAAAAATGTGCTAGACAAAGAAAACAACGTATATACATGGTATATATCTGAATCAATTATTGTGTTCTTCTTGTTGTTTTGCACAATTGATAGCTCAAAATCATATTTCAATTTACACAATTGACTCATATGATGAAATTTCACCTTCCCAATGTCAAATTCAAGTAAAGTGGGTGAAAACCAATTGATACCTTTCCATGCTTGAACTGTGCTACTCTGATTAGTTATACATGTAAGAGATAAACAAGTAGGCATCATGTTGCGTTCTAAACAATAGGCACTTGTATTTAAACCCATCTCAAAGTGACCATGACATTGCGCAATAGATGGTTTGCGCAAAACATGCAATTTTAAATAAGCAAGATTATCACAGGTAATGCATATTCGATAAACTTGAAACATGTTGTCTACACCAACATCTCCAATCAAATTGAATTTATATGTGTATATATAGCTATTTACTAGTGATCTCAAGCATGAAATTTCAGGAACCTTCTTAATCACACTAGATAGTTCTTTAGGTTTATCGAATATGATATAACAAAAAGAATCATTAAGGAATATTCTACTAAGAACTTCTTTTTGAGTAATCAATTGCACATTATGCAAATTAAGCATATCAAATTTAGAACATGGAATCATGAAAGGAATAACGGAGTTCTCAGTTTTACGTACCTTGTCTTGATGAACTATTAATTTAGTACCAATAATGTTACCTTGATCGTCCTCCTCAATTGATGTAGGTGTTGTGGGTATCGTAATGTCATCATGTAACCCCAGGGCAGTAGGCATTCCCTCTCCAACCATGGTTATCTCTTCATCTTTCTCTTCCAATGGTGGGGGCTCTTGAATGTTCAACTCCTTATTTGCTTGGTCAACCTGCACAATGTGAGATATAACACTAGAAATAGAGGGTAAGTTGTTAGGTTCAAAAATAATCTTACTGGGCCTATCATCTATCTCTCTCTTTTCTTTTGGTGTATCTCTCATATACTCAATTGGGATGCTCTCAACCTTGCATATGGTGGAATCACACAGCTCACTCTTTTTATCACTCTCACTCAATTTGGCTATGTGGCTCTCATCCTCACATGGGTTTTGATACATCTCATCCTTGCAAGACCGTGGGCTAGCAATGGCACAATTACCACCAACCACGACCTCGGCCGAAGAAAAATTCCCATGCTCGACCTTCTTCTCAAGGGACACACTGATGGATGAATAAGAACTAAAGAGTCGACGCGGATTTAATTGATGTGCTTGCATGTCTTTAAGTCTCTTTTCCGCCTCCGTAGCATATTTCACAAGATCTTGCAGACTACGAAAATATTCATCTTGAAGTGCAACAACGATCTGAAAATTCAAGCCTGCTTTGAAGTATGTCTTTTCTTGATATGCACTAGTGATATTGGCATGACGCATTGCATGATTCAACTCAATATAGTAATCTTGGACAACTTTGCATCCTTGTGTAATGCTCTCTAGATGGTGTAGTAGTTCCCGCTCATAATAGGATGGAACAAATTCTCTTCTCATGGCCCTTTTTAAGTAGACCCAAGATGTAATGAACTGCTTTCCCACTTAGTTGTTGCCACCAACTAGAGGCATAGTCCTTAAAAACATAGTGGCCACTCTCACTTCCTTGGCTTCGATTCAACTTCGGGATTCAAGCTCGAACTCCATGTCTTGTACCCACTCAAGATACTCCTCTGGATCATTACTACCATAGAAGGGAAGATACGTATACTCACGATCGGCCATTGTTAGTAGCAAAGCAAAGAATATGTATGTAGGTGTATGTGTATCTCTCAAACTCACTCGTCTTACCAAATCACGTTCTTACCTTTCCGAAGTAAATTGAGGTCAAAAACTCACACTTGATATTGTAGGTGAAAACAACGTGAGAAAAGAGCGAATTTCAAGAGCAAGTCAAAACACGACAACGAATGTTTATGTGGAGCTTGGTAGGGATACCTACTTAATCTGAAAATTCTAGGTATTGTAAAGCTAAGTAAATATCCAAACTAGAATTCAATGCCTAGTTGCTGATCACAAACATATAAGTGAAAAACAAAGCAACTCACACGCAAAGATATTGGAACTTAGTGCAATCAAGGAATGAGCTATGTAAGATATAAGTGAAGACCAAAATAGCTCGTATTGCACAAGTTATAGAAAGACGCTACCTAGTTGCAAATAATGAAACTAGGGCACAAGATTGCACAAAATATTGATATTCTAACAATTGAATCAAGAATGAGTGGGGATTTTTGCTCAAGTTTATGGTTCGGCTTTGCACTTTCTTTTTCCTTTTCTCTTTTTCTCTTTTCTCTTTTTTTTCTCATTTTTTTCTCTTCTCTTTTTGCTTCCTTTTTTTTGAACTATGGCCGAAATTCTTGTTCTACTAAAATGAGCAAAATTTCTTTCCCACCTTTTGATCTTTGAACAATTGCAAGAACACAAATATTGATATGCAGCCCTAAGCAACGATTTAGCTAGTCTTAAATAGGTTCAAAGTAATCATAAAGGATTGAAAGGTTCACAAAGGATAAATTGATGTCTCACTTTTTTTGTGTCTTTTTTTTTATATAAACACGACGAAAAAAATAAGATCAAACTAGGCTCAAATAAAAAGCAACGCAAAAGAATTCAAGATCAGCAATCTAAACTTGATTCTAATGGACAAAAACTTAACAAAACTCACTAGAATAACAAACTAAATACTACGGTTGAAAGAAATTTTTTTTTTGGCTTTTTCGTGTATAGGAAAAAAAATGAAATTTAGATAACTGGATAAAGATCCTACCGAGTCAACGGAGCTCTAATACGAAGATGATACGGGGGTTTCCGATCTTCTTGACGTAGGATTGAAGATAATTTGCACGTTTGACTTGACAAATCGTAGTTGCTCACCCGGTGCCAATGCATGAACTTGCAACTTTTTAATTCGCCCAATCTCACATGTACTCCACCCGACCACAAAGTGGAGTTTTACCGATCCCTCAATTCCCAACGGAAAGACAGAACGGTCTTTGGAAGAAAATGCCCTATTCCGCTTCAAGTCGTTGGCCTTCACCAAACTACTTGGAAGAATCAAGCGTTGATGCAAAAAGCAATCAAAATCTTTAATCATGGTCTGAAGATACAATGGGGGTCTACCCCTCAATATATAGTGCCCTTCTACACCTTATGGCTGGCCAAGAGGCCCTACTCCTATTCTATTTCGGAATTAGAAATCCTACTCCAATTCGGACACAATCTAAAACAGAAAAGGAAACTCTGAGTTTACAACCATCATATTGTTTCAGTCATATCTTTTGACACGTGATGAATCTGAGGCTGAGCTAGTATCTGTTGGATCGGGCTTGAAGTTAGCTTTCCAACAAGTACAAGAACACCCAAATCAGACTCCGTTTGTGAAAGTTATGACCTTTTTAATCCAGACTGTACTACTGATTCCGAATCCGATTTTGATGCTGATTCCGAATCCGAATTTAATCCAAACCTTCCTAATTTCAATCTCATTAATTAAAACGACTTGAATCCGTATGAAACTTGAGAAAGAGACTCTTGTAAGCCTTTGGAAAGTCATGGCAAAGCTGGATATCTTCTCAAGATGTCGTACATGCCGCGGAATCATAAACTTTGTCAACTCTCGCGCGTTGGTCGGTCTGAATGTGCAGCATGCACTTGAATAGCCATAACTTTCTATAGCAAGCTCCAAATCACGTGCCGTTTGATCCGCTGGAAAGTAGACTTGATAAGCTTTCCAAATATATATATTGTTCACGCTAGATCCTTTGGAGTTGCTACGAAGATCGTCATGAACCAATACCTTCCATGCGTCCCATAGGCTGCATGCTATTTTTGTGAGCATCAAAACACCCCAAGAAGCATTGTGTTCTTGATATTCACATAAGGCATCTCCTTTAAACCTAACAATAAGTGATGACCAGCTATTAGGTAGTATAATATTCTCAATTAAACTTAAAAGAAATTCATGGAACACATTCACCTGTCGGTTAAGCTTCTTTGCACAAGCTTCACCCAGAAGCTTCTCTTGTTCTTCAACTCTTCTAGTAAGCTCATGTTGTTTTGAAGTACTTGTTGAATTGAAAACACTATATGGAACAGCGTAGCTAAGGATGTCCGTATCAATGTGGCCATCCTTCTTGCAAAAGATGCAATGATACTTGACTTTTTGAGGGGTCTGATCTGCTGAATTAGAAGCATCTGTCTTGCTAGAAGGGGTTTGGGCAAAACCTGCAGATCTAAAGACTACCTTATGATGTGACGGTGGCCCGATCTTCTGAAAGGTACTGATAAGTCGATTGCGGAGAACACGATGTTGATAATCCAAAGGCTCCAACCAAAGTAGATTGAACCACTCGCAATCACTACACCACTGCTCCGATGGTTATCAACCGTGTCGAACGCGGTTGACCTCGCCAAGAAGGCTATCTCCTGCAAGCGAATCGAGAACACAAGCAAGAGAGTAGAAGATGCAATCTGAAATTGTATTGCGAATAAAGATTAAGTTCACAAGTTGGGGTTCCTTAACCGAACATGCGGTGAAACTGCTAAGCAGAATAATCTCTTAAGAAAAACCTAAGGAAAACTAAAGGGGTGCAACCTCCTTAAATAGGGGAGGGGAAAGCCGCACTTATCTAAGAAAAATGAGTCGGTACTATTCATGGTACTGTTCACATGAACAGTATAGCCGCTGTACTGTTCACGTGAACAGTACTCGTGAAAACAGCGGCCCAAGGGGGGATTGGTCAGGGGGATGGCCGGCCCAAATAGCCTAAGTAGTGATACAAGGCCCTCAGCCCAAAAGGTGTCGCAGCACCATGGATAATAAGCCTAAATTCGTCAGCCTGCTGAAGTAGACTTGAATGCAGCCGAATTAGTCGAGATGGACGAATTAGGTGAAGTCCTTAACGTGTTCCTCTTGCTGTGAGTTGGCTCCTCCTCTCCATGATTCCTAAGAACAAGAAAATCACAAGTCTTAGGAAGTATCGGATTCTCAGCAGAAATATTATTTACTCCTAAAAATGAGTTTACCTGATAGTTGAGTTGACGAGCACGTGCCTGAGTAATTGGACCTTGCACATCAATCATGGCAGCAGCAAGAGGAGTGTTCATATCAGTAGATGTGATCTCCTCATCATCCTCCCCTTCTTGAATTGGAGTCGTCCTCGACTCAAGCTCGTCTTCCGCGCCCAAGAAAGGTCGCAAATCTGCAATGTTAAAGGTGGGGCTAACCCCGAAATCCGCAGGCAAGTCTAACTTATATGCATTATCATTAATACGTTCAAGCACTCTAAAAGGACCATCTGCACGAGGCATGAGTTTAGACTTTCTCAATTCAGGGAATCGTTCTTTACTCAAGTGCAACCACACAAGATCACCAGGTTCAAAAGTAACATGCTTGCGTCCTTGACTACCAGCAACTTTATATTTAGCATTCATAATCTCAATGTTCTCTTTAGTTTTCTCATGCATCTTAAGTATCAAATCAACACGTTGTTGCGCATTAAAATTTACCTTCTCCGAAGCTGGAAGAGGCAACAAGTCGATAGGTGCACAAGGTATGAAACCATAAACAATCTCAAAAGGGCATTTCTTTGTGGTAGAATGTAGTGAGCGATTATAAGCAAATTCCACATGAGGCAAACATTCCTCCCACATTTTAAAGTTCTTTTTAAGCACAGCCCTAAGCATAGTAGACAATGTTCTATTGACTACCTCAGTTTGTCCATCGGTTTGGGGATGACAAGTAGTGGAAAATAACAGCTTAGTCCCCAACTTACCCCACAAGGTTCTCCAAAAATGACTAAGAAATTTAGCATCACGATCTGAAACTATCGTATTCGGAATACCATGCAAGCGAACAATTTCCTTAAAGAACAAATCAGCAACATTTGTAGCATCATCACTTTTATGACATGGTATAAAATGAGCCATCTTAGAGAATCTATCCACGACAACAAAAATACTATCCCTCCCCTTCTTTGTTCTAGGAAGCCCTAAAACAAAGTCCATAGAAATATCTTCCCAAGGTATGCTTGGAACAGGAAGAGGCATGTATAAACCATGAGGATTAAGTCGTGACTTAGCTTTTTGGCACGTGGTGCAGCAGGCAATGAAGCGTTCGACGTCACGCCTCATCTTTGGCAAATAAAAGTGGTGGGTCAGAATGTCCTCGGTCTTCTTCACGCCGAAGTGACCCATCAATCCTCCTCCATGCGCCTCCTGTAACAACAAAAGACGAACGGAGCTAGCTGGAATGCATAGCTTGTTAGCACGGTACACGAACCCATCATGCACTACAAATTTATTCCAACCCTTTCCCTCTTGACAATTTAGCAACACATCTTTAAAATCAGCATCATGCACGTATTGCTCCTTTATTGTCTCTAATCCAAAGATTTTGAAGTCAAGTTGTGAAAGCATGGTATATCTCTTAGACAAAGCATCAGCTATCACATTTTCTTTGCCCTTTTTATATTTAATGATATAGGGAAAAGACTCAATAAACTCAACCCACTTAGCATGTCTGCGGTTTAGGTTGGTTTGACTTCGAATATGCTTCAAAGATTCATGATCAGAATGTATTACAAATTCTTTTGGCCATAAATAATGTTGCCATGTTTCCAAAGTTCGAACTAGAGCATATAATTCTTTATCATAGGTAGAATAGTTCAAACTAGGACCACTTAATTTTTCACAAAAATAAGCAATAGGTTTTCCTTCTTGAATTAACACACCACCAAGACCTATGCCACTAGCATCACATTCTAATTCAAAAGTCTTGCTGAAATCAAGAAGTTGAAGCAAAGGGGCGTGTGTCAGCTTATCTTTGAGAGCGTCAAAAGCTTGTTGTTGTATGGTGGCCCAAGTAAAAGGGACACCCTTCTTTGTAAGCTCATTCAGCGGTGCAGCGAGGGTGCTGAAATCCCGAACAAAATGCCGATAGAAACCAGTGAGCCCGAGAAAACTCTGCACTTGTGTGACCGTTTTAGGAGGTGGCCAACTCTGGATAGCGATGATCTTGGCTTGATCAACTTCAATGCCATGTGGAGTAACAACATAGCCAAGAAAAGAGACTCGATCCGTGCAAAAGGTGCACTTCTCAAGGTTACCAAACAAACATGCATCTCTCAAAGCATTAAAAACAGCACGTAAATGATCCAAGTGTTCTTAATATGACTTGCTATAGATCAGAATATCATCAAAATAAACCACCACAAATTTTCCAATGAAAGCACGCAAAACTTCGTTCATCAAACGCATGAAAGTGCTAGGTGCATTAGTTAAACCAAAAGGCATCACTAACCACTCATATAACCCGAACTTACTTTTAAATGTCGTTTTCCATTCATCTCCCAATTTCATTCTAATCTGGTGGTACCCACTACGCAAGTCTATCTTTGTGAAAAGAATAGAACCACTCAACTCATCTAGCATGTCGTCTAACCTAGGAATAGGATGACGATACCGTATTGTGATATTATTAATGGCTCTACAATCAACACACAGACGCCAACTACTATCTTTCTTAAGAACCAAAAGAACAGGAACAGCACAAGGACTAAGGCTTTCCCGTACGTACCCTCGGTCCAAAAGATCTTGCACTTGTTGCTGAATTTCCTTAGTCTCCTCCGGATTGGTCCTTGTAGGACCCTTAAATATTGGAAATGTGCCGAATTAAAATTATACTGGTAGCATAATTCTTAATTAAGGAATAGTTCAATTCCCTCATTAAAAATCATACTAGAAGCATAATAATAACAAGTAACAATTCCAATATTCAGGCTCTCGGATATATGAATCACAATAGTTCCCAGGATTTAAGACTATTGCACATATATCCTTAACAACATTGTATCATACATACAAGGCATTCATTACATAATAATACATAACATGTTACAATTCGGTTTGGAAATCTACAACACCAAGTGACCTTGGGCCACAACAAAAGTTAGCAGCGGAAACAAAACTAAACAGCAAAAGACCACCAATGGCCCCATCACCCGTAGGCTATTGCGTGGAGACTAGAACTAGCTTCACTCGTTAGCGTCACCCGGATCGGCGCTAACAGGCATCTCATACAGATAACCATCCTCACCTGCATCAAGAGGTTATAGCACCTGAGTACGGAAGGTACTCAGCAAGACTTACACAAACTAATAAAAGAAGGTGTTTGATAGAACCTATACAAAGGAATAGAAATTGTACATGCATAAGGTTAACAACAGAAAGGTTATAATGGTTCAATTTTGCAGAAAGCAATACATCTTAACCTACACTTGCTAAGTTTTGACAAAGCAATTTTATAAATCAATTTGGACTAAATCAGTAAGTAAATGAGAGCATAATCAAAAATAATAACAATAATAAAGTGACTGTTTACCATCAAACATTGCATGACACCAATCATGCCGAAAATAATACCCACAACAAGATTTATTTCAAAATCTATACAGGTGACATCAATTCAAGTGTTGTCCATAACCGTGGACACGACTATTCGAATAGTTTTAACCCTGCAGGGGTGTACATCTTTACCCACATGACTTAGTTAGCCCGTAAGCCTCCGGAATAATAGCACACTGCCTTTGGTATGCCGGCCGAGTGAACTAAGATTTGGTATTTTTCAACAAGTTGACACTATTGAGTTGAAACACCCATGTGCACCTGATCCCGCTTAAAACAAGTTTCTGATAGAGCTTGCTAACCGGGGGCACACATGTTACGTTGAGAACGCCGATTCAATCACAAATAAAAGTTGTACTCACCCGTACATATAAGATTGAAATCGGGCTCTATGAGCACGTAACCTTTACAAATGCCCTCGCCCCTAAGAACATATGATCTGAATCTGAAATCCTACACATATGCCCTTATCCACCTATTTTTCAACTCAATAACATCAACCCTCTACTTAACCAAACAGCACCCATACACCGCGTGTGGAAGTACGTTGGGCTTGAATTGGGCCATCAGAGTTCAGTCCTTAATCAATCCAGACAAGACAACCACATTTCCCGGTTCTCGTGCACAAAGGCACCATCATTAGCATCCACTTGTCCAGATTTAAATTCAGTTTATTAAACAAGATTTAAATTCATTTCTGATTTAAATAAACTGAACAAAGAATCAAAATAGATTAAATTCATTTGTTGTTCCCATGTTTGACAAGATAAGCTTGCCAAACACTACCGTTCTAAGGACTACATGGCTAAGCAGATTTCTAACCCAAATATTTTAATACAACAATACCTTAAGTTGAGTGTATGATCAAATTTAGGGTAAGCCACAAAGATTGGGTTGTAACTACCTAGAGACAGATCACAAATAATTTTTAGAAAATTGCATGCACAGTATCACTGTATTTTGTAAATCTACAGTTCCAAAAATTGGGATCAACATGGTGCAAAGAGGATGCTTGCCTTGGTAATAATAAACCTCTTGTACAGGTTCTTGTTGCTCAACAGAAGATTCAACCACTTCAGTAAGAACCGAATCTAAAATACAAAAAGTCCAATGAACAACAAGAAAATGGCAGAGAACAGAACATAGAGAAAGAATGCATGATCAATAGCTTAATGCATAATTAACAACATGCTTAAGCTACATCTAATCTAAGTAAGGATAATAGCCTACAATTAACTTCTGCTAATACTAATTATCAAAATTAGAGTTTGGGTTTAGAACTACAGCTTTGATTTTAGAAACCAAAGCAGACATGATTACAATTGAATTGTTTGCCAAGCTAAACATCATATAAATGAAATACTTAGCTTGAACTAAGAGTATTCAAAGCTAAGATAGTAACCTAACTCATCATTTAATAATTAATTGACAAGAATTTAAGAAATTGAAAACCTTCTTTGTGCATGTTGTCGGTTCAACAAGCAACAAAACAAAGAAAGTCCGAATTGAAGATTCTTGTTTATAGGTTACACACTTAAACACCAGATTCTTGTTAGAGCTAAACCTAATATTTAAGAAAGATAATACCTAGACCAACCTGGTTAACCCTTATTAACAAGATTAACGAGAAAATAGAGCGAGAACTACAGATTTTGTCGGTTTGCTCGACAACAACTGACAGAGGAAGGACTTAGATAAACAGTTAAGTTGAACGCATTAGGAATAAAAAGAACATCTACTTAAGTTGAACGCATTAGGAATAAAAAGAACATCTACTTAAGCTGCTAGGGTTTAGATAGAACCTAAATAAATTGATAAGATAACATGAGAAACCCTAGAACTTGAAAACGACATGAAACACCGAAAAAGTTGTAAATAGAACTTTTCAGTCAAGCAAGATTTGAGCTAAGAATTCCTAAATGAGTGATTCCTGTGAGCTACTGCGGTCTTATGGAGCTCAAGGTGGAAGGGAATAACAACAGATCTTACCAGCCAGACCTGGAGAAGATGAAGTTACCAAACCAGCCAAAAATAGAAAGTGATCACTCCACCCGTTTTATGTTGACAAAAGATGTGATTAAGGATTGATTTTAGTTCTCAAGCTCACCAGATCTAAAGAGCAAGAAAGAGAACGGAAAAGAACTGCACTGAAGAGGAGGATAAGCTTCACTGCCTCAACAATGGTGGATAAGCATGAGACTAGGGTTTTTATAGTGTTTGAACCTCCAGAGAAACGGAGAGAATTCTAGAGATGATGAGGTGGCAATTTGATGCCAAGTACCAGAGGAATATTCACACATTTACTGTATAATGCCACCGCTCCGGCGATGGTGTCGGCGACGGTGCACAGCGAGAGGAGGAAGAGAGAGACGCCACTGACATGCGGGACCCCCTCATCAGCCGCAGCTAGAACATCATCGCAAGCTCAAAAGAATGACCATCGTTTGATCAGAAATAGGCGGTCGGGATAAAGATGATCATTGGGGGGGGGGGTTCTAACCGTTACATTGCATAAGGGCCATCTGATGGCAAAGGAACGGCTAGGATTGATTAAGAGAATCGGGAGGTCCGAACGGCTCAACTCACAGGAGCCCTCCGATTTAAATCTGACGATCGCGCGGTCGAGGGTGCCTTAAAACCTTCGCGCCGTTAGATTTTGAATTAACGGCTGAGATTAGGCAGGTACTGCCGATGGTCCGAACAGCTCATCTCTTGTGGACCACACGATCGAGATCCAACGACCACCATTTAATGCGCACCTTAGAGTTCAAGAACAAAAAGGGTGGCACGGTTGGATGGGAAATCAACGGCGGAGATTGATGGGATGTTGAGGTGGTCCGAACGGTCCATCAATGCAGTCCGTGAGATCAAAATCCAACGGTGGAGATCAATGTGAGGTTCGGTCGGTCCGAACGGCCCACATGATCTGGTTCGCTCATTGAGGATCCAATGGCTCGCGTGTATTTCAGCTCTTACCATCTAAAAATGGCATAGCCCGATAATTCTGCGCCGCATGATTTAGATCCTACGGCCAATATTGCATGGCTCTTTGGGATGGTCCGAACGGCCCAAGAATCTGGTCCGTTCGTTGAGATCTGATGGCCACGAATGGAAGGCGCGGTAGGATGGGGATCTAACGGTGGAAATCGTGTTGTGTGCTTGGATGGCCTGCACAGCACCGCAGATCTTGGCCGTTCGCGGAGGAATCGATAGCTCGCGCTCACCCGAGGTTCAAGCCCGCGCCGAACGTGATAGGGCTAGACCACGTTGCACTGGGTTGGACTCAAACTCGGGGGATCGAGTCGCTACGGTGCCAAGGGCTGGGTTTAGACCGGATGAGTTGACCAATCTCATTTAAATCCTCAAAAGTTTGACCGGGGCTTTAAAAATAGCAAATAAATTTGTAAAAATATGAAATTTTGCCAGGATGTTACTGGGATAATATATGCCCCAAATAAATTTTTGAAAACCACAGTTTCTCTTTTAAAATTCATAAATAATTCATTTAAACCGAATAGGTTTATTTAAATACAAATATTTTTCTCAAAGCCAAAATAATCTTTAGAAATTCAACAAAAATTATTTTTGGTCAAGATAGTCCGTTTAATCTTTATTAAAAATACTTCCCGGTCTTAATACCAACATTGATTGGTATTTTCTTTTGAAGCTTCAAACAAGTCTTTGGATTTTGACTAGAAAATGGAGGTTTGAGTTTGTAACAACATATCTAATGTTTCAAAATAAACAGTGATGCTAGGAAAACATCTTATTACTGTTTATTAAAACTGAGGCTATTACAAACCTACCCCCCTTAAGAGAATCTTGTCCCGAGATTCTGGGTAATACAGAAGTTGGACGAAAACTGAAGCTAAAATGATTTCTTTTTAGAGAAACAACGTCTGTTGTCTTTATTTCTTTCAAAGACAGAAAAGAAAGATTTTACATAACAACATAGTGTTGTTATCACATCTTCTTTTACATTGCTTTGTTTAACCCTGCCTTTCTTGACTCAAAGGCAAGTATTAGACAGCAAAAAGGTGGGGGTGCTCAATCTTCATCAGATCTTCGCGCTCCCAAGTGGCTTCATCTTCAAAATGATTAGCCCATAGAATTTTTAAGAACTTAACGGTGCGGTTTCTTGTCCTGTGTTCCATTTCATCGAGGATACGCACCGGTTGTTCTTGATAAGAAAGATCCGATTGAAGATCAAGACCCTCATAAGCAGTAGCCTCGGTAGGAACACGAAGGCATTTCTTTAATTGAGAAACATGAAAGGTATCATGCACTGCCGAGAGAGTGTCAGGGAGTTCCAATTGATATGCCACAGCTCCTCATTTTGCAATAATTCGGAAAGGTCCGAAATAACGAGGTGCTAGCTTTCCTTTCACCTGAAAGCGATGAGTGCCCTTCATCGGAGATACTTTAAGATAGACATAATCATCTACCTCAAAGATTAACTCACGACGACAATGGTCAGCATAGCTTTTCTGACGAGACTGGGCAGTTTTCAAATGGTCTCGAATCAGATGAACTTGCTCTTCAGCTTCCAACACCAAATCTGGACCATAGAATGGTCTTTCACCGGACTCTGACCAATTTAATGGAGTCCTACAAGCTCTCCCATACAAGGCTTCAAAAGGTGATATTTGAATACTTGCTTGGTAGCTGTTATTGTAGGAAAACTCCACATATGGCAAATATTTCTCCCAATTCTTGCCATAAGATAGCACATAGGCTCTAAGGAGATCTTTCATCACTTGATTCACCCTTTCAGTTTGACCACTGGTTTGAGGATGATAAGCAGTGCTGAAAGAAAGTTCAGTCCCCATCGCTTGATGAAGACAATTCCAAAAATGAGAAGTGAATTGAGGTCCACGGTCTGAGACAATGACTTTCGGAACACCATGGAGACAAACAATTTGTGAGACCCTCAATTATTGGAATGTGCCGAATTAAAATTATACTAGTAGCATAATTCTTATTTAAGGAACAGTGTATTGTCCTTAATAAAAATTATACTAAAAGCATAATCATAATAAGTAACAATCCAACAATTAGGTTCCCGGATATATGCCATGCAATAGTTCCCAGGATTAGTGACTATTGCGCATATATCCTTAATCAACATGGCATCAATCACATACAAGGCATACATTCACATAATTATACATCATTAATTACATCATAATTCGGTTGCTACAGTGTCAGGTCTGCTACAGTACCCGAACTAGCAACAGGAACAGGTGACCTTGGGTCATTAACAAAAAGAACAACAGCGGAAACAAAATAAACGACAAAAACCACCAATGGCCCCACCATCCCGCAGGCTATTGCGTGGAGGCTAGAACTAGCATTACTCGTTAGCGTCACCCAGATCGGCGCTAACGGGCATCTCATAAAGATATCCATCGTCACCTGCAACAAGAGGTCATAAAACCCTGAGTACGAAAGGTACTCAGCAAGACTTACACAAACTAACAAAAGAAAGTGTTTGTTAGAACCTATACAAAGGAATAGAAAGTTGTATATGCATAAGGTTGACAATAGAAGGCTTAAATGGTTCCATTTTGCATAAAGCGATACATCTTAACCTACAGTTGCTATGTTTTGATAAAGCAATTTTGATAAACTGATTTGGACAAAAACAGTGAATAAGTATAATTATAAACATAAACAGTAACAAGAGTAAATAACATTTCACAATTAAATGTGCATGACAACCATCATGCCGAAATAATTCCCAAACCAAAATGAGAACAAAATCTATACAGGTGACATTAATTCAAGTATCGTCCGTAACCGTGGACACGGCTATTTGAATAGTTTTATACCTTTCAAGGGTGTACATCTTTACCCACATGACTTAGTTAGCCCGTAAGCCTCCGGAATAATAACACACTGCCTTTGGTGTACCGGCCGGGTAAACTAAGATTTGGTATTTTTCAACAAGTTGACATTATTGAGTTGGATGACCCATGTGAGATTAATCCCGCTTAAACACGACTGATAGCATATATTCAACCGGGGCTCACATGTTGTACCGGAAATGCCGACCCAGTCAATTAAATGAAAACTCGTGTTAGCCACACATATTACACCGCAGTCGGGGCCCTGAAGGAACGTACATGCGATGTAACACATCTACGCCCTTACCCTTCTAAGAACATCTGATATCAATATAAGTTCCACATGGCATACGACACGGCCCAAGACTTCAAAGATCTATGCCATATGAAATCAATGCACATGTCCTTACTCTCCAAAGATCCAACTCAATACTATTAACCCTTTACTTAACCAAACAATACCCATACATCAAGTGTGGAAGTACGCTGGGACTTGAATTAAATTGTCGAGTTCAGTCCTTAATCAACCCAGACAAGACATCCACATTTCCCAAATCTCGTGCACAAAGGCACCATCACTAGCATCCACTTGTCCAGATTTGAATTAATTGATAACATGGTTTAGAAGCATTTCCAAATCAAATAAACTGAACAAGGATCAAAGATAAATACAAATTATTTGTTGTTCCCAGGTTTGACAAGATAATCTTGTCAAACACTACCGTTCTATGGACTGCATGGCTAAGCAAAAGTTAAAACTAAACATTATAACATCACAGACTACCTCAGGTTGAGTGTATGGTCAAATTCAAGAAAAGCCACAAGCTCAGGGTATAACTAACTAGGAACAGAGCACAACTAAATTTTTAGAAAGTTGCATGCAACAGTGTCACTGTATTTTATAACTCTACAGTTTAAAAGATTAGGATCAACATGGTGCAGAGAGGAAGCTTGCCTTGATAGTAGTAAACAACCTCTTGTTCAGGTTCTTGTGGTTCAATAAAAGGTTCATCAAACTCAGAAGAACCAGTATCTAAAAGAGAATAAAAGAATTCCAATGAACACAGGAAAAACAGAGAACAAGATGCATAAAAGAATGTATGGTCAAGGTCTTAATGCAGGAGTAATAGTATGCTTAAGCTATATCTAATTTATTAAGTTAATAACCCATATATACTATCCAATGGCATTTATTTTTCAGGTTTAAATTTTAGCTTATAGCTACAGTATCAGGTGGTTGAACTGGAACAGGACAACTGTAATTAATTTAATTATTTAGCTTAACTTCATACAAATGAGATACTGCATGTTAGTTAAGTGTATAAAGCTTAGTGCTGTAATCTAACTGGGCATTTAATATCTATAAGGAGCAGTTTTAAGGATTTGACTTCTTGCTATAATTGTTGTCGGTTTGGACCACAATAAATAGTAAGGAAACCTTACCATTTTGGGCAGCGTGGAACTATACACCCATTTATTATCTATCATTAGTAATGTAAGATGTTGGACTGAATTAGTTGGTGTTGTCGGTTGGACCAATAACCCAAAACAGTAATACTTTAACTACCAGTTTTGGTTGGCACGGAGAACAACACCAGACAAGAATTTTAATGGAAGTTACCATTATCTAGGAAGTACTTAATACCATACTCCTAATCACTAACCCTTAACCGACTAGTATAAGAAAGAAATGGAAACTACACCATTTGTCGGTTTTAGCCGACAAAATCGACAGAGAAGAGATTTATATTAATGAAAGAACTAGGGACTTTAAAAACTTTATAGAAAGGTTATGATGCTGCTAGGGTTTCTATTAGGACCTAAACAACTAACATACTGGTATGAGAAATCTAAAGTTCCTGAAATGATATGAAAGACCGAAAAGTTAAAATACAAGTTTTTAGCTAAATCAGGATAGGAGCATCACATGAATAGATGAGTGATTCTTGTGAGCTACTAAGGTTCTTAGGAAGCTTAAAGTGACAGAAGCCAAGGTATACTTACCAGCTAGGGTTAGAGGATAAAGGATCAGTTCTGGTCAATAGAAAAGATCCAAGTCCTTTCTTTAATTCTGACCAAAACAAGAATGATAGAACTAAGTCTCTAAAGATCATTAGTCATTTCTTGCTAAGAAAAGAAGGAACCATCTCACCAGGAGGTGGTTGCACCAAGGTGGGGTTCTTACTGGCTTCAGTTGACAGGGAGTGATCCTTTGCTCAACCTACAAGAGATGTCCACAACTCACATTAATATGAGATTTAGACATACTTAGGGCTGAGCAAGATCAAGAGTAAGGAAGCTTCACTGGAAGAAGATGACCAAATGAGAGAACTCCTTTGTGGTCAACAATGACAGGAGCTCAAGAACTGGGGTTTATATAGTGTACAAAAGGTGTAGAGCAACCGAGATCACTCTAGAAACAAGGAGGTGGCATCTAAAGATAAAGATTAGGAGAAAATATCCTCCAAAACACTGTGCTTTACCACCATTTTGGCTACCATAGTGCTTACGGTGGAAAAACCAGAGAGAAAACAAGAATTCGGTCATCGACGCTGGGCCCCTGTGGATAACACAAGAGCAAGACCGCACGCTGAGGAGTAAAACCACCATCGATAATTTGGTCCAGAGGAATCGTGCCATGCAAAGGTAATCGCAGACGCACCCAGCGACAAAGTGCAACCACAGTCGCTGACAATTGGGCCCCAGAGGAACTCCCGCCATGCAGCGCGCGCAACGAGCCCCACGCATAGCCACCGTTCATTCCGAGATGAGCAGCGGTGATGCGGGGTTTAAAACACGTTGAAACGGTATGGGAGAACATGGGCCACACGATTTACCGCGGACGACTCAGATCGAGCGGGTCCTGTAGCGGTCCGAACTGCCCACTCTGCGAGAGCCCTCCGATTTGGGCTTAACGGTCGCGATGCAATGGGGAACTGTCGCGGTCCGATCGGCCCACTCAACCGGAGCCGTGCGATCGCAAACTAGCGGCCCAAGATGAGGCGCGTGCGGGAGCTCTTCGGATCATGCGCTCCATCGCCGTTAATTCGTGATTCAACGGCCCAGATCGAGGCGGCCCCGGACGGTCCGAACGTCACAATACATCCGGCCCGTTCGTGCGAGAATGAAGGGCTGAGATGGGCTGGAGCTTTCGGACGCGCGCGAGTGGACGTGGCGAGCGATTCTTGGGTTGGGTCCAACCAGGTCGCATCGAGCCGCCATGATGCTAGACAAGGTTAGGCCGGGAGGTTTGACCAGGTTTAATTCAAAACTCCAAAACTTTGACTGGGACTTTTAAAATAGCAAATAAATTTGTAAAATCTTGAAATTTTGCAGACTTGATACTGGGATGATATACTTCCCAAATAAATTTTAAAATCACAGTTTCCTCTTTATAAATACATAAATAATTCATTTAGACTAATTAGGGTTTATTTAAAGACAAATATTTTTCGAAAATCAAAATAATTTCTATAAATTCAATAAAAATTATTTTTGAGCATAATACTTCATCTGGTTTTCAAATAAAATATTTCCCAGCCTTAATACCAACATTGGATGGTATTTCCTTTTGAAATTTTTGGTCAAGTTGAAATTTGTAATAGAAATTTGGGGAAATTAGGTTGTAACAAGTTGTCTAATTTGCCAAAATGAACAGTAATGACATGAACAGTACTTTATTACTGTATATTAGGGCTGAGGCTGTTACACAATTTTAGCAATATATAACTCTGCCAATTGCTTGCCACTGAAATGAAATGAGCCACTTTCGTCAGACGATCAATTATCACCCAAATGGCATCGAATCCATTCTGAGTCTTTGGAAGTCCGGTAACAAAATCCATACTGACTTCCTCCCATTTCCATTGTGGAATAGGCAAAGGTTGAAGGGTACCAGCAGGTTTCAAGTGCTCGGCTTTAACCCTTTGACAAATGTCACATTCAGCAACATACCGAGCAATTTGCCTTTTCATTTGGCTCCACCAAAATGTCTTCTTCAAATCCTGATACATCTTAGTGCTTCCAGGATGCAAAGAAAACTTGGAATTATGAGCCTCTTTAAGGATTGGCCCTCTTAGTTGAGGATCTGAGGGTACCACCAGACGATTGCGATATCGAATGGTACCACGGGCATCTTCAGAAAATTCGCTGGCTTTACCCGCCTTCAAATTTTCTTTGATTTCAGCTACCTCAGCATCAGTTTTCTGGGCCTCCAGAATCTGATCTTCGAGTGTGGACTTCACTTCTAAGGCAGCGAGAAATCCATCTTCCACCATTTCAAGGCTTAAGCGCTGAAAATCGGCACATAAGCTCTTAGTCAAAGAGGTGGTTGACAAGCAGTTACATTGTGACTTTCTGCTTAAAGCATCAGCCACAACATTGGCTTTTCCAGGATGGTAATGAATACCCATATCATAGTCCTTGATCAATTCAAGCCATCTTCTCTGTCTCATATTCAGGTCAACTTGAGTGAATATATATTTCAGGTTCTTATGATCAGTATAGATTTCACAACGATTACCGATGAGGTAATGTCGCCAAATCTTTAATGCATGGACTACGGCTGCCAATTCCAAATCATGAGTAGGATAATTTACTTCATGAGGTCGCAACTGCTTGGATGCATATGCCACAACTCGGCCTTCTTACATAAGCACACAGCCAAGTCCGTTGCGAGATGCATCGCAATAGATATCAAAATTCTTATGGATATCCGGAAGAGTGAGAACGGGAGCTTCGGTCAGGAGCTTTCTCAAAAGCTAAAAGCTTTCTTCACACTCGGCTGACCAAAAGAATTTGTTCTCCTTCTTTAGAAGCTGAGTCAGAGGTCTAGAAATTTTGGAGAAGTTTTCAATGAACCTACAGTAATAACCCGCAAGTCCAAGGAAACTTCAAACTTCAGGAACATTCTGGGGCTGCTTCCAGTCTAGTACATCTTGTACCTTGCTGGGATCAACAGTAATACCTCCTTCGGATAACACATGTCCCAAGAATGCGACTTGCTTGAGCCAGAAGGCACACTTGCTAAATTTAGCATACAACTGATGCTTGCGAAGTGTATCCAGCACAAGTCTCAGACGTTGTTCATGCTCTTCGGTAGACTTGGAGTAGATAAGAATGTCGTCAATGAACACAACAACAAACTTATCCAAGAAATCCATGAATACTGAATTCATAAGATTCATGAAATAGGCAGGAGCATTTGTTAGACCAAAGGACATAACAGTATACTCGTACAACCCGTAACGAGTAGAGAATGTTGTTTTAGGAATGTCCTCAGCTCTCACCTTGATCTGATGATAGCCCGATCGCAAATCAGTTTTTGAAAAGACTCGGGCTCCAGTCAATTGATCAAAAAGATCATCAATTCGGGGCAAAGGATACTTATTTTTGGTAGTGACTTCATTCAATGGACGGTAGTCCACACACATCCGTAAAGTCTTGTCTTTCTTTTTGACAAAGATGGCCGGGCATCCCCAAGGTGAGGAACTCGGTCGAATAAATCCCTTGTCAAGTAATTCTCCAAGCTGTTTCTTCAATTCAACCAGCTCATTAGGAGGCATACGATAAGGTCTTCTAGATATGGAAGCAGTGCTAGGAACTAGTTCAATCACGAACTCCACTTCCCGATCTGGTGGCATACCGGGAAGGTCTTCAAGAAAGACATCAGGGTATTCACACACAACAGGTACTGACTCCAAGGTAGGGGTGGCATCAATTTGCAATGCACCAAGATGAGAATGAACTGTTCTAGACTAAAAAACGACTGAAATAACGTTTTTATTAGTCATAGAAATAGTTCGTTGGACACAATTAATTTGTCCTAGATTCTTGGACAACCAATCCATTCCCAAAATAACATCCACCCCTTTAGAGTTTATCACAATCAGGTCTGCCCAAAAATCTACCCCTTCAATATTGATATTGACATTATGGCAGATTTGATCAGTCATGAAGACTGACCCAGGTGAGTGAATAATATGTGGTGGATGAAGATGATGCATAACTAACTGATGTTGAGTAGCAAACTACCTACTAACAAAAGAATGGGATGCTCCAAAGTCAAATAAAACAGCAGCTGAACTAAAATTAACTAGGAGCATACCAAGAATAACTTCAGGTGCCTCGGCCGCTTCTTCACAGAATTATCCGATTCATACTACGCCATGATCGAATCGGATCAGCTTGACAAATGACTTAGGAGATGGTGTAGGACGCATAGCAGCTGGGGAAGGTTGAACAGGTGGCAATCCACGTGCCTTATCAAAACACTTATTTCCGAAATGCCCCGGACGTCCACAGTGGTAGCAAACCACACCAGGCCTGACATTAACAGCAGTAGGTGGCCAGTTTCCACTAGGTCTGGGCTGCCCAGTGGGTGGAGGTGGACGAAATGCAAACACTGGCGCCCTTGGCGGAGTTGGAGCTGGCGCTCGAAAAGACTGAGGCTGCCACAGACGCGGTCTTATTGAATGGCTACTAGTTGCAAACTAGGTAGCCTTCTGCCGCTTCCGCGACTCCTCCAAAGCCTTGCTCTTAGTCTCGGCAATAATGGCTTTGTCTACAAGATGTTGAAAATTCCTAAAGTCTTGCACTGCCAGAGCCAACTGCAGTTCTTCAGATAAACCATTCATGAAACAGTTTCGGCGACGAACGTCAGTCGAAACATCATCAGGTGCATACCGAGCAAGGAAATTGAATTCATAAAGATACTCGGTCACCGATTTTCGCCCTTGCTTGAGAGCGAGAAATTCCTGCTGCTTGATCATCATCACTCCTTCGGGAATATGAGCTTCACGAAAGGCTTCCGTGAACTCATCCCAAGTAGGGTATGTCCCGTAGGCTGGATTGCAAGAAAATTGTCCCACCAAATGCTAGCTGGCCCATTTAGTTGGTAACTAGCATATAAGACTTTCTCCCTTTCAGAACATTGAGCAATCAATAGCTTCTTTTCAATCTCCCGAAGCCAATCCTCCGCTTCCATCGGGTCTTGAGAGCTAGAGAATACTGGCGGGTTAGTCCGTTGAAAATCAGCAAGACCTCCCTGCCCATGCTGACCTCCTGTCCTGCCAGCGGCGTGGGAGTGGGAGTAGTATTATGCACAATTTGCTCCAGCATGCGTGTTTGGTCCATCCTGTTGCGCTCTACTTGCATGAGCACATCAGCCATGGTGGGCGGTGGAGGAAGCTCCTCTTCCTGACGACCACCTTGCGGACCATGAGAACCAGAAGGTTCAGCTTGCTCCCCCTGAGAGTAGGGAACAGGGGTTGAGAACCTCTCCTCTTGTTGTGCTCGCGCACAAGTAGTAGGTCCTGTCATCCTGTTGCCATATAATGGTTAACAACATCACAAGGATATACTCGAGCGAACACATACAAGGTTCTAGAGAGAAAAGAAGGAAGTACTAAACTTAATCATGCATCGTGTTATGATATGCAGCCAAATTAACACCAAAAGCCATAAAATCCACGAGTACAGCAAAAAGGTTCGGCCCCAACTTTTCATTATAAGTCGGCTGACAACAAGATCAAGTCCAAAACCCAAATGTCGGACATACAGTATTTTTACAAAATATAAGCTATCCTATTACACAATACTTAAGGAACAGCTACTAGCCTATTACACATCTAACGCATAACGCATCATCCATTCCCTAGACGAAGTCATCACGGTTAAAATTCACCAGAAACTCATTTAACAAATGAGCCTCAGGTGAACCCGTATCTATGGGGTTCAATGGACTGATGAGACGCGTAGGAGAACCCAACAGCAAATGATGGCCTCCAGAAGGTGCAGGTCGCTGTGCGCGAGGAAAGCCCGCAGACATCCGGGCTTGGCGACACTGTCCAAGGATAGGAACAAGTCCAGCCACTTCTGGAAGTCGAAATCCCGGTGGTGCAGTAGCAGCTAGAGGGATCTCATTGTTACCATAAAGCACGTTACGGGGAACACGGTTCATGGCAACACCAAGCCTCAAATACTCTTGAGCTTCATCCAGACAACGGCGGGTCTCCCACAGCTCATACACCAAGCAGCGATGGATTTGGTCCATAATACAGACCAACCTCGCTAACTCGCGTACGTATGGGTCCTCTCCAAACTGAATCTCATCGAACGTGCTCACATCTGCTCTAGGGCCTTGTTTCGGAAAGTGAACATAGGGTGGTTGAGACAACTCCGTCAAATCATGACGAAGGAGGCTCATCATCGTACGAGCTGCTTCCTGAACGGCCATAGACTCAGAGGTGGCATGTATGTGGATACAGTATGGAATACTACCCACCACCTGTCTGGCAATCACATTAATGATAGCCCGGTACTCCTCCATCCCGGGTCCTCGATCTCGACGATAGATGGCATACTCCAACTGATAAGTGAAGTTGGCTCGCCACATCATGTCCCGCAGCAAAGCCGGAAACCCATCTACGTCTTCGGCTCGGGTCTCCTTAACCAAGTACCAGCCGCTCATCTATAGACAAAAGACAAGGTAAGTAAGCAACTAATCTTGGAAAGTCAACAGGAAGTTGGGCAAGAATTGATACTAAGAAGGATAAGAAGTAAAAGATAGCATACTAATGATAACGACCATGCTAATTCTAACCTATAGGCAAACGTATGCTCTAATACCAACGCTGTAAGGACCCTCAAATATTGGAAATGTGCCGAATTAAAATTATACTGGTAGCATAATTCTTAATTAAGGAACAGTTCAATTCCCTCATTAAAAATCATACTAGAAGCATAATAATAACAAGTAACAATTCCAATATTCAGGTTCCCGGATATATGAATCACAATAGTTCCCAGGATTTAAGACTATTGCACATATATCCTTAACAACATTGTATCATACATACAAGGCATTCATTACATAATAATACATAACATGTTACAATTCGGTTTGGAAATCTACAACACCAAGTGACCTTGGGCCACAACAAAAGTTAGCAGCGGAAACAAAACTAAACAACAAAAGACCACCAATGGCCCCATCACCCGCAGGCTATTGCGTGGAGACTAGAACTAGCTTCACTCGTTAGCGTCACCCGGATCGGCGCTAACGGGCATCTCATACAGATAACCATCCTCACCTGCAACAAGAGGTTATAGCACCTGAGTACGGAAGGTACTCAGCAAGACTTACACAAACTAATAAAAGAAGGTGTTTGATAGAACCTATACAAAGGAATAGAAATTGTACATGCATAAGGTTAACAACAGAAAGGTTATAATGGTTCAATTTTGCAGAAAGCAATACATCTTAACCTACACTTGCTAAGTTTTGACAAAGCAATTTTATAAATCAATTTGGACTAAATCAGTAAGTAAATGAGAGCATAATAAAAAATAATAACAATAATAAAGTTACTGTTTACCATCAAACATTGCATGACACCAATCATGCCGAAAATAATACCCACAACAAGATTTATTTCAAAATCTATACAAGTGACATCAATTCAAGTGTTGTCCATAACAGTGGACACGGCTATTCGAATAGTTTTAACCCTGCAGGGGTGTACATCTTTACCCACACGACTTAGTTAGCCCGTAAGCCTCCGGAATAATAGCACACTGCCTTTGGTATGCCGGCCGGGTGAACTAAGATTTGGTATTTTTCAACAAGTTGACACTATTGAGTTGAAACACCCATGTGCACCTGATCCCGCTTAAAACAAGTTTCTCATAGAGCTTGCTAACCGGGGGCACACATGTTACGTTGAGAACGCCGATTCAATCACAAATAAAAGTTGTACTCACCCGTACATATAGGATTGAAATCGGGCTCTATGAGCACGTAACCTTTACAAATGCCCTCGCCCCTAAGAACATACGATACAGATACGAAATCCTAGACATATGCCCTTATCCACCTATTTTTGAACTCAATAACATCAATCCTTTACTTAACCAAACAGCGCCCATACACCGCGTGTGGAAGTATGTTGGGCTTGAATTGGGCCGTCAGAGTTCAGTCCTTAATCAATCCAGACAAGACAACCACATTTCCCGGTTCTCGTGCACAAAGGCACCATCATTAGCATCCACTTGTCCAGATTTAAATTCAGTTTATTAAACAAGATTTAAATTCATTTCTGATTTAAATAAACTGAACAAAGAATCAAAATAGATTAAATTCATTTGTTGTTCCCATGTTTGACAAGATAAGCTTGCCAAACACTACCGTTCTAAGGACTGCATGGCTAAGCAGATTTCTAACCCAAATATTTTAATACAACAATACCTTAAGTTGAGTGTATGATCAAATTTAGGGTAAGCCACAAAGATTGGGTTGTAACTACCTAGAGACATATCACAAATAATTTTTAGAAAATTGCATGCACAGTATCACTGTATTTTGTAAATCTACAGTTCCAAAAATTGGGATCAACATGGTGCAAAGAGGATGCTTGCCTTGGTAATAATAAACCTCTTGTACAGGTTTTTGTTGCTCAACAGAAGATTCAACCACTTCAGAAGAACCAGAATCTAAAATACAAAAAGTCCAATGAACACCAAGAAAATGGCAGAGAACAGAACATAGAGAAAGAATGCATGATCAATAGCTTAATGCATAATTAACAACATGCTTAAGCTACATCTAATCTAAGTAAGGATAATAGACTACAATTAACTTCTGCTAATACTAATTATCAAAATTAGAGTTTGGGTTTAGAACTACAGTTTCAGATTTTAGAAACTGAAACAGGACAGATTACAATTGAATTGTTTGCCGAGCTAAACATCATATAAATGAAATACTTAGCTTGAACTAAGAGTATTCAAAGCTAAGATAGTAACCTAACTCATCATTTAATAATTAATTGACAGTAATTTAAGAAATTGAAAACCTTGCTGTGCATGTTGTCGGTTCAACCGGCAACAAAATAGCAAAGTCCAGAATTGAAGATTCTTGTTTATAGGTTACACACTTAAACACCAGATTCTTGTTAGAGCTAAACCTAATATTTAAGAAAGATAATACCCTAGACCAACCCTGGTTAACCCTTATTAACAAGATTAACAGAAAATAGACAGAACTACAGATTTTGTCGGTTTGCCCGACAACAACTGACAGAGGAAGGACTTAGATAAACAGTTAAGTTGAAAGCATTAGGAATAAAAAGAACATCTACTTAAGCTGCTAGGGTTTAGATAGAACCTAAATAAGTTGATAAGATAACATGAGAAACCCTAGAACTTGAAAACGACATGAAAGACCGAAAAAGTTATAAATAGAACTTTTTAGTCAAGCAAGATTTGAGCTAAGAATTCCTAAATGAGTGATTCCTGTGAGCTGCTGAGGTCTTATGGAGCTCAAGGTGGAAGGGAATAACAACAGATCTTACCAGCCAGACTTGGAGAAGATGAAGTTACTAAACCGGCCAAAAATAGAAAGTGATCACTCCACCCGTTTTCTGTTGACAAAAGATGTGATTAAGGATTGATTTTAGTTTTCAAGCTCACCAGATCTAAAGAGCAAGAAAGAGAAAGGAAAAGAACTCCACTGAAGAGGAGGATAAGCTTCACTGCCTCAACAATGGTGGATAAGCATGAGACTAGGGTTTTTACAGTGTTTGAACCTCCAGAGAAACGGAGAGAATTCTAGAGATGATGAGGTGGCAATTTGATGCCAAATACCAGAGGAATATTCGCACATTTACTGTATAATGGCACCGCTCCGGCGATGGTGTCGGCGACGGTGCACAGCGAGAGGAGGAAGTGAGAGACGCCACTGACATGCGGGACCCCCTCGTCAGCCGCAGCTAGAACATCACCGCAAGCTCAAAAGAATGACCACCGTTTGATCAGAAATAGGCGGTCGGGATAAAGATGGTCATTGGGGGGTTCTAACCGTTACATTGCATAAGGGCCGTCCGATGGCAAAGGAACGGCTAGGATTGATTAAGAGAATCGGGAGGTCCGAACGGCTCAACTCGCAGGAGCCCTCCGATTTAAATCTGACGAACGCGCGGTCGAGGGTGCCTTAAAACCTTCGCGCCGTTAGATTTTGAATTAACGGCTGAGATTAGGCAGGTACTGCCGATGGTCCGAACAGCTCATCTCTTGCGGACCACACGATCGAGATCCAACAGCCACCATTTAATGCGCACCTTAGAGATCAAGAACAAAAAGGGTGGCGCGGTTGGATGGGAAATCAACGGCAGAGATTGATGGGATGTTGAGGTGGTCCGAACGGCCCATCAATGCAGTCCGTGAGATCAAAATCCAACGGTGGAGATCAATGCGAGGTTCGGTCGGTCCGAACGGCCCACATGATCTGGTTCGCTCATTGAGGATCCAACAGCTCGCGCGTATTTCAGCTCTTACCATCTAAAAATGGCATAGCCCGATAATTGTGCGCCGCACGATTTAGATCCTACGGCCAATATTGCATGGCTCTTTGGGATGGTCCGAACGGCCCAAGAATCTGGTACGTTCGTTGAGATCTGATGGCCACGAATGGAAGGCACGATAGGATGGGGATCTAACGGTGGAAATCGCGTCATGTGCTTGGATGGCCTACACAGCGCCGCAGATCTTGGCCGTTCGCGGAGGAATCGACAGCTCGCGCTCACCCGAGGTTCAAGCCCGCGCCGAACGTGACAGGGCTAGACCACGTTGCACTGGGTTGGACTCAAACTCGGGGGGATCGAGTCACTACAGTGCCAAGGGCTGGGTTTAGACCGGATGAGTTGACCAATCTCATTTAAATCCTCAAAAGTTTGACCGGGGCTTCAAAATAGCAAATAAATTTGTAAAAATATGAAATTTTGCCAGGATGTTACTGGGATAATATATGCCCCAAATAAATTTTTGAAAACCACAGTTTCTCTTTTAAAATTCATAAATAATTCATTTAAACCGAATAGGTTTATTTAAATACAAATATTTTTCTCAAAGCCAAAATAATCTTTAGAAATTCAACAAAAATTATTTTTGGTCAAGATAATCCGTTTAATCTTTATTAAAAATACTTCCCGGTCTTAATACCAACATTGATTGGTATTTTCTTTTGAAGCTTCAAACAAGTTTTTGGATTTTGACTAGAAAATGGAGGTTTGAGTTTGTAACAACATATCTAATGTTTCAAAATAAACAGTGATGCTAGGAAAACATCTTATTACTGTTTATTAAAACTGAGACTGTTACAGTCCTATATGCCGCACGGTTTGGCAAAGTCGCTCCCGGAATTAAGTCAATTTGATGTTCAATCCCTCTAATAGGTGGCAGTCCTGGGGGTAGCTCAGCTAGAAACACATCCTCATATGCCTGCAAAAGGTTAGTGACAGCAGACGGCAAAGAGCTAGATATATCATCTAGTGAAAATAAAGCATCTTTGCATATCAAAGCATAGCATGGCATATCATTATGAAAAATTTCAGCAAGATCAGATTTGGTTGCAAGCATGACACAACCCTTTAATTTAATTCCCTCGGTCCTAGAACTAGGTGCCAACCTCTCTTTCTTAGGTGGGAAAACATTCTTCACTACTTGCTGATTTTTAGATTCATGTTCAAGTTCTTTCTTCTCATTTTCAGCTAGCTCTTTATCACAATTCACAATTTCAGTAGGTGTCAAAGGTAGCAAAGTTATTTTCTTTCCTTTATGCATAAGAGAGTACTTATTACTTCTACCATGATGAGTTGCATCGGTATCAAATTCCCATGGACGACCTAATAAAAGTGAGCAGGCTTGCATAGGTACTATGTCGAAATCAGCAACATCATGATAGGAACCAATGGAAAAATGCACTCTCGCAGATTGTGTTACCTTCACCTTACCGCTATTGTTGAACCACTGAATGTGGTATGGGTGAGGATGCGCACGTGTGGTCAAGCCAAGCTTCTTGACCAATCCTGAATTCACCAAGTTATTGCAGCTCCCGCCATCAATTATGACATTAACACAGCAATCCTTGACGATGAGGAACATCTGAAAGAAATTATGACGCTGTAGCTTCTCCTCTTGCTCTCTTTGAGTGCTCAATATTCGCTGCACAATTATGGTCCTATAATTCGCCATAGCAGCGGCACCTAAAATTTTCTCACCATCGCTATCTACCTCATGATCATCATCATTACCTGCAACGTTAGCTGCAAGAGCATATTCATCCTCAACATCACTAGCACTTACATAACTACCGTCTTCTGTCGCAATGTACGCCCACTGACTTGGGGCAATCTCTCATGAAGTGGCCCATCCCTTTACAATGGTGGCACACAATGCCCGTCGTACGACCCGTGGAAGCAACCGATGAAGAGCTCTGTGTTGGTGCCAGCACACTAGTAGATTTGCTCATCTCGGGTGTGCGTGATGGTGGTGGCGGTGCTGCTGAACGCGCCCTACTCACAGAGGGGGTAGCAGATCGAAAAACAGGAGGTGGGGCTGTCTTGGATTGCCCCGGTGTCGATCTTGATGTAGACGTACTTCCAAAGTTACTCCTAGTCCTTTGTTGCCTACCTTGCAATTCCTTTTTTGCCAAACAAGCAAGCTAAAACAACCTATTGATATCGTTATACTCTTTGTAATCAACTATGTCCTGAATTTCACGCCTTAAGCCCCCATAAAAATGAGCCATCTTATCCTCCTCATCCTCTACAACATTACAACGCAGCATGCCTATTTGTAGTTCTTGATAATATTCCTCGACAGATCTATTACCTTGGTCTAAGTGCTGTAATTTCTTACGCATATCACGTTTAAAAGTAGGAGGAACAAATCTAGCACGCATAGCTACCTTCAATCTATCCCATGTATCAGGTGCTAAACCAGAATTAACTACTTGATTCCACCAAATGATAGCAAAATCTTTAAATTCACTAGTAGCTTGTCTGACTCTATGCACTTCAGGAACTAGATGGGCATTAAATTTTTGTTCAACTGTCATCTCCCAATCTAGATAAATTTTAGCATCATAAACACCTGCAAAAGATGGTATAGTAAATTTAACTCTAGCAAATGGGTCATCATTAGCACGAGCATTGTGGTGCTGAAAATTATTACCTCCCATACCGTGACGGTTGTGATGTAGGCGGTGTCGTTGACGTGCATCTTGGGCAGTAAGAGCAGCGCCGACGTTGCGGTTTTGTCTCTCATTATCATCTCCTTCCTCAAGGTATTGGCCTGCATCGTGATCATACTCGTGTCCATTGTTTGGTGGCCGATTCACCATTCTTTCAAGGCGTGTAGTGAGAGCTGCAATACTATCGTTGATGGAGTGCTGCAATGTAACCGTCATAGCTTGAAGCTTCCTGTCGATGTCCTCATTAATGGTAGTGTGTTGTTCATCCAAGAGCGTCATGAGCTCTCCCTTTACAACACACTCTTTCTCATCAGACGTCTCACCTGTCATGGTTAGTAGAAAACAAAAGACAACACAAAGGTATTATCCCTATCAACTACTAGTTGGTGGAAAGCGGAATCACACACTCTCAAGCATCTTACCACACTCTTACAAGTCTTCTTACCAATGCAGCAGGTGGTATAGCCGGTGGCTGGTTCATGATACCGTGTCGAGCATGGGTTCGATTGCAAGAGGGGACCTATTCTGATCAAGAGTAGGTTGATGAGGACATCACTCTTTCGGATACACGCACTACGCAACATCCTCTAGATCTGGTTGCTAAACCACACGGTCCTATGACAAGAGCTCATGCACGTCACTTAAATTATGAGGTGAGCTCGTTTCTAGGTGCTAATAATTTATCTATGCAGAATGGTATGCTACCTAAAAATCGTGATCTTCTGTTACTTAGGAATAATGGGGAGGATCCAAACCGTCTACGACCAGGTGTACCCGCTCTACGACCAGATCTGCCAGAGCTACGACCAGGTCTTAAGCTCTACGACCAGTCCTACGACCAGGCTGCCAGATCTATGACTAGGTCTCAAGCTCTCGACCAGATCCACGACTGTGCCCACGACCGATGATTCCACCACGTTGGGTGTTGGTCAGAGACATTGAAATAAGGTGCTGCGTCACCATTTTGGGCCTAATAAGGCCTTGTAAGTGTGGGGAGGTCAAAGCCTAGGATGTGTACGCCTCTCCACATGGCAGCACAACCCTAGGTCCACCTCCTCATGTTCTCCCCCCCCCTATATATTGCAGCAGCCGCCACAGTTTAGGGTTGGCTTTTTCTTAGATTATTCTGCTACTTTGCAATTTGGCCACTTGTTTGGTTTGAGGAACCCCACTTGTGAACTTCATCTATATTCGCAATATAATTCAGATTGCATCTACCTTGTTCTTGTGAGTTGCTTTGATTGCTTGCAGGAATCATAACCCTCGTGGTAAGGTCGATCGCGTGCAAGCGTGGTTGATAACGACAGTCGTGTGGGTGTAGCGAATTGCGAGGTGACGATCTGCGGGTCGGAAGCCTCAAAGCGTCAACGTCCTCACGACGAAATCAATCGAACCTATCGGAAGATCGGGTCGCCGTGTTTTCATCAAGTGGTGTCAGAGCACCAGGTTGCCCGTTAGGTAATCTCATTTATCCCCTTTTGTTAGTTGTTTTCCATCACCTAGAGTCCAGAAAATTTCCCCACAAAAAGTTTTAGATCTTAGTTCTTCCGCTGTCCAAACCACTTTGTGCCTTTCGCAGTTGTGTTTTTAGTTTTCGCATTGTTGAATTCGAGTCCGTCGTCGGTGTCTTTGTTGCTGGTCTAGTCGTCGTGATCTAGTTTCTAGCGTCGAGTCTTTGCTGTTTTAGTCATCACGAATCTCAACCTGCCCTTGGTTGCATCTTTTGTTTTGTCTAGTATAGCCAAGATCGTGACCCCTCCCTCATACGACCACCACCTGGTCGGATACGACCACCTCCTCGGGTTCGACCACTCAGTTGGATTCGACCACCTACTGGTGTTCGACCACCCAGTCGGATTCGACCACCTCCTCGGATTCGACCACCTCCTCAGGTTCGACCACCTAGTCGGATTCAACCACCTACTCGTGTTCGACCACCTCCTCGGATTCGACCACCTCCTCGGGTTCGACCACCCAGTCGAATTCGACCACCTCCTCGGGTTCGACCACCCAGTCGGATTCGACCACCTCCTCGAGTTCGACCACCTGCTCGGATTCGACCACCCAGTCGGATTCGACCACCTCCTCGAGTTCGACCACCTGCTCGGATTCGACCACCCCCCTTTCGACCACATAGCCAAAGTTCAGAGAGAGAGAGAGAGCGAGTTTGTGACCTATATATATCCCCATACCCAGAAGAGGGTTTTGAAGAGTTGTGAGTCAAGGTCACTTTTGCAAAAAAAAAAAAGGAACCCTAGGTTGGGTTTCGGCAGTCAAAAAAAAAGAAGAAGAGAGAAGCAAAAAGAAAAAGAGACCACCCCCAGTTGGCTCACGACCACCCTCAGTTGGCCTACGACCACCCTCAGGTGGCTCACAACAACCCACAGTTGGTCCACGACCACCCACAGGAGAAATCAGTTGCCTTGCGAATTTTGTTCCATTGTGCTTGTACCTACCCTATTTTTCGGCTTGCTTGAGCTAGTACCGTGGGCTTTGATTCAGCTTTGCTAATCTATTTTCATTACTGCTATTCCTTGCTTCAAATTTTTGCCTGTCCGAGCTCCACATACTTTCGGCCCTCAGATTTGGATCCTCGCATTCGCCATCCGCCGTGGTCGTACATCCCACCTTCTCCGATCATACCACCTGCTGCAATTGGTAAGAAATTCATAAGAGCTTGGTAAGACGCTTGAGAGTGTGTGATTCCACCTCCCACCACCTAGTAGTTGATAGGGATAATATCTTTGTGTTGTCTTTGTGTTCTACTAACCATGGCAGGTGAGGAATTGGAGGCGCAAGAGTGTGTTTTGAGGGAAGAGCTCACGAGGGTGTTGGATGAGCACCGCCATGCTATTAATGATGACATTGATAGGAAGTTTGCAGAAACAAACGCTACACTGCAGCAACTCAATGATAGTATCGCAATGCTCAACACACGCATTGATGGTTTGGCCAATCAACCACCGAACAAGGGGCGTGTGGATCCTCATGGTGCAGCCCATGACCGTGAGTTTGACAATGAAAATGAGTTGCATAACCACGACGCCTTTGATGCACGACAACGGAACCGGTTGAACTTCAATCGTCAAGGTATGAGAGGTAATAACGCTCAGCAACATAATGCACGTGTTAATGATGGTCCATATGCTAAAGTCAAGTTCACTATACCATCTTTTGTGGGTGCTTATGATCTTTGTCAAACATATCTAGATTGGGAGTTGACAAGAGAATGTAAATTTAATGCTCACTTAGTTCCTGAAGTGCATAGAGTTCGACAAGCCACAAGTGAATTTAAAAACTTCGCCATCATTTGGTGGAATAGGGTATGCAATGATGGATTAGCGCCTACTACTTGAGATGCTTTAAAGGTTGCTATATGTAACAAATTTGTTCCACCTTCTTTTAAACGTGATTTGCTTAAGAAATTGCAGCTTTTAAACCAAGGCAATAGATCTGTAGAAGAATATTATTAGGAGCTACAAATTAGTATGTTGCGTTGTGATATTATTGAGGATGAAGTGGCTGCGATGGCACGTTTTTATGGAGGATTAACACGTGAAATTCAGGACATAGTTGATTACAAAGAATATGATAGTGTCCCTAGATTGTTTCAACTTGCATGTTTGGCAGAAAAGGAATTGCAGGGATGACAGCAGAGGCCAAGGAACAATTTTGGAAGCACGTCTACACCAAGAACAACGCCGAGACAAGTTAAAACAGTCCCACCTTCGATTACACGGTCTGCTGCCCCCCCCCCTCGAGTAGGGCGCGCTCAGCAGCACCTTCGACACCATCACATGCCCCCAAGGTAAGCAAATCTACTAGTGTGCAAGCCCCAGCCAAGAGTTCTTCTTCGGTTGCTTCCACGGGCCGTACGACTGGGATTATTTGCCACCGTTGCAAGGGAATGGGCCACGTCATGAGGAACTGCCCAAGTCAGCGAGCATACCTTGCCACTACGGAAGGAGGTTATGTAAGTGCCAGTGATATTGAGGATGAATATGTACTTGCAGCTAACATTGCAGGTGGAGGAGATGAGACAGACAGTGATGCTGATGATGTAGAGGAACAATGTAACATCCCAAATGTATAAACAGGGTTATTCAAGTATAATTATATGTGTAGAAATTAAAACTTTTTCTCACATCTTGAAAACCCCTAATCTCTCATGTAATTCTTGTCCAAGAGTTGTGTAATCCAAAAACACAAAGCTCTTGTTGACCAAAAGTCAAACTCATTTTCCAATTATCTTAAATCTTGTGCCAATCATTTGGAAATATTTCCCTTGGTCCTAAAGTTGATGTGGGACCCCTCTGAAAAATATCACAAGTTGTAAAACTAGTTTGATAAATTTTGGAGGTAAAACAATCCTTTATACAACCTTAATGAATTTCCTGAGAAAAATGCATCGCATAATAACCTCTGGAAATTTTATGTCAGGTTAATCTCATTGTCAACAAGCTCCTGTAAAAATTTCATGAATTTTGGAGTTGAATTGCTATCCCAAACAATTTTTGCAAAGTCCCAGCTGTCAAAAACTAAATTTAAAAGCTTACACTATTCCTTGGGCTGAGCCGTATTCAAACCTGGTCCAGCCCAACCCCATCTGACCTCCTTTCCCACCTTGTTGAGGTCGTAGCCGTTGGATCCAATCCAACCGCCACGACCTCCCCCTCAACCAACGCACCCAGGACCTCCTCTTCGAGGTCCTCTTGACCTCGTGGACCTCCTCGGGTCAACGTGGGCGCCAGACCTCCTCCGCGGTCAACACCGCAAAGACCTCCCTACCCTGTTCAGGTCATAGCCCTTGGATTAAGATCCAACCGGCCCTAACCTCCCCTTGTTATCAAACCTCAAAGTCCACATCCCACCTACATGAGGTCACAGCCATTGGATCAAAAATCCATAGTCGCGACCTCCTCCTCTTAACCTAACTATCAGACCTCCCTTTGCACTCACTTGAGGTCGCAGCCGTTGGATTTACATCCAAAGGCCACGACCTCCTCTGGAAAAACATCACAGCAAGGTCCTCCCGCCTTGATGAGGTCATAACCCTTGGATCGAAAATCCACGGCCACGACCTGCCTTGCCTTTTTTCCGCCTTTGGATCTCTGCTCAACGCACGAGATCAATGGGCAGTTCGGACCATCTCTTGAGCCCTTAGATCCAAATCGGAGGGCTAAGACCTCCTTTGCGCTACGCGCAAGGCCTCAGACCTCCCTTCGCTGTGTGCGTGTCAGACCTCCCCGCATTAGCGTCATAGCCCTTGGATTTTAATCCAAAGGCCATGACCTCCCCCTCCTGCTTTTATGTTCGCGTGCGGTTAAGACCTCACAGCAGGTCCGCACCGTTGGATTGAAATCCAACGCTTTGGACCTCCTGTCCCATTTTCCCATGTGCGCTTACACATTAAGGAAATCGGAGGGCCACGACCTCCCCATCCTTGATCGTGTGGCTGGGACCTCTTCCCAGTCCTTTGAGCGTAACGGTTCAAAATTGTCATCCGATGGTTAGGACCTCCCCGTGGTCTTATCCAACGGTCGACATGACCTCCCCTGTTCTTCTCCTTCCTTGGGCGCGCATGCGAGCTCTGAGCAGTGAATTAATGCGCGCCTGGCCACTGTGTACTTTTCAATGACTCTTTCTTCGACCAAGATTTAATGCTGTCGACCTTCCGCCTCTCCGTCGGCCGCAGTGCGCACCTTGTCAACCTCATGTCTTGTCCAACTCCATGAACCAACCCGTGGGCTAAGCTCACCATGGAGCTTAGCCCCAGCTTATAACCTTCACCCCAGGCTATAAGTTGTCCCTTGGAATCCTCCCTTGGCTTCCTTTGCACACATTAGATCTCAGCCTTGCACTTTGTGCGTGGCTGAGCTCCTCCTCCACCAACCCTCCTTTCTCTCGCAGCCATTGTCGAGCTTGGAGCTCCTCGGTGGCAAAAAGGGTTCCAGTGGCTTTTCCTCCCTCTCTCTTGCTTCTATCTGGGCATCTCCCCTCTGTGACCTCAACCCTAACTTCACTGGTTGGGGCATTTGCAGAGGTGGCCTAGCTGGAGCTGGGAGCTTGGAGTTGGAGCTTGGACTTGAAGCGGTGGAGCTTCCCATCTTCTCCAACTCAGGCCGCCACCGTCCTCGACCTCATCGGCATCTTTAGGACCTCCAGGTAACTCCCCTGGTAATCCCTTAGATGCTGGGCACCCGCGTGTATGATGTTGCGGAGCTTATTTTGGGCACACGCTTGAATGTCGCGCGGAGCTTCTTTTTTGCATTTTTTTGTCTTTTGGCCGTGCGGGTCATCTCTGTCCTCTCCGGCTCGCCGGCGATTAAGGCCGTCGTCGCCGTCGAGAGTGAGCCCATGGTGTGTGCAACACTATTGCGCACACGGGGATGTCTGTGGTTGTCACCAGCGAGGTCCGCATCGCCGGCAATAACCACTTCTTCAAACTCGGGATCTTTGTCGGACGTCCCGAGCGTGCCATTGTCGTTTTAGGACAGAGATTCACCGTTTTAATGCCTCAATCATTGCAATCATGGGGTTAGCGTTAAATGCCATTAACCCTGTCTTTTTGCGCCGCATTTAAGACCTCCCGCTGCGGACCTCCTTGTGTCCCGCGCAATAACTCCATGTTCTGCTTGTCCGCGGCTTGGCCTTGAGAGCTAAGGCGCTGGATCTGGACATCCATGACCTCCTCCGAGGAGATCTGGAGCGTCCAGGACCTCCCCCTTGCGCGATCGTGGCCGTCCAGACCTCCTTGGAGGTCTGTGACGTTTTGACCTCCGCGTAGGACCTCCTCGAGGTCATCTCACCGTTGAGGACCTCCCCCTTTAGATCTGGTCCGTCCCGGATCTCCCCCTCATCGTTGTGGTCCGTTGGATTCACCATCAACGGCCATGACCTCCCCTCATCTCGCACTTGTGTGTTGCTAGGAGGTCCAGGACCTCTGGACCTCGTGAGCGCGTGGGTGTGTTACCTCCTGGGAGGTCTGAGCCGTTGGATCTGTGATCTGTGGCTCACGACCTCCCATGTCCTTGTGATTTTTTTTTAGGATTTCCTGTGGGCTGTTATTTTAAGAACTGAAGGAGGTATGAACTTTAAAATTTCATAACTTTTTCAATCTAAATCCAAATAGAGTGATTCCAGTGGTGTTAGCTCTGGTTTGACCTGGGCTCCAATCTAAAAATGGTTATGAGCCCAGCTCCGGTCCAGAACATGGTTTCACAAATAAAATTCAAAACTACCTTTAAATGACTCTTTAAAAATTCAATTAACTTGTAAAATACATAACTAATGCTCTGTAGATTATTTTCGAGTGAGACCAACTTTGTTGGTTTCCTCTAATAATGAACTTACTAAGAAAATTAGTTTTGAGCATGTTGCTGTTATAAAAATGAGGACTTGTGCATTATAATTTTGTTCAAGTCCTTGTTTTTGGAAAATTATAGAAAGTGCATAATAGCTCCAAATGAGATGAACTCAATTGTGTTATTCATCTCATGAGGTGCTGGTTTTACAGTAAAAATCTCAGTATCACCACCATTCTAGAAAATGTTGCCTCATAATTAAATTAATGAATAGTGCAGTTTGGTATTTTTAGGGGCTGAGCAGAATTGTTTTGCTCATAACTTTTGCATTGAGAATCCAAATCAATTGGTTCTTGTTGAAAAATTCCCTAAAAATCACCCTCTTGCTTCTGTAGAAAATTCAGAGAATTTGGAGTTCGTTTGCTGTGCCGTCTTTGTTGTTTTTCGTCGTTCTTATCGGTTCTTTGTCGCTTTTCCGTTAGGTTTCGACATTTGTGGTGATCCCGAGAGTGACCCTCAGCAACAAATTGACCAGCAACAAGGCAAGCAGTTTGATCATATCCCCTCTAACATCCCATTACTTTAAAGGTTAATATATTGTTTTACTTCTATGTATGCATGCTACTTTGTGTTAAATGTCGCTAGTAATCCTATAGTTGCATACTCTGTAGGAGTTGTTTATCCTCTACTACCAATGAGCCTAGGTTATTTGCTGTGGTTTGAGCTCGTTGGATGAGCTCTTATCACTTAGTAGTTTCGACTTAAACTGCTTAGACATGCTTAGCTATCGGTAGTAATGGGCGATCATCGACTTAGTCGATGGTCTTGATCACACAAGTCTAATTATTCCTCCTATATGTCCAGCACTTGTGCTTTGATTAATTTGTAAAATCAAAAACTGAAAATAAAATATTGATTTAGACTTGGGCATATTGGATGGATGGTGCGGTTTTGGAATGTGGTGGTATGCCCGGTCCCTAAGGACCGAGTTACTTGGGTCACTAAGCCAAGCGATTTTGCATCTTGACCACACGAGGGCATATGGAACCCTCTTGACTAAGTACTTTGGGCGGTGTTAATTGGGGTCGCTCGGTTGGTGTGTTTTAAAGATAAAATGTGTGTGTGATGTGGGAGGGAGCATTAGCTTCGGGTAGGTTGTGTGATGTCTCCTTCTCCCGTGGATTGTGCGACTCGAATTAGCATTGTCCATTGGAAATGTCTCGTAGGACTTAGCCGTGCGGCATACCAAAGGTAGTGTGCCTAAAGGAAAGGCGATGCAGGCGTGTGGGTACATTGGTACACCCTGCAGGATAAAACTATTCAATAGCCTCGTCCTAGGTTATGGACATGCTTGGTAAGGTCGTTCAAGAACTAGACTCAACCATTTAATTAAAACTTGATGGGTTGGTATGAATGGATGTTCATGCTATTGTTGTGGTGACTTGGGTTAGTCACTTCCAGGATGTTCTTGTTGTTGTTATTATGTTATTATCTCGTTGTTATTTCAACAATTAAAAATGCTTTGCCAAATTGCCTTCAATCTATTATGTTATTGCGAATGAAACTTGCTTTATGCTAAAATGAGTCCAAAGCCTCATCCACTTAAATAAAGCTTGCATGTAGTTAATTTATAGTTCTGTTATCTCACACGTCAGTCTTGCGAGTACAATAAACAAGTTATTGTACTCATTTGCTTTGCTTAACAACTTTGTTGCAGAGGAGGTAGAGCCCAAAGGGCTTTACTTTTGTGAGCGGTGCGGTGGTTGGGAGAGCGACTAGCTTGGCGGTCCGGTCAGTTGCCTTGTGGGCTAAAGGCACACTGGTTGGCTCTTATTTTGGGCCATCTTTATGGCACTTTTGCTTCCGCTGTGTATCTTTGTAGTCTTGTAGTTATTTGGCCGGTCGGCCTCTCTTTTGTAATAACTATCCCTTATTTATATTAACTTCTGGTTTGTTGCTTGTTCTGTTCTATGTGTTTGAATGGAATTGATGCAACCTTTTGTAATGAGTTGTGTGTACTGCATTCTTGGGAAGTACATATATCTCGAGACCGGGTTTATTTGGTTGATAATACTAGGGTCAATTGGATGACTAAGTATTGACTAAGTATTATGAGCCTAATAAATCCGGGTGCTCACAAACAAGTAGCTACTGTTGACACCGGGAATCACATGAGCCTTGTTGCGCAACGAGTGTTGAGTGCACAAGTGGAGAGAGCGGAGCAAAATCAACGGCACAACTTGTTTCAAACCAGATTCCTCGTGAAGGAGAGAGCCTACAGAGTAATCATTGATGGAGGGAGCTGCAATAATCTTGCAAGTTCCGAGATGGTCAAGAAGCTTGGCTTGGCCACACAGCCACACCCACGTCCCTACTACATCCAATGGTTCAATTCGTGTGGTAAGTTAATGGTAAACCAAGTTGTGAGAGTGCAATTTTCAGTTGGTAATTACAAAGATAGCACCGACTTTGATGTAGTGCCTATGCAAGCATGCTCTTTGTTGCTCGGTAGGCCTTGGATATATGATAATGATGTTTTGCACCATGGTAGAGCTAATACCTACTCATTCTCACATAGGGGTAAGAAGATTAAGTTGTTGCCTTTGACACCAGCTGAAATTGTGAAAGATGAAGTAGAGTGTGCTAAAAATGAAAGAAACACCAATGAACATGATTCTGAAAATCAACAAGTAGCAAAACGTGTTTTCCCACCTAAAGGGGAGAAAGTGGCGCCTAGTGCTAAGTCCGAGGGGATTAAATTGAAGGGGTGTGTTATGCTTGCTACTAAATCTGAACTTGCTGAAATTTGTGACAATGAGCTGCCATGCTATGCTTTGTTATGCAAAGATGCTTTATTTTCACTTGAGGATATATCTAGCTCTTTGCCTCCTGCTGTTGCTAACCTTTTGCAGGAGTATGTGGATGTATTTCCAGCTGAGATACCCTCGGGATTACCACCTATTCGAGGGATAGAGCATCAAATTGATTTGATTCCGGGAGCGACTTTGCCAAACCGTGCTGCATTTAGGACCAATCCGGAGGAGACTAAGGAAATTCAGCGACAGGTCCAAGATCTTTTGAATTTGTGGGTGCGTCTGAAAAGCCTTAGTCCTTGTGCTTGTTCTGTTCTTTTGGTTCCTAACAAAGACGGTAGTTGGCGTATGTGTGTTGATTGTAGAGCCATTAATAATATTACCATAAGGTATCGTCGTCCTATTCCTAGGCTAGACGACATGCTTGATGAGTTGAGTGGTTCTATTATTTTCACAAAGATTGACTTGCGGTGTGGTTACCACCAGATTAGAATGAAATTGGGAGAAGAATGGAAGACTGCTTTTAAAACTAAGTTCGGACTATATGAGTGGTTAGTAATGCCTTTTGGTCTAACTAACGCACCTAGTACTTTTATGCGATTGATGAATGAGGTTTTACGTTCTTTCATTGGAAAATTTGTGGTGGTATATTTTGATGATATCTTGATTTATAGCAAGTCACATGAGCTACACTTGAATCATATACGTGCTGTTTTTAATGCTTTGAGAGATGCACGTTTGTTTGGTAACCTCGAGAAGTGCACCGTTTGCACCGATCGAGTTGCGTTTCTTAGTTATGTTATGACACCACAGGGAATTGAGGTGGATGAGGAAAAGATTACAGCCATCCAAAGCTGGCCGACGCCTACCACTGTGTCATAGGTGCGGAGCTTCTACATCCTTGCTGGATTCTATCGACGTTTTGTGCGGGATTTTAGCACTATTGCCGCACCATTGAATGAATTGACAAAGAAAGGAGTGCCTTACCAGACCTGTGCAAGAAAAGGCATTCAATTTATTAAAAGAGAAGCTCACCACGGCACCCCTACTCCAACTCCCTGATTTTGGTAAGACTTTTGAGATTGAATGTGATGCTAGCGGGATTGGGATAGGTGGTGTACTGATTCAAGAAGGTAAGCCGGTTCCATATTTTAGTGAGAAATTAAATGGGCCTAGTCTGAATTATTCTACCTATGATAAAGAATTGTATGCTTTAGTTCGTATGCTTCAAACTTGGCAACATTATCTATGGCCCAAAGAATTTGTTATACATTCCGATCATGAATCGCTAAAACATATTAGAAGTCAAGCTAAACTGAATAAACGACATGCTAATTGGGTAGAATTTATTGAGTTGTTTCCATATGTCATAAAGCATAAGAAAGGTAAGGACAATGTGATTGCCGATGCACTTTCTAGACGTTATACCATGTTATCTCAACTTGATCATAAGATTTTTGGGTTGGAGACCATTAAAGATTTATATGCTACTGATTTGGACTTTAAAGAAGTGCTTGAACATTGTAAAGGAGGGAAAACATGGAATAAATGATGAGGACACCGACCCGAAGGATGCAACCACTGCTTCGACCTGCTGCACTGCATCCTCTACTTCAACAACATCCTCTCCAATAGGACTTTCGGCTACTGCAACACCATATTACCCAATTGGATCATGCTACGTCTACATGCCATGGTGCTACGTCTACATGCCATGGTACTATGTTTATATGCCATGGTGCTACTACATGTGCCAATCAGGAGTTCAAGCTGGATACATTTTGGTCAGATCAGTTCGGAATCAGCCTGACAGCACTGACTTCAAACGCCCATAACTTTCACATATGGCGTCCGTTAGACGTCCACGAGTACTTGAAGAAAAGCTGATTTCGTCCTCTTTTCAACGGATCTGGCCTCACCTCCAAGTTCCTTCTGGACTGATCGCAATCATTAAAAGAAGACGTCATATTACTTGTTTGGGCCAAACTGGGCTTTGTAATCATATTGAACTTGGCCCACCAGCCGGTGGCCCCCCCGGGGCGTGGTTACTGTTCACATGAACAGTACCCACGACCTTTAATACCACCCTGCTAGTTCTTTTCCATGTATGGCTCCCCCTCCCCTATATAAGGAGGCCACACCCCTTTAGTTTTCCTTGGGTTTTTCTTAAGGATTATTCTCGCATAGCGCGCTAGCGCTTGTTCGGTTGAGAAACCCCAACTTTATGAGCTTAAAGATTTATTCGCAATATAATTAAAGATTGCATCTTCTACTCTCTTGCTTGTGTTCTCGATTCGCTTGCAGGAGATAGCCTTTTTGGTGAGGTCAACTGCGTTCGGCACGGTTGATAACCAATGGAGCAGTGGTGTAGTGATTGCAAGGGGTTCGATCTGTTTTGGTCGGAGCCTTTGGATCATCAACGTTGAGTTCTCCACAATCGACTTATCAGTACCTTTTGGAAGATCGGGCCACCGTCACATCAATAAATATGTGCTGATTGATGGTTTGGTCTATCGTGCTAACAAGCTATGTGTTCCAGCTGGCTCCGTTCGTCTTTTGTTGTTGCAGGAGGCGCATGGAGGAGGTTTGATGGCGCATTTTGGAGCAAAGAAGACTGAAGATGTGCTGGCCGCCCACTTCTTTTGGCCAAAGATGAGGCGCGATGTCGAGCGCTACGTGGCTCGCTGCTCTACATGCAACAAAGCTAAGTCCCGTCTCAACCCACATGGACTTTATATGCCTCTTCCTATTCCTAGCGCCCCTTGGGAGGATATTTCTATGGATTTTGTTTTAGGATTGCCTAGGACAAAGAGGGGGAGGGACAGTATATTTGTAGTAGTGGATCGGTTTTCTAAAATGGCATATTTTATACCTTGCCACAAGAGCAATGATGCCACAAACATAGCTGATTTGTTTTTCAGGAAAATCATTCGCTTACATGGAGTGCCCAATATTATTGTCTCGGATCGCGATGCGAAGTTTTTGAGCCACTTTTGGAGATCACTTTGGAACAAAATGGGGACAAAGCTGCTATTTTCTACTACGTGCCATCCCCAAACTGATGGACAAACAGAGGTTGTCAACCGCACGTTATCCACCATGTTGCGGGCTATTTTAAAGAAGAATTTGAAGATGTGGGAAGAGTGTTTACTGCATATTGAGTTTTCCTACAATAGGTCGGTACACTCCACCACCAAGGTAACTCCGTTTTAGGTAGTGTATGGTTTTAACCCCCGTGCTCCTATTGATTTACTACCTTTGCCTACCTCTGAAAGAGTTAATTTAGATGCTAAGAAGCGTGCTGAATTTGTTCCTAAGTTGCATGAAACAACTAAAGAGAATATAGAGCGTATGACTGAAAAGTATACAGTTGCTGGAAGTAAAGGTAGAAAAGAAATAAAATTTGAACCAAGTGATTTAGTTTGGGTGCATTTGAGAAAGGATAGGTTTCCGGAATTAAGAAAATCAAAGTTGATGCCTAGAGCTGATGGACCATAAGATAAATGACAATGCATACCAATTGGAGCTACCTGCAGATTTTGGGGTTAGCCCTACATTAAACATTTCAGATTTGAAGCCATACGTGGGAGAAGACGATGAGCTTGAGTCGAGGACGACTCCAATTCAAGGGGGGGGGGGATGATGAGGACATCACTCTTTCGGATACACGCACTACACAACATCCTCCAGATCTGGTTGCTAAACTACAAGGTCCTATGACAAGAGCTCGTGCACGTCACTTTAATTGTGAGGTGAGCGTGTTTCTAGGTGCTAATAATTTATCTATGCAGAATGGTATGCTACCTAAAAATTGTGATCTTCTGTTACTTAGGAATAATGGGGAGGATCCAAACCATCTACGACCAGGTGTACCCGCTCTACTACCAGATCTGCTAGAGCTACGACCAGGTCTTAAGCTCTACGACCAGTCCTACGAGCAGTCCTACGACCAGGCTGCCAGATCTATGACCAGGTCTCAAGTTCTACGACCAGGCCCACAACCAGTGACGACCACGTTGGGTGTTGGTCAGAGACATTGAAATAAGGTGCTGCGTCACCGTTTTGGGCCTAACAAGGCCTTGTAAGTGTGGCGAGGTCAAAGCCCAGGATGTGTACGCCTCTCCACATGGCAGCACAACCCTAGGTCAACCTCCTCATGTTCTCCCCCCCCCTATATATTGCAGCAGCCGCCATAGTTTAGGGTTGGGTTTTTCTTAGATTATTCTGCCACTTTGTAGTTTCACCGCTTGTTCGGTTTGAGGAACCCCACTTGTGAACTCCATCTATATTCACAATATAATTCAGATTGCATCTACCTTGTTCTTGTGAGTTGCTTCGATTGCTTGCAGGAATCATAACCCTCGTGGTAAGTTCGATCACGTGCAAGCGTGGTTGATAACGATAGTCGTGCGGGTGTAGCAAATTGCGAGGTGACGATCTGCGGGTCGGAAGCCTCAAAGCGTCAACGTTCTCACGACGAAATCAATCGAACCTATCGGAAGATCGGGCCGCCATGTTTTCATCATAGGTGGAGCTTGGCCGGCTTCAATATGGTAGCAATGAATAGCAATTATTCAATTCAGTATGCAAAGTTGAAAAGTAGTTCAAAGTACTAGTCATAAGTGCTGGTCCTAGTCTAAACCAAGCCTAGCTAGAGCAACTCGCAAGAACGACTAGTAGTAACAGCGGACGGCCAAACTGAAACAAACAACACCAACAAGCAATGGATGACAGTGCCAACTGAACAAAGAGGCAGCTCTCTCTGTTTTTTTTTTCACACTTTCTTTCTTCTCTTTTTTTTTCTACTCTGTCTGTCTGTCTTTCTTTTTTTTTCTTTTTTTTCTCTATCCTTTTTTTTCTCTGTTCTTTCCCTTTCTATCTCTCTTTTTTTTTTATAAAACCTCAGAAGAGAATAAAACAGCCTCAACCCGATGGCAAAAGAACATGGACCTCAGATGTGGCTCAACCAAAAGCGCGTCGGCTCAATCGTGCAGGGCGGTGGGCGACCATAGCGTAGCGCGCTTGACGGCGGTGGTGCAAGATGGCGATGCAAGGCGGAGGCGGTGGCTTCCAAGACTCGTGAGGACGCGGCGGCTTCCAAGATGGTGGCGACTGCGGGCCGGAGGCAGCGGCAGTCCAAGACGGTGGCGACTACGGGCTGGAGGCGGTGGCGGCGATCAAAAAGGCGGCGCCGGCTCTTGAGGCGACGCTCGGGCGCAAAAGCGGCGGCGGGCGCGACAAAGACAGAGGAGCAGGAGTTGAGGCGACGCCGAGTGCGGTCTGGCGAGGCCCTCGCGGCGGTGGCGGTTTCGACGGCTCCTCGGGCGGTGGTGATCGCCCGATGCTGCGGTAGCCGGAGAGCAAATCCGAGCGGCGCGGGCCGGTGGAGGCGGGGCGTGCGACCGGAGATGCGGCACCGTGCGGGAAGGAGCGGGCGCAGCGCGTAGGGTTGGCGACTCGCTGAGGAACGTGCGGAGCCGGTCTGTTGATGTGCGTGTGTCTGTCGGTTTGGTTTGCTGCCTAGGTGCTGCGTTGGATGAAAAATGCCCGAGGACAATGCGATTAAAGCCCTAATAACAGACAGCGCGCCCTTCTTTTTTTGAGAAGAACGGACTAGACGAGCGACAAGAAACCCGAAAACTAGACCTATCTAGACAAGAAAACCAGCACCAAGACTCGACAATGCAACGACAATTCAACAAAGCAAACAAAAAGAACAAATTGCAAAGACACAAAAGGGTGATAGGACAGCGGAAGAACACAACGAACAATTATTTTTGTGGGGCTAATTTTCTAGGGTTTTAGGATGATGACATAAACTAATCTAAAAGGGGAAAATTGCGATTACCTAACGGGCAACCTGGCTCTGATACCAACTGATGTGAAGGTGGCCCGATCTTTCGAAAGGTACTGATAAGTCGATTGTGGAGAACACGACGTTGATGATCCAAAGGCTCCGACCAAAACAGATCGAACCCCTCGCAATCACTACACCACTGCTCCCATGGTTATCAACCGTGCCGAACGTGGTTGACCTCGCCAAGAAGGCTATCTCCTGCAAGCGAATCGAGAACACAAGCAAGAGAGTAGAAGATGCAATCTGAAATTGTATTGCGAATAAAGATTAAGTTCACAAGTTGGGGTTCCTTAACCGAACATGCGGTGAGACTGCTAAGCAGAATAATCTCTTAAGAAAAATCCAAGGAAAACTAAAGGGGTGCAACCTCCTTAAATAGGGGAGGGGAAAGCCGTGCTTATCTAAGAAAAACGAGGTGGTACTACTCATGGTACTGTTCATGTGAACAGTACGGCTGCTGTACTGTTCATGTGAATAGTACCCATGAAAACTACGGCCCAAGGGGGGAATGGTCAGGGGGATGGCCGGCCCAAATAGCCTAAGTGGTGATACAAGGCCCTCGGCCCAAAAGGTGTCGCAGCACCATGGATAATAAGCCTAAATTCGTCAGCCCGCTGAAGTAGACTTGAATGCAGCCGAATTGGTCGAGATGGCGAATTAGGTGAAGTCCTTAACGTGTTCCTCTTGTCGTGAGTTGGCTCCTCCTCTCCATGATTCCTAAGAATAAGAAAATCACAAGTCTTAGGAAGTATCAGATTCTCAGCGGAAATATTATTTACTCCTAAAAACAAGTTGACCTGATTGTTGAGTTGACGAGCACGTGCCCGAGTAATTGGACCTTGCACATCAATCATGGCAGCAGCAAGAGGAGTGTTCATATCAGTAGAAGTGATGTCCTCATCACCTTAGATGGTTCAGGGGGTTCTACCTCAAACATGACACTCTCAACAGCTCTCACAACCTTAGGTAGGTGGTTCTTGGAATACTCTAGGGAATTAAATCCTAGGCTACTCTTCTTAGCACTCACCTTAGATTGATCGAGGATCATGTTAAGGTTCTTCTTCCCACTACAGAATCTCTCAAGAGTCTTTTTGAGGTAGTCATTTTCTTTGGCTAGATCCTTACATGAGGCATACTTATTTGACTTGATTGCCCTATTATACCTTTCCTTATAAAGAGCTGCCTCAACCTTCAAGGCCTCACAAGACACACAAGAGGCATTCGTAATTATACCCAACTGCTCTTTGATCTTGACTCTAAACACCTCTTGTACCTCATCTAAATTATTCCCAACTTCAGTACAAAAGATACAAGAATTAGAATCAACTACTTTCTTGGATGCAGTCATGGACATGGATTGTTCAATTTTAGATTTCTCCTCTAGAGTCTTGTTTAGAGCATCATTCTCAATTGTGAGTTTATGACAGTTTTCACATGAAGCAGTTTTAGAATGAAGAACCATTTCAGTCATTTCCTTCATTTTAGTCCTACTATCCTCACAATGAGAGCAAGTGTGACTAGCATTAAATTTCTGCAATTCCTTAGTAGCACTATCCAATTTCAATTCGAGCAATGCACAATTTGAGCAAGGTGAAGGAATAGCATTTACTGAAGTCACATCTAAAGAAATAGCATCCAAGCAAACATGACTAGAACTAGATTTGAGAGATTCTAGTTCATCTAGAGCATCTTTAAGTTGATTAGCAACAGAGGAATAAGCAGATTTCAGATTCGCTAATTCATCATGCAAGCTAGAGCAAGAATCACAATCATCAGCAGGATTAAATGGATTTGAGCCTAACCACTTCTAGGTTCAAGTTGTCAATCATGATATCCTGTCTCCTAATCATTTTAGCTTGCTTTTTCAGATTTCGTTCAGCAGCAACCAAAGAACGTTTCATCTCATTTGGCGAGGGGCATACGTCATCGGGATCGCTGAAAGGATCGTCATCGTTAGAAGAGTCGACGTCGTGGCTGTCCCTAGCCATGAAGCACATACCGGTGAAGTCCTGGGCCTTCTTCTTGCCAAGAGAATCATCCTCATCGTCCTCCATCCCCGAGTCCACATCGCTCATATCAACATTCTCAAGAGCGGCAAGGACCCGGTTGATGAACTTCTAGTAGTTGGGATTCTTGGCTTTTGCATCTCGAGCTTGAGGACGCCTTCGGAAGTCCTTCTCTTCCTTGCCCTTCAGCTTGGGGCACTTGGCTTGAATGTGGTTTGGCTCACCACACTCAAAGCAGGTAATAGGGCCACTTCTCCTTTTGTTCCTCACTTTGTTGTAGGCTCTCATGAATTTTGTGGATAGGAGGGCTAAGTCATCCTTAGGTAGCTTCTCTAGCTGCTCATGGCTCATGGAGTGCAAGGCGGACAAAGAAAAACCAGATGAGCCAAAATCCAAAGAATCGGAGCGCTACCCTTAGACGGGTCAAACACTAGAGCCATCGACTCTGTCTTGGGGAGAAGCGAGATGAAGTCAATCTCATGCGTCTTCAACCTCGAGTAGAGCTTATCCATGGTAAACTCACTCATGACAGTGTTGTCATTGATGGAAGTGATCTTCATCCCCCAAACTCTCACGTCAAGTGCACCCAAGAGCTGACGTGCATTTTCAAACTCAGTAAACACAAGATCCATAGCACACAAGTCATGAAGGATTTTGGAGAACCTTTCCCACAACTCATCCAAAGATTCACCAAGCCTTTGTTCGATCTTTGAATATTCTTTCTTAAGCTGGTTCTGTCTCACTTCCTTGATCGCGGTAGAGCCCTCATGGTAGTCAGTGAGGGTCTTCCAGATATCATGAGCAGACCTCAAGTGAGCGACATGCTCAAACTCAGATTGACTAAGCCCTTGAATCAAGAATTTTCGAGCCTTGCTATTTGCCTCCACATCAGGTGTGATCACATTGTCATTGGTGGGCACTATATAAGGATTTTTTACTTTAAGCCAAATCCAGTGCCCTTGACTCCATCAAACACATGTGGTTTGGTGGAATACCTGTCAGACGCCATGGCTCCTCAGACCGGTTAAGATCTATGAAAAGAGCTAACCGGGCTCTAATACCACTTGTAGGACCGGAAAGGCGCCTAGAGGGGGGGTGAATAGGAGCACGCCTAATTTTTCACCTTAATCAGATTCAACACGATTTTCACTCCAATAGCTATTAAAACTATGAAGATCAATGTACAAGCACAGTGGAAGACTTGTATTGAATCTGATCAACACCCCAAAGCAAAACACTCAAAAGCTCATCATACAAATAGCCGAGCAGTCTGACCGAAAATACAATGGTAGTCTGACTGGAGGGCTGAGTGGTCTGACCGCTACCTTGGGTGGTCTGACCGATTTGAGTCCAGAACACTGAAAACAACCCGACGCTCAAAACACAATTTGGTCTAACTTTTGATCTACGATTCCAAACTTGACCAAACTTGAGACACACCTTCCTAAGGATATTAGGAACCTATTCCAAGCAATGATCATCAAGATCTTTGCCAAAGTTCTAACCTTTTTCCATTTGAGTGGAGGTGTCTCCAAAACCGGGCAAAAACAAAAACTTGATCCAAACTCTTGCTCGTGGGTGATTGATGATCAAGATGATCCTAGATGTATTCCCACATGTCACAGCAAGATAGATAAAGGCAAGAAACCAATAGAAAATCAAAGGATCAAAGAAAGCCTCAAAATCACATAAGAAATAGCAAGAACACAAGGAGACTCATCTTTGAGAAATCTTGCAAAGATTGATATGAGATTGTTGAGGGTTTACAGCCACTCCATCCAGGACAACAAGAGCTCAATCCATGAGCACACAATCAATCAAGACTCTCTAGAACCCTAAACCTCCACTTTCCTCTCTAAGCCCCTAAAACCAAAACTAGGGTTTAGAATTAACAAAAGGGTTAAGGGGGTGCAGCCACCTCCCTGCTCTATTTATAGTGGAGGCTTAGACCTTCTAGAAGCAAAACCCTAATGGGCTCCTGTTAAGGCCCACACACAAACGAGTCACACACGCACGCATTTTAAAGCGTCATCTTCATCTCCTCTTGACCTAATCCGCTTCATCTTGCACCATCTTGCGCCGCGGATTGGCAAAAGGTCACCAAGGCAGTATTTAGGTGAAATTACCAAAATACCCCTTCTCGGTCATTTTGCAAAGACCGAGTCCCATCTTCGTGAAGCACTCCTCATGCTTCGCCACGTGTAGGTTGATCAACGACTCTGATCATGTTGGCAAGTGTCTCCCGTCTGGCTCCTGCCGAAACCACCATAGCACTTGCATCGACCCCCGCGCCGCTTGATCCAACCCGTTGCACCGAACTACCCGTTCGGTCACCTTTGTCCCTTTTGCGCCATGCTTGAGTCTATTGACCTCACCTGGCATCCTTGATCGTTCTGAACCTCAGCTCTCCAAGCTTAGTCCCGATCATCCTCGTCGTTGACCGTCATTGACCTCCAAGCATCATGCACAACAATAGACAAAGAAATCGGTTCCAGGAACAAGTTCTTCACAACTTGACCCACGTTAGTCAAAACATGCATCATGCAACACATATGCACTGAAGCCCATGAATATGACCTAATGAACAAACCTTGCCACCATGAAGGACAACAAACCAGAACACAACTGGTCAGACTGCCACTCTGGCCGGTCTAACCGCCCCATTGCCGGTCTGACCGCCCCCTGGGACTTAGCCAAATTTCCACTCTGGAAAACCGAGATTCCTTTGGAAATTTCAAATGAATAGAACTTTTGCCTGGAAGCTCCAAAAATTATGAGACCAAAAGTAGTAGAATCTACTCTCTTGTCTACACCCTCTATTTTTGGCCCAGCTCCAAAACCCAAACTACTTTAACGGCCGGTCTGACCGCTCACGAGTAGCCGGTCAGATCGCCACCCTGGTCGGTCAGACTGCCTCCATGGCCGGTCTGATCGCCAGCTCTCTTACAGCAAAACCACCCGAGGCATGGCCGGTCTGATCACCAAAGTGGCCGGTCAGACCACTAGTGAACTAACAGAACTAACACTTTGCCGAAAATGCTTGATTCGACAAACCTTCAATAACATTGCCAATTGTATCATCATCCTAAAATCATGGGCATATCCCCATGATATCCACAGTTCTATTGGTGTAGGTTGAAAAATGCTAGAAAAAATCTTGCTAGATTTTTATCTCATCAACCTCGAGCCTTCATGAGACATGGTCATCTAGAGAAGAAGAAACCTGGACTAGGATTTGTTTCATATGCTCATTATCATCATGTTCCTAGACAGGATGCATCTCATGTTCTTGTAACCATGCTCATGATAGAACCTCATGTAGAATCAAGGCTAGTAAGTTTTCTTCACATCCTTCTGGTAGACATGTCTCTTAGTACTGGGTTCCCAAGTCTTGCTTAACTAACCCCAGTATTGAGACACATTGATCTTTTGTACGTTAATTTTTAGGATTGCTGCAGAAAGGGAAGCAACACAGGGCTCCTCGACACCGGGTGTTCACACCACATGACTGGATACTCAAGATGGTTCACCTCTTTTACGCGGATGATGGGTGATGACTTCATCATCTTTGGAGATGATACACAAGGGCGGATAGAAGGAATGAGATCGATTAGGGTGAATGACAAGTTCGTTCTGAAGGACGTCACCCTTGTGGACAAGCTAAGGTACAACTTGTTGTTTATCTCTTAGCTTCTTGATGATGGCTACGGGACTAGATTTTAGAAGAATGCATGTTGTGTGCTTGATTTAGATGGTGAGCTCGTCTTTGGGATTTCTAGAATTGGTAAGATCTTTGGAGCTGATTTTTCTGAATCTCTTGTTGGGTCTCTTAAGTGCTTGATTGTTTCTTCTTCTGAGTTCTGGGTTTGGTACCGATGTTTGGGGCACATTGGTTTTGATCATCTAATGTGAGTTAGCAGCCTTGATCTCATGAGAGGTTTGCCCAAACTCAAAGCTGTTAAGGATGCTGGATGTGTGCCCTGTAGGCATGGCAAGCAAGTTGCCACCTCACACCCTTCATTGACTATGGTCATGAATGACGGACCAGGATAGTTATTGCACATGGATACTGTTGGTCCTACTAGGGTTTAATCGGTCAGTGGCAATTGGTATATTCTTGTCATAGTCGATGATTTCTCGAGATACTCTTGGGTATTTTATCTTGCTTCGAAGAATGAAGCTTTTGATCATTTTCATGATCTTGTTCTTTGCTTCACTTCTGAACTCCCTAGTGCCTTGAGAGTGATCCATAGTGACAATGACACAGAGATCAAGAATGCCTCATTTGTCTCTTTTGGTACTGAGGGTGGCTTGGAGCATCAGTTCTCCTCTCCACATGTCCCTCAACAAAATGACGTGGTGGAAAGAAAGAATAGGACCTTGGTCGAGATGGCCAGGACGATGCTAGATGAGTATGGCACCTCGAGGAGGTTCTCGGCCGAACCTATAAAAATAACTTGTCATATTGCCAACCATGTCTTCTTGAGACCATCTTTGGGAAGACATCATATGAACTTCGGTTTGGAAGAAAGCCCTCGATTTCTCATTTTCGATTTTTTTGAGCCAAGTGTTTCATTCTCTAGATAGGAAATCTAGATAAATTTGAGTCTAGGACTTCCGATGGGTTATTTCTAGGTTATTCTACACATTCGAGGGACTTTCGAATTCTTAATCTTGAAACTAACGTGGTCATAGAGACATGCAATGTCACCTTTTGATGAGACTAGCCCTAGAGCTAGATCAGATATTTCAGGTGATCCACAGGTGAAAGAGAGCATCTTTGTGAAGGAAGATGATGACGGTCTCCCGCTTGTAGCTGCTACTGCTTCGTTCCAACTAAAGAACCTACTTCTACTACTTCAGGTTTAGTTGAGGCTCCTACTGCATCTCCATCATCAGTAGTACCTACGGAGGAAGTGTATGTTAGACAACCCCCATCTTTTGAAGATCCCAAACATCCTCATCATGTCTTTAAGCTATCCAAAGACTTGTATGGTCTTAAGCATGCCCTTAGAGCATGATATGATAGGCTTAAGGCTTTTCTTCGTAAGAATGATTTCGAGATGGGTAAGGTAGACAAGACTCTTTTCATTCTTAGACATGACCATGACAATAACTTCCAGCTTGCTCATATTTATCTAGATGATATTATCTTTGGTGGTTCTTCTCATGCTCTTATTTACAGTTTTTCTGAGACCATGTTTAGAGAATTTGAGATGAGTATGATTGGGGAACTCAATTACTTTCTGGGGCTTCAAATCAAGTAATGCAAGGGCGAGATCATCATCCATCAGATGAAGTACACCAAAGATCTTCTCAAAGCGCTTTGAGATGGGTGACTGCAAGTCGATCGCCACTCCCATGGCGACCTCGACTGCTTTGGATCCAGATGAGGAAGGAGAAGCTGTGGATCAATGCGGGTACCACAGCATGATCGACTCCCTCCTCTACCTGACAACCTCAAGACCAGACATCCACTTCGCGGTCTGCCTCTGTGTGTGGGGACACCCGGGTTATTTCCGTAAGACCGAGGCCTACCCGGCCACATAGAAATAACTCCGGGCCCCAAGTAAATGGATTCTAAGTTAACTCCACCAACTGAGAGGTCTTTACTAAAATTAGAGCCCCGATGTTCATGTGCACCGCTCCTATGCAAGTATCGCATGATTATCGATTCTCAAATCAATCAAAGACAACACTTAGTGAGTAAAAATGGAATCCATAAACAGGGAGCATGAGATCATGTTAGCTCCCAAGATCAGTGACCAACACGCCCCAAACTCACATATAGCATTGATCACATCCATACAACATTCATACATTCATAGTTCAAAAGGCATACATCATAATAGTTCAAGTCTACAACTATTACAAGTGGCTCGGTCGGCCAAATTCAATTAAGAACAAAAAGGTAAAAGCGGAAGCAAAATAAATAAACCAAGGTCCAGCATGGTATGCCTGACACCCATCGGCAATCGACTGGGAGTTAAATAATAGCACTACTCGTTAGCGTCGCCTAAATCGGCGCTAACGAGCTCATTGGGCTCACAGTCTTCCTCACCTGAAATTGCAGCAACTGGATTGAGTACAAAGTTGTACTCGCAAGTGTTACACAAATAAAAATTAGTTATGCATAGAGTTTGTTCCAAAGAATGGCTCATATTGGCTTAGTTTTGCAAAAAGACGCAACAATTATAACAACCTACACATACTAGTTTTTCAATAGCCGTTTTGTAACATCCCAAATGTATATTCAGGGTTTGTTCAAGTATAATTATATGTGGAGAAATTAAAACTTTTTCTCACATCTTGAAAACCCCTAAACTCTCATGTGATTTTTGCCCAAGAGTTGTGTAATCCAAAAACACAAAGCTCTTGTTGACCAAAAGTCAAGTTCCTTATTCTATTTGTCACCGCTCTTGTGCCAAACATTTGGAAAATAATTTTCCTTGGTCCTAAAGTTGATGTGGGACCCCTCTGAAAAATATCACAAGTTGTAAAACTTGTTTGATAAATTCTGGAGGTAAAACAATCCTTTGAACAAACTTAATAAATTTCTTGAGAAAAATGCATTGCATAAAAACCTCAGGAAAATTTATGTAAGGTTAATCATGATGTCGGCAAGCTCCTGTTAAAATTTCATAAATTTTGGAGTTGAATTGCTATCCCAAACAATTCTGCAAAGTCTCAGCTGTTAGAAATTAAACTTAAAACATGGCACTGTTCCTTGGGCTAGCCGCTTTGCAAAATGGGGTCACCCCAACCCCGTCATAACCCATCGACCTCCTTCCCACCTTGATCAGGTCGCACCATTGGATTTACATCCAACCACATAAATTCCTCCGCGGTCAACACATAAAGACCTCCCCACTCTCATCGAAGTCATTGCCGTTGGATCAAAGATCCATGGCCATGACCTCCCCTGTGTGTCAAACCTCAAAAACCTCCCCGAGCTGTTAAACCACTAAGACATCCCACCTTGTTGAGGTTTGTAACAGCCCCAACATTAATGAACAGTAATTATATGCATTTTATATTATAATTGTTATTTCTGGAGCATGTGCATAAATAATGCATTAGAAAATCTTAAAATCAAATGTAAATCTTAAAATCAAATGTAAATCTCTAAATTCAAACTAAAGCCACAAAAGAAATTTTAAATAAATGTTCATAAGATCTCTGGAAAATAATTTATTTAAAACACTAGAATAATTATCATGAATTAATATAATTTTTCCAAATTTTTGGGATTAAATTCAAACTACAGAAAATTCAAACACACATCTATAACATACACTAAGTTTGAATTTATATTATACAAAATACTATATGAACAGTAAGGTTTAATAATTTTTATAAACACTAGACTATCTCCGGAACTCACCTAAATTATTTTAGGATTTTACAAATTTTATTTCTCTTTCTAAAGCCCTGGTCAAAGTAGGAATAGAAATTAGAATCTCAGTCAAACTTAGACCCAAACTATTTGGTACTATGCATAGGACTCGAGTCCGACCCAGCTTATTGACTCGGTGGAGTCCACTAATGTACCGAGCCGCGCCCAACGCGTAAGGACCATTAGATTGAGGATCAACGGCCCAAATCCCATGACCGATCGGATGGTCCGAACGGACCAAGTCATCTGGACCGTTCAATTGGAAATCAGCGGCTCAGATCTCACGCATGATCAGAATGGTCCGAACATCTCTCGCAATCACGACCGTCCATTCCTGAACGGGTGGTTCTAACTTAACCGCACCGAGCCAGTCACTGTTTGGCTCGAATCCAACTGATCGCGTCGCCTTTCCTTTCTCTGACCAGCGAGTCCCACTCCACCTTCGGCTTGTCTTCTTCCCCGAGCAGCGCCGACGCCACGCCATCTCTCCGCCACTACGGCACCGGGACACGCGCCCGCATCTCTACCGAAATACGCACGCATGCCACGCCACCCCATCTCGAATCCTCTTGATCTTGGTAGAAGCAGCACACCTCACTTCATTCTTTTTCCTGCTTTTCCCTTTTTCTCTCCTTTGCTGAAAACCAGAAGGAGACACACCGCCGCCTTTCTTCTCCCACACACGCCACGCCACCCCATCTGGAAACCTCTTGATCCTATTAGGAGCAGCACGCCTCATTTTTCCTTTCTTCCTTCCCCTATTCGGTCAAACACCACCAGGCCAGCTCCTATTTCCCATTTCTTCCCCAAATCTGCCTTCCTCTCTCCCCCTATTCCATGGCACCACCACCGTGCAGCTTACCTCCGCCGCCGACCCATCTACCCCGGCCTCCACTCCCCGCCGGCCTCAGCTTGGCCGCCGCCGCCAAACGGAGCTCCCTGCGCCGCCGCACCCCGCGCCCTTCATCTCCAAGCTGCGCCTCACACCTTTTCTCGGGCAGCTGCGCCATGGCGTCAGTCTGGATCTGCCTCGCCCGCCACTTGTGGCTCGCCGTGCCACCGAGACCGCCGTCTTCCTCCTCTCCGCGTCGGCCTTTCCCGCCTCGGCGTTACCCCGTCGTTGCCGCCGACCGCTTCTCCTCCACGCCCGCCACCACATCGCCGCCCGGCTCCTTGTCTTCATCCGCCGTCCTCATCTCTGCAACCGCCTCCGGGTTTCCCCTCGGCAAGTAAAGAAAATGGATATTCTTTCTCTAGGTCTACCTAGATTAAGCCGCAAATTGTCGATGATGATATAAGAGAAACACTTGTAGAGGAGGTCGATGAAATCTTTGGAAACGATAAAGTCGACTGATCAATGTTGGGCATTACCCGAAGTTGCATGACATCTTATATGGTTGGGTGCTTTTCGAAGTTTGCTCAAACTGGGAAATTCTTCTACTAAAACATATAGCCCTTCAGATATAGAAACATCAATTACATAATGACGTTAAAGAAATAGAGCAGTATATAAACATCTTTATTTGTTCCGTGGAAGACCGGCGACATCGAACAATTTTGGAACTCAGTGCATTTCGAAGCTTTACTAGATGTATGGGGAAGTGTTGGGTCTTCATTGTCCAACTTTTAAAACCATACATGATAGATCGTTTTCTTCACCTCTCATTCTTCAATGGTGCATGCTCAACATGAGAATGTCTTGGAGTGGACAACGTGCAGTTGAGATAGAGGATTGGAAGCCTCTATCATCTCATGAGGAACAAGCAATATCTGTTGTTGAAGAGTGCATTTTGGATGTGCTGCTTTTCTTAAAGTATGCATGCTATATCTCAGCATATATCAAGAGGACTACATAATCTGGAAGGATGATTTGGTGAAGCAATGGAGTGCTGAAGGTTTTATGAGTGAAGTAGAAGGCAAAGATATAGAGGAGGTTGCAGGGAGCTATTTCAATGAGCTTATCAATAAGGGAATGGTCCAGCCTGTAGATATCAACCACAATGGAGAGGTGTTGTCATATACTGTGCACTACATGATGCTCAATCTTACTAGGTACAAGTCCATCACTAGGTAGTTTATGCAAATGGAAAAATATCAATAGGACCTCCTGTGTAGCTCTCTGTTCTTTCTTGTGTGGCATAAATCAATGAATGGTAGTAGGTGCTTCCAAATAGAGTGGCTGGGTGGTAGTTAATCAGTGGATGGCTTAAGGAGAATAATTTGGGTAATTAGAGTGTTAATATCATTTAACTCAAGAAGTGAATTTCAGTAACAGTAGACTATTTTGCTATAATTTCAACTTCATAAAGTCGTAACTAATTGAAAGGAACTCCAATTGGACTAAACTTTTCACCTAAGTAATCTAGCGAAAAGTTGGAGGATTGAATTAATATGAAATAAGTGGTAGCTGTCCAATTCAGAAATTTACCCTGTTATAGAATACATGAGTTGACAATAGGTACTTCACATAGGTGGTGATCTTTTGTGCTATGAGTTGTGTTTAACTATTGCTCACTAAAAAGATAATTAGCAAATAGATAATTGAATTGACTACTAGAAGGTTGAGTTGATAAGCGCTTAGATTAGCATTTTAGTATTTGAACAGTAATTTGAAGGCAATTAGCAAATAATGTTTAATTTAGTGAAATAGTCGATTATAAGAACTATAATAGCACCTTGGTTGACATAATGGAGCAGAGGAGCTGTTAGTAAACCAATTGTCATACTACTAATTCATACATTAACTAATTTTGTGAATATCAATTAAGTCAATAAATTGGAAGTTTGAATTAACGTAAGATTAACTAATGGAACCTTAGTTCTCAAAACTGTTATTATATATATACATGAATAGTAATCTGAAAATGTTAGTTGTGTAGGTAGGATTATAACATGGTTAATCCAATAACTAGGAGTATTTCCAATTCATTTAGCCTTTTGAGCACTTAAGCTATCTAATAGAAGTGATCAAATTTGAAGACCAAATATGAAAGCCCAATATGAAGCTAAATTTTTAGAACAATGACAGGAGGCAATTAACTCACCTTTGTTGTGAAATGTAAATAGTAAAGAACGATTTAATGCATTATGTTGTGTTTAGCTTTGTGGGTCACTCTACTAAATTAATTAATCTCAAAAGAATCGGTTTTGTTTATAGGCATTGGCTACGATAATTCAAAGAACTAGAGGAGTTAATAATTTTCATTAGTCTTTTTAGTCATCACCTATCAAGTAGCATTCAAATCTAAAGTATAGTGAAATTAGGGAGCTAAATAGTTTAGTAATTAATGAGATGTTTAAGGTGTTTAAATTAGCTAGATAATTGGAGTTTAGCTAAAATTTATCTGGTTGTCTGACTTTTGACCAAATAACAATAAGCATAACGTATTTCCGAAATTTTAACCTTAATGGTCTTTTGGGGCTAATTGAGCTTTAGGCTTTAATCTAACTGAGACTAATTATTTAAAGAATAACATTAATTTGGTTAACTAAAACAAGCTTAGCCAAGTTAAAATTTATGAAGATGTTGTCTTTTCATTTATGTGTGAATAGTATCTTAATAATTAGTAAGACAATGAAATAATCTATTCTTTTGAATACCTGTTAAGACTTTACAAGATTAATTACTAAGAAAACATATAAGAGGATTAATTTTGACTGTATGATCATCGTAGATGTATACATAGAATATCTAGATAGAGTGTTTGTGAGTACTAGGTGTCCTGTTAAGGAAAACAGTATCACCTAAACTCTAAGTATCGTTAGTTATTATGATTACCTCAAAAAAAAAATGAATTAACCTCAACAAATTCATAAGAAGTTGAACTTCAATTAAACTAAAATCTATACCTAAATGCATGTAGAATCATAACTTCATTAATATATATAATTATCATGCATTTTTGAGCATTTTGGATTTCTCGATGTTATTGGTGTTTATTCGCTATCGCATTTTCTCTCTAGATTATGAATTTCGCGGAGTGAATAATTATACCTACAAGAGTGAACAAGTGGACTTCTACCGAGGCAAGCTTCCTCTCTGCACCATGTTGATCCCAAATTTATGAACTGTAGATTTATAAAATACAGTGATACTGTTGCATGCAATTTTCTAAAAATTATTTGTGATCTGTCTCTAGTTAGTTACAACCTAAACTTGTGGCTTACCTTAAATTGTATCATACACTCAACCTAGGGTAGTCTGTGGTATTATAATATTTAGTTTTAAATTTTTGCTTAGCCATGCGATCCATAGAGCAGTAGCGTTTGACAAGCTTATCTTGTTAAACACAGGAACAACAAATAAATTTAATTTATTTTGATTCTTTATTTAGTTGTTTCAATCAGAAATGAATTTAAATCTTGTTTAATAAACTGAATTCAAATCTGGACAAGTGGATGCTAGTGATGGTGCTTTGTGCGAGATTGGGAAATGTGGATGTCTTATGCGGATTGATTAAGGACCTGAACTCGACGGCCCAATTCAAGCTAACGTGCTTCCACACGCAAAGATGTATGGTATTTGTTTGGTTAAGTAAAGGGTTAATTCTATTGAGTTGGAAACAGGAAAGTAAGGACATGTGTATTGATTTCGTATGGCATAGATGCTTAAGTCTTCGGGCCGTGTCGTATGCCATGCGGAGTTTATATCGATATCAGATGTTCTTAGAAGGGTGAGGGTGTATATGTGTTCCATCGCATGTACGTACCTTCAGGGCCCCGACTGCGGTCTAATATGTGTAGTGAGCACAGTTCGCATTTAATTGATTGGGTCGGCATTCCCGGCACAACATGTGGGCCCCGGTTGAATAGATGCTACTAGTCATTATTTAAGCGGGATCAGTCTCACATGGGTTGTCCAACTCAATAGTGTTAACTTGTTGAAAAATACCAAATCTTAGTTTACCAGGCCGGCATACCAAAGGCAGTGTGCTACTATCCCGGGGGCAACGGGCTAACTAAGTCGTGTGGGTAAAGATGTACACCCCTGCAGGGTTTTAAAACTATTCGAATAGCCGTGTCCACGGTCATGGACAACGCTTGGATTGATGTCACCTGTATAGATTTTGCTCTAATTTGGTTTTGGGAACTACTTCGGTATGATTGGTGTCATGCATTGTTTTGTTAATGGATAGCCATTTTATTAATGTTACTGTTTATGATTTCAATCATTTTGTTAATATTACTGTTTATGTTTATGTCTCATTTATGTACTATTTTAGTCCAAATTGATTTATTAAACTGCTTTATGAAAATTTAGCAATGTTAGGTTAAGTAGTATTGCTTTACGCAAAATTGAACCATTATAACCATCCTGTTGTTAACCTTATGCATATATCAATTCTAATCCTTTGTATAAGTTCTATCAAACAATTTCTTTTATTAGTTTGTGTAAGTCTTGCTGAGTACCTTCTGTACTCAGTGGAAATTGTCCACTTGTTGCAGGTGAAGCTGTTCTAATTAATCTTTCAAGTTGAGACGATTGCGTTGGTTCTTCGGCTTTAATCCCAGTCAAGTTGCCCTTGGGTTGTGGCGCTTCACTGGAAAGTTTACTTTCTTATTTCTTCTTTCGTTTCTTGTATATTAAGTGTTTCCGCTGTAAATTTTTACCGATATGTATATATATGCTAGCTGTGTATGTAAATTCTAATCGTACATGCTTGTGATATAATGTTGTAAGGATATGTGTATGTTAGCAGCTGATTCTGGGAGCTAACATGAGGCACATATCCGGGAACCTGAATGTTGGATTTGTAACTTGTTAAGAATTATGCTTCTAGTATAATTTTTAATTAAGGACCGGTTGTTCTTGATTAAGACTTATGCTTTAAGTATGATTCTTAATTCGGTATAAACCTCCAATATTCCGGGTCCTTACAAGGTTGTAGCCGTTGGATCCAATCCAACAGCCACGACCTCCTCCTCAAGCATTCTCAGTCAGGTCCTCCCACCTACGTGAGGTCGCGGCCCTTGGATCAAAGATCCATGGTCATGACCTCCCCTCACGCTTAAACCACCCAGACCTCCCTTTTGCACTCCCTTGAGGTCGTAGCCGTTGGATCAGATCCAACAGCCCACGACCTCCATGCGTTATCTAGCGCACAAAACCTCCCCCATCTCATGTTGTGCACCGTTGGATTAAAATCCACGGTCACGACTTCCTCCTTGCCTCGTGCGCATCAGACTTCCCCGAGCACGTGAGGTCGTAGCCTTTAGATCTAAATCTAATGGCCATGACCTCCCTTGTCCTCCCATCGCCTTTGGATCTCAGTTCAACGTGCGAGATCTATGGGCCGTTCGGACCACCTTTCTTGGCCGTTGGATTTAGATCACGCGGTCTCAAATCAGTGGGCCGTTCGGACCATCTCTTATGGGCCCTTAGATCTAAATCGGAGGGCCAAGACCTCCTTTGCGCTTCGCGCAACGCCTCAGACCTCCCCCTTTTGGTTGTGTGCCCTTGGATTTGAATCCTACAGCCACGACCTCCCCCCTCATGTTCTTAAGGCCGTGTGCGGTTAAGTCCTCCCAGGAGGTCCGCACCGTTGGATTGAAATCCAACGCCTTGGACCTCCTGCCCCTTTTTCCATGAGCGCAGTCGCGTTATGGAAATCGTAAGGCCACGACCTCCCCGTCCAAGATCAAGTGGCTGGGACCTCCTCCCAGTCATTTAAGCGTAACGGTTCAAAAATGTCATCCGATGGCCAGGACCTCCCCGTAGTCTTATCCAACGACCAAAATGACCTCCCCTGTTCTTCTCCTTCCTTGGGCGCGCGTGCGAGCTCCTGAGCAGTGAATTAATGCATGCCTGTCACTTGTGTACCTTCAACGACTCTTTGCTGACCCGCATTAAATGCTGGTCAGCCTTCCGCCTCTCCAGTCTGCACAGACCTGTCACCATGTCAACCTCATGTCTTGTCCAGGCCATGGACCGAGCCATGGGCCAAGCTCACCATGAGCTTAACCCCAGCTCGTGTGCCCTACTTCTCCCAGTTATAAAACCTCCATTGGGTTCCTCCCTTAGCTTCTTTGGCACACTTCCAAGCTTTTGCTTGCACCTGTGTCTTTTGAGCTTTCCCCTCCACTGACCTCTCCTCTTGGCCGCCATTGTTGAAGCTTGGAGCCCTCGGTGGCACAGCGCTCCAGTGGCTCTCTCGCTCAACCTCTTCTCCATTTGTGCTCCCAAGACCTCCTGGAAGTCAACCCTAACTTACGTTGTTGGGCATTTTTCAGAGGTGGACAAAGTGGAGCTTCGAGCTGGAGCTTTTGCCGTGGAGCAACCCCATCTTCTCCAACTCCGGTCCTCACCTTCCTCGACCTCCTCAGCACCTCGGGACCTCCAGGTAATCCTCCTGATAGTCCCGTAGCTGCTGGCACCCGCGTGTATGTTGTTGCGGAGCTTTTATTGGGCACACGCTTGAATGTCGCGCGGAGCTTTTATTTTGCATTTCGGTTTTTGGCCGTGCTGGTCATTTTGTCCTCTCCGGCTCACCAGCGTTCAAAGCCGTCGCCGCCGTTGAGAGGAGGTCCACTGGGTGCGCAAGGTTATTGCACACTCAGTGGTACCATTGGATGTCGCCGGCGAGGTCTGCATCGCCGGTGAGGACCATCTCTTCAAACCCGGGTCTTTGTCGGACAAGAACGGCGGCGCTATTGTCGTTTTTAGGACAAAGATCCGCCGCGTTTATTGCGCCAATCATTTGCTCAACCTCGTAATCATTGGCATGTCTTAACTGCCTTTAATCCGCCCTTTGTTGCGCATTTAAGACCTTCCGCGCGGACCTCCTTGTGTCCCGCGCGCATTAACTTCATGTCCGAGCGCATGCGTGCACGCAAGCGCGATGGCGCTGGATCTGGGCCGTCCAAGACCTCCTCCGAGGAGATCTTGAACGTCCAAGACCTCCCCTTGCGCAATCGTGGCCGTCCAGACCTCCCCTGGAGGTCTGTGACGTTTGGACCTCCGCGATTGGACCTCCTCGAGGTCATCTCTGCCGTTATGACCTCCCCGCATTGATCTGAGCCACTTATGTCCTCCCTGTGTTGATCGCAGCCGTTGAGGACCTCCCTTCCGTGTTGTGGCCCGTTGGATGTGCCATCAACGGCCACGACCTCCCCTCACCTCGCGCGTGTGCGTTGCTGGGAGGTCCATGACCTCTGGACCTCGCGAGCGCATGTGTGTTGTTCTCCTGGGAGGTCTCGAGCCGTCAGATTCAAAATCTAGGGCTCATGTCCTCCCAGTTCGTTCTAGTCCTTAGGACCTCCTGTGAAGTCTTAATTATAAACTGAAAAAGGGTATGAACTTTAAAATTGCATAACTAATTCATCTTAAGTCCAAATAGGGTGAGTTAAATTGTGTTAGCTCTGGTTTGGACTGGGCTCTAATCTAAAAGTGGTTATGAGCCCAGTTCAGCTCCAGAACATGGTTTTGTAAATAGGTTTCAAAACTAGCTTTAAATGTGCACTCAAAATAGTGTTTAACTTGTAAAATACATAACTAATGCTCTGTAGATTATTTTTGAGTGAATCCAACTTGGTTGGTTTCCTCTATTAATGAACTTACTGTGAAAATTAAGTTTGGTCTTGTTGCTGTTGTCAAAAAGAGTTCTTGTGCATTATAATTTTGTTCAAGTTCTTGTTTTTGAAAAATTATAGAAAGTGCAATATAGCTCCAAATGAGATGAACTCAATTGTGTTATTCATCTCATGAGGTGATGGTTTTACAGTAAAAATTTCAGTATCCCCACTTTTCTAGAAAATGTTGCCTCATAATTAAATTAGTGAATAGTGGCAGTTTGGTATTTTTAGGGCTGAGCAGAATTGTTTTGCTCATAACTTTTGTATTGAGAATCCAAATCAATTGGTTCTTGTTGCTAAATTCCCTAAAAATCATCCTCTTGCTGCTGTAGAAAATTCAGGTCATTTGGAGTTCGTTTTCTGTGCTGTCTTTGTGGATTTCGTCGTTCTTATCGTTTCTTTTCGCCTTTTCGTTAGGTGCCGACGAGTGTGTTGATTCCGTGAGCGATCCTCAGCAACAGTTTGACCAGCAACCGCAAGGCAAGCAGTTTGATCATATCCCATTATTGTCCCATTACTTTAAAGCTTAATACTTTGTTTCACTTATATGTATGCATGCTACTTTGTGTTAAAATATCGCTAGTGGTCCTATAGTTGCATAATCTGTAGGAATTGTTCATCCTCTACTACCATGAGCCTAGGTTATTTGCTGTGGTTGGAGTTCGTTGGATGAGCTCTCACCACTTAGTAGTTTACGTTGATAATGCTTAGCAATGCTTAGATAACGGTAGAAATGGGCGGTTGTCGACATTATGTCGATGACCTTGATCACACAAAAACTATTATTCCATTATGTCCATCTTGTGCTGGTTACTTTGTAAATAAACAAAAATGAAAACAAAATTGATTTGTACTTGGGCATATTGGATGGATGGTGAGGTTTTTGGAATGTGGTGGTATGCCTGAGTCATTAAGGACCGAGTTACTTGCGCCACCGTTCTGAGCATTTTTGCGTGCTAACCACACGAGGGGGATATGGGACCTCTCTTGACTAAGTACTTTGGGAGGTGTTAATTATGAGCTGGTCGGTGGGTGTTTTAAAAATAAAAATGTGTGTGTGTGGTGTGGGAAGGGAGCATTAGCAGACCGGCTAGGCTGTCTAATGTGTCCTTATCCCCGTGGGTTGCGGCGCTTAATTAGCATCGTCCATTGGAAATGTCTCGTAGGACTTAGCCGTGCCGGCATACCAAAGGTAGTGTGCTAAATCATGTGGCGAAAAGGCGGTCTGACGTGTGGGTACATTGGTACACCCCTGCAGGGTTAAAACTATTCGAATAGCCTCGTCCTAGGTTATGGACACGCTTGGAAACGCCCCGTAAGAACTAGACTACAACCTTTAATTAAAACTTGATGGGTTGGTATGAATGGGTAATTCATGCTATTGTTGTGGTGGCTATTGGGTTAGTCACTTCCAGGTTGTTCATGTTGTTGTTATTATGTATTATCTCGTTGTTATTTCAACAGTTAAAAATGCTTTGCCAAATTGTCTTCAATCTATTATGTTATTGCAAATGAAAACTTGCTTTATGCTAAAATAAGTCCAAAGCCTCATCCACTTAAATAAAGCTTGCATGTAGCTACACTATAGTTCTGTTATCTTACACGTCAGTCTTGCGAGTACATTTTTGTACTCATTTGCTTTGCTTACTAACTTTGTTGCAGAGGAGGTAGAGCCCAAAGGGCTTTACTTTTCTTGAGATGTGCATGGGCCGAAAAGCGACTAGCTTGGCGGTCCGGTCAGTTGCCTTGTGGGTAAAGGCACACTGGTTGGCTCTTATTTTGGGCCATCTTTATGGCATTTTTGCTTCCGCTGTGTATCCTTGTAGACTTGTTGTTATTTGGCCGGTCGGCCTCTCCTTTGTAATAACTATCCTTTATTTATATTAACTTCTGGTTTGTTGCTTGTTCTGTTCTATGTGTTTGAATGGAATTGATGCAATCTTTTGTAATGAGTTGTGTGTACTGCATTTCTGGGAAGTACACATATCTCGAGGCACGGTTTATTTAGTTGATAATACTAGGGTCAATTGGATGACTAAGTATTATGAGCCTAATAAATCGGGGTCTCACACGTTTTGTAAACAGATTTGAAGTAGAAGTAAAGCATGTGAATAAGTGATAAATTGAATAACAAATGAAGCAAACAACAGCAAAGTGGCTGCCCACTTTGGTACAACAAAATGCATGAACATCCCATTCATGTCGGATAACAACAATATCCACAATTTAAAAACAAAGTCTAACAATAGTAACTCCCGAACTCAAGCGGTTGTCCATAACCGTGGACACAGCTATTCAAATAGATTTATCTCTTTAGAGGTGTACTACTTTACCCACATGACTCGATTAGACTGCAAGCCTCTAGATGCCTCCGAAAATAGCACATTTCGTAAGGTATGCCGGCCGGGGAGAATCGAGATACGGTCATTTTTATCAAGAAGACCCTATTGAGCTCAGTCCCCCATGTGAGATGGTTCCTTTCCTAGTACAAGTGTCTGATAGCACTTGCTAGGGAGCTCACAAGTTGTATTGGATATACCGATGCAATGTACATAAGGAAAAATGGTGCGTCTCTTGCACACTATAAAAAATTACATCGACTCTAAAGGGACATAGGATTTTACGGTCTCTATGTCCTTACACCACCATGAGACTTAACACAATAAAACTTTCCACCTACTTGACCATACAGTACCCATATCCCGTGTGTGGTAGCACGAGTGTACTTGAATCAACGATGTTACCAAAGTTCGGTCCTTAATGGTCCGGACAAGACATCCACATACCCAATTCTTGTGCACGAAGGCACCATCACTAGCCAACACTTGTCCAGACCCCAAAACTCATTTAAAAAGACAAACTTTAACTTAGAAAATAGATACGAAGACCTAGATCAAAAAGAATATAAGAAGGTGTATGTTTCCCAAAATTGTCGGGTTAATCCCGGCAATCAAACTACCGTTCTAGACCTACATGACTAAGCAAACTCAAACAATATATTTCACACATCCTAACTTAAGCATGTGGTACTGGGATAATTCAAGGATAACCTGATGATTTAGGATATAGCTAAATACACATCACAAAAATAGCGACATTATCAAAATAGCATGCAAGCAATTATCATTGCACTACTTAACAAAACTGGGATCAAACATGATGCAAAAGAAAGTTTAAATGATGCTTGCCTTATTGGTAGCTCAGATACTCAATCTCAGTAGCGTAGGAGTCAATATCGATTTCTCCGGAATCTAGAGAAATAACGATATCGATAAACACTGAGAAATACTTCAAAAATCAAATTGCTCAAAAATGCATGATTTTTCTATAGTGGCTAGTACATGATTTTAGATGAAAATAGGTGAAAGAGTTATTCCAATTGGAGTTAGTGTGTGAGAGTTATGGTTATTTGAAAATCATATTTCAATATGTTCAAGTTCAAGTAATTTAATTATTTGGCTAAAATTTGTAGAACAGTAGGGGATACAAGGACTGTACAGATAAATAGGGTATATTTTATAAGTCCAAAACATTTGAGCTCAACTGATTTGGAGTTTTTATGAAATAGTTATGTATTTTTAAAGTTATCAGCCTTTTTCTATTGTAAAGATAACAGTTTTATGGATCATTCTCTAAAATAATAATTTCTGTTACAGAAACATGTTTGAAACCAATTTTTTAATAAAGTTCATTAGAAATCAAAATTATCAAAACTGGTTTCAACCATTTTGGAGTTGAGAAGAATTAGTTATGTATTTTTGAAGTTATTCAAATTTTCAGTGTGTGAAATAATGGATTTCGATTTTCCTAAAGCTTTTCTGACTTTTCTCACCGAGGTCTACCCTAGCCTCAGTCTCTGACAGTGGGGGCCCTACACAGCACCGGTTCTCAAATTGTTTACCGATTCAAATGTGCGTTGACAACTGGTCCCGTTTTGTCAGCGATTCACTACAGTGCATGCGCACGAGTGACGTTCGGGCCATGTTTGTGGGCTGTTAGATTAAGATCCAACGATCCACAATCATGGCGCATTCGGACGGTCTAAACGGTCCAATTGATCCGGATCGTTCATTTCGCATCGGACGGTCCATATTCGTGGCACGTTCGGACGGTCTGAACGGCCCACTTAATCTAGATGGTCGCTTTTAAATCGGACGGTCCAAAATGGTCCTAGTGTTTGTGGGCTGGTCACGTGGGCGCAGGGCTTAAGTGGCTTGGGTCCACAAGTCATAGACTCGAGGCCATTAAGTGCCAAATGTTAACCTAGTTAACTGCTGATTTGCCGACAGAGATTGAGTCATTAAAAGCTAATCATTGTAATTAACTTCTAATAAAGAGCTACAGTGGCTGTCCGAGCGTGCCATGCGCGGGCTTTTGCGGTCGTGAGTTTGCCCGGTGGCTCGCCGGCGCTATGCGCCATGGTGGAGCCAGCCAAGGCCAGAAATGGGTTCCTTGGACCCTTGCGCAGCCTAAGGTGCCGTCGGTGAGTTTCCTAGTGGTCTGTAGCGGTGGCTCACTTGAGTTGGGCGGCGCTAGCACTACGGTGTATGTGCGAAAGACGACTTAACAAAGCATTGAGCTAAACAATGCATGCACAAGCTTCTCAAACAACCTTACCAGAAAGATGAAAGGGCCGGAGGAGCTTGGTGAAGGTTTATCCCCGGCAATGGCGACAGCAGCGGTGCGGCTCATGAGGAGAAGATGCTAGGCACAAAACGAAAGACAAAGAGGGTGCTGAAACGATTAAGTAAGCTAAAAAGATGGTGCCATTGCAAGGAATTGATAAGAGGTTTACCCAAATGACAATGGAGGATGAATAGGATTCTTGTCCTACAAAAGAAAGAAGACCAAATTCTCTAGCTCCTATGAATGATTGAACAAATAGATTGAGGGGAAAGTAATATTGTGCTAAGGGACACAATATGACATGTATGAGCAAGGGTAGAACTTAGTGGAGACGAAGATGGCCAAGAGGGTAGCCTTCGGGCACGCTCTGAAGACAGTGGGAACACGATCTCGGATTGGACCCTTCAAGCAAAGTCATACACTCCAATGAGCTAAAATGAAAATGCCATGGGAAATATGAGCTGAGGGATCTTTCGGCAAAGATCTTGATCTTACCAAAAAGATGAGCTTGTACAAGCCTCCCTCCCCTCAGTCAGCAGAGGAGAAGTGAGGGAAACAAAGGGCATGGATGGGGTTTAAACTGAAGGAGATGATGGAAATGGAAACGGTGTTAAGAGGCGCAGCTCAGGGACTGGTTGAATTGGGTGGTGCGGTCATGAGGGTGACGGAGATGCCCAGCGGGAGGTGGGACCTGTGTGCTGCAGTGGGAGGTGGGAGAAGAATCTGACCAGTGGGCCCAAGGCATCAGCGACACAAAGTGATGCAGAATGGTGAGCCAGAGTCTGGTGCGGCACAGCCAAACGGCTCGGTGGTTCGGGGTCATGCGATCACGAATAGATGGCTGAGATTAGTTGGGCCATTCGGACTGTCCTAACGGCCTACTGATCTGGACCGTTAAATTTTCATCATACGACTCAAACGCGATGGGTTCAAATCTGCGCAGTTAGGGGTTGGGTCCAGCCGAGTGGCTTGGGTCGGGTTTGAGTCTAAAGAACAGCGCAGTGTTTGAGTCTAGGTTTCAAAAACAATTGACCAACATGTGAGACCCCGATTTATTAGGCTCATAACACTTAGTCATCCAATTGACCCTACTATTATCAACCAAATAAACTGTGCCTCGAGATATATGTACTTCCCATGGATGCAGTACATACAACTCATTACAAAAGATTGCATCAATTCCATTCAAACACATAGAACAGAACAAGCAACAAACCAGAAGTTAATATAAATAAGGGATAGTTATTACAAAAGAGAGGCCGACCGGCCAAATAACAACAAGTCTACAAAGATACACAGTGGAAGCAAAAGTGCCATAGAGATGGCCCAAAATAAGAGCCAATAAGTGTGCCTTAGCCCACAAGGCAACTTACCGGACCGCCAAGCTAGTCGCTTTCCCAGCCCATGCACATCTTGCAAAAGTAAAGCCTTTTGGGCTCTACCTCCTCTGCAAAAAAGTTAGTAAGCAAAGCAAATGAGTACAAAAATGTACTCGCAAGACTGACGTGTAAGATAACAGAACTATAGTTTAGCTACATGCAAGCTTTATTTAAGTGGATGAGGCTTTGGACTTATTTTAGCATAAAGCAAGTTTCATTTGCAATAACATAATAGATTGAAGGCAATTTGGCAAAGCATTTTTAATTGTTGAAATAACAACGAGATAACAACATAATAACATCAGCAAGATCAACCTGGAAGTGACTACCCAAGTCACCACAACAATAGCATGAATTACCAAATTCATACCACCGATCAAGTTTTAATTAAATGGTTGAGTCTAGTTCTTGAACGGCCTTACCAAGCATGTCCATAACCTAGGACGAGGCTATTCGAATAGTTTTAACCCTGCAGGGGTGTACCAATGTACCCACACGCCAGACCGCCTTTTCGCCACTAGATTTAGCACACTTCCTTTGGTATGCCGGCACGGCTAAGTCCTACGAGACATTTCCAATGGATGATGCTAATTAAGAGCCGCCTCCCACGGGGACAAGGACACATTAGATAGCCTAACCGGTCTGTTAATGCTCCCCTCCCAACACCACACACATACACACGTTTTTAACACACCCACCGACCAGCTCATAATTAACACCTCCCAAAGTACTTAGTCAAGAGAGGTCCCATATCCCTCTCGTGTGGTTAGCATGCAAAAGCGCTTGGCTTAGTGACCCAAGTAACTCGGTCCTTAGGGACTTAAGCACCATTCCGTCACACCCAACAGATCACGCCCACATCCATTGTGCCCAAGTCAAAACAGTTTTGTTTTCATTTTTGTTTATTTACAAAGTAACAAGCACAAGATGGACATAATGGAATAATAGTTTTTGTGTGATCAAAGTCGTCGACATAATATCGACAACCGCCCAATTCTACCGTTATCTAAGCATGGCTAAGCATTGAAATCGAAAACTACTAAGTGATAAGAGCTCATCCAACGAGCTCAAACCACAACAAATAACCTAGGCTCATTGGTAGTAGAGGACAAACAATTCCTACAGATTATGCAACTATAGGACCACTAGCGATATTTTAACACAAAGTAGCATGCGTACATATAAGTGAAACAAAGTATTAAGCTTTAAAGTAATGGGACAATAATGGGATATGATCAAACTGCTTTCCTTGCTATTGCTGGTCAATTTGTTTCTGAGGATCGCTCACGGGGTCAACACACTCGTCAACTCCTAATCGAAAAGACGAAAAGAATCGATAAGACGACGAAAACAACAAAGACAGCACAGCAAACAAACTCCAAATACTCTGAAATTTCTACAGCAGCAAGAGGATGATTTTTAGGGAATTTAGCAACAAGAACCAATTGATTTGGATTCTCAATGCCAAAGTTATAAGCAAAACAAATCTGCTCAGCCCTAAAAATACTATACTGCCACTATTCACTAATTTAATTATGAGGGAACATTTTCTAGAAGGGTGGTGATACTAAGATTTTTACAGTAACACCAGCACCTCATGAGATGAATAACACAATTGAGTTCATCTCATTTGGAGCTATATTGCACTTCCTATAATTTTTCAAAAACAAGAACTTGAACAAAATTATAATACACAAGTACTCATTTTGACAACAGTAACAAGATCAAAACTAATTTTCACAGTAAGTTCATTAATAGAGGAAACCAACAAAGTTGGATTCACTGAAAAATAATCTACAGAGCATTAGTTATGTATTTTACAAGTTAAATGAATTTTTAAAGAGACATTTAAAGTTAGTTTTGAAATCTACTAACAAAACCATCTTCTGGAGCTGAACTGAGCTCATAACCACTTTTAGATTAGAGCCCAGTCCAAACCAGAGCTAACACAATTTGAATCACGCTGTTTGGATTTAAAATGAATTAGTTATGCAATTTCAAAGTTCATACCTTTTTCAGTTTATAATTAAGACTTCACAGGAGGTCCTAAGGACTAGAACGAACTGGGAGGACATGAGCCATAGATTTTGAATCTGACGGCTCAAGACCTGCCAGGAGCTAACGCATACGCGCTCGCGAGATCTAGAGGACATGGGCCGTGGATCTTGGATCCCACGATCCTTGTCCTCCCAGTGGAAATGCGCACGCGTCCGCGCGAGATAGAGGTCGTGGCCGTTGATCTTGGATCCAACGGCTATGACCTCAAGATCTCAAGGCCTTCATATCTTAGCGCTTTGGACCTTATCTTGTGATCGAGAGAGAGGTCGTGACCGTTGATCTTGCGAGATGGACAGCCCACGACCTCGCACCTCACGCACATGCGCGCGCGGGCGAGTTAATGCGCGGGACAACGAGGAGGTCCGCGTGCGAGGTCTTAAATGCGCGCAAAGAGATAGGATTAAGGGCAGTAATGGCGAACCCAATGATTGACGAGGTTGGCCAATGATAAGCGCATTTAAGAGGGAGGATCTTTGTCTTAACGGCACGCGCTGGACGTCCCGTTCCGACAAGAATCACATCGCAAAGATGGGGGCAATGCCGGCGGTGCAGACCTCGCCGGCAACCACAAATGGTACCAACGGGTGCGCAATAGTGTGGCGCACACCATGGACCTCCTCTCAACGGCGGCGACGGCTTTGAACACCGGCGATCCGGAGAGGACAAAATGACCAGCACGGCCAAAAGACCAAAATGCAAAATAAAGCTCCGCGCAACATTCAAGTGTGTGCCCAAGAAAAGCTCCGCAACACATACACGCGGGTGCCAGCAGCTACGGGACTATCAGGAGGATTACCTGGAGGTCCCGAGGTGCTGAGGGAGTCGAGGAAGGTGAGGACCGGAGCTGGAGAAGATGAGGTTGCTCCACGGCCAAAGCTCCAGCTCCAAGCTCCACTTTGTCCACCTCTGTAAATGCCCAAACTAACCAAGTGAGGACTTGGTCCCAGAGGGAATGGCACAAATGGAAGCAATGAGAGGGAGAAGAAATCTCCAGCGACCCTTGCCCACCGAGGAGCTCCAAGCTCCAACAATGGCGGCCAAAAAGGGGATGTCAGTGGAGGGGAAAGCTCAAAAGACACAGGTGCAAGTTAGAACTTGAAAGTGTGCCAAAGAAGCTAAGGGAGGAACCCAATGGGGGTTTTATAATTGGGAGAAGCAGGGCACATGAGCTAGGGGTAAGCTCACGGTGAGCTTAGCCCATGGCTCGGTCCATGGCCTGGACAAGACGTGAAGTTGACATGGTGACAGGCCTGTGCAGACTGGAGAGGCGGAAGGCTGACCAGCATTTAATGCGGGTCAGCAAAGAGTCGTTGAAGGTACACAAGTGACAAAGCATTAACTCCTTTGCGAGGAGCTCAGCGTGGTGAGGAAGGAGAAGAACAGGGGAGGTCATTATGATCGTTGGATAAGACTTCGGGGAGGTCCTGACCGTCGGATGTTATTTTTTTGAACCGTTACCTTTTAAGTGACTGGGAGGAGGTCCCAGCCACACGATTTGGACAGGGAGGTCGTGGCCCTATGATTCCCATCACGCGACTGCGCCCGAGGAAGAAGGGGCAGGAGGTCCAAGGCGTTGGATTTCAATCCCACGGTGCGGACCTCCTAGGAGGACTTAACCGCACACGGCCTTAAGAACATGAGGGGGAGGTCTGAGGCGTTGCGCGAAGCGCAGAGGAGGTCTTGCGCTTGCGTAACACACGAGGGAGGTCATGGCCTTTAGATTTAGATCTAAGGGCTCATAAGAGATGGTCCGAACGACCCACTGATTAGCGACCGCGAGATCTAAATCCAACGGCCAAGAAAGGGTGGTCCGAACGGCCCATTGATCTCGCGCGTTGAGCTGAGATCCAAAGGCGGAAAGGGACAAGGGAGGTCATTGCCGGGAGATTTACATCTAACGGCCTAGACCTCACGAGGGTGGGGAGCTCAGGTCTGGCCGATAACAGGGGAGGTCGTGGGCTGTTGGATTTGATCCAACGGCTACGACCTTGGTTAGGTGGGAGGTTTGGGGGGTTTGATGGCGAGGGGAGGTCATGACCATGGATCTTTGATCCAACGGCAATGACCTCACGTAGGTGGGAGGACCTGACTGAGAATGCTTGAGGAGGAGGTTGTGGCTGTTGGATTGGATCCAACGGCTACGACCTCAACAAGGTGGGATGTCTTAGTGGTTTAACAGCTCAAGGAGGTTTTTGAGGTTTAACACACAGGGGAGGTCATGACCATGGATCTTTGATCCAATGGCAATGACCCAATGAGGTGGGGAGGTCTTTGCGGTGTTGACCGCGGAGGAGATCGTGGTGGTTAGATGTAAATCCAACGGTTGCGACCTCAACAAGGTGGGATGGGAGGTCTGACGAGTCAGGGAGTGGGTTGGGTTGGACCAGCTTCGCAAAGTGGCTAGCCCAAGGAACAGTGTAAACTTTTAAATTTAGTTTTTAACAGCTGAGGCTTAGCAGAATTATTTGAGATAGCAAATGAACTCCAAATTTTCTGAAATTTTAACAGGAGCTTGCTGACATCATGACTAACCTTACATAAAATTTCCAAAGGTTATTATGCAATGGATTTTTCTCAGGAAATTCATGAAGGCTGTTCAAGGAATTAGTTTACCTCCAAAATTTATCCAACAAGTTTTACAAATTGTGATATTTTTCAGAGAGTCCCCATAACAACCTAAGGACCAAGGAAAATTATTCCCGAAAGTTGGGCACATGATTTGTGACAAATGGAAAATGAACTTGACTTTTGGTCAACAAGAGCTTTGTGTTTTTTTTTTTGGATTACACAATTCTTGGACCATAATTACAAGTGAGTTCAAGGGTTTTAAGGTGTGAGAAAAAGTTTTAATTTCTACACATTAATTACATTTGAAGCAAACACTTGTTTAGGTATTTGGGATGTTACAAAATCTCCCTCCCCCCTTACAGAAATCTCATCCCGAGATTTTGGCTTACTCGGAAAAGAAAGAAGGGTAGTCTGCACGCAAACGATCTTCCCTTTCCCAAGTAGCCTCGTCCTCGGAATGGTTCGACCACTGAACTTTAAGGAACTTGATGGAGCGATTCCTAGTTCTTCGTTCACCTCATCGAGTATCTTGAGCGAGGTGCTCGCGATAGGTCAAGTCCGGTTGGACATCGAGAGTTTCCAACGGAGCTTCCTCGGTTGGAACACGGAGGCACTTCTTTAGCTGGGACACATGGAACACATCATGTACCCCCTCAAGTGCAGCTGGCAACTCCAACTTATAGGCAACAGCGCCCTTCTTCTCGACAACGCGGTAGGGACCGACATATCGAGGAGCCAACTTGCCCTTGACGCCGAAACGTTGATGGCCCTTCAAAGGAGAGACTTTGAGATAAACAAAGTCATTAGGCGCAAAACTCAACTCACGACGACGGCGATCCGCATAGCTCTTTTGCCTGGATTGAGCGTGCGCCAGCAGCTCCACGAATAAAATTTGGACTTGGCGCTCGGCCTCATTGATTGAGTCCGCCAAAGAGAGGTCTCTCACGGTCTCTGACCAGTTCAGCGGGGTTCTACACTTTCTCCGTACAAGGCCTCGAAAGGTGCCATGCCGAGGCCGGCTTTGAAGTTTGTTGTTATAAGAAAACTTCGGCGAATGGCAAGCATTTCTCCCAATGCTTCCCATATGAGAGGACACAAGCACGAACATGTCTTCCAAAACTGGTTGACCCTCTCGATCGACCATCGGTTTGGGGACGATATCTTTGGTGAAAGCAAGACAGTACCCATAGCCTCTTGCAAGCTATGCCAAAACGAGGCGTGAAAAGGATCCACGATCCGACACAATCGTCTTGACACCGTGCAAACTCACGATCTTGGGCGATGTAGAGTTCCGCCAAAAGACCTACCGAAGGTCGGTCTTGACGGAAGGAAATGTGCCACCTTAGTCAAGCGATCGATGGCGACCCAAATGGCATCATTCTTCTTGAGGGACGTGGGTAGACCGGTGATGAAATCCATTCCGATCGAATCCACTTCCACTCGAGAACCGCAAAAGGTGAAGCGATCTGCGGATGATCTTGATGCTCGACCTTGACACGGCGACACCGTCGCTTTTCGATAACGAACCGCAATCTCCCTCTTCATCCGGGTCCACCAAAATCTCTGGCGGAGATCTTGATACATCTTTGTGGCCCCGGGATGAATGGACAAAGGCGAATGATGGGCTTCGCGGAGGATCAAATTCCGCAACTCCTTGTTCTTTGGAACCACAAGGCGTTGTCCGAACCTCACAACGCCATGCTCATCCTCAGAAAAGCACTTGGTCGTTCCGTTCTTGACATTTTCCTTGATTTTGTTCACTCCAGGGTCCGATTGCTGAGCGGTCTTGACACGATCCACCAAGGTTGGCTGCACAACCAAGGTAGCGAGGGAACCATGCTCAACCAAACCCAAGTTGAGACGCTGAAACTCCTCAAGAAGGGTGGGCTGAAGCTCCTTGGACAACAAGGCATTGCAATACGCTTTGCGACTAAGCGCATCGGCAACGACATTAGCCTTGCCCGGATGGTAGTGAATACTCATATCATAATCCTTGATCAACTCCAACCATCTCTTTTGCCTGAGGTTCAGATCTGGCTGGGTGAACAAATACTTCAAGGTTTTGTGATCCGAATACACTTCTAGCGATTCGATTAGGTAATGTCGCCAAATCTTAAGTGCATGAATCACAGCAGCTAACTCCAAGTCATGAGTAGGGTAGTTGAGTTCATGAGGTCTCAATTGCCTTGATGCATAGGCCACTACCTTGCCTTCTTGCATAAGGACACAACCGAGGCCTCGACGAGAAGCATCGCAAAGATATCGAAGCCGATGGATATCGGGAAGAACGAGAACGGAGCCGTGGTCAAACGCTTCTTGAGTACTTGAAAACTTTCCTCACAAGCATCGGACCACAAGAACTTCTTGTCCTTCTTGAGCAGCTCGTCATCGGCTGCGATCTTGGAGAAGTTCTCGATAAGCGACGATAATATCCCGCTAAACCGAAAACTTCGATGCCGGTGACCGAAGTAAGTGACTCCATGAAAGAACGTTGTCGACCTTGCTAGGATCAGCAGCTCGCCTCCGCTGAAAGAATATGGCCTAAGAAAGCCACTTCCTTCAACCAGAATGCACACTTGCTGAACTTCGCGTACAGCTGGTGCTCACGCAGCTTGCCCAACACAAGCTTCAAATGCTCGGCATGTTCCTCATCGTTCTTGGAGTAGATAAGAATATTATCGATGAAGACCACAACAAACTTATCCAAATACTCCATGAATACTGAATTCATGAGGTTCATGAACAAGGCAGGAGCATTGGTTAAGCCGAATGACATGACGGTATACTCATACAAGCCGTAGCGAGTAGAGAATGCCGTCTTTGGAATATCCTCAGGTCGAATCCGAACCTGATGATACCCCACTCTCAAATCAATCTTGGAGAAGACTCGAGCTCCAGACAATTGATCAAAGAGATCATCGATGCGGGGCAATGGATACTTGTTCTTCTAGTCACTTCATTAAGTGGGCGTGTCGGCCTTATCGCGTAAAAGTGCCGCCCTTCTTCTTCACGAAGATAGCTGGACAACCCCAAGGAGATGAGCTAGGGTGGATGAAACCCTTCTCTTGCAGCTCACTTAACTGCTTCTTCAACTCCACCAACTCGTTCGGTGGCATCCGATAAGGCCTCTATGAGATAGGGGCGGTACCGGGAGCCAACTCAATGACAAACTCGAGGTCTCGAACCGGTGGCATCCCCGGAAGATCTGCGGGAAAGACATCAACGAAGTCACAAACTGTTGGGACTTCACTAATATCTAGAGCGGGCTTCGCTTCAAGCGTGAAGAGATCACGGACCTAGCGACTTTAGCGGCGAACTTACCTTTCATGGGAGGACTAGACAGAGAGATGAGCTTCCTGGCGCAATCGATTTGTCCCATGTGCTGCGACAACCAATCTATGCCAAGAATCACATCTAGACTCGCTGAATGGAGGAGGATAAGATTTGCTAGGAATCCTACCCCTTCGATCTCGATAGGAACATCCCTACACTCAGATTCAGCTCTCAACTCCGAACCAGGAGAGCGAATGAGTAGTGGGACTGACAATGGAGAGAAAAAGCTCTCACCAACAAAGACAAAAGACTTCGAAACAAAGGAATGAGATGCTCTGAATCAAACAAGGCGATGGCGGGGTGAGAGTTAACAGAAAGTGTACCTAGCACGACGTCGGGTGCCTCCTGAGCCTCCTCTGTGGTGATGGCATTGACGCGACCACTACCCACGCCTTGGGTAACCGGGACGATCTTCTGGTCCTGAGACGATCCACCACCTCCTTGCCCGCGTCCTCCATTAGGACGAGGGGCTGCTCCTGTCTTCTTAGGGCATTGGTTCGCATAATGCCCCTTCTGGTTGCAAGAGAAGCACGTGACCCGGCAGCTGGGTTGTGGGGCGCTCTGGCTGGCTCGCAGTGCGTGGATCGACACGACTGCGATGATGAGCGAGAACAGGGTGACCTCGGGCGCCGACGAATGAGGCCGTACCCCAGACCGCCCGGCGGGGCGGGAGGAACAGCCCTGGATGACTTGTGGGCCTCCCACTTGCGCTTGCGGGAATCCATAAGCTCTCGAGCAGCATGCTCAGCGACGATGGCCTTGTCGACCAAGGTCTGAAAATCAGGGAAGTCGACAATGGATAGCTTGTCCTTGACTCCTCGGACAAGCCACGCTGAACTTGGCTCCTTAGCCATATCGGTGGCCACGTCCTCGGGAGCATAACGAGCTAGATGGTTGAACTTCGTAGACATACTCCATGGTGAGCTCGCCCTTGCTTGGCGCCGAAACTCCCGCTTCTTGATCTCCATCAAGCCGGCGAGGATATGAGATCGACGGAAGGCGATCTGAAACTCCTCCCAAGAGGCGGTGTGGTCTGCGGGCTGCATGGCGAGAAACTCTCCCACCATGACAAAGCTGCACCCTCAAGCCGGTGCGATGCAAACAAGCGCCTTCTCGTGCTCGCATCTGCAGAATGCGGACTTCGCTCCACCAAACGGCAATAAATCGCATCCAATGGGTCCTCGGGCCGGAAAAGGTAGGGGTGAGTACGAAGAAACTCCGCGAGTCCTCCACGCGGTGATGGGCATTCCCTTGCCCGATCCTCAAGCTCTGTAAGAGGCGGTGGTGTTCTGCGCGATGATGTCGATAGAACTCTCTGTCATCCGCGGTTGCTTCGATTTGAAGAAGAACCTCGGCCATGGTCGGAGGAGGAGGAAGCTCCTCGTCTGGACCAGCTGCCTGGCCTTGGCTGCTACGAGTGCGTCCAGCCATCCTGTTATATTGAAATTTGGTTAGCAACTAAACCCGAAAAACAAAGCCGTAAAGAAAGCAAAAGCTAACGACTAGGGGAATGGAATATTGCCCAAATCGAAAGCCAAAAACAGCGAGTAATTAAACTCTAAAATGCTTCTAATAGACTCTAAAAACAGCAAAGGATCACCAAAAGCAAAGCTCAACTTCTCAACACAACTAACCCGTATTGAATGAACGAGCAATTGATCGAGAAGATAAAGATCAGATTGTAAGGTGAGATCTAATGCTACTAAAGAGCAAGGCTAAATCAGCGAGATAAGTGTTAGATACTTAGCTAACTAGTATCACATCTTACCCTTTTATTCCCACAAGTTTTAGTTGAGTTAACCTCTCATTTTCTACCTTAATCACTAGCTTGAGCTTGCTGCCCTAAATTTCCAGATTTGATTTCCATCTCCAAATACGTCCATTCTTCACCACAAGACAGCCAAGACTTCCAATTTAGAATTCTCATAAGTTCCCCAAAACTGAAATTAATCGATAACAACTAATTTTGAGGGAAGAAGAGGAAAACATCTTTTAAAACTCAAACTAGAGCAAGGTGAGATAGAAAGCTAAGATAGGTAAGGAGTAAAATCTGAGAATTACTTAAGCTTTCAAAACTCATTTGATACTTTGAAAATAAGTTTTCCAAAATATCCTAAAGGTGACCAAGCTTGGGTTACTACGGTCAGAATGGCTCTGATACCAACTCTTGTGAGACCCCGATTTATTAGGCTCATAATACTTAGTCATCCAATTGACCCAAGTATTATCAACCAAATAAACCGTGCCTCGAGATATATGTACTTCCCATGGATGCAGTACATACAACTCATTACAAAAGATTGCATCAATTCCATTCAAACACATAGAACAGAACAAGCAACAAACCAGAAGTTAATATAAATAAGGGATAGTTATTACAAAAGAGAGGCCGACCGGCCAAATAACAACAAGTCTACAAAGATACACAGCGGAAGCAAAAGTGCTATAGAGATGGCCCAAAATAAGAGCCAATCAGTGTGCCTTAGCCCACAAGGCAATGGACCGACCGCCAAGCTAGTCGCTTTCCCAAATTTATGCACATCTCATGAAGTAAAGCCCTTTGGGCTCTACCTCCTCTGCAACAAAGTTAGTAAGCAAAGCAAATGAGTACAAAAATGTACTTGCAAGACTGACGTGTAAGATAACAGAACTATAGTTTAGCTACATGCAAGCTTTATTTAAGTGGATGAGGCTTTGGACTTATTTTAGCATAAAGCAAGTTTCATTTGCAATAACATAATAGATTGAAGGCAATTTGGCAAAGCATTTTTAATTGTTGAAATAACAATGAGATAACAACATAATAACATCAGCAAGATCAACCTGGAAGTGACTACCCAAGTCACCACAACAATAGCATGAATTACCAAATTCATACCACCCATTAAGTTTTAATTAAATGGTTGAGTCTAGTTCTTGAACGACCTTACCAAGCATGTCCATAACCTAGGATGAGGCTATTCGAATAGTTTTAACCCTGCAGGGGTGTACCAATGTACCCACACGCCAGACCGCCTTTTCACCACTAGATTTGGCACACTTCCTTTGGTATGCCGGCACGGCTAAGTCCTACGAGACATTTCCAATGGATAATGCTAATTAAGAGCCGCCTCCCACGGGGACAAGGACACATTAGATAGCCTAACCGGTCTGTTAATGCTCCCCTCCCAACACCACACACATACACACGTTTTTAACACACCCACCGACCAGCTCATAATTAACACCTCCCAAAGTACTTAGTCAAGAGAGGTCCCATATCCCTCTCGTGTGGTTAGCACGCAAAAGCGCTTGGCTTAGTGACCCAAGTAACTCGGTCCTTAGGGACTTAGGCACCATTCCGTCACACCCAACAGATCACGCCCACATCCATTGTGCCCAAGTCAAAACAGTTTTGTTTTCATTTTTGTTTATTAACAAAGTAACAAGCACAAGATGGACATAATGGAATAATAGTTTTTGTGTGATCAAAGTCGTCGACATAATGTCGACAACCGCCCAATTCTACCGTTATCTAAGCATGGCTAAGCATTGAAATCGAAAACTACTAAGTGATAAGAGCTCATCCAACGAGCTCAAACCACAGCAAATAACCTAGGCTCATTGGTAGTAGAGGACAAACAATTCCTACAGATTATGCAACTATAGGACCACTAGCGATATTTTAACACAAAGTAGCATGCGTACATATAAGTGAAACAAAGTATTAAGCTTTAAAGTAATGAGACAATAATGGGATATGATCAAACTGCTTGCCTTGCTGTTGCTGGTCAATTTGTTGCTGAGGATCGCTCACGGGGTCAACACACTTGTCAACACCTAATCGAAAAGACGAAAAGAATCGATAAGACGACGAAAACAACAAAGACAGCACAGCAAACAAACTCCAAATACTCTGAAATTTCTACAACAGCAAGAGGATGATTTTTAGGGAATTTAGCAACAAGAACCAATTGATTTGGATTCTCAAAGCCAAAGTTATAAGCAAAACAATTCTGCTCAGCCCTAAAAATACTAAACTGCCACTATTCACTAATTTAATTATGAGGCAACATTTTCTACAAGGGTGGTGATACTGAGATTTTTACAGTAACACCAGCACCTCATGAGATGAATAACACAATTGAGTTCATCTCATTTGGAGCTATATTGCACTTCCTATAATTTTTCAAAAACAAGAACTTGAACAAAATTATAATGCACAAGTACTCATTTTGACAACAGTAACAAGATCAAAACTAATTTTCACAGTAAGTTCATTAATAGAGGAAACCAACAAAGTTGGATTCACTGAAAAATAATCTACAGAGCATTAGTTATGTATTTTACAAGTTAAATGAATTTTTAAAGAGACATTTAAAGTTAGTTTTGAAATCTACTAACAAAACCATCTTCTGGAGCTGAACTGAGCTCATAACCACTTTTAGATTAGAGCCCAGTCCAAACCAGAGCTAACACAATTTGAATCACCCTGTTTGGATTTAAAATGAATTAGTTATGTAATTTCAAAGTTCATACCTTTTTCAGTTTATAATTAAGACTTCACAGGAGGTCCTAAGGACTAGAACGAACTGGGAGGACATGAGCCATAGATTTTGAATCTGACGGCTCAAGACCTCCCAGGAGCTAACGCATACGCGCTCGCGAGATCTAGAGGACATGGGCCGTGGATCTTGGATCCCACGGTCCTTGTCCTCCCAGTGGAAACGCGCACGCGTCCGCGCGAGATAGAGGTCGTGGCCGTTGATCTTGGATCCAACGGCTATGACCTCAAGATCTCGCGCGCTCGTGCTAGCGCTGCTGGACCTTATGCGCGCGATCAGAGAGGAGGTCGTGACCGTTGATCTTGCGAGATGGACGGCCCACGACCTCGCACCTCACGCACGTCTTGTATGGCGAAGTTAATCTGTGGACAACGAGGAGGTCATGCGAGGTCTTAATCTTGCGCGCAAAGAGATAGGATTAAGGCGCGTAATGGCGAACCCAATGATTGACGAGGTTGGCCAATGATAAGCGCATTTAAGAGGAGGATCTTTGTCTTAACGACGCTATTGGGCGTCCGTTCGACAAGAATCACATCGCAAAGATGGGGGCAATGCGGCGGTCGGCGGACCTCGCCGGCGACCACCAATGGTACCAACGGGTGCGCAATAGTGTGGCGCACACCATGGACCTCCTCTCAACGGTAGCGACGGCTTTGAACGCCGGCGAGCCGGAGAGGACAAAATGACCAGCACGGCCAAAAGACCAAAATGCAAAATAAAGCTCCGCGCAACATTCAAGCGTGTGCCCAAGAAAAGCTCCGCAACACATACATCGCTGCAGCCGCACTCTGGGACTATCAGGAGGATTACCTGGAGGTCACGAGGTGCTGAGGGAGTCGAGGAAGGTGAGGACCGGAGCTGGAGAAGATGAGGTTGCTCCACGGCCAAAGCTCCAGCTCCATGCTCCACTTTGTCCACCTCTGTAAATACCCAAACTAATCAAGTTAGGACTTGGTCCCAGAGGGAATGGCACAAATGGACAATGGCGGCCAAAAAGGGGAGGTCAGTGGAGGGGAAAGCTCAAAAGACACAGGTGCAAGTTAGAACTTGAAAGTGTGCCAAAGAAGCTAAGGGAGGAACCCAATGGGGGTTTTATAATTGGGAGAAGTAGGGCACATGAGCTAGGGGTAAGCTCACGGTGAGCTTAGCCCATGGCTCGGTCCATGGCCTGGACAAGACGTGAAGTTGACATGGTGGCGAACTGTCTGGCATGGATAGGCGGAAGGTGACCCGACATTTAATCTTGGTCGACAAAGAGTCCTTGAAGGTACACAAGTGACAGGCGTGCATTAACTCACTGCTCAGGAGCTCGTAGGCGTGACCGAGGAAGGAGAAGAACAGGGGAGGTCATTATGATCGTTGGATAAGACTTCGGGGAGGTCTTGACCCTCGGATGTTATTTTTTTGAACCGTTACCTTTTAAGTGACTGGGAGGAGGTCCCAGCCACACGATTTGGACGGGGAGGTCGTGGCCCAACGATTTCCATAACGCGACTGCGCCCGAGGAAGAAGGGGCAGGAGGTCCAAGGCGTTGGATTTCAATCCCACGGTGCGGACCTCCTGGGAGGACTTAACCGCACACGGCCTTAAGAACATGAGGGGGAGGTCTGAGGCATTGCGCGAAGCGCAGAGGAGGTCTTGCGCTTGCGTAACACACGAGAGAGGTCATGGCCTTTAGATTTAGATCTAAGGGCTCATAAGAGATGGTCCGAACGGCCCACTGATTAGCGACCGCGAGATCTAAATCCAACGGCCAAGAAAGGGTGGTCCGAACGGCCCATTGATCTCGCGCGTTGAGCTGAGATCCAAAGGCGGAAAGGGACAAGGGAGGTCATTGCCGGGAGATTTACATCTAACGGCCTAGACCTCACGAGGGTGGGGAGCTCTGGTGCGCTGATAACACGGGGAGGTCGTGGGCTGTTGGATTTGATCCAATGGCTACGACCTTGGTTAGGTGGGAGGTTTGGGGGGGTTTGATGGCGAGGGGAGGTCATGACCATGGATCTTTGATCCAACGGCAATGACCTCACGTAGGTGGGAGGACCTGACTGAGAATGCTTGAGGAGGAGGTCGTGGCTGTTGGATTGGATCCAACGGCTACGACCTCAACATGGTGGGATGTCTTAGTGGTTTAACAGCTCGGGGAGGTTTTTGAGGTTTAACACACAGGGGAGGTCATGACCATGGATCTTTGATCCAACGGCAATGACCCGATGAGGTGGGGAGGTCTTTGCGGTGTTGACCGCGGAGGAGGTCGTGGTGGTTGGATGTAAATCCAACGGTTGCGACCTCAACAAGGTGGGATGGGAGGTCTGACGAGTCAGGGAGTGGGTTGGGTTGGACCAGCTTTGCAAAGTGGCTAGCCCAAGGAACAGTGTAAACTTTTAAATTTAGTTTTTAACCGCTGAGGCTTAGCAGAATTATTTGAGATAGCAAATGAACTCCCAATTTTCTGAAATTTTAACAGGAGCTTGCTGACATCATGACTAACCTTACATAAAATTTCCAGAGGTTATTATGCAATGCATTTTTCTCAGGAAATTCATGAAGGCTATTCAAGGAATTGGTTTACCTCCAAAATTTATCCAACAAGTTTTACAAATTGTGATATTTTTCAGAGAGTCCCCACAACAACCTAAGGACCAAGGAAAATTATTCCCGAAAGTTGGGCACATGATTTGTGACAAATGGAAAATGAACTTGACTTTTGGTCAACAAGAGCTTTGTGTTTTTTTTTTGGATTACACAATTCTTGGACCATAATTACAAGTGAGTTCAAGGGTTTTAAGGTGTGAGAAAAAGTTTTAATTTCTACACGTTAATTACATTTGAAGCAAACACCTGTTTAGGTATTTGGGATGTTACAACAAGCAGCAGGTTTGACCGGGCTTCTAAAAATAGAAATAAAATTCCTAAAATCCCGAAATAAATTAGAGGGGTTCCTGGGAAGGTCTAGTATACCTAAAAATTATTAATCCTTACTGTTCCCAAAATATTTTGTACAAAATAAATCCACAATCAAAATAGGTTATTGGATTGAGTTTGAATTTTCTAAGGTTTGAAAATAGTCCCAAAAATTTGGGAAAAATTATTTTAATTCAAAAATAATTATTATAGTATTTGTATAAATTATTTCCAGAGGAGGTTTAGTAGCATTTGTTGTAGTTTTGTTTTTGAGTTTACTTCTTTAAGTGTAGGTTCAAGACTTGCACAAGATTTTCCAAGTGCAATATCTAATGCAATGCTTGAAAACAATGTTGTGTGCTCATGAGATGCTTATTAATTATTATTAAAAAACTTGGGGATGTGACAAACCTCCCCCCCCCCCTACAAAAGATCATGTCCCCAATATCTGGGTAGGTCGGAAATGGGATTGGAAGGTTCTAAAGGAATACAACATCTGTTGTTTTGATTTCCTTCAAAGATAGTGTTAAGATATCTTACAAGGTTACAAAGAATGGTTATCACATTTTCCTTACCATTGCTTTGTTTAACCTTGCCTTTCTTGATTCAAGGGCACTTCTTTAGTCGTGAAACATGGAACACATCAGGCACATCTGAAGGTGGTGGTGGCAACTCCAATTGATAGGTCACTGACCCCAACTTCGCTATAATTCGGAAAAGTCCGATGTAACAAGATGCCAACTTGCCTTTAACTTAGGAACGACACATTCCTTTCATCGGAGAGACCTTAAGGTAAACATGATCACCTACCTCAAAGCTCTACTCATGACGACGATGGTCGGCATATGATTTCTGACGAGATTGAGCCGTCCGAGGTCGCTCATGGATGATACGAACTTACTCCTCGGCATCCTCCACCAAGGTTGGACCATAGAATGGTCTCTCCCTGGATTTGGACCAATTCAAGGCCGGGTGTCCTACAAGCTCTCTTATACAATGCCTCAAAGGGTGGTAGCTGTGTGCTTGATTGGAAGCTATTGCTGTAGGAGAACTTAGAATTGTGAGCTTCTTGGAGAAGTAAGTCTCTCAAGTTGCGATCAAACGGCACCACAAAATGGTTTCCGAACCATAGGGTGCCTTGTGCATCTTCGGTGAAACATTTGGCTTCGCCTTGTTTCAATTTCTCCCGAATCTGCATGACTTCCCTGTCAGTCTTCTGGGCTTCTTTGATCTGGTCCTCAAGTGTAAAATTCACACCGAGGGCAGCAAGAGACCCTTCTTCAATTATCTCCAGGTGCAGACGTTGTAGTGTAACACACAAGCTTGCCGAAATGGGAGTTACCGAAAAACATTTGCATTGAGATTTTCTACCCAAGGCATCGGCTACTATATTGGCTTTCCCTGGATGATGATGGAGTCCCAAATCATAATCCTAACTCAACTCGAGCCATCTTCTTTGCCTCAAGTTCAGACTAGCCTGGGTGAAGATGTATCTATGACTTTTGTGGTCGGTGTAGATTTCACAATGATTACCGATGAGGTAATGTCGCCGGATTTTCAGAGCATGAACTACGGCTGCAAGTTCCAAATCATGCGTGGGATAATTCACTTCATGAGGTCTCCATTGCCTCGATACATATGCCACAACTTGGCCATCTTGCATGAGCGCACAACCGAGCCCATGGCGAGATGCATCGCAGTATATATCGAAGTTCTTGTGAATATCAGGCAGGATGAGCACTAGAGCTTTGGTCCAACGTTCTTTTAAGATCTGAAAGCTATGCTCACACTCCACTGACCATTCGAACTTCTCTTCTTTTCTTTAGAAGTTGGGTCATTGGCCTCGCAATTTTTGAGAAATTCTGGATGAATCTGCGGTAATAACCCGCAAATCCGAGAAAACTACGAGTGTTAGTGACGCTCTTAGGTTGTTTCCAGTGAAGAACATCTTGTACTTTGCTTGGATCAATAGCAATACCGCCCTTGGATAGAACACGACCCAAGAAACTGACTTCATGAAGCCAAAACTCGCATTTGCTGAATTTGGCATAGAGTTGATGTTGACGAAGACTTTTCCAACACAAGTCGCAAGTGACGCTTGTGTCCTTCATCAAACTAGGAGTAGATAAGGAGGTCATCAATGAACACAACGATGAACTAATCCAAGTACTCCACGAAAACTGAATTCATAAGGTTCATGAAGTAAGCCGGAGCATTCGTTAGTCCGAAGGACATAACAGTATACTCGTACAAACCGTATCGAGTAGAGAATACCGTCTTCGGGATGTCTTCAACTCTAACCTTGATCTGATGATAGCCCAATCGTAAATCAATCTTGGAGAACACTTGGACTCCATTCAATTGATCGAACAAATCATCAATCCGCGGAAGCGGATACTTGTTCTTAATTGTGACTTCGTTTAACGGATGGTAGTCAACACACATCCACAAACTCTTCTCCTTCTTCTTGACAAAGATAGCCGGGCATCCCCAAGGTGAGGAGCTCAGCCGAAAGTACCTTTATCTTGAAATTCATTGAGTTGCTTCTTCAATTCTTCCAACTCATTGGAAGGCATACGGTACGGCCGTTTTGAAATGGCGCACTACCGGGTGCAAGTTCAATGACGAACTCAACTTCGCGATCAGGGGGCATGCTTGGAAGTTCTTCGAAGAACACATCTGGATACTCACATACCACTAGTACCTTCTCTAATTCAAGAGAGGTACTAGCTTCTATGGCATAGAGATGAGATTTCCCCACTAAAGGTGCAAAAACGACTTGATTGCCGTCTTCGCTTGTGACCGAAATGGACCGCTGAGCACAATCGAGTTGCCCCTGATTTTTGGACAGCCAATCCATTCCTAAAATCACATCAATGCCCACTGAAGTTATAACTATTAAGTTTGCTAAAAACTTAACCCCTTGAATTTCCACTTTTACGTCCCGGCAGACTTGATCGGTTTGAAAAACTGATCCTAGTGACTGAATCTGATAAGGTGGCTGAAGTGTATGCATATAAAAAATGATGATGTGCAGCAAAGGAATTCTAGATGAATGAATTAGATGCTCCTAAATCAAATAAAACAGTAGCTGGAAAAGTATTGACAAAGAGAGTACCCAAACATGACGTTGGGTGCGTCACTTGCCTCCTTGGTAGTAACGTGGTTCACCCGACCATGTGTAAGAACTTGGGGAGGAGTAGGTGCTATCCTCGGGGGTAGCGAGGGTCGTGCTGGAGCTGGTAGTGATGTAGGAGTTGGATAAGTCCTGTAACACCCTAGCTATGTGGAAGCCAAGATGTTACCTGAAAGACTAACATACAACAACAATACGGAATAATTTCAACCATCTTTCAACTAATAACATAAAAAGATCAATCTCTAGTAGAATGAATATAAGAATTGAATCAGAATTCATCAACAAATCAATCTCAACCATCCAATCATATTGAATCAATTATGATAACACTATCAAGAGTCTATACGAAGATCATTAAGCCATTACTAATTCAACCATATCAGGAGGAATGATAATATCAACCATCAACCAAACATTCATTCATGAATGACATAATGCTGATATTCAAGAACTAGCACAATCTACAAATATTCAATTATAGGAACATCCTCTCTCAATTGAATATAAATCAAACATGTTGCCTTCTCTTTCATTTACTGATCTAAGACAAACCAATAATGCTACCCTAAGCAGCCAATAAACAAATAGATCCCTCTAAAGCCTCAATGATCAACATATCTACGAGGATGATAGAAAAATCCAAACAACCATTCTAATCCATCAACTAGAATTAAATGAGCTCAATCAACGAATGAATAAGAACATAAATGGATCATCCATGATCACAGTCAAAGCATCCACCACGAAGGATGGTCACAAAACTGAATCTAAAGTAATTATCAAGAATATGAATTATGGATAATTGGACTAGTTTATTCATTGTGGTTTGTGTTTATGTGACATGCACCGAGACTACCCCTTCCCATGCATGTCGCTGCCTCGAGAGGTACCTAGAAACAACATAGCAAGTGTGAGTCCACAACTCAGCAAAGTGCAATAGCAATAAATAACATAGCATCATAATCAGCCAAAGGGAATAAACAATCCCATCATGAATAACAACATTATATACCACCAATCCATCTCTTATGATAGCATCATAAGTAGTCAAATGGAATAAACAATCCCATTATGAATAACAGTTTATCAAGCATAATCAAGGTTATCATCATCATCTATCTATTTAATGACATTCTCATACACAAACAAACAAGCCATAATCCATATAGGAAAAGGTGTACAATTTAACAATTTACTCATATATGCGAATGCACCATCATGCTCATGCTCATATGCATCTCATCAGCTGATACCGGTATATCGGAGTGTTCACCCGTCGATGACACACTCTATCCTTCACTCCCGTGAAGTCCCCACCGAAGTAGGATTTTATCTAGAGCACTCCAGACTAGTCATGTAACTTTCTCACCGACCTCACCGGATTAGTTACATGACTTTCTCACCGACCTGGCTTGTGCAACTCATGTCATGATGAATGTAAATGATGCGACATCTTTAATTATTCATTAACATAATCCATCTCATTAATTTTATCTAGAGCACTCCGGACTAGTCATGTAACTTTCTCATCGACCTCACAAGATTAGTTACATGACTTTCTCACCGACTTGGCTTGTGCAACTCATGTCATCATGCAAATTGAACTCACAATATCAACACATCATGAAAAGTGTAAATGCTCATCAACATTACCAAGCAGTAAGCATCATCATTAAACTATGACATTCATCAATTATGAAATAAAGCAACTCATTATTACTAAAGATTGAAATCACAATATCAACTCATCATGAACACGTAATGTTCATCAACATTATCAAACATGAGGCTTCATCATTAACCATGGCAATTAACAAGTATGAAATACAATAATTCAATATTACTCATTGCACTTGCCTCCACCATGAGACAGAAGACAAAAAGGCGAAACGCTCTAGCACCGGGGTTCACCACCACCTGGTAAATAAGAATGATACTAGGCATCAATCCACCATGCATAAAAAGTCCTTAATTGCAGCACTCTACAACGTTTTCCCATAACCCAAGTTTAAACACTTGATCTACTCAACTAGACAACATGCTAAGCAGAAATCTAGTTTGAACAGCAGTACGAACAACATTCATATCTTTTTGCTCTGAGAATCTAAAAGGAGTGATCTTAGATCCTATGGAAAGGTAACGAAAGCCTCCACGATAGTCTAGTTGGCTGAAACCTCCAATTCGGCCAATAACTTAGGCTAGCATTCAACTGAAAGTCTAATCTTTAAACTATTTAACCGAAGTGGACAGCAGTAAAGAAACAATCATAACTTTTGATTGGCTTAACCAAAAACCAAGATTTTTTATCATTCTAGAAAGCTAAGAATATAACCTTCAAAAGTCTAGTTTGCATGCTATTCAGATTTTTCCTTTAACAAAATGTGGCACACAGGTCAAAACTACTGACAGAACCCGACAACAATCTGGACAGTCAAATTGAAACGTACATAACTTTTGTTATACAAATCCAAAAAGGGTGTTCTTTAGCAATCCTGAAAGCAGATGAAATTATCTATAGGATTCGTTTTGGGCAACATATCTGAATCAGCTCCTAACAAAACATATTCTAATAAACAAAGTGACTGCTAGTTCTCGTCAGATTTCTTGACAGCAGAGAAGAATTCATGATAACATTTAAAACGTAAATCGGAATCGAGTGATCTTTGAGTCTACGGAAAGCTAAGAACGAATCCCACATAACTCTAGGAGGTGAGATCCTCATATTCGGACTCTACACACCAGGAACCAGTCGTACAAGAACTGGACAGAATCTGCTCAAGTCGCAGGAAGGACTCGATCTACCAATCAAAGCCAAAAGTGAATCTAAAACAATCAAAAACAGTGAGGGATTCACTCGATACCCTTGAAGACCTCCAAAAAACTGACCAAACCCGCATGGAACCTTCTTCTCCTCCTTTCTCCCCTCTTCTCCCTTCCCCTTTCCTCCTCTTGTGGCCGGCTAGCTGCAGGAACTCCCCAAGATGGCAGCAATGGAGGGCTAGCTGCAGGAACTCCCCAAGATGACAGCAATGGAGGGGCTTACCTTGAGGGAGGAAGATGGAGGCTCCAATGGGAGAGAGACAGCAGGAGGGGTTGCGCCAAGGGTGAGGAGAGCAAGGGGGATTTCGGCCAGGGAGAGATTGAATGGCGGTTGCTCAAAGGGGTGGAGGAGAGGTGGCTACTCAATGGGGAGAGGAGAGGTGGCTCGTTAGGGCAAAGGGGGCGCCCCCCCTAGACCACTAGTGGGCTGGCCCACTTAGGGCCAAGAAGCAAAGGGCTGAGAGCCCAAGGCCCACCCTTTGAAATTCCTGAATTTTTATGTAATTGCCTCTCCAATAAATGTTGTTCTCTCTAATCTTTATTGCATTTGCTAACGAAAATTGAATAAACTTCCCTCTCTGAATAATATTCTCCCAATTGATATTCGGGGTATTACAAGTCCGGGGCATCCCTTGTTGTTTCGCAAGGCAAAGATGTGCATAGTGACCGATGCGGCCACAATGAAAACAAGTGACGTTGGGCCAGAATGTGCTGCAGTTTTGGGAGTTTTCGCCCCCATTAAGTTGTTGTGTCTCAAGTGCAGAAGGTCGTGGAGTTGTCATTGGAGGCCTGGGTGGCATCGGTGCTTGATAAATAACATCGGCTCCTTGATCAATGGATCCTTGAAGATCTTGATTACGAAAGGCAAAAGCTCAGCACTTCTTTGGGCAAAACGTCGAAAAATGCCCTGGATGGCCGCATAGGAAGTAAGTAATCCGCTTGCCTTGATTGCGTCGGCTTCGACACTTCTTTTTGGGCTACCCTTGTGTATCTCTTTGGCTAGGGTTCGCTTTACGGACAACTGCGTGGAAAATCCTTTGTTGTACTTGAATTGACTTAGTGATCATCTGGTGGAGACGACACTCCTTGGGACAGTGATCGTGTCCCTCGCAAAGAAAACAAGTGACTTTGATAGTGGGGCAGCTTCCTGGTGGATGGTCTCCATCGCAGTTGGGACAACTTGTAATGCACTGATCGATGTAGTGTCCTTCCTAACCATAGCGTCGACAGACCGTGGCCTCTGCCATGGTCCTTTTTAACTTCCTTAGTTCGCATTGGTGGGTGAAGTGCTCCACCTTACCACAGCTAAAACAAACACATCGGGTCCCTCCTTGCTGCATCCATAGTGTCCCTCCTTGCTGCATCCAAGACATAAAATGGTGCTTTGAATCCCAGGGAATGGTGACTTTTCCCCAAGTTGAGTGCTCGAGGAGTACTAGGTCCTGCCATCCTGTTGTCACACAGATGGTTAGAGAACCAATGAGAGATACGCTCGAATGAGCGTGGAAAGAAAATCTGTGCAGCAAGGGGAAGATCTTAAACTATCATGCAAAATGGCAATGAAATGCACAAAATTTTAACTCCAAGTGAAGACACAAAGGCACAAAGGCTAGCAAGATCCATTGAAGCAATTCATAGTTTTTTGGTCACAATTACATCCATATAGGCCCGTAGGCCAAAAGTAATTGCCCAAAACCAAGTTCTTGCAAAGCAACAACAAAAGTTCAACAACTACAGACCTATTACATAAAATTTAAAGATACCCGCTCGCTGAACCTAGGTTCGAACAGTGAGCTTACTCATGCTACAACCCTAAGGGTTACGATTAAATCCCTCTGGAAACTGGTCTAACCAATAGTAATTAGGCGATCCCGTGTCCTCGGGGTTATCCGGGTTGATGAGCCGTAGAGGGGATCCTACATCAATGACATGGCCTCCTGCCGGATCTGGCATCTGAGCGCGAGAGAAACCTACAGACATGCAGGCTTGACATCTATGTCCATACTCGGGTACCCGTCCCCTCACTTCTGGAAGACGGAAAGCTGAGGGTGCAGCAGCATATGGAGAAACCTCATTTTCCCATAAAGCACGTGTTGGTCTACAAGCCCCATGTTACATATGGGTTGTAGATGCTCATAAGCCACGATGAGATGACGCCGCATCTTCCATAGCTCATGCATGGTGCAACGACGCATTTGTTCCATTATGCGAACCAATCTTGCCAATTGTCGTATGTGAGGGTCCTCCCCATACGGAATCTCGGCAAAGGAGTTCACCTCCATGCCACGAGCTCGCATTGGAAAGTAATTGTATGGTGGTTGAGCCAACTCCGTCAGGTCATGACGAAGATGACTCATGACTATACGAGCTACTTCCTGCAATGCCGTGGCCTCAGAGGTGCCACGTTCCTAGAAGCCATATGGGATGCTCCCCGTCACGTGTCTAGCAATGATGTTAGATACTGCTAGGTACTCTTCCATCCCCGGCCCTCTGTCACGTCGGTAGATGGAGTATTGGGGTTGGTATGTGAAGTTGGCTGTCAGACCCCAATTTTGGAGCTTGGGATCCACTGTGTATAGTTGTGTCATTCCCTGGATCAGTAGCTGACACACACAGTTATATTGTTGGTTCAAAGTACATATCTCGAAATTGTTCAATTATTACATAATAATAAACAAAGCACGACATACCTTACAGTTTTTGACGTGCGGAGTGGCCGAATAGGCCAAACCCACACAGAGAGTCAGCAGCGGAAGAAGTGCCAAAGCACATCATGTGGAATCTGTAACATCCCCAAATTAATAAATGATGATTAGTATGTAATTCATTAATATGCACAGTGTTTTTAAATCTTTTGCATCATTTATTGCACTTGGGTTGTGCTTCAATTGTATAAAAATGAGGAGAAATTAAAACTTTTGAACATGCATTAGTTTTTCTGGAGCATTTGCATAATTGGTTGCTTTTGAGAATTTTAAAAACAAAGAAAACATACAACTCAATTTGAGGTTCCAAAAGAAAACAAGAATAAAAACTTATGAACATCATCTGGAGATAATTTATTCAAATAATATAATAATTATCGTGAATAAATATAAATATTCCCAAATTTTTGGGGATAGTTTTAACCCTCAGAAAATTCAAACTTAAATCTACAACCTTCTCTAAGTTTGAATTTAAATTACACAAATCAAATCTTGAGCAGTAGGTTTTCAAATTTTATTTGGAAACTAGGATGTACCAGGAACCCCTCTGAATTATTTCAGAATTTTTAGAATTTTATTTCTATTTTCAAAGTCTCAGTCAAACTTGTTGCTCCTTGGTCAAACTGGTTTTTAAACTTGGGCTCAGCACTGTTGGTTCGGCCGCACCTTGACTCGAGTCCGACCGGACTTTGGGTCTGACCCAACCAACTTGCGCGAGAGCCGTCCGATCTGTTTTGAGTGGCCGAGATTGCGTAGCAGTTCGGGCCGAGCCACACTGTTCCTCCGACCAGACCCTTTTTGTCGCCGGGTCGACCAACCACCTTGCCCCTTTCTTCCTCCGCAACCCGGCCCGATGCAGCCCTTCTCCTCCACTTGCCAGCGCCATCTGCAGGCGTCATGGCCACGCGGATGCTCCTCTCTGCGCCTGCTAGAGCCGCCCACCGGATTCCACCAGCTTCGCCCCCGGTCTTGGACCAGCGCCCATGGTTTCACCTCACCCCTCCCTCTGCTGTTGATCGCCTGGCCCCAGCGTCCAGCTCATCTTCTCCACGCGGTGCTCCTTCTCTGCCAAGCGCGCGCATGGGCGCCACGCTGCCTGGCCTCCTCCCTCCTTGCCCCCATTCAAGCCTAGCAAGTTGCGCATTGCCACTCCTTGCCTCCCCATACAGTTCTTTCTTCTTGAAAATTCACCCGAGTCCAAGCCGAGAGCCATGGCCACACCGCCTCCTAGCCCTCCGGTGAACTCCGAGCGCGTCACGCCGCGCCCTACACCCCAAGGAGCTCAACCCCCCAGTCAATTGGGAGAATCCACCACCGTGGAGCTGCGTGTGCTCCTTCTTCTCCAAGTCCGGCCACAACCGCCTCCATCGCCGCCGCGTCTTCTCCGGCCACCCTCCCTTCAATTCTTCTCCTCGGGAGCACCCTTGGGCCTCCCTCTACCCTACCCCATCACTCACTCGTGCCCTTTTCTTCTCCAGGTCGCCAGCGTCGTTGGAGCTCCTGTGCCGCCGCCGGTCGCCGTCGCCAGGCCGCCTCTGACCACCTCGGTTCCCTCCGACCACCCTCTCGTGTTTTAGGTAATCCAAGGCTTCTCGTGCTCCCGCTATTTTGTTCCCTCTAGCCCCCGTGCGCTGTCGCACCATTTCGCTCCCAAGGCCGGCCGCCGCGAGCCCTTGCCGCGCCGCCACAGAGCCGCCAAGGCCGAAACCTTGCCTCCCCTAGCTTCACTAGCACCCTATTGATCCATTTTGTCGGTCACCTCAGCCTCACCATCGTCCAAACACCGGCGACGACCACCGCTCCCAAACCAGCCTGAGCCTCCCGTCTCTGTTGCCGTGCGCTCCCTGTGTGTTCCTCCTCTCTCTGATAATAGGAAACACCTGTAGGAGGGCTTAAGAACTACTGGCTAATTATGTGATTGATAATGGAACCACTCACATAATGTTAGCTAAGTTCAGAAGTTACAGATTTCTGTCAAGTACTTAGTAACCTCTGTTAGCCAATTAATCAGTAAGAGTGAGAAATTGAATTGCTAGGAGCATCCACTTGTAAGGCAGACTACTCACTGCTAGCACCTTTTGTGAATGCCAAATAGGTTACCTATATGGTATAGCAAGTTTAGAGTATGAGGTTTATGTGTAGATTTTCCCCTTCTGTTCAAAAGGACCTTGTGGTCTTTTGTTTGAACAGGGAAGAGAAAAGAGTAGTTGAAAACTTGGATTATCTTTGGCACTCACCTGAGTGAGCTGATAGCATAACCAAATCTAGTAGTTAGACCTTGTTCTCTTGTGTTAATTAGTTAAGTGGGGGCAATTAGAGACCAATAGTAATCAAATCTGAAAAATCAGCATGGAGATGAGTATTTTCAGACCTTCAGAGAGTAATCAAATCTGCATAACCATACCTCTTATGCTAGCAAATTCAGTCTTTAGCACTTAGTTCTGAGATTTGGCTGTGAGCAGTAACTTGACAAGTATCATTTTGTCAAGAGGCTAGCAGCATGATCAAATATGAACTTCAGTAGAAAAGGGGAACTTTTAGAAACCAATAGAACAACCAACTCCTTTTTGTTGAATTAAAATCAGTGCTAAGGACTGTGTTTAGTTTCCAGATCACCAAAACTTGCTTAACAAATGATTATTTGAATTTGTGAGAAGATGTGTTAACACCAATTTAACTTCGGCCTAATTGCATTATAAGAATACATGAGCAGAGAGTGTCTTGATGAAACCTACTAATAACGGTGAGTGGTTGTCATCGGTAAAGTCGATACCAAATTTTGGTTAACAATTCTTAGCAAACCCTTAGCAGTCTAATAAACATAAAAACAGAATTAAACTTCATCAGGATCTATGATCAACCTTTAACGATTGGCTCTAAGTGAGCAAACTATTTAAGAGTCGAGACTTGGTGTATGGCTGTCTAAATGACAGTAAGCCATATATCCTAGTTTAGATCATAGCAATAGTAACAATAGGATATGTGATGGTAAGGCAATTAGAGATTACAAATCATTAGTTGGAAGTTAACCCCGTAATAGTTGCACCTTAGCATAAAACTTAGTCATGTATGGCTATAAAAAGGACACACTTAAAACATGGAATTTCCTTGATAAATATGAAATAATAACAAAAATAATCATTAACATGTGCTGGACCTTCCATGCAAGTCATGTTAAGAAACTCTCATTTAACCAGTATCAATTTAGTTAATGATTAACTAAAATAATTATGAGAACTTATAAGAGGTTTGATTTTGACTGTATGATCATCGTAGATGTATGCATACAATGCCTAGTAAGAGTGTTTGCGAGTGCTAGGTCAGCCCCTTTGAGAAAAGGTGGGCATGGTTTATAAAATTCCAAAACGAATTATTGTTGCATTAAAAATTATTGTAACTTCAAAAATGCATAAGTATTTCTCTATAACTCCAAATTAGTAAACTCAATTTTGTTAGAATCCTTTGTTAGTGTAGTTTATTGTAAAATAGGTTAAGAGCATGATACTGTTGCTGAAAATCTTATTTTACATATAACTTGTGTACTACTTTCATAACTTGGAAAAATAATAGAAAATCCATCGTAGATCCTAATGAGGTGAATCAAATTCCATTGTTCATCTCATGTGGTGCTCTTCATACCATAAAAATTTCAAGTGCACCACTGTTCTAGAAATTTTCACCAAAATATTTAATTCGAATGAACAGTAACATTTTACAATTTTATTGGATTTTCTGGAAAACCGACATTCAAACTGTTATAACTTTTGCATAGAACATCCAAATGAAATGATTCTTGTTGATTAATTCATATAAAATCATGCTCTACCTTCTGTGAATTTTTCATAATTTTTGGATGAATTTGAATTTTTGGGTCTTTTCGGTGTTATTCGTTCTTATTGTGCTTTCGACTTCTTGCGCTAGGTTCCAACGAAATTATCGATTGCGCGAGTGATCCTCTGCAGCAAGACAGTGAGCTACAGCAAGGCAAGCAGTTTGATCATGCTTAAGTCCTATTATTTTCAAGTCTAATACTTTGTTTCAACATTATGTATGCATGCTTTTGTGTCAAATTAATTTTGTCGAGTAGAGGTAGTTATTCCTATTGCATGGTTGCCTCTAAATTGTTATCCCCTGCCACAAACCATAAGTTATTAACATCGCTGGTGAATTAGAGCCCGGTGATTTAATTATGCTCTTTTTTGTCTTCGCGATGTCATGCTTAGAAATGCTTAGTTATCGGTAGATTGGGCAGTTATCGACTTAGTCGATAACCTTGATCACACAAATCATTTTATGATCAGCACCATGTGCTAAATTGATTTGAAAACTAAAAGTGCAAATAAAATGATTCAGACTTGGGCAAGTGGTTGGATGGTGGTATGTTGGGTTTGTGTATGTCTTGCCCAGGTCAACAAGGACCGAACATCTTGTTTCACCAAAACCAAGCATATTTGCGTGCTAACCACATGAGGGACATATGGGACCCCTCTTGGCTAAGTACTTTGGGCGGTGTTAATTAATGAGCTGGTCGGTGGGTGTGTTAAAAATAAAATGTATGTGTGTGATGTGGGGAGGGAGCATTAGCAGACCGGTTAGGCTGTCTAATGTGTCCTTATCCCCGTGGGTTGCAGCTCTTAATTAGCATCGTCCATTGGAAATGTCTCGTAGGACTTAGCCGTGCCGGCATACCAAAGGAAGTGTGCTAATTCCGGAGGCGAAAAGGCGGTCTGACATGTGGGTACATTGGTACACCCCTGCAGGGTTTAAAACTATTCGAATAGCCTCGTCCTAGGTTATGGACACGCTTGGAATTGGATTTGCAGGAGTTAGACTCAACACTTTGGAATTCTTAATTAAAACTTGATGTGGGTGGTATGAACGGGGAGTTCATGCTATCGTTGTGGTGACTATTGGGTTAGTCACTTTCAGGTTGTTGTTATCTTTTATCTATTATTACTCGCTGCTATTTCAAGCTTTAAAGTCAGTTTGTCAAATTGCTTTAAATCTATTACATTATTGCAAATGAAAGCTTGCTTTATGCTAAAAGTAAGTCTAGAGCCTTCCTCCACTTAAATAAAGCTTGCATGTAGCTAAATATTAGGTCTGTTATCTCACACGTCAGTCTTGCGAGTACAATAAACAATTTATTGTACTCATTTGCTATGCTCTAAATTAAATTGTTGCAGAGGAGGAAGTGGAACCCCAAGGGTTACACTTTTGTGAGATGTGCTTCGACTTCGTTCAGGACGACTAGCTTGGCGGCCCGGTCGGTTGCCTTGTGGGTAATGGCAAACCGTTTGGCTTTTGTTTATCGCCATCTTATGGCTTATTGCGTCCGCTGTTTATTTATCTTTTTAGTTGTTATTTGGCCGGTCGGCCCCTTTTGTAATTTGATCTTGTATGTCCTTTATTGTTGTAAGCTTGTAATATCTTGTGTATGGATTGGATGCTTAATTTTTGTATGGGGTATGTGTCTTGCAATTACAGGTAGTACATATCTGTAGAGTCGTGATATTTGATTTGTAATGCTTGAATCATCTTAATGGTTAAGTATTACAAGTTAAATACCACGGGTTCTCACAGAATCCCTCATAATATGCCCACCGGCAATCGACTGTGGGCCCGCGACCTAGTTCTTGGCCTTCTAGATCTTCGGTTCTTGATTCGTACTCATCACTATCCATGTAGTCTTCTTGTTCCTCAGTCTTGATCGGTACTCATAGTCAACCCGAGGCAGGACAACAATTAGGTAATGGCTGATGGTTGTGGTACGATCACACCTGGTTGTAGAGGAGGTCCTGAGGTGGTCCCGGAGAGGTTCTAGAGAGGTCTCAGGGTGGTCCTGAAGGTCCTGGAGAAGTTCTGAAGAAGTCCTGAGGGAAAACTGGAGTTGTCCTGAGGAGATCCTGGGGAGGTCTTTGAAGAGGTCCTGTGGAAGTCCTGTAGTGGTCTTGGGGAGGTCTTCAGGGATGTTGTAGAGACGTGTGTGGAAGGTCTTGAGGAACACTATAGAGATGCACCAGGGAGGTCCTGAGGAACACTGTAGAGGCGTTCTGGAGAGGTCCTGAAGAGGTCGTGAGGATATGACAAAAGAGGTGCGAGAGGTCCAGAGTAGAAGGTTCTGAGAATACGACAAAAAGGGCATAGGAGGTCTTGTGGATGTTCTCAGGAGATCTTGGGTGTTCCTGAAGAGGTTCGGGGGGTCAAGGGAGATCAAGGAGATCCGGAGGAGGTCCTTGGAGGTCCTGGGAAGTTCAAGGGGATCCTGAGGAGGTCTTGGGACATCTGGTAATGATCTTTAGATCCTATAGAAGTGGTCGTGAGTATCTTAGTAGTGATCCTGGGCCATCTAGGGTGGTCGTGAAACATCTGGTAATGGTCTTGGAAGGTCGAGGGGGTTCCTAAGGAGATCCTGTAGGTCCAGGGAGGTCCTGCGAAGATCCTGGAGGTCTTGGGAGGTCTTAGGGAAATCCTGAGGAGGTTCTGGGATAAGGTCTTGGAAAGGTCCCGGAAAAGGTCCAAGAAGAGGTCTTGCAGAGGTCAAGGGAGGTCCTAGGGAGGTCCTGAGGGGAGGTCCCGGGGAGGTCTGGGGAAATGGATCTCGAGGATGTCCTGGGAGGTCCTAGAAGGTCTTGGGAGACCCTGGTAGAACCTAGACCCAATAGAGCTAGTAACAAAAGCTTCAAGGGTGGTCGTGGGACATCTGTTTATCAGTTAAGAACAAACTAATTGTAGACCTTGTATATTGTGAATAGTCCTGGAGACGTCCTGGAGGAGGTCTTAGAGGAGGTCTTGGGGAAAAATCTTGGAGAGGTCTCAGCGGAGGTCAAAGATGAGGTCTTGAGATGTCTTAGAGGAGGTCGAAAAAGGAGGTCTCGGGGAGGTCTTGGAGGAGGTCCAAGAGAAGGTTCTGGAGACCGCACCCGGTCGTAGGAGGGGTGACTACACATAGTGTAGACCGTGCTTGGTGCGAATAGTGCTTGTAGGGGTAGTTCTCGTAGAATAGTGCAAACCCACAACATAATGTAATCATACATTTGTAGATGTATATCAGGCCATTCGGCCAATTGTTTTACCAAAGAGACATGAAGACAGAAATCTTACAAAAGCCTGAGTACAAAAACAAAGACAAATGTGGAAGCATAACAAGTTGTAGTGGATCCATTCACACCACACTTAGGCAAGCGATTGGAGGTCCCAGCCTAAGCTTCATCTTCTTCCACTCCATCCGATTCAGCCTCTGGGTGGTAGTGGTCACAGGGGTCTTGATCATATGGTTCTGAAAAGATTAAAATGGCAGAGCCTGAGTACACAACCGTACTTGCGAGCCAACACAAAATGCAGTTGTATAGATGCAAGGCTAGTTAAGGGAAGCTTTAGAGTTCTTTTATTTGCACAAAGCCAAGTTTGAAATAGATGAGTAGTAGGAAAATCCTGAGACTTAGCATTTTAACAAATCTATTTTCATAAATGCATTTTTATTTGAAAAGTACTAGTGGAGGTCCAACCTCCTATACTCAGGTTATCCCGTATTTACCACTGGTCCCAGACCAGGCCTTCCTCAAATCCCTAGGGTCCCACCCCAGCCTTCCCTTTTCATCACAAATGGTTTTGTAAGGATGAAGACTATATCAAGCAAGTTCTCAGCACCGCTCTTGACTGTGAGCACGACTATCATGATAGTTTTCTTACTCAGCAGAGTTCGCACACTTTACCCACAAGAGGTAATCGCCTTGATATATACACACATTTCCTTGGATATGCGAATCAAGGGGAGATTACCACAAGGCATTTACAATACTCATTCCTCGACGCAACCTCACCCGCTGAGGTTTCCACCGCCCGGTGCCAAGCACTTCCAGGATGCCCCCTCTTGCGCCATGTGGTTTTGTAGTGGCTCCCTTTCCCCTTTACCCACGCCACATCCCCCCAATGGGAGGCCACGCCGAGGTGAGAAAATTAGTTGGCCAGGTCGTACCCATTATAGACTTGTGGTTGCACTGTTTTTGCATGAGAGGTCATCACAAGATTCAATCCTTACTTGACCAGAGCGGCACATCCACATACCAACCTCTTCTCATGCCCCAGGCGCCAGCCACTCTTTCCAGCCGCCCTTGTCGAAAATAGTTTTTCAGGTTTTATTGTTTTGAAAATATCATTTACTTCAACATACCAGCCAGGCTCCCAGCCTTACTGCCCAAATCATTTTCCAAAGTTTTGAAGGATTGTGGTTGGGCAACTTACTACCTTGTGACAATGTATCTAAGCAAGGCTAAGCATGACACTTAGATACAGACCTATCAACTAGTTTGTAATCCATTAAGTCTAGGGTGACAAGGATAATGTCCAAGTTCAAGGGTTGGAAGGTTATACACAAGTATTTGTTAAGGCATTAACTATGATCTAGACCAATCTAGTTTGATAAAACATAACAATGCAATTTCATAATTTAAAGCAACATAATTTGCAAAAGATAGGCTCAAAACGATCAAAGTCTTGACTCGCCTTGGCCAATGTTCTGATAAAGCTCTATATCCTGATATTCGACCTTCTCGATATCTTGGTAATAATTTTGCTCAATATGTTGATAATCATCCTGTACAGTGCTCTGGCAATCTTGTCCTTGTTGGGGTTGCAGTTCCATGATATCTCCATATGCTAATTACACATAATACGATTGAACTCCAGAATGACTAAAAACAACCAAGAGAAATCCAATAAATCCAAAAGCATTCAAACCAACGAAAACGCTTCGGAGGAGAGCAATCATATATAATGACAACTCAACAGAGTGACCAGGCCATATCGTTAAAATATGGCGTGGGAGACTCTCTAATCGAATAGCTCTACACATCTGTAAGCCCCATTGACCCCTGACCGGTCGTGGATGAGCTTACGACCAGGAGATGGTAGTAGAAAGGCTTACGACTTAGGAACTGGTCGTGAGGAGATTTATGGCTAGGAAATGGTCGGAGGGAAGCTGCAGTGGTCGTAGCCGTGGTCGTAGAGGCTGTACTGCAGTGGTAGTAGCGGTGGCAAGACCCAAATGAGGCAGTAGTCTAAGTCAATAGGTGGCTGAGTCTTTAGGATCGTGGAGGTATTACGACTAGGGGAGATCGTGGAAGTGTTACGACCTGGGGAGGTCGTGGAATGTAACGTCCCGTTTTCTTTAAAGTCCTTGCCAAAGTTTTCAAAATAAAAGTAACCATTTGGCTTTATTGAGAATCCAAAGCTTAACCTGAGATTTTTGAAATCTGGAGAGTTCAATTGGAATTAATCAAACCTTAACTAAGCTCTTAGTTGGTGTTCCTTGCCGGTCGTAGCTCTCTGTTGTGTCTTTCTTTGCTCTTGGGTTCTTGTGTCCCGAGCCTCCTGTGTGCCACAGGTTTTGTCTTCTCTTTTAACTTCCTTTGTTGGCTTGAATCTCTTTGAGACTCAGACCTCCCCTTCTCTCTCTCATCTTTCCCCCTCTGTTCGGACCCCTCCCGTGCTTCGTGTTTTCTTGTTAAGAACCCAGCTCGGGTTGGTGTTTCTAAACCTCTTTGGTCTCATCAAGCCACGCTTGGCTTTGCTTCTTTGGACCTCCTGTGGACCTCTCCACGCTCTCTCGGAACCCCTGAGTTCTCTTGGGCGCTCGAGTTCCTCTGGACCTCCAGTGCCCCTTTGGGACCTTCCTAGACCTCCTTGTGGCTATTTGGACCTCCCTTGTGTTCAAATAGACCTCTCTTTAATCCCTCGCAGACCTTTACGTGTCCTACTGGACCTCCTCCGTGTCCTTTAAGACCTCCCTTGTTGAGATATGGCCGCTCAGACCTCCCTTGTTGAGATCTCGCGCTCAGACCTCCCCTTGTTGAGATCTAGCCGCTCAGACCTCCCTTGTTGAGATCTGCCGCTCAGACCTCCCTTGTTGAGATCTGCCGCTCAGACCTCCCTTGTTGAGATCTGGCCGCTCAGACCTCCCTTGTTGAGATCTGCCGCTCAGACCTCCCTTGTTGAGATCTGGCGCTCAGACCTCCCCTTGTTGAGATCTGGCCGCTCAGACCTCCCCTTGTTGAGATCTGGCCGCTCAGACCTCCCCTTGTTGAGATCTAGCCGCTCAGACCTCCCCTTGTTGGGATCTGGCCGTATGGACCTCCCTCTTGGGGATCTAAGCCGTCCCGGTCCTCCTTTAGTGGGATCCAAAGGTCCAGACCTCCTTAGGCCCAAGACCTCCTTAGCGCTTGGACCCTCTTTGACTCTTGTGGTTGTATCGCTTAAGGCTTTGCCTTCCTCATCTAAGGACCGTCCGATGTGGTTTGGATGGCCCGATCCTAAGGGCACGTTAGCCTGGTCCGAACGTCCCCTTTCTCTCCTAGCCGTCCGATTCAAATCAGACGGTCTAGTCCCGTTGGTCTGTTCGCTCGGTCCGAACGACCCCTTTGTTTTGCGCCCTTCGATCTGGATCTGACGGCTCGACTGCGAAGGTAACGCTTGAATGGTCCGAACGTTCCTTCCCTCTCGGGACTGCCCGATTCCAATCAAACGGCTTTGTTTTGCTGCGCGTTTTCCTTGTTTCCAGGACCTCCTCCTGGTTGTTTTGCAAAGACCACCTTCCCGGTCCTTGCTGGTCTTTTATAAAGACCACCCTCCTAACCTTGAATATTCCTGTTGGTCAGGACCTTCCCTGCACCCTTTGATCTGGACCGTTGAGGTCCTCCCCTTTGAAATCCTGACCCGTAGACCTCCCTCGTGCAGGTCCGTGTGTCGTGGCCTCCTCATGTGAGCTTTGAGGACCTCTTGTCCAGACCTCCTCTTGAGTCCTTGGACCTCCTCCCAGACCTCCCCTCTGAGTGTCTTGGACCTCTTGCCCAGACCTCACAAAGGTCTTTGGCGGGAATGACCCTTGCGGTGGGGCCACCTCTTTGACCAGTGGTGCACCCTTTTGACTGGCCCCACTTGACAGTCCCTCTCCACTCTGTAATTATTGCTCCTGCCTCAGAACTCTGTGCGCATTTAATAGGTGTCGGGTCACATTAAATGCAGTCACATCTGAGGTACTTTATTTCAATTCTTTTTGGGCAACCCTGCCCAAGTAGTCCCGATTGCCAACACATCTCTAGGTTTCCTTGTGGTGCACACCACCAACCCCGGTTATATATAGCCTGGGAGGGCAGACCTTTGTAACCTTTTGCTCATTTCTTCCTTCCCTGCCCCCTCTGCTCGGTTCTTCCCTGCGCAAGACCTTCCCAGGAGCTCTTTGAGGCTGTGTTAAGCCTTTTGGTTTTCCTTTTTGGCTGAGTTGGTTTGAGTTCCTTTTTGGTCCTTTTGAAGCTCTCTGGCTTAGTGTGGATTTGCTTATCTAGTTTTCTTGCAAACGTGTAGATCACGAGTTCGAGGAGATCTTGGACCCAGCTCTTGCTGCAAAAGGCTCTCCACTGCTTGACCAAGGCAAGCCACAGACCTCCTTTTGATCATCTTGAGCCTAGTGTTGCAAATGTATTTCGGTTTCACTTTACCATGCATGGCTATGTTTATAAGAAAATGGTTTGGGCTGTAGTTACTTGCCTACTTGCGGTTATACCTCCTTCCTACCTTGTCTCCATCATGTTGTCATGTTCACCTTGTGAGCCCTAGGATGGATATCTAGTTGGTGTTCTTTGTTATTTGCCAACATGGGGGCCGTAGGTCTATATAGCTTTGCTTAGATAACTCGCTTCGGACGCATCATGCTTCACTTTTAATAATCTTGACTAATAAGTTATGGAATGTGTGGTTGGTGCCACTGTTGAGCAGCTATGGCAGGATGCCTAAGCTGTATTGACTATGGTGTGAGACCACTTGGTTAAAACTTGTGTGCCAGGACTGGGTGGTCTTTTGGCATGGGTTAATACAAATGGTTTTGCTGAGGCAAGAAGGCAGGGAGTGAGTAGTGGGTGCTATGCACACTTGGTTGTGGATGTCTTGCCTTAGCCCCATTAAGGACTTAACTTTGTGTCTATTGATCTGGGCCAAGAAGTGCAACCACAAGATCATTTTATGGGAATGGTCTGGGCTGAATAATTAGCAATGGGATGGCTTGGAGCTGTTGTGGTTGAGCGTGTGATTCGTTGGCGCAAGAGGGGGCACCCCATAACCCTGCGGATTTCTAGACCACAGGAGGGGATTGCGAAACCTTAGCGGGCAGCTCCGGGTCAGATCAAAGCTTTGTAAAGGCCTTGCCACGCTCTCTAGACTGCTCACCTTAGGAAGTGAGCAAGGGTGACCGGAACCCATCCCGCTAGAGAGATCGTGGATTGTGGGTAAAGTTGTACACCTCTGCAGAGTGTAAGATCTATTTGAATAGCCAAGTCCTTGGTCATGGACATGCTCAGTGAAAATGGTGCAAGGGGTAGTGGTTTGAAAAGTTTGTGTCGCTGGGCAAAAGTTTGTGTCGCTGGGCACTACAGCGAGATGCCTTGGCTTTGCCTCGAAGAGACCTTGGCCGGCTCCAGAGGGGCCAGGGTTGGCTCGGGTAGTGGTCCAAGGACTGGCTCGAACCTCTTGAGTGGGTGCTCTTGAGTGGTTTTTGGGTGAGGACCTGGCCATCTGGTGCGACCAGACCTCCCCCATTTTCGGTTGTGGATGTGAGCTGGTGCTCACTCCACTTTTTCAACTTCAATCTATTATATATTGTAGTTTTTACTCTGCTATCTTTTCAATCTATTACTGTTATTATTGTCAACCTTGGCTTTATGCAAACTAACCATACAGCTCTCCATTGGTAAGTCCTTGCATGAATATTATTGCATCTTTGCTCCCTGTGACTTGCTGAGTACATTCCAAGTACTCATGGCTTAAGCCCTGTGTCAAAGCAGATTATGAAGATGACCAAGTGTAGGGCAGTGCAGACCTCTTCGAGGAGGAGTTCTTCGACGACTAAGATGCCTAGGACGTCCTCCACCCGACAGCTTGTGGTGCTTGTTGGATGGCTTTCGCATGTTTTGGTGTTTGAGCCCTAGAGCTCCTTGTTGCCAGTTGTAAGCCCTCGTTAGTTTTGTAAGCCCTCAGTGGCAGACCTCTTGTTGACAAGCTTGACCATAAGGTCCTATTATATAAAGTTTAATTTGTCTGCTTCATCTTTGTTTGACCTTGTGGTTGTGGTATTGGCTTGTGTTCTTGTGCGAGCTAGCTCTGTTATCCTGGGACTAGCTCAGATGCACAGGGGCAGGACCACCAGGAGGTCCCACGGGACTTAGCTCTCGAGGTCCCGCCGACCTCTCTTAGTGATGTGCCTGGAGGTGCTACCGAGCGAGTGGCGGCCACGACCTCCAGGAGGTCCTCAAGACCTCCTGGGAGGTCCTGGCAGGCCTCCTCGGTAAAGCTCCATGTGATGCTACCACGTTTTTCCGTGGTGACTTCGCAGCGCAAAAAAAAATGGTCCTCCCGGACCTCTTGCGGTACATCACGGGGTGGGTCGTCACATGGAAGTACTGTATACAGGGAGGTCTTTGGAAGTACTGTATATAGGGGAGGTCATGGAAGCACTATATACAGGGAGGTCTTTGGAAATACTGTAACGCGGAGAGGTCCAGGAATTACTGTAGCCCAGGTGGTGTGGTGTTTGCAAAAAGACCAGGAGGGTGGTCTTTGCAAAAAGAACAAGAGGGAGATCTAACGAGAGGGAGGTCTGGACCGTTACATCTAAACGAAGAGAGGTCTGGAACGTTAGATCTAAGCGAGGGGAGGTCCGGACCATCGGATCTAAACAGAGGGAGGTCTGGATCATTGGATCTAAACGAGGAGAGGTCTGAACCATTAGATCTAGACAAAGAGTGGTTTGGTCCATTAGATCTACGCGAAGGGAGGTTTGGACCGTTAGATCCAAACAAAAGGAGGTCTAGACTATTAGATCTAAACGACTGGAGGTTTGGATCGTTAGATCCAAACGAAAGGAGGTATGGACCATTAGATCTAGACTAAGAGAGGTTTGGACCATTAGATCTAACAAAGGGAGGTCTGGACCGTTAGATCCAAATGAAAAGAGGTCTGAGCCATTAGATCTAAATGAAGAGAGGTCTGGACCGTTAGATCCAATTGGGAGGTGGTCTGGAACGTTAGATCTAAGTGAAAAAGAGGCCTGGTCCCTTAGATCTCAGTGAGGGGAGATCTGGTCCCTTAGATCTCAGTGAGGGGAGGTCTGGGCCCTTAGATCTTAGCGAGGGGAGGTTTGGGCCCTTAGATCTTAGCGAGGGGAGGTCTGGGCTCTTAGATCTTAGCGAGGGGAGGTTTGGGCCCGTTAGATCTCAACAAAGAGAGGTCCCAATGGTCAAGATGAACACAAGGGAGGTCCTGACGGTCAAGATGAACGCAAGGGAGGTCCTGACGGTCAAGATGAACGCCAAGGGAGGTCCCGATGGTCAAGATGGAACCAAGGGAGGTCTCAATGGTCAAGATGAATGCAAGGGAGGTCCGGACGGTCAAGATGGTACCAAACTTATTTAGTTGGAGCTGATTTAGTCATTTAAGTTTCTGTATAGAATCTCAAAGTAAGCTTTGAACTCTCATCAAAACCAAATGTTTCTTTTTATTTGAAAGTTCATAGAAACGGAGTTGCTACAGGGAGGTCATGGAGGTGTTACGTCCAGGGGAGGTCGTGGAGGTGCTACGACTAGAGGGTTGTCCTTGCAAAAAGGGAGGTCGTGACCCGATGAGCGGTCTTGCCCCATGGGGGTGGTCTTTATAAAATGGGAGGTCGCGTTCACGAGGGTGGTCTTTGTAAACTAGGTGGTCATGACTATATGGGTGGTCCCGACAAAGAGGGTGGTCTTTGTAAAGTAGGAGGTCGCGGCTAGAGGGTGGTCTTGTATAATGAGAGGTCGCGACCACGGGGTGGTCTTTGTAAAATGGGAGTTCGCGACCACGGGGGTTGTCTTTGCAAAATGGGAGGTATGTGCAAGAAAGGAGGTCGTGGGAGTGTTAACCGTGCGTAGTCGATCGAGAGAAGGGATCGATTACACAGCGGTGATCAAAGAAAACAAATGTGCGACTGTATTGTCGCAATCGGATGAACCAGCGGAAAAGCCAAAGGAAGATCCATAGGAACATCCAAGAAAGAGCAATGCGGCTCGAACTAGGAAGAGCATCTGTCCACTAGAAACTTACCAGTATGGAACTGGGGAAAGGTTAGCCGGAGCTGAGCTAGCGACAGTGGAGCACAACAATGGAAGAACCTCCGTGCTGCAAGTAGCTTGAGGAAAGGAGGGTGGTCTTCAAGGTTGCTCCCTAGAAGCAGATAGACAGTCCTTCGGGCATGTCTTGAAATGTCCTGGTCGGAGGGGAACGCAGAGTGGTCTCCAAGTCGATGGGTGCCTGTGGCAAGGCGGTGGTGATGCGGCGGCGCTCGGCCGAGGAAAACACTTGAGCCTGGATGGAGCTCAAGCTCTCTTGGAGGAGGAAGGAAGTGAGGCTAGTACTGGAATGGCAAAGGAAAGCACTACGGGGCTTGAAGCAAATATGTACATGCACCTTGGAACCATCAACGAGGAGGAGTGGTTGGAGCAGTTGACGGTATGGGTAGCATAGGGCAGTGGAATGACATCCTAGATGACTGCCATTACTGGCTTGTCGGACCACCCGTGCTAGAGCTCCCTCTTGGTGCATGCAGCGCACGGGTGAGGGCACATCTGCCCGGGTTTCCTGTTAGGGAGGTCTGGCTGCAAAGGTTCAGACCAGGCGCTGGTCGGAGGAACAGGAGAGGATATAACACGGGTGCAGGTGAGCCAAACCAGGCCCTAGGCTGATCCGCATTTAGCCAGAGAAGCAATAGGAAGAAAGAATAAAGCTAGAAGGACTTGGGAAAAGACAGGGTGACAGGATTTTAGATTAGCTAAAATCCTGATTTTCACTTAAAGGAAATCCTAACACGATGGGAGATAAATTCATGACAGCAGAAGATACGAACAATCACTACTACAGAAATGCTAATACTAGATGCCTGATCACAGACGGTTCATCGAAACCGTCTGTATTAAACACAATCTCAGACGGTTTTTGTTTACCCACCGTCTGTGTTATTCTCCGTGCTAAAACCGTCAGAAGAGGTCATATCACGAGCGGTTCATGTTTAAAACCGTCATGAAGTATCATAGGCGGTTACCAAAACCGTCCGTGATATTACCTAATCTCACGGACGGTTTTTGGTCAGAACCGTCTGTGATACTTCACAGACGGTTCTAAACATGAACCGTCTGTGATATGACCTCTTCACAGACGGTTTTGTCAAAAATCGTCCGTGATAATTAACTCATCACAGATGGTGCAGTGTACATATATAGCTCCCCGGCCAACAGAGTCTTCTTGATCTCCATCTCTAGCGCTACGGTAACCACAGGAGATCTCCAAGCCCAGTGAGTCCATCGCCACTCCGTGCCCGGTTTGAGTATCACCTCACCTCACTGAGCCGGCCCGCTCGTGTGGTCCATTTCAGCTATTGTCGCCGAGGAGCTTGCCGCCGTCACCTCTGTTCACCGATCGATGACCAGCCGCCTTGGACCTTCCCCGACTTCATTGACACCTTCCTCGTGATCGAGGTGAGCTACTGGAGCATAAGCATCCTTTAATTTTAGTAGTTTCAGGCGTTTACGCCGAATCGCTAGTTTCAGGCGCCGCCACGAAACATCACCGTCGGTTCACCTCAAGTGACCTTAGGGCCCCGAGCCACGACTATTAGCAATGCCATCTCACCCTAAGCCCAGTTTGAGCTTCAAATCCTACTGTTTTTAATCATTTAGTTAATAAACTAACGAGTCTATGACATGTGGGACCACCATAGATTTTATAAATAAAATCATGAAATAAAAAATGAGTCACTAGCAAGTAGGGCCCACATGTAAGTTAAGAAAATCTGGAAAAATGTAAAAATGAAAAAAGTGTAATTAAGCCTCAGAAAATACGCTTTCGAAGTCACCCTTTTATTTATTTTCAGGGTTTTCAATACGAACCGTGTGATGGACCGAAGCTGGATGTACGCTGAGAACCGTGTGAGTGAAGAGTATATTAATGGCATGTCTGCTTTTACAAGAGCTGCCAAGGAGGATATGTTGAATAAGGGGGCGGAATATATGTACTGTCCATGCATTGACTGCGAGAATCAAGATGTTTAACAACCGAGTGCGGTCGAAGCACACTTGATTCGAAGGGGTTTCAAAAGGGTTATACATGTTGGACCACCACGGTGAAGAGCATATTATCAGAAGTCAACGATATGCATATTATACTGAAGTCAATGATATGCCACGGATGATGTCGATTGTGGTTCCGATTCGGATAGGTCAGACGTTGACAATCTAGATCGAGATGCTTAGCGATGCGAAGGAAGCGTGATGAGAGGGAGTATATTCAATTCGGGGCTTGATGGAGGACTCGGAGAAACCTTTGTTCCCGGCCGCAAGTCGGAATACACAAGGTTGTCATCCGTGCTTAAACCTGCTGAAATTGAAGGCAAGCAACAGTTAGTCCGACAAGAGTTTCACAGAGTCATTAGGTCTCTTAGCGGACATGCTTCCTGAGGGAAATGTAACGACCTCGGCTTTAATAAATATAATAAGATCTTTGTTAGAGTAGCATCCTTTCATTTGGCAAATTGGGCATTATGTTACAATCTAACTTCCCAATTTCTAGCCAAAACTCATACTTGATCGAAGCTTCAAAAGAAAATACCAATCACTTTGTTGGTATTGGGACAGGAAAATTTTTATTAAAAACTAGATGAAAATCTTGACCAAAAATCATTTTTGTTAAACTTCTAAAGACTATTTTGATCTTGAGAAAAAACATCTTTAAATAAACCTATTAGACTTAGGTGAATTATTTATGTATTTCAAAAGGAAGTAGTGATTTAAAAATTTATTTAGGGAATATATCATCCCGGTAGCAATTCTGCAAAATTTCATATTTTTACAAATTTATTTGCTATTTCTAAAGCACCGGTCAAACTTTTGAGGATTTAAATGAGGTTGGTCAAATTATCCGGTCTAAACCCAGCCTTGGGCACTGTAGCGACTCGATCCCACCAAGTTTGAGTCCAACCCAGTGCAACGTGGTCTAGCCCTGTCACGTTCGGCGCGGGCTTGAACCTCGGGTGAGTGCGAGCCGTCGATTCCTCCGCGAATGGCCAAGATTTGCAGCGCCGTGCAGGTCATCCTAGCACACAACGCGATTTCCACCATAGATCCTCATCCTACCGTGCCTTCCATTCTTGGCCGTCAGATCTTAATGAACGGACCAGATTCTTTGGGCCGTTCGGACCACTCCAAAGAGCCATCCAATATTGACCGTAGGATCTAAATCGTGCGGCGCACAATTATTAGGCTATGCCATTTTTAGATGGTAGGGACTGAGAAACATGCGAGCCGATGGATCCTCAATGTATGGACCAGATCAGGTGGGCCGTTCGGACCGGCCGGAAGCACCAAGCATTCTCCTCCGTTGGATCCTGATCGGACGGACCGCATCCCTTGGGCCGTTCGGACCACCCGAACACCCCATCAATCCTCGCCGTTGATTTCAGATCCAACGTGTCTCCCTTTTTGGGATTCAAAACCCTTAGGCGTGTAATCCTTTAGCCGTTGGATTTAAATCGTGCGGTGCCGCTGCACCTGCGTTCACTTAAGACCCTCAGCTGGATGTGGTCGATGGTTTGTGATCGAACAGTCCTTGTGGATTGTAACCTTCGGACCTCCCAATTCTCTTAGTCAATCCTAGCCGTTCCCTTGTGATCGCACGGCCCATATGCAATGCAACGGTCAGAACACCCCGATGGCCATCTCCATCCCGACCGCCTATTTCTGATCAGACGGTGGTCATTCTTTGGAGCTTGCGATGATGTCCTAGCTGTGGCTGACGAGGGGGTCCCGCATGTCTGTGGCACCTCTCTCTTCCTCCTCTCGCTGTGCGCCGTCACCGACACCCTCGCCGGAGTGGTGGCATTGCACAGGGAATATGCGAATGTGCTTGGACACCTGGCATTAAAATTGCCACCGCATCATCTCTGGATAGTTCTCGCTTGCTCTAGGAGATCAAGCCCTATATAAACCCTAACTGTTGGAGCTCTGCCATTGTTGACCGAAAAAGCTCTCCTCACGTTCTTTCTTCCTTTCCAGTGAAGCTTCCTAGCTTATACTCCTTGTTCATCAATAATCATGCCTAATTCACCTAGTAATGTGAGTTTTGGCATTCTTTTGTAGGTTGAACAAGGGTTTGCTCTCTCTTAACCTAAGCCGGTTGGAAGCACCACCGTGGTGATTTCTTACTCCGGTGAGATTTTCTTCACTCTCATCTTGTCAAGGGAACATATCATGATCCAAATAGCTTAAGTCTCCATTATTTTCGTTCTTGACCGAGCAGGTGAGGTGGAGTTTGCATCTTTCTTATTCCAGCCAAAATCTTGACTATATCCTTTCCCACTCGGGTTGGTAAGCTATGATCTCCATTCTTTTCATCTTGAGCTTCCCAAGAACCTCAGTAAGCCACTTGAAGCACTCACTTGTGCATATAATACTCAAATCTTGCTTTTACTGAAAAGTTGTTTTTATAACTTTTCGGTCTTTCATACCGTTTTCAAGATCTAGGGTTTCTCTTGCTAGCATATCAGTTTATTTAGGTCCTGGGTAAACTCTTGTATCATAAGTAGACCTTCTTTTGATTCTTAAGGTCACCAATTCGTTTAGTAGTGCAAGATCCTTCTCTGCTGGTATTGTCGGGCCAAACCAACAAAAGCTTAATCTTTCTTTTCTGTCTGTGAACTGGACATTTAGGGTTAGCAATGATGGTTTGGAATATTATTTACTCTCCAGATAACTCCACTCCAATTTAAAGTCCTTGTTTTGTGTATTTTTCCAAGTCAACCAAATCAGTAAAAGGTTCTTTCTCGCTTTTGTTGTTGGTCATCCGATAACATGCACAAAGAAACTCTACTGCTTTGTTACCCTTATCACTTTGTACTAGTTAATGATCGCTTAGATCACAAAGATTAATTTGAATACTCCTAGCTCAAGCAAAGTATTTCATTTATATGATGTTTAGCTAGGCAAGCAATTCAATTGTTGCTGTCCTGTTTCAGTTTCTAAAATCTGAAACTGTAGTTCAATCTAAACTCTAAATTCTGGTAATTAGTACTAACAAAGGTTAGTTGTAGTCTATTATTCTTAATTAAATTGATGTAACTTAAGCATGTTGCTAATGATTCATTAAGCCATTGATCATGCATTCTTTTTATGCATACTGTTCTCTGCTTTTTCCTTGTGTTCATTGGATTTTATTTTCTTCTAGATTCTGGTTCTTCTGAGGTTGTTGAATCTATTGTTGAGCAGCAAGAACCTGAACAAGAGGTTATCTATTATTATCAAGGCAAGCATCCTCTCTGCACCATGTTGATCCCAATCTTTTGAACTGTAGATTTGCCAAAACACAGTGATACTGTTGCATGCAATTTTCTAAAAGTTATTTGTGATGTGTCCTTAGGTAGTTACGACCTAACCTTGTGGCTTACCTTAAATCTGATCATACACTCAACTTAAGGTAGTGTTTTGTATTACAGTATTTAGTTTAAAAATCTGCTTAGCCATGCAGTCCATAGAACGGTAGTGTTTGGCAAGCTTATCTTGTCAAACATGGGAACCACAAATGAATTTTATTTATTTTGATTCTTTGTTCGGTTTGTTTAAATCAGAAATGAATTTAAATCTTGTTTGGTAAACTAATTTCAAATCTGGACAAGTGGATGCTAGTGATGGTGCCTTTGTGCACGAGAATTGGGAAATGTGGATGTCTTGTCTGGGTTGATTAAGGACTGAACTCTGACGGCCCAATTCAAGCCCCAACATACTTCCACACGCGGTGTATGGGCGTTGTTTGGTTAAGTAAAGGGTTGATATTATTGAGTTGAAAAACAGGTGGATAAGTGCATATGTGTAGGATTTCGTATCCATATCATATGTTCTTAGGGGCGAGAGCATTTGCAAAGGTTGCAGGTTCATAGAGCCCGATTTCAATCCTATATGTACGGGTGAGTACAATTTTATTTGTTATGGTTGAATCGGTGTTCTCGGCGTAACATGTGTGTCCCCGGTTAGCAAGCTCTATCAAAAGCTTGTTTTAAGCGGGATCAGGAGCACATGGGTAATTCAACTCAATAGTGTCAACTTGTTGAAAAATACCAAATCTTAGTTTACCCGAAAAATACCAAATCTTAGTTTACCCGGCCAGCATACCAAATGCTGTGTGCTATTATTCCGGAGGCTTACGGGCTAACTAAGTCGTGTGGGTAAAGATGTACACCCTCGCAGGTTAAAACTATTCAATAGCCGTGTCCACGGTTATGGACAACGCTTGAGTTGATGTCACCAGATAGACTTTGAATTAAATCCGTTATGGGAATTATTTCGCATGATTGGTGTCATGCAATGTTTGATGGTAATCACCACTTTATTATTGTTATTGTTTATGATTATGCTCTCATTTACCTACTGTTTTAGTCCAAATTGATTTATAAAATCGCTTTGTCAAAACTTAGCAATTGTAGGCTAGGATGTATTGCTTTACGCAAAACCTAACCATTATAACCCTTCATTGTAACCTTATGCATGTAAAATCTCTATTCCTTTGTATAGATTCTATCAAACACTTTCTTTTATTAGTTTGTGTAAGTCTTCTTGAGTACCTTCCGTACTCGGGGTTATGACCTCTTGTTGCGGTGAGGATGGTTATTCAGATGAGATGCCCGTTAGCGCCGATCAGGGTGACGCTAACGAGTGAAGCTAGTTCTAGTCTCCACGCGATATCCTGCGGGTGATGGGGCCATTAGTGGTCTTTTGCTGTTTATTTTTTATTTCCGCTGCTACCTTTTGTTGTGACCCAAGGTCACTTGGTGTTGTAAATCTCCAACCGAATTGTAACCTGTTATGTATAATTATGTAAATGAATGCCTTGTATGTATGATACAATGTTGTTCGAGGATATATGCGCAATAGTCTTAAATCCTGGGAACTATTGTGAATCATATATCCGGGAACCTGAATATTGGAATTGTTACTTGTTATTATTATGCTTCTAGTATGATTTTTAATGAGGGAATTGAACTTTTCCTTAATTAAGAATTATGCTACCAGTATAATTTTAATTCGGCACATTCCAATATTTGAGGGTCCTTACAGCATTGGTATCAGAGCATACGTTTGCCTGTAGGTTAGAATTAGCATGGTCGTTATCCTTAGTGAGTTTCTGTGAAATTATTTTAACATAATTAATTTCTAAAGATCTAAGTATGATATCTTTTACTTCTTATCTTCCTTAGTATCAATTCTTACCCAACTTCTTGTTGATTTTCCAAGATAAGTTTCTTACTTACCTTGTCTTTTGTCTGTAGATGAGTGGCTGGTACTTGGTTACGGAGACTCGAGCCGAAGATGTGGATGGGTTTCCGGCCTTGCTTGGGGATATGATGTGGCGAGCCAATTTCACTTATCAGCCGAAGTATTGTCGGGACCCAAAAATACAATTTTGGACCCTCTCTGTATACTGCACTAGTCCAGGATCACGCTTAGTGCACACAAAGGACAACATCGCTGAAATATCAATTCTATATACAAAGATAACTAATAATTAGGCAAATACAATAAACATCGAGTAAAGACCTTAAGGTCAAAGCTACAATTAATGCCTCGTATGCGTAAAGCTCAATGAAGTTGTAGCGGAATGAAACGGATAACTCCATGAAGCCCATCCATATGCCCACAGTAATCGGTGGAGTCGCGACCTAGTTCTCCACGATCCTTGAAGTAGACCTTGTTGATCGGCGATTTCCTTCACTTCGCTTGATTCACAAAGCAAGCGTGAGTACACACCGTATCGCAAGTCATACCACGTAAATGCAATTATACATGTAGGCTTATTCCAAGGAATGGCATTCGTGGTTATTTTGCGTAAATGCAACATTTGCAATTGAATACAAATAATAGATTGAAAGCAAGTAAAACAAATAGATAATCATAATTTAACAATTTGATTTCACAAAGACACACACAGCCTAAACAGATTATTCACATAGCCATATGATTTAGATCACACAGCTCCCTTCCCACACAGTTTATGAAAATCTACCCCTAGTGTGAAATCCCCGAGCATTGTCTGTGAGCGCGGACGCGGCTATTCCAATAGATTGTGTAACACTCTGCAGAGTTTGTACACTTTACCCACAAGATGCAATCAACTTGTACGGAGCTGATCACAACAAAACCTTTCAGAAACTTCATCTCAATATTGACACTCCCAGTGTGCTTAACCGCCAGATAGCCCCACACAGGAAACTAATCCGACACACACCGCTCATAAATGTGTTCTACATGGTAGCACACACCTACATCCATACACACAGCCTAACCTACTGCCTGAGTAATCAATGCCAAGAATCCATAACTTACTAGGTTAGGCCCGTCCCATAACAGAGATGTGGTCGTACAGATGGGGCTCAGTTCAATGGCGCACATGGTGAGGTCCTTAATTGACCAAGGCAAGACTACCACATGCTAACTACAAAACCCTATGCACACAGCTTATTAAGCCCACGCACATAGCTCCACCAAAATATCACACAGTATCCAGCACTTGCCTCAGTCGAGATCCTTTCCCACCCAGTTGGTTAAGTGCAACACATGCCATAATAGCACACAGTACACACAGTTTTATCACATAGTTCCATTGTCACTTAGTCAAGTTAATAATTGCAACTTTATATGAACAGATGATTCGTGGCATGGCTAAGCAATCTAATCGCATCTAACCAACCCACGTTGGTGCTACAATAATACCCACTATTAAATAACCAAGCTAGGGTGACAAAAGATTATGACATATCAATTAGGCAAGGAGGTTATAACAAATTGGATTATTAACTAAACCCAAAAGCATTTCAATAAATACTTAAATTAAATGCAATAATTTGAATCAAAGTAATTTTTAGAAAACTAGGATTCAATATGATCAAAGGTACAACTTGACTTGCTAGTAATGACGATCTTATTTAACTTTAATCTTCTACTTCCTTGATCTTCTACTCCTTCTTGATCAGCACTTCTCACAGTATCAACGTCTACTCGCAACAAGCAATTAAACCCAATAAATAACTAACAGAGAGCAAACAAACTCCAAAAATAAAATAATAATCTCAGATAAACAGATCTAGAATTGAGATGAATTTAGGAATTCGAATGAACTCAATCGGAGTTCGGATTCAAAAGATATGAGCTTTCGAAGATCACATGAAATGATGAAATTAATAGAGAAAAGAATATTCAAAGAATATTCCTTTGAATTAGATAACTAAATAGAATTGGAGACTTACAAGTGGGGTCCACTGGTAAGCTAGAGCGAACAAAGGTGGAGAATGACATGTGGGACCAATTGGATAAAAGGGCTTTCCAGAAATTAAATTAATTTCCGAAAAGGAATAGAGAGGGTGATGTGTGGGCCATTGGTCCATAGACCAAGTCCACGAGCTCGGGTTTAGGGTTCATGGTAGATGAGCTTGGTTCACGGTGAACCGAGTCTATACGGTGTGGTTTAGGGTTAGGATTATGTGGATGCCATGTGGGTGGCTTAGGTGGCTGCCACGGAGGACAAGGTGATGATGTGGCGGTGACATGGCTTGAGCAAAGGGCACAGGCACGGTTCCAATTTGGATCTGGACAGGGACCAATCGCCATAGAGACAAAAGAGAGAGGGAGAGCGCAGGTCCACATGGAAGGGAGACAACAGAGAAGAATTAATCACCAGAGAGGACTTCACCTATGTAGTTCATACAGAACCAAACATGAACAGAGAGGCATCCTGAAATTGGCGCATGGGGATGGATGGCTGCTGTGTCGGCCTAATTTTTGACACAAGGAGGCTTTAACATGGCATTGATCTGGGATTGAGATGGCAAAGCAAGGGTTAAACAAAGAATTAACAGGGAGCATGTATTAGGAAAAATAATACATGCGTTGGTTTAGAAGCAACAGAGGACCGAACACATCTCCTGGAACATATACGTACACAAACATACATGAACAGTGGTGCACAGGGTGGCCGGCGGGTGGCGGAGATCCGGCGGGATCGACGGCCGGCGGCGACGCTAGATGCGGTGGCACCAGCGAGACCAGGCGAGGGCGAGCGCGTCTTGGGCAAGCACGCGGAGGCGGCAGAGGAAACCGAAGTAGCGGCAGATTGGGTTGAAGAGAGACGACGCTGCAGCGGCTCGACAACGGCAGCCAGGAGCTCCAAATGATGTCGCAGGCGGCGGCGGCTTGGAGAAGAAGACCACAGATGGCGGCTTGGCGGCGCAAGGAGGCGTCGCGCGGTGGAGGCGATATAGGGCACAGATGGCGGCGGCGGCACAAGGTGACGCGGACGCGTAGGAGGGGCGGCGCCTTTATAGTGCGGGGCGACGGGTTGGGCACGGACGCCCAGGAGCGGCGGCGGCAATGGAACGCGCTGCGCACGCGTGTGCGTAAGGTGGCAGTGGCTGCGAACGGGCCCGAGGTGAAGGCGGCATGGTGCTAGGGTTGAGCGGCATGGAGCTGGGCTGCTGGCTTCACACGAGCGCACGGAGAAAAGGGGAGCAGCGGCCCGGTGTGCAGCGCCCGCACAAGGGAAAAAGAAGGGGCCGGGCGGTGGGAACGGGCTAGCAGCACGCGCACACAAGACCGGGATGGCGGCCCGCGAGCGCACGGCTCGGCTGCTATGTGGCACTGAGATGGGAGGCAGGAATCAGAGGAAAAGCAATCAACAGAAAAGAACGGGGCAACAGATAACAGCAAAGAAGAAAAGAACACGAAGAGATTCCACGCTCTGAAGACAACACATTAAGGAAGCAATGCTACAGTGCATGGCTGATTCATGCGTACGGTGTGGCCGACGGCTAGAGGCAACGCAGTGGCGGTGAAGGGGCAAAACGGAAAGGAAACGACGAGCCGGATGCGATAGCGCGATCGGATTTTGGAAAAACTCACCGAGGAAGCGAGCAACGCGACGAACGTAATTCGGCTTCACGGCTTGACATGGCTCTAGCGTTCTTTGGGTGAAGTGGATGGTACAATGACGTAGAGGACGACGACGCGAAGCCAACACCGCAGACGGTTCGGCCGGTGGACGTTGGATGAAGGCGCAACTCGCCGGAGAAGACCTTTTGGGTGAAGCTCGGTATCCTGCAGATTGCGACGAAAATAGATTGGTTTGGAGGAAATCAATTCAGGGGATTAGAAGAGAAGCTCAAGACAGACGCGTGAGCGCAAACAGTTCACCTTTATACGCACCGTAGAGAAAGATATCAAATTTGGAAGTTTTGGGTTTGGAAACGGAGAACTGGATTGCTTCTGTTCTGCTGGAGCTCCCGGATGAACAGTAGATCGTGAATACTGTAGCACGAGGCGGTTGGGATCTGGATGAACTGAGAGGGAAAGAAAATGAAAGTTTGTTTTGGGAAGGTTGACCTGGAATGCGTACAGAACGAGTCTCGCGGCTGGAATTCGATGTGAACAGTAAACGGTGGTTACTGTAGCATGCGGCAGGAGAGAGAAAAGAAGGATTTTCGGAATTAAAGAAAATCCCAAAAATTAAGGAGGCCAAATAAATAGCAAACAAATCCAAAAAAAACTCAAAAAATACCAGAAAATTCCTTGGAACACAAGGAAGCCAAATAACACAGGTTTTTATTTAATTGAAGTTTAGATTAGTCAGATTAAATATTTTTAAATTTAGAAAATTTCCAATTAAGCTTTATTAATTCAAATAAAATTGGTGAAATTTTCCAGAGACCTAAACTACTTAAAAGATTTTTGAAAAGCCAAATTTTGGGACATTACAAGTATGCCATCTATCGTCGAGACCGAGGACCTGGGATGGAGGAGTACCAAGCTATCATTAATGTGATCGCTAGACAGGTGGTGGGTAGTGTTCCATATTATATCTATGTACGTGCCACCTCTGAGTCTATGGCTGTTCAGGAAGCCGCTCGTAGGATGATGAGCCTCCTTCGTCATGATTTGACAGAGCTGTCTCAACCACCCTATGTTCACTTCCCAAAACAAAGCCCTAGAGCAGATGTGAGTACGTTCGATGAGATTCAGTTTGGAGAGGACCCATACGTACGCGAGTTAGCGAGGTTAGTCTGTATTATGGACCAAGTCCATCGCTGTCTGGTGTATGAGCCGTGGGAGACCCGCCGTCGCCTGCACGAGGCACAGGAGTATTTGAGGCTTGGTGTTGCCATGAACCGCGTTCCCCGTAACGTGCTTTATGGTAACAATGAGATCCCTCCAACTGCTACTGCACCCCTGGGATTTCGACTTCCAGAAGTGGCTGGGCTTGTTCCTATCCTTGGGTAGTGTCGCCAAGCCTGGATGTCAGCCGGCTTTCCTCGCACCCAGCGACCTGCACCTTCTGGAGGCCATCATTTGCTGTTGGGTTCTCCTACACGCCTCATCAGTCCAAGGGACCTCATAGATACGGGTTCAACTGAGGCTCATTTGTTAAATGAGTTTCCGGTGAATTTTAACCGTAATGATTATACTTAGGAACTGGATGATGTGCTCTGCGTTAGAAGTGTAATAGGTTAGTAGCTGTTCCTTAAGCATTGCGTAATAGGATAGTTTATATTTTGTAAAAATACTGTGTGTCCGACTTTTGGAATTTTGGACTGGATGTTGCTATCAGCCGAATGATAATAAAAATTGGGGCCGAACCTTGGTGTACTCGGGTACTTTATAATTTTGGTGTTAATTTGGCTGCATATCATAACATGATGCATGATTAAGCTTAGTACTTCTTTCTTTTCTATCTAGAATCTTGTATGTGTTCGCTCGAGTATATCCTTGTGATGTTGTTAACCATTATATGGCAACAGGATGACAGGACCTACTACTCGTGCGCGAGCACAACAAGAGGAGAGGTTCTCAACCCCTGTTCCCTACTCTCAGGGGGAGCAGGCTGACCCTTCTGGTTCTCATGGTCCGCAAGGTGGTCGACAGGAAGAGGAGCTTCCTCCACCACCCACTATGGCTGATGTGCTCATGCAAATAGAGCGCAACAGGATGGACCAGAAGTGCATTCTGGAACAGATTGCGTGTAATACTTCTTCCATTCCCACACCAGCTGGCAGGGCAGGAGGCCAGCATGGGCAGGGAAGTCTTGTTGATTTTCAACAGACTAACCCGCCAGTATTCTCTAGCTCTCAAGACCCAATGGAAGCGGAGGATTGGCTTCGGGAGATTGAAAAGAAGCTGTTAATTGCTCAATGTTCCGAAAGGGAAAAAGTCCTATATGCTAGTTACCAATTGACTGGACTGGCTAGCAATTGGTGGGACAATTTTCTTGCCATCCAGCCCACAGGACATACCCCTAATTGGCTTGAGTTCATGGAAGCCTTTCGCGAAGCCCATATTCCTGAAGGAGTGATGATGCTCAAGCAAACAGAATTTCGCCTCGTGCAAGGGCGAAAATCGCTGACCGAGTATCTTCATGAATTCAATTTCTTGCTCGGTATGCACCTGACGATGTTTCGACTGACATCCGTCGTCGAAACCATTTCATGAATGGTTTATCCGAAGAGCTGCAGTTGGCTTTGGCAGTGCAAGATTTCAGGAATTTTTAACATCTTGTGGACAAAGCCATTATTGCTGAAACTAAGAGCAAGGCTTTGGAGGAGTCACGGAAGCGGCAGAAGGCTACCCAATTTGCATCTAGTAGCCGTTCAATAAGACCGCGTCTATGGCAGCCTCAGTCTTTCCGAGCGCCAGCTCCAGTTCCACCTAGGGTGCCAGTGTTTGCATTTCGTCCACCTCCAGCCATTGGGCAGTCCCGACCTAGTGGAAACCGACCACCTACTGCTGTTATTGTCAGGCCTGGTGTAGTTTGCTACCATTGTGGACGTTCGGGGCATTTCGCAAATAAGTGTTTTGATAAGGCCCACGGATTGCCACTGCTCACCTTCCTTAGTCTGTGCAAGCGCCCCGCACCTCTCCTAAGTCACCGTCAAGCTCGATCCAGCCCAATCCATGCCTTATAAATCAAATAACTGCTGAAGAAGCGGCCGAGGCACCTGAAGTTATTCTTGGTATGCTCCTAGTTAATTTCAGTTCAGCTGCTATTTTATTTGACTCTGGAGCATCCCATTCTTTTGTTAGTAGGTAGTTTGCTACTCAACATCAGTTAGTTATGCATCATCTTCATCCACCACATATTATTCACTCACCTGGGTCAGTCTTCATGACTGATCAAATCTGCCGTCATGTCAATATCAATATTGAAGAGGTAGATTTTTGGGTAGACCTAATTGTAATAAACTCTAAAGGGGTAGATGTTATTTTGGGAATGGATTGGTTGTCCAAGAATCTCGAACAAATTAATTGTGCCCAACGGACTATATCTATAACTAATAAAAACGACATTTCAGTCGTTTTTCAGTCTAGTACAGTTCATTCTCATCTTGGTGCATTGAAAATCGATGCCACTCCTACCTTGGAGTCAGTATCGGTTGTATGTGAATATCCGGACGTCTTTCCTGAAGACCTTCCCGGTATGCCACCAGATCGGGAAGTGGAGTTCGTGATTGAACTAGTTCCCGGCACTGCTCCCATATCTAGAAGACCCTATCGTATGCCTCCTAATGAGCTGGTTGAATTGAAGAAACAGCTTGGAGAATTACTTGACAAGGGATTTATTCGATCGAAGTTCTCACCTTGGGGATGCCCGGCCATCTTTGTCAAAAAGAAAGACAAGACTTTACGGATGTGTGTGAACTACCGTCCGTTAAATGAAGTCACTATCAAAATAAGTATCCTTTGCCCCGAATTGATGATCTTTTTGATCAATTGACTAGAGCCCAAGTCTTTTCAAAAATTGATTTGTGATCGGGCTATCATCAAATCAAGGTTAGAGCTGAGGACATTTCTAAAACAGCATTCTCTACTCGTTACGGATTGTACGAGTATACTGTTATGTCCTTTGGTCTAACAAATGCTCCTGCCTATTTCATGAATCTTATGAATTCAGTATTCATGGATTTCTTGGATAAGTTTGTTGTTGTGTTCATTGATGACATTCTTATCTACTCCAAGTCTACCGAAGAACATGAACATCATTTGAGACTTGTGCTGGATACACTTCGCAAGCATCAGCTGTATGCTAAATTTAGCAAATGTGCCTTCTGGCTCAAGCAAGTCGCATTCCTGGGACATGTGTTATCCGAAGGAGGTATTACTATTGATCCTAGCAAGGTACAAGATATACTGGACTGGAAGCAGCCCCAGAATGTTCCTGAAGTTCGAAGTTTCTTTGGACTTGCGGGATATTACCGTAGGTTCATTGAAAACTTCTCCAAAATTTCTAGACCTCTAACTCAGCTTCTAAAGAAGGAGAACAAATTCTTTTGGTCAGCTGAATGTGAAGACAACTTTCAGCTTTTGAGAAAGCTCCTGACCGAAGCTCCCGTTCTCACTCTTCCAGATATTCATAAGAATTTTGATATCTATTGCGATGCATCTCGCCATAGACTTGGCTGTGTGCTTATGCAAGAAGGCCGGGTTGTGGCATATGCATCCAGGCAGTTGCGACCTCATGAGGTGAATTATCCTACTCATGATTTGGAATTGTCAGCCGTAATCCATGCATTAAAGATTTGGCGACATTACCTCCTCGGTAATCGTTGTGAAATCTATACTGATCATAAGAGCCTGAAATATATATTCACTCAAGTTGATCTGAATATGAGACAAAGAAGATGGCTTGAATTGATCAAGGACTATGATATGGGTATTCATTACCATCCTGGTAAAGCCAATGTTGTGGCTGATGCTTTAAGCAAAAAGTCACAATGCAACTGCTTGTTGACCGTACCTCTGGCTAAGAGCTTATGTGCTGATTTTCAGCGCTTAAGTCTTGAAATGGTAAAAGATGGATTTCTCGCTGCCTTAGAAGTGAAGTCGACACTCGAAAATCAGATTCTGGAGGCCCAGAAAACTGATGCTGAGGTAGCTGAAATCAAGGAAAATTTGAAGGCAGGTAAAGACAACGAATTTTCTGAAGATGCCCGTGGTACCCTTCGATATCACAATCGTCTGGTGGTACCCTCAGATCCTCAGCTGAGAGAGTTAATCCTTAAAGAGGCTCATAATTCCAAGTTTTCCTTGCATCCTGGAACCACTAAAATGTACCAGGATTTGAAGAAGACATTTTGGTGGAGCCAGATGAAAAGGCAAATTGCTCAGTATGTTGCTGAATGTGATATTTGCCAAAGGGTTAAAGCCGAGCACTTGAAGCCTGCTGGTACCCTTCAACCTTTGCCTATTCCACGATGGAAATGGGAAGAAGTCGGTATGCATTTTGTTACCAGACTTCCAAAGACTCAGAATGGATTCGATGCCATCTGGGTGATAATTGATCGTCTAACAAAAGTGGCTCATTTTATCCCTGTCAGAACCACTTTCAGTGGCAGGCAATTGGCAGAGTTATATATTGCCAAGATTTTTTGTCTCCACGGTGTTCCGAAAGTCATTGTTTCAGACCGTGGATCTCAATTCACTTCTCATTTTTGGAATTGTCTTCATCAAGCTATGGGGACCGAACTCTCCTTCAGTACTGCTTATCATCCTCAAACCAGTGGTCAAACTGAAAGGGTGAATCAGGTGATGGAGGATCTTCTTAGAGCCTGTGTGCTATCATATGGCAAGAATTGGGAAAAATCTTTGCCGTATGTGGAGTTTTCCTACAATAACAGCTACCAAGCAAGTACTCAAATGTCACCTTTTGAAGCCTTGTATGGAAGAGCTTGTAGGACTCCATTGAATTGGTCGGAGACTGGTAAAAGACCATTCTTTGGTCCAGACTTGGTGATGGAAGCTGAAGAGCAAGTTCGTCTAATTCGAGACCGTTTGAAAACTGCCTAGTCTCGTCAGAAGAGCTATGCCGATCATCGACGTCGTGAGCTAAGCTTTGAGGTAGATGATTATGTCTATCTTAAAGTATCACCGATGAAGGGCACTCATCGCTTTCAAGTAAAAGGAAAGCTAGCACCTCGTTATAGCGGGCCTTTCCGAATTATTGCAAAACGAGGGGCTGTGGCACATCAATTGGAACTTCCCGACTCTCTCTCGGCAGTTCATGATACCTTTCATGTTTCTCAATTAAAGAAATGCCTTCGTGTTCCTACCGAGGCTACTGCTTATGAAAGTCTTGATCTTCAACCGGATCTTTCTTATCAAGAACAACCGGTGCGTATCCTCGATGAAATGGAACGTAGTACAAGAAATCACACTGTCAAGTTCTTGAAAATTCAGTGGGCTAATCATTCTGAAGATGAAGCCACGTGGGAGCGTGAAGATTTGATGAGGATTGAGCACCCCCACCTTTTTGCTGTTTAAAAATCGCCTTTAAATCAAGAAAGGCAAGCTTAAATAAAGCAATGTAAAAAGAAGGATGTAATGACAACACTATGTTGTTTATTAGGATCTTTCTTTTCTGTCTTTGAAAGAAATAAAGACAACTGATGTTATGTTTCTAAAAGGGATCATTTTAGCTTCATCCCTTTCCAATTTCTCGTCTATCCAAAATCTCGGGACGAGATTTCCTTAAGGGGGTAGGTTTGTAACAGCCTCAGCTTTAATAAATAAAAATAAGATGTCGTTAAGAGCATCATCGTTTCATTTTGGCAAATTGGGCATTATGTTACAATCTAACTTCCCCAATTTCTAGCCAAAAACTCATACTTGATCGAAGCTTCAAAAGAAAATACCCATCACTGTTGGTATTGGGACTGGGAAATTTTTTATTAAAAACTAGATGAAAAATCTTGACCAAAAATCATTTTTGTTAAACTTCTAAAGACTATTTTGTTCTTGAGAAAAATGCTTATCTTTAAATAAACCTATTCGGCTTAGGTGAATTATTTATGTATTTCAAAAGGAGAAGCAGTGATTTAAAAATTTATTTGGGGAATATATCATCGCAGTAGCAATTCTGCAAAATTTCATATTTTTACAAATTTATTTGCTATTTCTAAAGCACCGGTCAAACTTTTGAGGATTTAAATGAGGTTGGTCAACTTATCCGGTCTAAACCCAGCCCTGGGCACTGTAGCGACTCGATCCCACCAAGTTTGAGTCCAACCCAGTGCAACGTGGTCTAGCCCTGTCACGTTCGGTGCGGGCTTGAACCTCGGGTCAGCGCGAGCCGTCGATTCCTCCACGAACGGCCAAGATTTGCGGCGCTGTGCAGGTCATCCTAGCACACGACATGATTTCCACCGTAGATCCTCATCCTACCGCGCCTTCCATTCTTGGCCGTCAGATCTTAACGAACGGACCAGATTCTTTGGGCCATTCGGACCACTCCAAAGAGCCATCCAATATTGACCGCAGGATCTAAATCGTGCGGCGCACAATTATCAGGCTATGCCATTTTTAGATGGCAGGATCGAGAAACGTCGAAGTCGTTGGATCCTCAATGTATGGACCAGATCGGTGGGCGCTCGACCGCCGAAGCACCAAGCATTCTCTCCATTGATCCCGACGGACGGATCAAGATCCTTGGGCCGCTCGACCACCCGAACACCCCATCAATCCTCGTCGTTGATTTCAGATCCAACGTGTCTCCCTTTTTGGGATTCAAAACCCTTAGGCGCATAATCCTTTAGCCGTTGGATTTAAATCGTGCGGTGCCGCTGCACCTGCGTTCACTTAAGACCCTCAGCTCGATGTGGCCGATGGTTTGTGATCGAACGGTCCTTGTGGATTGTAACCTTCGGACCTCCCAATTCTCTTAGTCAATCCTAGCCGTTCCCTTGTGATCGCACGGCCCATATGTAATGCAACAGTCAGAACACCCCGATGGCCATCTCCATCCCGACCGCCTATTTCTGATCAGACGGTGGTCATTCTTTGGAGCTTGCGATGATGTCCTAGCTGTGGCTGACGAGGGGGTCCCGCATGTCTGTGGCGCCTCTCTCTTCCTCCTCTCGCTGTGCGCCGTCGCCGACACCCTCGCCAGAGCGGTGGCATTGTACAGGGAATATGCGAATATGCTTGGACACCTGGCATTAAAATTGCCACCGCATCATCTCTGGATAGTTCTCGCTTGCTCTAGGAGATCAAGCCCTATATAAACCCTAACTGTTGGAGCTCTGCCATTGTTGACCGAAAAAGCTCTCCTCACGTTCTTTCTTCCTTTCCAGTGAAGCTTCCTATCTTATACTCCTTGTTCATCAATAATCATGCCTAATTCACCTAGTAATGTGAGTTTTGGCATTCTTTTGTAGGTTGAACAAGGGTTTGCTCTCTGTTAACCTAAGCCGGTTGGATGCACCACCGTGGTGATTTCTTACTCCGGTGAGATTTTCTTCACTCTCATCTTGTCAAGGGAACATATCATGATCCAAATAGCTTAAGTCTCCATTATTTTCGTTCTTGACCGAGCAGGTGAGGTGGAGTTTGCATCTTTCTTATTCCAGCTAAAATCTTGACTGTATCCTTTCCCACTCGGGCTAGTAAGCTATGATCTCCATTCTTTTCATCTTGAGCTTCCCAAGAACCTCAGTAAGCCACTTGAAGCACTCACTTGTGCATATAATACTCAAATCTTGCTTTTACTGAAAAGTTATTTTTATAACTTTTCCGTCTTTCATATCGTTTTCAAGATCTAGGGTTTCTCTTGCTAGCATATCAGTTTATTTAGGTCCTGGGTAAACTCTAGTATCATAAGTAGACCTTCTTTTGATTCTTAAGGTCACCAATTCGTTTAGTAGTGCAAGATCCTTCTCTGTTGGTATTGTCGGGCCAAACCGACAAAAGCTTAATCTTTCTTTTCTGTGGTTTGGAATATTACTTACTCTCCAGATAACTCCACTCCAATTTAAAGTCCTTGTTTTGTGTATTTTTCCAAGTCAACCGAAATCTGTAAAAAGGTTCTTTGCTGTTTTTGTTGTTGGTCAGTCCGACAACATGCACAGCAAACTCTACAGTTTGTTACCCTTGTCACTTTGTACTAGTTAATGATCAGTTAGATCACAACATTAATTTGAATACTCCTAGCTCAAGCAAAGTATTTCATTTATATGATGTTTAGCTAGGCAAGCAATTCAATTGTAAGCTGTCCTATTTCAGTTTCTAAAATCTGAAACTATAGTTCAATCTAAACTCTAAATTGTGGTAATTAGTACTAACAAAGGTTAGTTGTAGTCTATTATTCTTAATTAAATTGATGTAACTTAAGCATGTTGCTAATGATGCATTAAGCCATTGATCATGCATTCTTTTTATGCATACTGTTCTCTGCTTTTTCCTTGTGTTCATTGGATTTTATTTTCTTCTAGATTCTGGTTCTTCTGAGGTTGTTGAATCTATTGCTGAGCAGCAAGAACCTGAACAAGAGGTTATCTATCATTATCAAGGCAAGCATCCTCTCTGCACCATGTTGATCCCAATCTTTTGAACAGTAGATTTGCCAAAACACAGTGATACTGTTGCATGCAATTTTCTAAAAGTTATTTGTGATGTGTCCTTAGGTTGTTACAACCTAACCTTGTGGCTTACCTTAAATCTGATCATACACTCAACTTAAGGTAGTGTTTTGTATTACAGTATTTAGTTTAAAAATCTTCTTAGCCATGCAGTCCATAGAACGGTAGTGTTTGGCAAGCTTATCTTGTCAAACATGGGAACCACAAATGAATTTTATTTATTTTGATTCTTTGTTCGGTCTGTTTAAATCAGAAATGAATTTAAATCTTGTTTGATAAACTGATTTCAAATCTGGACAAGTGGATGCTAGTGATGGTGCCTTTGTGCACGAGAATTGGGAAATGTGGATGTCTTGTCTGGGTTGATTAAGGACTGAACTCTAACGGCCCAATTCAAGCCCCAACGTACTTCCACACGTGGTGTATGGGCACTGTTTGGTTAAGTAAAGGGTTGATGTTATTGAGTTGAAAAACAGGTGGATAAGTGCATATGTGTAGGATTTCGTATCCGTATCATATGTTCTTAGGGGCGAGAGCATTTGCAAAGGTTGCAGGTTCATAGAGCCCGATTTCAATCCTATATGTACGTGTGAGGACTCCGGTTTATTAAGCTTGTAATACTTAGTCATCCATTGACCCTAGCATCACAAACATAATAATCCGTGTCTTCGAGATATGTATACTTCCCAGAATGCAGTATACACACCCCTTTACAAAATCATGCATCAATTCCATTCAAGACATAGAACCGAGCACGAACTAGAATAAAAGACATACATACTATCGAGTTATTACAAAAGGGGCCGACCGGCAAAATACAACAATAAAGATAACGCAGCGGAAACAAAAGCCATAAGATGGCGATAAACAAAAGAGAGCCACAAGGTTTGCCTTTAGCCCACAAGGCAACCAACCCAGACGCCTAGCTCGATTCCCAACCGCAGCACATCTCACAAAAGTAAAGCCCTTTGGGCTCTACCTCCTCTACAACAAAGTTATTAAGCAAAGCAAATGAGTACAAAAATGTACTCGCAAGACTGACGTGTAGTCTAACAGAACTATAAATAGCTACATGCAAGCTTTATTTAAGTGGATGAGGCTTTGGACTCATTTTGGCATAAAGCAAGCTTTCATTTGCAATAATGTAATAGATTGAAAGCAATTTGACAAAGCATTTTTAATTGTTGAAGAACAACGATACAACAATAATAACAACAAGAGCAACCTGGAAGTGACTCACCCAAGTCACCACAACAATAGCATGAATTGCCAAATTCATACCACCCATCAAGTTTTAATTAAGTGTTTAGTCTAGTTCTTGCACGACCTTACCAAGCATGTCCATAACCTAGGACGAGGCTATTCGAATAGTTTTAACCCTGCAGGGGTGTACCAATGTACCCACACGTCAGACTGCCTTTTTGCCACATGATTTAGCACACTTCCTTTGGTATGCCGGCACGGCTAAGTCCTACGAGTCATTTCCAATGGATGATGCTAATTAAGAGCCAAGAACCCACGGGATAAGGACACACTAGGCAGCCTAACCGGTCTGCTAATGCTCCCCTCCCACACCACACATACACATTTAAAACACACCCACCGACCAGCTCATAATTAACACCTCTCAAAGTACTTAGTCAAGAGAGGTCCCATATCCCCCTCGTGTGGTTAGCACGCAAGAGTGCTTGGCTTAGTGACACAAGTAACTCGGTCCTTGGGGACTTAGGCACCATTCCATTCACACCCAACAAATCACACCAACATCCATTGTGCCCAAGTCAATAACAATTTTGTTTTCATCTTTGTTTATTTACAAAGTAACAAGCACAAGATGGACATAATGGAATAATAGTTTTTGTGTGATCAAGGTTATCGACATAAGGTCGACAACCGCCCATTTCTACCGTTATCTAAGCATTGCTAAGCATTATCAACGCAAACTACTAAGCGATAAGAGTCCATCCATCGAACTCTAAATCGCAGCAAGATAATCCTAGGCTTAGTAGTAGAGAATGAACATTTACCTACAGAATATGCATCTATAGGATTACTAACGACATTTTAACACAAAGTAGCATGCATACATATAAGTGAAACGAAGTATTAAGCTTTAAAGTAATGGGACAATAAAGGGGATATGATCAAACTGCTTGCCTTGCTGGTTTTGCTCAATATATTTCTGAGGATCACTCACGGGTTCAAAGCACTCGCCGGCACCTAGCGAAAAGGCGAAAAGAATCGATAAGAACGACGAAAACCACAAAGACAGCACAGCAAACAAACTCCAAATGCTCTGAAATTTCTACAGCAGCAAGAGGATGATGTTTAGGGAATTTATCAACAAGAACCAATTGATTTGGATTCTCAATGCAAAAGATATGAGCAAAACAATTCTGCTCAGCCCTAAAAATACAAACTGCCACTATTCACTAATTTAATTATTTGGCAACATTTGCAAGAGAGGTGGTGTTACTGAGATTTTTACTGTAAAACCAGCACCTCATGAGATGAATAACACAATTGAGTTCACCTCATTTGGAGCTATTATGCATTTTCTATAATTTTCCAAAAACAAGAACTTGAACAAAATTAAAATGCACAAGTAAGCTTTTTGTAAACAGTGACATGCCTAAATCCTATTCTAAAATTTAGTGCACTAACAGAGGAAGCCAACAAAGTTGGACTCACTCAAAAACAATCTACAGAGATTTACTTATGCATTTTACAAGTTAAATGAATTTTTAAAGAAACATTTAAAGTTAGTTTTGAAAGTTATTTACAAAACCATTTTCTGGAGCTGAACTGGGCTCATAACTATTTTTAGATTAGAGCCTGGTCCAAACCAGAGCTACAGAAATTTGAATTGCCTAATTTGGATTTAAAATGAATTAGTTATGCATTTTTAAAGTTCATACCTTTTTCAGCTCACAAAATAACAGCTCACTGGAATTTCCTAAAAACCAATAAGACAGGGGAGGACATGAGCCATAGATCTTGAATCTAACGGCTCAAGACCTCCCAGAGAACAACGCACACGCACGCTTGCGAAGGTCCAGAGGACATGGGCCGTGGATCTTGGATCCAACGGTCCATGTCCTCCGAGCAACGCGCACGCGCGAGCAGAGGGGAGGTCGTGGCCGTAGATGTTGCATCCAACAGACCACAACACGGGAGGGAGGACCGGAACGGTCAAGATCTAGCGGGGAGGTCCTCAACGGTTGAGATGCCCTCGACGAGGTCCTACGCGGAGGTCTCCATCGCCGCTGCACTTCCGTGGAGGTCCGGACGGCTAAGATGCGAATGGGGAGGTCTGGGACGCTCAAGATCTCCTGAGGAGGTCTTGGGCGGCCCAAATCCAGCGCCATAAGCGCTCACAGCAAGACGCCACGCGACAGAGAGTTAATGCGCGTGGGACACAAGGAGGTCCGCGCGTGTTAAGACAGCAGTAAATGCTCCATCATTGGGAGCATTTACTGCCCCAAATGTTTGTCTTAACGGCACGCGCGGCTGACACGATCCGTCAAAACGTTCACCGCAAAGATGGGGGCAATGCCGGCGATGCAGACCTCACCGGCGACCACCAATGGTACCAATGTGTGCACAATAGTGTTGCGCACACCATGGACCTCCTCTCAACGGCGGCGACGGCCGTGAGCACCGGCGAGCCAGAGAGGAGCACACTGGCCCAACACAGCCAAAATGACAACAACAATATCGAGCTCCGCAGCATACATCCAAGCGTGTGCCAAGCTCCTAGGGATTACCAGGGAGATTACCTGGAGGTCCAGAGGTGCTGAGGAGGTCGAGGAAGGGGAGGACCGGAGCTGGGGAAGAAGGGTTGCTCCACGGCCAATTCCAAGATCCACTTCGGCCACCTCTGAAAAAGTCCCAACCAAAATAAGTTATTGTTAACTCCAGGAGGTTTGGGGAGCACAAAGTGAGCAAGAGGTTGAAGAGGGAGCCACTGGAACTCTTGTGCCACCGAGGAGCTCCAAGATCTTCAATGGCGATAAGGGGGAGAAACTCGGCCAAGCACAGAGGCAAGGCAGAGCTCGAAGGCGTGTAAAAGAAGCCAAGGGTGATACCCAAGAGGTTTTAAAGCTGGGGCAAAAGAGGTCATGGACCACGAGTTAAGCTCATGGTGAGCTTAGCCCATGGGAGGTCCACGGGAGGTCCATGGCTTGGACAAGATGGAGGGGACAGAGTAGGTAGGTCAGAACATGGGCTAGGGGGCGGAAAGACTGCCACGCATTAAATGCGCGCAGGGTAGAGCCGTTGGACAAGACCCTGCTCTGACTTTCTCCACTGCCATGGCTCGCACGCGTGACAGAGGAAGGAGAAGAACAGGGCGAAGCTCTCCACCGCTGGATTAAGAGGATGGGGAGGTCCTAACCCTCGGATGTGTTTTTGAACCGGTACGTTTTAAGTGACTGGGAGGAGGTTCCAGCCACACGATTTTGGACGGGGAGGTCGTGGCCCTCCGATTTGTTTGCGCGAATGTGCAAGTGGAAAAGGGGACAGGAGGTCCAAGGCATTGGATCTAAATCCAACGGTGCAGACCTCCTGGGAGGACTTAACGTTGCGCACGTTACAGCCAGGGACGTGGAGGTCATGGCCTTTGGATTTAAATCCAAGGGCACACAACAGATGGGGAGGTCTTAGGCGCTGCGCGAAGCGCAAAGGAGGTCAGGACCCTTGGATTTTAATCCAACGGTGCTGATCAAGTGCGGGGAGGTCCTAAGCTTGCGCATAGCGCACAGGAGGTACTAGCCTTAAGATTTAGATCTAAGGGTTTAAAAGGGATGGTCCGAACGGCCCGTTGATCTCGCGTGTTGAAACGAGATCCAAAGGCAAGGAGAGGACCAGGGAGGTCTGATGCGCTAGATATTGAGGGGAGGTCGTGGGCTGTTGGATCTGATCCAACGGCTACGACCTCAACAAGGTGGGAGGTCGGAGAGGTTTAACAACGGGGGGAGGTCATGACCATGGATCTTTGATCCAACGGCACAAGACCTCGATGGGGTGGAGGACTTGGGTGTTAGATGACAAAGGGAGGTCATGGCTGTTGGATTTGGTCCAACGGCTATGACCTCATCAAGGTGGGAGGACCTCGTTGTGACGGTTAAGGGAGGAGGTCGTGGCCTTTGGATCTAAATCTAACGGCTACGACCTCAACAGAGTGGAAGGGAGGTCTGCTGAGCTGAGGGAGGTGGTTGGGTTGGACCAGCTTTGCAAAGCCCCAAGGAACAGTGCATGCTTTGAATTTCCTTTTTAACAGCTGAGACTTTGCAGAAACACTTGAGGTAGCAAATGAACTCCAAAATTCATGAAATTTTAACTCAAGCTTGCTGACATTAGGATTAATCTTACATAAAATTTCCAGAGGTTTTTATGCAATGCATTTTTCTCAGGAAATTCATAAAGGCTGTTCAAGGGCTTGTTTTACCCCCAAAAATTATCAAGCAAGTTTTATAGCTCATGATATTTTTCAGAGGGGTCCCACAGCAACTCCAAGACCAAGGAAGATTATTTCCAAAGGTTTGGCACAAGATTTGTGACAAGTGGAAAATGAGTTTGACTTTTGGTCAACAAGAGCTTTGTGTTTTTGGATAACATAACTCTTGGACAAGAATTTTAGGTGAGTTCAAGAGTTTCAAGAGGTGAGAAAAAGTTTTAATTTCTACACATTTTCTTACATTTGAAACACACACCTGTTTATACAGTTGGGATGTTACAGTACGGGTGAGTACAATTTTATTTGTTATGGTTGAATCGGTGTTCTCGGCGTAACATGTGTTTCCCCGGTTAGCAAGCTCTATCAGAAGCTTGTTTTAAGCGGGATCAGGTGCACATGGGTAATTCAACTCAATAGTGTCAACTTGTTGAAAAATACCAAATCTTAGTTTACCCGGCCGGCATACCAAATGCAGTGTGCTATTATTCCGGAGGCTTACGGGCTAACTAAATCGTGTGGGTAAAGATGTACACCCCTGCAGGGTTAAAACTATTCGAATAGCCGTGTCCACGGTTATGGACAACGCTTGAGTTGATGTCACCTGTATAGACTTTGAATTAAATCCGGTTATGGGAATTATTTCGGCATGATTGGTGTCATGCAATGTTTGATGGTAATCAGTCACTTTATTATTGTTATTGTTTATGATTATGCTCTCATTTACCTACTGTTTTAGTCCAAATTGATTTATAAAATCGCTTTGTCAAAACTTAGCAATTGTAGGTTAGGATGTATTGCTTTCTACAAAACCGAACCATTATAACCCTTCTGTTGTAACCTTATGCATGTAAAATCTCTATTCCTTTGTATAGATTCTATCAAACACTTTCTTTTATTAGTTTGTGTAAGTCTTGCTGAGTACCTTCTGTACTCAGGGGTTATGACCTCTTGTTGTAGGTGAGGATGGTTATCTGTATGAGATGCCCGTTAGCGCCGATCAGGGTGACGCTAACAAGTGAACCTAGTTCTAGTCTCCACGCGATAGCCTGCGGGTGATGGGGCCATTGGTGGTCTTTTGCTGTTTATTTTTTATTTCCGCTGCTACCTTTTGTTGTGACCCAAGGTCACTTGGTGTTGTAAATCTCCAACCGAATTGTAACCTGTTATGTATAATTATGTAAATGAATGCCTTGTATGTATGATACAATGTTGTTCGAGGATATATGCGCAATAGTCTTAAATCCTGGGAACTATTGTGAATCATATATCCGAGAACCTGAATATTGGAATTGTTACTTGTTATTTTTATGCTTCTAGTATGATTTTTAATGAGGGAATGGAACTTTTCCTTAATTAAGAATTATGCTACCAGTATAATTTTAATTCGGCACATTCCAATATTTGAGGGTCCTTACAGTGTTGGTATCAGAGCATACGTTTGCCTGTAGGTTAGAATTAGCATGGTCATTATCCTTAGTGGTTTCTGTGAAATTATTTTAACATAATTAATTTTTAAAGATCTAAGTATGCTATCTTTTACTTCTTATCTTCCTTAGTATCAATTCTAACCCAACTTCTTGTTGATTTTCCAAGATAAGTTTCTTACTTACCTTGTCTTTTGTCTCAGAGATGAGTGGTCGGTACTTGGTTAAGGAGACTCGAGTTTAAGATGTGGATGGGTTTCGGCCTTGCTTGGGGATATAATGTGGCGAGCCAATTTCACTTATCACCGAGTATTGTCGGGACCCAAAATACAATTCGGACCCTCTGTATATCTTGACTAGTCCAGATCACGCTTAGTGCACACAAAGGACAACACCAAAGAAATATCAATTCCATATACAAAGATAACTAATAATTAGGCAAATACAATAAACATCGAGTAAAGACCTTAAGGTCAAAGCTTACAATTAATGCCTCGTATGCGAAAGCTCAATGAAGTCAGCGATGGAACGAAACGATAACTCGAAGAAGCCCATCCATATGCCCACAGCAATCGGTCAAAAGCGACCTAGTTCTCCACGATCCTTGAAGTAGACCTTGTTGACTAGCGATTTCCTTCACTTCTGCTTGATTCGTCAAAGCAAGCGTGAGTACACACCGTACTCGCAAGTCATACCACAGAAATACAATTATACATGTAGGCTTATTCCAAGGGAATGACATTCTGTGGTTATTTTGCAGAAATGCAACATTTGCAATTGAATACAAATAATAGATTGAAAGCAAGTAAAACAAGTAGATAATCATAATTTAACAATTTGATTACACAAAGACACACACAGCCTAAACAGATTATTCACATAGCCGTATGATTTAGATCACACAGCTCCCTTCCCACACAGTTTATGAAAATCTACCCCTAGTGTGAAATCCCCGAGCATTGTCCATGACCGCGGACGCGGCTATTCGAATAGATTGTTTAACACTCTGCATAGTTTGTTCACTTTACCCACAAGATGCAATCAACTTGTACAGAGCTGATCACAACAAAACCTTTCAGAAACTTCATCTCAACATTGACACTCCCAGTGTGCTTAACCGCCAGATAGCCCCACACAGGAAACTAATCCGACACACACCGCTCATAAATGTGTACACACCACATGCTAACTACAAAACCCTATGCACATAGCTTATTAAGCCCACACACACAGCTCCACCAAAATATCACACAGTATCCACCACTTGCCTCAGTCGAAATCCTTTCCCACCCAGTTGGTTAAGTACAACACATGCCATAATAGCACACAGTACACGTAGTTTTATCACATAGTTCCATAGTCACTTAAGCAAGTTAATAATTGCAACTTTATATGAATAGATGATTCGTGGCATGCCTAAGCAATCTAATCGCATCTAACCAACCCACGTTGGTGCTACAATAATACCAACTATTAAATAACCAAGCTAGGGTGACAAAAGATTATGACATATCAATTAGGCAAGGAGGTTATAACAAATTGGATTATTAACTAAACCCAAAAGCATTTAAATAAATACTTAAAGTAAATGCAATAATTTGAATCAAAGTAATTTTTAGAAAACTAGGATTCAATATGATCAAAGGTACAACTTGCCTTGCTAGCAATGACGATCTTATTTAACTTTAATCTTCTACTTCCTTGATCTTCTGCTCCTTCTTGATCAAGACTTCTCACAAAGATCAACGCTCTACTCGCAACAAGCAATTAAACCCAATAAATAACTAACAGAGAGCAAACAAACTCCAAAAATAAAATAATAATCTCAAATAAACAGATCTAGAATTGAGATGAATTTAGGAATTCGAATGAACTCAATCGGAGTTCGGATTCAAAAGATATGAGCTTTCGAAGATCACATGAAATGATGAAATTAATAGAGAAAAGAATATTCAAAGAATATTCCTTTGAATTAGATAACTAAATAGAATTGGAGACTTACAAGTGGGGTCCACTGGTAAGCTAGAGCGAACAAAGGTGGAGAATGACATGTGGGACTAATTGGATAAAAGGGCTTTCTAGAAATTAAATTAATTTCCGAAAAGGAATAGAGAGCGTGACGTGTGGGCCATTGGTCCATAGACCAATTCCACAAGCTCGGGTTTAGGGTTCATGGTAGATGAGCTTGGTTCACGGTGAACCGAGTCTATACGGTGTGGTTTAGGGTTAGGATTATGTGGATGCCATGTGGGTGGCTTAGGTGGCTGCCACGGAGGACAAGGTGATGATGTGGCAGTGACATGGCGATGTGGCACCGAGTGACATGGCTTGAGCAAAGGGCACAGGCATGGTTCCAATTTGGATCTGGACAGGGACCAATCGCCATAGAGACAAAAGAGAGAGGGAGAGCGCAGGTCCACATGGAAGGGAGATGATGAGGACATGACTCCTATGGATACAACCATATTTGCTATGCTTGCTGTTCCAAGTACAAGAGCTCGTACGCTTCACTTAACTTATCAGGTGAGCTCGTTTTTAGGAGTGTCTTTATATTATATAAACTATATGATGCTACCTAATGATGGAATATCTATATGTGCAGCACCATGTCACTTTTGGTCCAAGACAAACAAGCAAAGTGAGCGGACTGCTTTTGGAATCCAGCCGGCCTCCGTAATCAGCTCGACAGCACTGACTTCAAACGCCCAAAACTTTCACATACGACGTCCGTTGGAGGTCCACGAGTACTTGATGGAAATATGATTTTGTCCTCTTTCCAACGGATCCGGCCTCACCTCTAAACTCCTTCTGGACTGATCGCAATCATCAAAAGAAGGCGTCATATTACTTGTTTGGGCCAAACTGGGCTTTGTAATCATACTGAATTTAGCCCATCTGCCGGCGGCCCACCCAAGGGCGTGGTACTGTTCATGTGAACAGTAATCCACGACCGTTAGTACCACCTCGCTAGTTCGTTAGTTTTGTGGCTCCTCGTTCCCTACTTAAGGAGGCCACACCCCTTTAGTTTTCCTTGGATTTTGTTGAGTCAAAAGTTAGCTACAACGCAACTTCGTGTATTGGCTTGTGTCGGCTAGACCAACCCTGAATACCGCTATCAAAATCCCAAATTCAATATTTCAATCTTTATTCACAATTTCAGATTGCTTTACCTTGTTCTTGCGTGCTTCTTCGGTGTATGCAGGAATCGACCTTCGTGGTTAGGTCAACCGGGTATTCGTGCATGGTTGATAACGACTAGTCAATCAGTTCAGCGATTGCGTGGTTTCGAGCCTTGCGTGTTCGTAGCCGTGATCGCCGTGGTTGAGCGACGCCACCGGACTTATCGTTCTCATCGAAGATCGGGCCAACAAATAGAACCTTAGGGTTCATCAGGTGGTATCAGAGCTTCAGTTCATCGGTGAGAATTTTTTTTTCCTACAGTCCATATAGCTGAAAATCAAAAAAAAAATTATCGTCCAAACCAATTTGTGCCTTTGCAATTTGTTCGTTTTAGTTTTGCTTTATTGAATTGTCGTTGCATCGTCGAGTCTTTGTGCTGGTTTCTTGTCTAGATTGGTTTAGTTTTAGGGTTTCTTGTTGATCGTCTAGTCTGTCGAAGAAATACGAAAAACACATCTATATCAGATCGGTTCATCGTCGCTTCATCCAACAGCAAACAAGCAGCCGAGGCAGTCGGTTCGTCGTCGTGTTCCTCCAAAGCAACAGTTTCATCCGACAAGTTGCTCTAAAGCATCAGTTTCATCCGACAAGTTGCTGCAGTTCTACGCGACAAATTGGAGACAGTACGACATTACTCGATCTACAAGGGCGACCAACGCTTTCGGCCCAGCGTTGCAGCAATCAACCACAAGAACAGAAGCAGATCAATCAATTTCATCAGCAGACAACACCAAAAAAAAGAGAGAAGAGAGATTGCAGATCGGTTTCTTCTCAGGCGCCGCTCGGGAAAAACCGACGCCGCCGCCGGAGCCGCAGCGTCCGCCGCCGGAGCCTGAGCCGCCGCCACCGCCATCTTCGAGCCGCGCCACCGCGGTCTCCGCCGGTCTGAGCCGCTACCGCCACCATCACCTCTCGACCGTGTCGCTGGACCGCGCCGCCGCTGCTGGCCCCCGCTTATCGCCGCCGAAGGCCAGGCCATGTGCCGCCGAAGCCGCCCTTAACCTGCTGCTGCCCTTGCAAGCCGCTGCGCTGCCCACTTTTGCCGCCGCCGCGCCGCCGCCACCGCTTCGCCGCCGCCGCTCGCCACCGCCTCGCCTTGAGGCCACCGCCTCGCTTGAGGCCGCCGCCCGCCCGCCTCCGCCCCCGCCCGCGCCAAGGCCAAGAAGCCCCACCGCCCTCGTTCCCCGGCCGCCGCTCATATCCACAAGGCGCCGCCCGCACTCCGCCATGCCGCTGCCGCCAGCTGGCCGCCGCCTAATCGCCGGTTTGCTTGGAGGCACTGTCCAGTTTTGCTCCTTGGCTGTTGAAGAAAAGGACTGAGTTTCCCGTAGCTTGTTGAAGAAGGCCTCTGGAGTTGAAAAAGGCCTCTGGAGTTTTCTATTTGGTTCAGTTTCTGAGTACAGAGGTGGACCCGTGGAGGTATTAAAAAAAAAGGGAGTTCTTGTGCTTTTGTTTGGGTCCACAGAGGACCAACGACAGGAAGCTTTAAAAGCAAAAGGGAAAGAAAATAAAAAAAGAAAAAGAAAAAGAGGAGAAAAAAAAACAGAGAAGAGAAAAAAGAAAGAAAATCAGAGGAGAAAAACAGAGAAAAAAAAGAGAAAGGGGTAGAGAAGAAGAAAACAAAAAGGAGAAATTTTTTTTATTCAGAGCTGCCTCTTTGTTCAGTATGGCATAGTCATCCATTGCTCATTGGCGTTGATTATTCAGTTTGACTTTCCGTGGTTACGACTAGTCGTTCTCGCGAGTTGCTCTAGCTAGGCTTGGTTTAGACTAGGGCCAGCACTTGTGACTAGTACTTTGAACTGCTTTTCAATTTTGCATGCTGAATTGAATAATTGCTATTCCTTTGCTACATACTAGCCTTCCGAGCTCCACTTCCTACTAACTCAGCAGGTGCCGTTCCTCGCAATCGCTGGGCTGATCACAAGTGATAGTATCACGAACCAGCCACCGGTTGTACCACCTGTTTGCATTGGTAAGAACTTGCAAGAGCTTGGTAAGAGCTTGAGCGTGTGTGACTTGAGCCTCCAGATCCTAGTAGTTGATAGGAACATATACTTGTGATTTGTTTCCTTGTTTTCTACTAATAATGACAGATTGGTTGAAGATGGCCGATTACGATGTCATCACGGGCAGATTTGAACTCAAAGGGAAACAACTACCTGCATACATGTTACCACTCACCGCTGAGAGTACGTCGTTGGACTACTTTATATGGGTTAATATGTTGGATATCTACTTTGAAAGACAGGAGCTTGATCCGTATGAGAAGATGAGCATGGCGAGGATGGCACTGATCGGTGATGTTCAACATTGGTGGTCGAATCTGGAGTACCACTTCATGTACACATGGGAGCAGATGAAGAAGAAATTGCAACGTCGTTTTGTACCTCCACCACCCACCGTCACAAGTGAAGTGCAACCTAAGGTAACTAAAAATGCTGACATTGTTTTAGCTCCTACTCCATCTCCAGATACTGCCGAGATGCTTGAAGAGATGAACGATGATTTGGTGCATTCTAAGTCATTAGAAGAGAAGTTTGAGGTACCTACAGTATCTGATAAGGACGACAATGACAAAGATATTGATTTGGTGCTATAGCAAGACATAGAGCCACATTGTGAGTATATACCTACTGTAGTGCAATCTTGTGATTTTTCTTATGTTGACTTGAACAAACCATGTGCTGCTCTTAAATCTCATAATTGTGCACATGTCGAATTAATTACACATAAGGAAGTACTTGATAGAATATCCCCTGCTGATACTTTGTGCTATATCATGCTTAATGAGCCCATTAGTTTGAATGTGCTAGGAGAAAGTTTTGAACTTTCATCTCTAAATTCTTTTTCTAGCACCTCCACCTACTATTTTAAATTAATTGGAGATTATGGTATAGACAACCAATTTCTGGTTTATCGAATATGCATAACTTGTGCTCACATGGATGAATTGAAACTTGTTGTTTTGGATAACAATTCTTGTGTGCTGAACCTTGTTCAATCTGAGAGGAAAATAAAATTTAGTGCGTCTCCAATGCCTATGTGTTCACCTTATATTGCACAATCTAGTATGGACAATCTGAATAAAAATGTTGAATTATGGAAGAGCTTACATTTCTTTTCACCATTGCTAGATGAATTTGCTATTGCTCGATTGAAATATGATTATATGGATGAATGTTGTTTGATTCCAAAAGTTGTAGATTTGCCCATATGTGCTACCACTGCAAGTTTACAATTTCAGAGATTTGAATTGCATAAACGCTTCACTTACATTTGCAAAACTAGTTGCAATAATTGTTGTGTGAAAATTTTTGTTTTGATCATTCACATATATGATTACTCTTGGATTAATAATACAATGATCTTTTATGATCGCTGCTGTCTTCTAACATTAAGTGTGCAACAACGAAGAACCGTTAAAACAGATGACATATACATATACCATGCATACACCTTGGCTTCTTTGTTACCCTATTTTCAGCTTATCAAAAGCCGAGGACGGCTTTGTTTTCAAGAAAGGGAGGATGATGAGGACATGACTCCTATGGATACAACCATATTTGCTATGCTTGCTGTTCCAAGTACAAGAGCTCGTACGCTTCACTTAACTTATCAGGTGAGCTCGTTTTTAGGAGTGTCTTTATATTATATAAACTATATGATGCTACCTAATGATGGAATATCTATATGTGCAGCACCATGTCACTTTTGGTCCAAGACAAACAAGCAGTGTGAGCGGGACCCGTTTTGGAATCCAGTTCGGCCTCCAGAATCAGCCTGACAGCACTGACTTCAAACGCCCATAACTTTCACATACGACGTCCGTTGGAGGTCCACGAGTACTTGATGGAAAGATGATTTCGTCCTCTTTCCAACGGATCTGGCCTCACCTCTAAACTCCTTCTGGACTGATCGCAATCATCAAAAGAAGGCGTCATATTACTTGTTTGGGCCAAACTGGGCTTTGTAATCATACTGAATTTAGCCCATCTGCCGGCGGCCCACCCAAGGGCGCGGTTACTGTTCATGTGAACAGTAATCCACGGCCGTTAGTACCACCTCGCTAGTTCGTTAGTTTTGTGGCTCCTCGTTCCCTATTTAAGGAGGCCACACCCCTTTAGTTTTCCTTGGATTTTGTTGAGTCAAAAGTTAGCTACAACGCAACTGTATTGGCTTGTGTCGGCTAGACCAACCCTGAATACCGCTATCAAAATCCCAAATTCAATATTTCAATCTTTATTCGCAATTTCAGATTGCTTTACCTTGTTCTTGCGCGCTTCTTCGTGTATGCGTGAATCGACCTTCGTGGTCGTCAACCGGTATTCGTGCACGGTTGATAACGACTAGTCAATCAGTTCAGCGATTGCGTGGTTTCGAGCCTTGCGTGTTCGTAGCCAGGATCGTCAGGGTTGAGCGACGCCTACCGGACTTATCGTTCTCATCGAAAGATCGGGCCAACAAATAGAACCTTAGGGTTCATCAGGAGACAACAGAGAAGAATTAATCACCAGAGAGGACTTCACCTATGAAGTTCATACAGAACCAAACATGAACAGAGGGCCATCCTGAAATTGGCGCATGGGGATGGATGGCTGCTGTGTCGGCTTGATTTTTGACGCAAGGAGGCTTTGACATGGCATTGATCTGGGATTGAGATGGCAAAGCAAGGGTTAAACAAAGAATTAACAAGGAGCATGTATTAGGAAAAATAATACATGCGTTGGTTTAGAAGCAACAGAGGACCGAACACACCTCCTGGAACATATACGTACACAAACATACATGAACAGTGGTGCACAGGGTGGCCGACGGGTTGTCTTTTTTGCTTGTTTCAGAGGGCATGGCTAGCATTTCCTAAGGCTAGCCAATAAACAGAACTAGATATTAACCAATACAAAATAATATCACGACGGTTTGAGCTACAAACCGCTCAGGATAATATATCACGCATAGCTTGTTTATTAAAACCGCTCAGGATACATCACATATCACAGATGGTTCTAAGTTAGAACCGTCTGTGATACATCTCATATCACGCATGCTTCTACGTTAGAACCGCTTGTGATAGTATGTATCATAGACGGTTCTAATTTAGAACCGTCTGTGATGTCCATCCCTATTTATATTCGGACTCTATCTGTTTTAGTTGATTCGAATTTTGTTAGCTCTGGTTTTGACTAAGCTATAATCTAAAAATGGTTGGAAGCTTGGTTTTGCTCCAGAAATAGTGTTGGTGGATTTGTTTAGATATAGGCTTTATTTGTTGCTCTAAAAATGCATTTAACTTAAAAATTGCATAAGTAATTCTCTGTAGATCCTTTTTTACTGAAACCAAGTTTGTTGGCTTCCTCTGTTAGTGTGCTTAATTTTAGAATAGGTTTTAGGCATGCCACTATTTCTAAAGCTTTTGTGGTTGCATTTTTGTTTGTGCTCTTTTGCATGTCTTTGAAAAATCATAGAAAATGCATCCTAGCTCCAAATGAGGTGAATCAAATTGTGTTGTTCATCTCATGAGATGCTTTGCTTACCATAAAAATTTTAGGTGCAACACCTCTTTGGAAAATTGTGCTAAAGAATTAAATTCGGATGAACAGTAACCGATATGAATTTTTCAGCCTTTTTCCAGCTGGCTGAAATTGTTTTGGCCATAACTTTAGCATCGAGCATCCAAATCAATTGGTTCTTGTTGATAAATTCCTTAAAAATTATGCTCTTGCTGCTGTGTAAATTTCATGGATTTTGGTTGAAGTTGGCTGTTGAGTCCTTTCGGTGTTTTTCGTTCTTATCGGTTCTTTTCGTTTCTTTCGTTAGGTTCCGGCGAGTTCGTTGAGTTCGATCGCGATCCTCTGCAGCAAGAAAGCTACCAGCAAGGCAAGTAGTTTGATCATATTAATCCCATTACTTTTAAATTCTAATATATTGTTTGCAAAGTGTATGTATGCATGCTCTATTTTGTTGTTAAATTATCAATCGATTAGTTGATCCTATAGATGCATAATCTGTAGGTAAATATTCAATCTCTACTACTAAGCCTAGGATTATCTTGCTGTGATTTAGAGTTTGTTGGATGAGCTCTTGTCACTTAGTAGCTTACGTCTTGATATTGCTTAGAAATGCTTAGCTATCGGTAGAATTGGGCGGTTATCGACTTAGTCGATAACTTTGATCACACAAAAATTATTATTACGTTATGTCCAGCACTTGTGCTTTGTTACTTTGTAAAGAAATAAAACTGAAAATAAACTGTTTGGACTTGGGCACAATGGCCGGTGGTGTGATCTTGTGGTGTGTTGCAATGGTGCCTAAGTCAACAAGGACTGAACATCTTGTTACAGTAAACGAAGCAATTTTGCGTGCTAAGCACACGAGGGGGATATGGGACCTCTCTTGGCTAAGTACTTTGGGGGGTGTTAATTAATGAGTCGTATGGTGGTTGTAAAGAAAAATGTTTGTTGATGGGAAAGGAGGGGAGCACCCGCAGTTGCTTAGGCTGGGCTGGTGCATCATACTCTTCGTATGGGTCCTTAGTGGGAGCCTGTAACGGCGGTCCACTAGGTGATAACCCCCATACGTGCGACTCTTAATTAGCACAATCCATTGGAAATGTCTCGTAGGACTTAGCCATGCTGGCATACCAAAGGAAGTGTGCTAAATAGCTTGGCGAAAAGGCGGTCTGACGTGTGGGTACATTGGTACACCCCTGCAGGGTTAAATCTATTCGAATAGCCTCGTCCTAGGTTATGGACATTCTTGGGGACATCTTTCAAGAGTTAGACTATAACCTTTAATTAAAACTTGTTGGGTTGGTATGAATGGGTAATTCATGCTATTGTTGTGGTGACTATGGGGTTAGTCACTTCCAGGTTGTTGTTGTCATTTATCTATTATTTATCTCGCTGTTATTTTAACAATTAAAAATAGACTGTCAAATTGCTTTAAATCTATTACATTATTGCAAATGAAAACTTGCTTTATGCTTAAAATGAGCCTAGAGCCTTCCACAATTAATTAAGCTTGCATGTAGCTATGTATAGGCTGTTACACTACACGTAAGTCTTGCGAGTGCATTTTTGTACTCATTTGCTTTGCTTAATTAATTGTTGTAGAGGAGGTTGATCCCCAAGGGATTGACTATCATGAGACGGACTTCGACTTCGACGACTAGGTTGGTGGCCCGGTCGGTTGCCTTGTGGGCTAAAGGCAAACAGTATGGCTTTTTTATTGCCATCTTATGGCTTTTGCTTCCGCTGTTGTTTAGCTCTTTAGCTTGTGTTTGTGGCCAGTTGGCCCTTTTGTAATAACTCTATTATGTATGTCCTTTGCTTTGTTTAGTTTGTGCTTTGGTTCTATGCTTGTATGGAATTGATTCATGATTTTGTAAAAGGGTGTGTGTACAACAATTCTGGGAGGTACACATTTTCCCGAGGCACGGGATATTGTGTTTGTGATGCTAGGGTCAATTGGAAGACTAAGCATTACAAGCTAAATACCCCGGGGTCTCACATTCACCTTCTTTTGGGACGTGAGTGCCTTGGAACTCCCAGCAGCTCTGGCTATATAAGCATGAGCAGCCCTTCATCTTTACCTTTTTTCTCATTTCTAGTTCTCTTGCTCTTTCGACCAGCTCTTGGACCTCCTCCCAAGTCGTTGGTTCTTCTTGAGCAGCCCCTTGACCTCCTCCAAACCGCTTGAAACTTCTCTGTTGGTTTTATTTTGGTGTTTCATTGATTTCATTTGGATCTTACTTGAGCTTTATTTGAGTTGCTCTGTTTTCTCCCGTGTAGATTGTGAATGTACCGAAGAGCCCGAGTTCTTTGAGGAAGAAGAAGACACTCAAGCCTTTGAGCAAGGCAAGTTACACCCTTAACCATGTTGCACCCATTACTTCAAATTACTTATGTCTGTTTCAAATGTTACTGCATGCCTATTTTTACTCAACTATTTCAATGCTTGTTTTTAAATTCATAGCTATGCCTAAATCCTTTGTAAGGCCCATGTTGACATTGATTCAAATCTGTTGTCACCCTAGATAAAACCTGGTTGATGCAATAGTGTGAACGAGGACCTCTCGAAAAATGTATGCTTAGACATGCTTAGACCAAAATCTTGTTTTGGGAAGTTTTACTGCCAAAAGACCAATGTTATCTAAATGTTTTAAAAGCTGAGCCATGGCATTGGGTTGTCATGGAGGTTTGAAAAGGATTTTGTAAAAGCAATGGAAAATGGTTTGGACTTGGGCGAATTTGGTTGTTTGGTTGGTGCATGTCTATGCACGGGGGTCTTGTGATTCGATGCCCTAGGGTTGAGGTTGTCACCCAAGTCAGTTAATGACCGGTCTGCGAGCAATAACTTGCTATGCCTCATCGTGCAACCACATATCCTGAATGGGTAGGACCTGGCTAATTAATTTGCAAAGTTCCATCGCGGTTGATCCTATTGATGCAGTTGGTTGTCTTCGAGGATTTGTCATTTTATGACTGATGTTTGTCCCACCTGGCACAAGAGGGGGCCTTGATCTCTGTGGGTTTATATCCGTAGGGTGGGCAAAACCTTAGCGAGGATGGACTGCTGTGCAATGATGCATTGTAAAGGCCTTGTCATGAGCTCTAGACCACTTACCTTCGGAAGTGAGTGGTGGCATCGACGGTTGCCAAACAAACTAGAGAAGTCATGTCATGTGGGTAAAGTGTACAACCTCTACAGAGTGTAAAACTATTCAAATAGCTGTGTCCGCGGTTATGGACGTGCTGGCAAGCCTCTCAAAGTTAGATCTTGGTTTTGTTTTCAAAAGAGCTTTGTTAAAATGGTTTTGGATCTCTATCCAATTGGGTTTTGGTAGGGAGCCTTGTGACAGGAGGGTATCCTTCACCACTATGCTGTTGAATGTTATCCAACTGTAAAATGAAGACTTTGAAAATGAATTTTAATTATGGTTACATGCTTTGGAACTTATTACCTGTAATTGAAAATAAACTTGGCTTTATGCAAACTAACCATATCTGCCTTCCTTTGAGATATCCATGTATGCATATCATTCTGTTATTTGACAGGTGTAGCTTGCAAGCACGGTTGTTGTGCTCATACTTGCTTGATTTGATAATTGAGTAGGAGAGGACTTCTATGATGATGAGGGGGACTAGATCAACTAGGCAACGCCCTCCAGCCAATTACCTGTGGTGTATTGGATGGACTTGACCTTTTGCCCGCTGTGTATTTTGCTTTGCTGGCTTGTAAGCCAAACCTTGTAATCAACCCTTTTGTTGTTATTAAAGTTTGCGTTGATGTATGCTACAACTTGTGTATGCTGTGTGAACTAGCCATTGATCCTTGGGACTGGTTTAGATCATAGAGGGCTTGAAATTTTTCCAAGTCCCGTGACCTCCCTCGGGTAAGGTCGTGGCACTTGGGGAAACCCTAGGTCTCAAGACCTCCTTGGGTTAGGACTCTGCACCTCCAGTGGTCCCGCTGACCTCTGGGTGGTCCCGAGGTCCTCTCGGTGATCTCATGGACTTCCCGGGAGGTCCCGTGGACTTTTTCAGAGGTCTTGGAGGACCTCTTGGGTTCCTCAGGTTGGGTCGCTACATTGGATAATTTGGGGTTCCGACGACAGCATCTGGTTGCACTAGCCGTAAAAGCAAATGATGGTATTTCTAGCCTAAGCTGAAATCAATCTATCAAAACCCGCCAAACCCTAAGGGTGGTGGCCACTATATAAAGGAGGGAGAGAGGGCGGCGGTCGCTACCACGTGATGATGCCAAGCCCTAGGTGTCCAAATTTAAAAACAAGGCCCATGGCCCATTAGCATAGGTGGCGCAGCACCAAGTTCCTTTACTCAATTATTGGTAAGTGTTGGCGAAATGTTGGCTTCATACTAGATTCGGAGGGGCGCCAATATAGAAATATCCATTCCTCGTATGATCGTCTCCATGCTTGGTGCTGTCATCATCTCCATCTAGCTTGCCTCCCGATCCTTGATTCTTAAGTAAAATAAGATCACTTGCTTTCAGCAGCATCATAGAGTTCATAGAATATGGATGCACTCCAAGAAACAAAGTTACCAAATAATTTAGTTGGCGAGCACGTGCTCTAGTAAATGGTCCTTGTACATCAGAAGCAGTAGGGATGGTTGTATCAATGGAAGGGATGTCCTCATCATCCTCTCCTTCTTGAATTGGAGTCATCCTCGACTCTAGGTCATCTTCGCTCCCAAATATGGCTTCAAATCAGAATGTTAAATGTGGGACTAACCCCAAAATCTGCAGCAGATCAAGCTTGTATGCTTTTTCATTAATCTTTTCTAGCACTTTAAAAGGACCATCTACACGAGGCATGAGTTTAGACTTTCTCAATTCAGGGAATCGCTTCAGACGTAAGTGTAACCACACAAGATCACCAGTTGCAAAAGTAACAAGCTTGCGGCCCCGACTACTACCAACTTTATATTTAGTATTCATAAGTTCAAAGTTATCTTTAGTTGTCTCATGCATCTTAAGTATCAAATCAAGACGTTGTTGAGCATCAAAATTTACCTCGCTCAAGCCGAAGAGGCAACAAATCTAGAGGTGCATGAGGTATGAAACCATAAGCAATCTCAAAAGGACACGCTAATAGAAACCAATGAGCCCGAGAAAACTCCGCACTTATGTGACCATTTTAGGAGGCGGCCAACTCAGATAGCGATGATCTTGGCTTGATCAACTTCAATGCCCTATGGTGATGAACCCTAAGGTTTGATTGTTGGCCCGATCTTTCGATGAGAACGATAAGTTCGGTAGGCGTCGCTCAACTCTCACGATCCTGGCTACGAACACGCAAGGCTCGAAACCACGCAATCACTGAATTGATTGATTAGTCGTTATCAATTGTGCACGAATACCCGGATGACCTAACGACAAAGGTCGATTCCTGCATACACCGAAGAAGCACGCAAGAACAAGATAAAACAATCTGAAATTGCAAATATAGATTGAAATATTGAATTGAATTGGGATTTTGAAGCGGTATTATGGTTGGTCTAGTCGACACAAGCCAATACACGAAGTTGCAACAAGGCTAACTTTTAACCAAACAAAATCCAAGAAAACTAGAGGGGGTGCGACCTCCTTAAATAGGGGATGAGGAGCCACACATCTAATAGAACTAGCGGGGTGGGACTAAACTCATGGTACTGTTCACATGAACAGTAACCATGCCCCTAGGTGGGCCACCAAAGATATGGGCCAAGTTGAGTACGATTACAAAGCCCAGATTGGCCCAAACAGGTGATATGACATCTTCTTTTGATGATTGCTATCAGTCCAGAAGAAATTTGGAGATGTGGCTGGATTCATTGGAAAGAGGACGAAATAAGCTTTCCATCAAGTACTCGTGGACCTCCAACGAACCCCGTATGCGAAAGTTATGCATGTTTGAAGTCGGTGCTATCAGGCTGATTCCGAACTGATCTGACCAAAATGTATCCAGCTTGAACTCTTGCTTGGCACATGCAGTAGCACCATGGCATATAGACATAGTACCATGGCATGTAGATCTAGCACCATGGCATGTAGACGTAGCTCGATCCAATTGGGTAATGTGGCATTCATTAGCCAAAAGTCCAACTGAAGAAGATGTTGGTGAAGTAGAGGATGCAGTGCAGTAGGTCGAAGCAGTGGTTGTATCCTTAGGGTCGATGTCCTTATCATATGGAGTAACAACATAGCCAAGAAACGATACTTGATCGGTGCAAAAGGTGCACTTCTCTAGGTTACCAAATAAATGTGCATCACGTAAAATATTAAAAACAGCACGTAAATGCTCCAAATGTTCGTCTAATAACTTGTTGTAAATCAATATATCATCGAAGTGTACTACCACAAACTTGCCAATGAAAGCACGTAAAAATTCGTTCATTAATCTCTTGAAAGTGCTAGGTGCGTTAGTTAAACCAAAATGCATTACTAACCACTCATACAATCCGAACGTAGTTTTAAATGTTGTTTTCCACTCATCTCCCAACTTCATGCGAATTTGATGGTAACCACTACGCAAATCAACTTTAGAGAAATGTAAAATCCCCATTTTAATTAATGAGAATTAGTATGCATCTTATCAGCATGAATGACATTTTGAAAATAATTTCATAAATTATTGCACTTGGAAAATCTTTTTCAAGTTAAGCATACACTTCAAATTTTGAACTCCAAATAAAAATAGCAACAAAAACATTTTATTATCATCTGGAAATAATTTATTGAAATACTAGAATATTTATAATGGATTAATATAATTTTTCCCAAATTTTTGGGACTGGTTTGAACCCTAAGAAAAATTCAGACCCCATTAAACTACCTAGCCTAAGCTTGAATTTATATTATACAAAATATATCATGAAAAGTGAGGTTTAATAATTTTTATGAACACTATACCATCCCAGGAACATCTCTGATTTATTCAGAATTTTTAGAATTTTATTTCTATTTTTAAAGGCACACCAAACTAGAATCAATAGAATTCAAAACCACCAAACCGCACTATTACTCTGCTCGAACCAAACTCGACTAGAGTCCGACCCAAGCGAGCTGACTCGCTAAATCAACTAAACGCACCAAAACAAGATCTACCATCTAATTAAAATCGTGTGGTCCACGTGAGTCGCTCGATTGGAAAGTCCGAACGCCCTTTAGATCTGAACCGTCCATTCTGATCGAGCGGTCCAGCATCAACCCACTTAATCAAGATCGGCGTGTTCGACTAACCTCGACTCCGGCCAGATCACTTGAGTCTCGATCACTGGGCCCACTAGTCGTGGCCTACTTCAACCTCTCGCGACTCCAAATAGCAGAGCGCAGGCGCCACGGGCCGCCATGCTCTGAGATTGCTCCGTTGACACCGTAACCCACCGCCCTCCTTGGCCAATCCTAGGGCATCCTCACTTGACGTCGCTTCTTCTTGCGTCCTTCCCCGCCTTTAACCCGCCTCCCTGCCCTCCCATTTCACCTATTCTCCCTCTTGGTGGCCGAGGGAGAAGAAGCTGTTCTTGCTCTCTTTTCGGGTAAACTCGAAGCCATGGCATCCTCTAGCCTTCACCTTGTATGCCATCTCCATTTGAGCTCATCTGAGCCTTTGCCTTTGCTTGTAGAATCCGGGGCCATCTCGTGCTCCCGCTATCTCTAGAGCGCACACGAGGCCACCTCCGCGAATATCGCCTCCGTGAGTTTATCACCGAGTTTATGATCATTTAGTGTCTTGGAGCTTAAGCATTGTATCCTCAACCAATTTTGGCAAACCATCACAGAGCTTTGCAATTGAATTTCCTCATTTCCTGGTCAAGTCAACTCTTTCGCTCTCATCTCCTACCGGTGAGTTGTTCATCGATTATTTTCGGTTGTAGCATCTCCTAGATCTTCTTAGTGATCCCATTCTTTCTCTTGTTCTCTCTTTGCTTAGGTTGGTCTCCTCGTGAATCCGGCGCCACCATCGCCATTAACAAAGATCGCTTTCTACTCGAGCTCCTCCAAATTACCAAGACTTTCGTGAGGTTCATTGAACCTCTAGGTAGTTAATTCATGCATTACTTAGCTCAATGCACTATCGGATGGACTTGGCCATTTTTGCCATGCATGCGCCATCGCAATCCATTGTCGTGTCACCGCCATGTGACCATTTTATGGCCAAGTTTCACCACCACCGACGGTCGCTATTAGCAACCCAAGGGTACCCTTTGTTTCACGCTACCAGATCACCAGGAGACCTCGGTATTTAGCTTGTAATGCTTAGTCTTCCAATTGACCTTAGCATCACAAACAAAATATCCTCGCTCGGGAAAATATGTACATCCCGTATGTCAGACATACACCCTTTACAAAATCATGCATCAATTCCATACAAGCACAGAACCAAAGCATGAACTAGATAAAGCAAAGGACATACATAATAGAGTCATTACAAAAGGGGCCGACCGACCAAATACAAGCTAAAGAGTTAAACAACAGCAGAAGCAAAAGCCATAAGATGGCGATAAACAAAAGCCAATCAGTGTGCCTTTAACCCACAAGGCAACTAACCAGGCCACCAACCTAGTTGTCAAACCCACAAGACATCTCACAAAAGTGGATCCTTGGGGATCACTTCTTCCTCTGCAACAATTAAATTTAAGAAAGCAAATGAGTACAAAATGTACTGCAAGACCGATCAGTAGTGTAACAAAATTATAATTAGCTACATGCAAGCTTATTTAAGTGGAGGAGGCTCTAGACTCATTTTTAGCATAAAACAAGTTTTCATTTGCAATAATGTAATAGATTTAAAGCAATTTGACAAACTATTTTTAATTGTTCAAATAACAGCGAGATAAATAATAGATAAATGACAACAACAACCTAGAAGTGACTAACCCAATAGTCACCATAATAATAGCATGAATTACCCATTCATACCAACCCAACAAGTTTTAATTAAAGGTTATAGTCTAGTTCTTGCACGACCTTACCAAGCATGTCCATAACCTAGGACGAGGCTATTCGAATAGATTTAACCCTGCAGGGGTGTACCAATGTACCCACATGTCAGACCGCCTTTTCGTCACATAATTTAGCACACTTCCTTTGGTATGCTGGCACGGCTAAGTCCTACGAGACATTTCCAATGGATTGTGCTAATTAAGAGTCGCACGTATGGGGGTTATCACCTAGCGGATCACCAACTGAGTGCTCCCACTAAGGACCCATACGAAGAGTAGGATGCACCGCCCACCCCTAAGCAATCATGTGCTCCCTCCTTTCCCAACAACAAATATTTTTCTTTACAACCACCAAACGACTCATTAATTAACACCACCGAAAGTACTTAGCCAAGAGAGGTCCTATATCCCCCTCGTGTGGTTAGCACACAAAGATTGCTCACTTTAGTGACACAAGTAACTCGGTCCTTGGGGACTTAGGCACCATTCCAACACACCATGAGATCACACCATCATCCATTGTGGCCAAGTCGATAACAATTGTTTTCAATTTTATTTCTTTACAAAGTAACAAAGCACAAGTGCTGGACATAATGGAATAATAATTTTTGTGTGATCAAGATCATCGACTAAGTTGATGACCGCCCAATTCTACCGGTAGCTAAGCATTTCTAAGCATGACACCGAAAAGACCACAAAAGAGCATAATTCAATCACCGGGCTCTAATTCACTGGTGAGATTAATAACTTATGATTTGTGGCAGGGGATAACAATTTAAGGCAACCATGCAATAGGAATAGCTACCTCTAATCGACAAAATTAACTTTGACACAAAAGCATGCATACATAAAATTTGTAAACAAAGTATTAGACATTAAAAGTAATGGGATTGGATATGATCAAACTGCTTGCCTTGCTGAAGTTGCTCAATATTCTGCAGAGGATCACTCTCAAGGTCAATGCACTCGTCGGAACCTAGCGAAAGAACGAAAAAGAACCGATAAGAACGAAGAATACCGAAAAGACTCAAAAATTAACTTCAGCGAAAAGCCTTGAAATTTTTACAGCAGGTAGAGCATGTTTTTAAAGAATTTATCAACAAGAATCAATTGATTTGGATTCTCAATACAAAAGTTATGGCCAAAACAATTTGAGCCGGCTGGAAAATGCTGAAAAATTACAATCGGTTACTGTTCATCCGAATTTAATTCTTTAGCACAATTTTCAAAAGAGGTGTTGCACCTAAGATTTTTATGGTAAGCAAAGCACCTTATGAGATGAGGAACACAATTTGATTCACCTCATTTGGAGCTAGGATGCATTTTCTATGATTTTTCAAAGACATGCACAAGAGCACAAAACAAAATGCATCCACAAAGATTTTAAAAACAGTGGCATGCCTAAAACCTATTCTACAATTAAGCACACTAACAAAGGAAGCCAACAAACTTGGTTTCACTAAAAATGGATCTACAGATAATTACTTATGCAATTTTCAAGTTAAATGCAATTTTTAGAGCAACAATTAAAGCCTATTTCTAAACCAATTTACCAAACCATTTTCTGGAGCCGAACCAAGCTTCCAACCATTTTTAGATTAAAGCTTAGGTCAAACCAGAGCTAACAAAATTTGAATCAACTCAAACGGAGCTAAAACGAATTAGTTACACAATTTTGAAGTTAATACCTTTTTCAGTTCACAAATAATTCCCTTAGGAAATTCCTAAAATGAATTCAAAGTGGAAAAGCCTGGGCCATCGATCTTGGATCCAACAGCCCAAGATGAACTGGCCGATGCAACGACGCACGCGCGGAACCACCGATCGTGGACCGTTGAGATCGAATCCAACGGCCCAACTTGAACGGGCGAACAGACGCGCGCACGAACCTCACACGAACGTGGACCGTTGATTTGGAATCGCACAACCTAAACGCACAGGAGCATAGCACACGTGAACGCTCGTGTGAATCTGAGCCCCAGATCCAGAAATGGATGGCTCACCACGACCCAACAAAACGCACGCGCACAGCGCTGGTTTAACAACGTGGGACCCGCCCGTCAGCGACTCAAGGGAATGCTTAAGACAGCCATTAACTGCGCTCACCAATGATTACGCATTTAATGACGAGATCTTTGCCTAATGACACCGCTATAGTGTCGGCGCGTCCGACAACGCACCCGAGCGCGCTCCCGCGCTCACTACCGGCGACTCAGGCCACGGTGACGCAAACCAAAGATGGTCTGAGCTGCACAATAGCCTTGCGCACCTCCTGGGATGACTCACTGCGGCTGAGCCGGGCTAGAACGGCGGCGAGCCGGCAAGGAGTGGCGGTGACACACACGGCTACGATTTATTAACGCAAATGCTCCGCAGCAATTCAAAGAAGCGAGTGCCCGAGCCTCTAGGGACTAATGCGAAGCTACCTGAGGGTAGGGAAGGAACAGAGAAGATCGGAGCAGCTCCGGCGACGTTGAACCACGCCGGTGCTGAGGACGAAGACGTGGAGATGGCGGCCTGAGCAAAATGAGCGAGACCGGGTCATTAGGTTAGCTCTAACAGGGCTCAAGGAAGGTTCATGAGCAAAGAATTGAAGAGAGGAGGAGCTTACCGGTGGCAAGGAAGAAAAGATTGAACTTCGGCCAAATTTGAACGAACACCAAATTAGTTGATTCCTGAGAATGCAAACCAAAATTAAGTTAGGGGATTTGAACAAGGAGAAGAGGGGCGCGAAGTGACACGATTGGATTTGCAAATGAACCACTGAAGCACCGAGACAACGAAGCTTGCTCCACGGCCGACAATGGCGATTTGATAGTTCGGGTGTTTGAGCTCACTCGAGCAGAGAGGGAGCTAAGTGATGTTGCAAGGGTGCTAAAGAGAGGCAAAGGAGGAGCTCGGGGGCTTCTTATAGCTGGAGAGTAAGGAATGGAGCGGACGCAAGCTCAAGAGTGAGCCTCGTCCACGCCGCCACTCAAGAAGCCGAGCGATGGGAGCAGGTGGCGACCACGACTCCGAGGGTGAAAGGCTGACACGTATTTAATGCTTAGAGCCATTGATGAGGACACGGAGTGGACACGACGCTGCTTGCTGCCCACGCTTAGCTCGTCATGGCGATCAAGCGTGAGCCAAATGCCGAGGTAGGATGACTCATGACGACGGCCCCACCACCAAAGGATGTAAACCGCATGACCCGAGTCGGAATAGGGATGAAATGGTCGAGCTAGACCAACAGGCATGGGCGCTGATTATGGCGCTTGGATCGAGATCCAACGGTTGACACGCGATCAAGGTCGAGCGACTCCTCATGAACGCCGGTCCCGATGGAGATCCAACGGTGGAAAACGAACACGCCAAAGCGACCGAGCCAGTACAGTTAGGCAGTTGGGTCGAGTCAAGACCGGGGTCGGGCTCGGACCCAAGGAACAGTGCACCAAATTTGGATTTCAATTTTGAAGCTGAGTTTGGAAGAATTTTTAGGGGTAGCAAACTAACTCCAAAAATTCTGAAATTTTTTAGAGGAGTCACACAGCATCCCTTAAACCAAGGAAAAATATTTCTAAAGGTTGAACACAAGATTCTTGACAAGGGTTGAAAAAGGGTTCATGACTTTAGTCAATTGAGGTTTAGGTTTTTGAATTCCACAATTCTTTTACCGAATTATAGAAAAGTTCAAAACTACAAGATGCAAGAAAAGTTTTAATTTCTTCTCATTTTCTTACATTTGAAGCACATACCCAGATTTGGTTACATTTGAAACACAGACCTAGGTTTGGGAGGTCACATCATCACACGGCATGAAGCCTCCCATGGCTAATGCGCTGTTGTCGGATTACTATCCGAAACAGCAGCGAATTGATTAACCAAATCTCATTTGGATTAGAGCTAATCATGTTTAGTGTTGAACATATGACATGTAGGTCCCACTGGTTCTAAAGCATGATTAGGATTATATTTGAAAAACTTTTAGGCCTTTAAGTGATTGACATGTGGGCCTTATGGCTGTTTAAGTGGAAGTGTAGGTCTTGCTGTATGCATTCGCTAAGGAAAACGATTTGTAGTATGCTTAGAGATAATTTATATTTTCAAGATTAGAGACGATTCATTTATTTACGCCTTCACCATATTTCAGCCCAGACCGAGTCAAAGCTGACTGGGTCAAGCCCTTGACCCTGGTCCCACTGGTCATAGGCTATGGCTAGCTCAGCCTCGGTAGAAAAAGTAATGAATGATTTATAAAATTCTGAAACTGTTTATTTACACACTGAAACATTGGATTAACTTCTAAAATGCATAACTAATTCATTTTAGCTCCAAAAATAGTGAAACCAATTTTGTTATTTTAAATTTTAAATGAACTATATATGAAAATAGGTTTCAACCATGTCCCTGACACAGAAAATATAGTTATTGGAGATTGATCCAAAACCCATTTATTTATACACTAGAAAATGTCTTTAACTTGAAAAATTCATTACTATTTCATATTAACTCCAAAATGGATGAAACCAGTTTTTATAATTTTCATATTAAGTGAACCTTGTTTTAAAATAGGTTTCAAACATGTATCTGTAGCAGAGAAGGTAGTTTTGGAAAAATGATCCACTAACTCTATTATTTTTACTATAGAAAAAGGCTGATAACTTTGAAAATATATAACTAATTCATAAAACTCCAAATGAGGTAAACTCAACTATTTTGGTCTTATAATATTATTCTATAATTATCTATGTAATACTTTGCCTCACCACTACCATACAAATTTTGCCCAAATAATTAAATTACATGAATTAAAACATATTGGAAACTGAAATTCAAACCATCATAACTCTCACATGCTAAATCCAAATGGAATGAATCTTTCACCTAAATTCATCTAAAATCATAATATACCTACTGTATAAATTTCATGCATTTTTGAGTATTTTGAATTTTTGGCTTATTTGGTGTTAATTGCAATATCGTTCTTTCGATAGATATCTCGACGATACAAACATATACATGAGTGTAACCTCAGATTGAACAAGTGGTACAGCCAAGGTGTGAGAAGTCTCCTCTTGATCATATTGCTCCTACTGATTTTAAAATATTTTGTATGGATTTTAATCTCGCCATTGCATGCTATTTTGAAATGTATGTTCATGGGTAGAAGTAGTTAATATCCTACTTGCTGCATTGGCCCTCCGTTGAATGTTGATTACCCTTTTACCTTGAATGATTAAGGCTATATGTTATATGGGTTTGTTTGCTAATTTGTAGAACGATGCTTAGTCGTGCTAGTAGTTGTAGTCGATAACGGTTGATGGAGCTAGTCCATCGACCGATGGATCGAATTGAATCTTAATGAAATTTGAGGATTATATGGATTTGATTATGTTGAATTTGAGGAAAATGTCCAGATCTTTGTATCTGATTATTATGAACTTGTTGATGGGTTGTTGTTGTGTGTTGGACTTGGACGGGTGATAGGGTGATGAAGGGTGGTCCCGGATTTGCGTAGCCCCGTCTGGGTATTTGAGGACCGGTCTGTGGTGTGATGAACCAAGTCTTACGTACAACCATATGCCGAAATAATGGCGAAGGCTTGGCTTAATAATTTGTTGTGTGTTAGCTATCAAAACACAATCAGATTGGCAATTGTTGTTGTTTGGTTTTAATGACTCTCTTGTCAATCTGGTGGGGGCATGTTATATTTTTATTTCTTGCCCTTAAGGGTCTCTAGTTGATAGGGACTTACTTACACAACGGGGTGAATCGTGGTTCTAGCGCGTACGATAGCCTGCCATGGTTCTTAGCCTCAGGTGGTTTGATAGTTAGGACATGACATTGTAACGGCCTCGTTATGCTACCTCAGTCACACTCCAAAGGAAGAGTGCATTGGACGACATTACGAGGTATGCATATCGTGTGGGTGAAGCTATACAGCTCTGTAGAGTCAAATAAATCTATTTGAATAGTCGTGTCCCCGTTTATAGACATCACTTGTGGGAAAGCATGCACAGTTAGCTTATGGGAAATTAAGTTTGGGTTATGGTGGAAAATATTGTGTCATTATGTTAGTTTGTTCAGATCTGAAATGATATCTCGAACGGGATGTTCGCGTGTTAATTTTGTTATGGAATGAATTGTGTCACGAATGGGAAGTTCGTGTGTTGATTATGTTTGGAGATTATTGTTGTTGATCATTACTTACTGTTATACAATTATACAATGTTTCCTAAATGTTTTAAAATGGCAATTTGAATCTATATTGTTTATCTAATTGCAAAACTTGCTTTATGCTGAAAATTGACTAGTGTAGTAGCCTTCCTTTGATACTTACATGCATCCTTATTTTTCTTGAAAAGTCTCGCGAGTACAACTTTCTACTTAAAAATTGTCTATTGTTTAGGTGAGAAGTCTTTCGAATTGGGTAAAGTACTTTAGACGCTACAACTTTAACTCCAGTTGGTTGCTTGTGGGAATGTGGGCATGCCAACTTGGTTATTCCCTTTTTATTTTAAGTTTGTCTTTCGCTGCGATTTATTATTTCATAATTAATTTTGGCCGATTGGCCCTCTTTTCAATGTTGTTGTAATTACAATTCCTTTACTCTTGTACGATTGTGTATGGATGTGATTGCAATGTTGTGTACTAGGATATGTGAATGTTAGCCACTGATCCTTGGGAGCTAACATGGGACACATATCTGGGCACTCGGAATCACTTATTTTCATGTTAAGTGTTGCGCAATCACTTGGCTTGAAACATATCCGATGCCGGGTCCCCACAACGTTGGTATCAGAGCCATACTGACTGTAGGTTAAAGCCATAGCAATGGACGTTACTAGGATTTTGATTTGCAAAGAATATTTTCAAACTATCAAAAGTTTGGCAAAAATGCGAGTAATATAATTCTTTTCTTTCTTACCCATCCTAGCATCTATTTCTTACCTCAAGGTTCAATTGATTTGAGAAAAATCATTTTCTCTATTGTTCGTCTCTCTTTTCCAACACTAGAACTGTTAAATAGTCGTCAGTAAAGAGAATTGGTGGAAGAAAGAGAGAACGACACCTTGCTGCGATTTTAAGATTATGCAAGGGATTATCCTTAGATATTATACACCCTAATTATATTCATTAGCTTGTAGACGCTGGATTTTGTAAAGATCATTTGCTCTCTTTTGTTCTAAGTAGTTGTGCATCGCCTACTAAGGCGTGTATCGCAACTATGTTGAAAAACTAACCGCTGCTTATTTGTATCTTGTGCTGTCCACATGGACCATAGCACCCCATTTTGTTGTTGCATAATTGTGTTCTCATTGTGCATTCATGCTAGGTTAAGTTACCCCTGCTATCAATTGCTTACCTTATGCCTTTTTCCTTGTTCCTTTTGCCGGTTGCTAAGAAGTTGAATGGCAACAGGATGTCGGGTCTTAAAACCCGTTTGATGTCAGAATTAATGGAGGACTCACAGCCCATGGGTTCTCAAATCACTGATGTTCAATCCCCGAATCCTCCACGGCGCAATCCGGAGCGACCCAACCCGCAATTTCAGCACGTGGGTCGACAAGAAGAAGTGGTTCCACCTCAGCCATCCGTGACCGAATTGTTGGCCCAGATGGATCAGAGTCAACAAGACCAGACTCTAATCTTGTAGCAAATTGCTCAGAACACCGCCAGTGTCCAAGGTGCTCAAATGGCAGCGGAAGGAACCGATCTTTATGGCTCCCAATTTGCTGATTTTCTTAGCACGAAGCCTCCCATGTTCTCTTGTTCAGAGGATCCTCTCAAGGCTGATGATTGGCTTCGTACCATCGAGCGGAAGTTGATCATCACTCGGTGCCAAAGAACGAGAAGGTCTTCACGCCCAACCAGCTTGAAGGGGCCACTTGTGTATGGTGGGATAATTTTTGCGCCATGCAGCCCGCCAATCACGTTCCCTCATGGGACGAGTTTCGAATAGCTTTCCGAGAGGCACATGTTCCTTCAAGCATCGTGAGTATCAAGAGACGTGAATTCCTCACGCTGAAGCAAGAAGATAAGTTCATATTGGAGTATCTCAACGAGTTCAATCATTTGGCTCGTTATGCTCCGGACGATGTCTCCACTGATACAAGGAAGCAAGACCAGTTCTTGAATGGGCTATCGGAAGTATTGCAGTTGGCGCTCGCTATACATGACTTTCACAACTTCCAACAATTGGTTGACAAGGCCATTGTGGTGGAACATAAGATGCAAGCGGTTGTAGAATCACGAAAGCGCAAGAAGGCTGCACCAATTTCAGCAAGCTACAATTTTCAAGAACCGAGTGTTTGGCCACCCGCTTTTCCTGAATTTCAAGATTCGACACCTCCGAGAGCCTCCATGCAAGTGTCTCAACCACCTTAGCAAGAGATCCAGCAACGGCAACCTAGAAAGAAGAAGAAAAACCGACACAAGCCTAGCACGTTAGCTGTATGTTTCACTTGTGGTATTCTAGGGCATTTTGTGGATCGTTGTCCGGTGAAGCGCCAATCCATTTCTGATCAGTGCCAAGACTTTGAAATATCCCTTGATCAGCAGTCTGATGATATTTTTCTAAACACCGGTCGTGCTCATGTGAATCATGTCACCACCAAGGAAGCGCAGGAAGCACCCGACGTCGTGTTGGGCACACTTCTAGTCAACTCGACTCATGCGACCATGTTGTTCGGCTCTGGAGCCTCTCATTCTTTCTTGTCAAGAGGTTTTGCTACACTCCATAACTTATCACTTAGCTTGATGCCTACACCTATGATGATTCAATCACCGGGTTTAGAAATGAGAAGCATTCATGAATGCCGTGAAGTCGAGATTGATATCAAAGGGGTCAAGTTTTTGGCCAATCTTATTGTAATAAATTCAGCGGGCCTTGATGTTATTCTTGGGATGAATTGGCTGTCCAAGAACCATAATCAAATTGATTGTGCTCGTAAGTCTATCACTCTCACAAGTCCTCTTGGTTTTCAAGTCGTGATGGTGTCGAAATTGGAGCATCCACATCTTTATGCTCTTAGCGGCAAGGAATTGCCGGAGTTAAGTGAAGTTCCAGTGGTGTGTGAGTTCCCGGATGTATTTCCCGAGGAACTGCCGGGTATGCCACCCACACGAGAAGTTGAGTTTGTGATCGAGCTGCAGCCCGAAACTGCTCCAATATAAAAACGTCCTTATCGAATGCCGCCAAATGAGTTGGTTGAATTGAAGAAACAACTCATGGAACTTCAAGAAAAGGGATTCATTAGGCCGAGCTCCTCACCTTGGGGATGCCCGGCTATATGTGTGAAGAAGAAGGACCACAGTCTGCGCATGTGTGTTGACTACCGTTCGTTGAATGAGGTCAACATTAAGAACAAGTATCCGCTTCCACGGATTGATGATTTGTTCGACCAATTGACCGATGCCCGTTTATTCTCCAAAATTGACTTGAGGTTGGGCTGTCATCAAGTTAGGATCAGATCTGAAGACATTCCCAAGATGGCATTCTCAACTCGTTATGGCTTGTACGAGTACACCGTCATGTCCTTCGGTTTGACAAATGCACCGGCCTTGTTCATGAGTCTCATGAACTCAGTGTTTATGGAGTATTTGGATAAATTTGTGGTTGTCTTTATTAATGACATTCTCATATACTCCAAATCTGAAAGGGAGCATGAAGAACTGTAGCACCGAAAGGCGACTAGAGGGGGGGGGGGTGAATAGACGCTTTCTCTATTTTTCTGCTCGATCGAACTCAACATTACATTCACTCCAATAGCTATAAAAGCTATGAAGATCTACATACAGGCACAGCGGATGACCTGTGTTGAATCTGATCAAACCCTGAAGCACAAGTCTAAAAACACCACACAACTGCATGCACAAAATCTGAGATGGCTTCTCGATTCATGAGCACGACAACATGTTCAAGAGAAATTACAGCCAAAGCAAATAAACTAATCTAAACAGCAAACCGCTGGAACAACACTGATCCGACTAGCACATACTAGCAATAAACAAATCTAACAGCAGCAACGCTATGTGTTCCCAAACTGATGGGACAAGAAAAACAAGAAGAAATGCTACTAAAAACAAATCAAAATGAATCAAGCTGCTAGCTCCTTTTTCCCTCTCCTAACACATTATATGCACATAGCTATCACGCACAACCACTTAAACCAGAGACTCAAGACTCACCAAGTCACAACATTAAAGGCAAATTAATAAACAAATCTTAACCAAAGAAACAACAGATCAATCAGATCATCGAATGGCAAGACGCTAGTGACAAAACACACAAGAACAAAGAAAGCGCCGATAAATACTCAAGATTCTACCAACGCACAGAGGTCCGATTTACGGCGTGAGGCCGCCGCCTAGGGCTCGCTTACTGGTGAACAACACCAAATCAACAAGTTGCAAAGAATAAACAAACCAAGAGCACTAGCAATTAAAAACCAAACTGCTTTCGATCACAAAGAAGGATGGTCATCACAGTAATCGCCGACTCATACCGAAGCATTGGTCGGATCATTGATATCATTCAAGGCAATAAAATAATCACAGCACCAAATAATGGAGATCATGCAACATCAAATGAAACAAAGAATCGCCAGATCTTGGATTGACTCAATGGAATATCAAGGCACTTTACTCATACGCATGAAGCAAAACGCCCTTGAAATTTCGGTTACTGCACCACAACCACAAGCCGCCGCTCGATCTTTCGCTTTTTCATGGCTACAAGCCGAGGTTCTCGTTTCCACGGCGCCAAAGCCGCCGCCACGTAATCGCCAACAACAAGACCCAAAACGTTCCATCTACGGTTCCTTTTATAGGGCAGCCTCTAACCCTAAAAACCTTAATAGGCTTCCGTTAAGGCCCAACATCAACGGAACACACATACACGCAAATTAAAGCGCCGTCTTCACTTCTCTTGACCTAATCCACTTCTTGACGCACCGTCTTGCGCCACGGGTTGGCATTAGGTCACCAAGGCGGTATTTGGTACAATTACCAAAATACCCCTTCTCGATCTTTTCCAAGACCAAGTCCAACTCGTCGGCAATCGCCGCTTCGCCACGTGTAGGTTGATCAACGGCTCCAAGTCATCAAGTCTCTCCGTCCGATCCCACCAAAGACCACCGAGCACTTGTAACGACTCGCGCCGCTTGATCCAACCAACAGACCGAATCGCCTGCTCGATCATCCTCGCCCATTTCAAGCCATGCTTGAGTCCATTGACTCACCCAAGCATCCTTGATCGTTTGGACCTCAGCTCTCCAAGCTTAGTCCCGATCCTCCTCGCCGTTGACCGTCATTGACCTGCAAGCCACCTGCACAACAATAGACCAAGAAATACCAAAAGGCCTTGGACTCCACAAAAACTAGCACAAAGACCTCAAACGCCACACGATCTCTAGGAAAAGCAACTCGAAAAGCTAGGGAGCGAAACACCAACACTAAAAAGCTTACAGGCAACTCAAAAACCTGCTAACACTAGTGATTGGGAGACAAGCTCGACCTAGACTGTGAGAAGAATGCATCCTAGCAAATCATGGGATAAGAAGAGTGCCTAGAAGAGACACGTGCCAGAATAGAGCCTCCTATCTACCCTGAACCCAACACCTGATACGAACCAGATGCAATGCAAGGTAGACTAGGGATACCATACACAAATGTAGGGTATAGAAGCTCGAACCCGAGTCCCACTACTTGGCAAAGGAGATGTAGTCATGATAGATGAAGATCCAATCCTTGAAGCTTCGTGGCTAGTTGCGCCACCCATCATCCTCATCTCAAATTCCTTCGCCTCCGAGAAGTGATAATCATCATTGAAGGCACAAATGAAGAAGAACCAACAACTTGAGGTGATAACACTTGTTGGACCACATGTTCTTCTTCTCACCGAAAGACTACACAAAAGAGACAGAAAAGTCTATGTCTTGGTATCGGGTTAGTGAAACAATATCTAGGGAAACAAGACTCAAGACACATGACTAGCAAGGATATCAAAGAAATGATCCAAAACTTATAAAAGCATATAATCAATAATTTAAGACATGAGCATGGAGATAGACAAATCAATTGCAAGACATGCTATCCAAGATATGATAAAGCCAAACTATCCTTAATCCACAATAAGGCATCGAGCAAGCAAACAAGCACATAGCATATCACCCATCATATATACAAATAAAGTAAAGCATGCTAGTGTAAGCTATGGCAAGACTCATGCATCCACAATTAACAAGAAGGCACAATAACCATGTAAGCATAAAGCATGTTATAGAACAAGACATGGATAAAGAATGCTAACATGCATATCAAGTGAACATGTGGATACAAACAAGAAACATCAACACGAGCAAGATAAATCATGTACACAACAAAGACAAGCTCATGATGACAAAACAGCTCACATAACCAAGAAAATAATGAACAACAATATAGTACATGGATATATAAGCAAGAATCAACAGAGCAAGATAATAAAGGAACAAGACAACACAAGCTCATGTTGATAAACCAAGCTTATACACCCATGGAAATAATGAATAACAATCTAGCCCATGGATACATAAGGTGGTAAAGGCATGATAAAGGATATCAAAGAAGTAACACATACCAAAAAGGTACAAGTGAGCACAAAGATAAGGACAACATGCCAAGATTGAATAATCACGAAAGTAAATGCATGAAGGTATAAGATAGCTCACCAAAACATGTGAAGACGCCGATCATGAAAGCACATGCCTCTTGGAGACCATCATTGGGGTGGAGAAGCATCAAGTGTTCCGATCAGGTGATGTAGCAAGAAAGACCAGAACCTCTTAAGTCCATGTTCTCCAACCCACGTTCTCGGTACCTACACATGAGAAAGGCAAGGTGTCCGAGTCTTGGGTCCCGAAGGGTTAGAGAGTGAATGCTTGGGAACCCAAACCTTGGACACACCACCACCAGAGGCAGTCGAACCATTATGTGAGTTAGCATGATGCAAATGATGGTCCATGCAGGAAGATGCAATCTTATCCTTGGAGGCACGCCGCGAGTGGACAACTCAAAGAGGAAAACGAGATCCATCTCTAGAAAAGTGGCGATAGCCTTACTTGAAAGCACCAAGATGAGAACCAACAGAAGCATCAAAAGAACTCACACAACCTCGCCAGGGTGAGTACCTCAATGAACAAAACGGGTCCACCTCTTGGACAACGGCGAAATCTCGCCTCGGGCAGCTCGTGGACCAAAACCAAAACTATGCAAACCATGTCCACGGTGGCCGTCGACACCACTAGAAAAGGTGTCAAAGAAGCCATCAACAAATCGAGTCTTCGTGCTTGGCTCTTTAGTGTGCATGTCGTGAGAAAGACTATGCCCACTAGGAGACTTAGAAGCATGAGCTCGACGATCTGCTTTTGCACGCCGAAACAAAAGTCAACAAGATGTTCATTCTTCCCACAAAATGAGCAATGGTGTAAAGGTCTACTAGTAGACACAAACAGAGGATGAAGCACCATTGTCACTCAAAGAAGAAGTCCCGAAGAACTAACATCACAAATCGCCTCTCAAGATCGGCACTAGACCCACACATGCCATGAGAAAGGCTATGTGTGTTCCTAGAGGTACAACGACGCACTCGATGCTCAAGTTTCAAACGGCGAAAGCAAAACTCAAGAGTGTGTCCATTCTTCTTACAAAATGTGCAATGGTACTTCTCTTTTGAAGATTTAGTACCATTTGAGAAAAAAGCACATTTGTCTTTTGAAACTGCTGGATAACACAAGAAGAGTCCGAAAGAGTCGAACCCACCAAAGAAGAGCTATCCAAAGCGATGCCACAAAAACCAACATTAAGTGACTCACATTTGGCACAAGAAGACTTCAACTCCGAATGTAAAGAAGCAAGAGAGATCTTTAAAACATCAATCTCGGAGTGAAGGCAAATACAAGAGTCACAAGATTTGGCGCTCATATCATCGCGCAAAGACTCAATGTTGCTCTTCAAAGAAATGCAAGATGTGCAAGAAATTAATGATGCTTTCGAAATAAGCATGTAGTTCAAGTCATCAATTTCAATTTCTAAACGAGCACAATTGTTGCAAAAGACTAAACCATCCTTAAGCAATTTATTAAATTCTAAGCACATGCTACAAGGCCTAGCTTTGATCTCAATAATCTCAGCCCTAGCATTCACTAATTGCTCAAGGTGAAAGGAATTAGTCAATTTAAGCTTCTCAAAATCAGCAAGTATGCCTACACAAGAATCACAATTATTTCTAGCCATAGAACTAAGATTGTCTATTTCTAACTTAGCATTATCAAGCTCATGATGTAAGGCAATACAAGAATCACATGGCATAGAAACATTTGACTTCAAAATTTCATTTTCAGATTTTAGGCATGCAAAAGAATTGTTCAAGTTCTCCAAGTCTACAAGCAATGAATCATAAGCATTCATAGAGGTTTTTCAGTTCGGAGAGCTCATGAGACAAATCCCCCTTTTCGTTTTCTAGCAATTTTACTTTCTTCCTAAGAGCAAGCAGTTTAAGATCATATGAATATAAGACATTTACAAGTTTTTCTTTGCTCACCTTGCTTAGCTCAAGTAGGGGATCGTCCTCATAAGAGTCATCACTATCATCAAAAGGCTCATCATCAAAATCCTCTCCATCATGTTCATCCTCAAAAGCTGATGCACATATGCCAATTGGCTCATTCTCCTCGGGCTCTAAAAATGACTCATCCCTGAAACTAGGACAATCAAAACAAAAGGATTTGCCACAGATATCACAGGAGAAATCCTCCTCAATCGATATTATACTTATCACACGTTCAAACATCTTGTTATGATGGACATCGGCAAAAGAACCACGACAAGATGCAAAGAAGCGCTCACAAGTCCTCATATTTGTTGCCATGCTCAAAGATCAGTAAAGATCACAAAAGAGCAAACTAGGCTCCAAAGACCGGTTAAGATCTATGAGGAGCTAACCGGGCTCTGATACCAATTGTAGGACCGGAAAGGTGACTAGAGGGGGCTGAATAGACGCTTTCTCTATTTTTCTCCTCGGTCGAACTCAACATTACATTCACTCCAATAGCTATAAAAGCTATGAAGATCTCGCATACAAAGCACAAATGGATGACTTGTGTTGAATCTGATCAAACCCCGAAGCACAAGTCTAAAAACATCTCACAACTGCATGCACAAAATCTGAGATGGCTTCTCGATTCATGAGCACGACAACATGTTCAAGAGAAATTACAGCCAAAGCAAATAAACTAATCTAAGCAGCAAACCGCTGGAATAACACTGATCCGACTAGCACGCATTAGCAATAAACAAATCTAACAAAGAAGAAGGCTATGTGTTCCCAAACCGATGGGATAAGAAAAACAAAGAAGCAGCCACTACTAAAAACAAATCAAAATGAATCAAGTCGCTAGCTCTTTTTTCCGCCTCCTAACACATTATATGCACATAGCTATCACGACAAGCACTTAAACCAGAGACTCAAGATTTAGTCGAGTCACAACATTAAAGGCAAATTAATAAACAAATCTTAACCAAAGAAACAACAAATCAATCGCATCAATGAATGGCAACACGCTAGTGATAGAAACACACAAGAACAAAGAAAGCGCCGACAATACTCAAGATTCTACCAACGCACAGGTCCGATTTACAAGCGTGAGGCAGCCGCTTAGGGCTCGCTTACTACGGTGGACAAAGACCAAATCAACAAGTTGCAAGAATAAACAAACCAAGAGCACTAGCAATTAAAACCAAACTGCTTTCGTAAAAGAAGGATGGTCATCACAGTAATCGCCGACTCATACCGAAGCATTGGTCGGATCATTGATATCATTCAAGGCAATAAAATAATCATAGGCGTACCAAATAATGGAGATCATGCAACATCAAATCAAACAGTGAATCGCCAGATCTTGGATTGACTCAATGGAATATCAAGGCACTTTACTCATACGCATGAAGCAAAAATGGCCCTTGAAATTTTGGTTTATAGACCACAGCCACAAGCCGCCGCTCAGATCTTTCAGTTTTTCGGTGGCTAGTCAGCCGAGGCTCTGTTTTCCACAGCACCAAAGCCGCCGCCACGAATCGCTTTTCAACAAATACCAAAACGCTCCATCTATAGTTCCTTTTATAGGCGCCTCTAACCCTAAAACCTTAATGGGCTTCCGTTAAGGCCCAACATCAACGGAACACACACGCACGCAAATTAAAGCGCCATCTTCACTTCTCTTGACCTAATCCACTTTTTACGCACCGCCTTGCGCCGCTGGTTGGCATTAGGTCACCAAGGCGTATTTGGTACAATTACCAAAATACCCTTCTCGATCTTTTCCAAGATCGGTCCAACTCGCCGGCAATCGCCGCTTCGCCACGCAGTAGGTTGATCAACGGCTCCAAGTCGTCAAGTCTCTCCCGTCCGGATCCCATTGGCACCATCGAGCACTTGCAACGACTCCGCGCCACTTGATCCAACCAATCGACCGAATCGCCTGCTCGGTCATCCTCGCCCATTCTGCCATGCTTGAGTCCATTGACTCACCCGCATCCTTGATCGTTTCGACCTCGGCTCTCCAAGCTTAGTCCCGATCCTCCTCGCCGTTGACCGCATTGACTCGCAAGCCACCCGCACAAAGAATAGACCAAGAAATCGTCTCCGGGAACAAGTTCTTCACAACTTGACCCACGTTAGTGAAAACATGCATCATGCAACACATATGCAGTTACAAATATGGATATGACCTAACCCAAAAAAAAACAGTTCATAACTAACATTTTCAATCAGCACAAAAGCCGGTCAGACTGCCGCTGACCAGACAGATCTGAAACTTTGTCGAAAACACTTGAAACTTCAAACCAAAAGCACCATTGCCAATTGTTTCATCATCCTAAGATCTTGAGTATATCCCCATGATATCCACAATCTCCCCCTTGATGAACACATTGGCAATCTCTCAGAAAATGTAAGTTTGTGGTTTGAAAAGGAAAGTACTCGACGTTTTCGTACAAAGGCACAACTTGGTCCATTAGCAAGATAAAGCAATAGAAATGACCAAGCTGGCTTCAGAATAGCATAAATAAGTGAGATAAGGAACAAGAAACAAGAAAGCTTCAAATTCCAGAGAATAGCCAAAAATCTCACTTAGGTCCATAAGAAAGAACAATTGTTCTATTTGACCTTAGATCATTGTGAGGCTTCAAGATTTGCAATTCAAGTTCAGAAAATGCAATAAGACCAAAAGAATGCAATATGAATGCTCCCCCTCACTATGATCATCATTTTAAAAGAGAGAATATGAAATTTCAATTTCTCCATTTCTCCCCCTTTCAAAACTTCTCCCCTATAACTAAAAAACTCTTTATTAACATTACATTTTTGCTATATCTTCTCCCCCTTTGACAATGAATTCATCAAGGAATCATCCCTTCCTCTCATCTAGAGATGACAAATGCACAAGCAAGGAAGAAGCAAAAGAAAGAGCATGCATGAAGTGCAATGGAGTGGCTTCATTTTTGTTTTGATTTTTCACTTTTTAGGTAAAAGAAGCTTTGGAGATTACTCAATTGAACAGGCTAGCATTTCTACCATTACTCAAGATACAACAAGCCTGACAAAGCTAGCAAGATCATGATAAGACATATATAGCAAAGCTAGGCTAATGAGCTCAATATATCACATGTTGTTGGATTAAATTAAGCAATGCATCAAAATTAGCAAGTTCAACAACAGGTATCCTAAAGTGATAATGGCCTTGTCGTAATGTCAATGTGAGATCAAAAGCTAGCAAAGATCATCTAGGAGACAAAATTCATGCAATGAATCATTTTGCTCAAGTTTTGTCAAAACCCAATTCTCAACTATTTTTCATTTGCAATGAATATTCAAGTTGATTAAAGGTCTATCTTAGTAAAGAAGATCCCGGATTAGAGCCATCCACAATTTCTTCCTAAGCTTCAACCACATTTGACAAATTGCATTTTCAGCCATGTGCTAGATCTCAAGCCTTACCACGACCATCTCAAGCACAAAAAGCTTAAAAGAGTGGTCTAGGTCATCCAAAACTCCCCCTGAGTTCATGCCTAGTACAATGGCAAGCCGTCTCATGAGAAAGAATTGGTGAGGTCAGTTTTTTCGCACAAAAGAGATCATTTTTCATTTGGCACAAGGGCTGTTTTGGATTCTTTAATGAACTGAAAGCTCAAAGATGTTCACTTCTAGATTCCAGAGCTAACAAAGCAATTTTGATAGGGCCAATGTCACAAAAGGATCACTAATTGTGCAACTAGCTAAAAGATCCACAAATTGCAATTTTCAGTTCAAGTTATATTAAAATGCTAGCTCAATTTGCAAAGACATTGCTGCACATGTGAAAGTATGATAATTCTAGCAAGTCAAAGAACTAGACACGATCTTGAGCAAGAATTTGAAATACCAAAGCTCAAGAGGGTAATAAGCAAAGCTTTATTAATTAAAAGAAAGAAGCGGTAAAGCTCATATAAAAATGCATCTTTTTGGATTTTCTATATGTATGCAATATGATACAATGAGATGCACAAAAGACTTTAAAAGCCTAAAAAGATCACAAGGATCAAAAAGATCCAAAGAAGATACCATTTGAAGAAGGTATCAGAAAAGATCCACACAAAAGTTCACAAGAACAAGGAAAGTTCAGAAAAGAACCAACTCCCCCTCAAACCAACCCATAGGGATAAATTATCCCTAACTTGCTTCTCAAGGTGGCAAACCATGTTGGGTCTAAATAGACTTTGAGAGGAGATCTACCAAAAGGCCTTGGACTCCACAAAAACTAGCACAAAGACCTCAAACGCCACACGATCTCTAGGAAAAGCAACTCGAAAAGCTAGGGAGCGAAACACCAACACTAAAAAGCTTACAGGCAACTCAAAAACCTGCTAACACTAGTGAATGGGAGACAAGCTCGACCTAGACTGTGAGAAGAATGCATCCTAGCAAATCATGGGACAAGAAGAGTGCCTAGAAGGGACACGTGCTAGAATAGAGCCTCCTATCTACCCTGAACCCAACACCTGACACGAACCAGATGCAATGCAAGGTAGACTAGGGATACCATACACAAATGTAGGGTATAGAAGCTCGAACCTGAGTCCCACTACTTGGCAGTGAGATGTAGTCATGATAGATGAAGATCCAATCCTTGAAGCTTCGTGGCTAGTTGCGCCACCCATCATCCTCATCTCAAATTCCTTCGTCTCCGAGAAGTGATAATCATCATTGAAGGCACAAATGAAGAAGAACCAACAGCTTGAGGTGATAACACTTGTTGGACCACATGTTCTTCTTCTCAGCTGAAAGACTACACAAAAGAGACAGAAAAGTCTATGTCTTGGTACTGGGTTAGTGAAACAATATCTAGGGAAACAATACCAAGACACATGACTAGCAAGGATATCAGCAAATGATCCAAAACTTATAAAAGCATATAATCAATAATTTAAGACATGAGCATGGAGATAGACAAATCAATTGCAGCACATGCTATCCAAGATATGATAAAGCCAAAACTATCCTTAATCCACAATAAGGCATAGAAGCAAGCAAACAAGCACATAGCATATCACCCATCATATATACAGTCGAAAGTAAAGCATGCTAGTGTAAGCTATGGCAAGACTCATGCATCCACAATTAACAGTAAGGCACAATAACCATGTAAGCATAAAGCATGTTATAGAACAAGACATGGATAAAGAATGCTAACATGCATATCAAGTGAACATGTGGATACAAACAGCAAACATCAACACGAGCAAGATAAATCATGTACACAACAAAGACAAGCTCATGATGACAAAACAGCTCACATAACCATGAAAATAATGAACAACAATATAGTACATGGATATATAAGCAAGAATCAACAGAGCAAGATAATAAAGGAACAAGACAACACAAGCTCATGTTGACAAACCAAGCTTATACACCCATGGAAATAATGAATAACAATCTAGCCCATGGATACATAAGGTGGTAAAGGCATGATAAAGGATATCAAAGAAGTAACACATACCAAAAAGGTACAAGTGAGCACAAAGATAAGGACAACATGCCAAGATTGAATAATCACGAAAGTAAATGCATGAAGGTATAAGATAGCTCACCAAAACATGTGAAGACGCCGATCATGAAAGCACATGCCTCTTGGAGACCATCATTGGGGTGGAGAAGCATCAAGTGTTCGATCAGTGATGTAGCAAGAAAGACCGAACCTCTTAAGTCCATGTTCTCCAACCCACGTTCTCGGTACCTACACATGAGAAAGGCAAGGTGTCCGAGTCTTGGGTCCCGAAGGGTTAGAGAGTGAATGCTTGGGAACCCAAACCTTGGACACACCACCACCAGAGGCAGTCGAACCATTATGTGAGTTAGCATGATGCAAATGATGGTCCATGCAGGAAGATGCAATCTTATCCTTGGAGGCACGCCGCGAGTGGACAACTCGAAGAGGAAAACGAGATCCATCTCTAGAAAAGTGGCGATAGCCTTACTTGAAAGCACCAAGATGAGAACCAACAGAAGCATCAAAAGAACTCACACAACCTCGCCGTGGGTGAGTACCTCAATGAACAAAACGGGGTCCACCTCTTGGACAACGGCGGAAATCCTACCTCGGGGCAGCTCGTGGACCAAAACCAAAACTATGCAAACCATGTCCACGGTGCTGTCTGACACCACTAGAAAAGGTGTCAAAGAAGCCATCAACAAATCGAGTCTTCGTGCTTGGCTCTTTAGTGTGCATGTCATGAGAAAGACTATGCCCACTAGGAGACTTAGAAGCATGAGCTCGACGCATCTGTTTTGCACGCCGGAAACAAAAGTCAACAAGATGTTCATTCTTCCCACAAAATGAGCAATGGTGTAAAGGTCTACTAGTAGACACAGTCCGAGAGGATGAAGCACCATTGTCACTCAAAGAAGAAGTCCTGGAAGAACTAACATCACAAATTGTCCTCGCATCGGCACTAGACCCACACATGCCATGAGAAAGGCCATGTGTGTTCCTAGAGGTACAACGACGCACTCGATGCTCAAGTTTCAAACGGCGAAAGCAAAACTCAAGAGTGTGTCCATTCTTCTTACAAAATGTGCAATGGTACTTCTTTTTGAAGATTTAGTACCATTTGAGAAAAAGCACATTTGTCTTTTGAAACTGCTGGATAACACAAGAAGAGTCCGAAAGAGTCGAACCCACCAAAGAAGAGCTATCCAAAGCGATGCCACAAAAACCAACATTAAGTGACTCACATTTGGCACAAGAAGACTTCAACTCCGAATGTAAAGAAGCAAGAGAGATCTTTAAAACATCAATCTCGGAGTGAAGGCAAATACAAGAGTCACAAGATTTGGCGCTCATATCATCGCGCAAAGACTCAATGTTGCTCTTCAAAGAAATGCAAGATGTGCAAGAAATTAATGATGCTTTCGAAATAAGCATGTAGTTCAAGTCATCAATTTCAATTTCTAAACGAGCACAATTCTTGCAAAAGACTAAACCATCCTTAAGCAATTTATTAAATTCTAAGCACATGCTACAAGGCCTAGCTTTGATCTCAATAATCTCAGCCCTAGCATTCACTAATTGCTCAAGGTGAAAAGAATTAGTCAATTTAAGCTTCTCAAAATCAGCAAGTATGCCTACACAAGAATCACAATTATTTCTAGCCATAGAACTAAGATTGTCTATTTCTAACTTAGCATTATCAAGCTCATGATGTAAGGCAATACAAGAATCACATGGCATAGAAACATTTGACTTCAAAATTTCATTTTCAGATTTTAGGCATGCAAAAGAATTGTTCAAGTTCTCCAAGTCTACAAGCAATGAATCATAAGCATTCATAGAGGTTTTTTAGTTCGGAGAGCTCATGAGACAAATCCCCTTTTCGCTTTTCTAGCAATTTTACTTTCTTCCTAAGAGCAAGCAGTTTAAGATCATATGAATATAAGACATTTACAAGTTTTTCTTTGCTCACCTTGCTTAGCTCAAGTAGGGATCGCCCTCATAAGAGTCATCACTATCATCAAAAGGCTCATCATCAAAATCCTCTCCATCATGTTCATCCTCAAAAGTCACGCACATATGCCAATTGGCTCATTCTCCTGGGCTCTAAAAATGACTCATCCACAAACTAGGACAATCAAAACAAAAGGATTTGCCAGAGATATCACAGGAGAAATCCTCCTCAATCGATATTATACTTATCACACGTTCAAACATCTTGTTATGATGGACATCGGCAAAAGAACCACGACAAGATGCAAAGAAGCGCTCACAAGTCCTCATATTTGTTGCCATGCTCAAAGATCAAGAAAGATCACAAAAGAGCAAACTAGGCTCCAAAGACCGGTTAAGATCTATGAGGAGCTAACCGGGCTCTGATACCAATTGTAGGACCGAAAGGTGACTAGAGGGGGTGAATAGACGCTTTCTCTTTTTTCTCCTCGATCGAACTCAACATTACATTCACTCCAATAGCTATAAAAGCTATGAAGATCTCATCTACAGCACAATGGATGACTTGTGTTGAATCTGATCAAACCCAAGCACAAGTCTAAAACATCTCACAACTCGCATGCACAAAATTTGAGATGGCTTTCGATTCATGAGCACGACAACATGTTCAAGAGAAATTACAGCCAAAGCAAATAAACTAATCTAAACAAAGAAACCATTGAATAACACCGATCCGACTAGCACGCATTAGCAATAAACAAATCTAACAAAGAAGAAGGCTATGTGTTCCCAAACCGATGGGACAAGAAAAAAAGCAACCCACTACTAAAAACAAATCAAAATGAATCAAGTGCTAGCTCCTTTTTCCTGCTCCCTAACACATTATATGCACATAGCTATCACGCACAAGCACTTAAACCAGAGACTCAAGATTTAGTCGAGTCACAACATTAAAGGCAAATTAATAAACAAATCTTAACCAAAACAACAGATCAATCAGATCAATGAATGACAAAGACGCTAGTGATAGAAACACACAAGAACAAAGAAAGCGCCGACAATACTCAAGATTCTACCAACGCACAGGGGTCCGATTTTACGGGCGTGAGGCCGCCGCTTAGGGCTCTGTTTTTCTACGGGTGGACAGCACCAAATCAACAAGTTGCAGCAATAAACAAACCAAGAGCACTAGCAATTAAAAACCAAACTGTTTCGGTAACAGCAAGGATGGCTGTCACAGGCAATCGCTGGACTCATACCGAAGCATTGGTCGGATCATTGATATCATTCAAGGCAATAAAATAATCATAGGCAGCCAAATAATGGAGATCATGCAACATCAAATCAAACAGTGAATCGCTAGATCTTGGATTGACTCAATGGAATATCAAGGCAGTTTACTCATACGCATGAAGCAAAAATGGCCCTTGAAATTTTGGTTTATAGACCACAGCCACAAGCCGCCGCTCAGATCTTTCAGTTTTTTAGTGGCTACAAGCCGCCGAGGCTCCTGTTTTCCACAGCACCGAAGCCGCGCCACGGAATCGCTTTCAACAATGGCGCCCAAAACGTTCCATCTATAGTTCCTTTTATAGGGCAGCCTCTAACCCTAAAAACCTTAATGGGCTTCCGTTAAGGCCCAACATCAACGGAACACACACGCACGCAAATTAAAGCGCCATCTTCACTTCTCTTGACCTAATCCACTTCTTGACGCACCGTCTTGCGCCGCGGGTTGGCATTAGGTCACCAAGGTGGTATTTGGTACAATTACCAAAATACCCCTTCTCGATCTTTTCCGAAGACCGGGTCCAATCCTGTCGAAGCAATCGCCTGCTTCGCCACGTGTAGGTTGATCAACGGCTCCAAGTCGTCAAGTCTCTCCCGTCCGGATCCCATTGGCACCACTGAGCACTTGCAATGACTCCCGCCACTTGATCCAACCAACAGACCGAACCGCCTGCTCGGTCATCCTCGTCCATTCTGTGCCATGCTTGAGTCCATTGACCTCACCCGGCATCCTTGATTGTTCTGGACCTCAGCTCTCCAAGCTTAGTCCTGATCCTCCTCGCTGTTGACCGTCATTGACCTGCAAGCCACCTGCACAACAATAGACCAAGAAATCGTCTCCGGGAATAAGTTCTTCACAACTTGACCCACGTTAGTGAAAACATGCATCATGCAACACATATGCAGTTACAAATATGGATATGACCTAACCCAAAAAAACAGTTCATAACTAACATTTTCAATCAGCACAAAAGCCGTCGACGCCACCGACCGACAGATCTGAAACTTTGTCGAAAACACTTGAAACTTCAAACCAAAAGCACCATTGCCAATTGTTTCATCATCCTACGATCATGACCATATCCCCATGATATCCACAAGAATGCCTTCAGCTTGTGTTGAACAAGCTTCGAGAACATCGACTCTATGCAAAATTCAGCAAATGTGAATTTTGGTTGAAAGAAGTTGCCTTTTTGGGTCATGTACTATCCGAAGGACGAATTGCTATGGACCCAAGCAAAGTTCAAGATGTACTTAATTGGAGACAGCCCAAGTTTGTCTCTGACATTCGCAGTTTCCTCGGTCTTGCAGGTTATTACCGTCGATTCATTGAAAATTTCTCAAAAATTGCAAGACCAATTATGAGACCCTCAAATATTGGAATGTGCCGAATTAAAATTATACTGGTAGCATAATTCTTAATTAAGGAACATTGTAATGTCCTTAATAAAAATCATACTAGAAGCATAATCATAATAAGTAACAATCCAACATTTAGGTTCCCGGATATATGCCATGCAATAGTTCCCAGGATTAGTGACTATTGCGCATATATCCTTAATCAACATTGCATCAATCACATACAAGTCATACATTCACATAATTATACATTAATAATTACATCTCAAATTCGGTTGCTACAGTACCAGGTCTGCTACAGTACCGAATTAGATACAAGAACAGATGACCTTGGGTCATTAACCAAAAGAACGACAGCGGAAACAAAATATAAAAGCAAAACCACCAATGGCCCCATCATCCCACAGGCTATTGCGTGGAGAATAAAATTAGCACTACTCGTTAGCGTCACCCAGATCGGCGCTAACGGGCATCTCATAAAGTTATCCATCCTCACTTGCAACAAGAGGTCATAAAACCCTGAGTACAAAAGGTACTCAGCAAGACTTACACAAACTAATAAAAGAAAGTGTATGTTAGAACCTATACAAAGGAATAGAAGTGTATATGCATAAGGTCGACAATGTATAGGCTTAAATGGTTCCATTTTGCATAAAGCGATACATCTTAACCTACAATTGCTATGTTTTGATAAAGCAGTTTTAATAAATTGATTTGGACTAAAGCAGTGAATAAGTGGAATTATAAGCATAAACAGTAACAAGAGTAAATAACATCTCACCATTAAATGTGTATGACAACCATCATGATGAAATAATTCCCAAACCAAAATGAGAACAAAATCTATACAGGTGACATTAATCCAAGCATCGTCCGTAACCGTGGACACGGCTATTCGAATAGTTTTATACCTTGCAAGGGTGTACATCTTTACCCACATGACTTAGTTAGCCCGTAAGCCTCCGGAATAATAACACACTACCTTTGGTGTGCCGGCCAGGTAAACTAAGATTTGGTATTTTTCAACAAGTTAACATTATTGAGTTGGATGACCCATGTGAGACTGATCCTGCTTAAACAAGACTGATAGCATATATTCAACCGAGGCTCACATGTTGTACCGGGAATGCCGACCCAGTCAATTAAATGCGAACTGTGCTCACTACACATATTAGACCGCAATCGGGGCCCTGAAGGAACGTACGTGCGATGTAACACATCTACGCCCTTACTCTTCTAAGAACATCTGATATCAACATAAGTTCCACATGGCATACGACACGGCCCGAAGACTTAAGCATCTATGCCATATGAAATCAATACACATGTCCTTACTCTCCAGTATCCAACTCAATACTATTAACCCTTTACTTAACCAAACAGTGCCCATACACTGCATGTGGAAGTACGTTGGGACTTGAATTAAATAGTCAGAGTTCAGTCCTTAATCAATCCAGACAAGACATCCACATTTCCCAATTCTCGTGCACAAAGGCACCATCACTAGCATCCACTTGTCCAGATTTGAATTGATTGATAACAGGATTTAGAAGCATTTCCAAATCAAATAAACTGAACCAGAATCAAAATAAGTATAATGTATTTATTGTCCCCAAGTCTGACAAGCTAAGCTTGCCAAACTCTAACGTTCTATGGACTGCATGGCTAAGCAAGAGTTAAAACTAAATATTATAACGTCACAAACTACCTTAGGTTGAGTGTATGGTTAAATTAAAGATAAGCCACAAGTTCAGGGTATAGCTAACTAGAAACAGGGCATAAATAGATTTTTAGAAATTTGCATGCACAGTTTCACTGTATTTTAGAATTCTATAGTTCAAAAGATTAGGTTCAACATGGTGCAGAGAGGAAGCTTGCCTTGATAGTAGTATATAACCTCTTGCTCAGGTTCTTGAGGTTCAACAAAAGATTCAACAAACTCAGAAGAACCAGAATCTAAAAGCAAATAAAAGAATTCCAATGAACACAGGAAAAATAGAGAACAAAAATACATAAAAGAATGCATGATCAAAATGGTAATGCATGGGTAATAGTATGCTTAAGCTATAGCTAATTTAGTAAGGGTAATAGCCCATATATACCATCTACTGACAATTATTACCCAGATTTTATATTTAGTTCAAAGCTACAGTAACAGATTTTACATAGACTGGAACAGGGCAGCACAAAATAATTTGATTTCATGACTTAACTCTGTACAAATGGAATACTACAGGATAGTTAAGTGTATAAAACTAGTGCAGTAACTATCTAATCATTTAGTGCCATTAATAGCAACTTATGACTTTAACTTTTTGTTGTTAGTTTGGTCGGTGGGACTACTATCCAAAAACAACACAGACACATTACCTCTTTCGGTTGATTAACAGTACTCTGTAACACTAGGGCTTAAAGTAGAGTTAATACTACCAATAGGTAATTAATGTCATCACTCTCTAATATTAAACCTAACCACCCAATTTAAAAGAAGAAAAAGACAAAAGGGTGATTTTGTTTGCTGACTTAAAACAAGAAAGAATTACTTTCCAGAGTTTGAGTATTTTGGAGTAATATACTAACTAAAGACCCTAATGGATTTTGTGGCTATCAGGAGGTTGGCTAATATCATGAGTCTTTAACATTACCCCAGATTGCCGAGTTTGAAGAAAAATAGAAACCACACCATTTGTTGGTTTTGGCCGACACAACCAACAGAAAAGAAATTTGTAGCATAAAGTGAATTGGTGACTTTAAGAACCTAAAGTAAGATCACTGGTGATGCTAGGGTTTAGTTAGACCCTAATCAAGATGATAAGCCATCATGAGAAACCCTAAATCTTGACTACGATATAAAAGACCGAAAAGTTATAAAAATAACTTTTCAGTTAAAAGAAGTTTGAAATATCATATGAACCAGTGAGTGCTATATAAGGATAACTAAAGTTCTTAGAGAGCTTAAGCTAACAGAGATAAAGGTTAACTCACCAGCTAGGGTTAGAAAAGACAGAGTCAAGCTCTTGGTCAAACAAGAAAAGATCCAGTAACCTTTTTCCTTGTGCTGACCAAAAGAAAATGATGGACTTAGTTTTAAAGATTATTAGACATATTTTTGCTAAGAAAAGATGGAACCTAACTCACCCAGGATGAAGCTTCACAAGGTCAAGTTAACAGGGAGAAGAACCTCAAGTCCAACCTACAAGAAATGACCATATCACATTAACATGAGGGTTAGGCCTTCTTGAAGTTGAACTAAAGGAAGAAAGACCAGAGAGCTTCACCGAAAAAGGAGATATGATAAAGAGCTCCTCCTGGGTCAACAATGGCAGGAACTAGGGTTTATATAGCATGTATAGAATGTGTAGAGCAATTGAGAATTCTCTAGAGACAATGAGATGGCACTAAGGATAAGGATTAGGAGAAAATATCCTCTAAATACTGTTCATCACCACCATTTCGGTCACCACAATGTCCATGGTGGAAAAACCAGAGAGAAATTAAAATTCTGTCACTTACATGCGGGCCCCAGTATACATACAGATGCAACAGACGCAGGAGCAAAACTTGTCATCGACGCAAGGCCAAGGGCAAACCAAGACATGCAACAGACCGCACGCACTCAAAGAAAAACCGATCGTCGACATGCGGGCCCCAGAGAGAATCGCGCCATGCAGCGCACGCGGAGAAGCTCCACGCACAGCCACCGTCCATTCCGAGATGAGCGGCGGTGATGCGGGGTATTAAAACACGTTGAAACGGTATGGATCGATATGGGCCACACGATTCCCAGCGAATGGCCACGATCGAGAGGTCCTGCAGTGGTCCGGACCTCCCACTCTACAAGAATCGTCCGATTCAATGCCAACGCACGCGATTTCTTGGGCGCTGTAGCTGGTCCGATCAGCCCAATCCACCAGAGCCGTGCGATCGCGATCCAAAGGTCCCGGATTGGATGCGCGCCGTGAACTTCGGCCCCCAAAGGAAAATCACCGTTGGATCTAATTTTTACGGCTGAGATCGAATGAATGCGGTTGGTCCGAAAGTCACATGCGATCTGGGCCGCACGCTAAGGATCCAAAGGTCCTAATGCTTTTCCATTTTAGACATTTACGGAGAGTTGGCCTGGAGATCGCGCACCATACGTTCACGATCCAACGGCCAAAATTGAGAGGGGTTTGGGGCGGTCCGAACAGCCCATGAAATCTGGCACGTTCGCGCAGAAAGGAAGGGTTGAGATGAGCCGGAGCTTCAGACGCGTGGGGAAGGGAAAGTGGCCGAGCCGGACTGGCGCACAGGGTTGAGCCAAGTCACTCCGGTTGGACCAAGGTTAGGGCAGGGTCGCTACAGTACTAGACCGGGGAAATTGACCAAAGCTGTTTAAATTGCAAAAAGATTTGACTGGGACTTTTAAAATAGCAAATAAATTTGTAAATTCATGAAATTTTGCAGAATCACTGCTGGGATGATATATTCCCCAAATAAATTTTAAAATCACTGTTTCTTCTTTATAAATACATAAATAATTCATTAATCCAATTAAGGTTTATTTGAAGACAATTGTTTTTCTGAAATTCAAAATAATTTCTATAAATTCAACAAAAATTATTTTTGGTCATAATAATTTATCTGATTTTCAATTAAAATATACCCCAGTCATAATACCAACATTGGATGGTATTTCCTTTTGAAATTTTGATCAAGTTGAAATTGGTAATAGAAATTTGGGAAATTAGGTTGTAACAAGTTGCCTAATTTGCCAAAATGAACAGTAATGACATGAACAGTACTTTATTACTGTTTATTACCTCTGAGGCTGTTACAAACCTACCTCCCTTAAGAAAATATCGTCCCGAGATTTCTTATAATTCAGAAGTTGGACAAAGACGAAGTTGAAATGATATTCTTTAGAAACATAACATCAATTGTCTTTATTTCTTTCAAAGATAGAAAAGAAATTTCACATAACAACATAGTGCTGTTATTACAACTTATGTTACATTGCTTTGTTTAACCTTGCCTTTCTTGATTCAAAGGCAAATATTAAACAGCAAAAAGGTGGGGGTACTCGATTCTCATCAGATCTTCGCGCTCCCAAGTGGCTTCATCCTCGGAATGATTAGCCCACTGAATTTTTAAGAACTTGACAGTGCGATTTCTTGTCCTACGTTCCATTTCGTCGAGGATACGCACTGGTTGTTCTTGATATGAAAGATCTGGTTGCAGATCAAGATTTTCATAAGCAGTAGCCTCGGTTGGAACACGAAGGCACTTCTTTAATTGAGAAACATGAAAGGTATCATGAACTGCCGACAGCGTGTCGGGAAGTTTCAATTGATATGCCACAGCTCCCCGTTTTGCAATGATTCGGAAAGGTCCGATATAACGAGGTGCTAGCTTCCCTTTCACTTGAAAGCGATGAGTACCTTTCATCGGCGACACTTTAAGATAGACAAAATCATCTATCTCAAAACTTAGCTCATGACGTCGATGATCGGCATAGCTCTTCTGACGAGACTGGGCAATTTTCAAACGGTCTCGAATCAGACGAACTTGCTCTTCAGCTTCCAAAACTAAGTCTGGACCAAAGAATGATCTTTCACCAGACTCTGACCAATTCAAAGGAGTCCTACAAGCTCTTCCATACAAGGCTTCAAAAGGTGACATTTGAATACTTGCTTGGTAGCTATTATTGTAGGAAAATTCCACATACGGCAAAGATTTCTCCCAATTCTTGCCATATGCTAAAACACAGGCTCTCAGAAGATCCTCCATTATTTGATTCACCCTTTCGGTTTGACCATCGGTCCGAGGATGATAAGCGATCTTTGAAGGATAATTCAGCCCCATTGCTTGATGAAGACAATTCCAAAATGGGAAGTGAATTGAGATCCACGGTCTGAAACAATAACTTTAGGAACACCGTGGAGACAAACAATTCTAGCAATATAGAGTTCTGCTAGTTGCTTGCCATTGAAAGTGGTTCTGACAGGTATGAAATGAGCCACTTTCGTTAGTCGATCAATTATCACCCAAATGGCATCAAATCCATTCTCGAGATTTTGGAAGTCCCAGAACAAAATCCATACCGACTTCTTCCCATTTCCATTGTGGAATAGGTAAAGGTGAAGGGTACCAAAGAGGTTTCAAATGCTCGGCTTTAACCCTTTGGCAAATATCACATTCAAAGAACATATCGAGCAATTTGCCTTCTCATTTTGTTCCACCAAAATATTTTCTTCAAGTCCCGTACATTTTAGTACTTCCGGGATGTAAAGAAAATTTGGAATTATGAGCTTTTTAAGAATTAACTCTCTCGCCAGGATCCGAGGGTACAACCGAACGATTGCGATATCGAATGGTACCACGAGCATCTTCGTAAAATTTATTGGCTTTACCGCCTTCTGTTTTTTTGATCTCGCTACTCAAAGATCGCTTTTACGGGCCTCCAGAATCTGATCTTCGAGAGTTGACTTAACTTCTAAGGCAGCAAGAAATCCATCTTCGACCATTTCGAGATTTAAGCGCCGAAAGTCAGCACATAAGCTCTTGGTCAAAGGAATTGTTGATAAGCAATTGCACTGTGACTTCCTGCTTAGAGCATCAGCCACAACATTGGCTTTGCCAGGATGGTAATGAATACCCATATCGTAGTCTTTGATCAATTCAAGCCATCTTCTTTGTCTCATATTCAGATCAACTTGAGTGAATATGTATTTCAGACTCTTATGATCAGTATAGATTTCGCAACGATTGCCAAGAAGGTAATGTCGCCAAATCTTTAATGCATGGACTATCACGCCAATTCCGGATCATGGGTAGGATAATTAACCTCATGAGGTCGAATCGCTCGATGCATATGCCACAACTCGCCCTCTTGCATAAGCACACAACCAAGTCCATGGCGAGATGCATCACAATAGATATCAAAATCCTTATGGATATCTGGGAGAGTGAGAACAGAGCTTCAATCAGAGCTTTCAAAAGTCGAAAACTGTTTACATTCCACCGACCAAAAGAATTTGCTCTCCTTCTTTAAAAGCTGAGTCAGTGGCCTGGAAATCTTGGAAAAGTTTTCAATGAACCTACGGTAATATCCCGCAAGTCCAAGGAAACTTCGAATTTCAGGAACATTCTTAGGCTGCTTCTAGTCCAGTACATCTTGTACTTTGCTGCGATCAACAGTAATACCTCCTTCGGATAATACATGACCCAGAAATGCAACTTGCTTGAGCCAGAAAGCACACTTGCTAAATTTGGCATACAGCTGATGCTGGCGAAGTGTATCCAGCACAAGTCTCAAATGATGCTCGTGCCCTTTATCAGACTTGGAGTAGATAAGAATGTCGTCAATAAATACAACAACAAACTTATCCAAGAACTCCATGAACACTGAATTCATTAGACTCATGAAATAAGCAGGAGCATTGGTCAGACCAAAGGACATAACAGTATACTCGTATAATCCATAACGAGTAGAGAATGCTGTTTTAGGAATATCCTCGCCTAACCTTGATCCGATGATAGCCCTAACGCAAATCAATCTTAGAAAAGACACGGGCTCCAGTTAACTGGTCAAACAGATCATCAATTCGGGGCAGAGGATACTTATTCTTGATAGTAACCTCATTTAACGGATCGTAGTCTACACACATCCGTAGAGTTTGATATTTCTTTTTGACAAAGATAGCCGGGCATCCCCAGGGTGAGGAACTTGGTCGAATGAAACCCTTGTCGAGCAATTCTCCAAGCTGTTTCTTCAACTCAAACAGCTCATTGGAAGGCATGCGATAAGGTCTTCTTGAAATGGGAGCAGTACCAGGAACTAGTTCAATCACGAACTCTACTTCCCGATCTGGTGGCATACCGGGAAGTTCTTCAGGAAAGACATCCTGATATTCACACACTATTGGTACTGACTCCAAGGTAGGAGTGGTATCAACTTTCAATGCACCAAGGTGAGAATGAACTGCTCTAGACTGAAAAATGACTGAAAGGCCATTTTTGTTAGTGAGGGATATAGTTCGTTGGGCACAATTGATTTGGCCGAAGTTTTTGGACAACCAGTCCATACCCAAAATGACATCTATCCCTTTAGAGTTTATCACAATCAGGTCAGCCCAAAAGTCTACTCCTTCAATATTAATATTGACATTAAGGCATACTTGATCACCATAAATAAATCTTGACCCAAAGTAATGAATAATATGAGGTGGATGAAGCAGATGCATGACTAATTGATGTTGAATAGCAAACCGCTTACTAATAAAGAATGGGATGCTCCAGAGTCAAATAAAACAAAGAGCTGAACTGAAATTAACTAGGAGCATACCAAGGATAACCTCAGTGCCTCGGCGCTTCTTCATCAATTTGATTCACACGGCCATGACAGAACAGATCGGGTTTGACAAGCGCCTTTGGGGAAGGTGCAGACGACAAGAGTCGGAGATGGTCAATGTGGTAACCCTTTTGCCTTAGCAAAACATTGGTTCGCAAAATGTCCCAAGACCACAATGGTAACAAATTACCCCTACCGACATTGACAAAGAGAGGTGGCTCAGTGTCCACTAGGTCGGGACTGCCCAAATGTGGCGGTGGGTGAAAAGCAAACACCGGCGCCTGGTGGAGCCGAGCCGGCGCTTCGAAAGATCGAGGTCGCCGCAGCCGCGGTGTGACCGAACGCCACTATATGTGAATTGAGTGGCCTTCGCCGCCTGTGAATCTTCCAAAGCCTTGCTCTTGGTTTCAAGAATTATGGCTTTGTCCACAAGATGTCAAAATTTCAAGTCTTGTATTGCCAAAGCCGCCAGCCTCGCACAAACCATTCATAAACGGTTTCGACGACGAGTGTCACTCGAAACATCGTCGAGCATACCGAGCAAGAAAATTGAACTCATGAAGATACTCAATCCGACTTTCGCCCTTGCTTGAGAGCGAGAAATTCTGCTTGCTTGAGCATCATCACTCCTCAGAATATGGGCTTGAAAAGCCTCCATGAACTCAAGCCGTGGGAGTATGACCGTGGGTTGATAGCCGATAATTATCCCACCAATTACTAGTTGGCCCAGTCAGCTGGTAGCTAGCATACAAGACCTTCTCCCTTTCAGAACATTGGGCAATGGTTAGCTTCTTTTTGATCTCCCGAAGCCAGTCCTCTGCTTCCATAGGATCCTGGGAGCTGGAGAACACTGGCGGGTTAGTTCACTGAAAGTCAGCGAGACTACCCTGCCCATGTTGAACTCCTGCTCGACCAGCTGGTGTCGGAGTAGTGGAGGTATTACGCGCAATCTGCTCCAATATGCGCTGCTCGATCCATGCGGTTGCGCCAATTTGCATGAGCACGTCCGCCATGGTGGGTGGTGGAGGAAGCTCCTCTTCCTGACGACCACCTTGCGGACCATGGGATCCGGAAGGGTCAGTCTGTTCTCCCTGAGTCTGGAGAACAGGGGTGGAGAACCTCTCCTCTTGTTGTGTTCGCGAACGAGTGGTTGGTCCTGTCATCCTGTTGCCATATAATGGTTAACAACATAACAAGGATACACTCGTGCTAACACATATAAGATTTGGAGAAAGAAATTAATTAAGTACTAACTTAAGCATGCAACATGTCATGACATGCAGCCAAGTAATACCAACACACAAAAGCACACGGCACAACAAAAAGGTGCGGCTCCCAATCTTACAATATTTCGGTCATACCAACAACACCACACAGTAAAACAGAACACCACCAAAATCGGTCTCCATTTCACCAGAACCGGTCGGCTAGGCCAATTAGCAAAACTTAACAAAACCAAATGCACAACAGTCGGCTATCTCTTTATTAACCAACCAACTAACAGCAAAATAACACCAGAACCGAGTACAGCAAAAGGACAACCCTACTTTATTAACACAATCAGTCCCAAAATGTACAAGTCAACTAGCACAGCACCATGTTCCAAAAGCAAACTTCGGTTCACACCATTTATACAGAACATAGGATATACTATTACACACTATATAATACATCCTACTAGTCTATTACACAGCTAAGGCCGAACCTCACATCCAGCCCCTAAGTGTAGTCATTACGGTTAAAATTCACCGGGAACTCATTTAACAAATGAGCCTCTGGTGAACCCGTATCTATGGGATCCCTAGGACTGATGAGACGAGTAGGGGAACCTAACAGCAAGTGATGTCCACCAGAGTGTGTGGGTCGCTGAGTGCGAGGAAAGCCAGCGGACATCCGGGCCTAACGACATTGACCAAGGACAGGAACAAGCCCAGGCACCTCTGGAAGTCGCAATCCCTGTGGTACAGTCGCAGCTGGAGGGATCTCATTGTTGCCATAAAGCACGTTACGAGGAACGCGGTTTCTGGCAACACCAAGCCTCAATATTCACGTGCCGTCGCGCATTTACGGCGGGTTTCCCATAACTCGCACACGAGACAGTGATAGGTTTGGTCCATGATACGGACCAACCTCGCTAACTCGCGTACGTATGGGTCCTCTCCAAACTGAATCTCATCAAACGCAATCACATCCGACCTAGGGCCATGTTTCGGGAAGTGAACATAGGGTGGCTGAGACAGCTCCGTCAGATCATGACGAAGGAGGCCCATCATCCTACGCGCAGCTTCCTGCACAGCCATAGACTCGGAAGTGGCACGTACGTGGATGCAGTAAGGAACACTACCCACCACCTGTCTGGCGATCACATTAATGATTGCTTGGTAATCTTCCATACCAGGACCTCGGTCTCGACGATAGATGGCATACTCTGGCTGATACGTAAAGTTAGCCCGCCACATCATATCTCGAAGTAAGGCAGGAAATCCATCCACTTCTTCGGCTCGAGTCTCCTTGATCAAATACAAGCCACTCATCTACAGAGAAAGAAAAGGTAGATAAGAGACTGATCTTGAAAAATCAACAGAAAGGTGGATAAGAATTGATACTAAAAGAAGATAAGGAATAAAAGATAGCAGACTTAGATCTTTTAGAAATTACTTTAAGTTAAAATAATATCACAGAGACTCACTAAAGGTAACAACCATGCTAATTCTATCCTCATAGTAACCGTATGCTCGATACTAACGCCAGGAGACCCTCAAATATTGAATGTGTCAATTAAAATTATATCGTAGCATAATTCTTAATTAAGGAACATTGTAATGTCCTTAATAAAAATCATACTAGAAGCATAATCATAATAAGTAACAATCCAACATTTAGGTTCCGGATATATGCCATGCAATAGTTCCCGTGATTAGTGACTATTACGCATATATCCTTAATCAACATTGCATCAATCACATACAAGTCATACATTCACATAATTATACATTAATAATTACATCTCAAATTCGGTTGCTACAGTACCAGGTCTGCTACAGTACCGAATTAGATACAAGAACAGATGACCTTGGGTCATTAACCAAAAGAACGACAGCGGAAACAAAATATAAAAGCAAAACCACCAATGGCCCCATCATCCCGCAGGCTATTGCGTGGAGAATAAAATTAGCACTACTCGTTAGCGTCACCCAGATCAGCGCTAACGGACATCTCATAAAGATATCCATCCTCACCTGCAACAAGAGGTCATAAAACCCTGAGTACAAAAGGTACTCAGCAAGACTTACACAAACTAATAAAAGAAAGTGTATGTTAGAACCTATACAAAGGAATAGAAGTGTATATGCATAAGGCTGACAACAGAAGGCTTAAATGGTTCCATTTTGCATAAAGCGATACATCTTAACCTACAATTGCTATGTTTTGATAAAGCAGTTTTAATAAATTGATTTGGACTAAAGCAGTGAATAAGTGGAATTATAAGCATAAACAGTAACAAGAGTAAATAACATCTCACCATTAAATGTGTATGACAACCATCATGACGAAATAATTCCCAAACCAAAATGAGAACAAAATCTATACAGGTGACATTAATCCAAGCATCGTCCGTAACCGTGAACACGGCTATTCGAATAGTTTTATACCTTGCAAGGGTGTACATCTTTACCCACATGACTTAGTTAGCCCGTAAGCCTCCGGAATAATAACACACTACCTTTGGTGTGCCCGCCGGGTAAACTAAGATTTGGTATTTTTCAACAAGTTAACATTATTGAGTTGGATGACCCATGTGAGACTGATCCCGCTTAAACAAGACTGATAGCATATATTCAACCGAGGCTCACATGTTGTACCGGAATGCCGACCACCAATTAAATGCTAATCGTGCTCACTACACATATTAGACCGCAATCGGGCCCTCAAGGAACGTATATGCGATGTAACACATCTACGCCTTACCCTTCTAAGAACATCGATATCAACATAAGTTCCACATGGCATACGACACGGCCCAAGACTTAAGCATCTATGCCATATGAAATCAATACACATGTCCTTACTTCCAAAGATCCAACTCAATACTATTAACCCTTTACTTAACCAAACAAGGCCCATACCTCGTGTGGAAGCACGCTGGGACTTGAATTAAATAGTCGAGTTCACCCTTAATCAATCCGCATAAGACATCCACATTTCCCAATTCTCGTGCACAAAGGCACCATCACTAGCATCCACTTGTCCAGATTTGAATTGATTGATAACAGGATTTAGAAGCATTTCCAAATCAAATAAACTGAACCAGAATCAAAATAAGTATAATGTATTTATTGTCCCCAAGTCTGAGAAGCTAAGCTTGCCAAACTCTAACGTTCTATGGACTGCATGGCTAAGCAAGAGTTAAAACTAAATATTATAACATCACAAACTACCTTAGGTTGAGTGTATGGTTAAATTAAAGATAAGCCACAAGTTCAGGGTATAGCTAACTAGAAACAGGGCATAAATAGATTTTTAGAAATTTGCATGCACAGTTTCACTGTATTTTAGAATTCTACAGTTCAAAAGATTAGGTTCAACATGGTGCAGAGAGGAAGCTTGCCTTGATAGTAGTATATAACCTGTTGCTCAGGTTCTTGAGGTTCAACAAAAGATTCAACAAACTCAGAAGAACCAGAATCTAAAAGCAAATAAAAGAATTCCAATGAACATAGGAAAAACAGAGAACAAAAATACATAAAAGAATGCATGATCAAAATGGTAATGCATGGGTAATAGTATGCTTAAGCTATAGCTAATTTAGTAAGGGTAATAACCCATATATACCATCTACTGACAATTATTACCTAGATTTTATATTTAGTTCAAAGCTACAGTAACAGATTTTACATAGACTGGAACAGGGCAGCACAAAATAATTTGATTTCATGACTTAACTCTGTACAAATGGAATACTACAGGATAGTTAAGTGTATAAAACTAGTGCAGTAACTATCTAATCATTTAGTGCCATTAATAGCAACTTATGACTTTAACTTTTTGTTGTTAGTTTGGTCGGTGGGACTACTATCCAAAAACAGCACAGACACATTACCTCTTTCGGTTGATTAACAGGGCTACAGAACACTAGGGCTTAAAGTAGAGTTAATACTACCAATAGGTAATTAATGTCATCACTCTCTAATATTAAACCTAACCACCCGAATTTAAAAGAAGAAAAAGACAAAAGGGTGATTTTGTCGGTTGACTTAAAACAGTAAAGAATTACTTTCGAGAGTTTGAGTATTTTGGAGTAATATACTAACTAAAGACCCTAATGGATTTTGTGGCTATCAGGAGGTTGGCTAATATCATGAGTCTTTAACATTACCCCAGATTGCCCAGTTTGAAGAAAAATAGAAACCACACCATTTGTTGGTTTTGGTCGACACAACCAACAGAAAAGAAATTTGTAGCATAAAGTGAATTGGTGACTTTAAGAACCTAAAGTAAGATCACTGGTGATGCTAGGGTTTAGTTAGACCCTAATCAAGATGATAAGCCATCATGAGAAACCCTAAATCTTGAATACGATATAAAAGACCGAAAAGTTATAAAAATAACTTTTCAGTTAAAAGAAGTTTGAAATATCATATGAACCAGTGAGTGCTATATAAGGATAACTAAAGTTCTTAGAGAGCTTAAGCTAACAGAGATAAAGGTTAACTCACCAGCTAGGGTTAGAAAAGACAGAGTCAAGCTCTTGGTCAAACAAGAAAAGATCCAGTAACCTTTTTCCTTGTGCTGACCAAAAGAAAATGATGGACTTAGTTTTAAAGATTATTAGACATATTTTTGCTAAGAAAAGATGGAACCTAACTCACCCAGGATGAAGCTTCACAAGGTCAAGTTAACAGGGAGAAGAACCTCAAGTCCAACCTACAAGAAATGACCATATCACATTAACATGAGGGTTAGGCCTTCTTGAAGTTGAACTAAAGGAAGAAAGACCAGAGAGCTTCACTGGAAAAAGGAGATAAGGATAAAGAGCTCCTCCCTGGGTCAACAATGGCAGGAACTAGGGTTTATATAGCATGTATAGAATGTGTAGAGCAATTGAGAATTCTCTAGAGACAATGAGATGGCACTAAGGATAAGGATTAGGAGAAAATATCCTCTAAATACTGTTCATCACCACCATTTCGGTCACCACAATGTCCATGGTGGAAAAACCAGAGAGAAATTAAAATTCTGTCACTTACATGCGGGCCCATATACACAAGATGCAAAGACACGCAGGAGCAAAAACTTGTCATCGATCGCGGGCCTGGGCAAACCAAGCCATGCAGCGCACCGCACGCACCCAGCAAAAACCGACGCTGACATGCGGGCCCCAGAGAGAATCGCGCCATGCAGCGCACGCGGAGAAGCTCCACGCACAGCCACCGTCCATTCCGAGATGAGCGGCGGTGATGCGGGGTATTAAAACACGTTGAAACGGTATGGATCGATATGGGCCACACGATTCCCAGCGAATGGCCACGATCGAGAGGTCCTGCAGTGGTCCGGACCTCCCACTCTACAAGAACTGTCCGATTCAATGCCAACGCACGCGATTTCTTGGTATTTAGAGTGGTCCGATCAGCCCAATCCACCAGAGCCGTGCGATCGCGATCCAAAGGTCCCGGATTGGATGCGCGCCGTGAACTTCGGCCCCCAAAGGAAAATCACCGTTGGATCTAATTTTTACGGCTGAGATCGAATGGATGCGGTTGGTCCGAAAGTCACATGCGATCTGGGCCGCACGCTAAGGATCCAAAGGTCCTAATGCTTTTCCATTTTAGACATTTACGGAGAGTTGGCCTGGAGATTGCGCACCATACGTTCACGATCCAACGGCCAAAATTGAGAGGGGTTTGGGGCGGTCCGAACAGCCCATGAAATCTGGCCCGTTCGCGCAGAAAGGAAGGGTTGAGATGAGCCGAGCTTGACGCTGGGAAGGAAAGTGGCCGAGCGGATCAAGCCTGGGTTGAGCCAAGTCACTCCGGTTGGACCAAGGTTAGGGCAGGGTCGCTACAGTTCTAGACCGGGGAAATTGACCAAAGCTGTTTAAATTGCAAAAAGATTTGATCGACTTTTAAAATAGCAAATAAATTTGTAAATTCATGAAATTTTGCGAATCACTTCTTTGGGATGATATATTCCCCAAATAAATTTTAAAATCACTGTTTCTTCTTTATAAATACATAAATAATTCATTAATCCAATTAAGGTTTATTTAAAGACAATTGTTTTTCTCGAATTCAAAATAATTTCTATAAATTCAACAAAAATTATTTTTGGTCATAATAATTTATCGATTTTCAATTAAAATATACCCCGATCGTAATACCAACATTGGATGGTATTTCCTTTTGAAATTTTGATCAAGTTGAAATTGGTAATAGAAATTTGGGAAATTAGGTTGTAACAAGTTGCCTAATTTGCCAAAATGAACAGTAATGACATGAACAGTACTTTATTACTGTTTATTAGGGCTGAGGCTGTTACACCAATGACCCAATTATTGAAGAAAGAAAAGAAGTATGAATGGTCAGCGGATTGAGAAGCAATCTTTCAGATATTGAGAGATCGCCTAATCACTGCACCCGTGTTAGTTCTACTGGATGTCCATAAAAACTTCGACATCTATTGCGATGCATCCCACCATGGTCTTGGTTGCGTTCTTATGCAAGAGGTTAGAGTTGTAGCATATGCATCGAGGCAATTGAGGCCTCATGAGATGAATTATCCCACTCATGACCTTGAACTTGCAGCAGTGGTTCATGCTTTGAAGATATGGCGATATTTCCTTATTGGCAATTGTTGCGAAGTCTACACTGATCACAATAGTTTGAAGTATATCTTCACTCAAGCCGATCTGAATCTAAGGCAAAGAAGATGGCTTGAATTGATAAAGGACTATGATTTGGGACTTCATTATCATCCCGAGAAAGCCAATGTCGTTGCCGATGCTTTGAGCCGAAAATCGCAATGCAACTATATTTCGGTTCGACCCGAAACGGAAGCCCTATGCAACGAATTTCAACGGCTTAACTTAATGATGGTTAGCGAGGGTTTTCTCGCTGCCTTGGAAGTGAAACCTACCCTAGAGGACTAGATCAAGATGGCCCAGAAGAATGACAAGGGTATGGAAAGAATCAAGAGTGAAATGAAGGCCGGCAAAGCCAAATGTTTCTCCGAGGACCACCAAGGTGTTTTGTGGTTTGGAAAGTGATTGGTTGTGCCTAATGACATGAAGCTTAAGGAATTAATCCTTCAAGACGCCCATAACTCCCTTTTCTCCATTCATCCAGGAAGCTCAAATATGTATCAAGACTTGAAGCAAAAATTGTGGTGGACTCGGATGAAGCGGGAAATTGCACGCTTTGTTGCCGAGTGTGATGTGTGTCAACGAGTGAAAGCCGAACACCAATGACCAGCGGGTATGCTTCAACCCCTCCCCATTCCAGAATGGAAGTGGGATGAAATTGGGATGGATTTCATCACCGGGCTTCCAAGGACTCAACAAGGGTATGACTCCATATGGGTAATTGTCGACCAATTGTCGAAAGTTGCTCACTTCATTCCCGTCAAGACCACTTATTCAAGAAACCAATTGGCAGAGTTGTACATCTCCAGAATTGTATGTCTCCATGGCGTGCCAAAGATAATTGTTTCAGATCGAGGTACTCAATTTACTTCGTATTTTTGGAATTGCCTCCGTGAAGCAATGGGAACTCAACTATCCTTTAGCACCACTTACCACCCGCAAACCAGAGGTCAAACCGAGAGGGTGAATCAAATTTTGGAAGACATGTTAAGAGCTTGCGTGCTGTCCTATGGCAAGAAATGGGATAAATGCTTGTCGTTCGCGGAATTCTCCTATAACAATAATTATCAAGCAAGCCTCCAAATGTCACCTTTTGAAGTGTTGTATGGGAGAAGGTGTAGGACACCTCTCAACTGGTCCGAGTCCGAAGAGAGACCATTCTTTGGACCGGACTTGATCAATGAAGCCAAAGAGCAAGTCCGTATGATTTGGGAAAGACTACGAACGGCTCAATCTCGTCAAAAGTCTTATGCTGACCACCGTCGTCGTAAGCTGAGTTTTGAGGTGGACGATCATGTTTACCTTAAAGTCTCTCCGATGAAAGGAGTGCAATGCTTTCAAGTCAAAGGCAAGTTGGCTCCTCGCTACATTGGTCCTTTTCGAATTCTAGCAAAGCGAGGATCGGTGGCATATCAGTTAGAGCTACCACCGTCACTTTTAGATGTGCACAATGTATTCCATGTATCGCAACTGAAGAAGTGTCTTCGAGTCCCTACCGAAGCAACTAACTTGGAAGACCTTGTTTTGCAACCCGATCTTTCTTATCGGGAGCATCCGATTCGCATTCTTGAAGAAATGGAGCGTAAGACAAGAAATCGCAACATCAAGTTCTTGAAGGTCCAGTGGAGCAACCATATTGAAGATGAAGCAACTTGGGAACGTGAAGACCGGATGCGAACCGAATATCCCGATCTTTTTCCTTCTACTTGAAGTACCTTCGTATCAAGAAAGGCAAGGTTAAACAAAGCAATGGAAAGGAAAATGTAATAGAATTTCCTTCTAACCTTGTAAGGTATCTAAGCACTATCTTTGAAGGAAATCAAAACAATAGATGTTGTACCTTCTGTAGAACCTTCCTGTTCCACTTCTAATCTACCCAGATCTCTGGGACGAGATCTTTTGTAAGGGGCGAGGTTTGTAACATCCCCATTTTATAATGAGAATTAGTATGCATTTTATCAGCATGAATGACATTTTGAAAATAATTGCATAAATTATTGCACTTGGAAAATATTTTTCAAGTTAAGCATACACTTCAAATTTTGAACTCCAAATAAAAACAGCAACATAAACATTTTATTATCATCTGGAAATAATTTATTGAAATACTAGAATATTTATAATGGATTAATATAATTTTTCCCAAATTTTTGGGACTAGTTCGAACCCTAAGAAAAATTCAGACCCCATTAAACTACCTAGCCTAAGCTTGAATTTATATTATACAAAATATATCATGAAAACTGAGGTTTAATAATTTTTATGAACACTATACAATCCCAGGAACATCTTTGATTTATTTCAGAATTTTTAGAATTTTATTTCTATTTTTAAAGGCTCACCAAACTAGAATCAATAGAATTCAAAACCACCAAACCGCAAGATCATTACTCGGGCTCGGACCAAACTCAAACTCGAGTCTGACCCAGGCAAGCTGACTCGGCTAAATCAACTAAACACACCAAAATGAGATCTTTCGTCCGATTAAAATCTTGTGGTCCACGTGAGTCGCCTGATTGGAAAGTCCGAACGTCCCTTTAGATCTGAACCGTCCAATCATGATCGGGAGGTCCAGACCGAACCCACTTAACCACATCAGCGTGCCTGACTCGAACCCGACTCCGGCTCGCGTTACTTGAGTCTCTGACCACCTGGGCCCACTAGTCAGGGCCTCCTTCAACCTCTCGCTGACTCCAGCGCAGAGCGTGTGAGCCACGGGGCCGCCATGCTCTGAGATTGCTCCGTTGACGCCATAAGCCACCGCCCACCTTGGCCAATTCTAGGGCATCCTCACTTGACGCCGCTTCTTCCTACGTCCTTCCCCACCTTTAACCCGCCTCCCTACTCTCCCATTTCACCTATTCTCCCTCTCGGTGGCCAAGGGAGAAGAAGCTGTTCTTGCTCTCTTCTCGGGTAAACTCGAAGCCATGGCATCCTCTAGCCTTCACCTTGTATGCCATCTCCATTTGAGCTCATCTGAGCCTTTGCCTTTGCTTGTAGAATCCGGGGCCATCTCGTGCTCCCACTATCTCCAGAGTGCGCACCAGAGGCTGCCTCCGTGCGAATATCGTCTCTAGTGAGTTTGTCACTCGAGTTTGCACGTCATTTAGTGTCTTGGAGCTTAAGCATTGTATCCCCTCAACCAATTTTGGCAAACCATCGCAGGAGCTTTGCAATTTGGAATTTCCCTCATTTCCGATCGAAGTCAACTCTTTCATTCTCATCTCCGGCCTGGTGAGTTGTTCATCCATTATTTTCGGTTGTAGCATCTCCTAGATCTTCTTAGTGATCCCATTCTTTCTCTTCTTCTCTCTTTGCTTAGGTTGGTCTCCCCTCGTGAATTCGGGCGCAACCGTCGCCATTAATCGGCGCTACCTTCTACTCGAGCTCCTCCGGCCTACCAAAGACTCTGGTGAGGTTCATTGAACCTCTAGGCGCTAATTCATGCAATACTTAGCTCAATGCACTATCGGATGGACTTGGCCATTTTTGCGTGCATGCGCCGCCTTAATCCATTGTCGCGCCATCGCTCTGACCATTCTCCGCCATGTTCCTACCACCACGGACGGTCGGGCTATTAGCAACCCAGTGGTACCCTTGTTTCACGCGCCCGTAGATCACCACACCGGCGAGCCTCTGGCGAAGCCAGTGCGCGTGTTGTCGGATTACCGTCCAAAACAGTAGCGAATTGATTAACCAAATCTCGTTTGGATTAGAGCTAATCATGTTTAGTGTTGAACATATGACATGTAGGTGCCACTGGTTCTAAAGCATGATTAGGATTATATTTGAAAAACGTTTAGGCCTTTAAGTGATTGACATGTGGGCCTTATGGTCATTTAAGTGGAAGTGCAGGTCTTCTTTGTATGCATTCGCTAAGGAAAACGTATTTGTAGTATGCTTAGAGATAATTTATGTTTTCAAGATTAGGAGACGTATTCATTTATTTACGCCTTCACCATATTTCAAATTTCATCGAGTCAAAGTCGATCGGGTCAAGCCCTTGACCCCGGTCCCACTGGTCATAGGCTGTGGCTAGCTCAGCCTCGGTAGAAAAAGTAATGAATGATTTATAAAATTCCGAAACTGTTTATTTACACACTGAAAAATTGGATTAACTTCTAAAATGCATAACTAATTCATTTTAGCTCCAAAAACAGTGAAACCAATTTTGTTATTTTAAATTTTAAATGAAAAATATATGAAAATAGGTTTCAACCTTGTCCCTATCACAGAAAATATAGTTATTGGAGATTGATCCAAAACCCATTTATTTATACACTAGAAAATGTCTTTAACTTGAAAAATTCATTACTATTTCATATTAACTCCAAAATGGATGAAACCAGTTTTGATAATTTTCATTTTAAGTGAACTTTATTTTAAAATAGGTTTCAAACATGTCTCTATAACAGAGAAGGTAGTTTTGGAAAAATGATCCATTAACTCTATTATTTTTACTATAGAAAAAGGCTGATAACTTTGAAAATATATAACTAATTCATAAAAACTCCAAATGAGGTAAACTCAACTATTTTGGTCTTATAATATTATTCTCTAATTATCTATGTAATACTTTGCCTCACCACTACCCTACAAATTTTGGCCAAATAATTAAATTAAATGAATTAAGACATATTGGAAATTGAAATTCAAACCATCATAACTCTCACAGGCTAAATCCAAATGGAATTAATATTTCACCTAAATTCATATAAAATCATAATCTACCTACTGTATAAATTTCATGCATTTTTTAGTACTTTGAATTTTTGGCTTATTTGGTGTTAATTGCAATATCGTTCTTTCGATAGATATCTCGACGATACAAATGTATACATGAGTGTAACCTGAGATTGAACAAGTGGTACAACAAAGGTGCAAGTACCCTCCTCTTGATCATATTGCTCCTACTGATTTTAAAATGTTTTCTATGGATTTTAATCTCGCCATTGCATGCTATTTTGAAATGTATGTTCGTGGGTAGAAGTAGTTAATATCCTACTTGCTGCATTGGCCCTCCGTTGAATGTTGATTACCCTTTTACCTTGAATGATTAAGGCTATATGTTATATGGGTTTGTTTGCTAATTTGTAGAACGATGCTTAGTCGTGCTAGTAGTTGTAGTCGATAACGGTTGATGGAGCTAGTCCATCGACCGATGGATCGAATTGAATCTTAATGAAATTTGAGGATTATATGGATTTGATTATGTTGAATTTGAGGAAAATGTCCAGATCTTTGTATTTGATTATTACGAACTTGTTGATGGGTTGTTGTTGTGTGTCGGACTTGGACGGGTGATAGGGTGATGAAGGGGTGGTCCTGGATTCGCGTAGCCCCGTTTGGGTATTTGAGGACCGGTTTGTAGTGTGATGAACCAAGTCTTACGTACAACCACACGCCGGTATAATGGCGAAGGCTTGGCTTAATAATTTGTTGTGTGTTAGCTATCAAAACACAATCAGATTGACAATTGTTGTTGTTTGGTTTTAATGACTCTCTTGTCAATCTGGTGGGGGCATGTTATATTTTTATTTCTTGCCCTTAAGGGTCTCTAGTTGATAGGGACTTACTTACATAATGGGGTGAATCATGGTTCTAGCGCGTACGATAGCCTGCCATGGTTCTTAGCCTCGGGTGGTTTAATAGTTAGGACATGACATTGTAACGGCCTCGTTATGCTACCTCAGTTATAGGTTCTACTAAACACTTCTTTTAGTAGTTTTGTGTAAGTGTTACAAGTACCTTTTGTACTCAAGTGCTTTAACCACTTGTTGCAGGTGAGGACGGTTACTTGCACGAAATGCCCGTTAGCGCCGATCAGGGCGACGCTAACGAGTAAAGCTATTTCTATCCTCCACTCAGTTGCCTGAGGGTTATGAGGGCACACTTGGTGGTCTTTTGTTGTTTATACTTTTGTTTCCGCTGTAAAAACTTATGTTCAGCACTGCTGTTTTGTTGCTTTTGTTGAACCGAACCCAGCTTGTAAGGTTTTGTTATGTATTTATGTACTCTGTATGCCTTGTATGACTGTGTGCAATGTTGTAAAGGATATATGTGCATGTAACATCCCAAATGTATAATAAGGGTTTGTTTCAAATGTAATTAAAGGTGTAGAAATTAAAACTTTTTCTCACACCTTGAAACCCCTAAACTCTCATGTAATTCTTGTCCAAGAGTTGTGTAATCCAAAAACACAAAGCTCTTGTTGACCAAAAGTCAAATTCATTTCCCAATTGTCACAAATCGTGTGCCAAACCCTTGGAAATATTTTTCCTTGGCCCTAGAAATGTTGTGGAGCCTCTCTGAAAAATATCACAAGCTGTAAAACTTGTTTGATAAATTGTGGAGGTAAAACAATCTTTTGAACAGCCTTTAAGAATTTTCTGGGAAAAATGCAAGGCATAATAACCTCTGGAAATTTTATGTAAGGTTAATCTTATTGTCAGCAAGCTCTAGTTAATTTTTCAACAAATTTGGAGTTCATTTGCTATCTGAACTAAATCCTCATATGTCACAGCTTGTCTATTAATTTAAATAAACTGGTTTGACTTGGGTTGAACCGCTTTGCAAAGCAGGTCCAACCCAACCGCCTCCCTTAGCGCGTCAGACCTCCTCTCCACCTTGATCAGGTCGTAGCCGTTGGATTTACATCCAACCGCCACGACCTCCTCCGCGCCAATACCGCAAAGACCTCCCTCACTGTTAAACTAAGCAAACCTCCCATTTAAACGAGGTCGTGGCTGTTGGATCAGATCCAACAGCCCACGACCTCCCCTCAAAATATCCAACAGACAAGACCTCCCCATCTCATGTTGTGCACCGTTGATTTAAAATCCACTGATCACGACCTCCTCCTTGTCTTGTGCGCATCAGACCTCCCCGCACACGTGAGGTCGTAGCCCTTAGATTTAAATCTAAAGGCCAGGACCTCCCCATCCACTTAATCCAACGGTGGATGTGAGGTCCTGTTCTTCTCCTACCTTGGGCGCGCGTGCGAGCCATGGCAGTGGGCAAAGTCAGAGCCTTGTCACATCCAACGGCTCTGCCCTGCAAGCATTAAATGCGCGTCAGCCCTTTCTGCCCCTAGCCCAGGTTCTGACCACCTACTCTGTCCTCTCCATCATGTCAACTCCATGGACCTCCCGTGGGCTAAGCTCACCATGAGCTTAACCCTAGCTCTGGAGCCCTGCCTCTCCAAATTATAAAACCCCATTGGGTTCCTCCCGTAGCTTCTTTGGCACACTTTCAAGTTCTAGCTTGCACCTGTGTCTTCTAAGCTTTCTCTCCTCTGACCTTTCCCCCCAATCGCCATTGCTGTGACTTGGAGCTCGTGGTGAAGGCTTGCTCCAGTGGCTCCCTCTCAACCTTTTGCTCATTTTAAGCTCCCCCAAACCTCCTGGAGTTGAACCTAACTCTTTGTTAGGTTGACCTTTTCAGGAGTGAGCTAGTGGAGCTTGGAGCTTGGAGCTTAGGCAGTGGAGCTTCTCATTTTCCCCAACTCCGACCATCACCGTCCTCGACCTCCCCAGCACCTCCGCGACCTCCAAGTAACCCTCCTGGTAGTCCCGTAGATGCTGGCACCCGCGTGTATGGTGTTGCGGAGCTTTTCTTGGGCACACGCTTGTATGAATGCTGCGGAGCTCAATTTAGCTGCTGTCATTTTTGCCGTGTTGTGCTATCGTGCTCCTCTCCGGCTCGTCGGCGCTCAAGGCCATCGCCGCCGTTGAGAGGAGGACCGCAGTGTGCGCAACCCTATTGCGCACACGTTGGTGTCCTTGGTTGTCGCCGGCGAGGTCTGCATCGCCGGCGAAGACCATTTCTTTGCGCTCAGGTTTTGTCGGACGAAAACGGCAGCGCCGTTGTCGTTTTAGGACAAAGATTTGCCGCTTTAAATACCTCAATCATTGTTAATCATTGGTTGTGCCTTAAATGCCTTTAATCCGCCCTTTGTTGCGCATTTAAGACCTCGCGCGCAGACCTCCTCGCTGTCCCGCGCGCATTAACTCCCTGTCCGAGCGCGTGCGCGCGCGCAAGCGCGATGGCGCTGGATCTGGGCTGTCCAAGACCTCCTCCGAGGAGATCTTGAACGTCCAGGACCTGCCCCACGCGAAATCGTGGCCGTCTGCACCTCCCCGGAGTCTGCAGGACGTTGGACCTCCGCGAGGACCTCCCGAGGTCATCTCAGCCGTTCCTGTCCTCCCTGTGTTGATCGCAGCCGTTGAGGACCTCCCTGTGAGAACCCGGGGTATTTCACTTGTAATACTTAACCATTAAGATGATTCAAGCATTACAAATCAAATATCACGACTCTCGGCGTATATGTACTTCCCAGAATTGCAGTACACATACCCCATACAAAAATTAAGCATCCAATCCATACACAAGACATTACAAGCTTACAACAAAAAGGACATACAAGATCAAATTACAAAAGGGGCCGACCGGCCAAATAACAACTAAAGAGATAATTAAACAGCGGAAGCAATAAGCCATAAGATGGCGATGAACAAAAGCCAAACGGTTTGCCATTACCCACAAGGCAACCGACCGGGCCGCCAAGCTAGTCGTCCTGCACGAAGTCGGTCTCACAATAGTTGATCCCTTGGGGATCAACCTCCTCTGCAACAATTAAATTTAAGCATAGCAAATGAGTACAAAAATTGTACTCGCAAGACTGACGTGTGAGATAACAGACGTAATATTTAGCTACATGCAAGCTTTATTTAAGTGGAGGAAGGCTCTAGACTTACTTTTAGCATAAAGCAAGTTTTCATTTGCAATAATGTAATAGATTTAAAGCAATTTGACAAACTGAATTTAAAGCTTGAAATAACAGCGAGTAATAATAAATAAATGGTAACAACAACCTGGAAGTGACTAACCCAATAGCCACCACAACAATAGCATGAATTACCCATTCATACCACCCACATCAAGTTTTAATTAAAGGTTATAGTCTAACTCTTGCAAAACCTAACCAAGCGTGTCCATAACCTAGGACAAGGCTATTCGAATAGTTTTAACCCTGCAGGGGTGTACCACTGTACCCACATGTCAGACCGCCTTTTCGCCAAGCTATTAGCACACTTCCTTTGGTATGCCGGCACGGCTAAGTCCTACGAGACATTTCCAATGGATTGAGCTAATTAAGAGTCGCGACAACCAGCGGAGTAGGACGCACCGGCCCAGGCTAAGCAACTGCAGGTGCTCCCATCCTTACAAAAATATTTTTACCACCTGTGACCCCCAATTAACACCCCCCAAAGTACTAAGTCAAGAGGGGTCCCATATGTCCCTCATGTGGTTAGTACGCAAATTGCCTGATTAGTGTGACACAAGATGTTCGGTCCTTGTTGACTCGGGCACCATTCCAGTCACACCCAAAAGATCACACCATCAACCATTGTGCCCAAGTCTCAAACATTTTATTTTTATTTTCAGTTTTTCATTTAACAAAGTAACAAAGCACAAGGTGCTGAGCATAATGATAATAATAATTTTGTGTGATCAAGGTCATCGACTAGGTCGATAACCGCCCAATCTACCGGTAGCTAAGCAATTCTAAGCATGACATCGCAAAGACAACCTAGAGCATAATTAAATCACCGGGCTCTAATTAACCAACGATGTTAATAACTTATGGTTTGTGGTAGGGGATAACAATTTAAGGGCAACTATGCAATAGGTTTAGCTACCTCTAATCGGAAAAATACTTTGACACAAAAGCATGCATACATACAATTGAAACAAAGTATTAGATTTGAAAGTAATAGGACATAAGTATGATCAAACTGCTTGCCTTGCTGTGGAGGATTATCTTGCTGCAGAGGAGCACTCTCGCTATCAATAATATCGTTAGAACCTAGCGAAAGAAATCCAAAATCACAATAAGAACGAATAACACCAAAAGACGCAAAAATTCAAATTCACCCAAAAATTATGAAAAATTCACAGAAGGAAGAGCATGAATTTAGATGAATTTAGCAACAAGAATCAACTTAATCGGATGCTCTATGCAAAAGTTATAACAGTTTGAAGGTCAGTTTTCAGGAAAATCCCATTTTAATTGCAATCTGCTACTATTCATGTAATTTAAATATTTGGCGAAAATTTCCAAAACAGTGGTGCACTTGAAATTTTTATGGCATGAAGAGCACCACATGAGATGAACAATGGAATTTTATTCATCTCATTTGGAGCTAATATGAATTTTCTATGAATTTTCCAAGTTATGAAAGTAGTACACAAGTTATATGTAAAATAAGATTTTCAGCAACAGTATCATGCTCTTAACCTATTTTACAATAAACTACACTAACATAGGATTCCAACAAAATTGAGTTTACTTAATTTGGAGTTACAGGGAAATACTTATGCATTTTTGAAGTTAAAATAATTTTTAGTCCGACAATAATTCGTTTTGGGAATTTTATAAACCACACCCACCTTTTCTCAAAGGGGCTGACCTAGCACTCGCAAACACTCTTACTAGGCATTGTATGCATACATCTACGATGATCATACAGTCAAAATCAATCCTCTTATATGTTCTCATGATTATTTTAGTTAATCATTAACTAAATTGATACCGGTTAAATGAGAGTTTCTTAACATGACTTGCATGGAAGGTCTAGCACATGTTAATGATTATTTTTTTGTTATTATTTCATATTTATCAAGGAAATTCCATGTTTTAAGTGTGTCCTTTTTATAGCCATACATGACTAAGCTTTATGCTAAGGTGCAATTATTATTGGGTTAACTTCCAACTAATGATTTGTAATCTCGAATTGCCTTACCATCTCAAATCCTATTGTTACTATTGCTATTATCTAAACTAGGGCATATGGTTTACTGTCACCTTTAATATCCTTATTATCCTTAGGATTTTTCCTCTGATCATTTTGTTGGTATTGAGGTACTGTTAATTAGATTTTCCTTGCACATAAATCAATTATTTAGTTGTTAATTCATCTGAGTATTTAAATAGCTAGTTGAATCAACAACTTGTTTTAGAAAGGACGATATCTTCTTGCCTTTTCAATTCTTCGATTATCTTTTACTGCTCATACAATTTAAGTTGAGGATTTATTAAGAGAGTGTTTGTGACGGAATTTCTTTCAAATTGACTAATTGAATTAATAATCCTCTCTAGGTACTAGCATCAGTAAGGTTCCAAGTTCACTGTTAATTTAATTCTGCATGCAGTCACTTTCTCTGGGCATTTTCTAAGTGTCTATCAATTAGGCTTCATACTAGATCAACTACCCAATTGTTAAACCAAACTTGAGAGATTAAATAGTCTTCACAGTGTTCTTTAGCTTAATTGAATCATTACTTTTCTAAGTACTTATATTACAAAGTCACTAGCCTATTGCCATCTCTAGTTATTCCCAGATTTTGCTTTCTGTTCAAAAACTTAAAACTGAAAACGTTTCTCAGAACTGCAATGCTGCTACTAAAACATCTTCAAATTGGTAATGCATTTTAAGTAACCTAGATGATAGCCACAATACTTGCTTGCATTAGATGGTTGGCCTTTTCCATTGAGGTATACTGACACTTCAAAGTTCTAACTGAATTCTTTTCTGATCAAATAACTGTTCACTCAACAGACAACAAAGTCTTCTTCAGAAATGAAATATCATTGTCTAAACTTCTCACTGATCCCATTGCTCATTTGTTGGAAAACTGGGTGATTCAACACCAACCTAGCTTAGGTGAAACGACAAAAGTTCTAGCTACTGGTATTGGAACACCACTAACCCATTGTTAGTTTTGACATCTACAGACTTCTGTACAGTTTAACCAAAAGACAAAACAACTCATCTCTGAACTTAAGGTGCTATCCTCAAATCAATCTTAATTTTTGTTAATCATCAAGAGTGACCTAATTAGTAGCTACACCATTTGTTAGCAGCCACTTTGATTAACTTGGCGAGGGTTTCCACTGATCAGTGGCAGAGAGGGCCTTCCAGAGACGATGAACAGGAGGGGCTCGGTCTGACAAGGAGCGGCGGCCATCGCCGGCAATGGGGCGGCGGCGAGGTAAAGGGGATGGCCAAAATAGAGTGCCAGGGGGTTAGTGACCCTAGGGGGTGCCTTGTCACGGCTGGACATGCAGCTGAGCGGCGCGACGACGGTGGCGGCGGCCGACCATGGAGGCGTCCTGGCGAGGAGACGCTCGGAGGGTAGGGACAAAACGGTGGAGGCATGAGCATACCTAGGGTACCGAGCACGTTAGTGTGGTCAGAAGGAGCTAAGGGGACCGGAGGCGGCCTGGCGGCGGCAGCCGTGGCGGCAGCACTGAGAGGGAGAGGGCACCAAGGAGTGATTAGGGCGGGTAAAGGAAGGTCTAAGCTTACTCAAGTAGAGAGGAATTGGAGTGAAGGCCGTCGGAGAAGAAGCCAGAATGGAGGCGCGATTTGGCGGTCTTGGGAAGAAGAAGCACTCGCAGCTCCACGGTGGTCCAAAGCCAAAATTGGTTGAGGTCTTTGGCTCCGGGAGTGTCGTGACACGCCGTGACGCGTACGGCGGTGGCCGGAGTTCACCGGAGCAGCTAGGGAGCTCGGGGGCAGCGCGGCCGACATTCGGAGCTTGGCTTGAGCTCCTAGGTGTGTAGCAGAGGAAGGAGGGGGAAACGGAAAGGAGGGCAAGGGAGTCTCGGGTTGGCTTTGTAGGTAGGCGGGGCGGCACCCAATGGTGGCGACCATGGGCGGCGAGGCGTGGCGACCATGCACACTGCACAGCAGAGAGAATGGCGCGTGGCTCCTGCATGGCGGAGGAACGAGGCCGCGTGGGCGAAGCCGAAAGCGAGACCATGGGCGGAAGGAGGAAACCGGGGGCGAGCGGAGGAAACCATGAGCGGGCTGGTCCAAGACCGGGGGCGGAGATGGGCAGGCGCAGAGAAGAGCAGCCGCGTGGAGCGTTGCTCCTGCCCAAGGTAGAAGATGGCCTGACGGCGTGGGCCCGGGTGGTCAGTGGCTCAAGGCAAATGGGTGCACGCGAGTTGGTCTGGCCGAGCCAAGCGACTCGGGTCGGAGGAACAGTGTTAAGCCTGAGTTTTAAAATTAGTTTGACCAATTATCAATAGGTTTGACTGAGGCTTAAAAATTAGAAATAATTCTCTAAAAATTTTGAAATTAATCAGAGGGGTTCCTGGGACATCCTAGTGTTTATAAAAATTATTAAATATTACTGTTCATGATTTATTTGCTTAGTTTAAATTCAAACTTAGAGAAGGTTATAGATTTGAGTTTGAATTTTCTGAGGGTTAAAACTATCCCCAAAAATTTGGGAAAAATTATATTTATTCATGATAATTATTATGTTAGTTGAACAAATTATTTCCAGACGATGTTCATAAATTTTTGTTCTTGTTTTCTTTTGGAATTTAAATTCGAAGTGTATGTTTTCTTTGAGTTCAAAATTTTCAAAAGCAACAAGTTATGCAATTGCTCTAGAAAAAACCAATGCATGTTCAAAAGTTTTAATTTCTCCTCATTTTTATACATTTGAAACACAACCCAAGTGCAATAAATGATGCAAAAGATTTAAAAACACTGTGCATATTAATGAAATGCATACTAATTATCATTTATCAATTTGGGGATGTTACAAATCTACCCCCCTTAAACAGAATCTCGTCCCGAGATTCCGGTAGTTCGGAAGTCGGAACAAAAGACTGTGGCAGACCTAGGTGGGTTTGGTCACGAGGTCACACTTTGGATTTTGTCGCAAATCGAATTCAAATCCGAAACAAGTGAGGTGCTTTCTAAGTTTTTGGTCCTATAGAGGGAAACTTTGCCGAAGGTTTGTTAAGATCCTTCTGTTAGGTGTTTTCTAGGGGGTTCTTTCAACTCTAAACGAAATGCACCATCTGTTGTCTTGATTTCCTTCAGAGGTAGCGCCGGAAGATCTCAACGAAGTAACATGACGTAGCTGACACATTTTTCTTTCCATTTCTTTGTTTAACCTTTCCTTTCTTGATTCGAGGGCACTTCTGGCAGGCCAAACTTCATGTCGTCTTTCGGTAGGACGAAAGAATTCTAACTATCTATGAGGGAAGGAGTTACTATAGAGCAGAGACAAGAAGTTAAAGCAAGTTTTATGGTAGTCTTATTTAACCCTTACTTCTCTAGTTTTATCTTCCTGGCTTGGAGATGATGCATTGGATGAATGCATGAAAGGTTGCATATATGAATTTAACTTTATGACAAATTTAGGTTAGATTAGTGAGAGTGCAAACTTCCACATGCATGCTTACATGATCCTATCAAAGTGCAACAAATAATTTCATTTTGTTAGATGAGCATAAGATTTGATAACAACAAGAATTCATACTAGCATGTCCTAGTTCTTAATATAGAAATCAAACACTCAATTTGATAACTAGAATAAATGCTCACTAAGGCCTACTCATGCTAGTGAAATCATATCAAATTCTACACAAGCATCCAGAAAGTTCACCCTCAAACAAGCCTACTCCTACAAGTATTATCATTTTAAAGTTCACTCATGCATTAAGCTTAGGATCTAGTTCACAGATTTTTGTTTAAAGACTACTAGTGAGCAACTAGAGCTTGGGAAAAATATCAAATCAGCTAGAAAAATTCCAGAACAATTCTGGGATGTTTCTTGGACACTAGAGATGCTAGAAAAATTAGCCCTACACATAAAACTCAGGTTCTGGTTGGTACAATATTTCAGACAATAAAAACAAGAGATAAGCTCAAACACTAGTGAAATTAAGTTCCAAAATTCCAAGAAAATTCTGGCATGTTACTGAGGTGATTCTTAACACCAGAAAATTGGTTACTAGCAGTTTACACCTACCTATTAGTACCAGATTCAAAATTGGCCAGAACAGCCCTGCAAAGTGTTTGATTTAATATCTAGAGAAACAAGTTCAATAAATTCTGGAAAAATTATATTTATTACTACACACCATCAGGTTATCATGTGAATAATTTCAAGATTTTAGGATCTACCATCAATTACAGAAGTATTTTTCTTTCAATTTAAGTCAAAAATTGCACCAAAACAAGAAATGAGTTTCACTTTGCATAAAGAATAATTGACTACATAAGCAAACCTAGCATGGTTTAAACACTTTCAATGGAACAACATAAAAATGAGCTACTCTTAGATCAAAACATAATAAGTTCACTTCTCATTAACTAAAAAGACAAGCATGTACTTTACTTCCATACAACATCTAGCACATCAAGCTATAATATACACGACATTCAAAATTTCAGATTCATGCAAGTAATCTATATGAGCATGGTGAGTTGTTAAATTCCAATTTGGCTAATAATGTTAAGATAAAGCAAGTTAAGGGCAATTTCAATTTATACTTCTACATGTTAGTCATTTTCATGCTTTAATCACTAAGATGAACTACTAACCATGCTTCTTGATTTATACAACTTGAGTAACATGACATGCTTGAGTTAATTTAGGAGCTATATGCATAATCAAGGTATAAGAATCAAGATATCAAATACATAATTTTAGGTGTTTTCTACCCCCCTTAAACATTTTGGGGCATAAAGGATGAGGTGAGGAAAGAATAAGCATCCACTTAAATAAAGCTTGCATGTAGCTAATTATAGTTCTGTTATCCTAAATGAGTCCAAAGCCTCATCCACTTAAATAAAGCTTGCATGTAACTAATTATAGTTCTGTTATCCTACACGTCAGTCTTGTGAGTACATTAATTGTACTCATTTGCTTTGCTTATGATAATTGTTGCAGAGGAGGAAGGTGAGCCCGAATGGCCTTACTCGTGAGCTTTCTTTGTGGTTGTATCTTCGACTAGCTTGGCGGTCCTGGCCATCTGTTACTGTGGGTAAAGGCACACCGGGTTGGCTTTTTGTTTTGGCCATCTTTATGGCACTTTTTGCTTCCGCTGTTATCTTTGTAGACTTGTTGTTATTTGGCCGGTCGGCCTCTCTTTTGTAATAACTATCCTTTATTTATATTAACTTCTGGTTTGTTGCTTGTTCTGTTCTATGTGTTTGAATGGAATTGATGCAATCTTTTGTAATGGGTTGTATGTACTGCATCCATGGGAAGTACATATATCTCGAGGCACGGTTTATTTAGTTGATAATACTAGGGTCAATTGGATGACTAAGTATTATGGGCCTAATAAAACGGGGTCTCACAAAAGTTGGTATCAGAGCCATCCTGACCGTAGTAACCCAAGCTTGGTCGCCTTTAGGATATTTTGGAAAACTTATTTTCGAAGTATCAAAGAGTTTATGAAAAGCTTAAGTAATTCTCAGATTTTACTCCTTACCTATCTTAGCTTTCTATCTCACGTTGCTCTAGTTTGAGTTTTAAAAGATGTTTTCCTCTCCTTCCCTCAAAATTAGTTGTTATCGATTAATTTGGGTTTTGGGGAACTTATGAGAGTTCTAAATTTGAAGTCTTGGCTGTCTTTTGGGCGAAGAATGGAAGTATTTGGAGATGGAATTCAAATCTGGAAATTTAGGACAGCAAGCAAGCTCAAGCTAGTGATTGAGGTAGAAAATAAGAGGTTAATTCAACTAAAACTTGTGGGAATAAAAGGGTAAGATGTGATACTAGTTAGCTAAGTATCTAACACTTATTTCACTGATTTAACCTTGCTCTTTAGTAGCATTAGATCTCACCTTACAATCTGATTTTTATCTTCTCGATCAATTACTCGTTCATTCAATACGGGTTAGTTGTGTTGAGAAGTTGAGCTTTGCTTTTGGTGATCCTTTGCTGTTTTTAGAGTCTATTAGAAGCTTTTTAAAGTTTAATTACCCGCTGTTTTTGGCTTTCGATGTGGGCGATATTCCGTTCCCCTAGTCGTTAGCTTTTGCTTTCTTTACGGCTTTGTTTTTCGGGTTTAGTTGCTAACCAAATTTCATTGTAACAGATGGCGGGACCTTTTCGTAGCGGCCAAGGCGGCAAATGGTCCAGACGAGGAGCTTCCTCCTCCTCCGACCATGGCCGAGGTTCTTCTTGAGATCGGCGCAACCGCGGATGACAGAGAGTTCTCTCGACGCGTCATCGCGCAACACCACCGCCTCTTACCGGAGCTTCAGGATCTGGGCAAGGGAATGCCCATCAGCCGCGTGGAGGACTCACAGAGTTTCTTCGTACCCAGCCCCCTACCTTTTCTCGGTCTGAGGACCCATTGGATGCAGACGATTGGCTTCGTCTGGTGGAGCGGAAGCTTCGCATCGCGCAGTGCCAGGAGCATGAGAAGGCGCTGTTTGCATCGCACCAGCTTGAGGGTGCAGCTTTGTCATGGTGGGAGAGTTTCCTCGCCATGCAGCCCGCAGACCACACCGTCTCTTGGGAGGAGTTTCGTACTACCTTCCGTCGATCTCATATCCCTGCCGGCTTGATGGAGATCAAGAAGCAGGAGTTTCTTGCGCTCAAGCAAGGGCATAGCTCAGTCATGGAGTATGTCTACGAGTTCAACCATCTAGCTCGTTATGCTCCTGAGGATGTGGCCACTGATATGGCTAAGCAGGCCAAGTTCAGGCGTGGCTTGTCTGAGGAGCTGAAGGACAAGCTATCCATTGTCGACTTCCCTGATTTTCAGACCTTGGTCGACAAGGCCATCGTCGCTGAGCATGCGGCTCGAGAGCTTGTGGATTCCTGCAAGCGTAAGTGGGAGGCCCACAAGTCATCCAGGCGATTCCTTCCGTCCCGTTTGCAGCGATCTCGGGTACCGGTCGATCTTGGCACCCCGAGGTCACCCCTCGTCCCTCGTTCATCGCAGCCGTGTCCTATCCACGTGCACTGCGAAGTCAAGAGAAGTGGCCCCGCCAACCCGGCTGCCGAGGTCACATGCTTCACCTGCAACCAGAAGGGGCATTATGCGAACCAATGCCCTAAGAAGACAGAGCGACCCCTCGCCCTAATGGAGGACGCGGGCAAGGAGGTGGTGCATCTCGGGACGGAAGATCGTCCCACTACCCAAGGCGTGGGTAGTGGTCGCGTCAACGCCATCACCGCAGAGGAGGCTCAGAGGCACCCGACGCCGTGCTAGGTACACTTTCGTTAACTCTCACCACTCTTCGTCTTGTTTGATTCAGAGCATCTCATTCCTTTGTTTCGAGTCTTTTCTCTGCTTGTTGGTGAGCTTCTTTTCTCTCCATTGTCGGTCCGCTTACTCATTCGCTCTCCCGTTCGAGTTGAGAGTGAATCTGAGTGTAGGGATGTCCCTATCGAGATCGAAGGGGTAGGATTCCTAGCAAATCTTATCCTCTTCCATTCAGCAAGTCTTGATGTGATTCTTGGCATGGATTGGTTGTCTCAGCACATGGGACAAATCGATTGCGCCAGGAAGCTCATCTCTCTGTCTAGTCCTCCGGCGCGAGCAAAGCTTCGCTGCCGGTCGCTAGGTCCGCATCTCTTCGCGCTTGAAGCGAAGCCCGCTCTAGATATTAGCAAGGTCCCAACAGTTTGTGACTTCGTTGATGTCTTTCCCGCAGATCTTCCGGGGATGCCACCAGTTCGAGACCTCGAGTTTGTCATTGAGTTGGCTCCCGGTACCGCCCCTATCTCAAAGAGGCCTTATCGGATGCCACCGAACGAGTTGGTGGAGTTGAAGAAGCAGTTAAGTGAGCTGCAAGAGAAGGGTTTCATCCGCCTAGCTCATCTCCTTGGGGTTGTCCAAAGAATCTTCGTAAAGAAGAAGGATTTATACTTTACGATGTAAAGCGTTGATTACCGCCCACTTAATGAAGTGACGGTCAAGAACAAGTATCCATTGCCCGCATTGACGATCTCTTCGATCAATTAACCGGAGCTCGAGTTTTCTCCAAGATTGATTTGAGAGTGGGATATCACCAGTTCAGATTCGCCCGAGGATATTCCCAAGACGGCGTTCTCTACTCGCTTCGGCTTGTACGAGTACCTTTGTCATGTCATTCGCTTAACCAATGCTCTGCCTTGTTCATGAATCTCATGAATTCGGTATTCATGGAGTATTTGGATAAGTTTGTCGTGGTCTTCATCGATGATATCCTTATCTATTCCAAGATCGATGAGGAACATGCCGAGCATCCTGCTTGTGTTAGGCAAGCTACGTGAGCACCAAATGACGCTGAAGTTCACAAGTGTGCATTCGGTTGAAGGAAGTGGCTTTCTTAGGCCATGTTCTTTCAGCGGAGGCGAGCCGTTGATCCTAGCAAGGTCAGCGATGTTCTTTCATGGAGTCAGCCTACTTCGGTCACCGAAGTGCGGAGTTTTCTTGGTTTAGCGGGGTACTATCATCGCTTTATCGAGAACTTCTCCAAGATCGCGAAGCCGATGACAGAGTTGCTCAAGAAGGACAAGAAGTTCTTGTGGTCGGATGCTTGTGAGGAAAGCTTCCAAGTACTCAAGAAGCGTTTGACCACCGCTCCCGTTCTCGTTCTTCCCGATATCCATCGAAGCTTCGATATCTTTTGCGATGCTTCTCGTCGAGGCCTCGGTTGTGTCCTTATGCAAGAAGGCAAGGTAGTGGCCTATGCATCAAGGCAATTGAGACCTCATGAACTCAACTACCCTACTCATGACTTGGAGTTAGCTGCTGTGATTCATGCACTTAAGATTTGGCGACATTACCTAATCGGTAATCGTTGTGAAGTGTATTCGGATCACAAAAGCTTGAAGTATTTGTTCACCCAACCTGACCTGAACCTCAGGCAAAGAAGATGGTTGGAGTTGATCAAGAATTATGATATGGGTATTCACTACCATCCGGGCAAGGCTAATGTCGTTGCCGATGCGCTTAGTCGCAAAGCGCATTGCAATGCCGTGTTGCTCAAGGAGCTTCAGCCCACCCTTCTGGAGGAATTTCAGCGTCTCAACTTGGGTTTAGTTGAGCATGGTTCTCTCGCTGCCTTGGTTGTGCAACCAACCTTGGTGGATCGGATCAAGTCCGCTCAGCAATCGGATATTGGAGTGAGCCACATTAAGGAAAATGTCAGGAACGGAACGACCAAGTGCTTTTCTGAGGATGAGCATGGTGTTGTGAGGTTCGGGCAATGCCTTGTGGTTCCAAAGGACATGGAGTTGCGGAATTTGATCCTCCGCGAAGCCCATGATTCGCCTTTATCCATTCATCCCGGGGCCACAAAGATGTATCAAGATCTCCGCCTGAGATTTTGGTGGACCCGAATGAAGAGGGAGATTGCAAAGTTCGTTGCCGAGTGCGACGTATGTCGTCGTGTCAAGGCCGAGCATCAGCATCCAGCAGATCGCTTGACCTTTGCTGTCTTGGGAATGGAAGTGGGATTCATCGGCATGAACTTTATCACCGATGCGCCCGAACACAAAAGGGAAAGATTCCATTTGGGTTGTCATTGATCGGTTGACTAAAGTAGCACATTTCTTGCCGGTGCGGGCTAAGATTTCTGTTGGTCAATTGGCAGACCTCTATGTCTCCCGCATTGTGTGCTTGCATGGTGTGCCCAAGACGATCGTCTCGGATCGTGGTTCTCTTTTCACCTCTCGCTTTTGGCATAGTTTGCAAGAGGCCATGGGAACCTGTCTTACCTTTAGCACGGCATATCATCCCCAAATTGATGGTCAGACCGAGAGGGTCAACCAAGTTTTGGAAGACATGCTTCGTGCTTGTGTCCTTTCCTATGGGAAGCATTGGGAGAAATGCTTGCCATTCGCCGAGTTTTCTTATAACAATAGCTTTCAGGCCAGTCTCGGCATGGCACCTTTCGAGGCCTTATACGGGAGAAAGTGTAGGACCCCGTTGAACTGGTCAGAGACCGGTGAAAGACCTCTCTTTGGCCCAGACTCAATCAATGAGGCCGAGCGCCAAGTCTAGCTTATTCGTGAGCGTTTGTGCACAGCTCAATCCATGCAAAAGAGCTATGCGGATCGCCGTCGTCGTGAGTTGAGTTTTGTGCCCAATGACTTTGTTTATCTCAAAGTCTCTCCTTTGAAGGGCCATCAACGTTTCGGCGTCAAGGGCAAGTTAGCTCCTCGATATGTCGGTCCCTACCGCGTTATCGAGAAGAAGGGAGCTGTTGCCTATAAGTTGGAGTTGCCAGCTGCACTTGAGGGGGTACATGATGTTTTCCATGTGTCCCGGCTTAAGAAGTGCCTCCGTGTTCCAAGCGAGGAAGCTCGTTGGAAACTCTCGATGTCCAGGAAGATTTGACCTATCGCGAGCACCCTGTTCGCATACTCGATGAGTCTGAACGAAGGACAAGGAATAAGACCATCAAGTTCCTTAAAGTTCAGTGGTCAAACCATTTTGAGGATGAGGCTACTTGGGAAAGAGAAGATCGTCTGCGTGCGGATATCCATCTTTCTTTACCGAGTGAGCCAAATCTCGGGACAAGATTTCTATAAGGGGGGGAGATTTTGTAACATCCCAAATGTATAATCAGGGTTTGTTTCAAATGTAATTAAAGGTGTAGAAATTAAAACTTTTTCTCACACCTTGAAACCACTAAACTCTCATGTAATTCTTGTCCAAGAGTTGTGTAATCCAAAAACACAAAGCTCTTGTTGACCAAAAGTCAAATTCATTTCCCAATTGTCACAAATCGTGTGCCAAACCCTTGGAAATATTTTTCCTTGGCCCTAGAAATGTTGTGGAGCCTCTCTGAAAAATATCACAAGCTGTAAAACTTGTTTGATAAATTGTGGAGGTAAAACAATCTTTTGAACAGCCTTTAAGAATTTCCTGGGAAAAATGCAAGGCATAATAACCTCTGGAAATTTTATGTAAGGTTAATCTTATTGTCAGCAAGCTCCAGTTAATTTTTGATCAAATTTGGAGTTCATTTGCTATCTCAACTAAATCCTCATATGTCACAGCTTGTCTATTAATTTAAATAAACTGGTTTGACTTGGGTTGAACCGCTTTGCAAAGCAGGTCCAACCCAACCGCCTCCCTTAGCGCGTCAGACCTCCTCTCCACCTTGATCAGGTCGCAGCCGTTGGATTTACATCCAAACGCCATGACCTCCTCCGCGGCCAATACCGCAAAGACCTCCCCTCACTGTTAAACTAAGCAAACCTCCCACCTAAACGAGGTCGTAGCCGTTGGATCAGATCCAACAGCCCACGACCTCCCCCCTCAAAATATCCAGTGCATAAGACCTCCCCCATCTCATGTTGTGTACCGTTGGATTTAAAATCCACGGTCATGACCTCCTCCTTGTCTTGTGCGCATCGACCTCCCGCAAGACGTGAGGTCGTAGCCCTTAGATTTAAATCTAAAGGCCATGATCTCCCTGGTGCGTTACGCAAGCTCAGGACCTCCCCCTCTTTTGATCAGAACCGTTGGATCAAAAATCCAAAGGTCCTGACCTCCCTTGCCTTTTGCGCAACGTCTCAGACCTCCCTTGCCCTCTCATCACCATTAGATCTTAATCTGATGGCCATGACCTCTTGTGCGCTACGTGTAGTGCTAAGACCTCCCCGGTCATTGTGTGCCCTTGGATTTAAATCCAAAGGCCATGACCTCCCCCTCATTTTCTTAAGGTCGTGTGCGGTTAAGTCCTCCCAGGAGGTCTGCAGACTGGATTGAGATCCAACGCCTTGGACCTCTGTCCCTTTTTCCACGTCAAGATTCAAGCATTATGGAAATCGGAGGCCACGACCTCCCTTTCCAAATCGTGTGGTGGGACCTCCTCCCACACTTAAAACATAACGGTTCAAACTTAAAATCCGAGGGCCAGGACCTCCCCATCCACTTAATCCAACGGTGGATGTGAGGTCCTGTTCTTCTCCTACCTTGGGCGCGCGTGCGAGCCATGGCAGTGGGCAAAGTCAGAGCCTTGTCACATCCAACGGCTCTGCCCTACAAGCATTAAATGCGCGACAGCCCTTTCTGCCCCTAGCCCAGGTTCTGACCACCTACTCTGTCCTCTCCATCATGTCAACTCCATGGACCTCCCGTGGGCTAAGCTCACCATGAGCTTAACCCTAGCTCTAGAGCCCTGCCTCTCCAAATTATAAAACCCCATTGGGTTCCTCCTGTAGCTTCTTTGGCACACTTTCAAGTTCTAGCTTGCACCTGTGTCTTCTAAGCTTTCTCTCCTCTGACCTTTCCCCCCAATCGCCATTGCTGTGACTTGGAGCTCGTGGTGAAGGCTTGCTCCAGTGGCTCCCTCTCAACCTTTTGCTCATTTTAAGCTCCCCCAAACCTCCTGGAGTTGAACCTAACTCTTTGTTAGGTTGACCTTTTCAGGAGTGAGCTAGTGGAGCTTGGAGCTTGGACTTGGGCAGTGGAGCTTCTCATTTTCCCCAACTCCGGCCATCACCGTCCTCGACCTCCCCAGCACCTCCGCGACCTCCAGGTAACCCTCCTGGTAGTCCCGTAGATGTTGGCACCCGCGTGTATGGTGTTGCGGAGCTTTTCTTGGGCACACGCTTGTATGAATGCTGCGGAGCTCAATTTAGCTGCTGTCATTTTTGCCGTGTTGTGCTATCGTGCTCCTCTCCGGCTCGTCGGCGCTCAAGGCCATCGCCGCCGTTGAGAGGAGGACCGCAATGTGCGCAACCCTATTGCGCACACGTTGGTGTCCTTGGTTGTCGCCGGCGAGGTCTGCATCGCCGGCGAAGACCATTTCTTTGCGCTCAGGTTTTGTTGGACGAAAACGGCAGCGCCGTTGTCATTTTAGGACAAAGATTTGCCGCTTTAAATACCTCAATCATTGTTAATCATTGGTTGTGCCTTAAATGCCTTTAATCCGCCCTTTGTTGCGCATTTAAGACCTTGCGCGCGGACCTCCTCGCTGTCCCGCGCGCATTAACTCCCTGTTCGAGCGCGTGCGCGCGCAAGCGCGATGGCGCTGGATCTGGGCTGTCCAAGACCTCCTCCGAGGAGATCTTGAACGTCCAGGACCTCCCCCGCGCGAAATCGTGGCCGTCCAGACCTCCCCTGGAGGTCTGTGACATTTGGACCTCCGCTTAGGACCTCCCCGAGGTCATCTCAGCCGTTCCTGTCCTCTCTGTGTTGATCGCAGCCGTTGAGGACCTCCCCCCATCGTTGTGGCCCTTTGGATTCACCATCAACGGCCACGACCTCCCCTCATCTCGCGCGTGTGCATTGCTGGGAGGTCCATGACCTCTGGACCTCGCGAGCGCGCGGGTGCGTTAACTCCTGGGAGGTTTGAGCCGTTAGATCTGAGATCTGTGGCTCACGTCCTCCCCGTCTTTGTGGGTTTTAGAAATTCCAGTGAACTCTTTATTTGTAAACTGAAAAAGGTATGAACTTTAAAATTTCATAACTAATTCAATTTAAATCCAATTAGAGTGATTCAAATTGTGTCAGCTCTGTCTTGGACTGGACTTTAATCTAAAAGTGATTGTAAGTTGAGTTCAGCTCCAGAGCATAGATTTGCCATTAGGTTTTAAAACTAACTTTAATTGTACACTCAAAATAATGTTTAACTTGTAAAATGCATAAGTAATGATCTATAGATCATTTTTGGGTGAATCCAACTTTGTTGGCTTCCTCTGTTAATGCTCTAAATGTTAGAATAGGGTTTAGGCATGTCACTGTTTTCAGAAAACTTTCTTGTGCATTATAATTTTGTTCAAGTTCTTGTTTTTGAAAAATTATAGAAAATGCATAATAGCTCCAAATGAGATGAACTCAATTGTGCTATTCATCTCATGAGGTGCTGGTGTTACTGTAAAAATCTCAGTGTCACCACCCTTCTAGAAAATGTTGCCTCATAATTAAATTAGTGAATAGTGGCAGTTTGGGATTTTAGGGCTGAGCAGGATTGTTTTGCTCATAACTTTTGCATTGAGAATCCAAATCAATTGGTTCTTGCTGCTAAATTCCCTAAAAATCACCCTCTTTATGCTGTAGAAAATTCAGAGTATTTGGAGTTTGTTTGCTGTGCTATCTTTGTCATTTTCGTCGTTCTTATCGATTCTTTTCGTCTTTTTGATTAGGTGTTGACGAGTGTGTTGATTCCGTGAGCGATCCTCAGCAACAATTTGACCAGCAACAGCAAGGCAAGCAGTTTGATCATACCCCCTCTATCGTCCCATTACTTTAAAGGTTAATATATTGTTTTACTTGTATGTATGCATGCTATCTTGTGTTAAAATATCGCTAGCAATCCTATAGTTGCACAATCTGTAGGAATTGATCATCCTCTACTACCCATGAGCCTAGGTTATTTGCTGTGGTTTGAGCTCGTTGGATGAGCTCTTATCACTTAGTAGTTTTCGACATCAATTGCTTAGCCATGCTTAGTTATCGGTAGTAATGGGCGATCATCGACTTAGTTGATGGTCTTGATCACTCAAAACTAATTATTACTCCTGTATGTCCAGCACTTGTGCTTTGATTAATTTGTAAAGTCAAAATCTGAAAATAAAAGATTGATTTGGACTTGGGCATATTGGATGGATGGTGTGGTTTTTGGAATGTGGTAGTATGCCTGAGTCAACAAGGACCGAGTTACTTGCGCCACCGTACTGAGCATTATTGCGTACTAACCACACGAGGGGGATATGGGACCTCTCTTGACTAAGTACTTTGGGAGGTGTTAATTATGAGCTGGTCGGTGGGTATGTTTAAATAAAATGTGTGTGTGTGGTGTTGGGAGGGAGCATTAGCAGACCGGCTAGGCTGCCTAATGTGTCCTTATCCCCGTGGGTTGCGGCTCTTAATTAGCATCGTCCATTGGAAATGTCTCGTAGGACTTAGCCGTGCCGGCATACCAAAGAAAGTGTGCTAAATCATGTGGTGAAAAGGCGGTCTGACATGTGGGTACATTGGTACACCCCTGCAGGGTTAAAACTATTCGAATAGCCTCGTCCTAGGTTATGGACACGCTCGGATACGCCCCGTGAGAACTAGACTACAACCTTTAATTAAAACTTGACATGGTTGGTATGAATGGGTAATTCATGCTATTGTTGTGGTGGCTATTGGGTTAGTCACTTCCAGGTTGTTCATGTTGTTGTTATTATGTATTATCTCGTTGTTATTTCAACAATTTAAAAATGCTTTGTCAAATTGCTTTCAATCTATTATATTATTGCAAATGAAAACTTGCTTTGTGCTAAATGCCAAAGCCTTATCCACTTAAATAAAGCTTGCATGTAGCTAATTATAGTTACATTATCCTACGTCGGTCTTGCGAGTACATTAATTGTACTCATTTGCTTTGCTTATGATAATTGTTGCAGAGGAGGAAGGTGAGCCCAATGGCCTTACTTACATGAGCTTTCTTTGTGGTCAGTATCTTCGACTAGCTTGGCGGTCCGGTCAGTTGCCTTGTGGGTAAAAGCACACTGGTTGGCTTTTGTTATGGCCATCTTTATGGCACTTTTGCTTCCGCTGTTATCTTTGTAGACTTGTTGTTATTTGGCCGGTCGGCCTCTCTTTTGTAATAACTATCCTTTATTTATATTAACTTCTGGTTTGTTACTTGTTCTATTCTATGTGTTTGAATGGAATTGATGCAATCTTTTGTAATGAGTTGTATGTACTGCATCCATGGGAAGTACGTATATCTCGAGGCACGGTTTATTTAGTTGATAATACTAGGGTCAATTGGATGACTAAGTATTATGAGCCTAATAAAACGGGGTCTCACAGTGCAATAGTCTTTGATCTTGGGAACTATTGTGAGACATATATCTGGGACCCTGATATTGGTTTTGTTCCCTGTTAAAGATTATGCTTCTAGTGTAATTCTTTAACTTGAAATAGATCCAATAACCGGGGGTCCTCACAACAACCAGGTGAACATCTGAATGTACTCCTTCGACTTCCCATCGTGGAGCTTCAGACTATATCTACTGGCGATTCCAGGTAGCCGGGTCATCCTATAGAAATACTGGAACAACTCCAAGTCAGTTGGAATCCCCAGTTAGGCCTCACACAAATACACGAACACACCCAACATCGTGATGGAATTGGGAACTAGGTTCACCAACTCCACCCGAAATGTTCGAGTACTACTAGTGTGAGGAAAGAGTGAGCGGACAATTGAAGACCACACTCACGATGCGCTGGAAGATCGAATCGGCCAATCTCCCACGACGGCCATCTGCTTGCCAAAGACCTCAATCCACTTGACGAACTCCTTCTTCGGGATCTTCTCGGCGGCAACCAAGGCCTTCATCATGGTTGCATCCATCTCCGATTCAGCCCATTGGGAAGCAGCTCTGGCCATCTTTCCCAAGGGAAAGGGATTTGGATTGGGAAAGATCTCAAGGAGGCACTCGATTGGGAAAAGTAAGAACCCTAAGCCTTACCCACGGTAAGTTTTTATAACTGCATGCTTGGGTTGAAGACGTGCACCCCAACGGTTGCCACCTCTTCGGGAACCGCTCCAACAAGCAGAGTCATTTCATATTCTTTAATTTAATTGTCTATTCGGGCAAACCAAGTCTGTCTTTACACCTCAAGCGAAATTACCTTCTTGACCAAGTCTATTTTTGGTCAAATGAAGCAACAGTCGAAAAGATCTTACTTTCGATTAAAGTACTACGACCACTATGTGGTCGTAAGATTCCTAACAACTTTCTTGACCAAGTCTATTTCTGGTCAAATGAAATACTGGTCGAAGATCTTTTCCTTCGACCACCTTTTTACGACCACCTACTGGTCATAAGATCATCTACGGCTCCTTTTCCAAGTAAGTTATTTTCACTTGAAGCTAGGGGGCTAGATGACGAGGATATAATAATCCTTATTTAATTATTTATTTGTAATTCTTAATATTCATAAGGGAGAAGCCGGAGGTCGTAAGTTCTTTTACGACCACCCGTGATCGTATAAGCCCTTCTCGACCACCCCACGTCGTAAGTCTTTCTCGACTAAGCTCATGGTCGTAACTTATTCTCGACTATCCTCGATCGTAAGTTCATCTACGATCGGTATGTGGTCGTAAGTTTTACTCGACCACCACCGGTCATAAGCTTTTCTCGACCAATCCCTAGTCGATGGGGCTTCTGAGGCAGTGGGCCTAGTCGACAAGGAATCTTACGCACCATATCACGAAGATATGGTGTTGGAGTCCTGAGGTAGGCTACGATAGCTACAAACAAAATTTCTACCACACGAACCAGATGCCAAGCAAGTAGATGATCACAGATCATTACCAGCGACGCATAAGCGGCGGAAGAAGGATTGGAGCGATGCGGTCCAACGAAGAGCGCGTCGATGAAGCGGTCGTAGTCGATCGTCCAACGTCCAGCAAGTCGATGCAGTAGTCGTAGTCGATCGTCCAACGTCCAACAAGTCGATGCAGTGGTCGTAGTCGATCGTCCAATGTCCTCACGAGCCGATCGTCTCCTCCAGCAACGTCTGCGGTTCCTTGTGAAGATCGCGGATCGTCCTCAAGCGCAACAATCGTAGTAGCGCCTCTCGGTATCCACATGTCGGGGAAGGAACAACCGAGCGCGGTGTGCTAGCACCAAGTCGCACGGCAGAGCTCTCAGGAAGATGGCGGCTAGGGTTTCGGTGGTGTTTTCACGCATAACTCCCAACAGCCTCATTCATCTCCTTATATAGTGCTCGTGACGGATCCTATCCGGACACGTTTACGAATCGTATTCGTACTGGTTTGTTCCAACCCGTTAAGTGTGTGACCCTGTAGGATCATGTGTAGTTCGGTTGTGACTCGGAAACCCTTTCCGACCACGAGTCGATGGCGGCTCCTAGCGTAACATATCGATTCCCGAATACACACAAATTATATCGAACGAACCTTAATGCAATATGATCTACGACCAGGTCTTCATCACTTACGACCAGGTCCTATCTGTATACGACCAGTTTGTATGTGGTCACGACTAGTTCGTAACTCCTTACGACCACTCTGTGATTACGTTCGACCAGTCTACGACTAGCTCGTATTTGCATACGACCAGTCTGTAACTGTTCGACCTGAGCGACCTACTCGTGTATACTCCCTTTGCCTCACGATGTCTGGTTGAACTCTAGGTGAGATGTTGTGTCATCCATGGACTGTTCAATACTTTCTCGATCGAATATCAGATAACTTTACGTGGTCGAACACTTCGACTACTAGTGGCATGGCCATGCACTTTCTTTATCCGATCTGCGAGGGGCCCAGAGACATCTCTCTGTTATGTTAGGAGGGCAAATCCATATCCAACCAGTCACATTCCTCTGCATGTTTCATAGCATACCCAAAGCTACCTTTATAACTACCCGATTCTGATTGTAGCGTTTGGCAACCGCTAAGAGTGCTCTTACACATATAGGAAACCATCTGATCTCAGGTCTAAGGATTATACATCATCATTGCTTGAGACCAACTAATGACACATAGATTCATAACAATCTCAATAGTGCCTCAAGGTGGGTCTTATCCAACATCATGTTCTCTAACATGTGTCCATATTATTGCTTTGATATCTCCATATCTATGACTCGTGAAACATAGTCATCAACCAATACATATGCTAGTCTATTCATATGTGTCCTCATATGTTTACGACCAGGGATCGTATAAGAATAATTATCGCAGGAATATAGAGTTTCACAACCAAGTCACATACTTGATAATCAATATTAATAATATTATTCTAGGAACAAGATAACACATTATCTAATGTCATGAACATAATGAAATATAATCATCTCTATGATTGCCTCTAGGGCATATTTCCAAGATATGGGCAGTTAATTACATTGTTACTCTTTAAGATAATGGCACGATTCAACTCTCTATCCTGGTGATAACTGCCTGACGACGTGGGAACGTTACTACTCCCACAATAATCTGCAGTAACGGCTCCAACATCTGAAGCATTAAGACGCCCTTTGGACTGGAGAAACGGTAGCCCACTTCGCGCGCTGTATAAAAGGCGGGGTCATCAGGAGAAGACAGGAGGGCAATCAGAAACACAATCAGGAGCACAAGACACTACACTTTAGTCTATCTCGTGATTTGTAATCCAGCATACTCAATACATCCACACAAGAGTAGGGTTGTTATTCTCTCCGGAGAAGGCTCAAACATGTATAAAAATCCCCATGTCGCCCTCTCTATGTGATTTGAGTCTTGGAGACCCCCTGAATCAAACAATCTTTACGTAAGTTCAGTTCTAAAACACCGACACTCTTCCTCCCTTCCCCTTCACTCCACTTCCCTCCACAAGCTTGAGCCAGGCTCAAGCTGCACCACACGCGCGCTGGCCGCCACGGTGCCCTCGCCGCCCCGGCCAGCCTAAAGCTTCCTTTCCCCCGTCGTGCACGTCACAGAGTGCTTCGGGTCAAGTATATCCAAACCCCTCCATCAATCAGGAGTTTCCCCCACCAGAGCACCTCGCTGGCCTCTCCTTCCCCGTCACTGGCCAAACCGCCATTATCGCTACCGATTGCATCCAGGTGAGTCCCTCTTCGATTCTTCCCCATGGGAGCACCTCCACACCACCCTTGTCCCTCCTCGACCTCCGGTCCAAGCTCTCCCTCACCCCTCCGGTGCCCCTACGATGAACCTGTCGCGCCGCGCTGCCTCCCCTGTTTAGCCTCCCTCTATGACTCTATGTCTGTTCCTTCTCTGTGTAATACGAGAAATTGTCTGACAATGGATAGTTCAGAGTATAGGTAATTAAGGGCTAAGTGATGTTAACTGAAAATGATCAGAAGCCTATTGTCAATATGATGCAAAGGCAAGCATTTGTCAGTACGATGCAAGGGCAAGTCTGAATTAGGGGATCCTTTTTCTAGTTAGGAAGTATGATCCATATGAGTTTACTGGCAGTGGGTCATAGGAGGTCAACCATCTCAGAGTGCTTCCCATATAAATGCATACATAGCATTATGTCTGATGTAGTCAGATGCATAGATAGTTAGGTGATTAGTGAATAAGTGTTGCAACTATCAAGTACATTAGTGAGTCAAGCAAGTAGAGGATTAGTATAAATGATTAGTACTTAGTTAGCCAGATAGTGCAATATCAATAGGGTCATCTCAGTAAGCTAATTGGTAGTTAGCAGGGGCATGGTTAAGTTAGTTATCAATGAGCAATAATCTAAAAGATAGTGCTTCATTAGTGTGTGATTGTCAATAGATCCTTTGGAATAGGTTAGTAGCAAAATGCGGTGTTACATGTTAGTTAGTTTTAGATAGGTAATTGGTGATTGTATTTTGATCTGATGGCGATCAATAGTCGGTTTTCATATAGTAGCAGTTAGCAGGGCATGTAGTGTGAGTAGCTAACTATAAGGCTTGTAGGTAAGGTGGTTAGTTAAGTGGATGTTGAAAATAACAAACTGTATTGTTAATCAAGAATTTAGGTAGATTATTGAAGTAGGTTTTAATTACCATATACTCCCTTTAACTAATCCAATTAGATTATGATAATAGACTACTTGCTAATGAGTGTTTAATTAGTAAATGGTATGGTCATATGGTGTTAGTTAAGGAATGAGTCAAGTGATTAGAGGATCCTTTGTCCAGTTGGAGAGTTATGAACATCAGTGAGAAGTTAAAATATGTCAGCCATTGATAAGTTAAGTAAGTTAAGCAAACAGTTGATGAAAACCGATAAGGCCATTAGATATTAGTCAAATAACATTGGTGGTGCTCCAAGTTGGAAACCAAGTTAAAATTGTTAATATTACTAATAACTAGGGCTTCACTCATTGGATACCAGCTAGACTAAACAGTGCAATGGCAATTGTAATTAAGAAAGAGCATTTTAATAAAGCGATTAGTAAATAGCAATTTGGACAACAGTAGGTTGCATCTGTAACTAGAAATGGTTAAGGGATCCTTTATCTAAATAAGGGCTTATGACAATTAGTGATATGCCAACTATAGAAAAGATAAAGTGATATTATGTAACATGATCCACTAAGTTACGTCTTAATCAAAGTAGTTAGTACCTTAGCTTGTAATCTAAAATGTAAGAATAACAGTAAGTTTTGTGTAACATAATTCTCGATATTGTTATGTTTAGATATACACAGAAACATGATCTAACCTAGTAAACCCTATACCATTGTGGTAATAATAAAGATAATCATTTAGTCAAATAATCAATCGTAGGCGATTAAGCAAATGGATAATATTAGAGTATCATTAACCTATAAGTCCCATGCCTAGGAGTGCCCAAATGAACATTAGATTGTATGCTATACTCTAATAACGTCATGTTCAGGGTTAACCTCCACATAATAATCGTATAGTAAAGCATATGAACTCACATGTGCGTACATAGTATTAGTAGGTTAGTTAGTTAGTTAACCTCAAGTGAATAAATGTGTCACTAGCAAATTGCAACCGCAGTAATAGTAACTAGTGAACAAGACTTAACATAAAATCATTGGTGAGTTGGTGTAGTTAAAACAACAATGAGACGCCTGGTAGCTAAAGATCAACTCAGGATCATAAGTTACCTTAGAGTATACTGAGCCACACAAGTAATAAAGCTAACCAAAGATCACCTCAAAGATCACCTTAAATCCGTATACACCCCTAATCAAAATGTTAGGCTAATGCCTAGCCAATGCTTGGAAATTCCAGCTAAGGCTCATGAAATTTCCTTGATAAATATAAAATCATAAAACAAACTATTAAATGAGCTAGGTCCCATGTGTTGGTGAGACGTATGTCTACCCTATGCGAACCTTGCACATATGCATAGGTCTCACCTGGCTCACATGGAACTTCCTCGGTAAATAGGAAGTACTAACTAGAATAATCATTAGAGAAGCGGTGGTACATTCCCTAGTGGATAATGGAAGTTCATCCACCGTGCATCGCTCTAGGCTCCGGCTATCATCTATCGAGATATGTTCCCAATAATCGGGCGATCCGTGATTCAAAAGCAGATATGAAAGTATTACCGAACCAAGTAATCTCCCCCATCTAGGTAACCATTGAGGAATGTTCCTATGGACATTCTCTCCCTCCCTGTTGGATTTACCTAGTTTTGTCTATAGTATTTCCTTCATCAGCTTCCTTTGGGTATACTTCATCTGAAGTATTTCCTTCATCAACTCCAGATGACTATGATTTGGTCTCATCTAAAGTAATCTGTTTTTCAAGGTACTGTTAGATTCGTTTACTTTAATACAAAGTATTTCCTTTTGTTTGAATGGATTTGGATTTATTGGATTTCATTTGATTGCATTCAGTCGTTTTGGAGTTCAATCGTATTATGCGTAATTAGACTCTGAAGCCATGAAGGAACAACAATCCCAACACGGACGATGTCCAAATCAAGATTGTCAGAATATTGAACAGGATGATTATCAGCACGTTGAGCGAGATTATCATCAGAATATCGAGAAAGGCGAATATTAGAATATTGATCCTTATCTGAACATTGAGCAAGGCGAGTCAATACTTTGATCATATTGCACCTAATTTTTGCAATTATATTGCTTTAAATTATGAAACTTCATTGCTATGCTTTATACAACTATATTATTCTAGCTCATAGTTAAATGCCTTAATAATAATTATGTATAAACTTCCAATCATTGATTTTGGACATTATCCTTGTCACCCTAGAATTAATGGTTTACATACTAGCTAATAAGTTTGTATCTAAGTGTCATGCTTAGCCTTGCTTAGATACATTGTCATTCACGCATTAATTTGCCCGAAACATCATTAAAAATATTTGAAAATGAATTTGAGCAGTCGAGGCTAGAAGCCTGGCTGGTATGTTGGACTAAAGGTTATTTAAAAAAAACAAAGGAAAACCTGGAAAACAAATTTTGACTCGAGAGGCTGGAAAGAGTGGTGGTGCAGTGCACGAGAGAATGTTGGTATGTGGATGTACCACCCGAGTCAATTAAGGACCGAATCTGTAATGATCACATGTAAAATAGTGCAACCACAGGTCTACCCATGTATGACTCAACTAACTAATTTGCCCGCCTCACAATTTCACCACTGGTGGATGTGTGGAGTGTACAAAGGGCAAAGGGAGTAACCGATCTTCACGGCGCCAATGGGAGACTGTTGGGACCCAAAACTACAATTCAGAAACCCTCTGTGTATTCTGAACTAGTCCCAGATCAGTAGCTAGCTCACACAGGAAACAGTGATGAAATACCATCCATTTATTTGATTTAACTAAAAAGATTACAAAGTAACAAATAATAATAATAACTGGACCTTATGGTCAATGTTTACTTAACTTGCCACATAGGGCTAAAGAAACAAATAAACTCTTGCAGCGGAATGAAACTCTTGAAATGGCCTATCAACATGCCCACAGGCAGTCGAGTGGAGAACACATCCTAATCCACAAAACCTTCATGGTACTCTTGGGTGAAGAACACTTGAGCAGCTTGGTATTCTTCAACTGAGCAACAATGGTGCAAAGCCGTGAGTACATAAAGCACTCAGCAAATCATGGGGAAATGTATGCAAATAGTAGTCATGCAAGGATTGAACAAAGGTTAGTTGTATGGTTCTTTTGCAGAAATCAGCATTGACGATAAATACAATAAATAGATCGAAATGCGTACTTGAAAACAATAATAAATAAATAAACAATTTCTTTTAAAACAACTAGTGAACTACCTATTCACTTCCCAAGACAACCACCAAGTGAATTACCCATTCACCAAACGAACATTATATTCATCAACTGAACTTCCCATTCACACTTTGACTCATTTTATAAGAAACTCTATCTCTTGTGTGAAATCCCTGGACATGTCCATAATTGAGGACGCGGCTATTCGAATAGATCAATTAACACTCTACAGAGGTTGTACACTTTACCCATATGATATAACTAGTGTAGCGATCACCAATCAGATCAAAACCTTTCAGAGGTTACATCTCAACAATTGACTCTCCCGCTGTGCATACAGCCACCCCAAAACCTCACTGTGAGTTGACGCACAACGTTGGATAGGGAAGCGACGAACCGTCCTACGATGTGACCTTAAAAAAGGATACACACCTCTACCCATATACTGCCAGAGTAGTCAATGCTAAAACTCCACAACTTACTAGGTTAGGCCCATCCCATCAGGCATGTGGTTGTACGAAAGGCCCAGTTCAATGGCGCACAAGATTAAGTCCTTGACAAGTTACTCAAGCGAGTCTACCACAAACCCACGACGTGCTATAATCACACCCTCCAATCCACCATCTACTAGCCCAAGCGAAAACCATTTTGTTTAACCAAGACCAATGACATACCCTGCCATGGTACACAAATTTTGACAAGAGTGGCTAACCACCACGATTCCATATATTATTAAGTCCAGATTAATCATTATGACACATGTGATAATGAACTCATTGTAACTAAGCAACTAAGCATCTATCGATACCCATGTTGGTACTACAAATATTTCCAACTAAAATTATCCATGCTATGGTGACAAAGGATTCATGGCATTCAAATAATTAATGAAGGCATAATGACAACAGGTGATAGCTAATCCCAAAACAATTGTATAAAGATAGCATGCAATTGTATAAAACAATATACTTTTGAAATCATATGTTCAATATGATCAAAGGACCATGAATTGCCTTAGAATAAATCTTGGGATTGATCTTGATCTTGGTGATCTCTTCCGTGCTCAAAACTTCCCGAAAGTATCAACGTCTACTCGCAACACAAAGAAAATAAACCAAATAAATAAATAACATAGACAAAATAAACTCCAAAAATAAAATAAAAATCTCACATAAATAGATCTCGAATTTAGATGAATTTAGAAATTTGAATGGACTCAATCGGAGTTCGGATTCAAAAGATATGGCTTTCGTAAGATTGAAATCACATAACATACTAAAAATCGGATTTTATGGATTTACTGAATTATTTTTCGAAAGGAAAAGGTAATTATGACGTCAACTAACTTCAACAAAGGTTTTTCAGCTGAAAAGATAAAAAGAAACATGGGCTGCCAAGTGGGACCCACTTGGCATAGAGATGGCCCATGGTGAACCAAGTTCACAACAGATCGGATCTGAGTTTGGGCTGGGCTGCCACACAAGCGTGCATGTGGCCGCTGACGTAGTACCACGCAGGACGACATGCACGCACAAAAGCTGAGCTGGCTACGAATGAGGACAACGACGAGGCAGGTGGCGCTTGGGTCCCAAGTGCATCCGACGAACGGTGGCGTTTCGCCGGCGACGAGTGGTACCAATAGGTAGCTGAGGTTATCGCGAACCTTTGGGTGCACTTTCGGGTGGTCGAGGACAATGGTGGTGGCAGGTGGTGAGCTTCGAGTGGAGAAGGGCTTTGGGCTTTGTCGGATGAAGGCTCCGACAACGTTCCAGCGGTGTGGATGGTCGCTGCAGGTAGCTGAAGTGACGGTGGCGACGATGGTGAAGACCACGGTGCCAGGGCTTCAACGGCGGTGGCGAAATTGAAGATTTAAGAGCTCCGGTTGAGAAACCCTAAAATCTAAATCACGGCAGCACTAAGGTTTCGGAGTGGACGTGGGTGGAAGCTTTGGTGTGAGGACCCTGGTTTATTAAGCTTGTAATACTTAGTCAACCATTGACCCTAGCATCACAAACACAATAATCCGTGTCTTCGAGATATGTATACTTCCCAGAATACAGTATACACACCCCTTTACAAAATCATGCATCAATTCCATTCAAGACATAGAACCAAAGCACGACTAGAATAAAAGACATACAATATATAGAGTTATTACAAAAGGGGCCGACCGGCCAAATACAACAATAAAGGTAACCCAGCGGAAGCAACATGCCATAAGATGGCGATAAACAAAAGAGAGCCAAGGTTTGCCTTTAGCCCACAAGGCAACCAACCACGACGCCTAGCTCGATTCCCAACCCATGCACATCTCACAAAAGTAAAGCCCTTTGGGCTCTACCTCCTCTGCAACAAAGTTATTAAGCAAAGCAAATGAGTACAAAAATGTACTCGCAAGACTGACATGTAGTATAACAGAACTATAAATAGCTACATGCAAGCTTTATTCAAGTGGATGAGGCTTTGGACTCATTTTAGCATAAAGCAAGTTTTCATTTGCAATATTTAAATAGATTCCAAAGCAATTTGGCAATTCATTTTTCATTTGCAAGAAACAACGAGACAAGTAACAAAATGAAAGATGACAACAACAATCCTGGAAGTGACTAACCCAATAGCCACCACAATAGTATGAACATCCATTCATACCAACCCATCAAGTTTTAATTTAAACGTTGTAGTCTAGTTCTTGCGACCTTACCAAGCATGTCCATAACCTAGGGCGAGGCTATTGAATAGTTTTAACCTGCGGGGTGTACCAATGTACCCACACGTCGAGACCGCCTTTTCGCCACATGATTTAGCACACTTCCTTTGGTATGCCGGCATGGCTAAGTCCTACGAGACATTTCCAATGGATGATGCTAATTAAGAGCCGCAACCCACGGGGATCAGGACACACTAGACAGCCAAACCGGTCTGCTAATGCTCCCCTCCCACACCACACACAACACATTTAAAGCACACCCACTGACCAGCTCATAATTAACACCTCCCAAAGTACTTAGTCAAGAGAGGTCCCATATCCCCCACGTGTGGTTAGCACGCAAGAGCGCTTGGCTTAGTGACACAAGTAACTCGGTCCTTAGGGACCTAGGCACCATTCCATTCACACCCAACATATCACACCAACATCCATTGTGCCCAAGTCAATAACAGTTTTGTTTTCATTTTTGTTTTATTTGTTTACAAAGTAACAAAACACAAGATGGACAAAATGGAATAAAAATTTTAGTGTGATCAAGGTCATCGACATAATGTCGACAACCGCCCATTTCTACTGTTATCTAAGCATTTCTAAGCATTATCAACGTAAACTACTAAGCGATAAGAGTCCATCCAGCGAACTCTAAATCGCAGCAAGATAATCCTAGGCTTAGTAGTAGAGAATGAACATTTACCTACAGAATATGCATCTATAGGATTACTAACGACATTTTAACACAAAGTAGCATGCATACATACAAGTGAAACAAAGTATTAAACTTTAAAGTAATGGGACAATAATGGGATATGATCAAACTGCTTGCCTTGCTGGTTTTGCTCAATATATTGCTGAGGATCACTCACGGGCTCAAAGTACTCGTCGGCACCTAACGAAAAAGCGAAAGGAAACGATAAGAACGACGAAAACCACAAAGACAGCACAGCAAACAAACTCCAAATCCTCTGAAATTTATACAGCAGCAAGAGGATGATTTTTAGGGAATTTAGCAACAAGAACCAATTGATTTGGATTCTCAATGCAAGAGATATGAGCAAAACAATTCTGCTCAGCCCTAAAAATACCAAACTACTACTATTTACTAATTTAATTACTAGGCAACATTTTCTAGAAAGGTGGTGGTACTGAGATTTTTATTGTAAAACCAGCACCTCATGAGATGAATAACACAATTGAGTTCACCTCATTTGGAGCTATTATGCATTTTCTATAATTTTTCAAAAACAAGAACTTGAACAAAATTAAAATGCACAAGGAAGCCTTTTGAAAATAGTGACATGCCTAAATCCTATTCTAACATTTAGTGCATTAACAGAGGAAGCCAAAAAAGTTGGATTCACTCCAAAAATAATCTACAGATCATTACTTATGCATTTTACAAGTTAAAGGAATTTCTAGTACAACATTTAAAAGGTAGTTTTGAATTTTATTTACAAAACCATGTTTTGGAGCTGAACTGGGCTCATAACCATTTTTAGATTGGAGCCCAGGTCAAGCCAAAGCTAACACAATTTGAATCACCCTATTTGGATTTAAATTGAATTAGTTATGAAATTTTAAAGCTCATACCTTTTTTAGTTCACAAAATAACAGTTCTCTGGAATTTCTTAAAACCACTAAGACTGGGGAGGACATGAGCCACAGATTTTGAATCTAACGGCTCAAGACCTCCCAGGGGTTAACGCACATGCGCGCTCGCGAGGTCCAGAGGTCATGGGCTGTGGATCTTGGATCCAACAGTCCATGTCCTCCCAAAGAACGCACGCCATGAAAGCGTAGGGAGGTCGTGGCCGTTGATGGTGCATCCAACGGACCACAACAGGAGGAGGACCGGCACGCCCCAGATCAAGCGAGGAGGTCCTCAGCGGTCGAGATCTTCCAAAGGAAGATCTAAACTATCAAGATCTCCCAAGGAAGATCTACATCGTCAAGACCTCACGGGGGTCTGGGCGGTCCAGATTTTCAAGGAGGACCTTAATGGTCCAGATCGTCCGAGGAGGACCTTGACGGTCAAGATCGACCGAGGAGGTCATGAGCGGCTGAGATGACCTCGGGAGGTCCTCGCAAAGGTCAAAATGTCACAGACCTCTGGGAGGTGCAGGCCACCTGATGCGCAAGGGAGGTCTGGGCGTTTAAGATCTCCTCGGAGGAGGTCTTGGGCGGCCCGAATCCAGTGCCATCACGCTTCGTGCACGCGTGTGCCTGCGACATGGAGTTAAGGCGCGCGGGACAACGAGGAGGTCCGCGCGCGAGGTCTTAAATGCGCGCAAGGGACAAGATTAAGGGCAGTTAAGACACGCCAATTGATTAACGAGGTTGAGCAATGATTAGCGCATTCAACGCGGAGGATCTTTGTCCTAAAAACGACAACAGCGCTGCTGTTCTTGTCCGACAAAGATCCCGAGCTCAAAGATGTGGTCGTTGCCAGCGATACAGACCTCGCCGGTGACAACCAAGGACATCAACGTGTGCGCAATAGTGTTGCGCACACCATGGGCTCACTCTCGACGGCGGCGACGGCCTTGAACGCCGGCGAGCCGGAGAGGACAAAGAGGACCAGCACGGCCAAAAGACATATATGAAAATTAAAGCTCCGCAACGACATTCAGCGGTGCCCGAAGAACTAGGGACTATCGGGATGATTACAGGAGGTCCAGAGGTGCTGAGGAGGTCGAGGAAGGTGAGGACCGGAGCTGGGGAAGACAAAGAGCTCCACGGCCAACGCCAACTCCAAGCTCTACTTGGGCCACCTCTGAAAAAGTCCCAACCAATGAGTTAGGCTATAGTCACTAAGGTGAATGGCACAATATGAAGCACAGAGAAAGAGAGAAGAGCCATAGGAGCAATGCCACCGAGGAGCTCCAAGGACTACAACAATGGCAGCCAAAAGGGAGGTCGGTGGAGGACAAGCTCGGCCAAGCACAGGCAAGGCCAAGCTCAATGGTGTGTAAAAGAAGCCAAAGGGAGCAGGGGTTCTTATACCTAGAGCGAGAGAGGTCTGCACGGGGGTTAAGCTCATGGTGAGCTTAGCCCATGGGAGGTCCACGGGAGGTTCTGGACTTGGACAAGATGGATGGGACAGAGTAGGTTAGGACAGGGCATGGCCTAGGGGCGGAAAGGGGCTGACACGCAATAAATGCTTGCAGGGCAGAGCCGTTGGACAAGACCCCGCTCTGACTTTGCCCACTGCCATGGCTCGGGCACGATAGCCCAAGCTAGGAGAAGAACAGGGCGAATCTCTCCACCGCTGGATTAAAAGGATGGGGAGGTCCTAGCTATCGGATGTTATTTTTGAACCGTTATGTTTTAAGTGACTGGGAGGAGGTCCCAGCCACACGATTTGGAAAGGGGAGGTCATGGCCCTCCGATTTCCATCGCGCAGATGCGCAAGGGAAAGGGGGACAGGAGGTCCAAGGCGTTGGATCTAAATCCAACGGTGCGGACCTCCTGGGAGGACTTAACCGCACGCGACTTTGTTAAGTGAGGGGGAAGTCATGGCCTTTGGATTTAAATCCAAGGGCACACAACCAAAGGAGAGGTCCTAAGCTTGCGCGCGAAGCGCAAGGGAGGTCCTGGCCTTTAGATTTGGATCTAGGGGCGATGACCTCACATGGATGGGAGGTCTGATGCGCACAAGGACCTGGGAGGTCGTGGCCGTAGATTTCAAATCTAACGGCGCACAACACAAGATGGGGGAGGTCTAGTGCGCTAGATTTTGAGGGGAGGTCGTGGGCTATTGGATTTGATCCAATGGCTATGACCTCGGTTAGGTGGGAGGTTTGATTGGTTTGACAGTGAGGGGAGGTCATGACCATGGATTTTTTATCCAAGGGCTGTGACCTCGTGTAGGTGGGGGAGGACCTGACTGCGTTGGGTGGGAGGAGGAGGTCGTGGCGGTTGGATGTAAATCCAACGGCTGCGACCTCATCAAGGTGGAAAGGGAGGTCTGCTGAGCCAGGGAGTGGGTTGGGTCGGACCAGCTTTGCAAAGCGGTTCAGCCCAAGGAACAGTGTATGTTTTTAAATTCAATTTTAACAGCTGAGACTTTGCAGAATTATTAGAGATAGCAAATGAACTCCAAATTTCATGAAATTTTAACTGGAGCTTTATGACATGATGATTAACCTTACATAAAATTTCCAGAGGTTTTTATGCAATGCATTTTTCTCAAGAAATTCATAAATGCTGCTCAAAGATTTGTTTTACCTCCAAAAATTATCAAACAAGTTTTATAACTTATGATATTTTTCAGAGAGGTCCCACATCATTTCTAGGACTAGGGAAAATTATTTCCAAAGGGGTTGGCACAAGATTGTGACAAAGGAGAATGAGTTTGACTTTTGGTCAACAAGAGCTTTATGTTTTTGGATAACACAACTCTTGGACAAGAATTTTAGGTGAGTTTCAAGAGTTTTAAGATGTGAGAAAAGTTTTAATTTCTACACATTTAATTACATTTGAAACACACACCTGTTTATACAGTTGGGATGTTACAAAATCTCCCCCCCTTACAGAAATCTCGTCCCGAGATTTTGGCTCACTCGGAAAAGAAAGAAGGGTAGTCCGCACGCAGGCGATCTTCCCTTTCCCAAGTAGCTTCATCCTCGGAATGGTTCGACCACTGAACTTTAAGGAACTTAATGGAACGATTCCTAGTCCTTCGATCGACCTCTTCAAGTATCTGAGCAGGGGTGCTCCGATAGGTCAAATCGGTTGGACATCAAGAGTTTCCAACGAGCTTCCTTAGTTGGAACACGGAGGCACTTCTTCAAGCGGGACACATGGAACACATCATGTACCCCTCAAGTGCAAAGAGCAACTCCAACTTGTAGGCAACAGACTCCTTTCTTCTCGATAATGCGGTAAGGACCCACATATCGAGGAGCTAACTTGCCCTTGGCCTTGAAACGTTGATGGCCCTTCAAAGGAGAGAATTTGAGATAAACAAAGACATTAGGCTCAAAACTCAACTCACGGCGACGGTGATCCGCGTAGCTCTTTTGCTTGGATTGAGTGTGCGAAGGCAGCTCCACGAATAAGTTGAACGACTCTCGGCCTCATTGATCGAGTCGAGCCCAAGAAAGGTCTTCGCCACCTCGAGACCAATACAACGGGGTTCTGCACTTTCTCCGTATAAAGGCCTCGAAAATGCCATGCCGAGACCGGCCTTTGAAAATTTTGTTATAAGAAAACTTCGGTGAATGGTAAGCATTTATCCCAATGCTTCCCATAGGAAAGAACGCAAGCACGAAGCATGTCTTCCAAAACCTGGTTTACCCTCTCGGTCTAACCATCAGTTTGGGGATGATATGCTGAGCTGAAAGCAAGACGGGTTCCCATAGCCTCTTGCAAGCTATGCCAAAAACAAGATGTGAAAAGGGATCCACGATCCGACACAATCGTCTTTGGCACACCGTGCAAACTCACGATGCGGCCGATGTAGAGTTCCGCCAAAAGACCTACCCGAAGGTCAGTCTTGACAGGAAGAAAATGTGCCACCTTAGTTAATCGATCGATGACGACCCAAATGGCATCATTCTTCTTCAGGGACGTGGGTAGACCGGTGATGAAATCCATTCCGATCGAATCCCACTTCCACTTAGGAACCGGTAGGGGCTGAAGCAGTCCAGCTAGACGATGATGCTCGGCCTTCACACGACAACACACGTCGCACTCGACAACGAACTTCGCAATCTCCCTCTTCATTCGGGTCCACCAAAATCTCTATTGGAGATCCTGATACATCTTTGTGGCCCCGGGATGAATGGACAAAGGCGAATCATGGGCTTCGCAGAGGATCAAATTCCGCAACTCCATGTCCTTTGGAACCACAAGGCATTGTCCGAACCTCACAACACCATGCTCATCCTCAGAGAAGCACTTGGCTGTTCCGTTCTTGACATTTTCCTTGATTCTGTTCACACCAGGATCTGATTGCTGAGCGGCCTTGACACGATCCACCAAGGTTGGCTGCACAACCAAGGTAGCGAGGGAACCATGCTCAACCAAACCCAAGTTGAGACACTGAAACTCCTCAATAAGGGTGGGCTGAAGCTCCTTGAGCGACAAGGCATTACAATGCGCTTTACGACTAAGCGCATCGGCAACGACATTATCCTTGCCCAGATGGTAGTGAATACCCACATCATAGTCTTTGATCAATTCCAACCATCTCCTTTGCCTAAGGTTCAGATCTGGCTGGGTGAACAAATACTTCAAGCTTTTGTGATCTGAATACACTTCACAACGATTACCAATAAGGTAATGTCGCAAAATCTTAAGTGCATGGATCACAGCAGCTAACTCCAAGTCATGGGTAGGATAGTTGAGTTCATGAGGTCTCAATTGCCTTGATGCATAGGCCACTACCTTGCCCTCCTGCATAAGGACACAACCGAGGCCTCGACGAGAAGTATCGCAATAGATATCGAAGCTCTGATGGATATCGGGAAGAACGAGAACGGGAGCGGTGGTCAAACGCTTTTTGAGTATTTGGAAACTTTCCTCACACTCAGCGGACCACATGAACTTCTTGTCCTTCTTAAGCAACTCCGTCATTGGCTTCGCGATCTTGGAGAAGTTCTCGATAAAGCGACGATAATATCCCGCTAAACCGAGGAAACTCCGCACATCGGTTACTGAACGGGGCTGACTCCAGGATAGCACATCACTGACCTTGCTAGGATCAACGGCTACGCCTCCTGCTGAAAGCACATGGCCCAAGAAAGCCACTTCCTTCAACCAGAACGCGCATTTGCTGAACTTCGCATACAGCTGGTGCTCACGCAGCTTGCCCAACACAAGCTTCAGATGCTCGGCGTGTTCCTCATCGTTCTTTGGAATAGATAAGAATATCATCGATGAAGACCACGACAAACTTATCCAAATATTCCATAAACACCGAATTCATGAGGTTCATGAACAAGGCAGGAGCATTGGTCAAGCCGAATGACATGACGGTATACTCATACAAGCCATAACGAGTAGAGAAGGCCGTCTTGGGAATATCCTCGAATCGAATCTGAACTTGATGATATCCCACTCTCAAATCAATCTTGGAGAAAACCTAAGCTCCGGATAAGCGATCAAAGAGATCGTCAATGCGGGGCAAAGGATACTTGTTCTTCACCGTCACTTCATTAAGCAGATGATAATCGACGCACATGCGCAAAGTACCGTCCTTCTTCTTAACGAAGATAGCCGGACAACCCCACGGAGATGAGCTAGGGCGAATGAAACCCTTCTCTTGAAGCTCATTAAGTTGCTTCTTCAACTCCACCAACTCGTTCGGTGGCATCCGATAAGGCCTCTTCGAAATCGGGGCGGTACCGGGAGCCAACTCGATGACGAACTCGAGATCCCGAACTAGTGGCATCCCTGGAAGATCTTCGAGAAAAACATCCATGAAGTCACATACCGTTGGGACTTCACGAATATCCGGAGCTGGCTTCGCTTCAAGTGCGAAGAGATGAGGGCCCGGCAACCGGTTTAACTGCGCCGCCAGATGGACTGGTGAGGTAGATGAGTTTCTGGGCGCAATCGATTTACCCCATGTGCTGCGACAACCAATCCATGCCAAGAATCACATCTAAGCTTGCTGCTTTGAGGAGAATAAGATTCGCCACGAACCTTACTCCCTCGATCTCGATAGGAACATCCCTGCACTCCAACTCGGCTCTCAACTCCGAACCGAGAGAGCGAATGAGCAACGGGACCAACAGAGGAGCAAAAAGAAGGTCACTAACAGCAGCAAAAGACTGAGATACAAAAGAATGAGATGCTCCTGAATCAAACAAAACGATGGCGAGGATAAGAGTTTACAAGAAGCGTACCCAACACGGCGCCAGCGCCTCTGTGCCTCCTCGGTGAGATGGCGTTGACGCGACCACCGCCCACGCCTTGGGCTACGGGATAATCTTGATCTGAGAAGATCCACCGCCTTGCCGCGTCCTCCATTAGGGCGAGGGCTGCTCGATCTTCTTAGGGCATTGGTTTGCATAATGCCCTTACGGTTGCAGGAGAAGCAAGTGACCCGGCGGCCGGGTTGCGAGGGCCACCTGGCTCTCGCAGTGCACGTGATTGGGGCACGACTGCGAAGGATGAGGCAGTCTTGGCAACCTCGAAGTCTTTGAAGCTGAGCACGAGACCCCGAGAGTACCCAGTGAGAATGGGAAGAGCTGGCCTGGGCGACTTGTAGGACTCCACTTGCGCTATGCGAAATCCACAAGCTCGACCGAGTGCTCATGACGATGGCCTTGTCAACCAAGGTCTGGAAATCCGGGAAGTCGATGATGGATAGCTTGTCCTTAAGCTCCTCAGACAAGCCACCCCTGAACTTTGCTTGCTTGGCCATATCAGTGGCCACATCCTCGGGAGCATAACAAGCTAGATGGTTGAACTCGTACACATACTCTACAACAGAGCTACGCCCCTGCTTGAGGGCGAGAAACTCCTGCTTCTTGATGTTCATCAAGCCGGCAGGGATATGAGATCGACGGAAGGCAGTACGAAACTCCTCCCAGGTGACGGTGTGGTCTGCGGGCTGCATGGCGAGAAAGCTCTCCCACCATGACAAAGCTGCACCCTCCAGCTAGTGCGATGCAAACAGCGCCTTCTCGTGCTCCTAGCATCTGCGCGATCTTGAGCTTCCGCTCCACCAGAAGCCGATCGTGCATCGAGCGGTCCTCGGACTTGGAAAAGGTGGGGGCCGAGTACGAAGAAACTCAACGAGGCCCCACGAGATCGATGGGCATTCCCTTGCACGGATCTGAAGCACCGGTAAGGGCCGAGGTGTTCTTGCGATGACATCGATAGCACCCTCTGTCATCCGCACGGTTGCACTCTATCTCAAGAAGAACCTCGGCCATGGTGGGAGGAGGAGGAAGCTTCTCGTCCGGACCACCGCTCGCCTTAGCCACTCTGATCTGACCCGCCATCTGTTGAGAGGGAAAGAGGTTAGCAACCCAAAACCCAACAATTAGAAGCTAAAAAAGCGGGGCTAACGACTAGGGGAATGGAATATCGCCCCAAACGAAAGCCAAAACAGCATGAAATTAAACTGTAAAAACTCCCAAAAGACTCCAAAAACAGCAAGGAAAACTTAAGGAATAAGCTCAACTTCTCTATGCAATTATCCTGTATTGAATGAACGAGTAATCGGTAGAGAAGGGAAAAATTCAGCAAGGCATTTTAGCTCTATTTCTACTCAAAAGCAAGGTTAAACTAGCGAATTAAGTGTTAGATACTTAGCTAACTAGTATCACATCTTACCCTTTTATTCCCACAAGTTTTAGTTGAATTAACCTCTCATTTTCTACCTTAATCACAGCATTGAGCTTGCTGCCCTAAAATTCTTGCTTGCTGTCCTAAAATTCCAGATTTGAATTCCAGCTCCAAATACTTCCATTCTTCACCAAAATACAGCCAAGACTTCAATTTTAGAACTCTCATAAGTTCCCCAAAACCAGTGTTATCGTTTAATTGGGTTTATCTTTTGAGAGGAGGAGAGGAAAACAACTTTTAAAACTCAAATTAGAGTGAGATGAGGTGAGAAAACTAAGATAGGTAAGGAGTAAAAGTAGAGACTTTACTTACTTTCATAAACCATTTGACACTTCGAAAATAGGTTTTCCAAAATATCCTAAAGACGACCAAGCTAGGGTTTCTATGGTCAGAATGGCTCTGATACCAGCTTTGTGAGGACCCCGGTTTATTAAGCTTGTAATACTTAGTCAACCATTGACCCTAGCATCACAAACACAATAATCCGTGTCTTCGAGATATGTATACTTCCCAGAATGTAGTATACACACCCCTTTACAAAATCATGCATCAATTCCATTCAAGACATAGAACCAAAGCACGACTAGAATAAAAGACATACAATATATAGAGTTATTACAAAAGGGGCCGACCGGCCAAATACAACAATAAAGGTAACCCAGCGGAAGCAACATGCCAAAAGATGGCGATAAACAAAAGAGAGCCAAGGTTTGCCTTTAGCCCACAAGGCAACCAACCACGACGCCTAGCTCGATTCCCAACCCATGCACATCTCACAAAAGTAAAGCCCTTTGGGCTCTACCTCCTCTGCAACAAAGTTATTAAGCAAAGCAAATGAGTACAAAAATGTACTCACAAGACTGACGTGTAGTATAACAGAACTATAAATAGCTACATGCAAGCTTTATTTAAGTGGATGAGGCTTTGGACTCATTTTAGCATAAAGCAAGTTTTCATTTGCAATATTTAAATAGATTCCAAAGCAATTTGGCAATTCATTTTTCATTTGCAAGAAACAACGAGACAAGTAACAAAATGAAAGATGACAACAACAATCCTGGAAGTGACTAACCCAATAGCCACCACAATAGTATGAACATCCATTCATACCAACCCATCAAGTTTTAATTTGAACGTTGTAGTCTAGTTCTTGCATGACCTTACCAAGCATGTCCATAACCTAGGGCGAGGCTATTGAATAGTTTTAACCTGCGGGGTGTACCAATGTACCAACACGTCGAGACCGCCTTTTAGCCACATGATTTAGCACACTTCCTTTGGTATGCGGCAGGGCTAAGTCCTCTGAGACATTTCCAATGGATGATGCTAATTAAGAGTCAACCCATGGGGATAAGGACACACTAGACAGACCTAACCGGTGCGCTAATGCTCCCTCCCACACCACACACAACACATTTAAAGCACACCCACCGACCAGCTCATAATTAACACCTCCCAAAGTACTTAGTCAAGAGGGTCCCATATCCCCTCGTGTGGTTAGCACGCAAGAGCGCTTGGCTTAGTGACACAAGTAACTCGGTCCTTGGGGACCTAGGCACCATTCCATTCACACCCAACATATCACACCAACATCCATTGTGCCCAAGTCAATAACAGTTTTGTTTTCATTTTTGTTTTATTTGTTTACAAAGTAACAAAACACAAGGTGGACAAAATGGAATAAAAATTTTAGTGTGATCAAGGTCATCTACATAATGTAAACAACCGCCCATTTCTACCGTTATCTAAGCATTTCTAAGCATTATCAGCGTAAACTACTAGCGATAAGAGTCCATCCAAATAACTCTAAATCGCACAAGATAATCCTAGGCTTAGTAGTAGAGAATGAACATTTACCTCTGAGAATATGCATCTATAGGATTACTAACGACATTTTAACACAAAGTAGCATGCATACATACAAGTGAAACAAAGTATTAAACTTTAAAGTAATGGGACAATAATGGGATATGATCAAACTGCTTGCCTTGCTGGTTTTGCTCAATATATTGCTGAGGATCACTCACGGGCTCAAAGTACTAAATCGGCACCCTAACGAAAAAGCGAAAGGAAACGATAAGAACGACGAAAACCACAAAGACAGCACAGCAAACAAACTCCAAATGCTCTGAAATTTCTACAGCAGCAAGAGGATGATTTTTAGGGAATTTAGCAACAAGAACCAATTGATTTGGATTCTCAATGCAAGAGATATGAGCAAAACAATTCTGCTCAGCCCTAAAAATACCAAACTGCTACTATTTACTAATTTAATTACTAGGCAACATGATGAGACGGTGGCCCGATCTTCCGATAGGTACTGATACGTCGATTGTGGAGAACACGACGTTGATGATCCAAAGGCTCCGACCCGACATCCCGAGAACTAGGTGCCAACTTCTCTTTCTTAGGTGGGAAATTGTTCTTCACTACTTGCTGGTTTTTAGATTCATGTTCACGTTCTTTCATCTCATTTGCAGCTATCTCTTTATCACATTGCACAATTTCAGCAGGTGCCAAAGGTAGCAAAGTTATTTTCTTTCCTTTGTGCAGAAGAGAATACTTATTACTTCTATCATGATGAGTTGCATCGGTATCAAATTCCCATGGACGTCCTAATAAAAGTGAGCAGGCTTGCATAGGCACTACGTCAAAATCAGCAACATCATGATAGGAACCAATGGAAAAATACACTCTCGCAGATTGTGTTACCTTCACCTTACCGCTGTTGTTGAACCATTGAATGTGGTATGGGTGAGGATGCGCACGTGTGGTCAAGCCAAGCTTCTTGACCAGATCTGAATTCACCAAGTTGTTACAGCTTCCGCCATCAATTATGACACGAACACGGCAATCCTTGACGATGAGGAACATCTGAAACAAATTATGGCGCTGTAGCTTCTCCGCTTGCTCCATTTGAGTGCTCAAGACTCGCTGCACAATTATGGTCCTATAATTCTTGGTGGCAGCGGCACCTAAAATTTCCTCACCGTCGCTATCTGTCTCATGATCATCATTATTACCTGCAAGGTTAGCTGCAAGAGCATATTCATCCTCAACATCACTAGCACTTACATAACCACCGTCGTTTGTAGCAATGTATGCTCGCTGACTTGGGCAATCTCTCATGAAGTGGCCCATCCCTTTACAACGGTGGCACACAATTCCCGTCGTACGACCCGTGGAAGCAACTGAGGAAGAACTCTGCGCTGGTGCCTGCACACTAGTAGATTTACTTGCCTCGGGTGCGCGTGATGGTGGTGGCGGTGCTGCTGAACGCACCCTACTCACGGAGGGGGCAGCAGACCGAGAAGTAGGAGGTGGAGCTGTGTTGGCGTGCCCCGGCGTCGATGTAGACGTACTTCCAAAGTTGCTCCTGGTCCTTTGTTGTCTTCCCTGCAATTCCTTTTCGGCCAAACAAGCAAGCTGGAACAACCTATTGATATCATTATACTCTTTGTAATCAACTATGTCCTGAATCTCTCGCCTTCAGCCACCATAAAAACGAGCCATTTTATCCTCATCATCCTCAACAACATTACAACGCAGCATACCTATTTGTAGTTCTTGATAATATTCCTCGACAGATTTATTACTTTGGTCTAAGCGTTGCAATTTCTTACGCATATCACGTTTAAAAGCAGGAGAAACAAATCCAGCACACATGGCTTCCTTCAATCTATCCCATGTATCAGGTGCTAAGCCAGAATTAACTACTTGATTCCACCAAATGATAGCAAAATCTTTAAATTCACTAGTGCTTGTCTCACTCTATGCACTTCAGGAACTAGATGGGCATTAAATTTTTGTTCAACTGTCATCTCCCAATCTAAATAAATTTCAGCATCATAAACACCCGCAAAAGATGGTATGGTAAATTTAACTTTAGCAAACGGGTCATCATTAACACGAGTATTGTGGTGCTGAAAATTATTACCTCCCATACCGTGACGGTTGTGATGTAGGCGGTGTCGTTGACGTGCATCTTGGGCAGCGCCGGCATCGCGGTATTGACTCTCATTATCATAGCCCTCCTCAAGATCTTGGGCTGCCTCTTGATCATACGCGCGTCCATTGTTCAGTGGCCGATTCACCATTCTTTCAAGACGTGTAGTAAGAGCTGCAATATTATCGTTGATGGAGCGCTGCAATGTGGCCGTAGTAGCTTGAAGCTTCCTGTCGATGTCCTCATTAATGGTAGTGAGTTGTTCATCCAAAAGCGTCATGAGCTCTCCCTTTAGCACACACTCTTTCTCAGGAGACGAGTCACCTGCCATGGTTAGTAGAAAACAAAAGACAACACAAAGGTATTATCCCTATCAACTACTAGGTGATGGAAGGTGGGATCACACACTCTCAAGCGTCTTACCACACTCTTACAAGTGTTCTTACCAAAGCATGCAGGAGGTGGTACAGCCGGTGGCTGGTTCGTGATACTGAGTGTCGGCGTGGAATACGATTGCAAGAGGGAACCTGTTCTGATCAAGAGTAGGTGGAGCTTGGAAGGCACAATATGTAGCAAGGATAAGCAATAATCAAATCAGTTAATGCAAGTTGAAAGATTGTTCAAAGTACTTAGCCAATGTTGCTGATCCTAGCCTAATCAGAACTAGTGAATCACCGCCCAATGCAGAGAAGTGTATGTACGCACACGCAACGATCAATGTGACTTGATGTGAGCAATGGAAAACCTCACAACAAGTACTAGGAGAGACGCTAGCCAACTACTCAAACTTCTTTCTAAGGGCACAAGATCGTCCACGCGATGTAGAGCACAAAAACAGGAAAACGTGCAACGTAGACGGCCCTCTAGATTGAGCAGAAACAATAGCTAGTCTCAAACGATGAAAAAGCAAAGTTTTATGTGGCTTATATATACTCGTTTGAAAGGTTTAGACGAGATCTACAACTTTCTCAATTGGACAAACCCCAAATTCCGAAGGCAAGACCGAAAGAATCACCAAAAACAGAAAACCGAAAACTTGCGACGCTATTTCGGGTCTAAAGATGGCCGATTTTGGGGGTCTTGGAAGGCGACTGGCTTAAGCCAGTCGGATTTATCAGATGCGTGCCGTCGTTAGCTTTCCGAAAAGTATAAAAACTTCGAATTCCGACTCCGTATGCAAAAGTTATGCCCGTTTTAGTGAAGAGGTGTCGGAAACAGACTCGAATTCGTTTCGGACTTGAATTCAAACGGCCGTATCTTTTGATCCCGTGGGCCAAACGTGCCCAAATTTTTTCTGGGAGCTGGTGGCTATATCAGGAAGGACTCCACCAAAATTCGCTGATTTTCGTGCAAGTTTGATGTACTTTTGAAAATTCGGAACAGCAGACTCTCTCTTTTGTTTCTTCTCTCTAAATTTTTTTTTCTTTTCTGATTTTTCTTTTCTCTCTTTTTTTTTCTCTGTTTCTTTCTTTCTTTTCTTCACTTGATCCCGAAACCAGCACCAGCTAGGGCTCTTCTCTTCGTCCAAACCGAATCCAAACTCTTGCCTTGAAAACGAATTGGAAACCCAATCCAATCTGCCAAACCGAATTAGGATTCCTTCTCTGTCAAAAACCGAACCCAACTAGGGTGGCAGGAGATGATGTGGTGATGGTGGTGCGTGATGCAGCGGCGCGGCTGTGGATTGATGTGGCGGCGCGGCTGTGGATTGATGTGGTGGCGCGGCAGCGATCTGTGGGCGTGGTGGTAGGGAATGGTGGCTGCCGCGATTGAAAGTGGTGTTCGCGGCAGGGTTGGTGGCTGCCGCGTAGGGGTTGGTGGCGCGGCAGGGAAGGTGGTGGCGCGGCAGCGAGCTGTGGAGGTGGTGGTAGGGGATGGTGGCTGCCGTGGCTGAGATTGTTGGACGCGGCAGGGGAGGGTGGTTGCCGCGGTAGGGTTGAATTAAACACAAGATGCGAATTAAACAAAGATGAAGCTACGCAAACGAACACGAGATGCAACTAGACAACGACGAACTAGACTCTAACTAAACTAGAAATCAGCACTTGACACGACGATGCAATCAATAATTCAACAAGCAAAAGACTGAAACGGAAATTGCAATGGCACAAGGGGTGATGGGACAGCGGAAGACACGACAACAATTATTTTTGTAGGGCTAATTTTCTGGAGTTTTAGGACGCATAAACAGTAACCGAAACTAGGGAAAACTGTGATTACCTAACGGGCAATTGAAGCTCTGATACCAACTGATGAGACGGTGGCCCGATCTTCCGATAGGTACTGATACGTCGATTGTGGAGAACACGACGTTGATGATCCAAAGGCTCCGACCCGAACAGATCGATCCCCTTGCAATCACTACACCACTGCTCCGTTGGTTATCAACCGTGCCGAACGCGGTTGACCTCGCCAAGAAGGCTATCTCCTGCAAGCGAATCGAGAACACAAGCAAGAGAGTAGAAGATGCAATCTTTATTGCGAATAATAATTGAAGCACACAAATTGGGGTTCCTCAAACCGATAAACGGCGAAAACTGCAAAGCAGAATATTCTCTAAGAAAAACCCAAAGAACTAAAGGGGCGGCGGCCGCTATGTATAGGGGAGGGGGCAGCCGTGGGTACTGTTCACACGTGAACAGTACAGCGTGAACAGTACCAGGGAGGGGAGAAACCCTAGGGTGTTGGCCATATGGGCCACATGGGCCAAATCAGCCCATTCATTACATAGCCCATGGGCCAATAAGAGGTGACGCAGCACCAAGGCGTGTAGACATAGCACCATGGTATGTAGACGCAGCTCGGCTCGTATGAGTAGACGTAGCTTGGTCCAACTGGGAAATATGGGCCTTGATGGCGAAAGTCTGTCATGAAGTAGAGGATCTTGAGGCGTGGTCGAGCGATGGTTGCATCCTTAGGGTTGATGTCCTCATCACAACATTTTCTAGAAAGGTGGTGGTACTGAGATTTTTACTGTAAAACCAGCACCTCATGAGATGAATAACACAATTGAGTTCACCTCATTTGGAGCTATTATGCATTTTCTATAATTTTTCAAAAACAAGAACTTGAACAAAATTAAAATGCACAAGGAAGCCTTTTGAAAACAGTGACATGCCTAAATCCTATTCTAACATTTAGTGCATTAACAGAGAAGCCAACAAAGTTGGATTCACTTCAAAAATAATCTCTGATCATTACTTATGCATTTTACAAGTTAAAGGAATTTCTAGTACAACATTTAAAAGTTAGTTGTGAATTGTATTTACAAAACCATGTTCTGAGCTGAACTGGGCTCATAACCATTTTTAGATTGGAGCCGGGTCAAGCGGAGCTAACACAATTTGAATCACCCTATTTGGATTTAAATTGAATTAGTTATGAAATTTTAAAGCTCATACCTTTTTCAGTTCACAAAATAACAGTTCTCTGGAATTTCTTAAAACCACTAAGGCGGGAGGACATGAGCCACGATTTTGAATCTAACAGCTCAAGACCTCCCAGGGGTTAACGCACACGCGTGCTCGTGAGGTCCAGAGGTCATGGGCCGTGGATCTTGGATCCAACGGTCCATGTCCTCCCAGCAACGCGCACGCGAGCAGAGGAGAGGTCGTGGCCGTTCATGGTGCATCCAACGGACGACAACACGGGAGGGAGGACCGGAACGGCCCAGATCAAGGGAGGGAGGTCCTCAACGATCGAGATCTTCCAAAGGAAGATCTAAACTATCAAGATCTCCCCAAGGAAGATCTACATCGTCAAGACCTCACGGGGGAGGTCCTGGACGGTCCAGATTTTCCAAGGGATGACCTTAATGGTCCTGTGAGACCCTTAATTATTGGAATTGTGCCGAACTATAATTATACTGGTAGCATAATTCTTAATTAAGGAACAGTGTAATGTCCTTAATAAAAATCATACTAAAAGCATAATCATAACAAGTAACAATCCAACAATTAGGTTCCCGGATATATGTCATGCAATAGTTCCCAGGATCAGTGACTATTGCGCATATATCCTTAAGCAACATTGCATCAATCACATACAAGTCATACATTCATATAATTATACATTAATAATTACATCTCCAATTTCGGTTGCTACAGTACCAGATTGCTACAGTACCGAAATATACACAGATGACCTTGGGTCATTGACAAAAAGATCAACAGCGGAAACGAAAAGATAAAAACAAAACCACCAATGGCCCCATCATCCCGCAGGCTATTGCGTGGAGAATAAAACTAGCACTACTCGTTAGCGTCACCCAGATCGGCGCTAACGGGCATCTCATAAAGATATCCATCTTCACCTGCAACAAGAGGTCATAAAACCCTGAGTACGAAAGGTACTCAGCAAGACTTACACAAACTAATAAAAGAAAGTGGTTGTTAGAACCTATACAATGGAATAGAAAGTATATATGCATAAGGTTGACAACATAAGGTTTAAATGGTTCAGTTTGCATAAAGTGATACATCTTAACCTACAATTGCTATATTTTGATAAAGCAGTTTTAAGAAATGGATTTGGACTAAAACAGTGAATAAGTGTAATTATAAGCATAAACAATAACAAGAATAAATAACAATTCACAATTAAATGTGTATGACAACCATTGTAACGAAATAATTCCCAAACCAACTTAGAGCAAAATCTATACAGATGACATTAATTCAAGTTTTCGTCCGTAACTATGGACACGGCTATTCGAATAGTTTTATACCTTGCAAGGGTGTACATCTTTACCCACATGACTTAATTAGCCCGTAAGCCTCCTAATAATAACACACTACCTTTGGTGTCTTTGGTAGATAAACTAAGATTTGGTATTTTTCAACAAGTTAACATTATTGAGTTGGATGACCCATGTGAGACCGATCCGCTCAAACAAGACCGATAGCATATATTCAACCGAGGCTCACATGTTGTCACCGGAATGCCGACCCGATCAATTAAATCTGATCGTGCTCACTACACCTATTAGACCGCAATCGGGGCCCTGAAGGTACATACATGCGATGTAACACATCTATGCCCTTACCCTTCTAAGAACATCTGATATCAATATAAGTTCCACATGGCATACGACACGGCCGAAGACTTAAGCATCTATGCCATATGAAATCAATACACATGTCCTTACTCTCCAAATCAACTCAATACTATTACCCCTTTACTTAACCAAACAGCGCCCATACACTGCGTGTGGAAGTACGTTGGGACTTGAATTAAATGGTCAGAGTTCAGTCCTTAATCAACCCAGACAAGACATTCACATTTCCCAATTCTCGTGCACAAAGGCACCAACACTAGCATCCACTTGTCCAGATTTGAATTGATTGATAACAGGATTTACAAGCATTTCCAAATCAAATAAACTGAACAAGAATCAAAATGAGTATAAAGTATTTGTTGTCCCCAAGTCTGACAAGATAAGCTTGCCAAACTCTAACGTTCTATGGACTGCATGGCTAAGCAAAAGTTAAAACTACGTATTATAACATTACAAACTACCTTAGGTTGAGTATATGGTTGAATTAAGGATAAGCCACAAGTTCAGGGTATAACTAACTAGAAACAGGGCACAAATAGATTTTTAGAAATTTGCATGCACAGTGTCACTGTATTTTAGAATTCTAAAGTTCAAAAGATTTGGTTCAACATGGTGCAGAGAGGAAGCTTGCCTTGATAGTAGTATATAACCTCTTGTTCAGGTTCTTGAGGTTCAACAAAAGACTCAACACACTCAGAAGAACCAATATCTAAAAGAGAATAAAAGAATTTCAATGAACACAGTAAAAACAGAGAACAGGATGCATAAAAGAATGCATGATCAAATGATAATGCATAGGTAATGATATGCTTAAGCTATATTCAATTTATTAAGGATAATAACCCATATATAGTATCTACTGACAGTGGCTACCCAGATTTTAGATTTAGCTCAAAGCTACAGTAACAGGTTTTTACATATTGGAACAGGACAGCAACAAATAATTAGTTACTCAGCTTAATTCTATATAAATAAAATGCTACAGGATAGCTAAGCATATTAAACTAGTTTTGTGAGCTAACTAGTCATTTACTACTTATTATTGTTAATTTATGATTTAAGACTTTGTTGTCTGTGTGGTCGGTTAGACCAACACAGAAATGGCAAGAAGCTACTTTACTATTTCGGCTAGCTAGTAATGCTACACTACATAATTACTCTAAAAGGAAGTAATTAATACTAAAGACCATTACTGCTACCCTAGTGGCTCGGTTCATTTAAAGAAAAGGACAAACAGAGCATTTGTCGGTTGAATCCAAAAACAGCAAAAGAGTTTTGTCTAGATTTGGTCTACTATGGAGGAATACATTAACCGAAAACTCTAAATAGAATTTAAGGCTATCTGGAAGGTGGTTGATACCCTAATTCTTCATTACTAACCCTAATCAACATATTTACGTAAAAAGAATGAATAGAGCTCTTGTGGGTTTTGTTTGACAAAATCAACAGAGAAGAAAGTTTGTCTTACTGACTAAATTAGTAACTTAGATAATCACAAGATGGGCTACTAACAGTACTAGGGTTTACTTAAAACCTAAATAAGACAATATACTAATAAAGAAAATTTAAAATTTTTGAAAACGATATGAAAGACCGAAAAGTTAAAATGCAAGTTTTTAGCTAAATCAAGATAGGAGTATCACAGGAACAGGTGAGTGATCCTGGTGAGCTAATGAGGTTCTTAGGGATTTTAAAATGATAGAAGACAAGGTATTCTTACCAGCTAGGGTTTAAGGAGGAAAAGATCAGTTCTTGGTCAACAAAAGAGATCCAGTAAACCTCTTTCTTGTGCTGACCAAAAAGAAATGATGGAATCAAGCTCTAAAGATCATTAGTCATATCCTTGCTAAGAAAAGATGGAATTCAACTCACCCAAGTGAGGTTTCTCAAGATGAAGCTTCACAGCTAAAGTTGACAGGGAGAAGAGCCACAAGTTCAACCTACAAGAAATGACCAACATCACATTAGCATGAGAGTTAGGTCTTCTTGTAGTTGAATAATGGAAGAAGGACCAGAGAGCTTCACTGGAAAAGGAAGGTAGCAAAGGAAGTCCTCCCTGGTCAACAATGGTAGAAGTTCCCTACCTAGGGTTTATATAGTGGTGAGACTCCTAGAGAACACTGGAAATCTCTAGAAACGATGAGGTGGCCTCTAAGGATAGATATTAAGGGATAAATATCCTCAACATACTGTTCATCACCACCATTTCAGTCTCAACAGTGCTTATGTTGGAAAACCAAAGAGAAAACACAGTTTGAATCACTGCCGCGTGGTCCCAGAGCTAAACACATCGGCGCCAAGACGCAGGAGCAAAATTTGCCATCGACGCTAGGCCTGGGGCAACACAAAGAACGTCTGCCTGCACACAAAGCAGCCAAAACCGACACTAACTTGCGGGCCCCAGAGAAAATCGCGCCATGCACGCGCGCAGCGAAGCCCCACGTACAACCACCATTCGATCCTGCACGAGCGGCTTTGATGCGGGGTGTTAAAACACGTTGAACCGGTATGGGTGAACGTGGGCCACACGATCTTCAACGAACGGCCACGATCGTGAGGTCCTGTAGGTTGTCCGGACCTCCCACTCTACAAGAACCGTCCGATTCAATGCCAACGCACGCGATTTCTTGGGCGCTGTAGCTGGTCCGATCAGCCCAATCAATAAGGAACGTTGGATCTAAATCCAACGGTGGCTTTTAATAAGGACACGTATCCAGGGTTTTACAATGCAATCCAATCTGTACCTTTAGATCTAATCTAAACGGCTTAGATTTGGCTTCGTTGTGGCTAACAAATCAACACAGCCAACGGGAACCATTAGATCCTGAAGAACGCGAGATTTAGCAGACGGTGTGGATGGTCCGATCGGCACACTCAACAGGAGCCGTGCGATTGGGCCTCAACGGTCCAAGATGAAGCGCTTCATGAGTGCTCTTGACCCAAGGTCTCCAACGCCGATTGATTTCCAAATAAACTTCGGGATCAAGGCGGCCGGTGGTCGAACCTCACATGGGATCTGGGCGCCAAAGAAGATCAACGGTGGAAATCAAGGGGGTGTGAGGTGGTCAAAGTGCACATTGAATCCAAATTGTTCACGCGACAATGGACTACGGGATGGGCTAGGGTTTTAACGCGCGTCTTGTGGTGAGGCGTGGTGAGCCGACCGCTGGCGTCGGGTTGAGCTTGACCGCATCGCTACAAAGGATGTGGTCGAGGCTCGATCGAGAGGTTTGACCAGATCTAATTCAAAATTGCAAGAACTTTGACTGGGAGTTTTAAAATAGCAAATAAATTTATAAAATTATGAAATTTTGCAGAATTGCTACTGGGATGATGTACTCCCCAAATAAATTTTAAAACCACTGTTTCTTCTTTATAAATACATAAATAATTTATTAAGACCAATTAGGGTTTATTTAAAGACTATTATTTTTCTGAAAATCAAAGTAATTTCTAAAAATTCAACAAAATTTATTTTTGGCCATAATAACTTATCTGGTTTTCAATTAAAATATTTCCTAGTCATAATACCAACATTGGATGGTATTTCCTTCTGAAATTTTGATCAAGTTGAAATTTGTAATAGAAATTTGGGAAATTAGGTTGTAACAAAGTGCCTAATTGCCAAAATGAGCGATAATGACATGAACAAGATTTTATTCTTGTAGATTAAAATTGAGGTCATTACAAACCTACCTCCTTAAGAAAATCTCGTCCCGAGATTTCTTATAATTCAGAAGTTGGACAAAGGTGAAGTCGAAATGATGTTCTTTAGAAACATAACATCAGTTGTCTTTATTTCTTTCAAAGATAGAAAAGAAATTTCACATAACAACATAGTGCTGTTATTACAACTTATGTTACATTGCTTTGTTTAACCTTGCCTTTCTTGATTCAAAGGCAAATATTAAACAGCAAAAAGGTGGGGGTGTTCGATTCTCATCAGATCTTCACGCTCCCAAGTGGCTTCATCCTCGGAATGATTAGCCCACTGAATTTTTAAGAACTTGACAGTGCGATTTCTTGTCCTCGTTCCATTTCATCGAGGATACGACCGGTTGTTCTTGATCTGAAAAGATCTGATTTGCGCATCAAGATTCTCATAAGTAGTAGCCTCGGTAGGAACACGAAGGCACTTTTTAATTGAGAAACATGAAAGGTATCATGAGCTGGACGAGTGTCGGGAAGTTCCAACTGATATGCCACGGCCCCTCGTTTTGCGATGATTCTAAAGGTCAGATAAAACGAGGTGCTAGCTTCCCTTTCACTTGAAAGCGATGAGTACCTTTCATCGGCGACACTTTAAGATAGACAAAATCATCTATCTCAAAACTTAGCTCACAACGCGTCGATGATCGACATAGCTCTTCCGATGAGATCGCGGGTTTAAGCGGTCTCGAATCGATTTAACTTGCTCTTGACTTCCAAAACCAAGTGCAGGCCAAAGAATGGTCTTTCACGGATTCTCGACCAATTCAATGGAGTCCTACAAGCTCGTCCATACAAGGCTTCAAAAGGTGACATTTGAATACTTGCTTGGTAACTGTTATTGTAGGAAAACTCCACATACGGCAAAGATTTCTCCCAATTCTTGCCATATGCTAAAACACAAGCTCTAAGAAGATCCTCCATTATCTGATTCACCCTTTCAGTTTGACCACTAGTCTGGGGATGATAAGCAGTGCTGAAGGATAATTCAGTTCCCATTGCTTGATGAAGACAATTCCAAAAATGGGAAGTGAATTGAGATCCACTATGCAAAACAATAACTTTAGGAACACCGTGGAGACAAACAATTCTAGCAATATAGAGTTCTGCCAATTGCTTGCCATTGAAAGTGGTTCTGACAGGTGTGAAATGAGCCACTTTTGTTAATCGATCAATTATGACCCATATGGCATCAAATCCATTCTGGGACTTGGGAAGTCCGGTGACAAAATCCATACCGACTTCTTCCCATTTCCATTGTGGAATAGGCAAAGGCTGAAGGGTACCAGCAAGTTTCAAATGCTCGGCTTTAACCCTTTGGCAAATATCACATTCAGCAACATACTGAGCAATTTGCCTTTTCATCTTGCTCCACCAAAATGTTTTCTTTAAGTCCTGGTACATCTTAGTACTTCCAGGATGTATAGAAAATTTGGAATTATGAGCTTCTTTAAGAATTAGCTCTCTCAGTTGTGGATCTGAGGGTACAACCAAACGATTGCGATATCGAATGGTACCACGAACATCTTCAGAAAATTCATTGGCTTTACCTGCCTTCATGTTTTCCTTGATCTCTGCTACCTCAGTATCAGTTTTCTGGGCCTCCAGAATCTGATCTTCGAGTGTTGACTTAACTTCTAAGGCAGCAAGAAATCCATCTTTGACCATTTCGAGACTTAAGCGCCGAAAGTCAGCACATAAGCTCTTGGTCAAAGGAATTGTTGATAAGCAATTGCACTGTGACTTTCTACTTAGAGCATCAGCCACAACATTGGCTTTGCCAGGATGGTAATGAATACCCATATCGTAGTCTTTGATCAATTCAAGCCATCTTCTTTGTCTCATATTCAGATTAACTTGAGTGAATATGTATTTGAACTCTTATGATCGAGATAGATTTACAACGATTACCAAGAAGGTAATGTCGCCAAATCTTTAATGCATGGACTCTGCCGCCAATTCGGATCATGGGTAGGATAATTAACCTCATGAGGTCGCAATTGCCTAGATGCATATGCCACAACTCGGCCCTCTTGCATAAGCACACAGCCAAGTCCATGGCGAGATGCATCACAATAAATATCAAAATCCTTATGGATATCTGGGAGAGTGAGAACAGGAGCTTGATCAGAGCTTTCTCAAAAAATCGTTTTCACATTCCATCGACCAAAAGAATTTGTTATCTTTCTTCAAAAGTTGAGTCGATGGTGCGAAATCTTGGAAAAGTTTTCAATGAACCTACGGTAATATCCCGCAAGTCCAAGGAAACTTCGGATTTCAGGAACATTCTTGGGCTGCTTCCAATCTAGTACATCTTGTACTTTGCTAGGATCAACAGTAATACCTCCTTCGGATAATACATGACCCAGAAATGCAACTTGCTTGAGCCAGAAAGCACACTTGCTAAATTTAGCATACAGCTGATGCTTGCGAAGTGTATCTAGCACAAGTCTCAAATGATGCTCATGCTCTTCGTTAGACTTGGAGTAGATAAGAATGTCGTCGATAAACACAACAACAAACTTATCCAAGAAATCCATGAATACTGAATTCATTAAATTCATGAAATAAGCAGGAGCATTGGTCAGACCAAAGTACATAACAGTATACTCGTATAATCCATAACGAGTAGAAAATCTTTATTTTAGGAATATCCTCGCCTAACCTTGATCCGATGATAGCGAACATAAATCAATCTTAGAAAAGACACGGGCTCCGCTTAAGCGGTCAAGCAGATCATCAATTCGAGGCAAGGATACTTATTCTTGATAGTAACCTCATTTAGCGACGGTAATCTACACACATCCGTAAAGTCGATCTTTCTTTTTGACAAAGATAGCCGGGCATCCCGGGTGAGAACTTCGGTCGAATGAAACCCTTGTCGAGCAATTCTCCAAGTCGCTTTCTTCAACTCAAGCAGATCGTTGGAAGGCATGCGATAAGGTCTTCTCGAAATGGGAGCGATGCAGGAACTAGTTCAATCACGAACTCTACTTCCGATCTGGTGGCATACCCTAAGTTCTTGGGAAAACGTCACGATATTCACACACTCATCGGGTAATCGACTCCAAGGTAGGAGTGGTATCAGCTTTCAATGCACCAAGGCGAGAATGAACTGCTCTAGACTGAAAAATGACTGAAAGGCCATTTTTATTAGTAAGGGATATAGTTCATTGGGCACAATTAATCTGGCCGAAATTCTTGGACAACCAATCCATACCCAAAATGACATCTATCCCTTTAGAGTTTATCACAATCAGGTCAGCCCAAAAATCTACCCCTTCAATATTGATATTAACATTAAGGCAGATTTGATCAGTCATAAATACTTGTGAGACCCCAGAGTATTTAGCTTGTAATACTTAGTCATCCAATCGATCCTAGTATCACAAACAAAATATCCCGTGCCTCGGGAAAATATGTACATCCCAGAAATGCTGTACATACACCCTTTTACAAAATTATGCATCAATTCCATTCAATCACATAGAACCGAAGCACAAGAACAAAAGACATACATAATATAGAGGTTTATTACAACAGGGCCAAACGGCCAAAAGACATACCAAATAAGTAAATAAACAGCGGAAGCAAGGCCATAAGATGGCAACAAATAAGAGCCAATTAGTGTGCCTTTACCCACAAGGCAACCAATCGGGCCGCCAAGCTAGTTGTCAAACCCGCGGTACATCTCACACAAGTTGATCCCTTTGGGGATCCACTTCTTCCTCTGCAACAAAGAAAGGGGCCACAAGCAAGGCCGATGAGTACAAAATTGTACTCGCAAGACTGACGTGTAGTATAACAGAACTATAATTAACTACATGCAAGCTTTATGTAAGTGGAAGGCTTTTTAGGCTCATTTAGCATAAAGCAAGTTTACAATTGCAATAATGTAATAGATTTAAAGCAATTTGACAAAGCATTTGTAATTGTTGAAATAACAACTATACAATAATAATAACAACAGTAACAACAACCTGGAAGTGGCTAACCCAATAGCCACCACAACAATAGCATGAGCATCCACTCATACCAACCCATCAAGTTTTAATTAAATGTTGTAGTCTAGTTCTCGAAAGACCTTGCCAAGCGTGTCCATAACCTAGGGCGAGGCTATTGAATAGTTTTATCCTGCGGGGTGTACCACTGCACCCACACGTCGAATAGCCTTTTAGCCAAGCACACTTAGTTGGTATGTCAAGACGGCTAAGTCCTCTGAGACATTTCCAATGGGCGATGCTAATTCGACCCGCACAACCCACGGGAGAAGGAGACATCGAGCGACCTACCCTAAGCTAATGCTCCCCTCCCACATCACCCACACACATTTTATCTTTAAAACACACCAACCGAGCGACCCCAATTAGCACCGCCCAAAGTACTTAGTCAAGAGAGGTTCCATATGCCCCTCGCGTGGTTAGTACGCATAATTGCTTGGTTTAGTGTAACAAGATACTCGGTCCTTAGGGACTTAGGCATACTACCACATTCCAAAAACCACACCATCCATCCAATATGCCCAAGTCTAAACAATTTTGTTTTTATTTTTATTTGTTTACAAATTAACAAGGCATACATATGGACATAATGGAGTAATAGTTTTGTGTGATCAAGGTCATCGACATAATGTCGACAACCGCCCATATCTACCGTCTAAGCATTGCTAAGCATTAACAACGAAAAAGACAATAAAAGAGTATAATACCATCATAGGGCTCTAATTCACCAATGAGATTATTAACCTATGGTTTGTGGCGAGGATAACAATTTAAAACAACAATGCATAGGAATAGCTACCTCTAATCGGTAAATTAATTTGACACAAGGGCATGCATACATAGAAGTTAAACAAAATATTAGACTTTAAAGTAATGGGATGCATGGAAATGATCAAGCCGCTTGCCTTTACTTCTTTGGAGATGCTTAACTGCTGCAGAGAATACTTTCTGTCGATAATATCGTTGGTACCTATCGCAAAACGAGGAAATCCAATAAAAGCAGCGAACACCGAAAAAGATTCAAAATCCAAAGTCAACAAAAATCCATGAAATTTATACAGCAGGAAGACCACGATTTTAAATGAATTTAGCAACAAGAATCATTTGATTTGGATAAAGTATGAAAAAGTTATGGCTAAAACAATTTCAATCGGCTGGAAATTCCAATTTAATTGTTTTCGGGTACTGTTCATCGCACAATTTTCTAGGAGGTTGTTGAGTGTGAAAATTTTATGACAGGTAGAGCATGGTATTCTAAGATCAGCAAAATTGGGTTCACTCGTTTTGGAGTTAAATTAAATTAGTTATGCCTTTTTAAAGTTGAAATTATGACAAAAGGTCGACTGTCATTTGACATACACATACATCACTCTTGCTTTCAAAATAACTCCACTCTTTTAGATTGAAAACTAGAGGCTAAATCTTAAGAGGTTTACTTACTGGTCTAAGCATTCAACAAGGTGTAAGCTTTTAATCAAGTGGTTTGTAACTTTTGCATGTTCCATTAACTAGTAATCTCAATGACTAGTTTTCAACACAGGCTACTACTGCTAGATAAAAGCCCAATTGTCAAGTTGAAACAAGAGCATTACCAACTACTGCACCTACAAGGTCATGAACCTAATGCAAACTTTTATTAGCTTTAGGTTAACTTCTCTGATGGCTCAAAATACTCATTCCTACTCTCTTAACAATTTAAATCCAAGTCTTGGTGGAACTGTGCAGATTTTCTGAAAATTCATCTCAAATAGGTTTTTCCTATTCGAAAGCTGCTGCAAGAAGGAAGTCAATTGACCAAATGAATTTAAACTCTAATTATTAGAATTGGCCATGCTGTTAGCCCACTGGCAACACAACAATTAGCACACTGATACTCCACTAACAAGGTCAAAAACCTATTGACAAAACTAATTGTGCTCATATTATTTCAACTGTGTAAACAACCTACAAAAGGACATCTTTCTAAATTAAGGTGTTACTAGGTAATTTCTTTCAGATTTCAACTTTCAAATTGGTTAAACCATTTGAGTGACCTAATATCAAGACACAGCATTTAAGAACTAATCCTCCCTCTCTGGACAAACCAACCTACAACAGGACACTCATCAAGGAAAAGAAACTGCCATCTAAACTTCTCCTTAATTAAATTTTCAATTTGCTAAGTACAAGCATGAGTGATCTAATGGACAATACACCAAAGTTGTTAGCATAAGAGCTATGGTTTTGCAGATTTGATTACTTACTAATAGATCAAAGCTCAGCTAACGCAAACATTCAAGAACATTACTAACAACTGGAATTGATCATGAAGTTAACCTCCATATCAATTATGACATTTTTCAGACTAACATTCCTGCAACCTCTCTACAGCAAAATTCTCTGTTCAACAACATTTACAGAATATCCCTCCGGACCGAAAGGACACTAGCTAATCTTTCAACACACCTCAACTTCAGATTTTGGTTAAGCCATTCAAGCGATCAACTAGTTAATCACGACATTTAGCTAAAAGCACTAATCATCTTACAGGAGGTTCATCAATTCACGCACACGGACATGATCAGCAGAGTAGGCCGTAACAGGGGCGGCCCAGGGGATATCACCTGCAGAGAAACAAGGACCCTCTTTGAGACATTTAGACAAACACGTAGAGGGCAAGCAAGAGGGAACCGAAGGGGCTTGGGCATGGCTTGCTGCCAGCGGTCGGAAGGTCGACGGGGCACCCTTGGCGACTCTCTGAGTAGGGGAGCTGGGCCGGCCAGCAGGGAGGAGTCGCGGGCGGCCAAGGGAGACGTCGGGGGCGCACGGGCCAGGGCGTAGGGAGGACCGGGAGGCAGCGGTGCTTGGTGCTGGAGGTGAAGGCGACGCGGCTGGTGCCGAGGCAGACAGTGGTCGGCGCGGGCTGTAGAGGAGGGCCGACGGCACGGGCTGTAGAGGAGGGCCGAGTGGTGGCGCAGATCCCGGGCGAGGAAGTCGAGGCCGGCGCTGAGGGGGACAGGGCCGACGCGAGCAGCTCGGGCAGGGCTCGGGCGAGGGCTGCTGGGCGCAGGCGGCCAGGTGGGAGGTGGCCGACGCGAAGGGGGAGGGAGAGATGGCCGGCGCTGGGCTGGGGAAGGAGAGGGAGGAGGTGTGGCCGGCGGGAGGTGGCCAAGGGGGTGAAGCGGCTTGAGGTGGGAGGCGGCTCCATGGGCGGCGGAGCAGCCGGGGACAGCGGCGCTTGGGGGAAGGCCGGACCCGGGGAAGATGGAGTGGGGGGCGGCAGCTATGGAGGGGGCCGGCGCCAGATGGTGGAAGCGGCGGTGGGCTGTGGAAGCCAGGGGGAGGCGGCGGTTCAGGGCCGGCCAAGGGGAGGGGCGAAGGGAGGTGTTGGGGAGAGCCATGGGGGAGAGGAGGCTCGGTGGTGGTGGCGCCATGGGCTGGATCTGGAGGATAGGTGCCATGGAGGAGATGTAGTGGGGGAGATGGAGCTGCCTGGGGGGTGAGGGGATGTGGAAGAAAGGCTAAAGCAACGGCTCCAATTTGGTGGAGATAAGAAGAAAAGGGGGAAAACTGGTTAGGGGAAAAAGAGCCGTTGTGTAGAAAAAGAAATGGAGGGCTCAACAATTCAAAATGGTGAGGTGATAAGGTTGGGTGTGTGGCAAAGAAAGCCTAGACTGTGGGTCCAGCTGGTCAGCGAGAATAGTGAGAGAAGGACGGATCGAAAATGGCCGATCGGACCGAGTGAAATGGATGGTCCAGATCGCGCCACTAGAACGTTGAGTCGGACCGTCGATCCTCGATCGGACGGGCTTCATGAAAGCACTTTCGAATGGTTCACGATCGCAAGAAGGTTGGTGCGGTCTGAACAAGTTCGGTCGGGTCGAACGGTCTGACGAATTCAAGTTTTAAATTCATTTGACCAAAAATACAATAGGTTTGGTGAGGCTTTATAAATAGCAAATAAAATCTATAAATTCTGAAAATATTTGGAGGGTTCACAGGGTTACCTAGTGACCAAATAAAATTTTAAATCTCATTGTTCATGAGTTATTTGCTTATTTTAAATTCAAACTTACAATAGGTTATTGAATTAAGTTTGAATTTTCTGTGGATTGAGTTTAGCTCCAAAAATTTGGGAAAAATTATATTTATTCCTGATAAATATTATAAGATTTAAATAAATTATTTCTAGAGTTTTAGTTGAAGTAAATTCTTCCCAAAAATTATTTTAAGTGCATGCTCTTGATATTCGACTTTTGATTTTCTTGGTTTAACTCAGGGTTTTGAAATGAGCTAAATCTTGGAAGGATTATTAGAGATAGCAAACCAACCCCAACATTCTGAACTTTTAAATGGAGGTTGATGACTCTAGGATAAACCTTACATAACATTTCCAGATGTTGATCACGAACTTTTCTTAAAAAGTTTTAAAGAGGTCATGACTTCAGTCAACCGGAGATTTTGGTTTTGATTTCCCATAATTCCTTTACAAGAATTACGAAATTGTTCAAAAACTTCGGATGCAAGAAAAGTTTTAATTTCTACTCATTTTCTTACATTTGAAACACAGACCCAGATTTGGGATGTTACAATACTGACCAAGGCGAGTGAATAATATGAGGTGGATGAAGCAGATGCATGACTAATTGATGTTGAATAGCAAACTGCCTACTAATAAAAGAATGGGATGCTCCCGAGTCAAATAAAACGATGAGTGAACTGAAATTAACTAGGAGCATACCAAGGATAACCTCAGTGCCTCGGCGCTTCTTGGCGATCAATTGATTCACACGGCCCTGAGCGAGAACAGATCGGGTTTGACAATCGCCTTTGGAGAAGGTCAGACGCCTTACGATGGTCGGAGATGGTGAACAGTGGTAACCCTTTTGCCTTAGCAAAACATTGGTTATAAAATGTCGAGCGACCACAACGGCAACAAATCACCCGACCGACATTGACATAGTAGGTGGCTTTGTGTCCACTAGGTCGTGATCGCCGTGATGAGCGGCGGGACGAAAAGCAAACATTGGCGCCAGGTGGAATCGAGCCGGCGCTTCGGAAGATTGAGGTCGCCATCGCGGTCTAACTGAACGACCACTATATGTGAATTGAGTGGCCTTCTGCCGCTTCCGTGAATCTTCCAAAGCCTTGCTCTTGGTCTCAGCAATTATGGCCTTGTCCACTAAATGCTGAAAGTTTCTGAAGTCTTGTATTGCCAAAGCCAACTGCAATTCTTCAGATAGCCCATTCATGAAACGGTTTCGACGACGAGTGTCAGTCGAAACATCATCAGGGGCATACCGAGCAAGGAAATTGAACTCATGCAGATACTCGGTCACTGACTTTCACCCTTGTTTGAGAGCGAGGAATTCCTGCTGCTTGAGCATCATCACTCCCTCAGGAATATGGGCTTCGTGAAAAGCCTCCATGAACTCAAGCCAGGTGGGAGTATGTCCGGTGGGTTGGATAGCCAGATAATTATCCCACCAATTACTAGCTGGTCCAGTCAGCTGGTAGCTAGCATATAAGACCTTCTCCCTTTCAGAACATTGGGCAATGGTCAGCTTCTTTTCAATCTCTCGAAGCCAGTCCTCTGCCTCCAATGGATCCTGGGAGCTGGAGAACACTAGAGGGTTAGTTCGCTGAAAGTCAGCGAGACTTCCCTGTCCATGTTGAACTCCTGCTCGACCAGCTGGTGTAGGAGTAGCGGAGGTATTACGCGCAATCTGCTCCAATATGCGCGTCTGATCCATGCGGTTGCGCTCAATTTGCATGAGCACGTCCGCCATGGTGGGTGGTGGTGGAAGCTCCTCTTCCTAACGACCACCTTGCGGACCATGAGATCCGGAAGGGTCAGTCTGCTCTCCCTGAGTTTGGAGAACAGGGGTGGAGAACCTCTCCTCTTGTTGTGTTCGCGATCGAGTGGTTGGTCCTGTCATCCTGTTGCCATATAATGGTTAACAACATAACAAGGATACACTCGGGCTAACACATACAAGATTAGGAGATAGAAAATAATTAATTACTAAACTTAAGCATGCAACATGTTATGTCATGCAGCCAAAAGAACAACAAAATAATAACATTCAGTAGGACAAAAAGTGGGGCCTCCAATTTATTGGAATAGGTTGGTAGAATAAAACAGCATAAACTCAACAGAACTCAATACCACCAAAGGCCAACCTCTAATTAACAGCCAACTAACATCAAAACAACACCAAACCGAATACAGCAAAAGGGTGGCCCTACTTTATTAACATCTTAAGTCCAAAATGTACAAGTCAACTTGCACAGCACCATGTTCCAAAATACAAAAGTTAATATCTCGTATTTATACAGAACATAGGCTAGACTATTACACAATATTTATTACACAATACTACATATTACACAACTAAGGCCGAATCTCACATCCAGCCCCTAAGTGTAGTCGTTACGATTAAAATTCACCGGAAACTCATTTAACAGATGAGCTTCTGGTGAACCCGTATCTATAGGATCCCTAGGGCTGATGAGACGAGTAGGAGAACCTAGCAGCAAATGATGTCCACCACGATGTGTAGGTCGCTGAGTGCGAGGAAATCCAGCAGACATTTGTGCCTGACGACACTGACCAAGGACAGGAACAAGTCCAGGCACCTCTGGAAGTCGCAATCCCTGTGGTACAGTGGCAGCTGGAGGGATCTCATTGTTGCCATAAAGCACGTTACGAGGAACGCGGTTCGTGGCAACACCAAGCCTCAAATACTCCTGTGCCTCGTGCGAGGCGGCGGCGGGTTTCCCATAACTCGCATTACGAGACAAGTGATAGGTTTGGTCCATGATACGGACCAACCTCGCTAACTTCAGCGTCGATAGGTCCTCTCCGGCCAGAATCTCATCAAACGCAATCACATCCGACCTAGGGCCATGTTTTGGGAAGTGTACATAGGGTGGTGAGATAGCTCCGTCGATCATGACGAAGGAGGCCCATCATCCCACGCTACTTCTGCCTGACCATAGACTCGGAAGTGGCACGTGCGTGGATCTGATGAGAACACTACCCACCACCTGCCTGGCGATCACATTAATGATAGCTTGGTACTCTTCCATACCAGGACCTCGATCTCGACGATAGATGGCATACTCTGGCTGATATGTGAAATTGGCACGCCACATCATATCTCGAAGTAAGGCAGGAAACCCATCCACTTCTTCGGCTCGAGTCTCCTTGATCAGATACCAGCCACTCATCTACAGAGAAAGACAAGGTAGATAAGAGACTGATCTTGAAAAATCCAATGAAAGGTGGATAAGAATTGATACTAAAAGAAGATAAGGAATAAAAGATAGCGACTTAGATCTTTTAGAAATTAATTTAAGTTAAAATAATGTCACAGAGACTCACTAAAGGTAACAATCATGCTAATTCTATCCTCTGAGCAAACCGTATGCTCGATACTCAACGCCAGTGAGACCCTTAATTATTGAATTGTGCGAACTATAATTATCTTGGTAGCATAATTCTTAATTAAGGAACAGTGTAATGTCATAATAAAAATCATACTAAAAGCATAATCATAACAAGTAACAATCCAACAATTAGGTTCCCAGATATATGTCATGCAATAGTTCCCAGGATCAGTGACTACTGCGCATATATCCTTAAGCAACACTGCATCAATCACATACAAGTCATACATTCATATAATTATACATTAATAATTACATCTCCAATTTCGGTTGCTACAGTACCAGATTGCTACAGTACCGAAATATACACAGATGACCTTGGGTCATTGACAAAAAGATCAACAGCGGAAACGAAAAGATAAAAACAAAACCACCAATGGCCCCATCATCCCTCAGGCTATTGCGTGGAGAATAAAACTAGCACTACTCGTTAGCGTCACCCGGATCGGCGCTAACGGGCATCTCATAAAGATATCCATCTTCACCGCAACAAGAGGTCATAAAACCCCGAGTACGAAAGGTACTCAAGGAAGACTTACACAAACTAATAAAAGAAAGTGGTTGTTAGAACCTATACAATGGAATAGAAAGTATATATGCATAAGGTTGACAACATAAGGTTTAAATGGTTCAGTTTGCATAAAGTGATACATCTTAACCTACAATTGCTATATTTTGATAAAGCAGTTTTAAGAAATGGATTTGGACTAAAACAGTGAATAAGTGTAATTATAAGCATAAACAATAACAAGAATAAATAACAATTCACAATTAAATGTGTATGACAACCATTATAACGAAATAATTCCCAAACCAACTTAGAGCAAAATCTATACAGATGACATTAATTCAAGTTTTTGTCCGTAACCGTGGACACGGCTATTCGAATAGTTTTATACCTTGCAAGGGTGTACATCTTTACCCACATGACTTAGTTAGCCCGTAAGCCTCCGGAATAATAACACACTACCTTTGGTGTGCTGGCCGGGTAAACTAAGATTTGGTATTTTTCAACAAGTTAACATTATTGAGTTGGATGACCCATGTGAGACTGATCCCGCTTAAACAAGACTGATAGCATATATTCAACCGAGGCTCACATGTTGTACCGGGAATGCCGACCCAGTCAATTAAATGCGAACTGTGCTCACTACACATATTATACCGCAATCGGGGCCCTGAAGGTACATACATGCGATGTAACACATCTATGCCCTTACCCTTCTAAGAACATCTGATATCAATATAAGTTCCACATGGCATACGACACGGCCCGAAGACTTAAGCATCTATGCCATATGAAATCAATACACATGTCCTTACTCTCCAGTATCCAACTCAATACTATTAACCCTTTACTTAACCAAACAGCGCCCATACACTGCGTGTGGAAGTACGTTGGGACTTGAATTAAATGGTCAGAGTTCAGTCCTTAATCAACCCAGACAAGACATTCACATTTCCCAATTCTCGTGCACAAAGGCACCATCACTAGCATCCACTTGTCCAGATTTGAATTGATTGATAACAGGATTTAGAAGCATTTCCAAATCAAATAAACTGAACAAGAATCAAAATGAGTATAAAGTATTTGTTGTCCCCAAGTCTGACAAGATAAGCTTGCCAAACTCTAACGTTCTATGGACTGCATGGCTAAGCAAAAGTTAAAACTACGTATTATAATATTACAAACTACCTTAGGTTGAGTATATGGTTGAATTAAGGATAAGCCACAAGTTCAGGGTATAACTAACTAGAAACAGGGCACAAATAGATTTTTAGAAATTTGCATGCACAGTGTCACTGTATTTTAGAATTCTAAAGTTCAAAAGATTTGGTTCCACATGGTCAGAGAGGAAGCTTGCCTTGATAGTAGTATATAACCTCTTGTTCAGGTTCTTGAGGTTCAACAAAAGACTCAACACACTCGGAAGAACCAATATCTAAAAGAGAATAAAAGAATTTCAATGAACACGGTAAAAAGCAGAGAACAGATGCATAAAAGAATGCATGATCAAATGATAATGCATAGGTAATGATATGCTTAAGCTATATTCAATTTATTAAGGATAATAACCCATATATAGTATCTCCTGACAGTGGCTACCCAGATTTTAGATTTAGTTCAAAGCTACAATAACAGGTTTTTACATATTGGAACAGGACAGCAACAAATAATTAGTTACTCAGCTTAATTCTATATAAATAAAATGCTACAGGATAGCTAAGCATATTAAACTAGTTTTGTGAGCTAACTAGTCATTTACTACTTATTATTATTAATTTATGATTTAAGACTTTGTTGTCTGTGTGGTCGGTTAGACCAACACAGAAATGGCAAGAAGCTACTTTACTATTTCGGCTAGCTAGTAATGCTACACTACATAATTACTCTAAAAGGAAGTAATTAATACTAAAGACCATTACTGCTACCCTAGTGGCTCGGTTCATTTAAAGAAAAGGACAAACAGAGCATTTGTCGGTTGAATCCAAAAACAGCAAAAGAGTTTTGTCCAGATTTGGTCTACTATGGAGGAATACATTAACCGAAAACTCTAAATAGAATTTAAGGCTATTTGGAAGGTGGTTGATACCCTAATTCTTCATTACTAACCCTAATCAACATATTTACAGAAAAATAACAGAATAGAGCTCTTGTCGGTTTTGTTTGACAAAATCAACAGAGAAGAAAGTTTGTCTTACTGACTAAATTAGTAACTTAGATAATCACAAGATGGGCTACTAACAGTACTAGGGTTTACTTAAAACCTAAATAAGACAATATACTAATAAAGAAAATTTAAAAGTTTTGAAAACGATATGAAAGACCGAAAAGTTAAAATGCAAGTTTTTAGCTAAATCAAGATAGGAGTATCACAGGAATAGGTGAGTGATCCTGGTGAGCTAATGAGGTTCATAGGGATTTTAAAATGACAGAAGACAAGGTATTCTTACCAGCTAGGGTTTAAGGAGGAAAAGATCAGTTCTTGGTCAACAAAAGAGATCCAGTAAACCTCTTTCTTGTGCTGACCAAAAAGAAATGATGGAATCAAGCTCTAAAGATCATTAGTCATATCCTTGCTAAGAAAAGATGGAATTCAACTCACCCAAGTTAGGTTTCTCAAGATGAAGCTTCACAGCTAAAGTTGACAGGGAGAAGAGCCACAAGTTCAACCTACAAGAAATGACCAACATCACATTAGCATGAGAGTTAGGTCTTCTTGTAGTTGAATAATGGAAGAAGGACCAGAGAGCTTCACTGGAAAAGGAAGGTAGCAAAGGAAGTCCTCCCTGGTCAACAATGGTAGAAGTTCCCTACCTAGGGTTTATATAGTGGTGAGACTCCTAGAGCACACTGGAAATCTCTAGAAACGATGAGGTGGCCTCTAAGGATAGATATTAAGGGATAAATATCCTCAACATACTGTTCATCACCACCATTTCGGTCTCAACAGTGCTTATGTTGGAAAACCAAAGAGAAAACACAGTTTGAATCAGCATCGCGTGGTCCCGAGCTAAACACAAAGAAGAACAAGACGCAGGAGCAAAATTTGCCATCGACGCTTGCCCGTGGGCAAACACGATGGCGTGCCGCACACAGCAGTGCCAAAACCGACACTGACATGCGGGCCCCAGAGAAAATCGCGCCATGCACGCGCGCAGCGAAGCCCCACGTACAACCACCGTTCGATCCTGCACGAGCGGCTGTGATGCGGGGTGTTAAAACACGTTGAACTGGTATGGGTGAACGTGGGCCACACGATCTTCAGCGAACGGCCACGATCGTGAGGTCCTGTAGGTGGTCCGGACCTCCCACTCTACAAGAACCGTCCGATTCAATGCCAACGCACGCGATTTCTTGGGCGCTGTAGCTGGTCCGATCAGCCCAATCAATAAGGAACGTTGGATCTAAATCCAACGGTGGCTTTTAATAAGGACACGTATCCAGGGTTTTACAATGCAATCCAATCTGTACCTTTAGATCTAATCTAAACGGCTCAGATTTGGCTTTGTTGTGGCTAACAAATCAACACAGCCAACGGGAACCGTTAGATCCTACAGTAACGGCCAGGATTTAACGGACACTGCGGATGGTCCGATCGGCACACTCAACCGGAGCCATGCGATTGGGCCTCAACGGTCCAAGATGAAGCGCTCGCGAGTGCTCTTCGGCCCAAGGTCTCCAACGCCGTTGATTTCCAAGCCAACGCTCAGGATCAAGGCGGCCCCGGTGGTCCGAACCTCACATGGGATCTGGGCCGCCCAAAGAAGATCCAACGGTGGAAATCAAGGGGGGGTGTGAGGGTGGTCCGAAGTGCACATTGAATCCAGCCCGTTCACGCGACAATGGACGGCGGGATGGGCTAGGGTTTTGACGCGTGCGCGGGTGAGACGTGGCTGAGCCGGACCTGGCGTAACTGGTTGAGCTCGACCGCATCGCTACAGTGACAGGGTCAGGCTCAGACCGAGAGGTTTGACCAGATCTAATTCAAAATTGCAAGAACTTTGACTGGGAGTTTTAAAATAGCAAATAAATTTATAAAATTATGAAATTTTGCAGAATTGCTACTGGGATGATGTACTCTCCAAATAAATTTTAAAACCACTGTTTCTTCTTTATAAATACATAAATAATTTATTAAGACCAATTAGGGTTTATTTAAAGACTATTATTTTTCTGAAAATCAAAGTAATTTCTAAAAATTCAACAAAATTTATTTTTGGCCATAATAACTTATCTGGTTTTCAATTAAAATATTTCCCAGTCATAATACCAACATTGGATGGTATTTCCTTCTGAAATTTTGATCAAGTTGAAATTTGTAATAGAAATTTGGGAAATTAGGTTGTAACAAAGTGCCTAATTGCCAAAATGAACAGTAATGACATGAACAGTATTTTATTACTGTAGATTAAGGCTGAGGCTGTTACAGGAGGTCCTACGCGAAGGTCAAAACGTCACAGACCTCCTGGGGAGGTCTAGACGGCCACGATTGCGCAAGGGGGAGGTCCTGGACGTTTAAGATCTCCTCAGAGGAGGTCTTGGACGGCCCAGATCCAGCGCCATCGCGCTCGCGCACGTGCGTGCGCGCGTGGACATGGAGTTAAGGCGCGCGGGACAACGAGGAGGTCCGCGCACGAGGTCTTAAATGCGCGCAAGGGACAAGATTAAGGGCAGTTAAGACACGCCGATGATTAATGAGGTTGAGCAATGATTAGCGCATTCAACGCGGAGGATCTTTGTCCTAAAAACGACAACAGCGCTACTGTTCTTGTCCGACAAAGATCCCGAGCTCAAAGATGTGGTCGTTGCCGGCGATACAAACCTCGCCGGCGACAACCAAGGACATCAATGTGTGCGCAATAGTGTTGCGCACACCATGGGCTCACTCTCGACGGCGGCGACGGCCTTGAACGCCGGCGAGCCGGAGAGGACAAAGAGGACCAGCACGTCCAAAAGACATATATGAAAATTAAAGCTCATAACGACATTCAAGCGGTGCCCGAAGAACTAGGGACTATCGAGGATTACCCGGAGGTCCAGAGGTCTTTGAGGAGGTCGAGGAAGGTGAGGACCTGAGCTGGGAAGACAAAGAGCTCCACGGCCAACTCCAACTCCAAGCTCTACTTGGGCCACCTCTGAAAAAGTCCCAACCAATGAGTTAGGCTATAGTCACTGAGGTGAATGGCATAATATGAAGCACAGAGAAAGAGAGAAGAGCCACAGCAGCAATGCCACCGAGGAGCTCCAAGGACTACAACAATGACAGCCAAAAGGGAGGTCGGTGGAGGACAAGCTCGGCCAAGCACAGGCAAGGCCAAGCTCAATGGTGTGTAAAAGAAGCCAAAGGGAGCAGGGGTTCTTATACCTAGGGCAGGAGAGGTCCTGCACCAGGGGTTAAGCTCATGGTGAGCTTAGCCCATGGGAGGTCCACGGGAGGTTCTGGACTTGGAAAAGATGGATGGGATAGAGTAGGTTAGGACAGGGCATGGCCTAGGGGCGGAAAGGGGATGACACGCAATAAATGCTTGCAGGGCAGAGCCGTTGGACAAGACCCTGCTCTGACTTTGCCCACTGCCATGGCTCGGGCATGAGAGCCCAAGCTAGGAGAAGAACAGGGCGAATCTCTCCACCGCTGGATTAAAAGGATGGGGAGGTCCTAGCCATCGGATGTTATTTTTGAACCGTTATGTTTTAAGTGACTGGGAGGAGGTCCCAGCCACACGATTTGGAAAGGGGAGGTCATGGCCCTCCGATTTCCATCGTCTTGATCTTAAGGAAAGGGGACAGAGGTCCAAGGCGTTGGATCTAAATCAACAGTGCGGACCTCTGGGAGGACTTAATCGCACGCGACTTTGATAAGTGAGGGGGAAGTCATGGCCTTTGGATTTTAATCCAAGGGCACACAACCAAAGGGGAGGTCCTAAGCTTGCGCGCGAAGCGCGAGGGAGGTCCTGGCCTTTAGATTTGGATCTAAGGGCGATGACCTCACATGGATGGGAGGTCTGATGCGCACAAGGACCTGGGAGGTCGTGGCCGTAGATTTCAAATCTAACGACGCACAACACAAGATAGGGGAGGCCTGGTGCGCTAGATTTTGAGGGGAGGTCCTGGGCTGTTGGATTTGATCCAACGGCTACGACCTCGGTTAGGTGGGAGGTTTGATTGGTTTGACAGTGAGGGGAGGTCATGACCATGGATTTTTGATCCAAGGGCTGTGACCTCATGTAGGTGGGGGAGGACCTGGCTGCGTTGGGTGGGAGGAGGAGGTCGTGGCGGTTGGATGTAAATCCAACGGCTGTGACCTCATCAAGGTGGAAAGGGAGGTCTGCTGAGCCAGGGAGTGGGTTGGGTCGGACCAGCTTTGCAAAGCTGTTCAAATTTCAAGGAACAGTGTATGTTTTTAAATTCAATTTTAACAGCTGAGACTTTGCAGAATTATTAGAGATAGCAAATGAACTCCAAATTTCATGAAATTTTAACTGGAGCTTGCTGACATGATGATTAACCTTACATAAAATTTCCAGAGGTTTTTATGCAATGCATTTTTCTCAGGAAATTCATAAATGCTGCTCAAAGATTTGTTTTACCTCCAAAAATTATCAAACAAGTTTTATAACTTATGATATTTTTCAGAGAGGTCCCACATCATTTCTAGGACTAGGGAAAATTATTTCCAAAGGGGTTGGCACAAGATTGTGACAAAGGAGAATGAGTTTGACTTTTGGTCAACAAGAGCTTTATGTTTTTGGATAACACAACTCTTGGACAAGAATTTTAGGTGAGTTTCAAGAGTTTTAAGATGTGAGAAAAAGTTTTAATTTCTACACATTTAATTACATTTGAAACACACACCTGTTTATACAGTTGGGATGTTGCATTTGGGGTGTGGAGGCGCTGGCAATCCTAGGGGCTTGAGCGTGCCGGATTAGGGAATCCCCAAATCGAGTCTGAGATGAACACGAAATAGAATTTGGGGTTTTAGGACATAGAGAGATCGATTAAAGATTTGCTTTTAATAGAAATGGATGCGAAAAGAAAGGAGATCAAGTTCGGCATGATTTCCCGGGATCTTTTATTTAGAGAATCCGTTTTGTCGGTCGAGGATTCTAGAGGATGGCAATGGCAGACGCGGGCAAGGACTCCGTGAGGAAGATGACTCGAAGATGAAGGCGTGGGACCCTGCACGTCGGTAGATCTGAGCGATCGCATGTCGGACCGGACAAAAGGTTCTGCTGGTCCAAATTGCCAACGAGAAAGGCAAAGGCCTTCGCGTGTTGACCGGAGCGAACGGCTATCTTGAACCCACGCGTCGTGAGTCTGAAGTGACGCCGACGTGTGTGGTGATTTGGCCGGGGAACAGTGGCGAAATTTGGGCGTGGAGTGGAATAGGAATGGGTTTCAGCCCAATCCTTTAACTGAGATTTTAATTAGTTTTTCTTTTTAGAAATTAGTAGAAAATACAAATGGCAACTAGAAAATAGCAAATAAACTCAGAAAAAATCTAGAAAAATCTAGAAAATATATCCAAGCACAAATAATCCAAATAAAATAATTTTTATAATAGTTGATGTTGAGATTATTCATATTAAATTGTTTTTATCTCTGAAAATTCCATTTAAGCTTTAACTTTAATAGAAAAATTGATTATCTCTTATGGGTAATGTGTATGGACTCTGATAGTAAGAAAACTATCTGGATAGCCGTGCTCATGGTCAAGAGTGGTCTTGAGAACTTGCTTGATATAGCTTTACTTTTTATAAAAACAATTTGTGGTTGGAATAGAAAAAAGGTGGGGTGGGACCCTAGGGATTTGAGAAAGCTCGGTGCGAGACCAAGGGTAAATCTGGGATAGTTTGAGCATTGAGTGGGCGGAGCCACTCAATGGTATAGGAGACGGAATCTCCACTAGTAATTTACAAATAAAAACTTAGTTTATAAAACCTGTGATGGTTAAAATGCTAAGTCTCAGGATTTGCTATTACTAAATATATTTCAATAAATGGCTTTGTGCAAAATAAAAGAACCAAGAGCCTTCCCTTTGATTAGCCCTGCATGTATAATAATTGCATTATGTGTTGGCTCGCGAGTATGTTTGTGTACTCATACCCGCTATTTATATTCTTTTAGTCAATAAGCATAGAAAAAGGCTTTAGGGACGATTATGAGCATTGGACAAGACTGAAGATCAAGAAGGCCAAGAACTAGGTCGCGAGCCCATAGTTGATTACCGGTGGGCATATCGTTAGGGTTCCATGTGTTATACTTTGATTCTACTTCCGTTGCTGATCTCTGAAAGTATTTGGTCTGTCCGGCCATTCTGTAAGTAAAAAGTCGTAAGGTATATTTAAGCTTTGTTATATTATGCAATAACTTTACATTTTCGTTATATGTATTTGAACCAACATTGTAACTGTGTGTGCTATCTACTGATCCAAGGAATGGCATAAATATACACAGTAGGTCCCAAGTTCCAAATTTGGGGCCTGACAAGGACATATTAGAAAAATTTTCTAAGCGTAAGAAACAATTGAACATGATTCTTGACAAGTCAAAAACTCCTTATGGGAAGCAAGGGTTAGGATACAACTTTGCCAATGACAAGTCCAAGCCAAATGTCATTCAAGTCTTGGAACATGGCTTAGTTGAGTTCAAAACCTAACCTGCCAAAATTCCCTTCCAATTTGTAGGTTTTGCTTAACCATCTTATGAGTCAAAAGGTGTTTCTCCCAGTGGTACTAAGTACCATTGCACCTATTGCAAGAAGGATGGTTATTTGCTTGAGTTCTTGTAGGATCGGAAAGCCGCCTAGAGGGGGGGGTGGGGTGAATAGGAGCACGCCTAATTTTTCACCTTAATCAGTTAGCACGATTTTCACTCCAATAGCTATTAAAGCTATGAAGATCAATGTATAAGCACAATTGGAAGACTTGTATTGAATCCGATCAACACCCAAAAGCAAAACACTCAAAAGCACATCATACAAATAGCCGAAGCGGTCATTGAAAATACAATGGCGGTCATTTGGGGCGAGTGGTCTGATCGCTACCTTGGGTGGTCGACCGATTTGAGTCGAACAACAAAACCGCCCAACACTCAAAACACAATTTGGTCTAACTTTTGATCTATGATTCCAAACTTGACCAAACTTGAGACACACCTTCCTAAGGATATCAGAACCTATTCCAAGCAATGATCATCAAGATCTTTGCGAAAGTTCTGACCTTTTTCCATTTGAGTGGAGGTGTCTCCAAAAGCTGGCAAAAACGAAAACTTGATCCAAACTCTTGCTCGTGGGTGATTGATGATCAAGACAATCCTTGATGTATTCCCACATGTCACAGGAAGATAAATAGAGGCAAGAAACCAACAGAAAATCAAAGGATCAAAGAAAGCCTCAAAAGCACATAAGAAATATCAAGAACACAAGGAGACTCATCTTTGAGAAATCTTGCATAGATTGATATGAGATTGTTGAGGGTTCTGACCACTCCATCCAAGAGGACAAGAGCTCAATCCATGAGCACACAATCAATCAAGACTCTAGAACCCTAAACCTCCACCTTCCTCTCTAAGCCCTAAAACCAAAACTAGGGTTTAGAATGAACAAAAGGGTTAAGGGGTGCAGCCACCTCCTGCTCTATTTATAGTGGAGGCTTAGACCTTCTAAAAGCAAAACCCTAATGAGCTCTGTTAAGGCTCACACACAAACAGGTCACACACGACGTATTTTAAAGCGTCGTCTTCATCTCCTCTTGACCTAGTCTCTGCTTCACCTTGCGCCATCTTGCGCCGTGGATTGGCAAAAGGTCACCAAGGCGGTATTTAGGTGAAATTACCAAAATACCCCTTCTCGATCTTTTTGCAAAGACCGAGTCCCATCTTCGTGAAGCACTCCTCATGCTTCGCCACATGTAGGTTGATCAACAACTCTGATCATGTCGGCAAGTCTCTCCCGTCCGACTCCCGCCGAAACCACCATGGCACTTGCACCGACCCGCCAGCTTGATCCAACCTGCATCGAATCGCCTGGATTCGGTCACCATTGTCCCTTTTGCGCCATGCTTGAGTCCATTGACCTCACCTGTTATCCTTGATTGTTCTGAACCTCAGCTCTCCAAGCTTAGTCCCGATCATCCTCGCCGTTGGCCGTCATTAACCTCCAAGCATCCTGCACAACAATAGACAAAGAAATCGATTCCGGGAACAAGTTCGTCACAACTTGACCCACGTTAGTCAAAACATGCATCATGCAACACATATGCACTGAAGCCCATGAATATGACCTAACGAACAAACCTCGCCGCAATGAAGGACAACAAACTAGAACACAACCGGTCAGACTGCCACTTTAGCCGGTCTGACCACCCCATTGCTTGGCCCGACCCGCCCTAAAAGCGGCCCGACCGCCCTTGGGACTTAGCCAAATTTCCACTCTGGAAAACTGAGACTCCTCCGGAAATTTGAAAGAAATAGAACTTTTTCCTGGAAACTCCAAAAATTATGAGACCAAAAGTAGTAGAATCTACTTTCTTGCCTACACCTTCTATTTTTGGCCCAGCTCCAAAACCCAAACTACTTTAACGGCTGGTCAGACCGCTCACGAGTAGCTGGTCAGACCGCCACACTAGTCGATCGATCGGCCATGGCATGGCCCGACCGACCGCCTCTCTTCTTACAAAAAACCACCCAAGGCATGGCCGGTCTGACCACCAAAGTGGCCGGTTAGACAGCCAGTGAACTGACAGAACTAACACTTTGCCAAAAACGCTTGATTTGACAAACCTTCAACGCCATTGCTAATTGTATCATCATCCTAAGATCGTGGGCATATCCCCATGATATCTACAATCTCCCCCTTGATGAACATATTGTTAATTATCCAGAAAAAGCAAATTGGTGGTTTGAAATTGTAATTACGCTCATTTTCGCACAAAGGCACAACTTGGTCCATATTCAAGAGAAAGCAATGGAAATGACCAAGCTGGCTTCAGAATAGTATCTGCAAGCCAGATAAGGCAAAAGAAAGCAAGAAAGCTTCAATTTCCAAAGAAGAGTCACAAAACTCACTTAAGGTCCATATGAAAGAACAATTGTTGAAATTGACCTTTGATCATTATGAGGTTCCAAGAATTGCAATTCAATTTCAGAAAAGGCAATAAGACCAAAAGAATGCAAATAGAAAGCTCCCCCTCACTGTGATCATCATTTTTTAGAAAATTTTATTTTCTCCCTATTTCTCCAAATAGCTCTCCTTCAATCAATTTTTCTATTTCTTCTCCCCTTTGACAATGGAGTCATCAAGGAATCACGCCTTCATCTCATCCAAGTATAACAAATGCGAGAAAAGAAGAAAAATAATAAGAAGGAGCATGCATGAAATGCAATGGATTGGCTTCAAATCTTTTATTTTTCAATTTTTGAGTACAAGAAGCTTTGGAGATTACCCAAAAGAACAAGCTAGCATTTCTAATATTGCACAAGAACACATCAAGCCTGAAAGCGCTAGCAAGATCATGTTAAGACATATATATCAAAGCTAAGCTAGAATGCGCAATGTAAAGCAATGAATTGTAACAATTTAAGCAAAGCTTCAAATTTAGCAAGTTCATCAACAAGGATCCTAAAATGATAATGGCCATGTCAAAATGTCAATGTGAGATCAAAAAGCTAATAAGGACCACTTTAAGAGACAAACAAGTCCCGAATTGAATCATTTTGCTCAAAGTAGCTCAAAAGCCCATTTTTCAACAATTTTTTCTTTTGCTATGAATTTTGAAGTTGACTAATGGTCTATCTTAGTGAAGAAGATCTTGGACTAGGAGCCATCCACAAACTCTTCCTAAGATTCACCAAAAGGTATATCTTAGTGAAGAAGATCCTGGACTAGGAGCCATCCACAAACTCTTCCTAAGCTTTACCAGGGCGATAAATCTTAAGGTTTATATCAATTTTGACAAGTAGTCCCCATGAGATTGTCTGAATCATCAAACTATCTCCAAGTTCATGTCTTGGACATGCAGTCTCGTGAGAGTAGTTTGACACATTTTAAACACAAGACAATCTTGAAATTCAATTTTTCATTTTACACAAAAGCGAGTTATAGAATCTCGGAGGAACAAGAAGCTCAAGTAATGGTCAAAACTAAATTCAAGAGCTACCAAAGCAATTTTGATAGGGCCAATGTCACAAAAAGGAGCACTAATTGCGCAACTAGCTAAAAGATCCACAAATTGCAGTTTTTAGTTCAAGTTGTTTTAATGTTCTAGCTCATTTAGCAAAGACTTAGCTATACATATGAAAGCATGATAATTCTAGCAAGTCAAAGAACTAGACATGGCATTAAGCAAGAATTGAAATACTAAAGCTCAAGAGGGTAATAAGCAAAGCTTCATCAATTAAAAGATAAGCAGAAAGCTTATATTACAATGCATCTTTTTGTGTTTTTCATATGAATGCAATATGATACAATGAGATGCAAGAAAAGATCAAAAAGATCAAAAAACACAAAAAGCCTAAAAAGATCAACAAGTTCAAAATAGATCAAGAAAAGATCAGATGAACATGGAAAGTTCAGAAAAGAACCAACTCCCCATCAAACCAACCCATAGGGATAAATTACCCCTAACACACTTCTCAATGTGGCAAACCTTGTTGGGTCTAAAGGCTTTGAGAGGATGCCTACCAACTAAGCCTTGGACTAAACAAACTAGCACAAAGACTTCCTACTACACGAGATCTCTAGGGAAAAAGACTCGACTAACTAGGGAGCGAAACACCATCACTCAAAATCTTCCAGGTTGATCAAAACCTACTAAGGACTAGAGATTGGGAGGCAAGCTCGACCTAGACTGAAAGAAGAGTGAAACCTAGCAAACTAAGGGATAAGAAGAGTGTCTAGAAAGAACACGTGCTAGAACAGAACCTTCTATCTACCAAGAAGTCAACAAGCCCAACACCTGCAAGAACCAGATGCAAAGCAAAATAGGAGTACCAAACACAAATGTAAGGTGTAGGGGCTCGAACCTAAGTCACATCGCTTGGCAGTGAGATGTAGTCGAATGAGTAGAAACTGGACCATACTACGTCTCCAAGAAGTGATAGACAGCATTGAATGCGCATATGAGAGAAGAGATCCAACAACTGATGTCATAAACCACATGTTCTCCTCAACTGAAAAGACTACACCAAAAAGACAGGAGAAATCTATGCCTTGGTACTGGGTTAGTGAGAAATTATCTAGAAAACAGTATTGAGGCACATGACTAGCAAGAATAGCAATAGATGATCCAAAGCTTATAAAAGCATATAATCAACAAATCAGGGTATGAGCAAGAAGATAGACAAAACAATTGCAACACATGCTATCCAAGATATGATAAAGCTCAAAATATCCTTAATCCATAATAAGGCATAGGAGCAAACAAGCGCAAAGCATATCACACAACATACACCAATCAAGGGTAAAGTATGCTAGTGAAGCTAAGGCAAAACCCATGTATCCACAATTAACAATAACGCACAATACCATGTAAGCATAAGATATGATATAGAACAAATCATGGATAATGTACGCTAACATGGATATGAAGTAAGCATGTGAATACACAAGGCAAAAATCAACAAGAGCAAGATAAAAATATACACACCAGCACAAGCTCATGATGACAAAACCAAACTTATAAACCCATTGGAAATAATGAATAACACCTGCAGCCAATGGATACATAAGCGAGGTACTAGCAAAGGCATGATGAAGGATATCATAAGAGTAACACATGCCGATATGATACAAGTGAGCACAAAGGTAAGCACAACACGCCAAGAATGAATAATCGTGAAGATAAAGGCATGAAGGTGTAAGATAGCTCACAAGGCCCTTGGTCATCATGGTCCTAGTAGAAACATCCCCAAACATGATCAACTCGTTCTTGGGACACACGTGTGAGGGAGGAGAACCATTTAGAATCTTCAGTCATGTGTCGATAACACCCAGAGTCAACAAGCCATATGTCCTCCTTCCTCGCACGACGGACCTATAGGGCATAAGCAGGGAACATCTGTGCCTCGGTACTGGGGTTAGTGATAAAAGACTTGGAAATTCAGTACTGAGTCACACGATGCTTAGGAACAGCAGTAGAAGCAGCAATAAAATGGTTAGTGGGATAATAATAAGAATGCACATGAGCAACACCCAGACCTCTCCGAATCGACCTACCAAAAGATCGGTATTCCCCCTGTCTAGATGCTACCCGTGGTTTCTCCTCACGATATCCTAACCCAAAACACTGCCTAAAACCACCAAAAGAGTCAAAGAAGTCATCTACAAACCTAGGCCTATGTTTAGTAGGAAAGACAGGCTGTCTGGCTCTAGAGACTGTCGTAGGTGAAGGAACTCCACTAATGGACCTCAAAGCACGCATTCTCTCCTTCCTCTCACTCTTAGCTCTACGGAAGCAGAACTCAACTATGTGTGATACGGGGGTTCCCGATCTTCTCGACGTAGGATCGAAGATAATTCGCATGTTTGACGTGACAAATCGTAGTTGCTCACCAGGTGCCAATGCATGAACTTGCAACTCTTTAATTCGCCCAATCTCACGTGAACTCCACCCGACCACAAAGTAGAGTTTTACCGATCCCTCAATTCCCAACGGAAAGACAGAACGGTCTTTGGAAGAATACGCCTTATTCCCCTTGAAGTCGTTGGCCTTCACCAAACTACTTGGAAGAATCAAGCGTTGATGCAAAAAGCAATCAAAATCTTTAATCGTGGTCTGAAGATACAATGGGGGTCTACCCCTCAATATATTGTGCCCTTCTCCACCTTATGGCTGGTCAAGAGGCCCTACTCCTATTCTATTTTGGAATTAGAACTCCTACTCCAATTCGGACACAATCTAAAACAGAAAAGGAAACTCTGAGTTTACAACCATCACATTGTTTCGGTCATATCTTTTGATACGTGATGAATCTGAGGCTGAGCGAGTATCCGTTGGATAGGGCTTGAAGTTAGCTTTCCAACAACTATAAGACACCCAAATTGGACTTCGTTTCTGAAAGTTATGAACTTTTTAATCCGGACTGTACTGCTGATTCCGAATCCGATTTTGATGCTGATTCCGAATCCGAATTTAATCCAAACCTTCCTAACTTCAATCTCATTAATTGAAACGACTTGAATCTGTGTGAAACTTGGGAAAGAGACTCTTGTAAGCCTTTGGAAAGTCATGGCAAAGCTGTATATCTTGCCAAGATGTCGTACATGCGACGGAATCATCAACTTTGTCAACTCTCGCGCGTTGGTCGGTCTGAATGTGCAGCATGCACTCGAATAGCGATAACTTTTTATAGAAAGCTCCAAATCACGTGCCGTTTGATTCGTTGGAAAGTAGACTTGATAAGCTTTCGAAATATATATATATTGTTCATGCTAGATCCTTTGGAGTTGCTGCGAAGATCATCATGAACCAATACCTTCCATGCGTCCCATAGGCTGCATGCTATTTTTGTGAGCATCAAAACACCCCGAGAAGCATCGTGTTCTTCATATTCACATAAGGCATCTCCTTTAAACCTAACAATAAGTGATGACCCGCTATTAGGTAGTATAATATTCTCAATTAAACTTAAAGAAAATTCATGGAACACATTCACCTGTCGGTTAAGCTTCTTTGCACAAGCTTCACCCAGAAGCTTCTCTTGTTCTTCAACTCTTTTAGTAAGCTCATGTTGTGCTGAAGTACTTGTTGAATTGAAAACACTATATGGAACAGCGTAGCTAAGGATGTCTGCATCATCCTCCCTTTCTTCAAGAAAAGCCGTCTTCGCTTTTGATAGCCTGAAAATGTGCTAGACAAAGAAAACAACGTATATACATGGTATATACATGAATCAATTATTGTGTTCTTCTTGTTGTTTTGCACAATTGATAGCTCAAAATCATATTTCAATTTACACAATTGACTCATATGATGAAATTTCACCTTCCCAATATCAAATTCAAGTAAAGTGGGTGAAAACCAATTGATACCTTTCCATGCTTCAACTGTGCTACTCTGATTAGTTATACATGTAAGAGATAAACAAGTAGGCATCATGTTGCGTTCTAAACAATAGGCACTTGTATTTAAACCCATCTCAAAGTGACCATGACATTGCGCAATAGATGGTTTGCGCAAAACATGCAATTTTAAATAAGCAAGATTATCACAGGTAATGCATATTCGATAAACTTGAAACATGTTGTCTACACCAACATCTCCAATCAAATTGAATTTATATGTGTATATATAGCTATTTACTAGTGATCTCAAGCATGAAATTTCAGGAACCTTCTTAATCACACTAGATAGCTCTTTAGGTTTATCGAATATGATATAACAAAAAGAATCATTAAGGAATATTCTACTAAGAACTTCTTTTTGAGTAATCAATTCCACATTATGCAAATTAAGCATATCAAATTTAGAACGTGGAATCATGAAAGGAATAACGGAGTTCTCAGTTTTACGTACCTTGTCTTGATGAACTATTAATTTAGTACCAATAATGTTACCTTGATCGTCCTCCTCAATTGATGTAGGTGTTGTGGGTATCGTAATGTCATCATGTAACCCCAGGGCAGTAGGCATTCCCTCTCCAACCATGGTTATCTCTTCATCTTTCTCTTCCAATGGTGGGGGCTCTTGAATGTTCAACTCCTTATTTGCTTGGTCAACCTGCACAATGTGAGATACAACACTAGAAATAGAGGGTAAGTTGTTAGGTTCAAAAATAATCTTACTGGGCCTATCATCTATCGCTCTCTTTTCTTTTGGTGTATCTCTCATATACTCAATTGGGATGCTCTCAACCTTGCATATGGTGGAATCACACAGCTCACTCTTTTTATCACTCTCACTCAATTTGTCTATGTGGCTCTCATCCTCACATGGGTTTTGATACATCTCATCCTTGCAAGACCGTGGGCTAGCAATGGCACAATTACCACCAACCACGACCTCAGCCGAAGAAAAATTCCCATGCTCGACCTTCTTCTCAAGGGACACACTGGTGGATGAATAAGAACTAAAGAGTCGACGCGGATTTAATTGATGTGCTTGCATGTCTTTAAGTCTCTTTTCATAGCCGTAGCATATTTCACAAGATCTTGCGACTACTTAAAATATTCATCTTGAAGTGCAACAACGATCTGAAAATTCAAGCCTGATTTGAAGTATGTCTTTTCTTGATATGCACTAGTGATATTGGCACGACGCATTGCATGATTCAACTCAATATAGTAATCTTGGACAACTTTGCATCCTTGTGTAATGCTCTCTAGATGGTGTAGTAGTTCCCGCTCATAATAGGATGGAACAAATTCTCTTCTCATGGCCCTTTTTAAGTAGACCCAAGATGTAATGAACTGTTTCCCACTTAGTTGTTGCCACCAACTAGAGGCATAGTCCTTAAAAAACATAGTGGCCACTCTCACTTCCTTGGCTTCTGATTCGAACTTCTGGGATTCAAGCTTGAACTCCATGTCTTGTACCCACTCAAGATACTCCTCTGGATCATTACTACCATAGAAGGGAAGATGCGTATACTCACGATCTACCATTGTTAGTAGCAAAGCAAAGAATATGTATGTAGGTGTATGTGTATCTCTCAAACTCACTCGTCTTACCAAATCACGTTCTTACCTTTCCGAAGTAAATTGAGGTCAAAAACTCGCACTTGATATTGTAGGTGAAAACAACATGAGAAAAGAGCGAATTTCAAGAGCAAGTCAAAACATGACAACGAATGTTTATGTGGAGCTTGGTAGGGATACCTACTTAATCTGAAAATTCTAGGTATTGTAAAGCTAAGTAAATATCCAAACTAGAATTCAATGCCTAGTTGCTGATCACAAACATATAAGTGAAAAACAAAGCAACTCACACGCAAAGATATTGGAACTTAGTTGTGAGCACCCGGATTTATTAGGCTCATAATACTTAGTCATCCAATTGACCCTAGTATTATCAACCAAATAAACCCGGTCTCGAGAGATGTATACTCCCGAATGCAAGATACATACCTCACAACAAAAGAATGTATCAATTCCATACAACACATAGTACATAAGCAACAAACCGTGGTTAATATTAATAAGGAATAGCTATTACAAAAGAGAGGCCCTTAGGCCAAATAGCAACAAAACTACAAAGATAACAGCGGAAGCAAAAGAGCCATAAAGATGGCTATAACACAAAGCCAATCGGTGTGCCTTTAGCCCACAAGGCAACCGACCGGACCGCCAAGCTAGTCGTCAAGAAGTCGCAACACATAAGCGCAAAAGTGAGGCTCTTGGAGCTCACCTTCCTCCTCTGCAACAAAAGCAACAAAAATGCCACAACCCCGGGCAGATGAGTACATAAAGTACTCCGCAAGACTTACGTGTAAGATAACAGAACTATAATTTAGCTACATGCAAGCTTTATTTAAGTGGATGAGGCCTTGGACTCATTTTAGCATAAAGCAAGTTTCATTTGCAATAACATAATAGATTGAAGGCAATTTGACAAAGCATTTTTAATTGTTGAAATAACAATGAGATAATAACATAATAACAACAACAAGAACAACCTGGAAGTGACTAACCCCAGTCACCACAACAATAGCATGAACATCCATTCAGGCCAGCCCATCAAGTTTTAATTAAATGGTTGAGTCTAGTTCTTGAACGACCTTACCAAGCATGTCCATAACCTAGGACGAGGCTATTCGAATAGTTTTAACCCTGCAGGGGTGTACCAATGTACCCACACGCCGATCGCCTTTCCTTTAGGCACACTACCTTGATATCTTAAAGACGGCTAAGTCCTACGAGACATTTCCAATGGACAATGCTAATTCTGAGTCGCACAACCCACGGGGAGAAGGAGACATCACACAACCTACCCGGAAGCTAATGCTCCCCTCCCACATCACACACACATTTTATTTTCTTTAAAAACACACCAACCGAGCGACCCCAATTAACACCGCCCAAAGTACTTAGTCAAGAGGGGTTCCATATGCCCCTCGTGTGGTTAGCACGCAAAAGCGCTTGGCTTAGTGACCCAAGTAACTCGGTCCTTAGGGACCCGGGCATACCACCACATTCCAAAAACCGCACCATCCATCCAATATGCCCAAGTCTAAAGCAATCTTTTATTTTCAGTTTTTGATTTTACAAATTAATCAAAGCACAAGAGCTGGACATATAGGAGTAATAAATAGACTTGTGTGATCAAGACCATCGACTAAGTCGATGATCGCCCATTACTACCGATAGCTAAGCATGTCTAAGCAGTTTAAGTCGAAACTACTAAGTGATAAGAGCTCATCCAACGAGCTCAAACCACAGCGAATAACCTAGGCTCATTGGTAGTATAGGATAAACAATTCCTACAGATTATGCAACTATAGGATTACTAGCGACATTTAACACAAAGTAGCAGTGCATACATAGAAGTAAAACAAGGTATTAAGCTTTAAAGTAATGGGACAATGATGGGAAATGATCAAACTGCTTGCCTTGTTGCTGGTCAATTTGTTGCGGAGGTCACTCTGGGATCACCACAAATGTCGAAACCTCACCGAAAAACGATAAAGAACCGATAAGAACGATTTAAAAACGACAAAGTCAGCACAGCAAAAGAACTCCAAATTCTCTGAATGTTCTACAGCAGTGAGAGGGTGATTTTAGGAATTTAGCAACAAGAACCAATTGATTTGGATTCTCAATGCAAACGTTATGAGCAAAACAAATCTGCTCAAATTTCCCTAAAATACCAAACCGCACTATTCAATAATTTAATTATGAGGCAACATTTTCTAGAACAGTGGTGACACTGAAATTTTTATCTGTGAAACCAGCACCCCATGAGATGAATAACACAATTGAGTTCATCTCATTTGGAGCTATTATGCACTTTCTATAATTTTTTTAAAAACAAGAACTTGAACAAAATTATAATGCACAAGTCCTCATTTCTATAACAGCAACATGCTCAAAACTAATTTTCCCAGTGAGTTCATCAATAGAGGAAACCCACTTCACACAAAAATATCCTACAGATCATTAGTTATGGGTTTTACAAGTTAAACATTATTTTGAGTGTACACTCAAAGTTAGTTTTAAAACCTAGTGGCTAACTGTGCTCTGGAGCTGAACTCAACTTACAATCATTTTTGGATTAAAGTCAAGTCCAAGACAGAGCTAACACAACTTGAATGACCTCATTTGGATTTAAGACGAAAAAGATATGAAATTCTAAAGTTTATACCTTATTCTGTTTATTATTAAGATTTTACTGGAATTTCTAAGAAAATCCACAAGGACATGGGAGGTCGCGAGCCACAGATCGCAGATCTAACGGCTCAGACCTCCCAAGAGGTAACGCACGCACGCGCTGCCGCGAGGTCCAGAGGTCTGGACTTCCTAGCAACGCATAAGTGCGAGAGCGAGGGAGGTCGTGGCGTAGATGGAGAATCCAACGGACCACAACGATGGAGAGGAGGTCCGGGACGGACCAGGTCTAAAGGGGGAGGTCCTCAACGGCGAAATGACCTCGAGGAGGTCCCAGCGGTAGATTTAAACATCACAGCACCTCCGGGGAGGTGCGGATGGTCGAGATCGCGCAAGGGAGGTCTTGGGCGCTCAGATCCCCTCGGAGGTCTGCAGACGCCCAGACCCAGCGCGCACGTGTTTTGGACATGAGATAAATGCGCGCGGGACCACAAGGAGGTCCGCTCGCGCGGGAGGTCTTAACTGCGCACAATAAATGGTGGATTTAAGAGCGTCAAGACACAACCAATGATTGCGAGATTGAGCCAATGATGGCCGCCTTAAACGCGGCGGATCTTGGTCTGAAAAATGGCAATAGCGCCGCCGTTCTTGTCCGACAAGATTTGGGTTTAAGGATTTGGTTCTCGCCGGCGATGTAGACCTCGTCGGCGACATCCAATGGTACCGTTGGTCCGCAATAACCATGCGCACTCAACGGACCTCCTCTCAACGGCGACGACGGCCTTGAACGCCGGCGAGCCGGAGAGGACAAATATGACCCGCACGGCCAAAATACGAAAATGCAAAAAGTAGCTCCGCGCGACATACAAGCGTGTGCTCAAACAAAAAGCTCCGCAAAGTCATACAAGCGGGTGCCAGCAACTAAGGACTAACAGAGAGGGTACACGGAGGTCCTAAGGTCTTTGCCGGGAGGTCGTGGAGGTGATGGCGGTGTTGGGGAAGACAGTGAAGCTTCACGACCCAAGACACCGCTCAAGCTCCTCTTTGTCCCCCTCGCAAACGTCCATAACTTAAGTTAGGACATGGTCCCGAGGGTAGGGCACAAATGGAAACAAGGAGAAAAGGTGGAAACCCCGGTGACCCTCGTCCCACCGAGGAGCTTCAAGCTCCAAAGAATGGCGCCAAGGAAGCTCTGCGGTTTAGAGCTCACAAGCACGATGTGTGAGCAAAGTAACAATGGTGTGCAAAGGAAGCCGGGAAACCGTGGGGGTGGTTTTATCCTAGGGCAATTGAGGTCTTAGACCACCGGCTAAGCTCATGGTGAGCTTGGCCCATGGCGTGGTCTATGACAATGGACAAGATGGTATGTTGACACAAATGGCGTGCTTGAGCCGGCTAGAGGCGAAAAAGTCGACTGCATTAAATGTGGGTCGACAAAGAGTCATTGAAAAGGACACTTGTGGCCCAAAGCGCGTTAACTCCACCGCTCGAGCACGCATGCGCGCAGAGAGAAGGAGAAGAACAGGGAGGTCCTTATGGCCGTTAGATAAAACACAGGAGAGGTCCCGCCATCGGATCCTATTTTGAACCAAGATGTTTTTAAGTGGTGGGAGGAGGTCCCACCACACGATCAAGGATGGGGAGGTCGTGGCCCTCTCGATTTCCTTAATGTGTAGCGCCGTGGGAAATGGGACAGAGGTCCAAAGCGTTGATTTCAATCAACAGTGCGGACCTCTGTGAGGTCTTAACTGCACGCTGAATATAAAAGCCCGAGGCGGTCGTTGAGGTTTAACACATAGGGGAGGTCATGACCGTGGATCCTTGATCCAGCGGCTATGACCTGATGAGGTGGGGAGGTCTTTGCGGTTTTGACCGCGGAGGAGGTCTGGTGCCCACGTTGACCCGAGGAGGTCCACGAGGTCAAGAGGACTTCGAAGGGGAGGTCCAGGGTGGTTTGGGCGCGAGGGGAGGTCATGGCCATGGATCTTAGATCCAAGGGTCAGGACCTCAAGAATGGGGAGGACATGACATTTGCCAAATGAAGAGGAGGTCGTGGCGGTTGGATGTAAATCCAACGGCTACGACCTCATCAAGGTGGAGAGGAGGTCTCTTTGAGGTCTTGTTGGTTGAGGAGGTCCGAAGGGGGTTGGGCTGGACCATTTTTGGGAACGTGGCTAGCCCAAGGAACAGTGCAGGGTTTTTGAATTTGAACTTTTAAACAGCTGAGACTTTGCAGAATTGTTTGGGCTAGCAAATGAACTCCAAATTTGATGAAATTTTAACTGGAGCTTGTTGACAATGAGATTAACCTGACATAAAATTTCCAGAGGTTATTATGCAATGCATTTTTCTCAGGAAATTCATTAAGGTTGTTTAAAGGATTGTTTTACCTCCAAAATTTATCAAACTAGTTTTACCACTTGTGATATTTTTCAGAGGGGTCCCACATTAACTTTAGGACCGAGGGAAAATATTTCCAATTGTTTGGCACAAGATTTAAGATAATTGGAATATGAATTTGACTTTCGGTCAACAAGAGCTTTGTGTTTTTGGGATAACACAACTCTTGGACAAGAATTACATGAGGGATTAGGGGTTTTCAAGATGTGAGAGAAAGTTTTAATTTCTACTTGAATAACCCAGTTTATACACTTGGGATGTTACAAAATCTCCCCCCCTTACAAAAATCTCGTCCCGAGATTTGGCTCACTCGGTAAAGAAAGATGGATAGTCCGCACGTAGACGATCTTCTCTTTCCCAAGTAGCCTCATCCTCGGAATGGTTCGACCACTGAACTTTAAGGAACTTGAGGGTCTTATTCCTTGTCCTTCGTTCAGACTCATCGAGTCTGTGAGCAGTCTTTGGCGATAGGTCAAATCTTCTCGACATCGAGGGTTTCCAACGGAGCTTCCTCGCTTGGAACACGGAGGCACTTCTTTAGTTGGGACACATGGAAAACATCATGTACCCCTCAAGTGCAGTGGCAACTCCAACTTATAGGCAACAGCTCCTTCTTCTCGATAACGCAGTAAGGACCGACATATCGAGGAGCCAACTTGCCCTTGACGCCGAAACGTTGATGGCCCTTCAAAGGAGAGACTTTGAGATACACAAAGTCATTAGGCTCAAAACGCAACTCACGTCGACGGCGATCCGCATAGCTCTTTTGCCTGGATTGAGCTGCGCGCAAACGCCACGAATAAAATTTGGACTTGACGCCGGCCTCATTGATTGAGTCCGCCAAAAGAGGTCTTTCACCGTCTCGACCGCCCAACGGGGTTCTACACTTTCTCCGTATAAGGCCTCAAAAGGTGCCATGCCGAGACCGGCTTTGAAAGTCATTGTTATAAGAAAACTCGGCGAATGGCAAGCATTTCTCCCAATGCTTCCTATAGGAAAGGACACAAGCACGAAGCATGTCTTCTAAAACCTGGTTGACCCTCTCGGTCTGACCATCAGTTTGGGGATGATATCTTTGAAATAAAGCAAGACGAGTGCCCATAGCCTCCTGCAAGCTATGCCAAAACGAGAGGCGTGAAAAGGATCCACGATCCGACACGATCGTCTTGACACCGTGCGAGACTCACGATCTTGGGCGATGTAGAGCTCCGCCAAAAGACCTACCCAAGGTCGGTCTTGACGGAAGGAAATGTGCCACCTTAGTCAATCGATCGATGGCGACCCAAATGGCATCATTCTTCTTCGGGTTGTGGGTAGACCGGTGATGAAATGCATTCGATCGAATCCCACTTCCACTCGAGAACCGGCAAAGGTGAAGCGATCTGCAGACGCCGATGCTTTCGGCCTTGACACGCATTTACGACACGTCCGCACTTCGGCAACAAACCGCAATCTCCTCTTCATTCGGGTCCACCAAAATCTCTGGCGGAGATCTTGATACATCTTTGTGGCCGGGATGAATGGATAAAAGCGAATCATGGGCTTCATGGAGGATCAAATTCCGCAACTCCATGTCCTTTGGAACCACAAAGCGTTGTTCGAACCTCACGACACCATGCTCATCCTCGGAAAAGCACTTGGTCGTTCCGTTCTTGACATTTGCCTTAATGTGGCTCACTCCAATATCCATCACTGAGCGGACTTGATCCGATCCACCAAGGTTGGTTGCACAACCAAGGCAAAGAAGAGAACCACGCTCAACTAAACCCAAGTTGAGACGCTGAAACTCTTCCGAAGAAGCGGGTCAAGCTCCTCGACAACAAGGCATTGCAATGCGCTTATGACTAAAGCGCGCCGACAATCGACATTAGCCTTGCCCGATGGTAGTGAATACCCATATCATAGTCCTGATCAACTCCAACCATCTCCTTTGCCCGAGGTTCAGTCGGGTTGGGTGAACAAGTACTTTAAGCTTTTGTGATCCGAATACACTTCACAACGATTACCGATTAGGTAATGTCGCCAAATCTTAAGCGCATGAATCACAGAAGCCAACTCCAAGTCATGGGTAGGGTAGTTCAGTTCATGAGGTCTCAATTGCCTTGATGCATAGGCCACTACCTTGCCTTCTTGCATAAGGACACAACCGAGGCCTCGGCGAGAAGCATCGCAAAAGATATCGAAGCTTGATGGATATCGGGAAGAACAAGAACAGGCGGTGGTCAAACGCTTCTTGAGTATTTGGAAACTTTCCTCACACTCGGCGGACCACACGAACTTCTTGTCCTTCTTGAGCAACTCCGTCATCGGCCATGATCTTGGAGAAGTTCTCGATAAGCGGCGATAATATCCCGCTAGACCGAGAAAACTCCGCACATCGGTGGCAAAGCAGTGACTCCATGAAAGAACATCGTGACCTTGCTAGGATCAATCTGCTCGCCTCTGCTGAAAGAATATGGCCTAAGAAAGCCACTTCCTTCAACTGAATCGCGACTTGTGAACTTCACAGTCAAATGGTGCTCACGTAGCTTGCCTAACACAAGCTTCAGATGCTCGGCATGTTCCTCATCGTTCTTGGAGTAGATAAGAATATCATCGATGAAGACCACGACAAACTTATCCAAATACTCCATGAATACCGAATTCATGAGGTTCATGAACAAGGCAGGAGCATTGGTTAAGCCAAATGACATGATAGTGTACTCATACAAGCCGTAGCGAGTAGAGAACGCCGTCTTGGGAATATCCTCGGGCGAATCTGAACTCGATGATATCCCACTCTCAAATCAATCTTGGAGAAAACTCGAGCTCCGCAATTGATCGAAGAGATCGTCAATGCGGGCAATGGATACTTGTTCTTTACCGTCACTTCATTAAGTGGGCGGTAATCAACGCACATGCGTAAAGTACCGTCCTTCTTCTTAACGAAGATAGCTGGACAACCCCACGGAGATGAGCTAGGGCGAATGAAACCCTTCTCTTGCAGCTCACTTAACTGCTTCTTCAACTCTACCAACTCGTTCGGCAAGATCCGATAAGGCCTCTTTGAGATAGGGGCGATGCAGGAGCCAACTCAATGACAAACTCGAGGTCTCGAACGGGTGGCATCCCTGGAAGATCTGCAGGAAAGACATCAACAAAGTCACAAACTGTTGGGACTTCGCTAATATCTAGAGCGGGCTTCGCCTCAAGTGCGAAGAGATGAGGGCCTAGCAGCTTCGGCGAGAAGCGAACCTGCTCGCCGGAGGGGCTAGACAGAGAGACGAGCTTCCTGGCGCAATCGATTTGTCCCATGTGCCGAGACAACCAATTCATGCCAAGAATCACATCAAGACTCGCTGAATGGAGAAGGATAAGGTTCGCTAAGAACCCTACACCTTCGATCTCGATAGGGACATCCTACACTCGATTCACTCTCAACTCCGAACCAGAGAGCGAATGAGTAAGCGGGGCGACAATGGAGAGAAAAGAAGCTCTCCAACAATGAAAAAAAGACTTCGAAAACAAAGGAATGTGATGCTCTGAATCAAACAAGACAGTAGCAGGGTGAGAGTTAATAGAAAGTGTACCTAGCACGACGTCGGGTGCCTCCTGAGCCTCCTCTGCGGTGATGGCGTTGATGCGACCACTACCCACGCCTTGGGTAGCCGGGACGATCTTCTGGTCCCGAGATGCACCACCTCGGCCCGCGTCCTCCATTAGGGCGGGGTGCCCTGCCTTCTTAGGGCATTGGTTCGCATAATGCCCTTCGTTGCATGAGAAGCATGTGACCCGGCAGCCGGGTTGCGGGGCCGCTCTGTGACTTCGCAGTGCGTGGTGGGACACGACTGCGATTTAACGAGGAACTGGGGCAAGTGACCTCGGGCGCCAAGAATGAGACTGGTACCCCTCGAGACCGCCGGCGGGACGGAGGAATCGCCCTAGATGACTTATGGGCCTCCCACTTGCGCTATGGAGTCCATAAGCTCTCGGGCCGCATGCTCACGACGATGGCCTTGTCGACCAAGGACCGAAAATCGTGAAAGTCGACAATGGATAGCTTGTCCTTCACTCCTCGGACAAGCCACGCTGAACTTGGCACGCTTAGCCATATCGGTGGCCACATCCTCGGGAGCATAACGAGCTAGATGGTTGAACTCGTATACATACTCCATGATCGAAGCTCGCCCTTGCTTGAGCGCAAGAAAGTCCCTTCTTGATCTCCATCAAGCCGCCAGGATGTGAGCCCGACGGAAGGCGATCTGAAACTCCTCCCAAGAGACGGTATGGTCCACGGGCTGCATGGCAAGATAGCTCTCCCACCAGACAAAGCTGCACCCTCCAACCGGTGCGATCACGAACAGCGCCTTCTCGTGCTCCGGCATCACAAGAATCTGGCTTACGCTCCACCGAGCCGGCCAATCGTCGCATCCAAAGGGTCCTCGCACCAGGGAAAAGGTAGGGGCTGAGTACGAAGAAACTCTGCGCGAGTCCTCCACGCTGCCGATGGGCATTCCCTTGCCCGGATCCGAAGCTCCGGAAAGTGCGGTGGTGTTGCGCGATGGCGTCGATAGAACTCTCTCATCATCCGCGCGGTTGCGCCGATCCGAAGAAGAACCTCGGCCATGGTCGGAGGAGGAGGAAGCTCCTCGTCCGGACCAGCTGCCTGGCCTTGGCCGCTACGAGTGCGTCCGGCCATCCTGTTACAATGAACTTTTGGTTAGCAACTAGACCCAAAAACAAAGCCTTAAAGAAAGCAAAGGTAACGTCTAGGGGAATGGAATATCACCCCAAACGAAGCCAAAACAGTGGGTAATTAAACTTTAAAAAGCTTCTAATAGATTCCAAAAACAGCCAGAGACATCAAAAGCAACGCTCAACTTCTCCACTCAACTAACCCGTATTGAATAAACGAGTAATTGATCGAGAAGATTAAAAATCAGATTGTAAGATGAGATCTAAAACTATTAGAGAGCAAGGTTAATGCAGCGAAATAAGTGTTAGATACTTAGCTAACTAGTATCACATCTTACCCTTTTATTCCCACAAATTTTAGTTGATTTAACCTCTCATTTTCTACCTTAATTACTGACTTGTGCTTGCTGCCCTGAAATACTTGTTGGCTGTCCAGAAATTCCAGATTTGCATCTCGGCTCTAAACACTTCTACTTTTCACCAAAAGACAGCCAAGACTTCAATTTAGGACTCTCATAAGTTACCCAAAACCCAAATTAATCGATAACAACTATTGTGTAGAAGGGAAGAGAGGAAAACAACTTTTAAAACTCAAATTAGAGTGAGATGAGAAGAGAAAGCTAAGATAGATGAGGAGTAAAATCTGAGAATTACTTAAGCTTTCAAAACTCATTTATATTTTGAAAATAAGTTTTCCAAAATATCCTAAAGACGACCAAGCTCGCGTTACTACGGTCTGAATGGCTCTGATACCAACTTTTTGTGAGCACCCGGATTTATTAGGCTCATAATACTTAGTCATCCAATTGACCCTAGTATTATCAACCAAATAAACCCGGTCTCGAGAGATGTATACTCCCCAGAATGCAGTATACATACCTCACAACAAAAGAATGTATCAATTCCATACAACACATAGTACATAAGCAACAAACCAGAAGTTAATATTAATAAGGAATAGCTATTACAAAAGAGAGGCCCTTAGGCCAAATAGCAACAAAACTACAAAGATAACAGCGGAAGCAAAAGAGCCATAAAGATGGCTATAACACAAAGCCAATCAGTGTGCCTTTAGCCCACAAGGCAACCGACCGGACCGCCAAGCTAGTCGTCGAAGAAGCTGCAACACATAGCGCAAAAGTGAGGCTCTTGGAGCTCACCTTCCTCCTCTGCAACAAAAGCAACAAAAATGCCACAACCCCGGGCAGATGAGTACATAAAGTACTCCGCAAGACTTACGTGTAAGATAACAGAACTATAATTTAGCTACATGCAAGCTTTATTTAAGTGGATGAGGCCTTGGACTCATTTTAGCATAAAGCAAGTTTCATTTGCAATAACATAATAGATTGAAGGCAATTTGACAAAGCATTTTTAATTGTTGAAATAACAACGAGATAATAACATAATACCAACAACAAGAACAACACGAAGTGACTAACCCCATCCACCACAACAATAGCATGAACATCCATTCAGCCAACCCATCAAGTTTTAATTAAATGGTTGAGTCTAGTTCTTGAACGACCTTACCAAGCATGTCCATAACCTAGGACGAGGCTATCGAATAGTTTTAACCTGCAGGGTGTACCAATGTACCCACACGTCGGACCGCCTTTCCTTTAGGCACACTACCTTGGTATGCTTAAGCACGCTAAGTCCTACGAGACATTTCCAATGGACAATGCTAATTCGAGTCGCACAACCCACGGGAGAAGGAGACATCACACAACCTACCCTAAGCTAATGCTCCTCCCACATCACACACACATTTTATTTTCTTTAAAAACACACCAACCGAAGCGACCCCAATTAACACCGCCCAAAGTACTTAGTCAAGAGGGTTCCATATGCCCTCGTGTGGTTAGCACGCTAAAGCGCTTGGCTTAGTGACCCAAGTAACTCGGGTCCTTAGGGACCCGGCATACCACCACATTCCAAAAACCGCACCATCCATCCAATATGCCCAAGTCTAAAGCAATCTTTTATTTTCAGTTTTGATTTTACAAATTAATCAAAGCACAAGAACTGGACATATAGGAGTAATAAATAGACTTGTGTGATCAAGACCATCGACTAAGTCGATGATCGCCCATTACTACCGATAGCTAAGCATGTCTAAGCAGTTTAAGTCGAAACTACTAAGTGATAAGAGCTCATCCAACGAGCTCAAACCACAGCGAATAACCTAGGCTCATTGGTAGTATAGGATAAACAATTCCTACAGATTATGCAACTATAGGATTACTAGCGACATTTAACACAAAGTAGCAGTGCATACATAGAAGTAAAACAAGGTATTAAGCTTTAAAATAATGGGACAATGATGGGAAATGATCAAACTGCTTGCCTTGTTGCTGGTCAATTTGTTGCGGAGGGTCACTCTCGGGATCACCACAAATGTCGAAACCTACCGGAAAAACGATAAAGAACCGATAAGAACGACGAAAAACGACAAAGTCAGCACAGCAAAAGAACTCCAAATTCTCTGAATTTTCTTCAGCAGTGAGAGGGTGATTTTTAGGGAATTTAGCAACAAGAACCAATTGATTTGGATTCTCAATGCAAAAGTTATGAGCAAAACAAATCTGCTCAGCCCCTAAAATACCAAACTGCACTATTCAATAATTTAATTATGAGGCAACATTTTCTAGAACAGTGGTGACACTGAAATTTTTACTGTGAAACCAGCACCCCATGAGATGAATAACACAATTGAGTTCATCTCATTTGGAGCTATTATGCACTTTCTATAATTTTTTTAAAAACAAGAACTTGAACAAAATTATAATGCACAAGTCCTCATTTCTATAACAGCAACATGCTCAAAACTAATTTTCCCAGTGAGTTCATCAATAGAGGAAACCCACTTCACACAAAAATAACCTCTGAGATCATTAGTTATGGGTTTTACAAGTTAAACATTATTTTGAGTGTACACTCAAAGTTAGTTTTAAAACCTAGTGGCTAACTGTGCTCTGGAGCTGAACTCAACTTACAATCATTTTTGGATTAAAGTCAAGTCCAAGACAGAGCTAACACAACTTGAATGACCTCATTTGGATTCAAGATGAAAAAGATATGAAATTCTAAAGTTTATACCTTATTCTGTTTATTATTAAGATTTTACTGGAATTTCTAAGAAAATCCACAAGGACATGGGAGGTCGCGAGCCACAGATCGCAGATCTAACGGCTCAGACCTCCCAAGAGGTAACGCACGCACGCGCTCGCGAGGTCCAGAGGTCCTGGACTTCCTAGCAACGCGCAAGTGCGAGACGAGGGGAGGTCGTGGCCGTAGATGGAGAATCCAACGGACCACAACGATGGAGAGGAGGTCCGGGACGGACCAGGTCTAAAGGGGGAGGTCCTCAACGGCGAAATGACCTCGAGGAGGTCCCAGCGGTAGATTTAAACATCACAGACCTCCAGGGAGGTCTGGATGGTCAGGATCGCGCAAGGGGGAGGTCTTGGGCGCTCTAGATCTCCTCGGAGGAGGTCTGGACGCCCCAGACCCAGCGCGCACGTGTTTTGGACATGAGATAAATGCGCGCGGGACCACGAGGAGGTCCGCGCGCGCGGGAGGTCTTAACTGCGCACAATAAATGGTGGATTTAAGAGCGTCAAGACACAACCAATGATTGCGAGATTGAGCCAATGATGGCCGCCTTAAACGCGGCGGATCTTGGTCTGAAAAACGGCAATAGCGCCGCCGTTCTTGTCCGACAAGATTTGGGTTTAAGGATTTGGTTCTCGCCGGCGATGTAGACCTCGCCGGCGACATCCAATGGTACCGTTGGGTCCGCAATAACCATGCGCACCCAACGGACCTCCTCTCAACGGCGATGACGGCCTTGAACGCCGGTGAGCCGGAGAGGACAAATATGACCCGCACGGCCAAAATACGAAAATGCAAAAAGCAGCTCCGCGCGACATACAAGCGTGTGCTCAAACAAAAGGCTCCGCAAAGTCATACAAGCGGGTGCCAGCAACTAAGGACTAACAGGAGGGGTACCTGGAGGTCCTAAGGTGCTGGGGAGGTCGTGGAGGTGATGGCCGATGTTGGGGAAGACAGTGAAGCTTCACAGCCCAAGACACCAGCTCCAAGCTCCTCTTTGTCCCCCTCTGCAAACGTCCATAACTTAAGTTTGGACATGGTCCCAGAGGGTAGGGCACAAATGGAAACAAGGAGAAAAGGTGGGAAACCCCAGTGACCCTTGTCCACCGAGGAGCTTCAAGCTCCAGCAATGGCGGCCAAGGAAGCTCTGCGGTTTAGAGCTCACAAGCACAGATGTGTGAGCAAAGTAACAATGGTGTGCAAAGGAAGCCAGGGAAACCGTGGGGGGGTGGTTTTATCCTAGGGCAATTGAGGTCTTAGACCTCTGGCTAAGCTCATGGTGAGCTTGGCCCATGGCGTGGTCTATGACAATGGACAAGATGGTATGTTGACACAGTGGCAGGCTTGAGCTGACTAGAGGGGCGAAAAGCTAACTCAAGATTAAATGCGGGTCGAGAAAGAGTCATTGAAAAGGACACTGTGGCCCAGCGCGCGTGCTCCTCCACTGCCGAAAGCACGCATGCGCGCGCCGGAAGGAGAAGAACAGGGGAGGTCCTTATGGCCGTTAGATAAAACCTGGGAGAGGTCCTGGCCATCGGATCCTATTTTGAACCGTTATGTTTTTAAGTGGCTGGGAGGAGGTCCCAGCCACACGATCAAGGATGGGGGGGTCGTGGCCCTCCGATTTCCTTAATGTGTAAGCGCACGTGGGAAATGGGACAGGAGGTCCAAAGCGTTGGATTTCAATCCAACGGTGCGGACCTCCTGTGAGGTCTTAACCGCACGCGAACATAAAAGCCTGAGGGGGAGGTCGTTGAGGTTTAACACATAGGGGAGGTCATGACCGTGGATCCTTGATCCAGCGGCTATGACCTGATGAGGTGGGGAGGTCTTTGCGGTTTTGACCGCGGAGGAGGTCTGGTGCCCACGTTGACCCGAGGAGGTCCACGAGGTCAAGAGGACTTCGAAGGGGAGGTCCAGGGTGGTTTGGGCGCGAGGGGAGGTCATGGCCATGGATCTTAGATCCAAGGGCTGTGACCTCAAGGGGGTGGGGAGGACATGACACTGCCAGCTGAAGAGGAGGTCGTGGCGGTTGGATGTAAATCCAACGGCTACGACCTCATCAAGGTGGAGAGGGAGGTCTCGCGAGGTCTTGTTGGTTGAGGAGGTCCAAAGGGGTTCTTGTTGACCATTTTTGGGAACGTGGCTAGCCCAAGGAACAAAGGTGGGTTTTTGAATTTGAACTTTTAAACAGCTGAGACTTTGCAGAATTGTTTGGGCTAGCAAATGAACTCCAAATTTGATGAAATTTTAACTAGAGCTTGTTGACAATGAGATTAACCTGACATAAAATTTCCAGAGGTTATTATGCAATGCATTTTTCTCAGGAAATTCATTAAGGTTGTTTAAAGGATTGTTTTACCTCCAAAATTTATCAAACTAGTTTTACCACTTGTGATATTTTTCAGAGGGATCCCACATTAACTTACGACCGAGGGAAAATATTTCCAATTGTTTGGCACAAGATTTAAGATAATTGGAATATGAATTTGACTTTCGGTCAACAAGAGCTTTGTGTTTTTGGGATAACACAACTCTTGGACAAGAATTACATGAGGGATTAGGGGTTTTCAAGATGTGATAGAAAGTTTTAATTTCTACAGATATAATTATACTTGAATAACCCAGTTTATACACTTGGGATGTTACATTAGTGCAATCAAGGAATGAGCTATGTAAGATATAAGTGAAGACCAAAATAGCTCGTATTGCACAAGTTATAGAAAGACGCTACCTAGTTGCAAATAATGAAACTAGGGCACAAGATTGCACAAAATATTGATATTCTAACAATTGAATAAAGAATGAGTGGGGATTTTTGCTCAAGTTTATGGTTCGACTTTGCACTTTCTTTTTCCTTTTCTCTTTTTCTCTTTTCTCTTTTTTTTTCTCATTTTTTTCTCTTCTCTTTTTGCTTCCTTTTTTTTGAACTATGGCCGAAATTCTTGTTCTACTAAAATGAGCAAAATTTCTTTCCCACCTTTTGATCTTTGAACAATTGCAAGAACACAAATACTGATATGCAGCCCTAAGCAATGATTTAGCTAGTCTTAAATAGGTTCAAAGTAATCGTAAAGGATTGAAAGGTTCACAAAGGATAAATCGATGTCTCACTTTTTTTGTGTCTTTTTTTTATAAACACGATGAAAAAAATAAGATCAAACTAGGCTCAAATGAGAAGCAACGCAAAAGAATTCAAGATCAGCAATCTAAACTTGATTCTAATGGACAAAAACTTAACAAAACTCACTAGAATAACAAACTAAATACTACGGTTGAAAGAAATTTTTTTTTGGCTTTTTCGTGTATAGGAAAAAAATGAAATTTAGATAACTGGATAAAGATCCTACCGAGTCAATGGAGCTCTGATACGAAGATGATACGGGGGTTTTCGATCTTCTCGACGTAGGATTGAAGATATATTGCACGTTTGACTTGACAAATCGTAGTTGTTCACCCGGTGCCAATGCATGAACTTGCAACTTTTTAATTCGCCCAATCTCACATGTACTCCACCCGACCACAAAGTGGAGTTTTACCGATCCTCAATTCCCAACGGAAAGACGAATCGGTCTTTGGAAGAAAACGCCTATTCCCCTTCAAGTCGTTGGCCTTCACCAAACTACTTGGAAGAATCAAGCGTTGATGCAAAAAGCAATCAAAATCTTTAATCATGGTCTGAAGATACAATGGGGGTCTATGTAACGTCCCGTTTCTCTTAAGTTCCTTGCCTTAGTTGGTGTTCCTTGCCGGTTGTAGCTCTCTGTTGTGTCTTTGCTGCTCTTGGGTTGCTGTGTCCCCGAGCCTCCCTGTGTGCCCTGGGTTTTGTCTTCTCTTTTAACTTCCTTTGTTGGCTTGAATCTCTTTGAGACTCAGACCTCCCCTTCTCTCTCTCATCTTTCCCCCTCTGTTCGGACCCCTCCCGTGTTTCGGGATTTCTTGTTAAAAACCCAGCTCGGGTTGGTGTTTCTAAACCTCTTTGGTCTCATCAAGCCACGCTTGGCTTTGCTTTTGTTGGACCTCCCTGTGAACCTCTCCACGCTCTCTCGGAACCCCTGAGTTCTCTTGGGCGCTCCTGAGTTCCTCTAGACCTCCCAGTGCCCCTTTTGGGACCTTCCTAGACCTCCTTGTGGCTCTTTGGACCTCCCCTTGTTGAGATCTAGCCGCTCAGACCTCCCCTTGTTGAGATCTAGCCGCTCAGACCTCCCCTGTTAAGATCTAGCCGCTCAGACCTCCCCTTGTTGAGATCTAGCCGCTCAGACCTCCCCCTGTTGAGATCTAGCCGCTCAGACCTCCCCTTGTTGGGATCTAGCCGCTCAGACCTCCCCTTGTTGAGATCTAGCCGCTCAGACCTCCCCTTGTTGGGATCTAGCCGCTCAGACCTCCCCTGTTGAGATATAGCCGCTCAGACCTCCCCTTGTTGAGATCTAGCCGCTCAGACCTCCCCTTGTTGAGATCTAGCCGCTCAGACCTCCCCTTGTTGAGATCTAGCCGCTCAGACCTCCCCTTGTTGAGATCTAGCCGCTCAGACCTCCCCTTGTTGAGATCTAGCCGCTCAGACCTCCCCTTGTTGAGATCTGACCACTCAGACCTCCCCTTGTTGGGATCTGGCCGTATGGACCTCCCTCTTGGGGATCCAAAGGTCCAGACCTCCTTAGCGCTTGGACCCTCTTTGACTCTTGTGGCTGTATCGCTTAAGGCTTTGCCTTCCTCATCAAAGGACCGTTCGATGTGGTTTGGATGGCCCGATCCTAAGGGCACGCTTAGTTCGTCCGAACATCCCTTTCTCTCCTAGCCGTCCGATTCAAATCGCATTTATCTAGTCCCGCTTGGCTCTGTTCGCTCGGTCCGAACGGCCCCTTTGTTTTGCGCCATCCGATCTGGATCGAACGGCTCGGCTTTGCTGCGCGTTTTTCTTGTTTCCAGGACCTCCTCCTGGTTGTTTTACAAAGACCACCTTCCCGGTCCTTGCTGGTCTTTTATAAAGACCACCCACCTAACCCTGAATATTCCTGTTGGTCAGGACCTTCCCTGCACCCTTTGATCTGGACCGTTGAGGTCCTCCCTTGAAATCGACCAGAGACCTCCCTCGTGCAGTCCGAGTGTCGGGGCCTCCTCGTTGTGAGCTTTGAGGACCTCTTGTCCAGACCTCCTCTTGAGTCCTTGGACCTCCTGTCAGACCTCCCCTCGAAAGTGTCTTGGACCTCTTGCCCAGACCTCACAGTGGTCTTTGGCGGAATGACCCTTGCGGTGGGGCCACCTCTTTGACCAAGCAGGTGCACCCTTTGACTAGCCCCACTAGCCAGTCCCTCTCCACTGTAATTATTGCTCTCGCCTCGAGAACTCATGCGCATTTAATAGGTGTCGGGTCACATTAAATGCAACACATCCGAGGTACCTTATTTCAATTCTTTTGGGCAAGCCACGCCAAGTAGTCCCAATGGCCAACACGTCTCTAGGTTTCCTTGTGGTGCACACCACCAACCCCGGCTATATATAGCCTGAGAGGGCAGACCTTTGTAACCTTTTGTTCATTTCTTCCTTCCTCGTCCCTCTACTCAGCTTCTTCCTAGCAAGACCTTCCCAGGAGCTCTTTGAGGCTGTGTTAAGCCTTTTGGTTTTCCTTTTTGGCTGAGTTGGTTTGAGTTCCTTTTTGGTCCTTTTGAAGCTCTCTGGCTTAGTGTGGATTTGCTTATCTAGTTTTCTTGCGAACATGTAGATCACGAGTTCGAGGAGATCTTGGACCCAGCTCTTGCTGCAGAAGGCTCTCCACTGCTTGACCAAGGCAAGCCACAGACCTTCCTTTGATCATTTTGAACCTAGTTTCACAAATGTATTTTGGTTTTACTTTATCATGCTTGGCTATGTTTATAAGAAAATGGTTTGGGCTGTAGTTACTTGCCTACTTGCGGTTATACCTCCTTCCTACCTTGTCTCCATCATGTTGTCATGTTCACCTTGTGAGCCCTAGGGTGGATATCTAGTTGGCGTTCTTTGTTATTTGCCGACATGGGGGCCGTAGGTCTATATAGCTTTGCTTAGATAACTCGCTTCGGACGCATCATGCTTCACTTTTAATAATCTTGACTAATAAATTATGGAATGTGTGGTTGGTGCCACTGTTGAGCAGCTATGGTAGGATGCCTAAGCTGTATTGACTATGGTGTGAAACCACTTGGTTAAAACTTGTGTGCCAGGACTGGGTGGTCTTTTGGCATGGGTTAATACAAATGGTTTTTGCTGAGGCAAGAAGGCAGGGAGTGAGTAGTGGGTGCTATGCACACTTGGTTGTGGATGTCTTGCCTTAGCCCCATTAAGGACTTAACTTTGTGTCTATTGATCTGGGCCAAGAAGTGCAACCACAAGATCATTTTATGGGAATGGTCTGGGCTGAATAATTAGCAATGGGATGACTTGGAGCTGTTGTGGTTGAGCGTGTGATTCGTTGGCACAAGAGGGGGCACCCCATAACCCTGCAGATTTCTAGACCACAGGAGGGGATTGCAAAACCTTAGCGGGCAGCTCCGGGTCAGATCAAAGCTTTGTAAAGGCCTTGCCGCGCTCTCTAGACTGCTCACCTTAGGAAGTGAGCAAGGGTGACCAGAACCCATCCCGCTACTGAGATCGTGGATTGTGGGTAAAGTTGTACACCTCTGCAGAGTGTAAGATCTATTCGAATAGCCAAGTCCTTGGTCATGGACATGCTCAGTGAAAATGGTGCAAGGGGTAGTGGTTTGAAAAGTTTGTGTCGCTGGACACTACAGCGAGATGCCTTGGCTTTGCCTCGAAGAGACCTTGGCCGGCTCCAGAGGGGTCAGGGTTGGCTCGGGTAGTGGTCCAGGACCTGCTCGAACCTCTTGAGTGGGTGCTTTGAGTGGTTTTGGGTGAGGACTGCCATCCGTGCGACTGCATTCCCCATTTTCGGTTGTGGATGTGAGCCGGTGCTCACTCCACTTTTTTCAACTTCAATCTATTATATTGTAGTTTTTACTCATTGTCTTTTCAATCTATTATTGTTATTATTGTCAACCTTGGCTTTATACAAACTAACCATACAGCTCTCCATTGGTAAGTCCTTGCATGAATATTATTGCATCTTTGCTCCCTGTGACTTGCTGAGTACATTCCAAGTACTCATGGCTTAAGCCCTATGTCAAAGCAGATTATGAAGATGACCAAGTGCAGGGCAGTGCAAACCTCTTCGAGGAGGAGTTCTTCGACCACTGTTGCCTAGGACGCCCTCCACCCGACAACCTTGTGGTGCTTGTTGGATGGCTTTCACAGATTTTGGTGTTTGAGCCCTAGAGCTCCTGTTTGCCAGTTGTAAGTCCTCGTTGGTTTTGTAAGCCCCTGTGGCAAACCTCTTGTTAACAAGCTTGACCTTAAGGTCCTATTATATAAAGTTTAATTTGTCTGCTTCATCTTTGTTTGACCTCGTGGTTGTGGTATTGGCTTGTGTTCTTGTGCGAGCTAGCTCTGCTGTCCCGGGACTAGCTTAGATGCACAGGCGGGACCACCAGGAGGTCCCACGGACTGCTCGAGGTCCCGCCGACCTCTCTTAGTGATGTGCCCGAGGTGCTACCGAGCGAGTGGCGGCCACGACCTCCAGGAGGTCCTCAAGACCTCCTGGGAGGTCAGTGGTGGACCAAGACCTCCAGGAGGTCCGCAAGACCTCCTGGGAGGTCCTGGCAAGCCTCCTCGGTAAAGCTCCATGCGGTGCTACCACGTTTTTCCGTGGTGACTTCGCAGCGCAAAAAAAAAATGGTCCTCCCGAACCTCTAGCGGTACATCACGGGGTGGGTTGTCACAGTCTACCCCTCAATATATAGTGCCCTTCTCCACCTTATGGCTGGCCAAGAGGCCCTACTCCTATTCTATTTCGGAATTAGAAATCCTACTCCAATTCGGACACAATCTAAAACAGAAAAGGAAACTCTGAGTTTACAACCACCATATTGTTTCAGTCATATCTTTTGACACGTGATGAATCTGAGGCTGAGCTAGTATCCGTTGGATCGGGCTTGAAGTTAGCTTTCCAACAAGTACAAGAACACCCAAATCAGACTCCGTTTGTGAAAGTTATGACCTTTTTAATCCAGACTGTACTACTGATTCCGAATCCGATTTTGATGCTGATTCCGAATCTGAATTTAATCCAAACCTTCCTAACTTCAATCTCATTAATTAAAACGACTTGAATCCGTATGAAACTTGAGAAAGAGACTCTTGTAAGCCTTTGGAAAGTCATGGCAAAGCTGGATATCTTCTCAAGATGTCGTACATGCCGCGAATCATAAACTTTGTCAACTCTCGCGTTGGTCGGTCTGAATGTGCAGCATGCACTCGAATAGCCATAACTTTATATAGAAAGCTCCAAATCACGTGCCGTTTGATCCGCTGGAAAGTAGACTTGATAAGCTTTCCAAATATATATATTGTTCACGCTAGATCCTTTGGAGTTGCTACGAAGATCGTCATGAACCAATACCTTCCATGCGTCCCATAGGCTGCATGCTATTTTTGTCAGCATCAAAACACCCCGAGAAGCATTGTGTTCTTGATATTCACATAAGGCATCTCCTTTAAACCTAACAATAAGTGATGACCAGCTATTAGGTAGTATAATATTCTCAATTAAACTTAAAGGAAATTCATGGAACACATTCACCTGTCGGTTAAGCTTCTTTGCACAAGCTTCACCCAGAAGCTTCTCTTGTTCTTCAACTCTTCTAGTAAGCTCATGTTGTTTTGAAGTACTTGTTGAATTGAAAACACTATATGGAACAGCGTAGCTAAGGATGTCCGTATCAATGTGGCCATCCTTCTTGCAAAAGATGCAATGATACTTGACTTTTTGAGGGGTCTGATCTGCTGAATTAGAAGCATCTGTCTTGCTAGAAGGGGTTTGGGCAAAACCTGCAGATCTAAAGACTACCTTATGATGTGACGGTGGCCCGATCTTCTGAAAGGTACTGATAAGTCAATTGCGGAGAACACGATGTTGATAATCCAAAGGCTCCAACCAAAGTAGATTGAACCACTCGCAATCACTACACCACTGCTCCGATGGTTATCAACCGTGTCGAACGCGGTTGACCTCGCCAAGAAGGCTATCTCCTGCAAGCGAATCGAGACCACAAGCAAGAGAGTAGAAGATGCAATCTGAAATTGTATTGCGAATAAAGATTAAGTTCACAAGTTGGGGTTCCTTAACCGAACATGCGGTGAAACTGCTAAGCAGAATAATCTCTTAAGAAAAACCTAAGGAAAACTAAAGGGGTGCAACCTCCTTAAATAGGGGAGGGGAAAGCCGCACTTATCTAAGAAAAATGAGCCGGTACTATTCATGGTACTGTTCACATGAACAGCATGGCCGCTGTACTGTTCACGTGAACAGTACCCGTGAAAACAGCGGCCCAAGGGGGGATTGGTCAGGGGGATGGCCGGCCCAAATAGCCTAAGTAGTGATACAAGGCCCTCAGCCCAAAAGGTGTCGCAGACACCATGGATAATAAGCCTAAATTGCCACCGTCAAGTAGACTTGAATGCAAACCAATTAGTCTAGATGGACGAATTAGGTGAAGTCCTTAACGTGTTCCTCTTGCCGTGAGTTGGCTCCTCCTCTCCATGATTCCTAAGAACAAGAAAATCACAAGTCTTAGGAAGTATCGGATTCTCAGCAGAAATATTATTTACTCCTAAAAATGAGTTTACCTGATAGTTGAGTTGACGAGCACGTGCCCGAGTAATTGGACCTTGCACATCAATCATGGCAGCAGCAAGAGGAGTGTTCATATCAGTAGATGTGATCTCCTCATCATCCTCCCCTTCTTGAATTGGAGTCGTCCTCGACTCAAGCTCGTCTTCCGCGCCCAAGAAAGGTCGCAAATCTGCAATGTTAAAGGTGGGGCTAACCCCGAAATCCGCAGGCAAGTCTAACTTATATGCATTATCATTAATACGTTCAAGCACTCTAAAAGGACCATCTGCACGAGGCATGAGTTTAGACTTTCTCAATTCAGGGAATCGTTCTTTACTCAAGTGCAACCACACAAGATCACCGGTGTTCAAAAGTAACATGCTTAAGTCCTGACTACCAAAGAACTTTATATTTAGCATTCATAATCTCAATGTTCTCTTTAGTTTTCTCAAGCATCTTAAGTATCAAATCAACACGTTATTAGATTAAAATTTATTTTCTCCGGCCGAAGAGGCAACAAGTCGATAGGTGCACGAGGTATGAAACCATAAACAATCTCAAAAGGGCATTTCTTTGTGGTAGAATGCAGTGAGCGATTATAAGCAAATTCCACATGAGGCAAACATTCCTCCCACATTTTTAAGTTCTTTTTAAGCACAACCCTAAGCATAGTAGACAATGTTCTATTGACTACCTCAGTTTGTCCATCGGTTTGGGGATGACAAGTAGTGGAAAATAACAGCTTAGTCCCCAACTTACCCCACAAGGTTCTCCAAAAATGACTAAGAAATTTAGCATCACGATCTGAAACTATCGTATTCGGAATACCATGCAAGCAAACAATTTCCTTAAAGAACAAATCAGCAACATTTGTAGCATCATCACTTTTATGACATGGTATAAAATGAGCCATCTTAGAGAATCTATCCACGACAACAAAAATACTATCCCTCCCCTTCTTTGTTCTAGGAAGCCCTAAAACAAAGTCCATAGAAATATCTTCCCAAGGTATGCTTGGAACAGAAGAGGCATGTATAAACCATGAGGATTAAGTCGTGACTTAGCTTTTTGGCACGTGGTGCAAAGAGTAATGAAGCGTTCGACGCCACGCCTCATCTTTGGCAAATAAAAGTGGTGGGTCGAATGTCCTCGGCCTTCTTCACGCCAAGTGACCCATCAATCCTCCTCCATGCGCCTCTGTAACAACAAAAGACTAACGGAGCTAGCTGGAATGCATAGCTTGTTAGCACGTACACCTAACCCATCATGCACTACAAATTTATTCCAACCCTTTCCTCTTGACAATTTAGCAACACATCTTTAAAATCAGCATCATGCACGTATTGCTCCTTTATTGTCTCTAATCCAAAGATTTTGAAGTCAAGTTGTGAAAGCATGGTATATCTCTTAGACAAAGCATCGCCTATCACATTTTCTTTGCCCTTTTATATTTAATGATCTAGGAAAAGACTCAATAAACTCAACCCACTTAGCATGTCTCATGGTTTAGGTTGGTTTGACTTCTAATATGCTTCAAAGATTCATGATCGTAATGTATTACAAATTCTTTGGGCCATAAATAATGTTGCCATGTTTCCAAAGTTCTAACTAGAGCATATAATTCTTTATCATAGGTAGAATAGTTCAAACTAGGACCACTTAATTTTTCACAAAAATAAGCAATAGGTTTTCCTTCTTGAATTAACACACCACCAAGACCTATGCCACTAGCATCACATTCTAATTCAAAAGTCTTGCTGAAATCAGAAGTTGAAGCAAAGGGCGGTGTCACTATCTTTGAGAGCGCCAAAAGCTTGTTGTTGTATGGTGGCCCAAGTAAAAGGGACACCCTTCTTTGTAAGCTCATTCAATGCGGCAATGAGGGTGCTGAAATCCCAACAAAATGCCGATAGAAACCAAGGAGCCCGAGAAAACTCCGCACTTGTGTGACCATTTTAGGAGGTGGCCAACTCTGGATAGCGATGATCTTGGCTTGATCAACTTCAATGCCATGTGGAGTAACAACATAGCCAAGAAAAGAGACTCGATCCGTGCAAAAGGTGCACTTCTCAAGGTTACCAAACAAACATGCATCTCTCAAAGCATTAAAAACAGCACGTAAATGATCCAAGTGTTCTTCATATGACTTGCTATAGATCAGAATATCATCAAAATAAACCACCACAAATTTTCCAATGAAAGCACGCAAAACTTCGTTCATCAAACGCATGAAAGTGCTAGGTGCATTAGTTAAACCAAAAGGCATCACTAACCACTCATATAACCCGAACTTACTTTTAAATGCCGTTTTCCATTCATCTCCCAATTTCATTCTAATCTGGTGGTACCCACTACGCAAGTCTATCTTTGTGAAAAGAATAGAACCACTCAACTCATCTAGCATGTCGTCTAACTTAGGAATAGGATGACGATACCGTATTGTGATATTATTCATGGCTCTACAATCAACACACAGACGCCAACTACTATCTTTCTTAGGAACCAAAAGAACAGGAACAGCACAAGGACTAAGGCTTTCCCGTACGTACCCTCGGTCCAAAAGATCTTGCACTTGTTGCTGAATTTCCTTAGTCTCCTCTGGATTGGTCCTTGTAGGACCCTCAAATATTGGAAATGTGCCGAATTAAAATTATACTGGTAGCATAATTCTTAATTAAGGAACAGTTCAATTCCCTCATTAAAAATCATACTAGAAGCATAATAATAACAAGTAACAATTCCAATATTTAGGTTCTCGGATATATGAATCACAATAGTTCCCAGGATTTAAGACTATTGCACATATATCCTTAACAACATTGTATCATACATACAAGGCATTCATTATATAATAATACATCACATGTTACAATTCGGTTTGGAAATCTACAACACCAAGTGACCTTGGGCCACAACAAAAGTTAGCAGCGGAAACAAAACTAAACAGCAAAAGACCACGAATGGCCCCATCACCCGCAGGCTATTGCGTGGAGACTAGAACTAGCTTCACTCGTTAGCGTCACCCGGATCGGCGCTAACAGACATCTCATACAGATAACCATCCTCACCTGCAACAAGAGGTTATAGCACCTGAGTACGGAAGGTACTCAGCAAGACTTACACAAACTAATAAAAGAAGGTGTTTGATAGAACCTATACAAAGGAATAGAAATTGTACATGCATAAGGTTAACAACAGAAAGGTTATAATGGTTCAATTTTGCAGAAAGCAATACATCTTAACCTACACTTGCTAAGTTTTGACAAAGCAATTTTATAAATCAATTTGGACTAAATCAGTAAGTAAATGAGAGCATAATAAAAAATAATAACAATAATAAAGTGACTGTTTACCATCAAACATTGCATGACACCAATCATGCCGAAAATAATACCCACAACAAGATTTATTTCAAAATCTATACAGGTGACATCAATTCAAGTGTTGTCCATAACCGTGGACACGACTATTCGAATAGTTTTAACCTCAGTAGGGTGTACATCTTTACCCACACGACTTAGTTAGCCCGTAAGCCTCCTAATAATAGCACACCGCCTTTGGTATGCCTACGGTAAACCAAGATTTGGTATTTTTCAACAAGTTGACACTATTGAGTTGAAACACCCATGTGCACCTGATCCCGCTTAAAACAAGTTTCTGATAGAGCTTGCTAACCGGGGGCACACATGTTACGTTGAGAACGCCGATTCAATCACAAATAAAAGTTGTACTCACCCGTACATATAAGATTGAAATCGGGCTCTATGAGCACGTAACCTTTACAAATGCCCTCGCCCCTAAGAACATATGATACAGATACGAAATCCTACACATATGCCCTTATCCACCTATTTTTCAACTCAATAACATCAACCCTTTACTTAACCAAACAAATACCATACACCGTGTGGAAGCACGCTGGGCTTGAATTGGGCCATCAGAGTTCACCCTTAATCAATCCAGACAAGACAACCACATTTCCCGGTTCTCGTGCACAAAGGCACCATCATTAGCATCCACTTGTCAAGATTTAAATTCAGTTTATTAAACAAGATTTAAATTCATTTTTGATTTAAATAAACTGAACAAAGAATCAAAATAGATTAAATTCATTTGTTGTTCCCATGTTTGACAAGATAAGCTTGCCAAACACTACCGTTCTAAGGACTGCATGGCTAAGCAGATTTCTAACCCAAATATTTTAATACAACAATACCTTAAGTTGAGTGTATGATCAAATTTAGGGTAAGCCACAAAGATTGGGTTGTAACTACCTAGAGACAGATCATAAATAATTTTAGAAAATTGCTCAAGACAAGATCACCGATTTTGTAAATCTACAGTTCCAAAAATTGGGATCAACATGGTGCAAAGAGGATGCTTGCCTTGGTAATAATAAACCTCTTGTACAGGTTCTTGTTGCTCAACAGAAGATTCAACCACTTCAGAAGAACCAGAATCTAAAATACAAAAAGTCCAATGAACACCAAGAAAATGGCAGAGAACAGAACATAGAGAAAGAATGCATGATCAATAGCTTAGTGCATAATTAACAACATGCTTAAGCTACATCTAATCTAAGTAAGGATAATAGCCTACAATTAACTTCTGCTAATACTAATTATCAAAATTAGAGTTTGGGTTTAGAACTACAGTTTCAGATTTTAGAAACTGAAACAGGACAGATTACAATTGAATTGTTTGCCGAGCTAAACATCATATAAATGAAATACTTAGCTTGAACTAAGAGTATTCAAAGCTAAGATAGTAACCTAACTCGTCATTTAATAATTAATTGACAGTAATTTAAGAAATTGAAAACCTTGTTTGCATGTTGTCGGCTCAACCGCAACAAAACAAAGAAAGTCCGTAATTGAAGATTCTTGTTTATAGGTTACACACTTAAACACCAGATTCTTGTTAGAGCTAAACCTAATATTTAAGAAAGATAATACCCTAGACCAACCCTGGTTAACCCTTATTAACAAGATTAATAGAAAATAGACAGAACTACAGATTTTGTCGGTTTGCCCGACAACAACTGACAGAGGAAGGACTTAGATAAACAGTTAAGTTGAACGCATTAGGAATAAAAAGAACATCTACTTAAGTTGAACGCATTAGGAATAAAAAGAACATCTACTTAAGCTGCTAGGGTTTAGATAGAACCTAAATAAGTTGATAAGATAACATGAGAAACCCTAGAACTTGAAAACGACATGAAACACCGAAAAAGTTGTAAATAGAACTTTTCAATCAAGCAAGATTTGAGCTAAGAATTCCTAAATGAGTGATTCCTGTGAGCTACTGCGGTCTTATGGAGCTCAAGGTGGAAGGGAATAACAACAGATCTTACCAGCCGGACTTGGAGAAGATGAAGTTACCAAACCAGCCAAAAATAGAAAGTGATCACTCCACCCGTTTTATGTTGACAAAAGATGTGATTATGATTGATTTTAGTTCTCAAGCTCACCAGATCTAAAGAGCAAGAAAGAGAACGGAAAAGAACTCTGACCAAGAGGAGGATAAGCTTCACTGCCTCAACAATGGTGGATAAGCATGAGACTAGGGTTTTTATAGTGTTTGAACCTCCAGAGAAACGGAGAGAATTCTAGAGATGATGAGGTGGCAATTTGATGCCAAGTACCAGAGGAATATTCGCACATTTATCAGATAATGCCACCGCTCCCGATGATGGTGTCGGCATGACAAGCAAATGAGAGGAGGAAGAGAGAGACGCCACTGACATGCGGGACCCCCTCGTCAGCCGCAGCTAGAACATAGGCGGTCGGGATAAAGATGGTCATTGGGGGGGGTTCTAACCGTTACATTGCATAAGGGCCGTCCGATGGCAAAGGAACGGCTAGGATTGATTAAGAGAATCGGGAGGTCCGAACAGCTCAACTCGCAGGAGCCCTCCGATTTAAATCTGACGATCGCGCGGTCGAGGGTGCCTTAAAACCTTCGCGCCGTTAGATTTTGAATTAACGGCTGAGATTAGGCAGGTACTGCCGATGGTCCGAACAGCTCATCTCTTGTGGACCACACGATCGAGATCCAACGACCACCATTTAATGCGCACCTTAGAGTTCAAGAACAAAAAGGGTGGCACGGTTGGATGGGAAATCAACGGCGGAGATTGATGGGATGTTGTGGTGGTCCGAACGGCCCATCAATGCAGTCCGTGAGATCAAAATCCAACGGTGGAGATCAATGTGAGGTTCGGTCGGTCCAAACGGCCCACATGATCTGGTTCGCTCATTGAGGATCCAACGGCTCATGCGTATTTCAGCTCTTACCATCTAAAATGGCATAGCCCGATAATTCTGCCAAGATGATTTAGATCCCACTACCAATATTGCATGGCTCTTTGATGGTCCGAACGCCCAAGAATCGGGTCCGCTCGCTGAGATCTGATGGCCACGAATGGAAGGCGCAGAGGATGGGGATCTAACGGTGGAAATCGTGTTGTGTGCTTGGATGGCTCGCACAAAGACCGCAGATCTTGGCCGTCATGAGGAATCGATAGCTCGCGCCACCCGAGGTTCAAGCTCGCCCGAACGTGATGAGGCTAGACCACGCTAGTAATCGGGTTGGACTCAAACTCGGGGATCGAGTCGCTATGGTGCCAAGGGCCGGGTTTAGACCGATGAGTTGACCAATCTCATTTAAATCCTCAAAAGTTTGACCGGGCTTTAAAAATAGCAAATAAATTTGTAAAAATATGAAATTTTGCCAGGATGTTACTGGGATAATATATGCCCCAAATAAATTTTTGCAAACCACAGTTTCTCTTTTAAAATTCATAAATAATTCATTTAAACTGAATAGGTTTATTTAAATACAAATATTTTTCTCAAAGCCAAAATAATCTTTAGAAATTCAACAAAAATTATTTTTGGTCAAGATAGTCCGTTTAATCTTTATTAAAAATACTTCTCGGTCTTAATACCAACATTGATTGGTATTTTCTTTTGAAGCTTCAAACAAGTCTTTGGATTTTGACTAGAAAATGGAGGTTTGAGTTTGTAACAACATATCTAATGTTTCAAAATAAACAGTGATGCTAGGAAAACATCTTATTACTGTTTATTAAAACTGAGGCTATTACAAACCTACCCCCCTTAAGAGAATCTCGTCCCGAGATTGTGGGTAATACAGAAGTTGGACGAAAACTGAAGCTAAAATGATTTCTTTTTAGAGAAACAACATCTGTTGTCTTTATTTCTTTCAAAGACAGAAAAGAAAGATTTTACATAACAACATAGTGTTGTTATCACATCTTCTTTTACATTTCTTTGTTTAACCCTGCCTTTCTTGACTCAAAGGCAAGTATTAGATAGCAAAAAGGTGGGGGTGCTCAATCTTCATCAGATCTTCGCGCTCCCAAGTGGCTTCATCTTCAGAATGATTAGCCCATAGAATTTTTAAGAACTTAACGGTGCGGTTTCTTGTCCTGCGTTCCATTTCATCGAGGATACGCACCGGTTGTTCTTGATAAGAAAGATACGATTGAAGATCAAGACTCTCATAAGCAGTAGCCTCGGTAGGAACACGAAGGCATTTCTTTAATTGAGAAACATGAAAGGTATCATGCACTGCCGAGAGAGTGTCAGGGAGTTCCAATTGATATGCCATAGCTCCTCATTTTGCAATAATTCGGAAAGGTCCGAAATAACGAGGTGCTAGCTTTCCTTTCACCTGAAAGCGATGAGTGCCCTTCATCGGAGATACTTTAAGATAGACATAATCATCTACCTCAAAGCTTAACTCACGATTTACAATGGTCAAGATAGCTTTTCTCGACGAGATCAAGCGCTTTCAAATGGTCTCGAATCGCATTTAACTTGCTCTTTAGCTTCCAACACCAAATCTGGACCATAGAATGGTGTTTCACCGGACTCTGACCAATTTAATGGAGTCCTACAAGCTCTCCCATACAAGGCTTCAAAAGGTGACATTTGAATACTTGCTTGGTAGCTGTTATTGTAGGAAAACTCCACATATGGCAAATATTTCTCCCAATTCTTGCCATAAGATAGCACATAGGCTCTAAGGAGATCTTCCATCACTTGATTCACCCTTTTAGTTTGACCACTGGTTTGAGGATGATAAGCAGTGCTGAAAGAAAGTTCAGTCCCCATCGCTTGATGAAGACAATTCCAAAAATGAGAAGTGAATTGAGGTCCACGGTCTGAGACAATGACTTTTGGAACACCGTGGAGACAAACAATTTTAGCAATATATAACTCTGCCAATTGCTTGCCACTGAAAGTGGTTCTGACAGGAATGAAATGAGCCACTTTCGTCAGACGATCAATTATCACCCAAATGGCATCGAATCCATTCTGAGTCTTTGGAAGTCCGGTAACAAAATCCATACCGACTTCCTCCCATTTCCATTGTGGAATAGGCAAAGGTTGAAGGGTACCAAAGAGGTTTCAAGTGCTCGGCTTTAACCCTTTGACAAATGTCACATTCAAAGAACATACCGAGCAATTTGCCTTTTCATTTGGCTCCACCAAAATGTCTTCTTCAAACTCGATACATCTTAGTGCTTCTAGGATGCAAAGAAAACTTGGAATTATGAGCCTCTTTAAGGATTGGCCCTCTTAGTTGAGGATCCGAGGGTACCACCGATTTATCATTGCGATATCGAATGGTACCACGGGCATCTTCGTAAAATTCACCGCTTTACTCGCCTTCAAATTTTCTTTGATTTCACTACCTCAAAGATCGCTTTTCGGGCCTCCAGAATCTGATCTTCGAGTGTGGACTTCACTTCTAAGGCAGCGAGAAATCCATCTTCCACCATTTCAAGGCTTAAGCGCTGAAAATTGGCACATAAGCTCTTAGTCAAAGAGGTGGTTGACAAGCAGTTACATTGTGACTTTCTGCTTAAAGCATCAGCCACAACATTGGCTTTTCCAGGATGGTAATGAATACCCATATCATAGTCCTTGATCAATTCAAGCCATCTTCTCTATCTCATATTCAGGTCAACTTGAGTGAATATATATTTCAGGCTCTTATGATCAGTATAGATTTCACAACGATTACCGATGAGGTAATGTTGCCAAATCTTTAATGCATGGACTACGGCCGCCAATTCCAAATCATGAGTAGGATAATTTACTTCATGAGGTCGCAGAATCGCTGATGCATATGCCACAACTCGCCTTCTTACATAAGCACACACCAAGTCCGCTATGTAGATGCATCGCAATAGATATCAAAATTTTATGGATATCCTAAGAGTGAGAACGGAGCTTTTAGCCAGAGCTTTCTCAAAAGTCAAAGTCGTTTTCACACTCTACCACCAAAAGAATTTGTTCTCCTTCTTTAGAAGTCGAGTCGAGGTCTAGAAATTTTGGAGAAGTTTTCAATGAACCTACAGTAATAACCCGCAAGTCCAAGGAAACTTCAAACTTCAGGAACATTCTGGGGCTGCTTCCAGTCTAGTACATCTTGTACCTTGCTGGGATCAACAGTAATACCTCCTTCGGATAACACATTGTGACGACCCACCCCGTGATGCACCAAACGAGGTCTGGGAGGACCCTTTTTTTGCATTGCGAAGCCACCACGGAAGGATGTGGTAGCACCGCATGGAGCTTTACCGAGGAGGTCTCACAGACCTCCCAGAGGTCTTATGACCTCCCGGAGGTCGTGGTCTGTCAGCCGACCTCCCAGAGGTCTTGAGGACCTCCCGGAGGTCGTGGCCGCCACCCGCTCGGTAGCACTTCCAGCACATCACTAAGAGAGGTCCGCAGACCTCCCAAAGCAGTCCCTTAGGACCTCCCGTGGTCCCGCCTGTAATCCGAGCTAGTCCCAGACAACAGAGCTAGCTCGCACAAGAACACGAGCCAATACCACAACCACGAGGTCAAACAAAGATGAAGCAGACAAATTAAACTTTATATAATAGGACCTTATGGTCAAGCATGCCAACAAGAGGTTTGCCACAGAGGCTTACAAAACCAACGAGGACTTACAACTGACAAACAGGAGCTCTAGGGCTCGAACACCAAAACACGCAAAGCCATCCAACAAGCACCACAGTCGCCGGGTGGAGGACGCCCTAGGTAGCTTAGTCGTCAAGAATTCCTCCTCAAGAGGTCTCAGATCGCCTACACTTGGTCGCCTTTCATAATCTGCTTTGACACAGGGCTTAAGCCATGAGTACTTGGAATGTACTCAACAAGTCACAGGGAGCAAAGATGCAATAATATTCATGCAAGGACTTACCAATGGAGAGCTGTATGGTTAGTTTGCACAAAGCCAAGTTTGACAATATTAGCAATAATAGATTGGAAAGCAGCAAGGTAAAACTATAATACATAATACATTGAAGTTGAAAAAGTGGAGTGAGCACCAGCTCACATCCACAACCGAAAATGGGGGAGGTCTGGTCACACCAGATGGCCAGGTCCTCACCCAAAAACCACTCAAGAGCACCCACTCAAGAGGTTCGAGCCAGTCCCTGGACCACTACCCGAGCCAACCCTAACCCCTCTGGAGCCGGCCAAGGTCTCTTCGAGGCAATGCCAGGGCATCTCGCTGAAGTGTCCAGTGGCACAAACTTTTCAAACCACTACCCCTTGCACCATTTTCACTGAGCATGTCCATGACCAAGGACGTGGCTATTCGAATAGATTTTTACATTCTGCAGAGGTGTACAACTTTACCCACAATCCACGATCTCTCTAGCGGGATGGGTTCCGGTCACCCTTGCTTACTTCCTAAGGTGAGCAGTCTAGAGAGCGCGGCAAGGCCTTTACAAAGCTTTGAACTGACTAGGGCTGCCCGCTAAGGTTTCAGAATCCCTCCAAAGGGTCTAGAAATCCACCGGATTATGGGGTGCCCCTCTACGCCAACTAATCACACGCCAACCACAACAGCCCCAAGCCATCTCATTGCTAATTATTCAGCCTGCACCATTCCCATAAAATGATCTTGTGGTTGCACTAATTGGCCTGCATCAATAGACACAAAGTTAAGTCCTTAATGGGGCTAAGACAAGACCTCCACAACCAAGTGTGCATAGCACCCACTACTCACTCCCCGCCTTCTTGCCTCAAAGAAAACCATTTGTATTAACCCATGCCAAAAGACCACCCAGTCCTGGCACACAAGTTTTAACCAAGTGGTCTCACACCATAGTCAATACAAATTTTAGGCGCCCCGCCATAGTCGCTCAACAAAGGGCACCAACCACAAATTACATAACTTATTAGTCAAGATTATTAGAGATGAAGCATGATACGCTCAACCACGCTTTCTAAGCAAGGTCAGATAGACCTCGGCCCCATGTTGGCAATTAACAAAGAATACCAACTAAATATCCACCCTAAGGCTCACAAGGTGAACATGACAACATGATGGAGTCAATGTATGAAGGAGGCATAACAAAGAAGTAGGCAAGTAACTACAGCCCAAACCAGCTTATAAACATAGCCATGCATGATAGAGTAAACCAAATACATTTGTGAAACCAGTTCAAAATGATCAAAGGAAGGTCTGTGGCTTGCCTTGGTCAAGCAAAGGAGAGCCTTCGCAAAGAAGAGCTGGGTCCAAGATCTCCTCAAGCTCGTGATCTACACGTTCGCAAGAAAACTAGATAAGCAAAACCACACTAAGCCAGAGAACTTCAAAAGAACCAAAAAGGAACTCAAACCGACTCAGCCAAAAAGGAAACCAAGAGGCTTAACACAGCCTCAAAGAGCTCCTAGGGAGGTCTTGCGCAGGGAAGAACCGAGCAGAGGGGGCAGGGAAGGAAGAAATGAGCCAAAGGTTACAAAGGTCTGCCCTCCTAGGCTATATATAGCCGGGGTTGGTAGTGTGCACCACAAGGAAGCTCAGTGACGTGTGGGCAATCGGGACTACTTGGGTAGGGCTTGCCCAAAAAGAATTTAAATAAAGTACCTCAGATGGGACTGCATTTAATGTGACCCGACACCTATTAAATGTGCACAGAGTTCTGAGGCAGGAGCAATAATTACAAGGTGAAGAGGGGCTGGCAGGTGGGGCCAGTCAAAAGGGTGCACCACTGGTCAAAGAGGTGGCCCCACCGTAGGGGTCATTCCCGCCAAAGACCACTGTGAGGTCCTGGGCAAGAGGTCCAAGACACCCAGAGGGGGAGGTCCTGGACAGGAGGTCCAAGGACTCTGGAGGAGGATCTGGACAAGAGGTCCACAAAGCTCACAACGAGGAGGTCCCGGCGAATGCACTCCGCATAAGGGAGGTCTAAGGGTCAAGATTTCAAGGGAGGACCTCAACGGTCCAGATCAAAGGGCAGGGAGGTCCCACCAACAAGAATATTCAAGGTTAGGAGGGTGGTCTTTACAAAAGACCAAAGAAGGACCGTAGGAGGTCTTTGCAAAAAACCTGTGGGGAGGTCCTGGGAACAAAGGAAAACGCGCGCCAAGCCGACCATTCGATCAGAATCGGTTGGTCCCGAAAGGAAAGGAACGTTCGGACCATCCAAATGCTACCTCGTAGTTGAGCCGCCGATCAAGATCGAGTGGCGCAGCAAAGGGGCCGCTCGACCGAGCGAATGCATCAACCAGCGAGACTAGGCCGCCTCGATTTAAATCGGACGGCTAGGAGGAAAGGGGACGCTCGACCAAGCTAACGTGTTCTTAGGATCGGGCCATCCAACAACATCGGACGGTCCTTAGATGAGGAAGGCAAAGCCTCAAGCGACATGACCACGAGAATCAAAGATGGGTCCAAGCGCTAAGGTGGTCTTGGGCCCAAGGAGATCTCGGACCTTGATCCCACTAAGGAGGACCAGACGGCTAAGATCTCAACAAGGGAGGTCTGAGCGCTAGATCTCAACAAGGGAGGTCTGAGCTGCTAGATCTCAACAAGGGAGGTCTGAGCGGCTAGATCTCAACAAGGGGAGGTCTGAGCGGCTAGATCTCAACAAGGGGAGGTCTGAGCGGCTAGATCTCAACAAGGGGAGGTTTGAGAGGACACGGAGGAGGTCCGAACAGAGGGGGGGGGAAGATGACAAAGAGAAGGGGAGGTCTGAGTCTCAAAGAGATTCAAGCCAACAAAGGAAGTCAAAAGAGAAGACAAACCCCAGGGCACACAGAGAAGCTTCGAAGAACCAACAGCTCGAGGGCAGCAAAGACACCACAGAGAGCCTCAAACGGCAAGGAACACCAACAAAGAACTTAGTTAAGGTTTGATTAATTCCAATTGAACTCTCGAGATTTCAAAAAAATCTCAGGTTAAGCTTTGGATTCTCAATAAAGCCAAAGGGTTACTTTTATTTTGAAAACTAGGCAAGGAACCCAAGAGAAACGGGACGTTACAAACCTTCACCCCTTAAGGGAATCTCGACCCCGAGATTCAGGTTGAGCTAGGGAATAGGTGGGGGAACTCCTTCTTGAGGTCCTCTTCTCGCTCCCATGTTGCTTCAGCTTCAAAGTGGTTACTCCATTGCACCTTGCACAGCTTGGTGGTCTTGTTCCTTGTAACTCTCTCTGACACGTCCAAGATTTTGATGGGTTGCTCTTTGTAAGTGAGGTCTTCTTGGAGGTCCACAGCTTCTAAAGGCATTTGGTCCTCTGGCACCAAGAAGCATTTCTTCACCGGGACACATGGAACACATCATGGACTCCAAAGAAGTCGAGGAGGAGGTCCAACTTGTAGGCTACTTCACCCCTTCTGCAAGAATTGAAAAGGTCCAATAAACCTTGGAGCAAGTTTTCCACTAACTCGAACCACCAGATACCCTTGAGAGGTGACACTTTAAGGTAGACTTGATCTCCGGGACAAAAGCTAGGTCTCGACGCCTAACATCTACGTAGCTCTTTTGCCGAGTTTGAGCAGCTTTTAACTTCTCCCTAATTGACCTTACTTGATCTTCGCTTCTTTTAGTAGGTCCTGCCAAGAACTTGGCCTTCACCCGATTCTCGTCCAAAGACAAGGAGTCCTACATTTCCTCCCATAAATAGCTTCAAAAGGACATTTGGAGGCTAGCTTGGTAGTCTGTTATTGTAGGAGAATTCTCGATAAGGTAACATCTTGTCCCAACTATATTGCCTTTCTAAAGCACAAGCTCTCAAAGATGTCCTCAAGGACTTGGTTAACTCTCTCGCTTTGGCCATCTGCTTTGTGGGTGGTATGTCAGACTAAAGTTGAGGCTCTGTGCCCAAGGCATCATGTAGCTTTTGCCAAAACTTGGAGGTGAATTGAGATCCTCCGTCCAAACTATCTTCTTTGGAACACCATGCAAGCATACAACCTTGCCATGTAAATTTACCACTTGTCTCCTAATAGGTGGTCTTCACAGAATAAAGTGAGCCATTTTGTTAACCTATCCACAATGACCCAAACAGTAATCAAAACCAAATTTGGGTACGAGGTAGACCAGCTTATGAAATCCATGCCGACCTCTTCCCATTTCCACTGCATGGGTAAGGGTACTAAAAGTCCTCCGTGTCTTTGGTGTACCGCTTAACTTTTTGGCAAGTGTCACATTTGGCCACAAAATCGCTATTTCCTTCTTCATTTTCGCCACCAAGACATCTCCTTGATATCTTGGTACATTTTTGTAGCTCCTGGATGTATAGAATACAAGGTCTCATGTGCTTCTTTAAGTATTACACCTTTGAGCTCAGGTCATTGGGCACACAGAGCCTTTTATCAAACCGCATCACACTCTAGATCATCTATAGAAAATCTTGCAAACCTTTCCTTTCTAATGTTGGCCTTGATTTCTTGGATGCTAGCATCTCCATCTTGGGCTGCCTTGATCTGTTTTTGCAAGGTAGGTTGCACTTCAAGAGCTGCCAAAAACCCTTCTTCAACTAACTCAAGTCTAAGCTTCAAGAATTCTTCATACAAGGCAGGTTGGCTCTCCTTAATCATCAAAGTATTGACATAAACTTTTCTGCTCAAAGCATCTGCCACCACATTGGCCTTGCCTGGGTGGTAGTGAATTCCCACATTGTAATCTTTAATAAGCTCAAGCCACCTTCTCTGCCTCAAATTCAAATCTGCTTGGGTGAAGATGTACTTTAGGCTTTTGTGGTCAGTATAGATTTCACACCTATTACCAATGAGGTAATGGCGCCAAATCTTTAAGGCATGAACCACAGCAGCCAACTCTAGGTCATGAGTAGGGTAATTTACTTCATGGGGCTTCAATTGTCTGGAGGCATAAGCTATCACTTTTCTGTTTTGCATTAGAACACAGCCAAGTCCTTGTTTGGAGGCATCACAATAGACTTCGAAATCTTTCCTGACATCTGGAAGAACCAAAACTGGGGCAGAGGTCAACTTTTTCTTGAGCTCTTGGAAACTTTGTTCACATTCTGAGGTCCAAAGGAACTTCTTTTCTTTCTTTAACAGTTGAGTGAGAGGTCTTGCAATACGGGAAAAGCCTTCAATAAACCTTCTGTAGTAGCCAGCCATGCCAAGAAAACTTCGAACTTGAGGCATTGATTTAGGAGGTTCCCAATTGAGTACATCCTGAACCTTGCTAGGGTTGACAGACACTCCTTCTTTTGACAAAACATGCCCCAAAAAGACCACTTCTTTTAGCCAAAACTCACACTTACTGAACTTGGCAAAGAGCTGATGGGCTCTCAGCTTCTCCAAAACTGAGAAGAGATGTCTTGCATGTTCCTCTTCACTCTTGGAATACACTAGAATGTCATCAATGAAGACAATGACAAACCTGTCTAGGTACTCCATGAACACTCTATTCATCAAATTCATGAAATAGGCAGGGGCATTGGTCAGCCCAAAGGACATGACCGTGAACTCAAATAACCCATACCTAGTTGAGAAGGTTGTCTTAGGGATGTCTTCCTTGCGAATCTTGAGTTGGTGATATCCTGTTCTCAAATCTATCTTGGAAAACACAGCAGCTCCCTTCAATTGATCAAACAAATCATCAATTCTTGGCAAAAGATACTTGTTCTTGATGGTAACATCATTGAGAGCTCTGTAGTCCACACACATCCTTTGAGTCCCATCCTTTTTAGGCACAAAAATCACCGGGCTCCCAAGGTGAGGAGCTAGGTCTAATAAAACCCTTTCTCTGCAAGTCTTCCAACCGCTTCTTCAACTCCACATGATCATCAACATGCAATTTGTAGGGCCTTTTGGAGATGGGGGAGGTCCCGACAAGGTTAATGACAAACTCAAGGTCTCGTCTGGGGCATTCCCGGAGCTTATCAGGAACACATCCACAAATTCTTTAACAACAGGACATCCTCCAAAACTTGAACTTGAGCACTACAAGATAGGGCTCCTTGAGCTCAAGTGGCCGAAAACTTCACAAAGGGCACCACTAGGGCTGGTCGAGAGATACTATTGCCACTACAATCCAACATGGCATGGTGGTTAGCTAGCCACCCATACCCAAAATCACATCTAGGGACCCGATGTCCAAAAGGATAAGGTTGGCTAGAAATTCTACTTCTTCTATGACCATTTTCACTTGTGGACAACCCCGGTTCAGATTTAGTTCTCGAGCCGGGATTGAACCAACAAGGTAGACTTAAGAGCAACAACTCGAAACTGGTGCTTTGCAGCAAAACTCCGAGAAATAAACGAATGGGAAGCTCCAGAGTCAAACAAAACTACAGCTGGCACTGAGTTTACCAGGAACATACCTAGAACCACGTCTGAGGAGGTCTGAGCTTCTTCCACTGCCACATGGTTCACACGGCCCCTTCCAAAAGTCTGGGAGGTCCTAGCTTGAGAAGGTCCTACGGCCTGAGAGGTCTTGGCCGAGGGAGGTCCTGAAGTAGAGGTCTTTGCGGCTGTCTCTGTCTTCAGTGGGCATTGATTAGCAAAATGCCCCACTTGATGACACTTGAACAAGTGATCCCATTCGCCGTGGAGGTCAGCTGGGTTGGCTTGGTGCCGCCAAGGATGCGCGCCTGGGTCAAGGCACCGGGTGAGAGGTCTTGATAGAGGTCCCGGGAGGTCCAGAGGTCCTTGGCGCTTGGTTGCTAATGCACAAAAGCTTTGTGGTGTCAGAGGTCTTTGTTGAGCATCGAAGGTGGCACCTTCCTCTTGAAAGACTCGTAAAGTTCTTCGGATTCCTCAATAAGCATCGCTTTGTTCACCATATGTTGAAAATCGTGATAATCGCTGCCCACAACTTGAACTTTTAAACCGGGATGGAGGCCTCGCTAAAGCGCTTCGCTGCATCATCTCAGAGCCACATCTTCGCGAGCATAACGTGACAATTGAGTGAACTTAGTGAGATACTCACCGACATACCGCCTTTGTTTGAGCTCTCTAAACTCTTCCTTTTTCATCTCTACCTTCCCATCGTGACATGCGAGTGACTAAAAGTGGTCGCAAATTCTGCCCAAGTGATCCTCTGGGGTCAAGCAGTGAGGCACAAAATGTGTCCCACCACTCACCGCAGGTCCTTCCAGTTGATGTGAGGCAAACAAAACCTTCTCCCTATCTTCACAGCGAGCAATATCCAACTTTTTCTCGGTTGATCTCAGCCAATCATCTGCATCTAAGGGCTCAGGGGAGCTTGAATAAGTAGCTGGACGCGTCTTCAAGAACTCTGATAGCCTTGATTGCTGGTGAGCTGGAGGTGGAGGTGGTGGCACCGCTGCAGCTTGGCTATTCTGGCTCAACATGGCAAGTAGAGCATTGGTGGTCTGGCTTTGTTGAGCCATAATTTGGTTCATGTTCTGCATCATAGAGCTCATCATTTGGGCTTGTGCTACCATAAACTGCCCAAAACCCGGGTCTGTGGCTGCCACTGGAGGAGGTGGAGGTGGAGGCAACTGTTCTGGGGGCTCACCCTGACTTGTGGACTGCCGAGTCTGCACCATCTGGACAAAACTCTAAAGGTTTAATAGGTAAGAGAGAAAGCATAATAGATAAGAAGGAACAAAGAGATAAAGGTAGGGCATCTATTAGGGGTGGCTTGGTTAAACCCTAAGAGAGAACCAAAAGGCCAGGAGGCCAAAAGAGGCAACAACCACAAAACAGAGGTCTTAAAGACCCCAACTAAGCGAGACTCAGAATAGGACCACTGACCCTAACCTTTCTACAGTCGGCCCTAGAGAAGTTATAAAGGTAAGGAGGTCAAATTAGACTCAAAATCAAGGTTCCAGCCAGGGCAAAGTAACAGAACTAAAGAAGGAGTTAAGATTGAAGTGGAACAGGGTAAGGAATGACTTGGACAAGATAAGGGCAGCATAGAACCAGCACAAAGAAAGAACTACCAAACAAATTTTAAGTTGATTTGCTTTAGAAAATAACTTTTTGAATAAAAACTAAATCGACCTTTCTACCTACGGCCACGTCCTACAGCCGACCAAGGCTCTGATACCAACTGTGACGACCCACCCCGTGATATACCAAAGGAGGTCCGGGAGAACCATTTTTTTTTTTGCATTGCGAAGCCACCACGGAAGGATGTGGTAGCACCGCATGGAGCTTTACCGAGGAGGTCTGCCAGGACCTCCCAAGAGGTCTTGCGGACCTCCTGGAGGTCGTGGTCCACCGCTGACCTCCCAGGAGGTCTTGAGGACCTCCTGGAGGTCGTGGCCGCCACCCGCTCGGTAGCACTTCCAGGCACATCACTAAGAGAGGTCCGGCAGGACCTCCCAGGCTAAGTCCCTTAGGACCTCCTGGTGGTCCTGCCCCTGTGCAATCTGAGCTAGTCCCAGGACAACAGAGCTAGCTCGCACAAGAACACGAGCCAATACCACAACCACGAGGTCAAACAAAGATGAAGCAGACAAATTAAACTTTATATAATAGGACCTTATGGTCAAGCATGCCAACAAGAGGTTTGCCACAGAGGCTTACAAAACCAACGAGGACTTACAACTGACAAACAGGAGCTCTAGGGCTCGAACACCAAAACACGCAAAAGCCATCCAACAAGCACCACAGGCTGTCGGGTGGAGGACGTCCTAGGTAGCTTAGTCGTCAAGAATTCTCCTCAAGAGGTCTCAGATCGCCTCTACACTTGGTCGCCTTCATAATCTGCTGGACACAGGGCTTAAGCCATGAGTACTTGGAATGTACTCAACAAGTCACAGGAGCAAAGATGCAATAATATTCATGCAGGACTTACCAATGGAGAGTCAGTATGGTTAGTTTGCACAAAGCCAAGTTTGACAATATTAGCAATAATAGATTGGAAAGCAGCAAGGTAAAACTATAATACATAATACATTGAAGTTGAAAAAGTGGAGTGAGCACCAGCTCACATCCACAACCGAAAATGGGGGAGGTCTGGTCGCACTAGATGGCCAGGTCCTCACCCAAAAACCACTCAAGAGCACCCACTGAAGAGGTTCGAGCCAGTCCCTGGACCACTACCCGAGCCAACCCTAACCCTCTCGAGCCGGCCAAGGTCTCTTCGAGGCAATGCCAGGCATCTCATCAAGTGTCCAAAGGGCACAAACTTTTCAAACCACTACCCCTTGCACCATTTTCATCGAAAGCATGTCCATGACCAAGGACGGGCTATTCAATAGATTTTACACTCGCAGAGGCGCATAACTTACCCACAATCCACGATCTCTAGCGGATGGGTTCCGGCCACCCTTGCTAACTTCCTAAGGTGAGCAGCCTAGAGAGTGCGGCAAGGCCTTTACAAAGCTTTGAACTCGACTAGGGCTGCCCGCTAAGGTTTCGCAATCCTCTAGTGGTCTAGAAATCCACCGGATTATGGGTGCCCTCTGCGCCAACGAATCACACGCCAACCACAACAGCCCCAAGCCATCTCATTGCTAATTATTCAGCCTGCACTATTCCCATAAAATGATCTTGTGGTTGCACTAATTGGCCTGCATCAATAGACACAAAGTTAAGTCCTTAATGGGGCTAAGGCAAGACCTCCACAACCAAGTGTGCATAGCACCCACTACTCACTCCCGCCTTCTTGCCTCAAAGAAACCATTTGTATTAACCCATGCCAAAAGACCACCCACCTGGCACACAAGTTTTAACCAAGTGGTCTCACACCATAGTCAATACAATTTTAGGCGCCCCGCCATAGTCGCTCAACAAAGGGCACCAACCACACATTCCATAACTTATTAGTCAAGAGTATTAGAGATGAAGCATGATACGCTCAACCACGCTTAAGCAAGGTCAGATAGACCTCGGCCCCCATGTTGGCAATTAACAAAGAATACCAACTAAATATCCACCCTAAGGTTCATAAGGTGAACATGACAACATGATGGAGTCAAGGTATGAAGGAGGCATAACAAAGAAGTAGGCAAGTAACTACAAATTTCAAACCAGCTTATAAACATAGCCATGCATGATAGAGTAAAACCGAAATACATTTGTGAAACCAGGTTCAAAATGATCAAAGGAAGGTCTGTGGCTTGCCTTGGTCAAGCAGTGGAGAGCCTTCTGCAGCAAGAGCTAGGTCCAAGATCTCCTCAAGCTCGTGATCTACACGTTCACAAGAATACTAGATAAGCAAAACCACACTAAGCCAGAGAACTTCAAAAGAACCAAAAAGGAACTCAAACCGACTCACCAAAAGGAAACCAAGAGGCTTAACACACCTCAAAGAGCTCCCCGGGAGGTCTTATGCAGGAAGAACCGAGCAGAGGGGGCAGGGAAGGAAGAAATGAGCCAAAGGTTACAAAGGTCTGCCCTCCTAGGCTATATATAGCCGGGGTTGGTAGTGTGCACCACAAGTAAGCTCAGTGACGTGTGGGCAATCGGGACTACTTGGGCAGGGCTTGCCCAAAAAGAATTTAAATAAAGTACCTCAGATGGGACTGCATTTAATGTGACCCGACACCTATTAAATGTGCACAGAGTTCTAAGGCAGGAGCAATAATTACAAGGTGAAGAGGGGCTGGCAGGTGGGGCCAGTCAAAAGGGTGCACCACTGGTCAAAGAGGTGGCCCCACCGCAGGGGTCATTCCCGCCAAAGACCACTGTGAGGTCCTGGGCAAGAGGTCCAAGACACCCAGAGGGGGAGGTCCTGGACAGGAGGTCCAAGGACTCAGGAGGAGGTTCTGGACAAGAGGTCCACAAAGCTCACAACGAGGAGGTCCCGACGAACAGACCCGCATAAGGGAGGTCTAAGGGTCAAGATTTCAAGGGGAGGACCTCAACGGTCCAGATCAAAGGGTGCAGGGAGGTCCTGACCAACAAGAATATTCAAGGTTAGGAGGGTGGTCTTTACAAAAGACCAGCAAGGACCGGGGAGGAGGTCTTTGCAAAACAGCCAGGGGGAGGTCCTGGGGAACAAAGGAAAACGCTACTGCCAAGCCGGACTGCTCGATCGAATCCAAGCGGTCCCGAAGGAAAGGAACATTCGACCATCCAAACGCTACCTCGCAGCTTGAGCCGTCGATCAAGATCGAGTGGCGCCAGCAAAGGGGCCGTTCGGACCGAGCGAACAGATCAGCTGAGACTAGGCCGCCGATTTAAATCGGACGGTTAGGAGGGAAAGGGACGTCGACCAAGCTAACGTGTTCTTAGTATCGGGCCATCCAACAACATCGGACGGTCCTAGATGAGGAAGGCAAAGCCTCAAGCGATATGTACCATGAGAATCAAAGATGGGTCCAAGCGCTAAGGAGGTCTTGGGCCCAAGGAGATCTGGACCTTTGGATCCCACTAAGGGAGGACCAGGACGGCTAAGATCTCAACAAGGGGAGGTCTCGAGCGGCTAGATCTCAACAAGGGAGGTCTCGAGCGGCTAGATCTCAACAAGGGAGGTCTCGAGCGCTAGATCTCAACAAGGGAGGCCCGAGCGGCTAGATCTCAACAAGGGAGGCCTCGAGCTAGATCTCAACAAGGGGAGGCCTGAGCGGCTAGATCTCAACAAGGGGAGGCCTGAGCGGCTAGATCTCAACAAGGGGAGGCCTGAGCGGCTAGATCTCAACAAGGGGAGGCCTGAGCGGCTAGATCTCAACAAGGGGAGGTCTGAGCGGCTAGATCTCAACAAGGGAGGTCTCGAGCGGCTAGATCTCAACAAGGGGAGGTCTGAGCGCTAGATCTCAACAAGGGGAGGTCTCGAGCGGCTAGATCTCAACAAGGGAGGTCTGAGAGGACACGGAGGAGGTCCGAACAGAGGGGGGGGAAGATGAGAGAGAGAAGGGGAGGTTTGAGTCTCAAAGAGATTCAAGCCAACAAAGGAAGTCAAAAGAGAAGACAAACCCCAGGGCACACAGAGAAGCTTCGGAGAACCAATAGCCCGAGGGCAGCAAAGACACCACAGAGAGCCTCAAACGGCAAGGAACACCAACAAAGAACTTAGTTAAGGTTTGATTAATTCCAATTGAACTCTCCAGATTTCAAAAAAATCTCAGGCTAAGCTTTGGATTCTCAATAAAGCCAAATGGTTACTTTTATTTTGAAAACTAGGCAAGGAACCCAAGAGAAACGGGACGTTACACACATGTCGCAAGAATGCGACTTGCTTGAGCCAGAAGGCACACTTGCTAAATTTAGCACACAACTGATGCTTGCGAAGTGTATCCAGCACAAGTCTCAGACACTGTTCATGCTCTTCGGTAGACTTGGAGTAGATAAGAATGTCATCAATGAACACAACAACAAACTTATCCAAGAAATCCATGAATACTGAATTCATAAGATTCATGAAATAGGCAGAGCATTTGTTAGACCAAAGGATATAATAAAGATACTCGCATAACCCGTAACGAGTAGAGAATGTTGTTTTAGGAATGTCCTCGCTCTCACCTTGATCGATGATAGCCCGATCGCAAATCAATTTTTGAAAAGACTCGGGCTCCAGTCAATTGATCAAAAAGATCATCAATTCGGGGCAAAGGATACTTATTTTTGGTAGTGACTTCATTCAACGGACGGTAGTCCACACACATCCGTAAAGTCTTGTCTTTCTTTTTGACAAAGATGGCCGGGCATCCCCAAGGTGAGGAACTCGGTCGAATAAATCCCTTGTCAAGTAATTCTCCAAGCTGCTTTCTTCAATTCAACCAGCTCATTAGGAGGCATACGATAAGGTCTTCTAGATATGGGAGCAAAGCAGTGAACTAGTTCAATCATTTAACTCCACTTCCCGATCCGGTGGCATACCGAAGGTCTTCAAGAAAGACATCGTGGTGTTCACACACAATAGGTACTGACTCCAAGGTAGGGGTGGCATCAATTTGCAATGCACCAAGATGAGAATGAACTGTTCTAGACTAAAAAACGACCAAAATAACGTTTTTATTAGTCATAGAAATAGTTCGTTGGACACAATTAATTTGTCCAAGATTCTTGGACAACCAATCCATTCCCAAAATAACATCCACCCCTTTAGAGTTTATCACAATCAGGTCTGCCCAAAAATCTACCCCTTCAATATTGATATTGACATTACTTAAGAGATTTGATCACCATGAAGACCCACCTGTGAGTGAATAATATGTGGTGGATGAAGATGATGCATAACTAACTGATGTTGAGTAGCAAACTGCCTACTAACAAAAGAATGGGATGCTCCAAAGTCAAATAAAACAGCAGCTGAATTGAAATTAACTAGGAGCATACCAAGAATAACTTCAGGTGCCTCGGCCGCTTCTTCAGCAGTTATTTGATTTATACGACCATGATCGGCATCGATCGAGCTTGACACCGACTTAGGAGATGGTGCAGACACACAAGCACCGGGAAGGTTGAACAGGTGGCAATCCACGTGCCTTATCAAAACACTTATTTCTGAAATGCCCCGACGCCCACAATGTAGCAAACCACACCAGGCCTGACATTAACAGCAGTAGGTGGCCGGTTTCCACTAGGTCTGGGCTGCCCAGTGGGTGGAGGTGGACGAAATGCAAACACTGGCGCCCTTGGCGGAGTTGGAGCTGGCGCTCGAAAAGACTGAGGCTGCCACAGACGCGGTCTTATTGAACGGCTACTAGTTGCAAACTGGGTAGCCTTCTGCCGCTTCCGCGATTCCTCCAAAGCCTTGCTCTTAGTCTCGGCAATAATGGCTTTGTCTACAAGATGTTGAAAATTCCTGAAGTCTTGCACTGCCAGAGCCAATCGCAGCTTCTTCGATAAACCATTCATGAAACAAGGCCATGCATTTAACGTCAATAAACATCATCGTGCATACCGAGCAAGGAAATTGAATTCATAAAGATACTTTGGTCACCGATTTTCGCCCTTGCTTGAGAGCGAGAAATTCCTGCTGCTTGATCATCATCACTCCTAAGGGAATATGAGCTTCATGAAAGGCTTCCGTGAACTCATCCCAAGTAGGGGTATGTCCCGTAGGCTGGATAGCAAGAAAATTGTCCCACCAAATGCTAGCTGGCCCATTCAGTTGGTAACTAGCATATAAGACTTTCTCCCTTTCAGAACATTGAGCAATCAATAGCTTCTTTTCAATCTCCCGAAGCCAATCCTCCGCTTCCATCGGGTCTTGAGAGCTGGAGAATACTGGCGGGTTAGTCCGTTGAAAATTAGCAAGACCTCCCTGCCCATGCTGACCTCCTGTCCTGCCAGCTAGCGTGGGAGTGGGAGTAGTATTATGCACAATTTGCTCCAAAGATGCTGCTTATCCATCCTGCTGCGCCTACTTGCATGAGCACATCACCATGGTGGGCGGTGGAGGAAGCTCCTCTTCCCGACGACCACCTTGCGGACCATGAGAACCGAAGGTTCAGCTTGCTCCCCGTGAGTAGGAACAGGGTTGAGAACCTCTCCTCTTGTTGTGCTCAAGACAAGTAGTAGGTCCCGCCATCCTGTTGCCATATAATGGTTAACAACATCACAAGGATATACTCGAGCTTAACACATACAAGATTCTAGAGAGAAAAGAAGGAAGTACTAAACTTAATCATGCATCGTGTTATGATATGCAGCCAAATTAACACGAAAAGCCATAAAATCCACGAAGTACAAAGAAAAGGTTCGCCCCAACTTTTCATTATAAGTCGGTGACAACAAGATCAAGTCCAAAACCCAAATGTCTGACATACAAGATTTTTACAAAATATAAGCTATCCTATTACACAATACTTAAGGAACAAATTTACTAGCCTATTACACATCTAACGATAACGCATCATCCATTCCCTAGACGAAGTCATCACGGTTAAAATTCACCGTAAACTCATTTAACAAATGAGCCTCAGTGAACCCGTATCTATGGGGTTCAATGGATCGATGAGACGCCAGAGGAGAACCCAACAAAGAAATGATGGCCTCCAGAAGGTGTCGTCAGGCGAGGAAAGCCCGCAGACAAATGCTTGGCGACACTGCCCAAGGATAGGAACAAGTCCAAATGCACTTCGAAGTCGAAATCCTGGTGCAAGAGTACCGGAGGGATCTCATTGTTACCATAAAGCACGCTACGGGAACGCGGTTCATGGCAACACCAAGCCTCAAATACTCCTGAAGCTTCATCCGCAGACGACGGCGGGTCTCCCACAAATCATACACCAAGCAAATATGGATTTGGTCCATAATACGGACCAACCTCGCTAACTCGCGTACGTATGGGTCCTCTCCAAACTGAATCTCATCGAACGTGCTCACATCTGCTCTAGGGCCTTGTTTCGGAAAGTGAACATAGGGTGGTTGAGACAACTCCGTCAAATCATGACGAAGGAGGCTCATCATCCTACGAGCTGCTTCCTGAACGGCCATAGACTCAGAGGTGGCATGTATGTGGATATAGTATGGAATACTACCCACCACCTGTCTGGCAATCACATTAATGATAGCCCGGTACTCCTCCATCCCGGGTCCTCGATCTCGACGATAGATGGCATACTCCAACTGATAAGTGAAGTTGGCTCGCCACATCATGTCCCGCAGCAAAGCCGGAAACCCATCTACGTCTTCGGCTCGGGTCTCCTTAACTCAGAACGCCCCGCTTTCTTAAGTTCCTTGCCCGGTTTTCAAAATAAAAGTAACCATTTGGCTTTATGGAGAATCCAAAGCTTAACCTCGAGATTTGTGAAATCGAGAGTTTAATTGGAATTAATCAAACCTTAACTAAGCTCTTAGTTGGTGTTCCTTGCTCTGCTGTAGCTCTCTGTTGTGTCTTTGTCGCTCTTGGGTTGTCGTGGTCCCCGAGCCTCCCCTGTGCCCCGGGTTTTGTCTTCTTTTAACTTCCTTTGTTGGCTTGAATCTCTTTGAGACTCGACCTCCCTCTCTCTCTCTCTCATCTTTCCCCTCTGTTTCGGACCCTCCCGTGTTTCGGTTTTCTTGTTAAGAACCCTGCCGGGTTGGTGTTTCTAACCTCTTTGGTCTCTTCAAGCCACGCTTGGCTTTGCTTCTTTGGACCTCCTCAGGACCTCTCCACGCCTCTCTAACCTCTCGAGTTCTCTTGGGCGCCCCGAGTTCCTCTCGACCTCCTAGTGCCCCTTTTGGGACCTTTCTAGACCTCCTTGTGGCTATTTGGACCTCTCTTGTGTTCAAATAGACCTCCTTTGTCCCTACAAACCTTTTTGTGTCCTACTGACCTCCTCCGTGTCCTTAAGACCTCCCTTGTTGAGATCTCGCCGCCAGACCTCCCTTGTTGAGATCTCGCCGCACAGACCCTTGTTGAGATCTAGCCGCACCTCCCTTGTTGAGATCTGGCCGCCGACCTCCCTTGTTGAGATCTGCCGCCGACCTCCCTTGTTGAGATCTAGCCGCCAGACCTCCCCTTGTTGAGATCTGGCCGCCAGACCTCCCTTGTTGAGATCTCGCCGCCTGCATTCTCCCTTGTTGAGATCTCGCCGCAGACCTCCCTTGTTGAGATCTAGCCGCTGCACCTCCCTTGTTGAGATCTCGCCGCCAGACCTCCCTTGTTGAGATCTAGCCGCACCTCCCTTGTTGAGATCTAGCCGCACTCCCCCCTTGTTGAGATCTAGCCGCTCAGTCCTCCCTTAGTGGGATCCAAAGGTCCGCACCTCCTTAGCGCTTGGACCCTCTTTGACTCTTGTGGTCAGACGCTTAAGGCCTTGCCTTCCTCATCTAAGGATTGTCCGATGTTGTTCTGGATGGCTCGATCCTCGTATGCTGCCCTTGATCCCAACATTCTTTCCTTTTAGACCACCCAGCCCAATCGAACGGCTCGGCTTTTGTCGCTGCTTTTCCTTTGTTCCCAGACCTCTTCCCCGGTCTGTTTTGCAAAGACCTCCTCCTCGGCCCTTGCCGGTCTTTTTTGTAAAGACCACCTCCTAACCTTGCATATTCCTCGTTGGTCGACCTTCCTCGCACCCTTTGATCTCGACCGCTGAGGTCCCCCTTTGAAATCATGACCAGAGACCTCCTCGCAGTCCGAGTGTCGTGCCTCTCGCAGAGCCTTGAGGACCTCTTGTCCGTAACCTCCTCTTGAGTCCTTGACCTCCTGCCCTGTGTCCTCCCTCTGCCTTGGACCTCTTGCCCAGACCTCACAAAGGGTCTTTGGTGGAATGACCCTTGCGTGGGGCCACCTCTTGACCAAGGTGCACCTTTGACCGGCCCCACTTGCCACCTCTTCACTGTAATTATTGCTCCCGCCTCGAACTCAGGCGCATTTAATAGGTGTTTCTGTCACATTAAATGCAATTCCATCTCGAGGTACTTTATTTCAATTCTTGGGCAAGCCCCGCCAAGTAGTCCCGACACCAACACGCCTCTAGGTTTCCTTGTGGTGCACACCACCAACCCCGGCTATATATAGCCCGGGAGGCGCACCTTTGTAACCTTTTTGCTCATTTCTTCCTTCCTCGCCTCTACTCGGTTCTTCCCTCGCAAGACCTTCCCAGAGCTCTTTGAGGTCGTGTTAAGCCTTTTGGTTTTCCTTTTTGCCGAGTGGGTTTGACTTCCTTTTGGTTCTTTTAAAGTTCTCTCGCTTAGTGTGGTTTTGCTTATCTAAGTTTCTTAAGTAACGTAGATCACGAGTTCTAGGAGATCTTGGACCCAGCTCTTCTTCAGCAGAAGGCTCTCCATCGCTGACCAAGGCAAGCCACAAACCTTCCTTTGATCATTTTGAACCTAGTTTCACAAATGTATTTCGGTTTTACTTTATCATGCATGGCTATGTTTATAAGAAAATGGTTTGGGCTGTAGTTACTTGCCTACTTGCTGTTATGCCTCCTTATACCGTGTCTCCATCATGTTGTCATGTTCACCTTGTGAGCCTTAGGGTGGATAATTTAGTTGGTGTTCTTTGTTACTTGCCAACACGGGGGCCGTAGGTCTTATATAGCCTTGCTTAGAAAACGTGGTTCGAACGTATCATGCTTCATCTCTAATAATCTTGACTAATGTCTTATGGAATGGGTGGTTGGTGCCACTGTTGAGCAGCTATGGCAGGATGCCTAAGCTATGTTGACTATGGTGCGAGACCACTTGGCTAAAAGTTGTTGTGCCAAGACTGGGTGGTCTTTTGGCATGGGTTAATACAAATTGTTTTGCTGAGGCAAGAAAGCAGGGAGTGAGTAGTGGGTGCTGTGCACACTCGGTTGTGGAAGTCTTGCCTTAGCACAATTAAGGACTTTACTTTGTGTCTGTTGAACTGAGCCAATAGTGCAACCACAAGATCATTTTATGGGAATGGTCTGGGCTGAATAATTAGCAATGAGATGGCTTGGGGCTGTTGTGTTCGAGCGTGTGATTCGTTGGCGCAAGAGGGGCACCCGTAACCCTGTGGGATTTCTAGACCACGAGGGAATTATGAAATCTTAGCGGGCAGCCAAGTCGGCTCAAAGCTTTGTAAAGGCCTTGCAGCGCTTTTCTAAACCGCCACCTTAGGAAGTGAGCAAGGGTGACCTAACCTATCCCGCTAGAGAGATCGTGGATTGTGGGTAAAGTTGTACACCTCTGCAGAGTGTAAAGATCTATTCAATAGCCAAGTCCTTGGTCATGGACATGCTCAAGGAAAATGGTGCAAGGGGTAGTGGTTTGAAAAGTTTGTGTCATTTGGGCACTACAATGAGATGCCTTGGCTTTGCCTCAAGAGACCTTGGCCACCTCAGAGGGGTCAGGTTGGCTCGGAGTAGTGGTCCGTGGACTGCCTCGAACCTCTTGAGTGGGTGCTTTGAGTGGTTTTTGGGTGAGGACTGCCATCCGTGCACCAAACCTCCCCCATTTTCGGTTGTGGATGTGAGCCGGTGCTCACTCCACTTTTTCAACTTCAATCTATCATATATTGTAGTTTTTACTCATTGCCTTTTCAATCTATTATCGTTATTATTGTCAACCTTGGCTTTATGCAAACTAACCATACAGATTCTCCATTGGTAAGTCCTTGCATGAATATTATTGCATCTTTGCTCCTCGTGACTTGCCGAGTACATTCCAAGTACTCATGGCTTAAGCCCCGTGTCAAAGCAGATTATGAAGATGATCAAGTGCAGTATGAAGGCAGACTCTTCGAGGAGGAGTTCTTCGACGACTAAGATGCCTAGGACGCCCTCCACCCGACACTGTGGTGCTTGTTGGATGGCTTTTGCGTGTTTTGGTGTTCGAGCCCTAGAGCCCTGCTTGCCGCTTGTAAGTCCTCGTTGGTTTTGTAAGCCCCTGGCAAACCTCTTGTTAACAAGCTTGACCTTAAGGTCCTGCTTTATAAAGTTTAATTTGTCTCGCTTCATCTTTGTTTGACCTCGTGGTTGTGGTATTGGCCGGTGTTCTGTGCGAGCTAGCTCGTTGTCCCGGGACTAGCTCAGATGCACAGGGCAGACCACCAGAGGTCCCACGGACTTAGCCCGACCTCTCTTAGTGATGTGCCCGAGGTGCTACCGAGCGAGTGGCGCCACGACCTCCAGAGGTCCTCAAGACCTCCGGGAGGTCACAGGACCAAGACCTCCAGAGGTCCGCAAGACCTCCCGGGAGGTCCCGACAGCCTCCTCGATACAACATGCGGTGCTACCACGCTTTCATGCAGAACTTCAAGAAAAGAAAAATGGTCCTCCTGACCTCTTATGTGACATCACGGTGTGGGTCAGTCACAGTTAGTATCGAGCCTTGGTCGGTCAGAGGACGGGCCATAGGTAGAAAGGTCGTTTTAGTTTTGATTCAAAAAATTTTTTAATTATTTTCTAAAAGCAAATCAACTTAAAATTTGTTTGGTAGTTCTTTCCTTGTGCTGTTTCTATGCTGCCCTTATCTTGTCTAAATCTTTTCTCGCCTTGTTCTACTCCTATCTTAACTCCTCCTTAGTTCCATTATCTTGTCTCTGCTGGAACCTCGATTTTAAGTCTAATTTGACCTCCTTGCCTTTATAACTTCTATAGGGCCGACTGTAGAAAGGTTAGGATTAGTGGTCCTATTCTGAGTCTCGCTTAGCTTGGGTCTTGAAGACCTCTGTTTTGTGGTTGTTGCCTCTTTTGGCCTCCTAGCCTTTTGGTTTTCTCTTGGGGTTTAACCAAGTCACCCCAAATAGATGCCCTACCTTTATCTCTTTGTTCCCTCTTATCTATTATGCTTTCCCTCTTACCTATTAAACCTTTAGAGTTTTGTCCAGATGGTGCACTTCGCAATTCACAAGTCGTGGTGAGCCTCTGCATCAGCTTGCCACCACCTCCACCTCCTCCAAAGGGCAAAGAATGCACCCGGTTTTGGGCGCTTTATATGGCACAAGCCCAAATGATGAGCTCCATGATGCGCATTATGAACCAAATTATGGCTCAACAAAGCCGCACCACCAATGCTCTACTTGTCATCATGAGCCGAGTAGCTGTCGCAGCTGTGCCACCACCTCCACCCCCAAATTTCACCAAAGAATCAAGGCTATCGAGAGTTCTTGAAGACACGCCTACCTACATTTTCCAAATCCCCGAGCCCTTAGATGCAGATGATTGCCCGAGATCAACAGAGAAGAAGCCGGATATTGCTCATCAGGAAGATAGGGAAAAGGTTTTGTTTGCCTCACACCAACCGGAAGGACTCGCAAATGAGTGGTGGGACACATTTTGTGCTTCACATGTCGACCCCAGAGGATCACTTGGGCAGACTTGCACTGCCACACTGCATGTCCCCTCGATGGGAAGGTAGAGATGAAAAGGAAGAGTTTAGAGAGCTCAAACAAGGCAAGATGTCGCTGAGTGAGTACCTCACTAAGTTCACTCAATTGTCACGCTATGCTCGTGGAGGACGTGGCTACAGATGATGCACTACAGAAGCGCTTAGGCGAGGCCTCCATCCCGCCTTAAAGTTCAAGTTGTTGGAAATGATTATCCCGACTTTCAAAGACATGGTGAACAAGGCAATGCTCATTGAGGAGTCCCAAGAGAACTTTCTCGAGTCCTTCAAGAGAAAGGTGCTACCCTCCAAGATTTCAAAGAAAGACCTCCCCAGCCATAAAGCTTTTGTGCAAGACCAACCTAAGCGCCAAGGACCCCTGGCCTCCCAGACCTCTCACAAGACCTCCCGCCCATCTGTCCTCGGCCACACAATCACTGGGTAAGACTAAGCCTACCTCAACGACCTCCACAAAGAACTGGGATCACTGCTTCAAGTGCCACCAAGGGGGCATTTTGCACAGAGGTTCTCGAGGCAGAGCAATAATTACAAGGTGAAGAGGGGCCAAAGGGGGCTACCAAAAGGGTGCACCATCGGGTCAAAGAGGTGGCCCCACCGCAGGGGTCATTCCCGCCAAAGTCCACTGTGAGGTCCTGGGCAAGAGGTCCAAGACACCCAGAGGGGGAGGTCCTGGACAGGAGGTCCAAGGACTCAGGAGGAGGTTCTGGACAAGAGGTCCACAAAGCTCACAACGAGGAGGTCCCGGCCTAATGCACCCAAGATAAGGGAGGTCTAAGGGTCAAGATTTCAAGGGGAGGACCTCAACGGTCCAGATCAAAGGGTGCAGGGAGGTCCTGACCAACAAGAATATTCAAGGTTAGGAGGGTGGTCTTTACAAAAGACCAGCAAGGACCGGGGAGGAGGTCTTTGCAAAACAGCCAGGGGGAGGTCCTGGGGAACAAAGGAAAACGCGCGGCCAAGCCGGACCGTTCGATCAGAATCGGGCGGTCCCGAAAGGAAAGGAACATTCGGACCATCCAAACGCTACCTCGCAGTTGAGCCGTCAGATCAAGATCGAGTGGCGCAAAGCAAAGGGGCCGTTCGGACCGAGCGAACAGACCAGCGAGACTAGGCCGTCTGATTTAAATCGGACGGCTAGGAGGGAAAGGGGACGTTCGGACCAAGCTAACGTGCCCTTAGTATCGGGCCATCCGAACAACATCGGATGGTCCTTAGATGAGGAAGGCAAAGCCTCAAGCGATATAGCCATGAGAATCAAAGATGGGTCCAAGCGCTAAGGAGGTCTTGGGCCCAAGGAGATCTGGACCTTTGGATCCCACTAAGGGAGGACCAGGACGGCTAAGATCTCAACAAGGGGAGGTCTGAGCGGCTAGATCTCAACAAGGGGAGGTCTGAGCGGCTAGATCTCAACAAGGGGAGGTCTGAGCGGCTAGATCTCAACAAGGGGAGGCCTGAGCGGCTAGATCTCAACAAGGGGAGGCCTGAGCGGCTAGATCTCAACAAGGGGAGGCCTGAGCGGCTAGATCTCAACAAGGGGAGGCCTGAGCGGCTAGATCTCAACAAGGGGAGGTCTGAGCGGCTAGATCTCAACAAGGGGAGGTCTGAGCGGCTAGATCTCAACAAGGGGAGGTCTGAGCGGCTAGATCTCAACAAGGGGAGGTCTGAGAGGACACGGAGGAGGTCCGAGCAGAGGGGGGGGAAGATGAGAGAGAGAAGGGGAGGTTTGAGTCTCAAAGAGATTCAAGCCAACAAAGGAAGTCAAAAGAGAAGACAAACCCCAGGGCACACAGAGAAGCTTCGGAGAACCAATAGTCCGAGGGCAAGAAGACACCACAGAGAGCCTCAAACGGCAAGGAACACCAACAAAGAACTTAGTTAAGGTTTGATTAATTCCAATTGAACTCTCCAGATTTCAAAAAAATCTCAGGTTAAGCTTTGGATTCTCAATAAAGCCAAATGGTTACTTTTATTTTGAAAACTAGGCAAGGAACCCAAGAGAAACGGGACGTTACACACATGTCGCAAGAATGCGACTTGCTTGAGCCAGAAGGCACACTTGCTAAATTTAGCATACAACTGATGCTTGCGAAGTGTATCCAAAGACAAGTCTCGCATAATCGCTCATGCTCTTCAGAGACTTGGAGTAGATAAGAATGTCGTCAATGAACACAACAACAAACTTATCCAAGAAATCCATGAATACTGAATTCATAAGATTCATGAAATAGGCAGGAGCATTTGTTAGACCAAAGGACATAACAAAGATACTCATAAACCCGTAACGAGTAGAGAATGTTGTTTTAGGAATGTCCTCGCTCTCACCTTGATTCGATGATAGCCCGATCGCAAATCAATTTTTGAAAAGACTCTGCTCCAAATCAATTGATCAAAAGATCATCAATTCGGGCAAAGGATACTTATTTTTGGTAGTGACTTCATTCAACGGACGGTAGTCCACACACATCCGTAAAGTCTTGTCTTTCTTTTTGACAAAGATGGCCGGGCATCCCCAATGTGAGGAACTCGGTCGAATAAATCCCTTGTCAAGTAATTCTCCAAGCTGTTTCTTCAATTCAACCAGCTCATTAGGAGGCATACGATAAGGTCTTCTAGATATGGGAGCAGTGCCAGGAACTAGTTCAATCACGAACTCCACTTCCCGATCTGGTGGCATACCGGGAAGGTCTTCAAGAAAGACATCAGGGTGTTCACACACAACAGGTACTGACTCCAAGGTAGGGGTGGCATCAATTTGCAATGCACCAAGATGAGAATGAACTGTTCTAGACTAAAAAACGACCGAAATAACGTTTTTATTAGTCATAGAAATAGTTCGTTGGACACAATTAATTTGTCCTAGATTCTTGGACAACCAATCCATTCCCAAAATAACATCCACCCCTTTAGAGTTTATCACAATCAGGTCTGCCCAAAAATCTACCCCTTCAATATTGATATTGACATTACGGCAGATTTGATCAGTCATGAAGACTGACCCAGGTGAGTGAATAATATGTGGTGGATGAAGATGATGCATAACTAACTGATGTTGAGTAGCAAACTACCTACTAACAAAAGAATGGGATGCTCCAAAGTCAAATAAAACAGCAGCTGAATTGAAATTAACTAGGAGCATACCAAGAATAACTTCAGGTGCCTCGGCCGCTTCTTCAGCAGTTATTTGATTTATACTACCATGATCGGCATCGATCAGCTTGACAAATGACTTAGGAGATGGTGCAGACGACGCTACTGGGAAGGTTGAACAGGTGGCAATCCACGTGCCTTATCAAAACACTTATTTCTGAAATGCCCCAGACGTCCACAGCGGTAGCAAACCACACCAGGCCTGACATTAACAGCAGTAGGTGGCCGGTTTCTACTAGGTCTGGGCTGCCCAGTGGGTGGAGGTGGACGAAATGCAAACACTGGCGCCCTTGGTGGAGTTGGAGCTGGCGCTCGAAAAAGACTGAGGCTGCCACAGACGCGGTCTTATTGAACGGCTACTAGTTGCAAACTGGGTAGCCTTCTGCCGCTTCCGCGACTCCTCCAAAGCCTTGCTCTTAGTCTCGGCAATAATGGCTTTGTCTACAAGATGTTGAAAATTCCTGAAGTCTTGCACTGCCAGAGCCAACTGCAATTCTTCAGATAAACCATTCATGAAACAGCTTTTATGCATTTAACGCCAATAAACATCATCAGGTGCATACCGAGCAAGGAAATTGAATTCATAAAGATACTCGGTCACCGATTTTCGCCCTTGCTTGAGAGCGAGAAATTCCTGCTGCTTGATCATCATCACTCCTAAGGGAATATGAGCTTCATGAAAGGCTTCCGTGAACTCATCCCAAGTAGGGGTATGTCCCGTAGGCTGGATAGCAAGAAAATTGTCCCACCAAATGCTAGCTGGCCCATTCAGTTGGTAACTAGCATATAAGACTTTCTCCCTTTCAGAACATTGAGCAATCAATAGCTTCTTTTCAATCTCCCGAAGCCAATCCTCCGCTTCCATCGGGTCTTGAGAGCTGGAGAATACTGGCGGGTTAGTCCGTTGAAAATTAGCAAGACCTCCCTGCCCATGCTGACCTCCTGTCCTGCCAGCTAGCGTGGGAGTGGGAGTAGTATTATGCACAATTTGCTCCAAAGATGCTGCTTGGTCCATCCTGCTTGCGCTCTACTTGCATGAGCACATCACCATGGTGGGCGGTGGAGGAAGCTCCTCTTCCCGACGACCACCTTATGGACCATGAGAACCGAAGGTTCAGCTTGCTCCCCGTGAGTAGGGAACAGGGTTGAGAACCTCTCTCTTGTTGTGCTCACAAGACAAGTAGTAGGTCCCGTCATCCTGCTGCCATATAATGGTTAACAACATCACAAGGATATACTCGAGCGAACACATACAAGATTCTAGAGAGAAAAGAAGGAAGTACTAAACTTAATCATGCATCGTGTTATGATATGCAGCCAAATTAACACGAAAAGCCATAAAATCCACGAGTACAGCAAAAAGGTTCGGCCCCAACTTTTCATTATAAGTCGGCTGACAACAAGATCAAGTCCAAAACCCAAATGTCGGACATACAGTATTTTTACAAAATATAAGCTATCCTATTACACAATACTTAAGGAACAAATACTAGCCTATTACACATCTAACGATAACGATCATCCATTCCCTAGACGGTCATCACGGTTAAAATTCACCGTAAACTCATTTAACAAATGAGCCTCGGTGAACCCGTATCTATGGGGTTCAATGGATCGATGAGACGCGTGAGGAGAACCCAACAAAGAAATGATGGCCTCCAGAAGGTGCAGTCATTCAGTCGCGAGGAAAGCCCGCAGACATCCTGCTTGGCGACACTGCCCAAGGATAGGAACAAGTCCAAACCACTTCGAAGTCGAATCCCTTGGTGCAAGAGCGGTGGAGGATCTCATTGTTACCATAAAGCACGTTACGGGGAACGCGGTTCATGGCAACACCAAGCCTCAAATACTCCTGAGCTTCATCCAGACGACGGCGGGTCTCCCACAGCTCATACACCAAGCAGCGATGGATTTGGTCCATAATACGGACCAACCTCGCTAACTCGCGTACGTATGGGTCCTCTCCAAACTGAATCTCATCGAACGTGCTCACATCTGCTCTAGGGCCTTGTTTCGGAAAGTGAACATAGGGTGGTTGAGACAACTCCGTCAAATCATGACGAAGGAGGCTCATCATCCTACGAGCTGCTTCCTGAACGGCCATAGACTCAGAGGTGGCATGTATGTGGATATAGTATGGAATACTACCCACCACCTGTCTGGCAATCACATTAATGATAGCCCGGTACTCCTCCATCCCGGGTCCTCGATCTCGACGATAGATGGCATACTCCAACTGATAAGTGAAGTTGGCTCGCCACATCATGTCCCGCAGCAAAGCCGGAAACCCATCTACGTCTTCGGCTCGGGTCTCCTTAACTGTAACGTCCCGTTTCTCTTAAGTTCCTTGCCTGGTTTTCAAAATAAAAGTAACCATTTGGCTTTATGGAGAATCCAAAGCTTAACCTGAGATTTGTGAAATCCGGAGAGTTTAATTGGAATTAATCAAACCTTAACTAAGCTCTTAGTTGGTGTTCCTTGTCGGTTGTAGCTCTCTGTTGTGTCTTTGCTGCTCTTGGGTTGCTGTGTCCCCGAGCCTCCCTGTGTGCCCTGGGTTTTGTCTTCTCTTTTAACTTCCTTTGTTGGCTTGAATCTCTTTGAGACTCGACCTCCCTCTCTCTCTCTCATCTTTCCCTCTGTTTCGACCCTCCTGTTTCGGGTTTTCTTGTTAAGAACCCTCGGGTTGGTGTTTCTAACCTCTTTGGTCTCTTCAAGCCACGCTTGGCTTTTGCTTCTTTGGACCTCCTCGTGGACCTCTCCACGCCTCTCTGAACCTCTCGAGTTCTCTTGGGCGCCTCCCCGAGTTCCTCTGGACCGCCCAAAGGCCCCTTTGGGACCTTTCTAGACCTCCTTGTGGCTATTTGGACCTCTTGTGTTCAAATAGACCTCCCTTGTCCCTACAAACCTTTTTGTGTCCTACTGGACCTCCTCCGTGTCCTTTAAGACCTCCCTTGTTGAGATCTGGCCGCCAGACCTCCCTTGTTGAGATCCGCCGCCAGCACCTCCCTTGTTGAGATCTAGCCGCTCAGACCTCCCTTGTTGAGATCTGCCGCCAGACCTCCCTTGTTGAGATCTGGCCGCCGACCTCCCTTGTTGAGATCTAGCCGCTCAGACCTCCCTTGTTGAGATCTGGCCGCAGACCTCCCTTGTTGAGATCTCGCCGCCGACCTCCCTTGTTGAGATCTCGCCGCCAGACCTCCCTTGTTGAGATCTCGCCGCATCAGACCTCCTTGTTGAGATCTCCGCCGACCTCCCTTGTTGAGATCTAGCCGCTCACCTCCCTTGTTGAGATCTAGCCGCCGCACCTCCCTTGTTGAGATCTAGCCGCTCGTGTCCTCCCTTAGTGGGATCCAAAGGTCCGCACCTCCTTAGCGCTTGGACCCTCTTTGACTCTTGTGGTCAGACGCTTAAGGCCTTGCCTTCCTCATCTAAGGATTGTCCGATGTTGTTCGGATGGCTCGATCCTCGTATGCTGCCCTTGATCCCAACATTCCTTTCCTTTTAGACCACCCAGCCCAATCGAACGGCTCGGCTTTGTCGCTGCTTTTCCTTTGTTCCCAGTGACCTCTTCCCGGTGTTTTGCAAAGACCTCCTCCTCGGCCCTTGCCGGGTCTTTTGTAAAGACCACCTCCTAACCTTGCATATTCTCGTTGGTCGACCTTCCTCGCACCCTTTGATCTCGACCGCTGAGGTCCCCCTTTGAAATCCTCGACCAGAGACCTCCTCGCAGTCCGAGTGTCGTGGCCTCCTCGTAGAGCCTTGAGGACCTCTTGTCCGTAACCTCCTCTTGAGTCCTGGACCTCCCGTCTGTGTCCTCCCTCTGCCTTGGACCTCTTGCCCAGACCTCACAAAGGGTCTTTGGTGGAATGACCTTGCGGTGGGGCCACCTCTTGACCAAGCAGCACCCTTTGACCGGCCCCACTTGCCACCTCTCTTCACTCTAATTATTGCTCCCCCCAGAACTCAGGCGATTTAATAGGTGTCGGGTCACATTAAATGCAATTCCCATCTCGAGGTACTTTATTTCAATTTTTTTGGGCAAGCCCCGCCAAGTAGTCCCGACACAACACGCCTCTAGGTTTCCTTGTGGTGCACACCACCAACCCCGGCTATATATAGCCCGGGAGAGGCGACCTTTGTAACCTTTTTGCTCATTTCTTCCTTCCCCGCCTCTACTCGGTTCTTCCTCGCAAGACCTTCCCAGAGCTCTTTGAGGTCGTGTTAAGCCTTTTGGTTTTCCTTTTTGGCCGAGTGGGTTTGACTTCCTTTTGGTTCTTTTAAAGTTCTCTCGCTTAGTGTGGTTTTTGCTTATCGGGTTTCTTGTAACGTAGATCACGAGTTCTAGGAGATCTTGGACCCAAATTTCTTGTCAGAAGAAGCTCTCCACCGCTTGACCAAGGCAAGCCACAAACCTTCCTTTGATCATTTTGAACCTAGTTTCACAAATGTATTTCGTTTTACTTTATCATGCATGGCTATGTTTATAAGAAAATGGTTTGGGCTGTAGTTACTTGCCTACTTGTCGTTATGCCTCCTTATACCGTGTCTCCATCATGTTGTCATGTTCACCTTGTGAGCCTTAGGTGGATAATTTAGTTGGTGTTCTTTGTTACTTGCCAACACGGGGTCAGAGGGTCTTATATAGCCTTGCTTAGAAAACGTGGTTCAACGTATCATGCTTCATCTCTAATAATCTTGACTAATGTCTTATGGAATGGGTGGTTGGTGCCATCATTGGAGCAAATGGCGGGATGCCTAAGCTTATGTTGACTATGGTGCGAGACCACTTGGCTAAAGTTGTTGTGCCAAGACCGGTGGTCTTTTGGCATGGGTTAATACAAATTGTTTTGCCGAGGCAAGAAAGGGGAGGAGTAGTGGTGTCAGGCACACTCGGTTGTGGAAGTCTTGCCTTAGCACAATTAAGGACTTTACTTTGTGTCTCATGAATCGAGCCAATAGTGCAACCACAAGATCATTTTATGGGAATGGTCTGGCTGAATAATTAGCAATGAGATGGCTTGGGGTCATTGTGGTCGAGCGTGCAGATTCAGTTGCAAGAGGGGCACCTGTAACCCCTGGGATTTCTAGACCACAGAGGGAATTATGAAATCTTAGCGGGCAGCCCAAGTCGGCTCAAAGCTTTGTAAAGGCCTTGCAGCTTTCTAAACTGCCACCTTAGGAAGTGAGCAAGGGTGACCTAACCTATCCCGCTAGAGAGATCGTGGATTGTGGGTAAAGTTGTACACCTCTCGCAGAGTGTAAAGATCTATTCAATAGCCAAGTCCTTGGTCATGGACATGCTCAAGGAAAATGGTGCAAGGGGTAGTGGTTTGAAAAGTTTGTGTCACGGGCACTACAATGAGATGCCTTGGCTTTGCCTCAAGAGACCTTGGCCACCTCCAGAGGGGTCGTGGTTGGCTCGGTAGTGGTCCAGTGGACCTGCTCGAACCTCTTGAGTGGGTGCTCTTGAGTGGTTTTTGGGTGAGGACCTGGCCATCTGGTGCGACCAAACCTCCCCCATTTTCGGTTGTGGATGTGAGCTGGTGCTCACTCCACTTTTTCAACTTCAATCTATCATATATTGTAGTTTTTACTCATTGCCTTTTCAATCTATTATCAAGTATTATTGTCAACCTTGGCTTTATGCAAACTAACCATACAGCTCTCCATTGGTAAGTCCTTGCATGAATATTATTGCATCTTTGCTCCCTGTGACTTGCTGAGTACATTCCAAGTACTCATGGCTTAAGCCCTGTGTCAAAGCAGATTATGAAGATGATCAAGTGCAGAGGCGGTCTGAGACACTCTTCGAGGAGGAGTTCTTCGACGACTAAGATGCCTAGGACGTCCTCCACCCGACAGCCTGTGGTGCTTGTTGGATGGCTTTTGCGTGTTTTGGTGTTCGAGCCCTAGAGCTCCTCTTTGCCAGTTGTAAGTCCTCGTTGGTTTTGTAAGCCCCTGTGGCAAACCTCTTGTTAACAAGCTTGACCTTAAGGTCCTGTTTTATAAAGTTTAATTTGTCTGCTTCATCTTTGTTTGACCTCGTGGTTGTGGTATTGGCTGGTGTTCTTGTGCGAGCTAGCTCTGTTGTCCTGGGACTAGCTCAGATGCACAGGGGCAGGACCACCAGGAGGTCCTACGGGACTTAGCCTGACCTCTCTTAGTGATGTGCCTGGAGGTGCTACCGAGCGAGTGGCGGCCACGACCTCCAGGAGGTCCTCAAGAGCTCCTGGGACGTCAGTGGTGGACCAAGACCTCCAGGAGGTCCGCAAGACCTCCCGGGAGGTCCCGACAGCCTCCTCAGACAGCTCCCTCACGGTGCTACCACGTTTTCATGATAACAGAATCTCTCAGCAAAAAAAAATGGTCCTCCCGGACCTCTTGCGGTACATCACGGGTGGGTCGTCACAGTTAGTATCAGAGCCTTGGTCGGCTATAGGACGTGGCCATAGGTAGAAAGGTCGTTTTAGTTTTGATTCAAAATTTTTTTTAATTATTTTCTAAAAGCAAATCAACTTAAAATTTGTTTGGTAGTTCTTTCCTTGTGCTGGTTCTATGCTGCCCTTATCTTGTCTAAATCTTTTCTCGCCTTGTTCTACTCCTATCTTAACGCCTCCTTAGTTCCATTATCTTGTCTCTGCTGGAACCTCGATTTTAAGTCTAATTTGACCTCCTTGCCTTTATAACTTCTATAGGGCCGACTGTAGAAAGGTTAGGATTAGTGGTCCTATTCTGAGTCTCGCTTAGCTTGGGTCTTGAAGACCTCTGTTTTGTGGTTGTTGCCTCTTTTGGCCTCCTGGCCTTTTGGTTTTCTCTTGGGGTTTAACCAAGTTACCCCTAATAGATGCCCTACCTTTATCTCTTTGTTCCCTCTTATCTATTATGCTTTCCCTCTTACCTATTAAACCTTTAGAGTTTTGTCCAGATGGTGCACTCGGCATCCACAAGTCGGGTGAGCCCAGCATCAGCTTGCCACCACCTCCACCTCCTCCAAAGGGCAAGAATGCACCCGGTTTTGGGCGGTTTATGGCGGCACAAGCCCAAATGATGAGCTCCATGATGCGTATTATGAACCAAATTATGGCTCAACAAAGCTGCACCACCAATGCTCTACTTGCCATGATGAGCCAGAGTAGCTGTCAAGCAGCGGTGCCACCACCTCCACCCCCACTCACCAAAGAATCAAGGCTATCGAGTTCTTGAAGACACGCCTACTACATTTTCCAAATTCCCCGAGCCCTTAGATGCGAGATGATTGCCCGAGATCAACAGAGAAGAAGCTGGATATTGCTCGCTGTGAAGATAGGGAAAAGGTTTTGTTTGCCTCACACCAACTGGAAGGACCTACAGCCGAGTGGTGGGGCACATTTTGTGCTTCACATGTCAACCCCAGAGGATCACTTGGGCGAATTTGCGGCTGCCACACTCGCATGTCCCTCGATGGGAAGGTAGAGATGAAAAGGAAGAGTTTAGAGAGCTCAAACAAGGCAAGATGTCGGTGTGAGTACCTCACTAAGTTCACTCAATTGTCACGCTATGCTCGTGAGGACGTGGCTCTGATGATGCACAGCGAGGCGTTTTAGGCGAGGCCTCCATCCCATCCTTAAAGTTCAAGTTGTTGGAAATGATTATCCCGACTTTCAAAGACATGGTGAACAAGGCAATGCTCATTGAGGAGTCCCAAGAGAACTTTTTGAGTCCTTCAAGAGAAAGGTGCCACCCTCCAAAGGCTCAAAGAAAGACCTCCCAGCGCCATAAAGCTTTTGTGCAAGACCAACCTAAGCGCCAAGGACCCCTGGCCTCCCAGACCTCTGTCAAGACCTCCGCCCATCTGTCTCGGCCCACAAGATCACTGGCAGCACTAAGCCTACCTCAACGACTTCCACAAAGAAATTGGGATCACTGCTTCAAGTGCCACCAAGTGGGGCATTTTGCCAATCAATGCCCCTCAAGACCGAAAGCAGCCGCAAAGACCTCTACTTCAGACCTCCCTTGACCAAGACCTCTCAGCCGCAGGACCTTCTCAAGCTAGGACCTCCTGCACTTTTGAAGGGGCCGTGAACCATGTGGCGATGGAAGAAGCTCTGACCTCCCTGACGTGGTTCTAGGTATGTTCCTAGTAAATTCAAAGGTTTACCGCAGCTTTTGTTTGACTCGAGCTTCCCATTCGCTTATTTCTGAGTTTTGCCGCAAAGCACCGGCCGAAGTTGTTGCTCTTAAGTCTACCTTGTTGGTTCAATCCCGGCTCGTAATTAAGCACCTAACCAGGTTGTCCACAAGTGAAAATGGTCATAGAAGGAGTAGAATTTCTGGCCAACCTCATCCTTTTGGACACCTGGTCCCTAGATGTGATCTTGGGCATGGATTGGCTGGCTAACCACCATGCCATGTTGGATTGTAGTGATAAAAGTATCTCTTTGACCAGCACTAGTGGTGCCATTGTGAAGTTTTCGGCCACCTCAAAGAAGCTCCAAGGAGCCCTATCTTGTAGTGCTCAAGTTCAAGTTTTGGAAGATGTCCCTGTTGTTAAAGAATTTGTGGATGTGTTCCCTGATGAGCTCCCAGGAATGCCCCCAGACAGAGACCTTGAGTTTGTCATTAACCTTGTCCCAGGGACCTCCCCCATCTACAAAAGGCCCTACAGATTGCATGTTGATGATCATGTGGAGTTAAAGAAGCAGTTGGAAGGCTTGCAAAGCAAGGGTTTTATTAGACCTAGCTCCTCACCTTGGGGAGTCCCAGTGATTTTTGTGCCTAAAAAGGATGGCACTCAAAGAATGTGTGTGGACTATAGAGCTCTCAATGATGTCACCATCAAGAACAAGTATCCTTTGCCAAGAATTGATGATTTGTTTGATCAATTGAAGGGAGCTGCTGTGTTGTGAGACCCTTAATTATTGGAATTGTGCCGAACTATAATTATACTGGTAGCATAATTCTTAATTAAGGAACAGTGTAATGTCCTTAATAAAAATCATACTAAAAGCATAATCATAACAAGTAACAATCCAACAATTAGGTTCCCGGATATATGTCATGCAATAGTTCCCAGGATCAGTTACTATTGCGAATATATCCTTAATCAACATTGCATCAATCCCATACAAGTCATACATTCATATAATTATACATTAATAAGTACATCTCCAATTTCGGTTGCTACAGTACCAGATTGCTACAGTAACCAAAATATACACAGATGACCTTGGGTCATTAACAAAAAGATCAACAATGAAACGAAAAGATAAAAACAAAACCACCAATGGCCCCATCATCCCATGCAGGCTATTGCGTGGAGAATAAAACTAGCACTACTAAGAAGCGCCACCCAGATCGGGCGCTAACGGCATCTCATAAAGATATCCATCTTCACCGCAACAAGAGGTCATAAAACCCCGAGTACGAAAGGTACTCAAAGAAGACTTACACAAACTAATAAAAGAAAGTGGTTGTTAGAACCTATACAATGGAATAGAAAGTATATATGCATAAGGTTGACAATGAAGGTTTAAATGGTTCATTTTGCATAAAGCGATACATCCGAGCCTACAATTGCTATATTTTGATAAAGCAGTTTTAATAAATGGATTTGGACTAAAACAAAGAATAAGTGTAATTATAAGCATAAACAAGAATAAGAATAAATAACATTCACAACTAAATGTGTATGACAACCATCATAACTAAATAATTCCCAAACCAAACTTAGAGCAAAATCTATACAGATGACATTAATTCAAGTTTTAAATCAGAATCGTGGACACGGCTATTCAATAGTTTTATACCTTGCAAGGGTGTACATCTTTACCCACATGACTTAGTTAGCCGAAGCCTCCTAATAATAACACACTACCTTTGGTGTGCCTACCGTAAACTAAGATTTGGTATTGTTCAACAAGTTAACATTATTGAGTTGGATGACCCATGTGAGACTGATCCCGCTTAAACAAGACTGATAGCATATATTCAACCGAGGCTCACATGTTGTACCGGGAATGCCGACCCAGTCAATTAAATGCGAACTGTGCTCACTACACATATTAGACCGCAATCGGGGCCCTGAAGGAACGTACATGCGATGTAACACATCTACGCCCTTACCCATCTAAGAACATCTGATATCAATATAAGTTCCACATGGCATACGACACGGCCCGATGACTTAAGCATCTATGCCATATGAAATCAATACACATGTCCTTACTCTCCAGTATCCAACTCAATACTATTAACCCTTTACTTAACCAAACAGCGCCCATACACTGCGTGTGGAATTACGTTGGGACTTGAATTAAATGGTCAGAGTTCAGTCCTTAATCAACCCAGACAAGACATTCACATTTCCCAATTCTCGTGCACAAAGGCACCATCACTAGCATCCACTTGTCCAGATTTGAATTGATTGATAACAGGATTTAGAAGCATTTCCAAATCAAATAAACTGAACAAGAATCAAAATAAGTATAATGTATTTGTTGTTCCCAAGTCTGACAAGCTAAGCTTGCCAAACTCTAACGTTCTATGGACTGCATGGCTAAGCAAAAGTTAAAACTAAAGATTATAACATCACAAACTACCTTAAGTTGAGTGTATGGTTGAATTAAAGATAAGCCACAAGTTCCAGGTATAACTAACTAGAAACAGAGCATAATTAGATTTTTAGAAATTTGCATGCACAAAGGTCACCAGATTTTAGAATTTTACAGTTTAAAAGATTAGGTTCAACATGGTGCAGAGAGGAAGCTTGCCTTGATAGTAGTATATAACCTCTTGCTCAGGTTCTTGAGGTTCAACAAAAGATTCAACAAACTCAGAAGAACCAGAGTCTAAAAGAAGATAAAAGAATTTCAATAAACACAGGAAAAACAGAGAACAAAATACATAAAAGAATGCATGATCAAAATGGTAATGCATGGGTAATAGTATGCTTAAGCTATAATTAATTTAATAAGGGTAATAACCCATATATACCATCTACTGACAATTATTATCCAGATTTTATATTTAGTTCAAAGCTACAGTAACAGATTTTATATACTGGAACAGGACAAAATGCAATTACACTATTTATCTAGCTAAACTTCATATAAATGAAAGACTGAGCTAAAACTAAGTGGATTAAGGTTAGTGTTGACCTAACCAGGTAATTAATACCTATTATTAGCAATTTACAGCTTTGGATTTGCTGCTGTACAGGTTGTCGGCTTGGACATCAATAAAAACAGCCTGGAGCCCTTTACCATTTTCGGATGACCAGGAAAGTTGCACAATATCTAGATTTTAAAGGGGGGTACAATTATCAGGGAAAGTAATTAATACCGTGTCCCATTACTGCTACCCTAATAACTCGGTCCAAAGAAAGAAAAAGACAGATAGACTTTGGTTGGTTCAGACTAAAAACGGCAAAAGAGTTTTGTCCAGATTTGGTCTACTACGGAGGAATACATTAACCGAAAACCCTAAATAGAATTTAAGGCTATCTGGAAGGTGGTTGATACCCTAATTCTTCATTACTAACCCTAATCAACAAATTTACAGAAAAAGAACAGAATAGAGCTCTTGTCGGTTTTGTTTGACAAAACCAACAGAGAAGAAAGTTTGTCTTATCGACCAAATTGGTAACTTAGATAATCACAAGATGGGCTACTAACAAGACTAGGGTTCACTTAAACCTAAATAAGCCAATATACTAATAAAGAAAATTTAAAATTTTTAAAAACGATATGAAAGACCTAAAAGTTATAATAACAACTTTTCTTTGCAAAGAGGGTTGGAACATCACATGAACCAAATGAGGGTTGCATGTGGTTAAGTGAGGCCCTAAGAAAGCTTTAGTTAACAGGGAGTAAGATTTAACTTACCAGCTAGGGTTTAAGGAAAATCAAACTCTTGGTCAACAAAAGAGATCCAGTAAACCTCTTTCTTGTGCTGACCAAAAAGAAAATGATGGGATCAAGCTCTAAAGATCATCAGTAATATCCTTGCTAAGAAAAGATGGAACTCAACTCACCCAAATGAGGTTTCTCAAGATGAAGCTTCACAGCTAAAGTTGACAGGGAGCAGGAGTCCTAAGTTCAACCTACAAGAAGTAACCAAAACCACCTTAGTATAAGATGTAGGTATGCTTGTAGTTGAACAAAGGTGGAAGAACAAGGAACTTCACTGCGAAGGAGATAAAGAAAATGAGCTTCTCCCTTGGTCAACAATGTCAGAAGTCCCAAGACTAAGGGTTATATAGTGTATAGAATGTGTAGAGCAATTGAGAATTCTCTAGAGACAATGAGATGGCACTAAGGATAAGGATTAGGAGAAAATATCCTCCAAATACTGTTCATCACCAACATTTCAGTCACCACAATGTCCATGGTGGAAAAACCAGAGAGAAATTAAAATTCTGTCACTTACATGTGGGCCCCAAGCCATGCAATGCACACAAAGACACGAATGAAGCAAAAACCGTCACCGCCGAAAGTGGGTCCCAAGACAAACCGAGACATGCAACGCACGTAGCAGGCCTCAACGTGCAGTTACCGTGCGATTAGAAATGAACGGCGTGGATGCGGGGTTTAAAACAGGTTGAAACGGTATAAGGAAACGTGAGCCACACGATCTCACATGGACGGCCACGATCGCGAGCGCATTCAAAGTAGTTCGAAAGTCATAACTCACGCGAACCGTTTGATGGAGCTTCAACGGCCCACGATCTGAAGGCGCGTGATGAGCTTCGGCCCATAAACTCTATCGCTGTTAATTTCCAGACCAACGGTCAGGATCAAGGCGGCTCAAAGTGGTCCGAACTTCCCAATCTATAAGAGCCCTTCGATTTCACGCTAACGGCTGTGATCTGAGGGACGCTGTAGTGGTCCGGTCGGCCCAATCGATAAGGGACGTCGGATCTAAATCCAACCGTGGCTTACAAAAAGGAACGCGCCCAGGTTTATAACGTGATCCAACCGCATCACCGATCCAATTTCTACGGCTGAGATCAGGGGTTGGCGGGTGGTCCGAAAAGCACATGAGATCAGATCCGCATGTTGAGGATCCAACGGTGGAAATTACTTTCTGTGAGAGGATGGTCCGAACAGCTTCAGCAAATCAGGGCCGCACGTTGATATTTCAACGGCCCAGATGGGTTAGGGTTTGGAACACGCGCGAGTGGGACGGCCCGAGCCGGACTGGCGCAATGGGTTGGACCCAACTGAAATGAGGTTGAGTCGCTACAGTGTTAGACCGAGAAATTTGACCAGATTGGTTCAAATTGTTAAAGGGTTTGACCGGGCTCTAAAATATAACAAATAAATTTGTAAAATCTTAAAATTTTGCAAACTTGATACTGGGATGATATATTTCCCAAATAAATTTTTAAATCACAGCTTCTTCTGTAGAAACACATAAATAATTCATTTAAATCAACTAGGGTTTATTTAAAGACAAGTATTTTTCTCGAAAATCGAGAATAATTTCTAAAAATTTCATAAAATGGTTTTTGGCCATAATAATTCATCTGGTTTGAAAATAAATTATTTCCGGTCATAATACCAACATTGGATGGTATTACCTTTTGAAATTTTGATCAAGTTGGAATTTATAATTAAAATTTTGGGAAAATAATTTGTAACATGTTGCCTAATTTGTTAATTTGAACAAGAATGACATGAACAAAGGATTCTTTATTCAGTATATTAGGGTTGGGCTGTTACAAACCTACCTCCCTTAAGAAAATCTCGTCCCGAGATTTCTTATAATTCAGAAGTTGGACAAAGATGAAGTTGAAATGATATTCTTTAGAAACATAACATCAGTTGTCTTTATTTCTTTCAAAGATAGAAAAGAAATTTTCACATAACAAAATAGTGCTGTTATTACAACTTATGTTACATGGCTTTGTTTAGCCTTGCCTTTCTTGATTCAAAGACAAGTATTAAACAGCAAAAAGGTAGGGGTGCTCGATTCTCATCAGATCTTCGCGCTCCCATGTGGCTTCATCTTCGGAATGATTAGCCCACTGAATTTTTAAGAACTTGACAGTGCGATTTCTTGTCCTACGTTCCATTTCGTCGAGGATACGCACTGGTTGTTCCTGATATGAAAGATCCGGTTGCAGATCAAGATTCTCATAAGTAGTGGCCTCGGTAGGAACACGAAGGCACTTCTTTAATTGAGAAACATGAAAGGTATCATGAACTGCCGACAACGTGTCGGGAAGTTCCAATTGATATGCCACAGCTCCCCGTTTTGCAATGATTCGAAAAGGTCCGATATAACGAGGTGCTAGCTTTCCTTTCGCTTGAAAGCGATGAGTACCTTTCATCGGCGACACTTTAAGATAGACATAATCATCTATTTCAAAGCTTAGCTCACGACGCCGATGATCGGCATAGCTCTTCCGACGAGATCAAGCGGTTTTCAAATGGTCTCGAATCGCATTTAACTTGCTCTTCACTTCCAAAACCAAGTGCGGGCCAAAGAATGGTCTTTCACCGATTCTCGACCAATTCAATGGAGTCCTATAAGCTCGTCCATACAAGGCTTCAAAAGGTGACATTTGAATACTTGCTTGGTAGCTATTATTGTAGGAAAACTCCACATACGGCAAAGATTTCTCCCAGTTTTTGCCATATGCTAAAACACGAGCTCTAAGAAGATCCTCCATTATTTGATTCACCCTTTCGGTTTGACCATCGGTCCGAGGATGATAAGCGATCTTTGAAGGATAATTCAGTTCCCATTGCTTGATGGAGACAATTCCAAAAATGGGAAGTGAATTGAGACCCACGGTCTGAAACAATAACTTTAGGAACACCGTGGAGACAAACAATTCTAGCAACATAGAGTTCTGCCAATTGCTTGCCATTAAAAGTGGTTCTGACAGGGATGAAATGAGCCACTTTCGTCAGACGATCAATAATCACCCAAATGGCATCAAATCCATTTTGGGATTTTGGAAGTCCGGTAACAAAATCCATACCGACTTCTTCCCATTTCCATTGTGGAATAGGTAATGGCTGAAGGGTACCAGCAGGTTTCAAATGCTCGGCTTTAACCCTTTGGCAAATATCACATTCAGCAACATACTGAGCAATTTGCCTTTTCATCTTGCTCCACCAAAATGTTTTCTTTAAATCCTGGTACATCTTAGTACTTCCAGGATGTAATGAAAACTTGGAATTATGAGCCTCTTTAAGAATTAATTCTCTCAGCTGTGGATCTGAGGGTACAACCAGACGATTGCGGTATCGAATGGTACCACGAACATCTTCAGAAAATTCATTGGCTTTACCTAACTTCATGTTTTCCTTGATCTCTGCTACCTCAGTATCAGTTTTCTGGGCCTCCAGAATCTGATCTTCGAGTGTTGACTTAACTTCTAAGGCAGCAAGAAATCCATCTTCGACCATTTCGAGACTTAAGCGCCGAAACTCAGCACATAAGCTCTTGGTCAAAGGAATTGTTGATAAACAATTGCATTGTGACTTCCTGCTTAGAGCATCAGCCACAACATTGGCTTTGCCAGGATGGTAATGAATACCCATATCGTAGTCTTTGATCAATTCAAGCCATCTTCTTTGTCTCATATTCAGGTCAACTTGAGTGAATATATATTTCAGGCTCTTATGATCAGTATAGATTTCGCAACGATTGCCAAGAAGGTAATGTCGCCAAATCTTTAATGCATGGACTACGGCTGCCAATTCCAGATCATGGGTAGGATAATTAACCTCATGAGGTCGCAACTGTCTGGATGCATATGCCACAACTCGGCCCTCTTGCATAAGCACACAGCCAAGTCCATGGCGAGATGCATCACAATAAATATCAAAATCCTTATGGATATCTGGGAGAGTGAGAACAGGAGCTTCAGTCAGGAGCTTTCTCAAAAGCTGAAAACTGTTTTCACATTCCACTGACCAAAAGAATTTGTTCTCTTTCTTCAAAAGTTGAGTCGATTAGTCCGAAATCTTGGAAAAGTTTTCAATGAACCTACGGTAATATCCCGCAAGTCCAAGGAAACTTGGATTTCGTGAACATTCTTGGGTGCTTCGGTCTAATACATCTTGTACTTTGCTGGGATCAACAGTAATACCTCCTTCGGATAATACATGACCCAGAAATGCAACTTGCTTGAGCCAGAAAGCACACTTACTAAATTTAGCATACAGCTGATGCTTGCGAAGTGTGTCCAGCACAAGTCTCAAATGATGCTCATGCTCTTTATCAAACTTGGAGTAGATAAGAATGTCGTCAATAAATACAACAACAAACTTATCCAAGAACTCCATGAACACAGAATTCATTAGATTCATGAAATAAGCAGGAGCATTGGTCAGACCAAAGGACATAACAGTATACTCATATAATCCATAACGAGTAGAAAATGCTGTTTTAGGAATATCCTCAGTTCTAACCTTGATCTGATGATAGCCCGAACGCAAATCAATCTTAGAAAAGACACGGGCTCCAGTCAACTGGACAAACAGATCATCAATTCGGGGCAAAGGATACTTATTCTTGATAGTAACCTCATTTAACGGACGGTAGTCTACACACATCCGTAGAGTTTGATCTTTCTTTTTGACAAAGATAGCCGGGCATCCCCAGGGTGAGGAACTCGGTCGAATGAAACCCTTGTCAAGCAATTCTCCAAGCTGTTTCTTCAATTCAAACAGCTCATTGGAAGGCATGCGATAAGGACTTCTTGAAATAGGAGCAGTACCAGGGACTAGTTCAATCACGAACTCTACTTCCCGATCTGGTGGCATACCGGGAAGTTCTTCAGGAAAGACATCCTGATATTCACACACTATTGGTACTGACTCTAAGGTAGGAGTGGTATCAGCTTTCAATGCACCAAGATGAGAATGAACTGCTCTAGACTGAAAAATGACTGAAATGTCATTTTTATTAGTGAGGGATATAGTTCGTTGGGCACAATTGATTTGGCCGAAATTCTTGGACAACCAGTCCATACCCAAAATGACATCTATTCCCTTAGAGTTTATCGCAATCAAGTCTGCCCAAAAATGTACCCCTTCAATATTGATATTGACATTAAGGCAGATTTGATCAGTCATAAATACTGACCCAGGCGAGTGAATAATATGAGGTGGATGAAGCAGATGCATAACTAATTGATGTTAAATAGCAAACTGCCTACTAATAAAAGAATGGGATGCTCCAGAGTCAAATAAAACAGTAGCTGAACTGAAATTAACTAGGAGCATACCAAGGATAACCTCAGTGCCTCGTAGCTTCTTCAAAGAATCAAGCGATTCACACAACCATGACAGAACAGATCGAGTTTGACAATTGCCTTTGGGGAAGGTGCAGGACGCACAGTAGCTGGAGATGGCTGAACAGGTGGTAACCCTTTTGCCTTAGCAAAACATTGGTTCGCAAAATGTCCCGGGCGACCACAATGGTAACAAATCACCCCTACCGACATTGACAATGATGGGTGGCTCGTGTCCACTAGGTCGGGACTGTCCAGCGGGTGGCGGTGGGCGAAAAGCAAACACCGGTGCCCTGGGTGGAGCTGGAGCTGGTGCTCGAAAAGACTGAGGCTGCCATAGACGCGGCCTGACAGAACGGCCACTATATGCGAATTGAGTGGCCTTCTGCCGCTTCCGGGAATCTTCCAAGGCTTTACTCTTTGTTTCAGCAATTATGGCTTTGTCCACCAAATGCTGAAAATTTCTGAAGTGTTGTATTGCCAGAGCCAACTGCAAATCTTCAGATAACCCATTCATGAAACGGTTCCGACGACGAGTGTCAGTCGAAACATCGTCAGGGGCATACCGAGCAAGAAAATTAAACTCATGAAGATACTCGGTCACTGACTTTCGCCCTTGTTTGAGAGCGAGGAATTCCTGCTGCTTGAGCATCATCACTCCCTCAGGAATATGGGCTTCGCGAAAGGCCTCCATGAACTCAAGCCAAGTAGGAGTATGTCCGGTGGGTTGGATAGCCAGGTAATTATCCCACCAATTACTAGTGGCCCAACACCGGTAGCTAGCATATAAGACCTTCTCCCTTTCAGAACATTGGGCAATGGTCAGCTTCTTTTCAATCTCTCGAAGCCAGTCCTCTACCTCCAATGGATCCTGGGAGCTGGAGAACACTGGAGGGTTAGTTCGCTGAAAGTCAACGAGACTACCCTGCCCATGCTGAACTCCTGCTCGACCAGCTGGTGTAGGAGTAGCGGAGGTATTACACGCAATCTGCTCCAATATGCGCGTCTGATCCATGCGGTTGCGCTCAATTTGCATGAGCACGTCCGCCATGGTGGGTGGTGGAGGAAGCTCCTCTTCCTGACGACCACCTTGCGGACCATGAGATCCGGAAGGGTCAGTTTGCTCTCCCTGAGTCTGGAGAACAGGGGTGGAGAACCTCTCCTCTTGTTGTGTTCGCGATCGAGTGGTTGGTCCTGTCATCCTGTTGCCATATAATGGTTAACAACATAACAAGGATACACTCGGGCTAACACATACAAGATTAGGAGATAAAAAATAATTAAATACTAAACCTAAGCATGCAGTATGTCATGATATGCAACCAATTAACATCAAAAACAATAACACACCAAAAGCTGACCTCTAATTAACAGCCAACTAATACCAAAATAACACCAAGCCGAGTACAACAAAAGGGCAGCATTACTTTATTAACACCTTAAGTCCAATACACATGTCGACCACTACAGTACCAAGTTCCAATATACAAAAGTTAATACCCAGTATTTATACAGAACATAGACTAGGCTATTACACAATATTTATTACACAATACTACCTATTACACAACTAAGGCCGAATCTCACATCCAGCCCCTAAGTGTAGTCGTTACGGTTAAAATTCACCGGAAACTCATTTAACAGATGAGCTTCTGGTGAACCCGTATCTATAGGATCCCTAGGGCTGATGAGACGGGTAGGGGAACCTAGCAGCAAGTGATATCCACCAGAATGTGTAGGTCGCTGAGTGCGAGGAAATCCAAAGAGACATTCGTGCTCGATTTACCTCGACCAAGCACGGAACAAGTCCAGCACCTCTGGAAGTCGCAATCCACAGGGTACAAAGGGCGGTGGAGGGATCTCATTGTTGCCATAAAGCACGTTACGAGGAACGCGGTTCGTGGCAACACCAAGCCTCAAATATTCCTGTGCCTCGTGCAGACGACGGCGGGTTTCCCATAACTCACACACGAGACAGTGATAGGTTTGGTCCATGATACGGACCAACCTCGCTAACTCGCGTACGTATGGGTCCTCTCCGAACTGAATCTCATCAAACGCAATCACATCCGACCTAGGGCCATGTTTCGGGAAGTGTACATAGGGTGGCTGAGACAGCTCCGTCAAATCATGACGAAGGAGGCCCATCATCCTACGCGCAGCTTCCTGCACGACCATAGACTCGGAAGTGGCACGTACGTGGATACAGTAAGGAACACTACCCACCACCTGTCTGGCGATCACATTAATGATAGCTTGGTACTCTTCCATACCAGGGCCTCGATCTCGACGATAGATGGCATACTCTGGCTAATATGTGAAATTGGCACGCCACATCATATCTCGAAGTAATGCTGGAAACCCATCCACCTCTTCGGCTCGAGTCTCCTTGATCAGATACCAGCCACTCATCTACACAGAAAGACAAGGTAGATAAGAGACTGATCTTGAAAAATCCAACAGAAAGGTGGATAAGAATTGATACTAAAAGAAGATAAGGAATAAAAGATAGCAGACTTAGATCTTTTAGAAATTAATTTAAGTTAAAATAATGTCACAGAGACTCACTAAAGGTAACAACCATGCTAATTCTATCCTACAGGCAAACGTATGCTCTGATACCAACGCTGTGAGACCCTTAATTATTGGAATTGTGCCGAACTTTAATTATACTGGTAGCATAATTCTTAATTAAGGAACAGTGTAATGTCCTTAATAAAAATCATACTAAAAGCATAATCATAACAAGTATGTGAGACCCTCAAATATTAGAATGTGCCGAATTATAATTATACTGGTAGCACAATTCTTAATTAAGGAACAGTGTAATGTCCTTAATAAAAATCATACTAGAGCATAATCATAACAAGTAACAATCCAACATTTAGGTTCCCGGGTATATGCCATGCAATAGTTCCCAGGATTAGTGACTATTGCGCATATATCCTTAATCAACATTGCATCAATCACATACAAGTCATACATTCACATAATTATACATTAATATTTACATCTCAAATTCGGTTGCTACAGTGTCAGGTCTGCTACAGTACCGAAATAGCTACAGGAACAGATGACCTTGGGTCATTAACAAAAGAGCAACAGCGGAAACAAAAAAATAAAAGCAAAACCACCAATGGCCCCATCATCCCGCAGGCTATTGCGTGGAGACTAGAATTAGCATCACTCGTTAGCGTCACCCAGATCGGCGCTAACGGGCATCTCATACAGATATCCATCCTCACCTGCAACAAGAGGTCATAAAACCCTGAGTACGAAAGGTACTCAGCAAGTCTTACACAAACTAATAAAAGAAAGTGTTTGTTAGAACCTATACAAAGGAATAGAAAGTTGTATATGCATAAGGTTGACAACAGAAGGCTTAAATGGTTTCATTTTGCATAAGGCGATACATCTTAACCTACAATTGCTATGTTTTGATAAAGCAAAATTTTAATAAATTGATTTGGACTAAAACAGTAAGTAATAGAAAGCATAAGCATAAACAGTAACAATATTAAGTCACAATTCAATATCAACCATGCATGACACCATCATGCCGAAATTATTCCCAAACCAAACTTAGAGAAAAATCTATACAGGTGACATTAATTCAAGTGTCGTCCGTAACCGTGGACACGGCTATTCGAATAGTTTTATACCTTGCAAGGGTGTACATCTTTACCCACATGACTTAGTTAGCCCGTAAGCCTCCTAATAATAACACACTTGCCTTTGGTGTGCCGGTAAAAACTAAGATTTGGTATTTTTCAACGAGTTAACATTATTGAGTTGGATGACCCATGTGAGACCGATCCCGCTTAAACAAGACCGATAGCATATATTCAACCGAGGCTCACATGTTGTACCGGAATGCCGACCACCAATTTAATGCGAACTGTGCTCACTACACATATTAGACCGCAATCGGGACCCTGAAGGAACGTACATGCGATGTAACACATCTACGCCCTTACCCTTCTAAGAACATCTGATATCAATATAAGTTCCACATGGCATACGACACGGCCCGAAGACTTAAGCATCTATGCCATATGAAATCAATACACGTGTCCTTACTCTCCAGTATCCAACTCAATACTATTAACACTTTACTTAACCAAATAGTGCCCATACACTGCGTGTGGAAGTACGTTAGGACTTGAATTAAATGGTCAGAGTTCAGTCCTTAATCAACCCAGACAAGTCATCCACATTTCCCAAGTCTCGTGCACAAAGGCACCATCATTAGCATCCACTTGTCCAGATTTGAATTAATTGATAACAGGATTTAGAAGCATTTCCAAATGAAATAAACTGAACAAAGATCAAAAAAAAAATACAAATTATTTGTGGTTCCCAGGTTTGACAAGATAAGCTTGTCAAACACTACCGTGCTATGGACTGCAGGGCTAAGCCAAAAGTTAAAATTTAGCACTATAACATCACAGACTACCTTAGGTTGAGTGTATGATTAAATTAAAGATAAGCCACCAGTTCAAGGTATAACTAACTAGGAACAGGACACAAATAAATTTTTAGAAAGTTGCATGCACAGTGTCACTGTATTTTGTAAAATCTACAGTTCAAAAGATTAGGGTCAACATGGTGCAGAGAGGAAGCTTGCCTTGATAATAGTATATAACCTCTTGCTCAGGTTCTTGTGGTTCAACAAAAGGTTCAACAAACTCAGAAGAACCAGTATCTAAAAGAGAATAAAAGAATTCCAATGAACACAGGAAAAATAGAGAGCAAAATGCATAAAAGAATGTATGATCAAGGATTAATGCATGAGTAATAGTATGCTTAAGCTATATCTAATTTATTAAGGGTAATAACTCACATATACCACCTATTGACAGTGGCTACCCAGATTTTATATTTAGCTCAAAGCTACAGTATCAGGTTTTATACACTAGAACAGGACAACCTATGATTAAATTACCTTCCAAACTAAACCCCAAATAAATGAAAGATTTAGTTGAAACTAAGTGTTTTAAGGCTAATGTTGGCCTACTGATCATTTAAGAACTAGCAATAGTCATTTAAGACTTGGACTGTTGTTGTCGGTTTGGTTAATAGCAAAAAATAGTAAAGCATCAATTACCATTTTCGGTTAGCTATTGAAGTTACACAAGACTTAGAGCTTTCAGGTGGGGTTAACACCAACTGGGAGTCATAAATACCACAATTTATAAATACTAAAGCTACCCGGCCAGATTAAAGAAAGAAATAGAAACTTTTCATTTTTGCCGGTTGGATCAAAACAGTAAGGACCTAATCCCAGATTTCGGCTACTGAGAAGAAATGCACAAAATGATATTCTCCAACAGAAACTAGAACTATTAGTAAGTAATCTATACCACAACCCCACTCAGGTTATCCTAAATCGGCTAGTTTGAAGAAAGAATTATGAACTACACTAGTTGTCGGTTTTGTTATACCATAAAACAGCAAAGAGCTTTTAACTATATTCGGCTACAAGGAAAACTACATAAAGTAAAGACTTAAAACAGTATTAGAGTTTAACTAAAATCTAATTAAACTAGTGCACTGGTAGAGAAACCTTAGGTCTTGAAGACGATATGAAAAACCGAAAGGTTATAATAACAACTTTTCAGTTCAAAGGAACAGGGATCATCACATGAGTAAATGAGTGATGCATGGGAGTGAGGGATGGCCTAAAAGAGCTTAAGCTAACAGAAGGCAAGATTTAACTTACCAGCTAGGGTTAGATAAGAAGAAGTCAATTCCTTGGTCAACAAAAGAGATCCAGTAAACCTTTTTCTTGTGCTGACCAAAAAGAAAATGATGTAACTAAGCTCTAAAAATTATTAGGTACCTTCTTGCTAAGGAAAGATGGAACTCAGCTCACCCAGGTGAGGTTTTCCAAAATGAAGCTTCACAGCTCAAGTTGACAGGGAGCAAGAGTCACAAGTCCAACCTACAAGGAAGGTCCACGACTCACATTAATATGAGGTTTAGACATGCTTGTAGTGGAACAAAGGTAGAGGAACAAAGAGCTTCACTGGAAAAGGAAGGTAGCTAAGGAAGTTCTTCCTGGTCAACAATGGTAGAAGCTCAAGAACTAGGGTTTATATAGTGTATAGAGTGTGTAGAGCAACCGAGATTTCTCTAGAACAATTGAGGTGGCATCTAAGGATAAAGATTAAGAGAAAATATCCTCCAAAACACTGTGCTCTACCACCATTCCGGCCACAACAGTGTTTATGGTGGAAAACCAGAGAGAAATCAAAAGTTAAGTCACTAACGCGCGGGCCCCAGAAGTATTCACGCCATGCAACAAGACGCAAAAATGGCGACCTTACCACCGTCCGATTACGCACGAGCGGGCGTGGATGCGGGTTTAAAACACGTTGAAACGGTATGGGAAAACGTGGGCCACACGATCTCAATTGGACGGCCACGATTGCGGGGAAGTTCGGACGGTCCGAACGTCGCTAAGGATAAGGTCCATCCGATCAGATTTCAACGGCTGAGATCACTTGGTGCCTTCGGACGGTCCGAACGGCACATTCCATCAGGTCCGTTCGCGCGGAAATAGATGGCTGAGATGAGCTGAGGTTTGGACGCGTGCGCGAGGGACGTGCCAGAGCCGGACCTGGCGCACCTGGTTGACCGCGACCGCGTCGCTACAGTGCCAAGGTCGAGCCCAGGCCGAGAGGTTTGACCAGAACAAATTCAAAATTTTAAACACTTTGACTGGGACTGCAAAAATAGCAAATAAATTTGTAAATTCATGAAATTTTGCAGAATACTTACTGGGATGATATATTCCCCAAATAAATTTTAAAATCACAGTTTCTTCTTGATAAATACATAAATAATTCATTTAGACCAACTAGGGTTTATTTAAAGACAATTATTTTTCTGAAAATCAAAATAATTTTCTAAAAATTCCATAAAAATTATTTTTGGCCATAATAATTCATGTGATTTTCAACTAAAATATATCCCAGCCATAATACCAACATTGGATGGTATTTCCTTTTGAAATTTTGATCAAGTTGAAGTTTGTAATAGAAATTTGGGGAAATTAGGTTGTAACAAGTTGCCTACATTGCCAAAATGAACAGTAATGACATGAACAGTGCTTTCTTACTGTATATTAGGGCTAAGGCTGTTACCAAGTAACAATCCAACAATTAGGTTGCCGGATATATGTCATGCAATAGTTCCCAGGATCAGTGACTATTGCGCATATATCCTTAATCAACATTGCATCAATCCCATACAAGTCATACATTCATATAATTATACATTAATAATTACATCTCCAATTTCGGTTGCTACAGTACCAGATTGCTACAGTAACCGAAATATACACAGATGACCTTGGGTCATTAACAAAAAGATCAACAGCGGAAACGAAAAGATAAAAACAAAACCACCAATGGCCCCATCATCCCGCAGGCTATTGCGTGGAGAATAAAACTAGCACTACTCGTTAGCGTCATCCAGATCGGCGCTAACGGGCATCTCATAAAGATATCCATCTTCACCTGCAACAAGAGGTCATAAAACCCTGAGTACGAAAGGTACTCAGCAAGACTTACACAAACTAATAAAAGAAAGTGGTTGTTACAACCTATACAATGGAATAGAAAGTATATATGCATAAGGTTGACAACAGAAGGTTTAAATGGTTCAGTTTGCATAAAGCGATACATCTTAGCCTACAATTGCTATATTTTGATAAAGCAGTTTTAATAAATGGATTTGGACTAAAACAGTGAATAAGTGTAATTATAAGCATAAACAGTAACAAGAATAAATAACAGTTCACAACTAAATGTGTATGACAACCGTCATAACGAAATAATTCCCAAACCAAACTTAGAGCAAAATCTATACAGATGACATTAATTCAAGTTTTAAATCAGAATCGTGGACACGGCTATTCAATAGTTTTATACCTTGCAAGGGTGTACATCTTTACCCACATGACTTAGTTAGGCCAAAGCCTCCTAATAATAACACACTACCTTTAGTGTGCCTACGATAAACTAAGATTTGGTATTGTTCAACAAGTTAACATTATTGAGTTGGATGACCCATGTGAGACCGATCCCGCTTAAACAAGACCGATAGCATATATTCAACCGAGGCTCACATGTTGTATGCGGGAATGCCGACCAGTCAATTAAATCTGACTGTGCTCACTACACATATTAGACCGCAATCGGGGCCCTGAAGGAACGTACATGCGATGTAACACATCTACGCCCTTACCCATCTAAGAACATATGATATCAATATAAGTTCCACATGGCATACGACATGGCCCGAAGACTTAAGCATCTATGCCATATGAAATCAATACACATGTCCTTACTCTCCAAAGATCCAACTCAATACTATTAACCCTTTACTTAACCAAGCAATACCCATACATCAAGCGTGTGGAAGTGCGTTGGGACTTGAATTAAATGGTCAGAGTTCAGTCCTTAATCAACCCAGACAAGACATTCACATTTCCCAATTCTCGTGCACAAAGGCACCATCACTAGCATCCACTTGTCCAGATTTGAATTGATTGATAACAGGATTTAGAAGCATTTCCAAATCAAATAAACTGAACAAGAATCAAAATAAGTATAATGTATTAGTTGTTCCCAAGTCTGACAAGCTAAGCTTGCCAAACTCTAACGTTCTATGGACTCCATGGCTAAGGAAAAGTTAAAACTAAAGATTATAACATCACAAACTACCTTAGGTTGAGTGTATGGTTGAATTAAAGATAAGCCACAAGTTCCAGGTATAACTAACTAGAAACAGAGCATAATTAGATTTTTAGAAATTTGCATGCACAGTGTCACTGTATTTTAGAATTTTACAGTTTAAAAGATTAGGTTCAACATGGTGCAGAGAGGAAGCTTGCCTTGATAGTAGTATATAACCTCTTGCTCAGGTTCTTGAGGTTCAACAAAAGATTCAACAAACTCAGAAGAACCAGAGTCTAAAAGAAGATAAAAGAATTTCAATAAACACAGAAAAAACAGAGAACAAAATACATAAAAGAATGCATGATCAAAATGGTAATGCATGGGTAATAGTATGCTTAAGCTATAATTAATTTAATAAGGGTAATAACCCATATATACCATCTACTGACAATTATTATCCAGATTTTATATTTAGTTCAAAGCTACAGTAACAGATTTTATATACTGGAACAGGACAAAATGCAATTACACTATTTATCTAGCTAAACTTCATATAAATGAAAGACTGAGCTAAAACTAAGTGGATTAAGGTTAGTGTTGACCTAACTAGGTAATTAATACCTATTATTAGCAATTTACAGCTTTGGATTTGCTGCTGTCCAGGTTGTCGGCTTGGACATCAATAAAAACAGCCTAGAGCCCTTTACCATTTTCGGATGACCAGGAAAGTTGCACAATATCCAGATTTTAAAGGGGGGGTACAATTATCAGGGAAAGTAATTAATACCGTGTCCCATTACTGCTACCCTAATAACTCGGTCCAAAGAAAGAAAAAGACAGATAGACTTTGGTTGGTTCAGACTAAAAACGGCAAAAGAGTTTTGTCCAGATTTGGTCTACTACGGAGGAATACATTAACCGAAAACCCTAAATAGAATTTAAGACTATCTGGAAGGTGGTTGATACCCTAATTCTTCATTACTAACCCTAATCAACAAATTTACAGAAAAAGAACAGAATAGAGCTCTTGTCGGTTTTGTTTGACAAAACCAACAGAGAAGAAAGTTTGTCTTACTGACCAAATTGGTAACTTAGATAATCACAAGATGGGCTACTAACAGTACTAGGGTTCACTTAAAACCTAAATAAGCCAATATACTAATAAAGAAAATTTAAAATTTTTGAAAACGATATGAAAGACCGAAAAGTTATAATAACAACTTTTCTTTGCAAAGAGGGTTGGAACATCACATGAACCAGTGAGGGTTGCATGTGGTTAAGTGAGGCCCTAAGAAAGCTTTAGTTAACAGGGAGTAAGATTTAACTTACCAGCTAGGGTTTAAGGAAAATCAAACTCTTGGTCAACAAAAGAGATCCAGTAAACCTCTTTCTTGTGCTGACCAAAAAGAAAATGATGGGATCAAGCTCTAAAGATCATTAGTCATATCCTTGCTAAGAAAAGATGGAACTCAACTCACCCAAATGAGGTTTCTCAAGATGAAGCTTCACAGCTAAAGTTGACAGGGAGCAGGAGTCCTAAGTTCAACCTACAAGAAGTACCCAAAACCACCTTAGTATAAGATGTAGGTATGCTTGTAGTTGAACAAAGGTGGAAGAACAAGGAACTTCACTGCGAAGGAGATAAAGAAAATGAGCTTCTCCCTTGGTCAACAATGTCAGAAGTCCCAAGACTAAGGGTTATATAGTGTATAGAATGTGTAGAGCAATTGAGAATTCTCTAGAGACAATGAGATGGCACTAAGGATAAGGATTAGGAGAAAATATCCTCCAAATACTGTTCATCACCAACATTTCGGTCACCACAATGTCCATGGTGGAAAAACCAGAGAGAAATTAAAATTCTGTCACTTACATGTGGGCCCCAAGCCATGCAATGCACACAGCACACGAATGAAGCAAAAACCGGTCACTGCCGAGTGGGTCCCAAGACAAACCGAGACATGCAACACACGTAGCAGGCCTCAACGTGCAGTTACCGTGCGATTAGAAATGAACGGCGTGGATGCGGGGTTTAAAACAGGTTGAAACGGTATCAGGAAACGTGAGCCACACGATCTCACATGGACGGCCACGATCGCGAGCGCATTCAAAGTAGTTCGAAAGTCATAACTCACGCGAACCGTTTGATGGAGCTTCAACGGCCCACGATCTGAAGGCGCGTGATGAGCTTCGGCCCATAAACTCTATCGCCGTTAATTTCCAGACCAACGGCCAGGATCAAGGCGGCTCAAAGTGGTCCGAACTTCCCAATCTATAAGAGCCCTTCGATTTCACGCTAACGGCTGTGATCTGAGGGACGCTATAGTGGTCTGGTCGGCCCAATCGATAAGGGACGTCGGATCTAAATCCAACGGTGGCTTACAAAAAGGAACGCGCCCAGGTTTATAACGTGATCCAACCGGTACCGCTGGATCCAATTTCTACGGCTGAGATCAGGGGTTGGCGGGTGGTCCGAAAAGCACATGAGATCAGATCCGCACGTTGAGGATCCAACGGTGGAAATTACTTTCTGTGAGAGGATGGTCCGAACAACTTGAAAGAATCGAGGCGCCGCTTGATATTTCAACGGCCCAGATGGGCTAGGGTTTGGAACACGCGCGATTGGGACGGCCCGAGCCGGACTGGCGCAATGGGTTGGACCCAACTGAAATGAGGTTGAGTCGCTACAGTGTTAGACCGAGAAATTTGACCAGATTGGTTCAAATTGTTAAAGGGTTTGACCGGGCTCTAAAATATAACAAATAAATTTGTAAAATCTTAAAATTTTGCAAACTTGATACTGGGATGATATATTTCCCAAATAAAATTTTAAATCATAGTTTCTTCTGTAGAAACACATAAATAATTCATTTAAATCAACTAGGGTTTATTTAAAGACAAGTATTTTTCTGAAAATCAGAATAATTTCTAAAAATTTCATAAAAATGGTTTTTGGCCATAATAATTCATCTGGTTTGAAAATAAATTATTTCCCAGTCATAATACCAACATTGGATGGTATTACCTTTTGAAATTTTGATCAAGTTGGAATTTATAATTAAAATTTTGGGAAAATAATTTGTAACATGTTGCCTAATTTGTTAATTTGAACAGTAATGACATGAACAGTGCTTCATTACTGTATATTAGGGTTGGGCTGTTACATGTGTTTTCCAAGATAGATTTGAGAACAGGATATCACCAACTCAAGATTCGCAAGGAAGACATTCCTAAGACAAATTTTTTCAACTAGGTATGGGTTATTTGAGTTTCTTGTCATGTCTTTTGGGTGACCAATGCCCCCGCTTATTTCATGAATTTGATGAACCGAGTGTTCATGGACTATCTGGACAAGTTTGTCATTGTATTTATTGATGATATTCTAGTGTATTCCAAGAGTGAAGAGGAGCATGCAAGTCATCTCTTTTCGGTTTTGGAAAGGCTAAGAGCTCATCGCCTCTTTGCCAAATTTAGTAAGTGTGAATTTTGGCTAAAAGAAGTGGTCTTTTTGGGGCATGTTTTGTCAAAAGAAGGAGTGTCTCACAACCCTAGTAAGGTTCGAGATGTGCTCAATTGGGAACCTCCAAAATCGATGCCTCAAGTTCAAGTTTTCTTGGCATGGTGGCTACTCTGAAGGTTTATTGAAGGCTTTTCCGTGTTGCAAGACCTCTCACTCAACTGTTAAAGAAGGAAAAAAGTTCCTTTGGACCTCGAATGTGATCAAAGCTTCCAAGAGTGAAGAAAAGTTAACCACGCCTCAGCCGGTTCTCCCGGATGTTAGAAAAGATTTGAAGTCTATTGTGATGCCTCCAAACAAGGACTTGGCTGTGTTCTAATGCAAGATGTAAAAGTGATAGCTTATGCTTCAAGACAGCTTGAAGCCCCATGAAGCAAACTACCCTACTCATGACCTAGAGTTAGGCTTTGTGGTTCATGCCTTAAAGATTTGGCGCCATTACCTCATAGGTAATAGGTGTGAAATCTATACTGACCACAAAAGCCTAAAGTATATATTTACTCAAGCCGATCTGAATTTGAGGCAGAGAAGGTGGCTAGAGCTTATTAAGGACTACAATGTGGGAATTCATTACCACCCTGGCAAGGCCAACGTGGTAGCAGATGCCTTGAGCAGGAAAGTTTATGCTAATACTTTGATGATCAAGGAGAGCCAGCCTATTTTGTATGAAGAATTCTTGAAGCTTAGACTTGAGTTAGTTGAAGAAGGATTCTTAGCAGCACTAGAAGTGCAACCTACTTTGCAAAAGCAGATCAAGGCAGCTCAAGTTGGAGATGCTGGCATCCAAGAAATCAAGACCAACTTAAGAGAAGGGAACGCTGCCCGGTTTTCTGAAGATGGACAGGGGGCGGTTTGGTTCGATAAAAGGCTCTGTGTGCCCAATAAAACAGAGCTCAAAGAGGTAATACTTAAGGAAGCCCATGAAGCATTGTATTCTATACATCCAGGAGCTACAAAAATGTACCAAGACATCAAGGAGTTGTACTGGTGGCCGAGAATGAAGAAGGAAATAACAGATTTTGTGGCCAAGTGTGACACTTGCCAAAAAGTTAAAGCAGTACACCAAAGACCTGGAGGACTTTTAGCACCTTTACCCATACCCGAGTGGAAATGGGAAGAGGTCGGCATGGATTTCATAATCGGTCTACCTCGTACCCAAAGCCGGTTTTGACTCTGTTTGGGTCATTGTGGATAGGTTAACAAAAATGGCTCACTTTATTCTGTGAAGACCACCTATTAGGAGACAAGTCAAGTAAATTTACATGGCAAAGGTTGTATGCTTGCATGGTGTTCCAAAGAAGATAGTTTCGGACAAAGGATCTCAATTCACCTCCAAGTTTTGGCAAAAGCTACATGATGCCTTGGGCACCGACCTCAACTTTAGTACAGCATACCACCCACAAACAGATGGCCAAACTGAGAGAGTTAACCAAGTCCTTGAGGACATGCTGAGAGCTTGTGCTCTAGAAAGACAATCTAGTTGGGACAAGATGTTACCATATGCAGAATTTTCCTACAATAACTTGACTACCAAGCGAGCCTTCAAATGTCCCCTTTGAAGCTATTTATGGGAGAAATGTAGGACTCCTTGTCTTCGATGTAATCGGGTGAAGGTCAAGTTCTTGGCAGGACCTACTAAAAGAAGTCAAGATCGTAAGGTCAATAAGGGAGAAGCTAAGGGCTGCTCAAACTCGGCAAAAGAGCTACGCAGATGTTAGACGTCGAGACCTAGCTTTTGTCCCAGGAGATCAAGTCTACCTCAAAGTGTCACCTCTCAAAGGTATGCAGCGGTTCAGAATTAGTGGAAAGCTTGCTCCAAGGTTTATTGGACCTTTTCCAATTCTTGCCCGTAGGGGTGAAGTGGCCTACAAGTTGGACCTCCCACCTCAGCTTGCTGGAGTCCATAATGTGTTCCATGTGTCGCAGTTGAAGAAATGCTTGCGAGTGCCAGAGGACTAGATGCCTTTAGAAGCGGTGGACCTCCAAGAAGACCTCACTTACAGAGAGCACCCCATCAAGATTTTGGACGTGTCAGAGAGAGTTACAAGGAACAAGACCACCAAGCTGTGCAAGGTGCAATGGAGTAACCACTCTGAAGCCGAAGCAACATGGGAGCGAGAAGAGGACCTCAAGAAGGAGTTCCCCCACCAATTCCCTAGCTCGACCTGAATCTCGGGGTCGAGATTCCCTTAAGGGTGAAGTTACAGAACGTCCGTTTCTCTTAAGTTCCTTGCACGGTTTTCAAAATAAAAGTAACCATTTGGCTTTCTCGGAGAATCCAAAGCAACACGAGATTTGTGAAATCCGGAGAGTTTAATTGGAATTAATCAAACCTTAACTAAGCTCTTAGTTGGTGTTCCTTGCAGGTTGTAGCTCTCTGTTGTGTCTTTCTTTGCTCTTGGGTTCTTTGTGTCCCCGAGCCTCCTGTGTGCCACTGGTTTTGTCTTCTCTTTTAACTTCCTTTGTTGGCTTGAATCTCTTTGAGACTCGGACCTCCCTTCTCTCTCTCTCATCTTTCCCCTCTGTTGGGACCCCTCCGTGTTTGGGTTTTCTTGTTAAGAACCCGGCTCGGGTTGGTGTTTCTAACCTCTTTGGTCTCTTCAAGCCACGCTTGGCTTTGCTTCTTTGGACCTCCTGTGGACCTCTCCGCCCTCTCGGAACCTCTGAGTTCTCTTGGGCGCTCGAGTTCCTCTGGACCTCCAGTGCCCCTTTGGGACCTTTCTAGACCTCCTCGTGGCTATTTGGACCTCCCTTGTGTTCAAATAGACCTCCCTTTGTCCTACTGAGACCTTTTTGTGTCCTCTGGGACCTCCTCCGTGTCCTTTAAGACCTCCCTTGTTGAGATCTGGCGCTCAGACCTCCCTTGTTGAGATCTAGCCGCTCAGACCTCCCTTGTTGAGATCTGGCCGCTCAGACCTCCCTTGTTGAGATCTAGCCGCTCAGACCTCCCTTGTTGAGATCTGGCTGCTCAGACCTCCCTTGTTGAGATCTGGCCGCTCGACCTCCCTTGTTGAGATCTGGCCGCTCAGACCTCCCTTGTTGAGATCGGCCGCTCAGACCTCCCTTGTTGAGATCTAGCCGCTCAGACCTCCCTTGTTGAGATCTAGCCATTCAGTCCTCCCTTAGTGGGATCCAAAGGTCCGAGACCTCCTTAGCGCTTGGACCCTCTTTGACTCTTGTGGTCATGACGCTTAAGGCCTTGCCTTCCTCATCTAAGGATTGTCCGATGTTGTTGGATGGCTCGATCCTCGTAGCGTTCCTTGATCCGAACGTTCCTTTCCTTTTGGACCACCGGTTCCAATCGAGCAGCTCGGCTTTCTTTGCGCGTTTTCCTTTGTTCCCTAGGACCTCTTCTGGTCATTTTGCAAAGACCTCCTCCTCGGCCCTTGCTGGTCTTTTGTAAAGACCACCCTCCTAACCTTGAATATTCCTGTTGGTCAGGACCTTCCCTGCACCCTTTGATATGGACCGTTGAGGTCCCCCCCCTTTTGAAATCCTGACCCGTAGACCTCCCTCGTGCAGGTCCGAGTGTCAGGGCCTCCTCGTTGTGAGCCTTGAGGACCTCTTGTCCAGAACCTCCTCTTAAGTCCTTGGACCTCCTGTCCAGGACCTCCCCCTCTGTCTTGGACCTCTTGCCCAGGACCTCACAGTGGTCTTTGGCGGGAATGACCCTTGCGGTGGGGCCACCTCTTTGACCAGTGGTGCACCCTTTTGGTGGCCCCACTTGCCACCTCTCTTCACTCTGTAATTATTGCTCACGCCTCGAACTCATGCGCATTTAATAGGTGTCGGGTCACATTAAATGCAGGTCCCATCTGAGTACTTTATTTCAATTCTTTTGGGCAAGCCCCGCCCAAGTAGTCCCGATTGCCAACACGTCTCTAGGTTTCCTTGTGGTGCACACCACCAACCCGGCTATATATAGCACAGGAGGGCGAACCTTTGTAAACTTTTGCTCATTTCTTCCTTCCTCGCCCCTCTGCTCGGTTCTTCCTCATAAGACCTTCCCAGGAGCTCTTTGAGGCTGTGTTAAGCCTTTTGGTTTTCCTTTTTGGCTGAGTGGGTTTGAGTTCCTTTTTGGTTCTTTTAAAGTTCTCGGGCTTAGTGTGGTTTTGCTTATCGGGTTTCTTGCGAACGTGTAGATCACGAGTTCGAGGAGATCTTGGACCCAGCTCTTGCTGCAGAAGGCTCTCCACTGCTTGACCAAGGCAAGCCACAGACCTTCCTTTGATCATTTTGAACCTAGTTTCACAAATGTATTTCGGTTTTACTTTATCATGCATGGCTACTTGCTGTTATGCCTCCTTATACCGTGTCTCCATCATGTTGTCATGTTCACCTTGTGAGCCTTAGGGTGGATAATTTAGTTGGTGTTCTTTGTTACTTGCCAACACGGGGGCCGTAGTCTTATATAGCCTTGCTTAGAAAACGTGGTTGAACGTGGTTGGTGCCATTGTTGAGCGACTATGGCGGGATGCCTAAGCCGTGTTGACTATAGTCTTGAGACCACTTGGCTAAAAGTTGTTGTGCCAAGGCCGGGTGGTCTTTTGGCATGGGTTAATACAAATTGTTTCTTTGAGGCAAGAAGGCGAGGAGTGAGTAGTGGGTCTTGTGCACACTTTGGTTGTGAAGTCTTGCCTTAGCACAATTAAGGACTTTACTTTGTGTCTGTTGAATCGAGCCAATAGTGCAACCACAAGATCATTTTATGGGAATAGTGCAGGCTGAATAATTAGCAATGAGATGGCTTGGGGCTGTTGTGGTTGGCGTGTGATTCGTTGGCGCAAGAGGGCACCCAGAACCTGTGTGGATTTCTAGACCACAGAGGGAATTCTGAAACCTTAGCGGGCAGCCCAAGTCGGGTTCAAAGCTTTGTAAAGGCCTTGCCAAGACTCTCTAGACTGCTCACCTTAGGAAGTGAGCAAGGGTGGTGGAACCTATCCCGCTAGAGAGATCGTGGATTGTGGGTAAAGTTGTACACCTCTGCAGAGTGTAAAGATCTATTCGAATAGCCAAGTCCTTGGTCATGGACATGCTCAGTGAAAATGGTGCAAGGGGTAGTGGTTTGAAAAGTTTGTGTCATTGGGCACTCTGTTGAGATGCCTTAGCTTTGCCTCGAAGAGACCTTGGCGGCTCGGAGGGGTCGGGGTTGGCTCGGGTAGTGGTCGAGGGTAGCTCGAACCTCTTAGTGGGTGCTCTTGAGTGGTTTTTGGGTGAGGACTGCCATCTGGTGCGACAAACCTCCCCCATTTTCGGTTGTGGATGTGAGCTGGTGCTCACTCCACTTTTTCAACTTCAATCTATCATATATTGTAGTTTTTACTCTGCTGTCTTTTCAATCTATTACTGTTATTATTGTCAACCTTGTGTAACATCCCAAGTGTATAAATAGGGTTATTCAAGTATGATTATATGTGTAGAAATTAAAACTTTTTCTCACATCTTGAAAAACCCTAAAATCTCATGTGATTCGTGTCCAAGAGTTGTGTAATCTAAAAACACAAAGCTCTTGTTGACCAAAAGTCAAATTCATATTCCAATTATCTCAAATTTTGTGCCAAACAATTGGAAAGTATTTTCCTTGGTCCTAAAACTGAGGTGGGACCCCTCTGAAAAACATCACCAGTGGTAAAACTAGTTTGATAAATTTTGGAGGTAAAACAATCCTTTATATAACCTTAATGAATTTCCTGAGAAAAATGCCTTGCATAATAACCTCTGAGAAATTTATGTAAGGTTAGTTATGTTGTCAGCAAGCTCCTGTAAAAATTTTATGAATTTTGGAGCTGAAATGCTATCCCAAACAATTTTGCAAAGTCTCAGCTGTTAGAAACTAAAAACTAAAAGCCTACACTGTTCCTTGGGCTAGCCTTATTCAAAGATGGTCCAGCCCAACCGTGTCTGCACCCCAGCAGACCTCCCTCTCCACCTTGATGAGGTCGCAGCCGTTGGATGTACATCCAACCGCCACGACCTCCTCCCAGTGTCATGACCTCCCCTCGCGCCTAAACCACCCTGGACCTCCCCTTCGAGGTCCTCTTGACCACGTGGACCTCCTCGGGTCAACGTGAGCGCCAGACCTCCCCCGCGGTCAAAACCACTAAGACCTCCCTTTGCACTTAGTTGAGGTCGTAGCCGTTGGATTTACATCCAACAGCCACGACCTCCTCCTCAAACGTTCTCAGATATGACCTCCCCTGTGTGTTAAACCTCAACGACCTCCCTTTTGTCTCGTGCGCACCAGACCTCCCCCGCACGTGAGGTCGTAGCCCTTAGATCTAAATCTAAAGGCCATGACCTCCCTTGTGCGTTGCGCAAGGCCATGACCTCCCCCTCATGTCTTTTGTTCGCGTGTGGTTAAGACCTCACAGGAGGTCCGCACCGTTGGATTGAAATCCAACGCTTTGGACCTCCTGTCCCTTTTCCCACGTGCGCTTGCACATTAAGGAGATCGGAGGGCCACGACCTCCCCACCCTTGATCGTGTGGCTGGGACCTCCTCCCAGCCACTTAAAACATAATGGTTCAAAACTCTCATCCGATGGTTAGGACCTCCCTCAAGTCCTATCCAACGGCCATAAAGACCTCCCCTGTTCTTCTCCTTCCTCTGGCGCGCGGGCAAGCTCTGAACAGCGAAATTAATGCATTTCTGACCTTAGGGTACATCTCAACAGCTCTTTGCTGACCCGCATTTAATGCAGGTCAGCTTTTTAGCCTCTCAGGTCAAGCTCAAGCCTGCCCCCTTGTCAACCTCGTGTCCTTGCCACCCCATGGACCAACCCGTGGGCTAAGCTCACCATGAAGCTTAGCCCCAGCTCATCACCTTCACTCAGGTTATAAAGTATCCCTTGGGAGCCTCGCTTGGCTTCCTTTGCACACAATTGACCTCAGCCTTGCACTTTGTGCGTGGCTGAGCTCTCCTCCCTCACTCACCTCCTCACTGGTGGCTGCCATTGTTGAGTCCTTGGAGCTCCTCAGTGGCACAAGAAATTCCAGTGGCTCCCTTTTCGGTCCTTGCTTACTTGTGCTCCCCAAACCTCCAAGAAGTAGCCCTAACTTACCTTGTTTGGGCAATTTTTCAGAGGTGGGCAACAAGGAGCTTGGAGCTGGAGCTTGGGCCGTGGAGCACCTGTCTTCCCCAACTCCGGTCAACACCTCCACGACCTCCCCAGCACCTTAGGACCACCAGGTAAACCTCCTGTTAGTCCTTTAGATGCTGGCACCCGCATGAATGATTTTGCGGAGCTTTTCTTGGCACCAGCTTGAATGTCGCGCGGAGCTGCTTTTTGCATTTTTGGGTTTTGGCCGTGCTGGTCATCTTGTCCTCTCCGGCTCGCCGGCGATCAAAGCCACCGTCGCCGTCGAGAGGAGGTCCACTGGGTGCACAACGTTATTGTGCACTCAGTGGTACCATTGGACCTCACCGGCGAGCTCTACATCGCCGGCGAGGGTCACTTTTTCACGCTCGGGATTTTGTCGGACGTCCCGAGTGTGTTATTGTCGTTTTTAGGACATGGATTCGCCGTTTTAAATGCCCAATCATCGCAATCATTGGCGTCTTAACTGCCATTAACCTTGTCCCTTTTTGGCGCATTAAAACCCTCTCGCGAACCTCCTCGCGGTCCCGCCAAGCATTTATCTCATGTCCAAAGCACGCGGCTTGTGGAGGTGCAGGGCGTCCGGACCTCCTCGAGGAGATCTGGGCGTCCAAGACCTCCTTGCGATCATGGCCGTCCAGACCTCCTCGAGGTGCAGTGGCGTTGAGACCTCCTCTGGGACCTCCTCGAGGTCATCTCACCGTTAAGGACCTCCCCTTTAGATCTGGTCCGTTCCGGACCTCCCTTCCATGTTGTGGTCTGTTGGATCTCCCATCTCCGGCCACGACCTCCCCCTCACCTCGCGCATGTGCGTGGTTAGGAGGTCCAGGACCTCTGGACCTCACATGTGCGTGTGTGTTGTCCTCTGGGGAGGTCTGAGCCGTTAGATCTGTGATCTGTGGCTCACGACCTCCCATGTCTTTGTGAATTTTCTTAGGATTTCCAGAAAAGTCTTAATAATAAACAGAATAAGGTATAGACTTTAGAATTTCATATCTCTTTCATTTTAATTCCAAATGAGGTCATTCAAATTGTGTTAGCTCTGTTTTGAACTTGACTTTAATCCAAAAATGATTGTAAGTTGAGTTCAACCCCAGAGCACAGTCAGCCACTAGGTTTTAAAACTCCCTTTTTAAATATACATTCAAATTAATGCTTAATTTGTAAAAATACAAAACTAATGCTCTATGGGTTCTTTTTGAGTGAGACCAACTTTGTGGGTTTCCTCTATTAATGAGCTCACTAAGAAAATTAGTTTTGAGCTGGTGGCTGTTATAAAAAGGAGGACTTGTGCATTATAATTTTGTTCAAGTTCTTGTTTTTGAAAAATTATAGAAAGTGCAATATAGCTCCAAATGAGATGAACTCAATTGTGTTATTCATCTCATGAGGTGCTGGTTTCACAGTAAAAATCTCAGCCTCACCACTTTTCTAGAAAATGTTGCCTCATAATTAAATTAGTGAATAGTGCAGTTTGGTATTTTAGGGGCTGAGCAGATTTGTTTTGCTCATAACTTTTGCATTGAGAATCCAAATCAATTGGTTCTTGTTGCTAAATTCCCTAAAAATCACCCTCTCACTGCTGTAGAAATTTCAGAGGAGTTGGAGTTCGTTTGCTGTGCTGTCTTTATTGTTTTTCGTCGTTCTTATCGGTTCTTTATCGCTTTTCCGTTAGGTTTCGACATTTGTGGTGATCCCGAGAGTGACCCCCTGCCACAATTTGAGCAACATCAACAAGGCAAGCAGTTTGACCATTCCCATCATGTCCCATTACTTTAAAGCTTAATACTTTGTTTTACTTCTATGTATGCATGCTACTTTGTGTTAAATATCGTTAGCTTTCCTATAGTTGCATAATCTGTAGGAATTGTTATCCTCTACTACCAATGAGCCTAGGTTATTCGCTGTGGTTTGATCTCGTTGGATGAGCTCTTATCACTTAGTAGTTGCGTTTAATACTGCTTAGACATGCTTAGTTATCGGTAGTAATGGGCGATCATCGACTTAGTCGATGATCTTGATCACTCAAAACTGATTATTACTCCTTTATGTCCAGCACTTGTGCTTCGATTAATTTGTAAAACAAAAATCTGAAAATAAAAGATTGATTTAGACTTGGGCATATTGGATGGATGGTGCGGTTTTTGGAATGTGGTGGTATGCCTGGGTCCCTAAGGACCGAGTACTTGGGTCACTAAGCCAAGCGCTTTTATGCTAACCACACGAGGGGATATGGGACCTCTCTTGACTAAGTACTTTGGGAGGTGTTAATTATGAGCTGGTTGGTGGGTATGTTTTAATAAAATCTGTGTGTGTGGTGTTGGGAGGGAGCATTGGCGCACCCGGTTAGGCTGTCTAATGTGTCTTGTCCCGTGGAGTTCTTGCTCGTAATTAGCATCGTCCATTGGAAATGTCTCGTAGGACTTAGCCGTGCCGGCACACCAAAGGTAGTGTGCCTAAAGGAAAGGCGGTCTGGCGTGTGGGTACATTGGTACACCCCTGCAGGGATAAAACTATTCGAATAGCCTCGTCCTAGGTTATGGACATGCTTGGTAAGGTCGTTCAAGACTAGTCTCAACCATTTAATTAAAACTTGATGGGTTGGTATGAATGGGTGTTCATGCTATTGTTCTGGTGACTTGGGTTAGTCACTTCCAGGATTGTTCTTGTTGTTGTTATTATGCTACTATCGCGTTGTTATTTCAACAATTAAAAATGCTTTGTCAAATTGCCTTCAATCTATTATGTTATTGCAAAAGAATCTTGCTTTATGCTAAAATGAGTCCAAAGCCTCATCCACTTAAATAAAGCTTGCATGTAGCTAAATTATAGTTCTGTTATCTTACACGTAAGTCTTGCGGAGTACTTTATGTACTCATCTGCCCGGGGTTGTGGCATTTTTGTTGTTTTGTTGCAGAGGAGGAAGGTGAGCTCCAAGAGCCTCACTTTTGCGCTATGTGTTGCAGCTTCTTCGACGACTAGCTTGGCGGTCCGGTCGGTTGCCTTGTGGGCTAAAGGCACACTGATTGGCTTTGTGTTATAGCCATCTTTATGGCACTTTTGCTTCCGCTGTTATCTTTTTGTATTTTGTTGCTATTTGGCCTAAGGGCCTCTCTTTTGTAATAGCTATTCCATATTAATGTTAACTTCTGGTTTGTTGCTTATGTACTATGTGTTGTATGGAATTGATACATTCTTTTGTTGTGAGGTATGTATACTGCATTCTGGGGAGTATACATCTCTCGAGGCCGGGTTTATTTGGTTGATAATACTAGGGTCAATTGGATGACTAAGTATTATGAGCCTAATAAATATCGGGGTCTCACAAGAGTTGGTATCAGAGCCATTCAGACCGTAGTAACGCAAGCTTGGTCGTCTTTAGGATATTTTGGAAAACTTACTTTCAAAATATAAATGAGTTTTGAAAGCTTAAGTAATTCTCAGATTTTACTCCTCATCTATCTTAGCTTCTCTTCTCATCCTACTCTAAATTGAGTTTTAAATGATGATTTCCTCTTCTTCCTTCAAAAGGATTAGTTGTTATCGATTAATGGGGTTTTGGGAACTAATGAGTTTGGCAAATTGAAGTGTTAGCTGCCCTTTACAAGGTTTTGAAGCTTCTGAAGTTCAAGATTTCGCCTAGGAGGCTTGGATGCAAAATCTGGACAGCGACCATTCAATTTCCGGACAGCAAGCTCAAAGGTTCTAAATAGGGTAGAAAATGAGAGATTAATTAACTAAAACTTGTGGGAATAAAAGGGTAAGGTGTGATACTAGTTAGCTAAGTACCTAACACTTATTTCGCTGCATTAACCTTGCTCTCTAATAGTTTTAGCTCTCACCTTACAATCTGATTTTTAATCTTCTTGCTCAATTACTCGTTCATTCAATACGGGTTAGTTGAGTTGAGAAGTTGAGCCTTGCTTTTGGTGTTTCTTGGCTGTTTTTAGAGTCTTTTAGAAGCTTTTAAAGTTTAAGTAACTGCTGTTTTGGCTTTCGTTTGGGGTGATATTCCATTCCCCTAGACGTTAGCTTGCTTTCTTTAAGGCTTGGTTTTCGGGTCTAGTTGCTAACCAAGAGTTCATTGTAACAGGATGGCGGGCCTTTTCGTAGCGGCCAAGGCAGCAACTGGTCCGGACGAGGAGCTTCCTCCTCCTCCAACCATGGCGAGGTTCTTCTTGGATCGGCGCAACCCGCGGATGACGAGAGAGTTCTCTTGGGCGTCATCGCGCATAACCTGCTTGCACTTTCCGGAGCTTGAGTTTGGACAAGGAATGCCCATCGGCCAGCGTGGAGGACTCGCGGAGTTTCTTCGTACTCAGCCCCTACCTTTTCTCGGTCCGAGGACCCTTTGGATGCGGACGATTGGCTTCGTCTGGTGGGCGTAAGCCGCATTCTTGCAGATGCAGAGAGCACGAGAAGGCGCTGTTCGCATCGCACCACCGGAGGAGGTGCAGACTTTGTCTGGTGGGAGAGCTATCTCGCCATGCAGCCGTGGACCACACCGTCTCTTGGGAGGAGTTTCGTCTTGCCTTCCGTCGGGCTCACATCCTGCCCGGCTTGATGGAGATCAAGAAGCGGGGAGTTTCTTCTTGCTCAAGCAAGGCGTAGCTCGATCATGGAGTATGTATCTGAGTTCAACCATCTAGCTCGTTATGCTCCACGAGGATGTGGCCCGATATGGCCAAGGTGCCAAGTTCAGCGTGGCTTGTCCGAGGAGGTGAAGGACAAGCTATCCATTGTCGACTTTCTGATTTTCAGTCCTTGGTCGACAAGGCCATCGTCGTGAGCATGCGGCTCGAGCTTATGGACTCATAGCGCAAGTGGGAGGCCCATAAGTCATCTAGGGCCGATTCCTCCGTCCCGCTTGGCGATCTCGAAGTACCGAGTCTCATTCTTGGCGCCCCGAGGTCACTTGCCCTGTTCCTCGTCCTTCGCAGTCGTGTCGAGCACGTGCACTGCGAAGTCGTGAGCGGCCCCGCAACCAGTGCGGGGTCACATGCTTCTCATGCAACGAAGGGGCATTATGCGAACCAATGCCCTAAGAAGGCGAGGAGCGACCCTCGTCCTAATGGAGGGCGCGCGAGTTGGAGCATCTCGGGACCAGAAGATCGTCCGGCTACCCAAGGCGTGGGTAGTGGTCGCGTCAACGCCATCACCGCAGAGGAGGCTCGGGAGGCACCCGGCGTCGTGCTAGGTACACTTTACTGTTAACTCTCACCTCGCTCTTCGTCTTGTTTGATTCAGAGCATCACATTCCTTTGTTTACGAGTCTTTTTCTTTCTTTGTTGGAGAGCTTCTTTTCTCTCCATTGTCAGTCCCGCTACTCATTCGCTCTCCTGGTTCGGAGTTGAGAGCTGAATCTGAGTGTAGGGATGTCCCTATCGAGATCGAAGGCGTAGGGTTCTTAGCGAACCTTATCCTTCTCCATTCAGCGAGCCTTGATGTGATTCTTGGTATGGATTGGTTGTCTCAGCACATGGGACAGATCGATTGCGCCAAGAAGCTCATCTCTCTATCTAGTCCCTCCGGCGAGCAGGTTCGCTTCTCGCCGAAGCTGCTCGGTCCTCATCTCTTCGCACTTGAAGCGAAGCCCGCTCTTGATATTAGCGAAGTCCCTACAGTCTGTGACTTTGTTGATGTCTTTCCTGCAGATCTTCCAGGGATGCCACCCGTTCGAGACCTCGAGTTTGTCATTGAGTTGGCTCCCGGTACCGCCCCTATCTCCAAGAGGCCTTATCGGATGCCACCGAACGAGTTGGTAGAGTTGAAGAAGCAGTTAAGTGAGCTGCAAGAGAAGGGTTTCATTCGCCCTAGCTCATCTCCGTGGGGTTGTCCGGCTATCTTCGTTAAGAAGAAGGATTTGGTACTACGCATGTCGTCGATTATCGTCCACTTAATGAAGTGATGATGAGAACAAGTATCAATTGCCCGCATTGGCGATCTCTTCGATCAATTAACTGGAGCTCGAGTCTTCTCCAAGATTGATCTGAGAGTGGGGTATCATCAGGTTCGTATTCGGCCTGAGGATATTCCCAAGACGGCGTTCTCCACTCGCTACGGCTTGTATGAGTACACCGTCATGTCATTCGGCTTAACCAATGCTCCTGCCTTGTTCATGAACCTCATGAATTCGGTATTCATGGAGTATTTAGATAAGTTTGTCGTTGTCTTCATCGATGATATTCTTATCTACTCCAAGAACGATGAAGAACATGCCGAGCATCTCAAGCTTGTGTTAGGCAAGCTGCGTGAGCACCAGCTGTACGCGAAGTTCAGCAAGTGCGCATTCTGGTTGAAGGAAGTGGCTTTCTTAGGCCATATTCTTTCAGCAGAGGCGAGCCGTTGATCCTAACAAGGTCGGCGATGTTCTTTCATGGAGTCGACTGCTTGGTCACCGATGTGCGGAGTTTTCTCGGTTTGGCGGGATATTATCGCCGCTTTATCGAGAATTTCTCCAAGATCATGGCCGATGTGAGGAGTTGCTCAAGAAGGACAAGAAGTTCGTGTGTATGCGGTGAGTGTGAGGAAAGTTTCCAAATACTCAAAAAGTGTTTGACCACCGCTCTGTTCTTGTTCTTCACGATATCCATCGAAGCTTCGATATCTTTTGCGATGCTTCTCGTCGAGGCCTCGGTTGTGTCCTTATGCAAGAAGGCAAGGTAGTGGCCTATGCATCAAGGCAATTGAGACCTCATGAACTCAACTACCCTACTCATGATTTGGAGTTGGCTTCGTGATTCATGCACTTAAGATTTGGCGACATTACCTAATCGGTGTCGTTGTGAGGTGTATTCGGATCACAAGAGCCTAAAGTATTTGTTCACCCAACCCGACTGAACCTCGGGCAAAGGAGATGGTTGGAGTTGATCAAGGATTATGACATGGGTATTCACTACCATCCGGGCAAGGCTAATGTCGATTCTTAGATGCGCTTAGTCATAAGCGCATTGTAATGCCTTAGTGCTCAAGGAGCATTCGCCCTCTCTTCTCGAAGCATTCCAGCGTCTCAACTTGGAGATAGTTGAGCATGGATCTCTCGCTGCCATGGTTGTGCAACCAACCTTGGTGGATCGGATCAAGTCCGCTCGTGATCGGTTTGGGAGTGGGCCACATCAAGGCAAATGTCAAGGCCGGAACGACCAAGTGCTTTTACGAGGATGAGCATGGTGTTGTGAGGTTTGGGCAGCGCCTTGTGGTTCCAAAGGACCTAGAGTTGCGAATTTGATCCTCCATGAAGCCCATGATTCGCCATTATCCATTCATCCGGGGCCACAAAGATGTATCGGGATCTCCGCCAGAGATTTTGGTGGACCCGAATGAAGAGGGAGATTGCGAGTTCGTTCTTAGAGTCGCGACGTATGTCGTCGATGTCAAGGCGAACATCGGCGTCAGCGGATCGCTTGACCTTTGCCAATTCTGAGTGGAAGTGGGATTCGATCGAATGGATTTCATCACGGTCTACCCACATCCTCAAGAAGAATGATGCCATTTGGGTCGTCATCGATCGATTGACTAAGGTGGCACATTTCCTTCCCGTCAAGACTGACCTTCGGGTAGGTCTTTTGGCGGAGCTCTACATCGCCCGCATCGTGAGTTTGCACGGTGTGCCAAAGACGATTGTGTCGGATCGAGGATCCATTTTCACGTCTCGTTTTTGGCATAGCTTGCAAGAGGCTATGGGCACCCACCTTGCTTTTAGCACAGCATTTCACCCTCAAACTGATGGTCAGACCGAGAGGGTCAACCAAGTTTTGGAGGACATGCTTCGTGCTTGTGTTCTTTCCTATGGGAAGCATTGGGAGAGATGCTTGCCATTCGCCGAGTTTTCTTATAACAACGACTTTCGGGCCGGTCTCGGCATGGCACCTTTTGAGGCCTTATACGGGAGAAAGTGTAGGACCCGTTGAATCTGGTGAGACCGGTGAAAGACCTCTCTTTGGCCCGACTCAATCAATGAGGCCGAGCGCCAAGTCCGGCTTATTCGTGGCGTTTGCGCCTGACTCAATCCAGCAAAAGAGCTATGCGGATCGCCGTCGGCGTGAGTTGCGTTTTGAGCCTAATGACTTTGTTTATCTCAAAGTCTCTCCTTTGAAGGGCCATCAACGTTTGGCGTCAAGGGCAAGTTGGCTCCTCGATATGTCGGTCCTTACCGCGTTATCGAGAAGAAGGAGCTGTTGCCTATAAGTTGGAATTGCCACTGCACTTGAGGGGGTACATGATGTTTTCCATGTGTCCCACTTAAGAAGTGCCTCCGTGTTCCAAGCGAGGAAGCTCCGTTGGAAACCCTCGATGTCGAGAAGATTTGACCTATCGCGAGCACCTGTTCGCGTGCTCGATGAGTCCGAGCGAAGGACAAGGAATAAGACCATCAAGTTCCTTAAAGTTCGATGGTCGAACCATTACGAGGATGAGGCTACTTGGGAAAGAGAAGATCGTCTGCGTGCAGACTATCCATCTTTCTTTACCGAGTGAGCCAAATCTCGGGACGAGATTTTTGTAAGGGGTGGAGATTTTGTAACATCCCAAGTGTGTAAATAGGGTTATTCAAGTATGATTATATGTGTAGAAATTAAAACTTTTTCTCACATCTTGAAAAACCCTAAAATCTCATGTGATTCGTGTCCAAGAGTTGTGTAATCTAAAAACACAAAGCTCTTGTTGACCAAAAGTCAAATTCATATTCCAATTATCTCAAATTTTGTGCCAAACAATTGGAAAGTATTTTCCTTGGTCCTAAAACTGAGGTGGGACCCTCTGAAAAACATCACCAGTGGTAAAACTAGTTTGATAAATTTTGGAGGTAAAACAATCCTTTATATAACCTTAATGAATTTCCTGAGAAAAATGCCTTGCATAATAACCTCTGGGAAATTTATGTAAGGTTAGTTATGTTGTCAGCAAGCTCCTGTAAAAATTTCATGAATTTTGGAGCTGAAATGCTATCCCATACAATTTTGCAAAGTCTCAGCTGTTAGAAACTAAAAACTAAAAGCCTACACTGTTCCTTGGGCTAGCCTTATTCAAAGATGGTCCAGCCCAACCGTGTCTGCACCCCAGCAGACCTCCCTCTCCACCTTGATGAGGTCGCAGCCGTTGGATGTACATCCAACCGCCACGACCTCCTCCCAGTGTCATGACCTCCCCTCGCGCCTAAACCACCCTGGACCTCCCCTTCGAGGTCCTCTTGACCACGTGGACCTCCTCGGGTCAACGTGAGCGCCAGACCTCCCCCGCGGTCAAAACCACTAAGACCTCCCTTTGCACTTAGTTGAGGTCGTAGCCGTTGGATTTACATCCAACAGCCACGACCTCCTCCTCAAACGTTCTCAGATATGACCTCCCCTGTGTGTTAAACCTCAACGACCTCCCTTTTGTCTCGTGCGCACCAGACCTCCCCCGCGCACGTGAGGTCGTAGCCCTTAGATCTAAATCTAAAGGCCATGACCTCCCTTGTGCGTTGCAAGGCCATGACCTCCCCTCATGTCTTTTGTTGGCGTGCAGTTAAGACCTCACAGAGGTCCGCACTGTTGGATTGAAATCAAACGCTTTGGACCTCTGTCCCTTTTCCCACGTCGCTTGCACATTAAGGAGATCGGAGGGCCACGACCTCCCCACCCTTGATCGTGTGGCTGGGACCTCCTCCCAGCCACTTAAAACATAATGGTTCAAAACTCTCATCCGATGGTTAGGACCTCCCTCAAGTCCTATCCAACGGCCATAAAGACCTCCCCTGTTCTTCTCCTTCCTCTGGCGCGCGGGCAAGCTCTAAACAGCGAAATTAATGCGTGTCTTACCTTAGGGTACATCTCAACAGCTCTTTGCTGACCCGCATTTAATGCAGGTCAGCTTTTTAGCCTCTCAGGTCAAGCTCAAGCCTGCCCCCTTGTCAGCCTCGTGTCCTTGCCACCCCATGGACCAACCCGTGGGCTAAGCTCACCATGAAGCTTAGCCCCAGCTCATCACCTTCACTCAGGTTATAAAGTATCCCTTGGGAGCCTCCCTTGGCTTCCTTTGCACACAATTGACCTCAGCCTTGCACTTTGTGCGTGGCTGAGCTCTCCTCCCTCACTCACCTCCTCACTGGTGGCTGCCATTGTTGAGTCCTTGGAGCTCCTCAGTGGCACAAGAAATTCCAGTGGCTCCCTTTTCGGTCCTTGCTTACTTGTGCTCCCCAAACCTCCAAGAAGTAGCCCTAACTTACCTTGTTTGGGCAATTTTTCAGAGGTGGGCAACAAGGAGCTTGGAGCTGGAGCTTGGGCCGTGGAGCACCTGTCTTCCCCAACTCCGGTCAACACCTCCACGACCTCCCCAGCACCTTAGGACCACCAGGTAAACCTCCTGTTAGTCCTTTAGATGCTGGCACCCGCATGAATGATTTTGCGGAGCTTTTCTTGGCACCAGCTTGAATGTCGCGCGGAGCTGCTTTTTGCATTTTCAGGTTTTGGCCGTGCTGGTCATCTTGTCCTCTCCGGCTCGCCGGCGATCAAAGCCGCCGTCGCCGTCGAGAGGAGGTCCACTGGGTGCACAACGTTATTGTGCACTCAGTGGTACCATTGGACCTCACCGGCGAGCTCTACATCACCGGCGAGGGTCACTTTTTCACGCTCGGGATTTTGTCGGACGTCCCGAGCGTGTTATTGTCGTTTTTAGGACATGGATTCGCCGTTTTAAATGCCCAATCATCGCAATCATTGGCGTCTTAACTGCCATTAACCTTGTCCCCTTTTTCGCGCATTAAAACCACTCGCGCGCGGACCTCCTCGCGGTCCCGCGCGCATTTATCTCATGTCCAAAGCGCGTGCGCGCTGGGTCTGGGACGTCCAGACCTCCTCTGAGGAGATCTGGAGCGTCCAAGACCTCCCCTTGCGATCATGGCCGTCCAGACCTCCCTGGAGGTCTGTGACGTTGAGGACCTCCTCTGGGACCTCCTCGAGGTCATCTCACCGTTAAGGACCTCCCCTTTAGATCTGGTCCGTTCCGGACCTCCCTTCCATGTTGTGATCTGTTGGATCTCCCATCTCCGGCCACGACCTCCCCCTCACCTCGCGCATGTGCGTGGTTAGGAGGTCCAGGACCTCTGGACCTCACATGTGCGTGTGTGTTGTCCTTTGGGGAGGTCTGAGCCGTTAGATCTGTGATCTGTGGCTCACGACCTCCCATGTCTTTGTGAATTTTCTTAGGATTTCGAAAAAGTCTTAATAATAAGCGAGAATAAGGTATAGACTTTAGAATTTCATATCTCTTTCATTTTAATTCCAAATGAGGTCATTCAAATTGTGTTAGCTCTGTTTTGAACTTGACTTTAATCCAAAAATGATTGTAAGTTGAGTTCAACCCCAGAGCACAGTCAGCCACTAGGTTTTAAAACTCCCTTTTTAAATATACATTCAAATTAATGCTTAATTTGTAAAAATACAAAACTAATGCTCTATGGGTTCTTTTTGAGTGAGACCAACTTTGTGGGTTTCCTCTATTAATGAGCTCACTAAGAAAATTAGTTTTGAGCTGGTGGCTGTTATAAAAAGGAGGACTTGTGCATTATAATTTTGTTCAAGTTCTTGTTTTTGAAAAATTATAGAAAGTGCAATATAGCTCCAAATGAGATGAACTCAATTGTGTTATTCATCTCATGAGGTGCTGGTTTCTGATAAAAATCTCAGCCTCACCACTTTTCTAGAAAATGTTGCCTCATAATTAAATTAGTGAATAGTGCAGTTTGGTATTTTAGGGGCTGAGCAGATTTGTTTTGCTCATAACTTTTGCATTGAGGATCCAAATCATTGGCTCTTGTTGCTAAATTCCCTAAAAATCACCCTCTCACTGCTGTAGAAATTTCAGAGGAGTTGGAGTTCGTTTGCTGTGCTGTCTTTATTGTTTTTCGTCGTTCTTATCGGTTCTTTATCGCTTTTCCGTTAGGTTTCGACATTTGTGGTGATCCCGAGAGTGACCCCCTGCCACAATTTGAGCAACATCAACAAGGCAAGCAGTTTGACCATTCCCATCATGTCCCATTACTTTAAAGCTTAATACTTTGTTTTACTTCTATGTATGCATGCTACTTTGTGTTAAATATCGTTAGCTTTCCTATAGTTGCATAATCTGTAGGAATTGTTATCCTCTACTACCAATGAGCCTAGGTTATTCGCTGCGGTTTGAGCTCGTTGGATGAGCTCTTATCACTTAGTAGTTGCGTTTAATACTGCTTAGACATGCTTAGTTATCGGTAGTAATGGGCGATCATCGACTTAGTCGATGATCTTGATCACTCAAAACTGATTATTACTCCTTTATGTCCAGCACTTGTGCTTCGATTAATTGTAAAACAAAAATCTGAAAATAAAAGATTGATTTAGACTTGGGCATATTGGATGGATGGTGCGGTTTTGGAATGTGGTGGTATGCTGGGTCCCTAAGGACCGAGTACTTGGGTCACTAAGCCAAAGCGCTTTTGCGTGCTAACCACACGAGGGGATATGGGACCTCTCTTGACTAAGTACTTTGGGAGGTGTTAATTATGAGCTGGTTGGTGGGTATGTTTTAATAAAATCTGTGTGTGTGGTGTTGGGAGGAGCATTGGCGGACCGGTTAGGCTGTCTAATGTGTCTTGTCCCGTGGGTTGCGGCTCGTAATTAGCATCGTCCATTGGAAATGTCTCGTAGGACTTAGCCGTGCGGCACACCAAAGGTAGTGTGCCTAAAGGAAAGGCGATGCTGGCGTGTGGGTACATTGGTACACCCTGCAGGATAAAACTATTGAATAGCCTCGTCCTAGGTTATGGACATGCTTGGTAAGGTCGTTCAAGACTAGTCTCAACCATTTAATTAAAACTTGATGGGTTGGTATGAATGGGTGTTCATGCTATTGTTACGGTGACTTGGGTTAGTCACTTCGGTGATTGTTCTTGTTGTTGTTATTATGCTACTATCGCGTTGTTATTTCAACAATTAAAATGCTTTGTCAAATTGCCTTCAATCTATTATGTTATTGCAAAAGAATCTTGCTTTATGCTAAAATGAGTCCAAAGCCTCATCCACTTAAATAAAGCTTGCATGTAGCTAAATTATAGTTACATTATCTTACGTAAGTCTTGCGGAGTACTTTATGTACTCATCTGCCCGGGTTGTGGCATTTTTGTTGTTTTGTTGCGGAGAGAGGAAGGTGAGCTCCAAGAGCCTCACTTTTGCGCTATGTGTTGCAGCTTCTTGACGACTAGCTTGGCGGTCCGGTCGGTTGCCTTGTGGGCTAAAGGCACACTGATTGGCTTTGTGTTATAGCCATCTTTATGGCACTTTTGCTTCATTGTTATCTTTTTGTATTTTGTTGCTATTTGGCCTAAGGGCCTCTCTTTTGTAATAGCTATTCCATATTAATGTTAACTTCGGTTTGTTGCTTATGTACTATGTGTTGTATGGAATTGATACATTCTTTTGTTGTGAGGTATGTATACTGCATTCTGGGGAGTATACATCTCTCGAGGACGGGTTTATTTGGTTGATAATACTAGGGTCAATTGGATGACTAAGTATTATGAGCCTAATAAATATCGGGGTCTCACACCTTGGCTTTATGCAAACTAACTATACAGCTCTCCATTGGTAAGTCCTTGCATGAATATTATTGCATCTTTGCTCCCTGTGACTTGCTGAGTACATTCCAAGTACTCATGGCTTAAGCCCTGTGTCAAAGCAGATTATGAAGATGATCAAGTGCAGGGCAGTGCAGACCTCTTCGAGGAGGAGTTCTTCGATGACTAAGATGCCTAGGACGTCCTCCACCCGACAGCCTGTGGTGCTTGTTGGATGGCTTTTGCGTGTTTTGGTGTTCGAGCCCTAGAGCTCCTGTTTGCCAGTTGTAAGTCCTCGTTGGTTTTGTAAGCCCTGTGGCAAACCTCTTGTTAACAAGCTTGACCTTAAGGTCTGTTTTATAAAGTTTAATTTATGCCTTCATCTTTGTTTGACCTCGTGGTTGTGGTATTGGTTGGTGTTCTTGTGCGAGCTAGCTCTGTTGTCCAGGGACTAGCTCGGATGCAGGCGGGAGACCACCAGGAGGTCCTCACGGACTTAGCTTTGGGAGGTCTGCGGGACCTCTCTTAGTGATGTGCTGGAGGTGCTCTGAGGCGAGTGGCGGCCACGACCTCCAGGAGGTCCTCAAGACCTCTGGGAGGTCGATGGTGAACCAAGACCTCCAGGTGGTCCGCGAGACCTCTGGGAGGTCTGTGACAGCCTCCTCGGTACAGCTCCCTCACGGTGCTACCACGTTTTCATGATAACCCATGCAAAAAAAAAATGGTCCTCCGGACCTCTTGCAGTACATCACGGGGTGGGTCGTCACATTAACCAAGTACCAGCCGCTCATCTATAGACAAAAGACAAGGTAAGTAAGCAACTAATCTTGGAAAGTCAACAGGAAGTTGGGTAAGAATTGATACTAAGAAGGATAAGAAGTAAAAGATAGCATACTTAAATTTTTAGAAATTAATTATGTTAATATAATTTCACAGAAACTCACTAATGATAACGACCATGCTAATTCTAACCTATAGGCAAACGTATGCTCTGATACCAACGCTGTAAGGACCCTCAAATATTGGAAATGTGCCGAATTAAAATTATACTGGTAGCATAATTCTTAATTAAGGAACAGTTCAATTCCCTCATTAAAAATCATACTAGAAGCATAATAATAACAAGTAACAATTCCAATATTCGGGTTCAGGATATATGAATCACAATAGTTCGAGTTTAAGACTATTGCACATATATCATAACAACATTGTATCATACATACAAGGCATTCATTACATAATAATACATAACATGTTACAATTCGGTTTGGAAATCTACAACACCAAGTGACCTTGGGCCACAACAAAAGTTAGCAGCGGAAACAAAACTAAACAACAAAAGACCACCAATGGCCCCATCACCCACAGGCTCCCCTTCTGGTTACATGAGAAGCATGTGACCCCGGCAGCCGGGTTATGGGGGTCGCTCTCTGACTTCGCAGTGCGTGGTGAGACACGGCCTGCGATGGACGAGGAACAGGGGCAAGTGACCTCGGGGGCGCCGAAGAATGAGACTGGTACCCCTGAGACTGCCCGAAGCGGGGACGGGAGGAACTGGCCCTAGATGACTTATGGGCCTCCCACTTGCGCTTGCGGGAGTCCATAAGCTCTCGAGCCGCATGCTCAGCGACGATGGCCTTGTCGACCAAGGACTGAAAATCAGGAAAGTCGACAATGGATAGCTTGTCCTTCAGCTCCTCGGACAAGCCACGCCTGAACTTGGCCTGCTTAGCCATATCAGTGGCCACATCCTCAGGAGCATAATGAGCCAGATGGTTAAACTCGTATACATACTCCATGACTGAGCCACGCCCTTGCTTGGCGCAAGAAACTCCCCGCTTCTTGATCTCCATCAAGCCGGCGAGGATGTGAGCCGACGGAAGGCCGTCTGAAACTCCTCCCAAGAGGCGGTGTGGTCTCACGGGCTGCATGGCGAGATAGCTCTCCCACCAAGACAAAGCTGCACCCTCAAGGCGGTGCGATCACGAACAGCGCCTTCTCGTGCTCCTCGCATGCGCGATCTGGCTTCGCTCCACGAGCAAAGCCAATCGTCCGCATCCAGGGGTCCTCAAACCGAGAAAAGGTAGGGGCTGAGTACGAAGAAACTCCGCGAGTCCTCCACGCGGTGATGGGCATTCCCTTGCCCGGATCACGAAGCTCCGGTAAGGCGGTGGTGTTGCGCGATGGCGTCGATAGAACTCTCTGTCATCCGCGCGTTGCGCCGATCTGAAGAAGAACCTCGGCCATGGTCGGGAGGAGGAGAGCTCCTCGTCCGGACCAGTAGCAACCTTGGCCGCTACGAAAAGGTCCGGCCATCCTGTTACAATGAAATTTGGTTAGCAACTAAACCCGAAAAACCAAGCCTTAAGGAAAGCCAAAGCTAACGATTAGGGGAATGGAATATCACCCTAAACGAAAGCCTAAACGGCGAGTAAATCAACTTTAGAAGCTTCTAAAAGACTCTAAAAACAGCCAAGAGATGCCAAAAGCAAGGCTCAACTTCTCAACACAACTAACCCGTATTGAATGAACGAGTAATTGATCGAGAAGATAAAAATCAGATTGTGAGATGAGATCTAAAACTATTAGAGAGCAAGGTTAATGCAGCGAAATAAGTGTTAGATACTTAGCTAACTAGTATCACATCTTACACTTTTATTCCCACAAGTTTTAGTTGATTTAACCTCTCATTTTCTACCTTAATTCCTGACTTGTGCTTGCTGCCCTAAACTTGATTGCTTGCTGTCCTAAATTCCAGATTTGAATTCCATCTCCAAAGACTTCCATTCTTTACCAAAAGACAGCCAAGATGTCAATTTAGAACTCTCACAAGTTCCCCAAAACCCAATTAATCGATAACAACTATTTTGTAGAAGGGAAGAGGAAATCATCTTTTTTAAAACTCAAACTAGAGTGAGATGAGAAGAGAAAGCTAAGATAGGTAAGGAGTAAAATCTGAGAATTACTTAAGCTTTCAAAACTCCTTTATATTTTGAAAATAGGTTTTCAAAATATCCTAAAGACGACCAAGCTTGCGTTACTACGGTCTGGATGGCTCTGATACCAACTTTTGTGAGCACCCGGATTTATTAAGCTCATAATACTTAGTCATCCAATTGACCCTAGTATTATCAACCAAATAAACCCAGTCTCGAGAGATGTATACTTCCCGAATCACGTATACATACCTCACAACAAAAGAATGTATCAATTCCATACAACACATAGTACATAAGCAACAAACCAGAAGTTAATACTAATATGGAATAGCTATTACAAAAGAGGGGCCCTTAGGCCAAATAGCAACAATTCTACAAAGATAACAGCGGAAGCAAAAGTGCCATAAAGATGGCTATAACACAAAGCCAATCAGTGTGCCTTAACCCCTAGGCATCTGACCGGACCGCCAAGCTAGTCGTTGAAGAAGCTGCAACACATAGCACAAAAGTGAGGCTCTTGGAGCTCACCTCCTTCCTCTGCAACAAAAGCAACAAAATGCCACAACCACGGGCAGATGAGTACATAAAGTACTCCGCAAGACTTACGTGTAAGATAACAGAACTATAATTTAGCTACATGCAAGCTTTATTTAAGTGGATGAGGCTTTGGACTCATTTTAGCATAAAGCAAGTTTCATTTGCAATAACATAATAGATTGAAGGCAATTTGGCAAAGCATTTTTAAGTGTTGAAATAACAACGAGATAATAACATAATAACAACACAGGAACATCCTGGAAGTGACTAACCCCATAGCCACCACAACAATAGCATGAATTACCCATTCATGCCAACCATGTCAAATTTTAATTTAAACGGTTGAGTCTAGTTCTTACGGGGCGTTTCCGAGTGTGTCCATAACCTAGGATGAGGCTATTCGAATAGTTTTAACCCTGCAGGGGTGTACCAATGTACCCACATGAGACCGCCTTTCCTTTTGGCACACTACCTTTGGTATGCTGCACGCAGCTAAGTCCTCTGAGACATTTCCAATGGGCGATGCTAATTCGAGCCGCAACCCACGGGGACAAGGACACATTAGACAGCCTAACCGGTCTGCCAATGCTCCCTCCCAACACCACACACACACATTTTATTAAAACATACCCACCAACCAGCTCATAATTAACACCTCCCAAAGTACTTAGTCAAGAGAGGTCCCATATCCCCCTCATGTGGTTAGCACGCAACATTGCTCAGAACGGTGGTGCAAGTAACTCGGTCCTTAATGACTCAGGCATACTACCACATTCCAAAAACCACACCATCCATCCAATATGCCCAAGTCTAAATCAATCCTTTATTTTCAGTTTTTGATTTTATAAATTAATCAAAGCACAAGTGCTGGACATATAGGAGGGAATAATTAGACTTGTGTGATCAAGACTATCGACTAAGTCGATGATCGCCCATTACTACCGATGACTACGCATGTTTAAGCAGTAGGAAACGCAACTACTAAGCGATAAGAGCTCATCCAACGAGCTCAAATCACAGCAAATAACCTAGGCTCATGGGTAGTAGAGGATAAACAATTCCTACAGATTATGCAACTATAGGATTACTAGCGACATTTAACACAAAGTAGCAATGCATACATAGAAGTAAAACAAAGTATTAAGCTTTAAAGTAATGGGACAATGATGGGAAATGATCAAACTTCTTGCCTTGTTGCTGGTCACTTTGTTGCGGAGGGTCACTCTCGGGATCACCACAAATGTCGAAACCTAACGGAAAAGCGATAACGAACCGATAAGAACGACGAAAAACAACAAGGACAGCACAGCAATCGAACTCCAAATTCTCTGAATTTTCTACAGAAGCAAGAGGGTAATTTTTAGGGAATTTAGCAACAAGAACCAATGGATTTGGATTCTTAATGCAAAAGTTATGAGCAAAACAATTCTGCTCAGCCCCTAAAAATACCAAACTGCACTATTTACTAATTTAATTATGAGGCAACATTTTCTAGAAAGGTGGTGATACTGAAATTTTTACTGTGAAACCAGCACCTCATGAGATGAATAACACCATTGAGTTCATCCCATTTGGAGCTATATTGCACTTTCTATAATTTTTCAAAAACAAGAACTTGAACAAAATTATAATGCACAAGTCCTCATTTTTATAACAGCAACATGCTCCAAACTAATTTTCACAGTGAGTTCATTTATAGAGGAAACCCACAAAGTTGGTCTCACTCAAAAATAATCTACAGAGCACTGGTTATGCCTTTTACAAGTTAAGCATCGATTTAAGTGTATATTTTAAAGTTGGTTTTAAAATCTAATGGCAAACTGTGCTCCGGAGCCGAACTCAACTTACAACCATTTTTAGATTAAAGTTAAGTCCAAGACAGAGCTAACACAATTTGAACGACCTCATTTGGATTTAAATTGAAAAAGATATGGAATTCTAAAGTTTATACCTTATTCTATTTATTATTAAGACTTTACTGGAATTCCTAAGAAAATTCACAAGGACATGGGAGGTCGTGAGCCACAGATCACAGATCTAACGGCTCAGACCTCCCAGGTGAGCAACGCACACGCGCTCAGGAGGTCCAGAGGTCCTGGACCTCCTAGCAACTCACATGCGCGAGGTGAGGGGAGGTCGTGGCCGTAGATGGGAGATCCAACGGACCACAACATGGAAGGGAGGTCCGAAATGGACCAGATCTAAAGGGGAGGTCCTCAACGGTGAGATGTCCTCGAGGAGGTCCCAGCGGAGGTCCTCAACGTCCTGAGACCTCGGGGAGAATGCAGGCGGCTCTGATGCGCAAGGAGGTCTTGGGCGCTCAGATCTCCTCGGAGGAGGTCCGGGCGTCCCGAACCAGCAGCGCCTGGCAGCTGGACAAGGATGTCTGCGCGGGACCACGAGGAGGTCCGCGCGCGCGGGAGGTCTTAAATGCACGCATTAAAGGGTGGATTTAAGGCAGTTAAGATGCCCCCAATGATTACAATGATGGGAGCAAATGATTAACGCATTAAAATGGTGAATCTTTGTCCTAAAACGACAATGACACGCTCGGGACGTCCGACAAAATCCCGAGCTTGAAGAAATGGTCCTCGCCGGCGATGTAGAGCCCGCCGGTTAGGTCCAATGGTACCACTGAGTGCACAATAACGTTGCGCACCCAGTGGACCTCCTCTCAACGGCGACGGCGGCTTTGAACGCCGGCGAGCCGGAGAGGGCAAAATTGACCAGCACGGCCAAAATTCGAAAAAGCAAAATGAAGCTCCGCGCGACATTCAAGCGTATGCCAAGAAAGCTCCGCGACATCATTCAAGCGGGTGCCAGCAACTAAGGACTACAGGAGGAATACCTGGAGGTCCTAAGGTGCTGGGGAGGTCGTGGAGGTGATGGCCGGAGTTGGGGAAGACAATGAAGCTTCACAGCCCGAGGTTCCAGCTTTGTCCACCTCTGAAAAATGCCCAAACAACTTAGGTTAGGGCTTGGTCCCAGAGGACAGGCACAAATGGAAGCAAGGAGAGGGAGAAGAAATCTCCAGCGACCCTTGCCCACCAAGGAGCTTCAACTCCAACAATGGCGGTCAAGGAAGGTTTCAGTGGTTTTAGAGTTCACAAGCACGGGAGAGCGAGCAAGGAACAATGGTGTGTAAAAGAAGACAAGGGCATAGTGGGGGTGGTTTTATCCTTAGGGCAAAGAGGTCTTAGGTCACTGGCTAAGCTCATGGTGAGCTTGGCCCATGGCATGGTCCATGGAGTTGGACAGGGTGTAAAGTTGACATGGTGGCGATCTTTGTCTTGACCAATGGTAGTGACCTCCATTAAATCTTGGTCGACAAAGAGGCATTGAAAAGGACCACAGAGGCGGCGGCGCATTTACTCCACCGCTCAGAGCTCACAGGCGTGCCAGAGGAAGGAGACGAACAGGGGAGGTCCTTATGGCCGTTAGATAAAACCATGGGGAGGTCCTGGCCCTCGGATCCTATTTTTGAACCGTTATGTCTTAAGTGGCTGGGAGGAGGTCCCAGCCACACGATCAAAGATGGGGAGGTCGTGGCCTCACGATTTTACTAACGCGAAAACGCACGTGAGGAAATGGGACAGGAGGTCCAAAGCGTTGGATCTCAATCCAACGGTGCGGACCTCCTGTGAGGTCTTAACCGCACACGACTTTAAGAAACCGAGGGGGAGGTCATGGCCTTAGATTTTCGATCCAAGGGCTATGACCTCAACAAGGCGGGAGGACCTTGCTGTGAGGTTTTTCAGAGGAGGTCGTGGCTGTTGGATGTAAATCCAACGGCTACGACCTCAACGAAGTGCAAAGAGAGGTCTTAGCGGCCAGGTAACGCGGGGAGGTGGGGAGGTCCTCGCGGGTTTGACCGTGGGGGAGGTCTGGCTCCCACGTTGACCCGAGGAGGTCCACGAGGTCAAGAGGACCTCGAAGGGGAGGTCCAGGGTGGTTTGGGCGCGAGGGGAGGTCATGGCCATGGATCTTAGATCCAAGGGCTGTGACCTCAAGGGGGTGGGGAGGACATGACACTGCTAGCTGAGGAGGAGGTCGTGGCGGTTGGATGTAAATCCAACGGCTACGACCTCATCAAGGTGGAGAGGGAGGTCTGCTGAGGTCTTGTTGGTTGAGGAGGTCCGAAGGGGTTGAAATTTGACCATTTGGGAACGTGGCTAGCCCAAGGAGCGATCTTGAGGTTTTTTTTGGATTTGAACCTTTTAAACAGCTGAGCCTTTGCAGAATTGTTTGGGCTAGCAAATGAACTCCAAATTTGATGAAATTTTAACTGGAGCTTACTGACATTAAGATGAACCTGTAATAAAATTTTCAGAGGTTATTATGCAATGCATTTTTCTCAGGAAATTTATGAAGGCTGTTTAAAGGATTGTTTTTGACTCCAAAATTTATCAAACAAGTTTTGCCACTTGTGATATTTTACAGAGGGGTCCCACCTCAGTTTTAGGACCAAGGAAAATACTTTCCAATTGTTTGGCACAAGATTCAAGATAACTGGAAAATGGATTTGACTTTTGGTCAACAAGAGCTTCGTGTTTTTGGTTTGCACAACTCTTGGACAAGAATTACATGAGATTTTAAGGGTTTTCAAGATGTGAGAAAAAGTTTTAATTTCTACACATATAATTATACTTGAATAACCCTGTTTATACACTTGGGATGTTACAATTAGCTATTCTTTTATCATCTCACTCTATTCTGTTCTCATCTTATTCTAATCTCTTCTCATTTTATCCTTAGATTCTCACCCCTTACCCCCTCTGGAACCGTGTTTTAAAACTTAAATTGACCTTCTTATCTCAGGAATCTCTATAGGATCGAGCTTTGTTTTAAGTCGCCCACCCATGTAAGTTAAGTAGAAGTGCCTAGAGTGGTCCTCCTTAGCTTAGTGCCGTTTAGTCCATGTCCTTTGGCATTTTGTTGGAGTTTTGTTGCTTCTTAGTAGCCTTCCGGCTACTTGTTCTTTGGGTTTGACCTAATTTTCCCCCAATTAGGGTGATCCGTCTTTCCCCTTACTCCCTCTCGTCCCTTGTGCTATTCCCTCTTACCTGTTGTGCTTTTCCCTCTCACCTATTAAGCCTGAGAAGCTTCTTGCAGATGGTTCAGACCCGCAATTCAGCCAGTCAATATGAACCAGTGGATTCCTCCTTGCCACCACCCTCGCCTCCTCCAGCAGCCCCAGTAGATCAAAGTATGGGTCAATTCATGGTAGCCCAAGCGCAACTGATGAACGTGTGAGACCCCGGGGTATTTAACTTGTAATACTTAGCCATCCACTTGACTCTAGTATCACAAACCAAATATCCCGTGCCTCAGGAAAATGTATACATCCCAGAAGAGTTGTATACACATCCTTTTACAAAATCATGCATCAATTCCATACAAACATAGAAACGAAGCACAAACTTTACAAAAGACATACAATAGAGATTTTATTGCAACAAGGCCAACCGGCCACACAAGCTAAAACTTAAATAACAGCAGAAGCAAATATGCCATAAGATGGCGATAAACAAAAGCCAACCGGTTTGCCATTACCCCACAAGGCAAACTGACCGGGCCGCCAGCTAGTCGTCAAAGCGAAGTCTACTCACAAAAGTTAATCCCTTAGGGATTAACCTCTTCCTCTGCAACAATTAAATTTAAGCAAAGCAAATGAGTATAAAAATGTACTCACAAGACTGATGTGCAAGGGTAACAGACTGTGAGGACCCTGGTTTATTTAGGTTGTAATGCTTAGTCATCCATTGACCCTAGCATCACAAACAAAATAACCCGTGTCTTCGAGATATGTATACTTCCCAGAAGTGCAGTATACACACCCCTTTACAAAATCGTGCATCAATATCATACAAGACATAGAACCAAAGCACGAACTAGAATAATCCAAAGACATACATAATAGAGAGAGTTATTACAAAAGGGGCCGACCGGCCAAATAACAACTAAGAAAGATAAACACAGCGGAAGCAAAAGCCATAAGATGGCGATAAACAAAAGAAGGCCACATGTGCACAAGAAACATGCACCCACAATTCTTTTGAAAATAGTGACATGCCTAAATCCTATTCTACCATTTAGTGCACTAATAGAGGAAGCCAACAAAGTTGGATTCACTCAAAAAGGATCTATAGATAATTACTTATGCATTTTACAAGTTAATTGCAATTTTTAGAGCAACATTTAAAAGTCTATTTCTAAACCAATTTGCAAATCTATTTTCTGGAGCCGAACTAAGCTTACAACTATTTTTAGATTAAAGCCCAGATCAAACCAAAGCTAACAAAATTGGAATCAACTCATTTGGATTTAAAATGAAATAGCTATGCATTTTCAAAGCTTATTACCTTTTTCAGTTTACAAATAATTCCATCGGGAATTTCTAAAACCCAAAACGACGAGGGAGGACCTGGGCCGTTGATCCTGGGTCGGATGGCCCAAGACCTCGGTGAAAACACTCACGCGTGCGCTCGCGGGATCGACGAATGTGGGCCGTGGATCTTGGATCCAACGGCTCACGTCCTCCCGGCATGCGCGCTCGCGCCCACGCGAGCTTGACGAACGTGGGCCGTGGATCCTGGATCCAACGGCTCATGTCCTGTGGCATCACGCGCTCGCGCACAGCACGTTTGGACTGGTGCGCGCGAACGGGGGCGGAGGTCATGGCCGTTGATCGCGAGATGGACGGCCCGCGACCACGCACATAGCGCTTAAGGACACATTAAATGCTAACAAAGATTTAGTGATGATTAGCCATTAATGGGGAGATCTTTGTCTTAACGACAACGGCACAGTGCTGCTGCCGTCCGACAAAATCCCGAGGGCAAAGAACTGGTCACCGCCAGCGAGATAGGTCACGGCGGCGCACACCGAGGGCACCGACGAGTCCACAATAGCGGTGCGCACATGAGGGTGCCACTCACACCGGCGGCGACAGCCCAGAACGGCGACGAGCCGGAGGAGAACGGTGGTGACCAAAACGGCCGAAAGTAAAACATGAAGTAAAGCTCTGCAACGATCCATAGAAGCGGGTGCCCAGCTCTAAAGGACTACCAGGAGGTTACCTGGAGGTCGCGAAGGAGCCGAGGAGGACAGGGGAGAGGAGGACCGGCGATGGTGAAGAAAGGGGTGCTCCACGGCCGAAAAGATCCAAACTCGAAATTAAGTCGCCCCTGTGGAGACAAGATAAAATCATGTTAGGGGAAAGCACCAGGGTGATGAGTGGCTCAAGTGGAAGCAAAGAGGGGGAGAGGAAAGCCACTATGACCCTATGCCACCGAGGAGCTCCAAGCTCAACAATGGTGGCTGAGGAGGTCTGGGTGTTTTGAGCTCCACAGAACCGAGAGCAAGTGGGGAAGTGCTTAAAGGAAGCCAAGGAGGAACAAGGGGAGGTCTTATAGCCCGGGGAGCAGAGGTCCTAAGCTAGGGTTAAGCTCCATGGTGAGCTTAGCCCATGGCTCGGTCCATGGCTCCACCAGGACGTGGAGGTGATGGGGGCAGGTCTGAGCATGGCCTAGGGGTCGGAAAACTGACCAGCATTTAATGCTGGCAACAAAAGAGCTGTTGGGGAAGTGACAGGTCACTGCCCTCCTCCTCTGCCATGGCGCACGTGCGTGCCCGAGGAAGCAGAAGAACAGGAGCTCACCGCCACCATTGGATAAGCGAAGGGGGAGGTCGTGACCCTCGGATCTAACCCGGGGAGGTCTGAAAAGAAACGGGGAGGTCGCGACCACAGATTTCGAATGGGGAGGTCGCAGCCGCAAGATCTCCATCTAACGGTTGCGAAAAGAGAAGGGAGGTCGTGTGCTGTAAGAGCCAGGCGGTCGTGACCATCGGATCTGCATCCAAGGGCGTGGATGCGATGGGGGGATGTCTCGACCGCTGCGCGCGACTTTGATAAGCGATGGGAGGTCGTGGCTGTTGGATTTTAATGCAATGGCGCACCACATAAATGAGAGGTCGTGGCCACTGGATTCACATCCAAGGGCGCAGACAACGATGGGAGGTTGTGGGCATTGTGCACGACGCAAAGGGAAGTCGTGGCCGCTGGATTTTAATCCAAGGGCGCACAACAGATAAGGTGTTCAGGACCATTGGATTTACATCCAAAGGCACTGAACAGAGGAGGGAGGTCATGGCCATTGCGCACGGCGCAAGGGGAGGTAGTGGCGGTTGGATTTTAATCCAACGACAACGAGCAGAGGTAGGAGGTTGTGGCGGTTGGATTTCAATCCAACGATGCACAACCGAGGTGGGAGGTCTGGCTGGTGCGCACGATGCGATGGGAGGTCACGGCCGTTGGATTGCGATCCAAGGGCACGCAACTTTGAAGGGAGCTCATGGCCATTGGATTTACATCCAAGGGAGCACAACGGTGAAGGGAGGTCATGGCTGCTGCGCACGACGCTGAGGAGGTCGTGGCCAGGAGATATTGATCTAACGACGACGCAAGGAGAGGGGAGGTCGTGGCTATTGGATCTCGATCCAACGGCGACGAACTGAGGTGCGGGAGGTCTTGGCCCTTATGCAAGACACTGAAAAAGGGAAGGGGAGGTCGTGGCCGCGAGATCTGGATCTGACGGCGCACAACAGAGAAGGGTGGTCGTGGCGGTTGGATTGTGATCCAACGGCACACAACCATGAGGGGTGGGAGGTCTGGTGCGCACGACAGAGAGGGGAGGTCGTGGCCATTGATTTGGATCCAACGGAGCACGACCTCGCACGGGGGAGGACTTGGCTGTAGTTGGATGTGGCAGAGGTCGTGGCTATTGGATTTTGATCCGACCTCGCGCGGGGAAGGACATGGCTGAGCTGGGCCGAGGTTGGCTGTGGTGGAGGTCGTGGCTGTTGGATGCTGATCCAACGGCGCACGGCCTCGCAAGGGAGGAGGACCTCACGGTGAGCTGGGGAAATGGGTTGGGTTCGACCCACTTGGAAAGTGGCTCGAACCCATGGAATAGTGCGAGATTGGAATTCACATTTGAAGGCTGAGGTTGGAGGAATTTTTAGAGGTAGCAAACTAACTCCAAAATTTTTGAAATTTTAACTGTTGCTTCCTCACTCCAGGATTAACCTTACATAAAATTTCCAGAGGTTATTATGCACTGCATTTTTCTCAGGAAATTCATCAAGGCTGTTTTAGGGTTTGACTTACCTCCAAAATTTATCAAATAACTTCTACAGCAGCAAGAGGGTGATTTTTAGGGAATTTAGCAACAAGAACCAATGGATTTGGATTCTCAATGCAAAAGCTATGAGCAAAACAATTCTGCTCAGCCCCTAAAAATACCAAACTGCACTATTCATTAATTTAATTATGAGGTAACATTTTCTAGAAGGGTGGTGACACTAAGATTTTTACTGTAAAACCAGCACCTCATGAGATGAATAACACAATTGAGTTCATCTCATTTGGAGCTATTATGCACTTTCTATAATTTTTCAAAAACAAGAACTTGAACAAAATTATAATGCACAAGTCCTCATTTTTCTAACAGCAACATGCTCAACACTAATTTTCATAGTAAGTTAATTATTAGAGGAAGCCAACAAAGTTGGATTCACTCAAAAACAATCTACAGAGCATTAGTTATGTATTTTACAAGTTAAGCATTAATTTGAGTGTATATTTAAAGTTAGTTTTAAAACCTAGTGGCTAACTGTGCTCTGGAGCTGAACTCAACTTACAATCATTTTTGGATTAAAGTCAAGTTCAAGACAGAGCTAACACAATTTGAATGACCTCATTCGGATTTAAAATGACTTAGATATGAAATTCTAAAGTTTATACCTTATTTCAGTTTATAATTAAGAGCTTACTGGAATTTCTAAAACCCACAAGGACATGGGAGGACGTGAGCCACAGATCTCAGATCTAACGGCCCAAGACCTCCCAGGAGAACAACGCACACGCGCATGCGAGGTCCAGAGGTCCTGGACCTCCTAGCAACGCACATGCGCGAGGCGAGGGGAGGTCGTGGCCGTAGATGAAGAATCCAACGGGCCACAACGACGGTTGGGATGTCCTCGAGGAGGTCCCAGCGGAGGTTCTTAACGTCACAGACCTCCAAGGGAGGTCTGGACGGCTATGATTGCGCAAGGGGGAGGTCTTGGACGCTCCAGATCTCCTCGGAGGAGGTCATGGACGTCCCAGAGCTCGCGACCAAAAATTAGCGCACGCGCTTGGACAAGAGATAAATGCGCGCGGGACAACGAGGAGGTCCGCGCGCTGGGGGTCTTAAATGCGCAACACGGGAGGATTAAATGCAGTTAAGACACGCCCATGATTTCAATGATTTGAGCACATGATTAGTGCATTAACTCGGCGGATCCTTGTCCTAAAAACGACAAGGGCGCCGCCGTATACGTCCGACAAAATCCGAGTTCAAAGACGTGGTTATCGCCGGTGATGTAGACCTCGCCGGTGAGGTCCAATGGTACCACTGAGTGCACAATAACGTTGTGCACCCAGTGGACCTCCTCTCAACGGTGACGGCGGCTTTGAGCGCCATGAGCGAGAGAGGCAAATTGACCAAGACGGCCAAAACCGAAAAGCAAAATGAAGCTCCGCGCGACATTCAGCGTATGCTCAAACAAAAGCTCCGCGACATTCATTCATGCAGGTGCCAGCAACTAAAGGACTATCAGGAAATACCTGGAGGTCCTTAAGATGCCGGGGAGGTCGAGGATGGCGATGGCCTGAGTTGGAGAAGATGGGAAGCTCCGCTGCTTCAAGTCCAAGCTCCAACTCCAAGCCTCAAGCTCCAAGCTCCACTAGCCCCTCCTGAAAAGGTCAACCTAACAAAGAGTTAGGTTCACTTCAGGAGATTTTGGGGGAGCTTAAAATGAGCAAGAGGTTGAGAGGGAGCCACTGGAGCAAGCCTTCACCAAGGGCTCCAAGCTTCTCAACAATGGCGGCCAAGTGGGGAGGTCAGAGGGGAGAAGGAGCTCAAATGACACAGGCGCAAGCTTAGAGCTTGAAAGTGTGCCAAAGAAGCTACGGGAGGATTCCAAGGGACAACTTATAGCCTGGGGTGAAGGTTATGAGCTGGGGCTAAGCTCCATGGTGAGCTTAGCCCACGGGTTGGTCCATGGAGTTGGACAAGACATGAGGTTGACAAGGTGCTTGAACTGTCTTGACGAGAGCGGAAGGTGACTGCATTAAATCTTGGTCGACAAAGAGTCATGAAAAGTACACAGTGGCGGTGCGCGATGCTCCCACCGCCTGAGCTCGCAGGCATGACCAAGGAAGGAGAAGAACAGGGGAGGTCATATTGACCGTTGGATAGGACTTCGGGGAGGTCCTGGCCCTCGGATGCCATTTTTGAACCGTTATGTTTTAAGTGACTGGGAGGAGGTCCCAGCCACACGATCAAGGATGGGGAGGTCGTGGCCCTCCGATTTCCTTAATGTGTAAGCACACGTGGGAAAATGGGACAGGAGGTCCAAAGCGTTGGATCTCCATCCAACGGTGCGGACCTCCTGTGAGGTCTTAACCGCACACGACTTTAAGAAACCGAGGGGGAGGTCATGGCCTTTAGATTTAGATCTAAGGGCTATGACCTCACGTGCGCGGGGAGGTCTGGTGCGCACGAGACAAAGGGGGAGGTCGTGAGCGGTGATGATTTGCAGCGGAGGTCGTGGCCTTTGGATCTGAATCCAACGGCTACGACCCCAACAGCGTTAAAAAGGGAGGTCTGATAGTTAGGTTAAGAAGAGGAGGTCGCGACCATGGATTTTTAATCCAACGGTGCACCATGAGATAGGGGAGGCCTTGTGCGCTGAAAGCGCGGGGAGGTTGGCTTAGTTTAACAGTGAGGGGAGGTCAGGGCCATTGATCTTGGATCCAAGGGCTATGACCTCAACAAGGTGGGGAGGACCTAACTGAGAATGTTTGAGGAGGAGGTCGTGGCTGTTGGATGTAAATCCAACGGCTACGACCTCAAGTAAGTGCAAAGAGAGGTCTTAGCAGCCAGGTAACGTGGGGAGGTGGGGAAGTCCTCGCGGGGTTGACCGCGGAGGAGGTCTGGCGCCCACGTTGACCCGAGGAGGTCCACGAGGTCAAGAGGACCTCGAAGGGGAGGTCCTGGGTGCGTTGGTTGAGGGGGAGGTCGTGGCGGTTGGATTAGATCCAACGGCTACGACCTCATCAAGGTGGGAAAGGAGGTCAGATGGGGTTGGGCTGGACCAGCTTAGCAAAGCGGCTAGCCCAAGGAACAGTGCCATGTTTTAAGCTTAATTTCTAACAGCTGAGACTTTGCAAAATTGTTTGGGATAGCAATTCAACTCCAAAATTCATGAAATTTTTACAAGAGCTTGTTGACAATGAGATTAACCTGACATAAAATTTCCAGAGGTTATTATGCAATGCATTTTTCTCAGGAAATTCATTAAGGTTGTTTAAAGGATTGTTTTACCTCCAACATTTATCAAACTAGTTTTACAACTTGTGATATTTTTCAGAGGGGCCCCACATCAACTTTAGGACCAAGGGAAATATTTCCAAATGATTGGCACAAGATTTAATGATAATTGGAAAATGAGTTTGACCTTTGGTCAACAAGAGCTTTGTGTTTTTGGATTACACAACTCTTGGACAAGAACTACATGAGTGTTTAGGGGTTTTCAAGGTGTGAGAAAAAGTTTTAATTTCTACACCTTTAATTTCACTTGGACAAACCCTAATTATACATTTGGGATGTTACAGGGATACAACCTCCCCATACGTTGATGCGGAGTCATCAAAAATGCTCACCCCCTTATACGGGTGGTGCTCCTTGCAATGGATAACCCCACTACTGCTCACCCAATAGCCCACCATGCGACTCGAAGCTAACCCCCGCCAAAGTACTTAGTCAAGAGAGGTCCCATATCCCTCTCATGTGGTTAGCACGCAAAAATGCTTGGTTTAGTGTAACAAGATGTTCGGCCCGTGTTGACTTAGGCACCATTCCACATACCAACAATCACACCATCATCCATTGTGCCCAAGTCCAAATAGTTTTCATTTTTAGTTTTGTTTTGACTTTACAAATTAACAAAGCACAAGTGCTGGACATAATGAAATAATATTTAGATTTGTGTGATCAAGATCATCGACTAAGTCGATGACCGCCCAACTCTACCGTAATCTAAGCATTTCTAAGCATATCAACGCAAACTACTAAGTGGTGAGAGCTCATCCAACGAACTCTAACCACAGCAAGATAGTCCTAGGCTTAGTAGTAGAGAATGAACATTTACCTATAGAGTATGCATCTAAAGGATCAACTAATCGATATCATTTGACAACAAAAATAGCAATGCATACATACAAGTTAAACAAAGTATTAGACTTTAAAGTAATGGGACATAAGGGACATAATCAAACTACTTGCCTTGCTGGGGCTGTTCACAATGCTGCAAAGGATCACTCACGGGATCAACGCACTCGTCGGCACCTAATGAAAAAGCGAAAAAGAACCGATAAGAACGAGGAAAACCAAAAAGACTCCACAGAAAACTTGCTCCAAATGCTTTGAAATTTTTACAGCAGCAATATAATGATTTTTAAAGAATTTAGCAACAAGAACCAACTGATTTGGATTCTCAATGCAAAAGTTATGGCCAAAACAATTCTGCTCAGTCTGGAAATTGCTGGAAAATTCAAATCGGTTACTGTTCATCCGAATACAATTTTCCAAAGCGGTGTTGCACCTGGGATTTTTATGGTAAGACAAGCACCTCATGAGATGAATAACACAATTGAGTTCACCTCATTTGGAGCTATGATGTATGTTTTATGATTTTTCAAAGACATGCAAATGTGCACAAGAAACATGCACCCACAATTCTTTTGAAAATAGTGACATGCCTAAATCCTATTCTACCATTTAGTGCACTAATAGAGGAAACCAACAAAGTTGGATTCACTCAAAAAGGATCTATAAATAATTACTTATGCATTTTACAAGTTAATTGCAATTTTTAGAGCAACATTTAAAAGTCTATTTCTAAACCAATTTGCAAATCTATTTTCTGGAGCTGAACTAAGCTTACAACCATTTTTAGATTAAAGCCCAGATCAAACCAGAGCTAAGAAAATTGAAATCAACTCATTTGGATTTAAAATGAAATACCTATGCATTTTCAAAGCTTATTACCTTTTTCAGTTTACAAATAATTCCATCGGGAATTTCTAAAACCCAAAACGACGAGGGAGGACCTAGGCTGTTGATCCTGGATCGGACGGCCCAAGACCACGGTGAAAATGCGCACGTGCGCGCTCGCGGGATCGACGAACGTGGGCCGTGGATCTTGGATCCAACGGCTCACGTCCTCCCGGGATGCGCGCTCGCGCCCGCGCGAGCTCGACGAACGTGGGCCGTGGATCCTGGATCCAACGGCTCACGTCCTGCGGCATCGCGTGCTCGCGCACGGCGCATTTGGACTGGCACACGTGAACGGGGGCGGAGGTCGTGGCCGTTGATCGCGAGATGGACGGCCCACGAGCAGGCACACAGCGCTTAAGGACACATTAAATGCTAACAAAGATTTAGTGATGATTAGCCATTATTGGGGAGATCTTTGTCTTAACGACAACGGCACAGTGCCGCTGCCGTCCGACAAAATCCCGAGGGCAAAGAACTGGTCACCGCCGACGAGATAGGTCACGGCGGTGCACACCGAGGGCACCGACGAGTCCACAATAGCGGTGCGCACATGAGGGTGCCACTCACACCAGCGGCGATAGCCCAGAACGGCAGCGAGCCGGAGGAGAACGGCGGTGACCAAAACGGCCGAAAGTAAAACATGAAGTAAAGCTCCGCAACGATCCATACAAGCGGGTGCCCAGCTCTAAGGGACTACCAGGAAACCACCTAGAGGTCGCGGAGGAGCCGAGGAGGACAGGGGAGAGGAGGACCAGCGATGGTGAAGAAAGGGGTGCTCCACGACCGAAAAGATCCAAACTCAAAATTATGTCGCCCCTGTGGAGACAAGATAAAATCAAGTTAGGGGAAAGCACCAGTGTGATGAGTGGCTCAAGTGGAAGCAAAGAGGGGGAGAGGAAAGCCACTGGGACCCTATGCCACTGAGGGGCTCCAAGCTCAACAATGGCGGCTGAGGAAGTCTGGGTGTTTTGAGCTCCACAGAACCGAGAGCAAGTGGGGAAGTGTTTAAAGGAAGCCAAGGAGGAACAAGGGGAGGTCTTATAGCCTGGGGAGCAGAGGTCCTGAGCTAGGGTTAAGCTCCATGGTGAGCTTAGCCCATGGCTCGGTCCATGGCTCCACCAGGATGTGGAGGTGATGGGGGCAGGTCTGAGCATGGCCTAGGGGCAAGGAAAGCTGACCAGTATTTAATGCTGGCAGCAAAAGAGTTGTTGGGGAAGTGACAGGTCATTGCCCTCCTCCTCTGCCATGGCGCACGCGCGCGCCCGAGGAAGGAGAAGAACAGGAGCTCACCGCCACTGTTGAATAAGCGAAGGGGGAGGTCGTGACCCTCAGATCTGACTCGGGGAGGTCTGAAAAGAAACGGGGAGGTCGCGACCACAGATTTCGAATGGGGAGGTCGCAGCCGCAAGATCTCCATCTGACGGTTGCGAAAAGAGAAGGGAGGTCGCGCGCTGAAAGAGCCAGGAGGTCGTGACCATCGGAACTGCATCCAAGGGCGCGGATGCGATGGGGGGAGGTCTCGACCGCTGCGCGCGACTTTGATAAGCGATGGGAGGTCGTGGCTGTCGGATTTTAATCCAACGGCGCACCACATAAACGAGAGGTCGTGCCCACTGGATTCACATCCAAGGGCGCACACAACGATGGGAGGTCGTGGGCATTGCGCACGACGCAGAGGGAGGTCGTGGCCGCTGGATTTTAATCCAAGGGCGCACAACAGAGAAGGAGGTTAGGACCATTGGATTTACATCCAAAGACGCTGAACAGAGGAGGGAGGTCATGGCCTTTGCGCACGACGCAAGGGGAGGTCGTGGCAGTTGGATTTCAATCCAACGGCAACAAGCAGAGGTAGGAGGTCGTGGCGATTGGATTTCAATCCAACGATTCACAACCGAGGTGGGAGGTCTGGCTGGTGCACACGATGCGATGGGAGGTCACGGCCGTTGGATTGCGATCCAAGGGCACGCAACTTTGAAGGGAGGTCGTGTCCATTGGATTTACATCCAAGGGCACACAACGGTGAAGGGAGGTCATGGCTGCTGCGCACGACGCTGAGGAGGTCGTGGCTGGGAGATCTTGATCTGACGAGGACACAAGGAGAGGGGAGGTCGTGGCTATTGGATCTCGATCCAACGGCGACGAACTATGGTGTGGGAGGTCTTGGCCCTTAGGCAAGACACTGAAAAAGGGAAGGGGAGGTTGTGGCTAGGACAAGGCTATTCGAATAGTTTGAACCCTGCAGGGGTGTACCAATGTACCCACACGTCAGACCGCCTTTTTGCCACTAGATTAAGCACACTTCCTTTGATATGCCGGCACGGCTAAGTCCTACGAGACATTTCTAATATTGTGTGTCAACAACGAGTCGCCCATATGGGGATACAACCTCCCCATACGTTGATGCGGAGTCATCAAAGATGCTCAGCCCCTTATACGGATGGTGCTCCTTGCAGTGGATAAACCCCACTACTGCTCACCCAATAGCCCACCATGCAACTCGAAGCTAGCACACGCGAAAGTGCTTAGTCAAGAGAGGTCCCATATCCCCCTCATGTGGTTAGCACGCAAAAATGCTTGGTTTAGTGTAACAAGATGTTCGGTCCTTGTTGACTTAGGCACCATTCCACATACCAACAAATCACACCATCATCCATTGTGCCCAAGTCTAAATAGTTTTCATTTTCAGTTTTGTTTTGACTTTACAAATTAACAAAGCACAAGTGCTGGACATAATGGAATAATAGTTTTTGTGTAATCAAGGTCATCGACATAAGTCGACAACCGCCTATTTCTACTGGTAGCTAAGCATTCTACGCATGACACCGTAAAGACAATAAAAGAGCATAATTAAATCACCGGGCTCTAATTCACTAGCGATATTATTAACCTATGGTTTGTGGCAGGGGATAACAATTTAAGGGCAACCATGCAATAGGAATAGCTACTTCTAATCGATAAAATTACTTTGACACAAAAGCATGCATACATACAATTTGTAAACAAAGTATTAGACTTGAAAGTAATAGGACATTTATGATCAAACTGCTTGCCTTTGCCTTGCTAGAGATGCCCAATATGCTGTAGAGGATCACTCTCGCAATCAACGTCATCTAACGATAAAAACTGCCAAAGCGAAAAACAGCGAATAAACACCAAAATGCCAGAAAGTCTCCAACAATTAAGAAATTAATGCAAAAGAAAGATAATGATTTCAGGTTATTTTAGAGACATATACTAATGGATTTGGAGTTTGTAGGAAAAGGTTATGCCCTAACCAACTTAACTAAACCACTGCTTGGATTGACTCAGTTATCCTACTAAGCATCCGATAAATTGGAACACCAAGCTAGCATACATTACAATAAAGTTACTTACTAACTACTTGATTTAGCTACCTGCCTTCCTTTACTAATTATACAATTCACAAGCTACTACTATCTTCTTTTTGGTTCTACCAAGCTCACTACCAAGGACAAAAACTTAACAGATTATTATCTAAACTAATCACAAAAAGGATGAGGTCTAATGCCAAAGACAACTAATTGACACTTAGTAATCTATATTAGTCACAAGGAACTAAATACTGATAATATACTGTAATTGAAATTGTTGGTTAACAATCTGTGAGGACCCCCGAGTTATCTCCGTAAGACCGAGACTAAGCATGGTCTTAAGGACATAACTCTAGAGCCTCAAGTAAATGGATTCCAACTTAACTCAATCTTAGTGAAAGGCTTAACTACAAAATAGAGCCCGGCGATCATGCGTCTTTGCTCCTCTGCGAGCACTACATGATTGTCGGTTCTCCAACAAGTCAAGCACTACACTCAGTGAGTTAAATAGGAAGCCACGAACAGCGAGCATGAGGTCATGTTGGCTCCCAAGATCAACGACCAACATACCCCAAACTCACATATAGCATTGATCATATCCATACAACATTCATACATGCATAGGTCAAAAGACTTACAACATAATAGTTCAAGTCTACAACTATTACAAGTGGCCGACCGGCCAAATTCAAATAAGATCATAAAGTAACAGCGGAAGCAAGTAAATAAACCAAAATATCCAGCATGGTATGCCCCATAACCCATCGGCAACCGACTGGGAGTTAAATGATAGCACTACTTGTCAATGTCGTCTAAATTGACACTAACGAGCTCAACGGGCTCAAAGTCTTCCTCACCTGAAATTGCAGCAACCGGGTTGAGTACAAAGGTACTCGCAAGTCTTACACAAATAAAAATTAGTCATGCTAGAGGTTGTTCCAAAGGATGGCTCATATTGGCTTAGTTTTGCAAAAGAGACGCAACAATTTACAACCTACACATACTAGTTTTTCAAGTGCCATTTCAAAATCAGATTTGAAGTAGAAGTAAAGCATGTGAATAAGTAGTAAATTGAATAACAAATGAATCATCCAAATAACAAAGTGGCTGTCCACTTTGATACAACAACAAACATGAACGTCCCATTCATAACGATACCAAGTTATAACCACAATTTTAATTCCAAGTCTAACAATAGCAACCATGTAACTCAAGTGGTCGTCCATAACTGCGGATACGGCTATTCGAATAGATTTATACCCTGCAGGGGTGTACTACTTTACCCACACGACTTGATTAGCCCGTAAGCCTCCAGATGCCTCCGAATATAGCATACTTCCTATGGTATGCCGGCCGGGTAAACCAAGACTTAGTATTTTTCAGCAAGTTGATATCATTGAGTTGACTCGCCCATACGCGGACGTAATCCCATTTAAGTGTAGGCTACCCACCTACAACTAAACGGGCACGCAAGTTGTGCGGAAATGCCAACCCAATTAATAAAGTTTAAAGAGGGCTCACCCTCACAATAAAGAATTGCAATCGGCACCCTTATGGAACGATATGCGATGGAACACGATATCGCCCTCACACCACCAGTCATCAACTCAACAATACCAACCCTTACTTAACTAAGCAGCGCCCATACACCGCGTGTGATAGCACGAGTTTTACTTGAATCAAAGATGTTACCAAAGTTCGGTCCTTAATTGTCCAGACAAGCCAACCACTTACCCAATCTCGTGCACAAAGGCACCATCACTAACCATCACTTGTCCAGACCAAAAGCTCATTTAAAATGATAAAATTTGACTCATAAAACAGATACGAAGATCTGAAACAAAAGTATATAAAGATAGTTGTGTTTATCCCATAATTGTCGGGCTATTCCCGACAATCAACTACCGGTTCTAGACTCGCATGGCTAAGCAAACCCGAACCATATATTTCAACCACTCTAACTTAAGCATGTGGTACTGGAATAATTCAAGTATAACCTCAATGAATTAGGAGATAACTAGACTACACATCACAAAAATAGTGACATTATCAAAAATAGCATGCAAGCTATTATTATTGCACTATCTTGACAAAACTGGGATCAAATATGACGCAAAAGAAAGTTCAAATGATGCTTGCCTTTCAGGGAGTTCACTTGCTCACTCTCGGTTACATACTCACTTACTTCCGGCAACTCGGAATCTATAGAAAGACGATGTCGAATAAACATCGAGAAAAGCCAAAAAAATGAAAGTGCTCAAAAATGCATGAATTTTATACAGTAGCTAGATGATGATTTTAGATGAATTTAGGTGAAAGAATTATTCCATTTGGACTTAGTATGTGAGAGTTATGAAGGTTTGAAAATCAGTTTTCAGGAAATTCCAATTTAATTCAATTCGGTTACTGTTCACTTAATTTAATTATTTGGCCACAATTTGTAGAGTAGTGGTGAGGATGAGGATTATATGGATGGATAGAGAATGATAATATAAGACCAAAATAACTTAGTTCATCTCATTTGGAGTTTTTATGAAATACTTATGCATTTTCAAAGTTAAAAGCATTTCTAGTGTAAAAATAATAATACATTTGTGAACTTCCTATTGCACTTAATACTTTTTACACTCAACTTAACTTAGCCTCTGCCATGATAAATGAGGCCTACGTATATTCTTTGCTATTCCATTTAAGTCCTAAAGTAAAACATCTACCGGCAAATCTAATATTCTCAATATCATTGACTTAACCAATTCTTCGGTGTTGAATCCCATCACATGCATAACACTCTCTTATCATATTCTCATATCTTGATCTAAAGCCCATACTAACCTTCACTAAGGCATAATCAAGGTAGTCAATCCAACAAATAATTCTCGGACTCATAAACTTCCATCTACACAATCCTTCTAGTAGTTATATGAAATCCACCAAGTGATAAGCATATGACCATGACTAAATCCATCAATCATTCTCCGATATACTATTTAAGCTAATACTAACTATCTAGCTCTACTAGTCTTGCCTCGGCAAATCACATTCGTAAACACTAACATTTCCACCGATCAAGGTTTATTTGACTTACCGACCTTTAATGAGCTTTACAATTATAATAACACACCCAACATTTAATAGCTCACTAATAAATCAACTTACATCCTTTTCACCGGACTAGTCATGTACGACAACTACTAATCCAATCACAAATGCGCCTTTACGATCGACTAATAATCATTTATCCACTAATCCAATAGATAGTACAATTCTACCGACTCGACACATAGGACTCACCTACTAACTACATGGCAATCCAATTATTTATCCGCAATCAAATAATCCATTCCGACCTTCTCCCAATTATAGCATGTATAACTCACACATACTTAAGACATCCGACCAATTTGCTCACGATTAAATAAATCATCCGATTCAATATCCATATCTCATTAAATATCATCACATAAGCTATTCATGAAGTAATAAATCATAAAAACCTTATGCATCCTATCTCTTAAAATTACTAATCCAACGTGAGGAAAAATTTCTAATTGATGTATTATCCAAAGATCACTACCAATTTTCCATGCAACTCTAAAATGATATAATCCGATCCAATGATCCAATTTATATATAACCTAACATCTACCGAACAAAAACACATGCATTTCACCACAATAATATGATTATTCGTATCCACCAATATACCGATACATAAACACGCCTACGCACAATTACGACCTTACCGGAGAATTATACCAGCCTTAAGTTACCAAAACATTTTTATAATTAAACATGCATAAATAGATGACATACACATGGTTAATATTCAACATGCACGACTAATATCATAGCGTGGTAACAAACATGGCATTAAAGATTTTACCACGGCACTAGGCGTGCGTATCGTCACCGGACGTCGTCTTCTCGGCTCCGCGTCCACCGTAGTTGTCGCCGAGCTCGTCCGCATCCGCGTCCGTGTCTCGCTCCGCATCGTCGCTGTCGCTCTCGGCCAAGCCCACGGAGCCGCTTTGCCGACGCCGCGCTCAAGCGTACACACCATACTGCCTCGCCTCGCTCGGGCCACCGCGCCGCTGCATTCCTCAGCTCCTCGGCGCCCGCGCTGTTACATGCATGCGCCGTGCCGGCGTTGCTGCTGCATGTATGGCTCCGGCCGTGGCCGCAGCGAGAGCCAAACCGTCGCCATGTTCCTGCTGCCGCGCCGGGCTGCCGCCGTGCTCCTACCACTGCAGCATGGAGCCGCCTCGGGTCGCCACGCCCTCGCCTAGGCGTCGTGGCGCTGCATGTGCGCAGCGCCTCGGCCTCACCAGGCTGCTGCACCGAGTGCCGCTGCTCTGTCCGTCGCTGCTAGGCTGCCAAGCTCCCTTGCGCGCTGGGCTGCTGCGTCAGCGCCTCGGCTCGACTACTCCTCTCCACCGGCTTGCGCAGGCAGCCGCTGACCAGCTGCCTCCTTGCTGTGCTGGTCGTCGCACCAGGCTGCTGGAAGCTGCCGCATCTACTGCTGGCCGGCTGCATGCATGTAGTGCTCATGAGATGTAGTGCATGCAGTGTCGCACTACTAGTTCTTCAAGCTGCTACAGCAAGCAGCATTGCTGCCCGCTGCAGCACCAGCACGTATGTAGCACAACTTCTGCATGCACAGCTCTATCAATGGCCATTCCTCTTTCACCTCCTCCCTCCCTTCTCCAAATGCTCATACGCTCATGCATGCGAAATCCGATTGCATGAGTGGAAAGCTTGCGAGATGAGGAACACGATGGCGGGACATGCATTGGGAGATTTTTAGTTCTTGCTGGGCTTTGGAAGGAGAGAAGTGGTTTGGCTTGAGCTCAAGAAAGAACTCTCTGTTGGGGAGAAGAACATGGCGTGGAGAAGAAAGGTGGCTGTGTAGAATGGTTGGTTAAAGTACTTAGTAGTGGGGTTAGCTGTTGGGAGAAATGAGGAATGAGGCAGTAGGGAGGTGTGGCTGCCTTGGTTCGGCTGGGTTAGCAAAGAAAAAAAAAACAGTGGGCTGTGTCCTCTCGGCTGGGAATAGACAATCGGGTGAATAGTGTTCTGTTTAGGGGAAAACAAGTAGCAGCAGGGAGCTTGATAAATTTTAGACATAGTTGCCTAGCTCCAAAAATCACGAAATTTTTATAGAAGGTTCCTGACACAGTGCTGATGCTTAGGTAAAATTTTCAGGATTTTATCCAGAGTGTGATGCTCTCTAAAAATCTTTGAAGTTCCTGTTCGCTCGGAAAAAGAATAGCAGTACGGTTCTTCCTCTTTTCCCCGGCTCGCTCCAACGACTTTGCATGCGCGAACTAACTACCAAATTGGAAAGCTCTCGAGACGACGATCGCAACGGTATAACATGCGTCCTCGGATTCTTGATTCCCGGTTGTGATTGCGAGGAGAGAAGTTAGGAAAAAGAATAAACACGCAGGTGTTTTATCTGCTATTTCTTTTTCTCCTTTTGTGAATTCGCTCAAACTACCATGCATGCGAAATCGAATTGCGGAATTGGGTTGGTCGTGTGATAACGATCGCGATGGTATGACATGCATGGCTCGGTTTTGAGTTTTTGGATGAGATTTGAAGGAAAGAAGCGAAAGGAGTTAGCAGGAAAGGAAAAAGGCAGATGACCGGAAAAGATGGAACATGCAGGCGTTTAGCCTACGGTCGGTCGAGTCGAAAAATAAAATGACGATACTAATGCATGCATCATGGTATGATTTTTGACATGCATGTGAAAATAAGAGATCAATACAATTAATTTTAATTTTAATAATATAAATATTTTTTTAAACATAGTCTTTCAAACAATTTGGTTTTTAGTAAAATGCAACCTTTTAATTAATTCAATTTGATTTTCAAAGCAACATTTTGATTAAACACTGGAAAATTTTTAAAACATAGTCAAATATCTAATAGATCACCAAATTAAATGTTAACATCCCGATTCTGAAAATCGGGGTGTTACAAACCTCCCCCCCTTAGAAAGAATCTCGTCCCCGAGATTCGAACGGAAAAAGGATAGGAGCAGAAAGACTTAGTCGCTTTGTTAAAATCCGATCGTCTTTTCAAGGATTGAATGACTCAATCTTCAACCAATACCACTAAAATCCCAACACTATCGGTTCTGCAACCTCGTATTGTTGTTCATCCAATAAAAATCCACCTATCATATTTAGTCTATAGTAGGCACACTCCAATCGATCGTTCCATGATTTATATTTTAACCTCCAAAATTTCTTGCTTTGATGTAATCCTCCAAACCACTATAAATTCATAGGTTTGAACTGATCTCTAATAAGGACATCGACTTACTTCTAAAATTTAAAAATGCATAAGTGAGCACAAACATCTATTAATCTATTTTCATTGTATAAATCATGGTTCAACTCCACATTACGATCACATTCTCGGGAACAATAATAATCATAAGTGAAACCACCATATTGCTCACATATTCCATTACACTGGCTTTATAAATTTATATCATAGGGTATCCCCAATATAACTTTCAAATCATGACTACTAAAGAACCGCATTTCAATGCCTGCAATCTACCAATTGACATATACTATCAACCACCCATAAATTACTTGTTGGTTTCCAGCAATTTTCCTCTCTACAATTTCAATTCCTAAAAGAAAGTTCATCTATGCAAGATCAACTCTATCTTCAAGCAATGTCTCTATATTTCAGCTTCTCAAAACTTCTGTTAGCATTATCAATCGCCTTGCAATAATCAATCCATCAAATACCCCAATTTATCTATTAACGTCTAATCCACTCATCTCTACTGTAGAATCTAATCAACCACCAAAATCATCACAATTATCCAAGGTTAAAGATATACCTCCTTTATCCAAGGTCAACTCCAACCTAGGGTAATTCAAGTCATCAAAAAGGTCATCCATCTAAGGTGAGTTTGTAATCCAACCATAATTCAAATAGTTTTAACCATTAACTTTGTCCAGATCAAGTTATCCACAATAATTATCTTAGTTCAAATTAGCAGTATTAACTCGATGTTTTCCATAGTCTACTTATCCTTAAGCATTTTCTAAATCCAATGGCTACATTTAATCATCCATAATTAATTCAATTATATCATCCTTGGGACAACTATTCCCAAAGAGATAAATGCCATATTCAATTCTCGTTGCCATCCACTACATGACCATTCAATCACCTAGTCATTCTCCATCTCTAGAAGTATTACGATCGGGTCATATACTCAAATGCGACTTCACAAATCTTAAACGATCCTCATAAGCATCCAGCATAATTTATAATATCATCATACTTTCAAATTCTAACTTTATCACACTAAACCAAGATATGACTAACAATCTTATTGCCATATTGCCTAAGATATATCTTTAATCTAAATCTCCAAGTGAACCCATAAATCATAAATTAATTATTCAAGCCTACTACACGTGTTCTATGAGTTCAACCTGCAAATTTCTCCGATATAAATGCAACATCATCCGCAGGCAAGCTTACACCTCACTATAATAGTTCCATTTATACTCATATCGCAACCTCTACTGGTAACATCTATCATAATCCACAACTGATCTCACAAAGATTAAAATATCTCACGATTGGAAATTCTAATTAACTCTTCTAAGATCATATTCAGGGATCATGAGTAGTAATTCACTATCAATTATCATATATCACTCTAACAATGCACAACCACCAATATCAACCAAACATAAAAGATCTAATTAAAGATAAAATAGCAATTATTCAATCATATCCTTCTCTTTACCGATTCCGCTATCAATCTCTTAATCAACACGCGACTTCCATTAAAGGGATGAGAGGGAAAAGCATAGGGTAGGGGAAACAACAGGGGTAAGGTCCTTAATTCAATTTAGAGATTTGAAGCTCCAAAACACAAGAACCAACTTGAAACAAACGAAAAAGAAGGAAGTAGGGACAGCACAAGATACAATTGAAACACGGTTAGTTTTCCGACATAGTTGTGATACAACCCGTCAATAGGCGATGCACAACTACTTGGAAGAAAAGAGAGCAAATGATCGCCACAAAATCCAGCGTCTACAAGCTAAGTAATAATATCATTAGGGCGTATATAATCTAAGAATAAATCCTAATTTAACCCTAATATTGCAGCAAGGCATCTTCTTCTCGTCCTTTCGCCGACCGGACACGAGAGAAACCTACGGACATACGAGCTTGACGTCTTGGTCCAAGATTGAGTACTTGCCCTCTTACTTCAAGAGGACAGTACTCCGGTGGTGCAGACGCATATAGGGAGACTTCGTTCTCCCCATAAAGCACATGCCGGTCCACAAGTCCCATGTTGCATATGGGTTGCAGATGCTCTTGAGCCACATTGAGACGACGCCGCGTCTCCCTTAACTCATGCATAGTGCAGTGATGGATCTGATCCATGGTGTGAATCAATCTTGCCAGCTGTCGCACTTGAGGGTCTTCCCCAGACTGAGTCCTGGCAAAAAGTGTTCACTTCTGCGCCCCGTGCTTGCATAGGAAAGTGGTAGTATGGCGGCTGAGCTAACTCCGTCAAGTCATGACGAAGATGGCTCATGGCCACACGAGACACTTCCTGCAATGCCGTGGCCTTAGAGGTGCCACGCGCCTGGAATCCGTATGGGATACTCCCTGTCACGCGTCTAGCAATGATATTGATCACTTCCAAGTACTCCTCCATCCCTGGTCCTCTGTCGCATCGATAGATGGAGTAGGTTGACTGATATGTGAAGTTCGCTCTCCACATCATATCTCTAAGTAGTGCCGGGTATCCTGTCCACATCTTCAGCTTGGGTCACCCTAACCAGGTACTGATGACTTATCCAAGGATAGAATGGCAAGATAAGTTAATTTTGTAAATCAAAACAAGAATAGGGTGAGAAATGATACTAAGATGGATGAGGAAAAAAAAGATATCCTAACTTAGTTTTTCTCAAATTAGTTTGATACTTTGAAAGTAGTTTTAGACCAATGGACTGGCTAAACTTAACGCCCATGCTATCTCTAACCTACAGTCCGTATGGCTCTGATACCAACGCTGTGAGGACCCCCGGGTTATCTTCGTAAGACCGAGACTAAGCATGGTCTTAAGGACATAACTCTAGAGCCTCAAGTAAATGGATTCCAACTTAACTCAATCTTAGTGAAAGGCTTAACTACAAAATAGAGCCCCGGCGATCATGCGTGCTGCTCCTCTGCGAGCACTACATGATTGTCGGTTCTCCAACAAGTCAAGCACTACACTCAGTGAGTTAAATAGGAAGCCACGAACAGCGAGCATGAGGTCATGTTGGCTCCCAAGATCAACGACCAACATACCCCAAACTCACATATAGCATTGATCATATCCATACAACATTCATACATGCATAGGTCAAAAGACTTACAACATAATAGTTCAAGTCTACAACTATTACAAGTGGCCGACCGGCCAAATTCAAATAAGATCATAAAGTAACAGCGGAAGCAAGTAAATAAACCAAAATATCCAGCATGGTATGCCCCATAACCCATCGGCAACCGACTGGGAGTTAAATGATAGCACTACTCGTCAATGTCGTCTAAATTGACACTAACGAGCTCAACGGGCTCAAAGTCTTCCTCACCTGAAATTGCAGCAACCGGGTTGAGTACAAAGGTACTCGCAAGTCTTACACAAATAAAAATTAGTCATGCTAGAGGTTGTTCCAAAGGATGGCTCATATTAGCTTAGTTTTGCAAAAGAGACGCAACAATTTACAACCTACACATACTAGTTTTTCAAGTGCCATTTCAAAATCAGATTTGAAGTAGAAGTAAAGCATGTGAATAAGTAGTAAATTGAATAACAAATGAATCATCCAAATAACAAAGTGGCTGTCCACTTTGATACAACAACAAACATGAACGTCCCATTCATAACGATACCAAGTTATAACCACAATTTTAATTCCAAGTCTAACAATAGCAACCATGTAACTCAAGTGGTCGTCCATAACCGCGGACACGGCTATTCGAATAGATTTATACCCTGCAGGGGTGTACTACTTTACCCACACGACTTGATTAGCCCGTAAGCCTCCAGATGCCTCCGAATATAGCATACTTCCTATGGTATGCCGGCCGGGTAAACCAAGACTTAGTATTTTTCAGCAAGTTGATATCATTGAGTTGACTCGCCCATACGCGACGTAATCCCATTTAAGTGTAGGCTACCCACCTACAACTAAACGGGCACGCAAGTTGTGCCGGAAATGCCAACCCAATTAATAAAGTTTAAAGAGGGCTCACCCTCACAATAAAGAATTGCAATCGGCACCCTTATGGAACGTATATGCGATGGAACACGTATACGCCCTCACACCACCAGTCATCAACTCAACAATACCAACCCCTTACTTAACTAAGCAGCGCCCATACACCGCGTGTGATAGCACGAGTTTTACTTGAATCAAAGATGTTACCAAAGTTCGGTCCTTAATTGTCCAGACAAGCCAACCACTTACCCAATCTCGTGCACAAAGGCACCATCACTAACCATCACTTGTCCAGACCAAAAGCTCATTTAAAATGATAAAATTTGACTCATAAAACAGATACGAAGATCTGAAACAAAAGTATATAAAGATAGTTGTGTTTATCCCATAATTGTCGGGCTATTCCCGACAATCAACTACCGGTTCTAGACTCGCATGGCTAAGCAAACCCGAACCATATATTTCAACCACTCTAACTTAAGCATGTGGTACTGGAACAATTCAAGTATAACCTCAATGAATTAGGAGATAACTAGACTACACATCACAAAAATAGCGACATTATCAAAAATAGCATGCAAGCAATTATTATTGCACTATCTTGACAAAACTGGGATCAAATATGATGCAAAAGAAAGTTCAAATGATTCTTGCCTTTCAGGGAGTTCACTTGCTCACTCTCGGTTACATACTCACTTACTTCCGGCAACTCGGAATCTATAAAAAGACGATGTCGAATAAACATCGAGAAAAGCCAAAAAAATGAAAGTGCTCAAAAATGCATGAATTTTATACAGTAGCTAGATGATGATTTTAGATGAATTTAGGTGAAAGAATTATTCCATTTGGACTTAGTATGTGAGAGTTATGAAGGTTTGAAAATCAGTTTTCAGGAAATTCCAATTTAATTCAATTCGGTTACTGTTCACTTAATTTAATTATTTGGCCACAATTTGTAGAGCAGTGGTGAGGATGAGGATTATATGGATGGATAGAGAATGATAATATAAGACCAAAATAACTTAGTTCATCTCATTTGGAGTTTTTATGAAATACTTATGCATTTTCAAAGTTAAAAGCATTTCTAGTGTAAAAATAATAATACGTTTGTGAACTTCCTATTGCACTTAATACTTTTTACACTCAACTTAACTTAGCCTCTGCCATGATAAATGAGGCCTACGTATATTCTTTGCTATTCTATTTAAGTCCTAAAGTAAAACATCTACCGGCAAATCTAATATTCTCAATATCATTGACTTAACCAATTCTTCGGTGTTGAATCCCATCACATGCATAACACTCTCTTATCATATTCTCATATCTTGATCTAAAGCCCATACTAACCTTCACTAAGGCATAATCAAGGTAGTCAATCCAACAAATAATTCTCGGACTCATAAACTTCCATCTACACAACCCTTCTAGTAGTTATATGAAATCCACCAAGTGATAAGCATATGACCATGACTAAATCCATCAATCATTCTCCGATATACTATTTAAGCTAATACTAACTATCTAGCTCTACTAGTCTTGCCTCGGCAAATCACATTCGCAAACACTAACATTTCCACCGATCAAGGTTTATTTGACTTACCGACCTCTAATGAGCTTTACAATTATAATAACACATCCAACATTTAATAGCTCACTAATAAATCAACTTACATCCTTTTCACCGGACTAGTCATGTACGACAACTACTAATCCAATCACAAATGCGCCTTTACGATCGACTAATAATCATTTATCCACTAATCCAATAGATAGTACAATTCTACCGACTCGACACATAGGACTCACCTACTAACTACATGGCAATCCAATTATTTATCCGCAATCAAATAATCCATTCCGACCTTCTCCCAATTATAGCATGTATAACTCACATATACTTAAGACATCCGACCAATTTGCTCACGATTAAATAAATCATCCGATTCAATATCCATATCTCATTAAATATCGTCACATAAGCTATTCATCAAGTAATAAATCATAAAAACCTTATGCATCCTATCTCTTAAAATTACTAATCCAACGTGAGGAAAAATTTCTAATTGATGTATTATCCAAAGATCACTACCAATTTTCCATGCAACTCTAAAATGATATAATCCGATCCAATGATCCAATTTATATATAACCTAACATCTACCGAACAAAAACACATGCATTTCACCACAATAATATGATTATTCGTATCCACCAATATACCGATACATAAACACGCCTACGCACAATTACGACCTTACCGGAGAATTATACCAGCCTTAAGTTACCAAAACATTTTTATAATTAAACATGCATAAATAGATGACATACACATGGCTAATATTCAACATGCACGACTAATATCGTAGCGTGGTAACAAACATGGCATTAAAGATTTTACCACGGCACTAGGCGTGCGTATCGTCACCGGACGTCGTCTTCTCGGCTCTGCGTCCGCCGTAGTCGTCGCCGAGCTCGTCCGCGTCCGCGTCCGTGTCCTGCTCCGCATCGTCGCTGTCGCTCTCGGCCAAGCCCACGGAGCCGCTTTGCCGATGCCGCGCTCAGGCGTACACACCATACCGCCTCGCCTCGCTCGGGCCACCGCGCCGCTGCATTCCTCAGCTCCTCGGCGCCCGCGCTGTTACATGCATGCGCCGTGCCGGGGTTGCTGCTGCATGTATGGCTCCGGCCGTGGCCGCAGCGAGAGCCAAACCGTCGCCATGTTGCTGCTGCCGCGCCGGGCTGCCGCCGTGCTCCTACCGCTGTAGCATGGAGCCGCCTCGGGTCGCCACGCCCTCGCCTAGGCGTCGTGGCGCTGCATGTGCGCAGCGCCTCGGCCTCACCAGGCTGCTGCACCGAGTGCTGCTGCTCTGTCCGTCGCTGCTAGGCTGCCAAGCTCCCTTGCGCGCTGGGCTGCTGCGTCAGCGCCTCGGCTCGACTACTCCTCTCCACCGGCTTGCGCAGGCAGCCACTGACCAGCTGCCTCCGTGCTGTGCTGGTCGTCGCACCAGGCTGCTGGAAGCTGCCGCATCTACTGCTGGCCGGCTGCATGCATGTAGTGCTCATGCGATGTAGTGCATGCAGTGTCGCACTACTAGTTCTTCAAGCTGCTACAGCAGGCAGCATTGCTGCCCGCTGCAGCACCAGCACGTATGTAGCACAACTTCTGCATGCACAGCTCTATCAATGGCCATTCCTCTTTCACCTCCTCCCTCCCTTCTCCAAATGCTCATACGCTCATGCATGCGAAATCCGATTGCATGAGTGGAAAGCTTGCGAGATGAGGAACACGATGGCGGGACATGCATTGGGAGATTTTTAGTTCTTGCTGGGCTTTGGAAGGAGAGAAGTGGTTTGGCTTGAGCTCAAGAAAGAACTCTCTGTTGGGGAGAAGAACATGGCGTGGAGAAGAAAGGTGGCTGTGTAGAATGGTTGGTTAAAGTACTTAGTAGTGGGGTTAGCTGTTGGGAGAAATGAGGAATGAGGCAGTAGGGAGGTGTGGCTGCCTTGGTTCGGCTTGTTGGAAATAATCATGACTTGAATTAGTTTGAGTCTTGCATGTAGGATAGACGTGTTTAATCACGTCATTTGTTGGACGTGTTTGCATTAGCTTGTTGCATGTAGCCGGAAACGTGTTGAGTTCATGTTGGCTGGCGCCGGTAGTAGTGCATGTGTGTCATGTACAAGTCTAGCACGTAGATGTACTTGGGCCAATTAGCTAGCTAGTTAGTTAGCATGTGCGTGTGCTGCATGTGTTAGTGGAGTTAGTCTTCAGGCTGTTAGCTAGTTTTTAGGAGCTGCATGCATGAGTAGTGGAGGACGTTACAGCATGGCTTGCGGCCAGTGCGGAGGACGACCAGTTCGTGTGCAAGAGTGAGCGGCTCATGTACAGATGGAACGATCGTGCATGCGTACGTGCGCATGAAGACTCGGCCAAGCTGTTACTGCTCTATGCATGTAAGCAAGGATACTTATAGCCGTGTATCAGTTGTTTCATTTGAGTTGAATACAGAGAAAAGCCAAAGGGCGTTAAATCGCTGAAACTCTTGTCTGTGTTCATTCCAAACTAGCTCTTGTTTGTATTCGTGTGAGTTTCAGCCGAGGGGAGCTCGCGTGGAGCGCGAGGTGAATCCTAGGCGGTTCCATCATTTGGTATCAGAGCGAGGTGATGGCGCGTGACGAGTCGCCGAACAAAACGCCAAGGAGTGGCAGTCTCGGTGATCATGGTGGCGCCGTGGTGGCGGCACGACCAGCAGGCAAGGTTGTCGCCATGCATTATCCAATGCTGAGCGACACGAACTATGCCGTGTGGGCCGTAAAGATGAAGATCATCCTACGCCATCTTGGTGTGTGGGCGGCAATCAAGGGCGAAGGGTCGTCGGGTGGAGAAGAGAAGGACATTGAAGCTCTCACCGCCATATCTCAAGCTGTGCCGGATGCCGTGATGATGGCTATCGCGGACAAAGACACAGCGAAGGAAGCTTGGGAGGCCATTGAGAAGATGAATGTCGGCGAAGATCGAGTCAAGAAGGCGCGACTACAAGCATTGAAGAGGCAATTTGATCGCTTGTACATGGAGGATTCCGAAACTATTGCGGAATTCTCACCGAAGCTCACCACAATGGTGGGGGAGATGCGTTCTCTTGGAGCCAAGGTGAAGGACAGTGCTGTTGTGGAGAAGCTTTTCAGTGCTGTCCCTGATAAGTTTCTTCACATTGTTGGCACCATCGAGCAATGGGGCGATGTGTCGAAGATGTCCGTGGCGGAGGCGATCGGGCGCTTAAGGGCATATGAGGAATCCTTGAAGGGCCGGCGACGTGAACAGGAGGGTGAGCATTTGTTGCTCACACGTACACAGTGGGAGAGTCTCTCACTCAAAGAAAAGAAGAACCACAACCGTGGTGGTGGTCACGGCAAGGCTGCTGGTGGTCGCAGTGGCGGGCGTGGCTGCGACGACGACGACGGCACGAGCAGCGACTCCGACAATAGCGAGCGCAAGTCGAATGGCAAGAAAGGCAAGTGCTACAACTGCGGAGTTCGTGGGCACTTTGCTAGCGAGTGCCGCAAACCGAAGAAGGAACAGGCTTTGCTCGCGACGGCGGACGACGAGCCATGTCTCCTGTGATGAAGCGTTGAGTAAGCAAGTCAAGATTAGGGGAGGCAATGTTGGAAATAATCATGACTTGAATTAGTTTGAGTCTTGCATGTAGGATAGACGTGTTTAATCACGTCATTTGTTGGACGTGTTTGCATTAGCTTGTTGCATGTAGCCGGAAACGTGTTGAGTTCATGTTGGCTGGCGCCGGTAGTAGTGCATGTGTGTCATGTACAAGTCTAGCACGTAGATGTACTTGGGCCAATTAGCTAGCTAGTTAGTTAGCATGTGCGTGTGCTGCATGTGTTAGTGGAGTTAGTCTTCAGGCTGTTAGCTAGTTTTTAGGAGCTGCATGCATGAGTAGTGGAGGACGTTACAGCATGGCTTGCGGCCAGTGCGGAGGACGACCAGTTCGTGTGCAAGAGTGAGCGGCTCATGTACAGATGGAACGATCGTGCATGCGTACGTGCGCATGAAGACTCGGCCAAGCTGTTACTGCTCTATGCATGTAAGCAAGGATACTTATAGCCGTGTATCAGTTGTTTCATTTGAGTTGAATACAGAGAAAAGCCAAAAGGGCGTTCGTCGCTGAAACTCTTGTCTGTGTTCATTCCAAACTAGCTCTTGTTTGTATTCGTGTGAGTTTCAGCCGAGGGGAGCTCGCGTGGAGCGCGAGGTGAATCCTGGGCGGTTCCATCACGGCTGGGTTAGCAAAGAAAAAAAAACAGTGGGCTGTGTCCTCTCGGCTGGGAATAGACAATCGGGTGAATAGTGTTCTGTTTAGGGGAAAACAAGTAGCAGCAGGGAGCTTGATAAATTTTAGACATAGTTGCCTAGCTCCAAAAATCACGAAATTTTTATGGAAGGTTCCTGACACAGTGCTGATGCTTAGGTAAAATTTTCAGGATTTTATCCAGAGTGTGATCCTCTCTAAAAATCTTTGAAGTTCCTGTTCGCTCGGAAAAAGAATAGCAGTACGGTTCTTCCTCTTTTCCCGGGCTCGCTCCAACGACTTTGCATGCGCGAACTAACTACCAAATTGGAAAGCTCTCAAGACGACGATCGCAACGGTATAACATGCGTCCTCGGATTCTTGATTCCCGGTTGTGATTGCGAGGAGAGAAGTTAGGAAAAAGAATAAACACGCAGGTGTTTTATCTGCCATTTCTTTTTCTCCTTTTGTGAATTCGCTCAAACTACCATGCATGCGAAATCGAATTGCGGAATTGGGTTGGTCGTGCGATAACGATCGCGATGGTATGACATGCATGGCTTGGTTTTGAGTTTTTGGATGAGATTTGAAGGAAAGAAGCGAAAGGAGTTAGCAGGGAAGGAAACAGGCAGATGACCGAAAAAGATGGAACATGCAAAGTTTAGCTGCTGATCTGGTCGAGTCGAAAAATAAAACGACGATACTAATGCATGCATCATGGTATGATTTTTGACATGCATGTGAAAATAAGAGATCAATACAATTAATTTTAATTTTAATAATATAAATATTTTTTTAAACATAGTCTTTCAAACAATTTGGTTTTTAGTAAAATGCAACCTTTTAATTAATTCAATTTGATTTTCAAAGCAACATTTTGATTAAACACTGGAAAATTTTTAAAACATAGTCAAATATCTAATAGATCACCAAATTAAATGTTAACATCCCGATTCTGAAAATCGGGGTGTTACACAATCGCCCTACCAATTTGTTTTTGCTAACTCACTAACTGACTACACCTCTAAGCATAGAAAAACCGATAGCTGGTTAATCTCCTGTAATACCTTATGCTAAAGTCAAATTAACTAAGAGTGCTCCAAATACTCAACTCAGTCACCACTTAACTAATATGTGAAAGCTACCTAAATGTCAGCATGTAGATACCTTATTGCCTTACAACTCTAATAAGCTAACTTGCTACTAATAGACTAACTTTTCAATGCCTGCAAGAACTGATCATGCTACTAAACCTTCAAATGCTTACAAAATTCACAGTTCATCCTAAACAAAAGTACATACAAACTCATCTATAGTACTAAGCATATCACTGCATGTTAACTACTTCAGTGAAACATTCATCTATCCTCCTAACTGAACAACACACACACTGTCATGCACATACAGAAAAGAATAGCCTGAGAGAGCACAAGGGGGAAACAATGGGGAGCCAGGGGTGGCTCGGGCGGTCCATGCACCAGCGAGGGGAGGCATCAGTGTCGGTTGAGCATATATGAAATGGACAGGGGGTGGCCGAGGCGAGCTCCACCTGTAGAGACACCAAGTCATTCTTTGAGGCATTAAGACAAACACGTAGAGGGCAATAAGAAGAAACCGAAGGTGGCTCGTCATGTGACGCCGATGGAGGGGCCGTGCGGCTGCGGGGCGTGGGGAAGACTGGGGTCGGTGCAGATCTGGGCCGAGGAAGATGAGGCCGCTGGGCGGGCAGATCTGGGCGGCAAGGCGACGGCGACGGCGGAGTACTGGGCTGGTCGGCGGAGGGAGGAGCTGGTGGATCCGGGCGAGTAGCTGGGCCGGGTAGATCTGAGGCGATGGGCTCGGGCGCGGTGGCGGCAAAGCGGAGGAGGGTGGCTGCACGGATCTGGTGGCGCACGGCCGAGGCGCGGGAGGAGCCGAGGTGCTCAAGTTGTTGCGCGGCCAGTGGGGGTCATGCAGGACGGGCCGACGCGAAGCTGGGCAGAGCCAGCTGAAGCAAGCGGCCGAACGGCAGGCAAGGGCGGCAAGCACCGGCGGGTCACGGAGGAGTCGCTAGGGTGGGATGAGGGCGGCGCAATGAGGAGGAAGGAGAGGTTGGGAGGCAGAGGGAGGAGCCGGGTGCGGGCGGCGACGGAGCGGATCCGGCAATGGTGGAGGCGGTGGCGGTGCACTGGCCGGGCGAGTTGGGAGGCGGCCGGTGCTCGGGTGACGACGGCGGGTCGGAGGTGGCAACAAGCAAGGACTAGGTGTGAAGGGCGGCTTGGCCCCATTTCGGTGAAGAAGAAAGGGGCTGAGAAGAAGTGGTTTGGGGGCTCTGGAGGAAAGAAGAATGGGAATGGAGAGGAGACTAGGGTAAAAGGAGGTCAGGGCTAGGAGGAACGGCTCCACTTCGGTGGAGAAAAGAAGGAAGGGGAGAACCGGCCTAGGGAAAAGGGATGAAACCATGGGCGATTTCAAAATCCGGGGGCGGCTTTTGGGGCTGGTGGGTTGGGTCTGGTCCCACTGCACTGTGGCTTGGTGCACTCTACGAGTTAGAGGAATAATGGATTTCTGATTTTTTTCCAAAATGGCTTAGGGAATTTAGGGCACTTTATTAACCTAGTAAAATGCTCGAAAAATTCTGAAATTTTTATGGAAGGCTGAAAATACAGTGAATGTTATGTTGTAAAATTTCTATGGCTTTTCATGTATTTGCGGCCACACGATCAAGTTTGAACGGTTGGGATAGATTGAGACAAACGGAAATGCCAAATGGCTCAACTAATTACGAACGTTAGATTAAGATCTAACGGTAACGAACCCAGTACAACCAAGAGACGCAGTCTGGCTTGGGTCTTTGCGCTCAAAATGACTCAGTGCACAGGGATGCACCTTGGCGATTGGACCACGATCCAAGGGCTAAGATGCCACGCGCGCTTTTGAACGGCGCGGGCGCGGAAAAAGGGTTGGAGGAGCATGAGCGGTGCGATCTAAATCGGATGGCTCATGACGACGCACCAAGAAAAGGGGCTCAGGACAGTGTGCAAGGTGGTTGGGTCACACTGGTTGGGCTCGGTCCGGCTCGAGTCCAACAGTAGTTTGACCCAAGATCGACTGAGGTTAAAATTTGAGGTGAAAACTTTGAGGGATATTTAGAGATAGCAAACTAACTCCAAAAACTCTAAAATTTTAATTGGAGGTTGCTGATTCTAGGATCAACCTTGTGTAAATTTTCTAGAGGTTTTTATGCATAGAATGTTTCTCAAGAAATTCCTCAAGGTTTGTTCTAGGGTTTGACCAATTGAAAAACTGGTTTGACTTGCCTCCAAAACTTATCAAATAATTTCTAAAAATTATGAAATTTTTCAGAGGAATCCCACATCACCCCTAGAACCTAGGAAAAATATTTCCCAAGATTGGCACCAGATTTGTGACAAAGTTGAATAAGGGTTTGACTTTAGTTAACAAGAGATTTGTGTTTTTGAATTCCACAACTCTTGACAAGAATTATAGAAGAGTTCAAGAGTTTCAAGATGTGAGAAAAGTTTTAATTTCTATTCATTTGATTACATTTGAAACACACACCCATAATTGGTTACATTTGAAACACAAACCTAGATTTGGTTCCATTTGTACATTTGGGATGTTACAGAATGCCATGACGCAGAGTATGAATCAAATGGTAGCTCAGCAGAACCAGACCACCGCGACCTTGATCGCGGCATTAAATCAGAGCAACCAAGTTGCGGCTGCGCCACCACCAGTTGTACCCCAGTCAAGGTTGGCAGAGTTCTTGAGGACTCGTCCACCTACCTTCTCTAGTTCCTCCAAACCGTTGGATTCAGATGATTGGCTGCGCACACTGAAAAGAAGCTTGCCATTATCCGGTGCGACGACCGGGAGAAAGTTCTCTATGCCACGCACCAGCTTGAAGGCTCAGTAGTCGAGTGGTGGGAGAACTATTGTGTTGCCCATGAGAACCACCAGAGCATCACATGGGCAGAGTTTTCTAAAGCCTTCTGCCGCTCCCATGTTCCAGATGGGAAGGTGGAAATGAAAAAGAATGAGTTTCGGGAGTTGAAGCAGCGAAGCATGTTAGTGAGTGAATATCTCAACAAGTTCACTCAACTTTCTCGGTACACCTAGAGGACGTTACCACAGATGATGCTCGACAGGAAAGGTTCAAGCGAGGACTCATTCCAAGTTTGAAGGTCCAGGTTATTGGCAATGATTATGCAGATTTCCAACAGATGGTGAATAAGACCTTGCTCATTGAAGAATCTCGCTGAGAGCTTGCCGAGTCTTACAAGCGGAAGTTGACATAGCCCGGTGCACATCAAGGTCACTCGTAGAGAGCTCGGACCACCTCCAGGACCTCTCCAGCAGCTCCTCACCCGGCTACCTCCAGTGTTCACAGCCCCAGCCCCAACAGCAGCACCGTTAGCCAACCTGCAAGAAGTAGCAACCCTGCCATAGGAATTACATGTTATAACTGCCGACAATTGGGGCATTATGCCAGTAACTGCCCACAGAAGCAAGGACCAGCTCAGGTCTGATTCAACCAAGGCGCCACTCCAGCTCGAGTTCTAGTGGCGGGAGCAGGTCGTGGAGCTCCCCAGACCTTCCCTGTGCCCGCCAAGACCTCCCTACCCCCGGGAGAGGACGTGTGAATCATGTCACCATTGAGGAGGCCCAGATAGCCCCGGATGTCGTGCTGGGTAAGTTCTTTGTACATTCAGCACCAGCCACTGTTTTGTTTGATTCTGGAGCTTCCCATTCATTTGTTTCTTAGATTTTTTGTTGTAAAGCATCAACTGACAGTTTTGCCTCTTAAGACCTCCTTGTTGGTCCAATCCCCCGGTTCGGAGTTGTCGGTGTTTTAGAACCGATCTTACGTAAAGATTGTTTGATTCAGGGGGTCTCCTAGAATGGAATCACACAGAGAGATTGACACGGGTATTTTTATACAGGTTCAGGACTTCTTCGGAGAGAATAACAACCCTACTCCTGTGTGTGTATGGTATTGAGTGTATTATGAACAATCAGGAGAAAAACTAAGACTATTACAGATGATAGCACTTGTCTTCCAGATAGCCCTTGATAGCGTGTGTGTACGCCTCAATTGCTCTATCCCCTTTCCCTCTCTGACCGTTGCCATTATATAGCCGTGAAGGAATAGCCGTTTTCCTTTACTGAAGATATGCCTCATCAAATCCAGTAACAGGCGCACGTTTGTAGTAATCATCGGGATGGTAACTCCTTCAGGCTGCCTGGCAGTTACTTGTCAGAGATAATAGGGTATTACATGTTATTATTTCGCATAATAACAGCATATGTTGACTGTTTGGATTCCTTAATCAATTGGACCCACTCGCCTGTAGGTTTTATTGATCATAAGGTGGTTGTAGCTGACCTGGTCATATAAGAACTTACGAACATAAGGTAGTCGTAGCAAGACTTACGACTATAGGGTAGTCGAGAATAACTTACGATCGGGTAGTGATCGAGAAGAACTTATTTACCATAAGGTAGTCGTAGCAAGACTTACGACTATGGGGGTGGTTGTAGAAGAACTTACGACCACCTAGTAGGCTTCTCCCTTGTAAATTTGAGGGGTATACCCGAGGACCACATGACATCATATTTACGTATAATAAGAATTATAGATAAAAGATAAAATGAGGATTATTAGATCCTCGTCAGGAGTTAAGTGCGAACCAGGGTTGTCCACAAGTTAAGGTGATCATAGAAGGGGTAGAGTTTCTAGCCAACCTGATCCTCATCGACACCCAGTCTCTAGATGTGATTTTGGGCATGGATTGGCTGGTTAGTCATCAAGCAGTCTTGGATTGTGGTGGAAGAAGCATTACCTTGGTCAGTCCAGTAGGAGTTAAAGTGAAGTTTGAAGCCACATCTGAGAAGCCCGAGAGAGGTTTGGTCTGTAGTGTTCAAGCTGTGTCTTTAGAGGATGTCCCAGTGGTCTGTGAGTTCCCAAACGTCTTCCCAGATGAGCTTCTTAGAATGCTGCCAGACTGAGACTTGGAGTTTGTCATCAACCTCATTCCTGGAACTACTGCAATAGCCAAGAGACCCTACCGGTTGCCTGTGGATGACTTGGTAGAGTTGAAGAAGCAGATTGAGGAGATGCAAGAGAAAGGATTTGTCAGACCGAGTTCTTCACCTTGGGGAGCTCCTGTGATCTTTGTCGCCAAGAAGGATGGTACCCAGCAGATGTGTGTGGACTATAGAGCACTCAATGAGATCACCATCAAGAACAAGTACCCTCTACCCAGGATAGATGATCTGTTCGACCAGTTAAAAGGAGCTGGAGTGTTCTCCAAGATAGACTTAAGGTCAGGATATCACCGGTTGAAGATTCGACAAGAAGACATACCCAAGACAGCCTTTTCAACCCGATATGGTCTGTATGAGTTCACCGTCATGTCTTTTTGTTTGACCAATGCCCCTACCTAATTTATGAACTTCATGAATAAGGTGTTCATAGCGTATCTAGACAAGTTTGTCATTGCCTTTATTGATGACATCCTAGTGTACTCTAAAAGCGAAGAAGAGTATGAAGAGCACCTTCGCTTATCCTTGAGCAAACTCAGAGATCACCAACTCTATGCAAAGTTCAACAAGTGTGAGTTTTGGATGAAGGAAGTTACCTTCCTGGGTCATATTGTGTCTGAAAAAGGAGTCGCTGTCAACTCCAGTAAGGTCCAAGATGTGCTCAATTGGAAACCACCCAAGTTAGTACCTCAAATCAGGAGCTTTCTCGACATGGCAGGTTACTACTGTCAGTTCATATAAGAGTTCTCCAAGATAGCAAGACCTCTCACCCAGCTGTTGAAGAAGGAGAAGAAGTTTGCTTGGACGCCCGAGTGTGAGCAGAGCTTCCAAGAATTGAAGAAGCGTTTGACCTCAGCTCCTGTGTTGATCTTGCCAGATGTCCGAAGGACTTTGAGATTTACTGTGAGGCATCTCGACAAGGTCTTGGATGTGTTCTAATGCAAGAAAGGAAGGTGGTGGCTTATGCCTCTTGTCAGCTAAGACCTCATGAAGTCAACTACCCCACCCATGATCTGGAATTGGCTGCCGTAGTGCATGCCTTGAAGATATGGCGTCATTATCTCACTGGAAATCGCTGTGAAGTGTACACTGATCACAAGAGCTTGAAGTACATTTTTACCCAAGCCAATCTCAATATGAGGCAAACAAGATGGTTGGAACTAATCAAGGATTACAATGTTGGAATCCATTATCACCCAGGCAAGGCCAATGTGGTAGCCGATGCATTAAGTAGGAAGGTCTACTGCAACACTTCGATGATCAAGGAAAGTCAGTCGACACTTCATGAAGAGTTCCAGAAGCTCAAGCTCGAGTTAGTGGAAGAGGGCTTTCTGGCCGCTCTAGAAGTCCAACCCACCCTTCAAGACCAGATTAGGAAGGCTCAAGTTGAAGATGTGAACATCCAAGAGATCAAAAGCAACATGAAGAAGGGTAAATGGTTGGAGTTTTCAAAGGATGAGCACGGGACTATTTGGTTCGACAAGCGCATCTGTGTACCAGATCAGAGAGATCTTGAGCAGCTGATACTCAAGGAAGCTCATGAAGCCTTGTACTCCATCCACCCCAGAAGCACGAAGATGTATCCAAACCTCAAGGAATTCTATTGGTGGCCTAGCATGAAGCGTGAGATCACTGAGTATGTGGCACGGTGTGATGTTTGCCAGTGAGTTAAAGTTGAGCATCAAAGACCTCCTGGACTCTTGCAACCTTTGAGCATACCAGGATGGAAATGGGAAGAAATTGGCATGGACTTCATCATTGGTCTACCTAGGACCCAAGTTGGTTATGACTCTGTTTGGGTAGTTGTGGATCATCTTACCAAAGTTGCCTACTTCATCCCAGTCAAGACCACTTACTCAAGGGACAGGCTAGTAGAAATATACATGGCAAGGATTGTTTGTCAGCATAGAGTGCCTAAGAAGATCGTGTCGGATCGAGGATCTCAGTTTACTTCAAGATTTTGGCAAAAGCTACATGAAGCTTTGGGCACCAATCTGAACTTCAGCACAACCTACCATCCTCAGACTGATGGTCAAACCGAAAGGGTAAACCAGATTTTAAAAGATATGTTGAGAGCTTGTGCTCTAGAGAACCAAACCAGTTGGGACCAAATGTTACCTTATACAGAGTTTTCTTACAACTACAGCTATCAGTCAAGCTTGTAGATGTCCCCTTTCAAAGCCCTCTACGGGAGGAAGTGTAGACACCCTTGTATTGGACTGAAGTAGGCGAAGGCCAAGTGCTTGGACCTGACCTCTTGAAGGAAGCCAAAGATCAAGTCAAGTCCATCACAGAAAAGCTGAAAACGACCCAAAACAGGCAAAAGAGCTATGCTGATAATCGACATCGAGATTTAGCTTTCGCTCCTAGAGATCATGTGTATCTCAAGGTGTCACCTCTCAAGGGAATGCGCCATTTCAGAGTCAGTGGGAAGCTTGCACCAAGGTTCATTGGACCGTTTCCAGTTCTTGCCAGAAAGGGAGAAGTTGCTTACAAGTTGGAGCTTCCACCTCAGTTGTTAGGAGTGCATGATGTCTTCCATGTGTCACAGTTGAGGAAGTGCTTGCGTGTTCCAAAAGAGCAAATGCCCCTGGAAGCCGTCGATCTCCAAGAAGACCTCTCTTACATGGAGCAACCTGTCAAGATCTTGGAAGTGTCCGAGCACGTGATAAGAAGTAAGGTCATACGGTTCTGCAAGGTCCAGTGGAGCAACCTCTCCGAAGAAGAAGCCACTTGGGAGCGTGAAGAGGACTTGAAGGCCGAGTTCCCACACCCATTCCCTAGCCAGCCCGAATCTCAGGGTCGAGATTCCCTTTAAGGGGTGTAGGTATGTAACATCCCAATTTTCTAGAGTTCTTGACATTTTTCAAAACCAAAAATAACCATTCGGTTTCGTTGCTTTGCCCAAGCTTAACTTGAAGAATTTGGAAATTTGGAGATTTAAAATGAATTAATCGAACTTCAATTAATGCGGAAGTTTGGTTTATTTGGAATTGTTTGAGCTCTGGTGTTGTTTTTCCTCTCTCTCCCTATTCGTTCAGGCCTCTCAAGATCTCCCTTGACCTTTTCTGTTTAGACCTCCTCTTGGTCTAGACCTCCTTCTCTATTTAGACCTCCTTTTCTGTTTCGAATCTTCCTTCGGTTCTGACTTTCCCGTGGGTCATGACCACCCTCGAGGTGCTCCCAGCTCGGGTTTGTGTTTCAAACATCCTTGATTTCTGAAATTCAAGGTTCGGGTTTAATTTCTCCTTTCTGGACCCTCTTCCCACTCAACCCTCTTTCCTTCGTGGGCTCAGGACCTCCTTTGTGTTCATCTTGACTGTCAGGACCTCCTTTGCGTTCATCTTGACCGTCAGGATCTCCTTTGGTTCTATCTTGACCGTTAGGACCTCCTTTGCGTTCATCTTGACCGTTAGGACCTCCTTTGCTTTCATCTTGACCGTTAGGACCTCCATTGGTTCCGTCTTGACCGTCAGGACCTCCTTTGCGTTCATCTTGACCATCAGGACCTCCTTTGGTTCCATCTTGACCGTACAGACCTCCCTTCGTTTGGATCTGAGGGTCCAGACCTCCCCTCGTTTGGACCTCCCCGCCGTCGACACCTTTTTCTCTCTCTTCGCACGAGCGCGCTCGGTTTGAACCATCCGATCAAAATCGAACGGCACCACTTTGCTGCGCGTATCCCCCTTGCCCACAAGACCTCCTCGCCCTTGTGGTCTTTTTGCAAATACCACCTCTTTTCGTCTTTTTGCAAAGACCAACCTTTTGGGTCACGACCTCTCTTGAGGTCCAGACCTCTCCTTTGGGTCACAACCTCCTTTTAGGTCATGACCTCTGTTGTGGTCTTTTTCCAAAGAACACCTCTTTGGTCTTTTTGCAAAGACCACCTACCTGTGGTCTTTTGCGAAGATGACCCTCCTGGTCTTTTTGCAAAGACCACCGTCCTTGGGCCGTGACCTCTCCTTGTGGTTACGACCTCCTCTCTTTTGTCGTTCTACCACGACCTCCCCTTTCGGCCACAACCTCCCCTTTGGTCGGGGCCTTTCTTGTGGTGTTTTTGCGAAGACAACCCCCTCGGTATTTTGTAAAGACCACCCCTTGTGGTTAGGACCTCCCCCTGGGTCACGACCTCCCCCCCCTTGGTCTTTTTGCGAAGACCACCCTTGCGGTCATGACCTCCCCTTGGACACGACCACCCTTCCAGTGGGACCACCTTCTCAAGTCCTCTACTCACCTTCTTCCTCCTCTCGTCATGTCCCAGTACCGCAGGAGTCTTTCTGTATTTAATGTTGTAGTGTGGCATTAAATGCTGTCACCTCCACCATACCTTGTCTTTTCCTCTTTTGTCACATCTTTTACCCGCTCCTTTCATTCCTTTACCTACTCCCGTCGTGTGCATTGAATGCACCGTCCTCCTCTCCGGACCTCCCGTGCCTATATAAAGCACCAGAGAGGCCTCTTGCCTCCCTTTTGTTTTACAGTTGTCTTGGATCTCTTTCTTAGCTCAAACCTCCCTCGGAAGAGCTCTTTCTCCCTTGATAGGAGCTCCGATTTAGTGAATCAAGTTCCTATCTTCGCCCTGAACCCGTGTCTTTCTTTTGGCTTTGATTTGGTTGTTTTGTTGGAGTTTTGTGGATTCGTTTTATTTACTTAGTTCTTGTTCGCACGCGTAGGATCCGGCTGTTCCGAAGACCTCCTCGACCGAGCATTCTCAATCGACGAAGCTCAGTTCTGCAGTGAAGGCAAGTCATAGACCTTTGATCATGTTGAACCCATTTTTGCAAAAAGTATATTGTTTTATTATGAACTTGCATGGCTAGTTTTATAAAAATGGTTTTGGGAGTAGTTAAGCACCACTTGCCAGTATGACTCCTTGGCTATACCAACATGGGTTCGCTTTATTGCTTAGCCATGCTTTAGTAGACGTTGGTCTCGCAATCTCATGACTCAAAGAATGTTGAACTTGACTAATGAGCTATGGAACCGTGGTAATGCTACTATTGTTAAAATTTGTGTGCTTTGACCAGGGTGGTCATTTGGCCGGGTTGAACCAGAAGATGATTTATGCTCGGGCGAGTGGATGGTGGTGAGTAGTGGGTGCTATGCACACTTGGTTGTGGAATGTCTCACCTGAGTAGCCAACTAAGGACTTAACCTTGTACGCCATCGGTCTGGGTCATTGCTGTGCAACCACAAGTCCATTATGGGGCGGTCTTGGCCAACTAATTAGCGAGGTCCTGAGGTGGTTCTATCGTGGTAGACGAAAGGCGCAAGAGGAGGCCCAGAATGACGAATACTTACCGGGCAGAACCAAATCAGGACTGACCTTTGTAAAGGCCTTGTCACGAGCTCTAGATTGCTTACCAAAGGAAGTAAGCAGGGGCATTGATGGGTGCCTAGCCAGCTAGAGGACTTGGTGTCTTGTGGGTAAAGTGTGCAACCTCTGCAGAGTGTAAAATCTATTCGAATGGCCACGTCCTCGGTTATGGACATGCCCGGATTCTTTCACACAAGGGGTAGACTGTTTTTCAAATGTGGTCGTGGCTGTGTTCTGGGTGATCCGAGTGATCTGGGAGTGGACAGGGTTTCCACATGTGGTTTTCAAAGAACTTGTTTAATATTGTATTATCTCTTTCAACTGAGCTTTGCAATCTACTTATTATATTTCCCAATAAATATTGCTTTCTGCAAACTAACCATACAGCTGCTCTTTGTCAAGCCTTGCATAAGTATTATGTGCATTCCTTAACCTATGGCTTGCTGACTACATTCAAAGTACTCATGGCTTGTGCCCTCTAGTGAATCAACAGCCGAAGACCTCCTCGGTTGCTCCGAGCACTATGAGGAGGAGTTCGTTGAAGACTTCGTGGACTAGGGGACGTCCTCCACTCGATAGCCTGTGGCTCACCGAGTGGCTCCACGCTGTATTTTGGTTTCCGTAGGAAGTGTTCTCTTTTTGCTGTTTGCCCTGCGTGGCACCCCTGTAAACAAGCTTGACCATAAGGTCTTTTGTTATATATATATATATATATATATATATATATTATTTTGTCTGCTTCATCTTAAGTTTGTTGTATGGATGTGACGACACCAATGTTGAAATCTATGCGAGCTAGCTTGCTGATCTTGGGACTAGCTCGGTGCACAGAAGCCAAGACATCTAGGTGGTCCTGGAGACCTCCTGGGTGGTCCTAGAGGACCTTCAGGTGATCTTGGGGACCTCCTGGGTGGTCCTGCGGGACCTCCGGGTGGTCTTGGGGATCTCTTGGGTGGTCCTGGATGGACTCCCAGGTGATCCTGTAAGACCTCCCCGGGTCGGGTCTCGACAAGTATCATTTCCTTATCCATGTCTCCTATCACATGTTGACCAAACTTTCCTTATTCTCAAAATTGTAGAAATAACTTAGGTATAATATTGCTATAACCTGGATGTAAGTTGCTATTTATGTTGGTTTATTTGCCTCATTTTGTAATGTAAAGGTATCGGGCATGAACACCATGTAAATTTGACTCATATGTTGAAATTCATGTGTGATGCCCCAAAGATTTAAAAATGTACATATTTTTAGTTTAGATTAGTTAAATTAGATGGGATGATAATTCTTGTCGATCCACTTAACTCATGCTCATTCCCCCTCATCTTGCGCATGTTTGCTTATCCTGCACTTTGTAAAAATCAGGATACCGGTAATGTGCTCTGTTCGTTAGCTCATGGCGACAAGTGCTACCTTCATATCACATCAACCGGGAAGCGAAGTTCCTACACCTTCGCAACCTAAACCACATCCTTCTTCTATTTTCGATGACGCGAGTTGAGCAAGAATTAGAAGTATTGCCCTACCACCCATCATGACACAAGTGATTGCCATGATCGAGCAAGGGTGACAAACCAACACTGTCCTGCTCCAATAGTTGATACAGAATACAGCAACTTCGGCCCCATTGCCGAAGGAAACGAAGCTGCTACCAATCAATCATCATTCCGTATGGACGAGTTCATGCGAATTCGGCCTATGACCCTTGCATCAGCAGTCGACCTTTTCGACGCTAATGACTGGCTCCACGCCGCTAAGAGCTAAGCTCTGGAGTAAACAGTTTCATTTATCTCAAAATCTCACCAATACGAGGTATCCGCCGTTTCCCAATCCATGGGAAGCTGGCACTTCGGTATATCAGTCATACCAGATTCTCACCAAGAAAGGTGAGGTAGCATACCAAGCAAAGTTGCCACCTCAACTTTTGGATGTGCATAACGTCTTCCACGTATCACATCTCGAGCTATGTTTTCGAACTCGCACTGAATTCATTCAGTTGGAGAACATTGATTTCCAACCAAATCTTTATTATCGAGAACACTCGATTCAACTTCTAAATGAAGCTCCGCAACACACCCATGGCTGTGCAACCAAGATGATAAGAGTCTAGAGGAGCAACCACATCGAAGACAAAGCTACGTGGGAACGAGAATGTAGTAGCCCAAAATCCCTAAGTTGGATTAGTTAAGCATCTAATGAGCATTTATGAAATTTTGGACTTTTTAAAACTTTTATTTCAAAACAAACGTGTGAAAACCTAGTAGTCCAATATTTCTTCTCTAATTCAAAAGTCCAAATTTGAATTTGGGGAAAATTAAAAATATTTCAAGTGTGTGAGTATTTTAGTTGTATTCTATATGTTTGGTATGCTTAATTGGAATTTTCTGAAATTTTTGGAGGTTATTTTGTTTCTTGTCAATTTGCATGTTCAAAATTGATTTTGAATTTAAAATATAAACGAATCTTGTGAACAGTGCCTGTAAATATTTTTCCTAGGTTTTGGAGCACCTTATCTACTCACCTTCAAAATTTCATAATTTTTGGAGCTATTTTACTCTATCTAAAAATTATCTAATCACCCTCAGCCATTTTTGCAAAGTCTAGAAAATTCTTGTGCTTGTCTCTCCCACTGACTGGCCGGACCCACAGTCCAGGATTTCTCTGCCACGCATCCAACCCCATCACCCCTGCATGTGTGCCAGCTCGCCACTGCCCAGGCGTGTGTCCATACTGTCCCGAACAACTCATTGCATTGAGCTCTCCGTCTTTTCCTTGGCTTTAAGGTGCTGCAGCCCCCTTGCCCCCAAACCATTTCTTCCCAGCCCCCTCTTCTCCACCGAGAGCCAAGCCAGCCGTCACCTCCACCGCTGAGCCCGCCTCCCCCTGGTCTGGCGAATGGCGCCGCCACACCCCAACATCCCGAGCCACTGCCCAGAACGCTTGCACCGCTCTCTGCCCGGGCAGTGGAGCCTCTGCGGCCAATCTCGCGTCCGAGGTGAACTGGGAAGGGCAAGTCGTGCCTTCTTCCTCATCTCTGATGGAGCACTGCCATGGCCGTCTCATCGCCCTCGATAAGCCTAGCTTCAACTCGGTGCTTCTATCGGGTTCTCCGAGTCTCATTACACTTTCCTGACCCTTTTCTTTCTTGTCTGTGCGAGTGGAACTCATCGCCACACCGGCCAGCTTCACCTCATCGGCCGAGCCAGCGTACCCGAGCGCCGCCGTCTCCCGGTTTTCCCTGCGCCCGGCAACCACTCGGCGCCTCCAGCCCACCTGAGATACACCGTCTCCACCCTGAGGCTGCCTCGCTCGTGCCGGTTCTGATTTCATCGTGTTTCGCCACTGCCAGAGTTCCCCTTGCCGTCGACATTGAGCAGGCCCGAGCCACTTCGGCCTTGGTGTTCTTGATTCCCTGCTATTCATCCAGCTTGCTAGCTTCAGTTTTATTCTCTACACTATTTGCTCTCCTTTGTATGTATGGTGTTGGGTCATATTGATTAGCATGTCAATTAGCTTGTTTTAGCTTAAGTGAGGACTAATGGTTTTGGTTAGTAAGAATAGCGTTGGATATTTTTTGCGAAGGCAAGGTTTAGGCAGTACCCAAGTATTATTAGTTGGCTCAAATGATGCTCCCTGATAGTAGATAACTCATTAAGGTTATTTGGAAAATGCTAGAAGTATGTCTTTATACTTATGTGTAGCCTTGTATGCTAATTGGATGTTTAGTAGCTGGCAGTTGATCAATTGCAAGATTGACGATAGTGTTTGATCTGAACGTTTTGTAATGACATTAGTCTATTAAATTCTTTCATATAAAATAAATATCTTTCTTCTGTAGTGATTTCATAATTTTTGAAGACTTTTTGGAATTCCGGTGTTTATTCGATGTTTTTGATTTGTCAGTTCTTACCGTTAGATGAAGATGATTCGGGAGTGCGATTGAGAAGTTCGTGAGAATGTCCAAATTATCAGCAAGTAAAGGCAAGCAGTTTTCCGTTGATACATGTTGACCCCATTACTTTCAAAAAACTATTATCTTGTTTGCAAACTGTATGTATGCATGCTTTAATTGTCAAAATTATGTTTGCGATTAGAGATAGTTTATCCTGTTGCATAAATTCCCTAAAATTGTTCATCCCCTGCTACTAGCCTTAAGTTAATAATCCTGCTAGTGAATTAGAGCCCGGTAGATGCTATATGGTCTATTTATGTTTATTCAGTGTCATGCTTAGCAATGCTTAGTTTTCGGTAGATTGGGCGGTAGTCGACTTAGTCGATAACCTTGATCACACAAATTATTCTTTGTATGTTACTAGTAATGTGCCCGTGCGTTGCAACGGATCTCAAATAAATTATACAAAAGTTTTAAACGGTAGAAAACAAAATATTGTGAGTTTCATGTAAAAACACATCAAAGTATATCCGCAAAATATGCAACAACATTTCATTATATCGAACAAATACTCACATTTCCAAATAGAATATATAACACAGTTCACAGACTTTTTTTAATGCTTAGGAGAATAAAAAACTAACAACAAATAAGAAGTGTACATGAGTAAATATAGTGTGTTCTCAGCCACACAGCGGGCTACTCCAAACGCACACAAATGGAAAAAAACGACGTCTAACCTCCTAGACTGTATGACATTGAGAGTAGCAATTAGGCGTCCATTTCATCCTGAAGATATGCAGGTCCTGTGCATCTCCACAAGCTGAACTCTCTGGTCCTCTCCACAATCACCTTGTATGTGTGAGACCCCGATTTATTAGGCTCATAATACTTGGTCATCCAATTGACCCTAGTATTATCAACTAAATAAACCGTGCCTCGAGATATATGTACTTCCCAAGAATGCAGTACACACAACTCATTACAAAAGATTGCATCAATTCCATTCAAACACATAGAACAGAACAAGCAATAAACCAGAAGTTAATATAAATGAAGGATAGTTATTACAAAAGAGAGGCCGACCGGCCAAATAACAACAAGTCTATTAAGATAACAGCGGAAGCAAAAGTGCCATAAAGATGGCCATAACAAAAGCCAACCAAAGGTGCCTTTACCCACAAGGCAATCGACCGACCGCCAAGCTAGTCAAGATACAACCACAAAGAAAGCTTACGTATAAGGCCACTCGGGCTCACCTTCCTCCTCTGCAACAATTATCATAAGCAAAGCAAATGAGTACAATTAATGTACTCGCAAGACTGACGTGTAGGATAACAGAACTATAATTTAGCTACATGCAAGCTTTATTTAAGTGGATGAGGCTTTGGACTCATTTTAGCACAAAGCAAGATTTCATTTGCAATAATATAATAGATTGAAAGCGATTTGACAAAGCATTTTTAATTGTTGAAGTAACAACGCGATAATACATAGTAACAACAACATGAACAACCTGGAAGTGACTAACCCAATAGCCACCACAACAATAGCATGAATTACCCATTCATACCAACCATGTCAAGTTTTAATTAAAGGTTGTAGTCTAGTTCTCACGGGGCGTTTCCGAGCGTGTCCGTAACCTAGGACGAGGCTATTCGAATAGTTTTAACCCTGCAGGGGTATACCAATGTACCCACACGTCAGACCGCCTTTTCGCCACATGATTTAGCACACTTCCTTTGGTATGCCGGCATGGCTAAGTCCTACGAGACATTTCCAATGGACGATGCTAATTAAGAGCCTCAACCCACGGGGATAAGGACACATTAGGCAGCCTAGCCGGTCTGCTAATGCTCCCTCCCAACACCACACACACACACATTTTATTTAAACATACCCACCGACCAGCTCATAATTAACACCTTCCAAAGTACTTAGTCAAGAGAGGTCCCATATCCCCCTCGTGTGGTTAGCACGCAAAATTGCTCAGAACGGTGGCGCAAGTAACTCGGTCCTTAATGACTCAGGCATACTACCACATTCCAAAAACCACACCATCCATCCAATATGCCCAAGTCCAAATCAATCTTTTATTTTCAGATTTTGTCTTTACAAAATAACAAAGCACAAGCGCTGGACATAAAGGAGTAATAATTAGATTTGTGTGATCAAGACCATCGACTAAGTCGATGATCGCCCATTACTACCGATAACTAAGCATGGCTAAGCAATTGATGTCGAGAACTACTAAGTGATAAGAGCTCATCCAACGAGCTCAAACCACAGCAAATAACCTAGGCTCATTGGTAGTAGAGGATAAAAATTTCCTACAGATTATGCAACTATAGGATTACTAGCGACATTTTAACACAAAGTAGCATGCATACATACAAGTAAAACAACATATTAACCTTTAAAGTAATGGGACAATAGAGGGGATATGATCAAACTGCTTGCCTTGCTGTTGCTGGTCAAATTGTTGCTGAGGATCGCTCACGGAATCAACGCACTCGTCAACACCTACTCGAAAAGAAGAAAAGAATCGATAAGAACGACGAAAACGACAAAGACAGCACAGCAAACAAACTCCAAATACTCTGAATTTTCTACAGCAGCAAGAGGATGATTTTTAGGGAATTTAGCAATAAGAACCAATTGATTTGGATTCTCAATGCAAAAGTTATGAGCAAAACAATTCTGCTCAGCCCTAAAAATGCCAACTGCCACTATTCACTAATTTAATTATGAGGCAACATTTTCTAGAATGGTGGTGATACTGAGATTTTTACAGTAACACCATCACCTCATGAGATGAATAACACAATTGAGTTCATCTCATTTGGAGCTATTATGCACTTTCTATAATTTTGCAAAAACAAGAACTTGAACAAAATTATAATGAACAAGTGCTCATCTTGACAGCAGCAACATGCTCAAAACTAATTTTCATAGTAATTTCACTAATAGAGGAAACCAACAAAGTTGGATTCACTCAAAAATAATCTACAGAGCATTAGTTAGGTATTTTACAAGTTAAGCATTATTTTGATTGTACATTTGAAATTAGTTTTAAAAATGTGATGGCAAAACTGTGCTCTGGAGCTGAACTCAACTTACAATCATTTTTAGATTAAAGTCAAGTCCAAGACAGAGCTAACACCATTTGAATGATCTCATTTGGATTTAAAATGAATTAGTTATGCAATTCTAAAGTTCATACCTTTTTCTGTTTGCAAATAAAGAGTTCACTGGAATTTCTAAAAAAAAAAAATACCATAAAGACATGGGAGGACGTGAGCCACAGACCAACATGGGGGAGGTCCTCAACGGCTGAGATGACCTCGGGGAGGTCCTAAGTGGAGGTCCAACGTCACAGACCTCCAGGGGAGGTCTGGACGGCCATGATTGCGCAAGGGGAGGTCTTGGACGTTCCAGATCTCCTCGGAGGAGATTATGGACGTCCCAGAGCCAGCGACCACGTGCTTGCGCGCACGCACGCGCTCGAATAAGGGATTAATGCGCGCGGGACACAAGGAGATCCACGCGCGAGAGGTATTAAATGTGCGCACGGGGCGGGATTAAATGCAGTTTAAGACACGCCAATGATTACGAGACTGAGCAAATGATTAACGCATTTAACGCGGCGGATCTTTGTCCGAAAAACGACAATAGCGCCGCTGTTCTTGTCCGACAAAGACCCGGGTTTGGAGAGATGGTTCTCGCCGGCGATGTAGACCTCGCCGGCGACATCCAATGGTACCACTGAGTGCACAATAGCTTTGCGCACCCAGTGGACCTCCTCTCAACGGCGGCGACGGCCTCAAACGCCGGTGAGCCGGGGAGGAGCACGAAGGCAAGCACGGCCAAAAGACCAAACTACGAAATAAAGCTCCGCGACATCCATTCAAGCGTGTGCCCAAGAAAAGCTCCACAACCTCATACACGCGAGTGCCCAGCGCTAAAGGACTATCAGGAAGTACCTGGAGGTCCTGAAGATGCCGGGGAGGTTGGAGAAGGGGAGGACCGGCGCTGGTGAAGACGATGAGCTCCACGGCCAAGATCCAACTCGAAGTTAAACTGCCCCTGTGGAGGCAAGATAAAATCAAGTTAAAGGGGAGCACTTTGGGGTGATGATGTGCTCCAAATGGAAACAAGGAGAGGGAGAGGAAGCCACTGGAGCACTGCCACCAAGGAGCTCCAAGCTGCTTCAACAATGGCGGCCAAAAGGGAAGGTCAGTGGAGGGAAAGCTCAAAAGACACAGGTGTAAGCTAAAGCTTGGAAGTGTGCCAAAGAAGCTAAGGGAGGAACCCAATGGGGTTTTATAATTTGGAGAGGCATGGCCCGGAGCTAGGGTTAAGCTCATGGTGAGCTTAGCCCATGGCTCGGTCCATGGGGTTGACAAGACGCGAGGTTGACATGGTGGCAGGTCTGTGCGGACTGGAGAGGCGGAAGGCTGACCAACATTTAATGCGGGTCAGCAAAGAGTCGTTGAAGGTACACAGTTGACAGGCAGGCATTAACTCCCTGCCCAGGAGCACGCATGCGTGACCAAGGAAGGAGAAGAACAGGGGAGGTCATTTTGACCATTGGATAAGACCACGGGGAGGTCCTAACCATCGGATGCTCTTTTAGAACCGTTATGTTTTAAGTGACTGGGAGGAGGTCCCAGCCACACGATCTTGGATGGGGAGGTCGTGGCCCTCCGATTTCCATAATGCGAATGCGCACGTGGAAAAAGGGAAAGGAGGTCCAAGGCGTTGGATCTCAATCCAACGGTGCGGACCTCCTGTGAGGACTTAACCGCACACGACCTAAAGAAAACGAGGGGGAGGTCATGGCCTTTAGATTTAGATCTAAGGGCACACAATGACCGGGGAGGTCTTAGCACTACACGTAGCGCACAAGAGGTCATGGCCATCAGATTATGATCTAATGGTGATGAGAGGGCAAGGGAGGTCTGAGACGTTGCGCAAAAGGTAAGGGAGGTCAGGACCTTTGGATTTTTGATCCAACGGTTCTGATCAAAAGAGGGGGAGGTCCTGAGCTTGCGCAACGCACAAGGGAGGTCATGGCCTTTAGATTTAGATCTAAGGGCTAGGACCTCACGTGCACGGGGAGGTCTGATGCGCACAAGAGAAGGAGGAGGTCGTGACCGTGGATTTTAAATCCAACGGCTGCGACCTGATCAAGGTGGAGAGGGAGGTCTGTTGAGCCCGAGAGTGGGCTGGGTTGGACCAGCTTTGCAAAGTGGCTAGCCCAAGGAACAGTGTAAGCTTTTAAATTTAGTTTTTAATAGCTGAGACTTAGCAGAATTATTTGAGATAGCCATTGAACTCCAAATTTTCTGAAATTTTAACAGGAGCTTGCTGACATCATGACTAGCCTTACATAAAATTTCCAGAGGTTATTATGCCTTGCATTTTTCCCAGGAAATTCTTAAAGGCTGTTCAAGGATTTGTTTTACCTCCACAATTTATCAAACAAGTTTTACAACTTGTGATATTTTTCAGAGGGGCCCCACATCAACTTTAGGACCAAGGAAAATATTTCCAAATGTTTGGCACAAAATTTAAGATAAATGGAACATGAGTTTGACTTTTGGGTCAACAAGAGCTCAGTGTTTTTGGATTACACAACTCTTGGACAAGAATTACATGAGAGTTTAGGGGTTTTCAAGATGTGAGAAAAAGTTTTAATTTCTACACATCTAATTATACTTGAACAAACCTAGATAATATAGTTGGGATGTTACAGTATGCAAAGGCACAATGTGAAAAAAATCATTATATACATGCTGAAAAGGTAAATATGAGTCATGTTTCTACAAGGATTGTTTCCTATCAGCTAAATCAGAAAAAAAAACAAATGTCTTTATGTACATGCTATGAATTCAGATTATGAAACTTTGCTATAAATTTCAGCCTTCAAACTGTCCAGTTACATGAAGCCAAGTGTTCAAAATGTGTCTTATCGGAAATGTCATTATGTCAATAGAGATTAGGCTAGAGACGACCAAAGTGTGAGGCCACTAATCTGCAGAAAATGTGTACCTCAAGAACTCGGCGACACTATCATGGATCACTCGCTCGAACAGCCCCATTAAGAAGTCAACCTCCACCTGCAAATTCCAAGAACAGTCAAGCTCGGCGTCAGGGAAAGAAGGCAAATGCACATGCGAGAGGCGAGCCTTGGGGCGGCTCCAGTTCTCCTTGGAGAAGGCGAAGGCGGTGAGCACGGGAGAGCCGCACCATCTCCTCCAAAGAAGCACCGCCACCTCGTGCCCCGCAAATGATTTACATCCACAGGCGCCCAAAAAGGAGGGAAGAAAGAACACAAAGCAAACAAATGAGCTAAACCAAGAAGGAAATGTGCTACAATAGATAAGCCAACATACCTTGACAAAATTGCAGGTTCCACTAACTCCTGAATATCAAAAATCTCATGTTAACAGAAGAGTATTGTTATAACCAATGTGACATTAAAAGCTGCATATTTAACTAAAGTTCTGAATCAAAATCAGCAGCAGAATTAACAAATCAAATATGGGAGTGTGGTGTCAAATAACCTTTCCCTAGATATCCGGTATTCGTTGTTGTTCAATCCAAGAATCAAGTGGAGCTGCAGCGAACCATTGCAAGATCGCTTATTTCTAGCTCCAAGTAATATAGTGATAATGAAAGATGACAGAAAAAATAATCCCTTATCTAACTAACAAAGACATTCTGTTATGCATCTTCCTTGCAGGGAACGGATCGATGCTGATATACAAAAAAAACAAAAATAGTGTTCCAAGTTAACTATGAGCTAAGTTTTTCTCTTTCCCAAAGAAAAGGCACATGTTACTTTGAAAAAAAAACACATGATAGGTGAACTTGAAAAGGTCAATCGTACATGAAACTTTCCTAAGGCCATCTCTCCAAAATCAAATCACTACAAATTTACAATTTTAAGTGATAAAGATTGATAAATTCTGATACATTAGTCATGCATATGAAATGTTTGAGCTCAATGCATCACAAGCACGAAGGAAGGGCTATGGCCCAGTAATCAAAACCTATATCTGGCAATTTCTCTTAATGGTCCGCCTATTCCACATTTTCACGCCCGTAACCTACACCCAACAAATGAAGCAAATAATCTCTAGTTATTAATGTTTCATATTCACGTTACTGTTGTAGCAAGAGCAATGAAAACCATTATGACATAGGTTTTAATTAAAAACCGACCTTCATTCCTAGTTTCAACCCAAGTCAGAGGGCCGAAAGTGCTCATGTCATTTGATGCTTTCCGTAAAGATTCTCCATTCCATCTAAAATATCAAGGCACAAGGCAAGTATAGTTCAATCACTATGAACCAGGTGACAAACAAAACCAATATTACTTTTTCACTTTTCCTTAGAATAAGCACAAAATGATATTTTTTTCTGAAAAATGAAAGAACAATTATTTTTTCCTTTCCACAAGAGAGTCCTCACCTGTGAGCAAAGTGGAAGGATTCACCCCAGCCATACTCATAGAAGCTAGTGGCAAGATCATAGTATTTATTGACCTGATAAGGCATCATAGTATGAGCTGCTAATATTCAAAAGCTAATGGGCCAGAAACAGTCTCCCACTATCATGGACCATGGGGTAATCATCAAGGATATTTAGTAAAGCAGAATTGCAAGTTAACAAAGATTTGGTTTGAATACATCAAGTCTGAAGCTAAGTTACACAGTTATAGTCCTTCCATTGTACAACTAAACATTGCAGACAAATTTTCATAAAAAAAATGTAGACAAATAACTTGAGTAGGTAGGCATCAAATTTATGAAAAATACTACATGCAGTACTTCTGTCTTCGAAATAAGATGATTATTACAATATCTTTCAAAATGTGTCTTATCAGAAATGCTGAGTACCGGTCAATGTTGCGGGCAAGAAAGGAGTTTCCAACTGCTTCTAAGCAAGAAATTAGACTGCTTCTAAGCAATATGGCTCTGCACTTCACTGACAGTTTCCAACTGCTTCTAAGCTAGAAAGGAGCTAATCTCTATTGAGCTAGCAAATGAAGATAAAAGGAAGGTCAAAGCATATTTGATCACATAAAAGAAAAAACACAAGAATGGTGAATGCAAGGAGGCATGAAGAGTAGCCAATATTATGATATTTGATATTCGATATGACATATGCATGCACCATATTGCTCTGCCCTTCCCAAACAAATAGGACTTGGTAATCTCCTTGAGCAACTCTAAGTACGATATGTAAAATGGAAACAGAGCCGCTTACATGTATTTCACATTATTGTAGACTTTTGGTGGAGCATTTAACATCATGTAATCTAGTATGCACTTTGCACATGTTCCGGAACCACCACCGATTTCATATACCTGATCAGTGTAGGAATCCATTTCATATGGTTAGGTAATGAAAATAGATATGATAATGTGCCATGATATTAGAATACACATAGAAGCGAAATTGGAGCTTCTAAGACGAAGTAAGTGAATTGGGGTGTGAAACTATGTGACAAGAAAATGTTAAGAACATACCTTCAACGGGACTGAAAGATTAACTATACGTAGAATCGATGTAGATATTGCATAGGCATACCATGGCTACAGCAGAGAATAAAAACATGCATCAATGGCTAAATGGAAAGAAAAAAGGCACCTCATTCTCTTTATGAGCTAAAGTACAAAAGGAGTACCTTAAAAAGCTCCACTCAGTAAACCAAGCGATATCATGCTTCTTATACAGCTTATCAAGATGCTGCAGGTATGCACTCCTCCCTGCGTGATGTAAAATCCAATTAGCACCGGTAAGCAAATGTCCGACATATTAACGTAGCATGGAACAAAATCATCATCGAGCAAACATCAATGGAGTTTAGCACCGAAGAAAGAACAACCAAGTCCCAAATGGCTCTACAAGCTTGAGTAACAACTGTTCCATTTGGAACACACACACTCACACAACATCTTCGTGGAAATGCTGCCTCGACAAACAAACGAAGAACTGGTCTTATCTGATTCACGCAATGTCGGAACATAGACAAAACTTCGCACATAAAGTTCGCTCCAAGAAACGAATTGAGCAAAGGAGCAGGAGAAGGGACAAAAGGAGGAGTCCAAGAAACTGAAAGTACCCTCGAGCTGGTGGAAGCGGATGCTGGAGTTGAGCACGCCCACGGGCCTCGACCGCTTGGAGAAGTAGCCGTGGTTGGGGTCGTACAACGCCGACCTCACGGTCGCAAGACTGCAAGCTCCCCTCACATTTCCATCGAATCAAAGTAACCGCTACACGGAGATCTCACTGATCGGAAATGCCTCATCACTTACCAGCATGGGCTTCTCATCGGCGATGCATGGGCTTGTCGCCGGCGATGATCCCCGACGAGAATAGAGCTCACATATGCCGCGTCAGGGGTGGAGGGAGGCCGAGATCCATAGAGGCCAGCGATGAGGTCCTTTAGGAGGAGAAGGATGGAGCCCACTGGTGTGCCGTGGCCGCCGGCGGCTTGGTCAGCATTTCCTCCTCCTACCCGTCCTCATCATCGGCTGGAGGGCGGCTCGGACTAGGAGGGAAGGAGTAGGGAGGGGGAGATGACAGGTCGATGACTGAGGGGGACGGGGAGTGGAGGTTGCGCGGCAGTGCATGGGGAGAGGAAGCAGCGGCGCGGTGCATGGGGAACGGTGGCATCGGCGGGTGGGAGGAGCCGGTGGCGATGGGTTCAGTTGGGAGGGAGAAAGAGAGAGAGAGAGAGAGAGAGAGAGAGAGAGAGAGAGAGGGAGAATAGGAGGAAGGAAAAGAATCATATCGTGGGAGTAGTTTTCGTGGGAGGCGTGAGACTCGGAGGTAGTGCTGTGCGAAGGCGAAGTAACCTATGTCGTTCATCGTTTGATCCTCGATCGGACGGACGTAGAAGAAGGTAGGAGGACGGATGACCACCACCATCAACTCCAATATTTAAGTAGCAGAGATAACCAGCACCTTGTGCTATTATTATTTTGGAAAAACTAAAAATGAAAATAAAATGTTTTCGACCTGGGCACATTGGTTGGCTGGTGTGCTTTTGGGTGTGTGTGCTTGGTGCCTGAGTCAATAAGGACCGAACATCTTGTTATACTAAACCAAGCATTATTGCGTGCAACCACATGAGGGTATGTAGGACCCCTCTTGACTTAGTACTCTAGGGAGTGTTAATTAATGAGTCACTGGTGGTAGATATAGGTGAATAAAAGAAATTTGTCATTACTGTGTCGGGCATGTGACGGGTCAGAGGTTCCTGGTGGTTCCCTCGCCCGAGGAGCATTAGTAGTTGCTATGGCTGGGCCAATGTCTCTGACACAACATATGGGTCCTCTGTGGGAGCTCGGTAGTGGGCGGTTCACAGAGGGTTAACCCCCATACGTGCGACTCTTGATTAGCTCACTCCATTGGAAAACGTCTCGTAGGACTTAGCTCTGCCGGCATACCCTCGGAAGTGTGCTTTATCCGGTGGCAAAAGGAGCGGTCTGACATGTGGGTAAAGTTGTACACCCCTGCAGGGTTTAATCTATTCGAATAGCCACGTCCTTGGTTATGGACATGCTTGGGGAGGTCTTTCGAGAGTTAGACTCAACATTTTGGTTCTTAAACTTAAAATTTGATGGGTAGTATTGAGAATGGTTTCTCATGCTATTGTTGTGTGCTGCAGGGGTAGCCACATGTAGATGTTCTGTTAATGTCTATTGTTAATTACTCGCTGTTATTTGAAGTATTAAAAATGTTTGCTAACTTGCCATTTTGAATCTACTACATTGTATTTAAATTGAAATATTGCTTTGCGCTGAAAGCGAACTCTATAGCCTTCTCCTTTGAGTAGAGCTTGCATGTAGCTATGTATAGGTTTGTTAATTGTAAGTCTTGCGGAGTACATTTGTGTACTCACTGTTTGCTTTTATTTACTAATCTGGACAGCAGGTATTGAGATCAATGCGGGTAAGGAAAGATGCGCAAGAAACGTCGATTTGCTAAGGTTTTAATCCCCAGTCGGTTGCCCTGCGGGTTATGGCAAGCCATTGGGACTCCATCGCTGGTTAAGTTATGATTTTATTTCAATTCATTTATTGTTTTTCCGCTGCATACTTGATATTTTTATCTAGCGATATTATGATACCCTATGAATGGTTCGATATTGTTTGTGAAGGTGTGTGTACCGCTCCTGGGAGGTACATAATGCACCGAGAGCGAGGAAATTTAATTTGTGTTGCTAGGATCAATTGGAGGATTAAGCATTACAAGTTAAATCGCCCAACAACTCTCACAGAGAAGACCGCCTTAGAGCCAAATTCACCTATTTCTCTACCTTATCAAATCTTTTTTGCATCCTTAACCTACTTCCATGTGAGCTTTCTTCGTCTCAACAGCCTTAAGAGAAGACTGTCGTCACTACAACAAGGAAAGAGCAATGTCTCTTTCAACTCTAAACGAAATGCACCATCTGTTGTCTTGATTTCCTTCAAAGATGAAGCTGAGAGATCCTGACAAGTAACATAGTGTTGCTGACACATTTTCCTTTCCATTGTTTTACTTAACCTTTTCTTTCTTGAATTAAAGACACTTTTGACACATCAAGCCACATCTCCATTCAGTCGACCAAAAGATGCACTTGGAAAGACCCCAACTGTGACAACCAAGCTTTCAAGCCGTTCGGGATGTCGCAATGACAAAGAGCCGATGAAATCAACGATAAACACGTTGGCATCTCATGCTACTTCACCATTCCTCCCCGTTCCATCTCCTTACCGTCCACTCTACCTGAATCTCAGGGACGAGATTCTTTGTAAGGGGGGTAGGTCTATAACATCCCAAAATCCTAAACTTGGGATTAAGTAATATAAATGCATTAGGAGAAATCCCTTTGAACATTTTTGTGGATATCATGGGGATATGTGCACGATCTTAGGATGATGTTTCAATTGGCAATAGCGTTGAAGGTTTGTCGAATTACGTGTTTTCGACGGAGTTTGAAATGTTGTCGATCAGGGCGGTCGACCGCGCTGTGGGACGCGGTCGAGTCGTCATAATGACCGCCAACCAACGGGCGGTCCGACTGGTTCATACTATTCATCAGCCAAAAGGTGGCAATGATTGTTGGGTTAGGTCAATTTCATGGGTTTTAGTGCATATGTGTTGCATGATGCATGTTTTGACTATCGTGGGTCAAGTTGCGAAGAACTTGTCTATTGTTGTGCAGGTCAACGACGGTCAACAACGAGGATGATCGGGACTAACATGGAGAGCTAAGGTCCAGAACGATCGAGGATGCCGGGTGAGGTCAATGCAGTCAAGCATGGTGCAAAAGGGACAAAGGTGACTAAACGGGCAGTTCGGTGCGATGGGTTGGATCAAGCGGCACGGGGTCGGTGCAAGTACCATGGTTGTTTCAGTGGGAGCCGGATGGGAAGACTTGCCGACATGATGCGAGCCGCTGGATCAACCTACACGTGGTGAAGCATGGAAGTGCTTCACGCAGTTTGGACTCGGTCTTTGGAAAAAGATCGAGAAGGGGTATTTTGGTAGTTTTACCTAAATACCGCCTTAGTGACCTTTTGACAACCCGCGGCACAAGATGGCACATTAAGAGCGGATTAGGTCAAGAGGAGATAAAGACGACGCTTTAAAATACGTGAGTAAGTGAAACCCATTTGTGTGTGGGCTTAACGGGTGCCCATTAGGGTTCAATCTTCTAGAAGGTTTAGCCTCCACTATAAATAGGAGAGGATGCTAGCTAGCACCTCTGAACCCTTTCATTTTGTGAAACCCTAGTTTACTTTTTGTGCTTAGGGAGAAGATAGTGGGAGGTTAGGGTTCTAGAGAGTTGGATTTGATTTCATGTTCATGTGTTGAGTCTTTGTCCTCCTTGATGGAGTGGCTATAAACCAACATCATATCAAATCAATCCAAGGAAAAATTTCTCAAAGATGTTTCTCTTTGTGTTCTTTCTCTCCATGTCGTGATTTTGAGTCTTTCTTTGATCCGCGAGTTTTCTGTTGGTTTCTTTCCTTGATCTAGCTTGCTGTGACATGTGAGAACACATCTAGGATCATCTTGATCATCAATCACCCACGAGCAAGTCTTTAGATCATATTTTGATTTTGACTCGGTTTTGGAGCACCCTTCGTTCAAACTGAAAAAGATAGGAACTTTGGCATGGATCTTCACGATCCTCGATTAGAATACGTTCCTAATATCTTAGAGAAGGTGTGTCTCAAGTTTGGTAAGGTTTGGAGTCACGAATGAAAAGTTAGACCGATTTGAGTTTTGTTTTTGAGGCTGTCTGCCCTGTTCATCGTGCATCCGGTCAGTCCAACCTTTGGCCACCAGTCAGACTGTCCTTTTGTTGCCAGTTAGACTGGACCGAGTGATCAGACCGCACATTTGCCGTTAGTCAGACTGGACCCCTGAATTAGGGTTTGAGCTTTTGGCATATTTGGTCTGTTTTGCTTTGGGGTTAGATTGGATTCAATACAAGTCTTCCACTGTACTTGTTTATTGATCTTCATAGCTTTCAAAGCTATTGGAGTGAAATTGGTGTTGAATCTGATCAAAGCGAAAAAGTGAGCGTGCTCCTATTCACACCCCTCTAGTCGCCTTTTCGGTCGAACAAGTAGTATCAGATCCCGGTTAGTTCAATCTTGATCTTAACCGGTCACTAAACTTGGCGATGGATAAGTACTCGACCAAACTGCATATCTTTGATGGGCTCAACTAGGCCTATTGGAAGAATCGCATGCGAGTCTTCCTTCAGAGCAAAGGACAAGCTATATGGGAGGTTGTTCGAGCTCTACTCGTTTTGCCCGAGGTTGCTTCGCTGGCTTCAGCAGCCCTCTTGGCAAACAACCAGAAGGCTAAGAATCTCCTATATGCTGGGTTTGGTAGACAGGAGTATGATAGGATTTACAACCTTGAGACCGCACATGAGATTTGGTACACCCTCGAAACTTACCATGAGGGATCGTCCTAGATCAAGAAAGTGCGCTAGACGGTCTACAAGCGAGAGTATAACAAATTCGAGATGCATCCTGGCGAGAGCATCGATGACGTTTTTACTCGTTTTAACAAGGTGATCAATCAGCTAACATTGAGTACTCTCAATTTGAGAATGCCACCCACCTCTTGGCTACAATCAACACCAAGGAGTGGGAGATGAAGGCTACTGCCATTGAGGAGAATGTCGATCTCTCTAGTCTCACTTTGGAGCTGCTTTATAGCAAGCTCAAGACTCATGAGATCAAGAGTGGCAGTCTTCCTAAGAAGGATAACATGGCTTTGGTAGCTGATCCTTTGAAAAGAACTTCTGATGGTTCTTCTGAGTCTTCTTCTGGATTTTCTCTTGCGTGTTTATCTGCAATTCAAGAAGAAGAGTTTGAGAGTCTTCCTGAGGCTGATTTAGCTCTTTTAGCCAATAAAGTCACATGGGCATATAACAATGTTAGAAACAAGAAGAGAGGTGGCCCTATGACGTGCTATGAGTGTGGAGAGCTATATCATATCCGGGCAAACTGCCCCAAGCTAAAAGGTAAGGGCAACCGCAAGGATAAGAAGACTGCCTGGAAGAAGCCTCAGGGGAGCAAGCCCAAGTATGATGCTGCCAAGCTCATGAAGGCTACTCACCGGGTCCTTGCCGCTTTTGGAGAGCAATCCATGAGCGATGTGGACTCTGGAAGTGAGGAGGACAAGGAGGAGGAGCTCCCTCAAGACAAGAAAGGGAAGGCCAAGGACTTCACCGGCATGTGCTTCACGGCCGACTCCGTCGATGTCGATGACAACGATGAGGCACCTCCATCCTATGATGTTCTTTTTGCTAGATGCGACACCATATTTGAGCAACCCATGAAGAAGGATAAGGCATTAGAGTTTACCATGCCTAGGAACAAGGACTTAGAGTCACAAGTAGATAATTTGACTTTAGAACCTGTAAATGGTAAGACACTTGAATCTGATGAATGTTCATTGTAAGACCCTCAAATATTAGAATTTGCCGAATTAAAATTATACTGGTAGCATAATTCTTAATTAAGGAACAGTGTAATGTCCTTAATAAAATCATACTAGAAGCATAATCATAATAAGTAACAATCCAACATTTAGGTTCCCGGATATATGCCATGCAATAGTTCCCAGGATTAGTGACTATTGCGCATACATCCTTAATCAACATTGCATCATTCACATCCAAGTCATACATTCACATAATTATACATCAGTAGTTACATCATAATTTGGTTGCTACAAGAATGTGGTTTGTTATAAAGAATGATGACCTTGGGTCATCACAAAAGAGCAACGGCGGAAGCAAAATAAACGATAAAAACCACCAATGGCCCCATCATCCCGCAGGCTATTGCGTGGAGACTAGAACTAGCATCACTCGTTAGCGTCACCCAGATCGGCGCTAACGGGCATCTCATAAAGGTAACCATCTTCACCTGCAACAAGAGGTCATAAAACCCTGAGTACGAAAGGTACTCAGCAAGACTTATACAAACTAGGAAAAGAAAGTGTTGATAGAGCCTATACAAAGGAATAGAATGTTTACATGCATAAGGTTGACAACAGGAGGTTTGAATGGTTCAATTTTGCATAAAGCAATACACCTTAACCTATAATGACTAAATTTTTACAAAGCCAATTTTAATAATTCCATTTGGACCAAAAACAGTAGCATTAGAAGATATAAACATAAACAGTAATAAGAATAATTCACAGATCACTATGAAACTATACATGACACTATCATAACAACAATTATTCCCAAAACCAAACTTAGAGTAAAATCTACACAGGTGACATCAATTCAAGTGTCGTCCGTAACTGTGGACACGGCTATTCGAATAGTTTTATACTCCTTGCAAGGGTGTACATCTTTACCAACATGACTTAGTTAGCCCGTAAGCCTCCGGAATAATAACACACTGCCTTTGGTGTGTCGGCCGGGTAAACTAAGATTTGGTATTTTTCAACAAGTTGATACTATTGAGTTGGAATACCCATGTGTGACTGATCCCGTTGAAACAATGACTGATAGCATAAATTCAATCGGGGCCCACATGTTGTACCGGGAATACCGACCCAATCAATTAAATGCAAACTCGTGTTAGCCACACATATTAGACCGCAATCGGGGCCCTGAAGGTATGTACATGTGATGGAACACATCTACACCCTTACCCTTCTAAGAACATCTGATATCAATATAAACTCCACATGGCATACGACACGGCCAAGACTTAAGCATCTATGCCATATGAAATCAATACACATGTCCTTACTCTCTGCTTCCAACTCAATAGTATTAACCCTTTACTTAACCAAACAAAGGCCCATACACTGCGTGTGGAAGTACGCTGTGGCTTGAATTAGATTGTCGAGTTCACCCTTAATCAACCCAGACAAGACATCCACATTTCCCAATTCTCGTGCACAAAGGCACCATCACTAGCATCCACTTGTCCAGATTTGAATTTAGTCTATCAACAAGATTTAGGATCATTTCAAATTCAAATAACTGAACAAGCATCGAAAACAAATAAAAGTTATTTGTGTCCCTGTGTTTGACAAGAGAAGCTTGCCAAACCCTAACGCTCTATGGATCGCATGGCTACAAAATTGGAAATCAATTATTATCATATCACATACTATCTTAGGTTAAGTGTATGATTCGATTTAAGGTAAGCCACAAGTCTAGGTTGTAAATAACTAAGAACAGAGCACAAATAGTTTTTAGAAAAAATGCATGCAACAAAGGTCACCGTATTTTATAAAGCTACGCTCAAAAGATTAGGATCAACATGGTGCGAGAGGAAGCTTGCCTTGATAGTAGTAAATAACCTCTTGCTCAGGTTCTTGTGGTTCAACAAAAGGCTCAACACACTCAGAAGAACTATTATCTAAAATCAGAAAGATCCAATAAACACAAGAACTTATAGAGAATAAAATGAAAAAGAAGGCATGATCAAATGATAATGCATGGGTAGCAATATGCTTAAACTATATTTAATTTATTAAAGATAATAACCCAAAGGTACCATCTAATGGCATTTACTATCCAGATTTTAAATTTAGCTTATAGCTACAGTATCAGGTTGTTGAACTGGAACAGGACAACTGTAATCAATTTAATTATTTAGCTTAACTTCATACAAATGAGATATTGCATGCTAGTTAAATGTATTAAAGTTAGTGCTGTAATCTAACTGGGCATTTAATATCTATAAATAGCAGTTTTAAGGATTTGGCCTCTTGCTGCTATTATTGTCGGTTTGGACAACAACCACAAACAGCAAAAGTCTAATTACCATTTTCAGCTAGTTTGAAAAGCTACACAGAGCAATTACTATGAAGGGGAGTAATTAATACTATGACCCATAATGGTTACCCTAATGGTTCGGTTCACTTGAAAGAAAAGGGCAGGTAGAGCTTTTGTCGGTTTAGACCAAAATAGCAAAAGGTCTCTGCCCAGATTTCGACTACTTTAGAGTAACAAACTAACCAAAGACCCTAAATGGAAAATAAGACTATCAAGAGGGTGGTTAATACCATAAGTCCTCAACACTAACCCTAACCGCCAGATTAAAGAAAAATGTAGAACTTAACTGTTTGTCGGTTTGCAACCGACAAAACTAACAGGAAAAATAATTTGTACTAATAAAAGAATGGTGACTACAAAACTTTTAAAGAAAGACCACGGTTGCTGTTAAGGTTTCTCTTAGGACTTAACAAGCTAATATACTTGTAAGAGAAATCTAAGATTTTGAACACGATATGAAAGACCGAAAAGTTATAAAAACAACTTTTCATTTTAAAGAGGTTTGGAGCATCACATGAACCAGTGAGTGGTGTGAGAGGGTTAGTGATGCTCTTAGAGAGCTCAAACTAGCAGAAGTAAAGTCTAACTTACCAGCTAGGGTTTAGAGAAGAAAAGATCAGTTCTTGGTCAATAGAAAAGATCCAGGTCCTTTCTTTGTGCTGACCAAAAAGAAAATGATGGAACTTAGCTCTAAAGATCAGTAGGTACATTCTTGCTAAGGAAAGATGGAACTTGACTCACCCAGGTGAGGTTTTCCAAGATGAAGTTTCACAGCTCAAGTTGAGAGGGAGCAAAAGTCCTAAGTCCAACCTACAAGAAACACCCAAAACCAACTTAGTATGAGATTTAGGTATGCTTGTAGTTGAACAAAGGTAGAAGAACAAGGAGCTTCACTGGAGAGGGAGACCAAGTGAGAGAACTCCTTTTTGGTCAACAATGGCAGAATTACACATCTAGGGTTTATATAGTGGTAGAGCTCCCAGATCAAACGAGAAATTTCTAGAGCTCATGAGGTGGCACTAAGGATAAATATGAAGGGAAAAATATCCTCTTTTGCACTGTTCACCACCCCTTACGCCGGCGAGAAACGTTGCACTGGTGCACCGCACGCAGGGGAGCAAAAACCGCCGCTGACAACTGGGTCCCAGAGGCAGCCACGCCATGCAGCGCACGCAGTGAGCTCCAACGCACAGCCACCGTCCGATTTGAAATGAACAGCGGCGATGCGGAGGCAACAACACGTTGAAACGGTATCAGGAAACATGGGCCACACGATCTCAGATGGACGGCCACGATCGCGAGCATCTCCGAAGTGGTCCGAACGGCACAACCCACGCGAGCCGTCGGATTTCACTTCAATGGCCCACGATCTCAACGCGCGGGTGCGCTTCGGCCCATAGGGTCCATCGCCGTTAATTTACGAACCAACGGCTAGGATCGAGGCGGCTCAAGACGGTCCGAACAGCCCAATGACTGTGGCCCGTCAGATCTTGATTCAACGGTGGATATCGTGGGGGTGTAAGGGTGGTCCGAACATCCCAATGGATCAGGGCGGTCCAATGCGCATCCAACGTTGGCCGCTTTTGAAGGGAAAAAGGCCAGATGCGATGCTGTAGGATTAAAATCCAACGGCGGAGAGTACATGGGCGTTAGGATGGTCCGAACAGCCCGTGAAATCTGGCCCGCACGCGGAGGATCCAACGGCCCACAGGCTTTCCATTTTTGGCCATTCACGGAGGATGTGCTTGGAGATCGCGCGCCATCTATTCTTGATCCAACGGTCAAAAATGGAGTAGGGATTGAGGCGGTCCGAACTGCTCCGCAGATCAGGGCCGTTCGCGCGGAAATGGATGGCTGAGATGAGCTGAGGTTTGGACGCGTGCGCGAGGGACGGTTCGAGCCGGACTGGCGCGCACTGGTTGAACTCGACTCGACGGGTCGAAGTCGCTCTGATGTCTGATCCGGTTTAGACCGAAAGGTTTGACCAGATCTGTTTCAATTTTTCAAAAGGTTTGACCGGGATTTCAAAAATAGCAAATAAATTTGTAAAATCATGAAATTTTGCATAAATGCTATTGGGATGATATTTTTCCCAAATAAATTTTGAAACCACTTATTCTTCTTTAGAAATACCTAAATAATTCATTTAGACCAACTAAGGTTTATTTAGGAACAAATATTTTTCTGAAAATCAAAATAATTTCTAAAAATTCAACAAAATTATTTTTGGCCATAATGATTCATCTGGTTTTTAAATAAATTATCTCCGAGTCTTAATATCAATATTGAGTGGTATTTCCTTTAGAAATTTTGATCAAGTTGGAATTGGTAATAGAAATTTGGGGAAATTAGGTTGTAACAGGTTGCCTAAATTGTTAAATGAACAAAGAATGAGTACCTCATTACTGTTTATTAGGGCTGAGGCTGTTACAAACCTACCTCCCTTAAGAAAATCTCGTCCCGAGATTTCTTATAATTCAGAAGTTGGACAAAGACGAAGTTGAAATGATGCTGTTTAGAAACATAACATCAGTTGTCTTTATTTCTTTCAAAGATAGAAAAGAAAATTTTCACATAACAACATAGTGTTGTTATTACAACTTATGTTACATTGCTTTGTTTAACCTTGCCTTTCTTAATTCAAAGGCAATTTTTAAACAGCAAAAAGGTGAGGGTGCTCGATCTTCATCAGATCTTCACGCTCCCATGTGGCCTCATCTTCTGAATGATTAGCCCACTGAATTTTTAAGAACTTGACAGTGCGATTTCTTGTCGTACGTTCCATTTCGTCGAGGACACGCACTGGTCGCTCTTGATATGAAAGATCTGGTTGCAGATCAAGACTCTCATAAGCTGTAGCCTCGGTTGGAACACGAAGGCATTTCTTTAATTGAGAAACATGAAAGGTATCATGAACTGCCGAGAGAGAATCGGGAAGTTCCAATTGATAAGCCACAGCTCCTCGTTTTGCAATAATTTGGGAAGGTCCGATATAACGAGGTGCTAGCTTTCCTTTCACTTGAAAGCGATGAGTACCTTTCATCGGCGACACTTTAAGATAGACATAATCATCTATGTCAAAGCTTAGCTCACGACGTCGGTGATCGGCATAGCTCTTCTGACGAGACTGGGCAATTTTCAGGCGGTCTCGAATCAGACGAACTTGCTCTTCAGCTTCCAAGACCAAGTCTGGACCAAAGAATGGTCTTTCACCAGACTCCGACCAATTCAATGGAGTCCTACAAGCTTTTCCATACAAGGCTTCAAAAGGTGACATTTGAATACTTGCTTGGTAGCTATTGTTGTAGGAAAATTCCACATACGTCAAAGATTTCTCCCAATTCTTGCCATATGCTAAAACATAGGCTCTAAGAAGATCCTCCATTACTTGATTCACCCTTTCAGTTTGACCACTGGTCTGAGGATGATAAGCAGTGCTGAAGGATAGTTCAGTTCCCATTGCTTGATGAAGACAATTCCAAAAATGTGAAGTGAATTGAGATCCACGGTCTGAAACAATGATTTTAGGAACACCGTGGAGACAAACAATCTTGGCAATATACAACTCTGCCAATTGCCTGCCATTAAAAGTGGTTTTAACAGGGATGAAATGAGCCACTTTAGTCAGACGATCAATTATCACCCAAATGGCATCAAATCCATTCTGAGTTTTAGGAAGTCCAGTAACAAAATCCATACCGACTTCTTCCCACTTCCATTGTGGAATAGGCAAAGGCTGAAGGGTACCAGCAGGTTTCAAGTGCTCGACTTTAACCCTTTGACAAATATCACATTCAGCAACATACTGAGCAATTTGTCTTTTCATCTTGCTCCACCAAAATGTTTTCTTCAAGTCCTGGTACATCTTAGTACTTCCAAGATGTAGTGAAAACTTGGAATTATGAGCCTCTTTAAGAATTAACTCTCTCAGCTGTGGATCTGAAGGTACGACCAGACGATTGCGATATCGAATGGTACCACGAGCATCTTCAGAAAATTCGTTGGCTTTACCCGCCTTCAAATTTTCCTTGATCTCTGCTACTTCAGCGTCAGTTTTCTGAGCTTCCAGAATCTGATCTTCCAGAGTTGACTTTACTTCCAGAGCAGCAAGAAATCCAACTTCGACCATGTCGAGACTTAAGCGCCGAAGGTCAGCACATAAGCTCTTAGTCAAAGGAATTGTTGATAAGCAATTGCATTGTGACTTTCTACTTAGAGCATCAGCCACAACATTAGCTTTGCCAGGATGGTAGTGAATACCCATATCGTAGTCCTTGATCAATTCAAGCCATCTTCTTTGTCTCATATTCAGATCAACTTGAGTGAATATATATTTCAGGCTCTTATGATCAGTATAGATTTCGCAACGATTACCAAGAAGGTAATGTCACCAAATCTTTAATGCATGGACTACGGCCGCCAATTCCAAATCATGGGTAGGATAATTCACCTCATGAGGTCGTAACTGCCTGGATGCATATGCCACAACTCGGCCTTCTTGCATAAGTACACAGCCAAGTCCATGGCGAGATGCATCACAATAGATATCAAAACCCTTATGGATATCTGGAAGAATGAGAACAGGAGCTTCGGTCAGGAGCTTTCTCAAAAGCTGAAAACTGTTTTCACATTCCACTGACCAAAAGAATTTGTTCTCCTTCTTTAAAAGCTGAGTCAGAGGTCTAGAAATCTTGGAAAAATTTTCAATGAACCTATGGTAGTATCCCGCAAGTCCAAGGAAGCTTCGAATTTCAAGAACATTCTTGGGCTGCTTCCAGTCTAGTACATCTTGTACTTTGCTGGGGTCAACAGTGATACCTCCTTCAGATAATACATGCCCCAGAAATGCCACTTGCTTGAGCCAGAAAGCACACTTGCTAAATTTAGCGTATAGCTGATGCTTGCGAAGTGTATCCAACACAAGTCTCAAATGATGCTCATGCTCTTCGTCAGACTTGGAGTAGATAAGAATGTCGTCAATGAACACAACGACAAACTTATCCAAGAAATCCATGAATACTGAATTCATTAGATTCATGAAATAAGCAGGAGCATTGGTTAGACCAAAGGACATAACAGTATACTCGTACAATCCGTACCGAGTAGAAAATGCTGTTTTAGGAATATCCTCAGTTCTAACTTTGATCTGATGATAGCCCGATCGCAAGTCAATCTTAGAAAAGACTCGGGCTCCAGTCAATTGATCAAACAGATCATCAATTCGGGGTAAAGGATACTTATTTTTGATAGTGACTTCATTTAACGGACGGTAATCCACACACATCCGTAAAGTCTGATCTTTCTTTTTGACAAAGATAGCCGGGCATCCCCAAGGTGAGGAACTCGTTCGAATGAAACCCTTGTCAAGCAATTCTCCCAGCTGTTTCTTCAATTCAAACAGCTCATTAGAAGGCATGCGATAAGGTCTTCTTGATATAGGAGCAGTACCAGGAACTAGTTCAATCACGAACTCCACTTCCCGATCTGGTGGCATACCGGGAAGGTCTTCAGGAAAGACATCCGGATATTCACACACTACCGGTACTGACTCCAAGGTAGAGGCAGCATCCATTTTTAATGCACGGAGATGAGAATAAACTGTTTTAGACTGAAAAATGACTAAAAGGCCATTTTTATTAGTGAGGGATATAGTTCGCCGGGCACAATTGATTTGGCCAAAAATTTTGGACAACCAGTCCATACCCAAAATGACATCTATCCCCTTAGAATTTATCACAATCAGGTCTGCCCAAAAATCTAACCCTTCAATATTGATATTGACATTAAGGCAAATTTGATCAGTCATGAATACTGACCCTGGTGAGTGAATAATATGGGGTGGATGAAGCAGATGCATGGCTAACTGATGTTGAGTAGCAAACTGCCTACTAATAAAAGAATGGGATGCTCCAGAGTCAAATAAAACAGTAGCTGAACTGAAATTAACTAGGAGCATACCAAGGATAACCTCAGGTGCCTCGGCCGCTTCTTCAGCAGTTAATTGATTCACACGGCCGCGGACGGGAATAGGATCAGGCTTGACAACTGCCTTTGGGGAAGGTGTAGGATGCACAGTAGCTGGAGATGGCTGAACAGGTGGCAACCCACGTGCCTTAGCAAAGCATTGGCTCGCAAAGTGACCCGGGCGTCCACAATGATAGCATATCACCCCCGGTCTGACATTGATAGCAGCCGGTGGTCTGTGCCCACTAGGTCGGGACTGTCCAGCGGGTGGCGGTGGGCGAAAAGCAAACACCGGTGCCCTGGGTGGGACTGGAGCTGGCGCTCGGAAAGACTGAGGCTGCCACAGACGCGGTCTGACCGAACGGCCACTATATGTAAATTGAGTGGCCTTCTGCCGCTTCCGTGAATCTTCCAAAGCCTTGATTTTGGTTTCAGCAATTATGGCTTTGTCCACCAAATGCTAGAAATTTCTGAAGTCTTGTATTGCCAAAGCTAACTGCAATTCTTCAGACAGCCCATTCATGAAACGGTTTTGGCGACGAGTGTCAGTCGAAACATCGTCAGGAGCGTACCGAGCAAGGAAATTGAACTCATGAAGATACTCGGTCACTGACTTTCGCCCTTGTTTAAGAGCGAGAAATTCCTGCTGCTTGAGCATCATCACTCCCTCAGGAATATGGGCCTCGCGAAAGGCCTCCATGAACTCAAGCCAAGTAGGAGTATGTCCGGTGGGTTGAATAGCCAGATAATTATCCCACCAATTGCTAGCTGGCCCAGTCAGCTGGTAGCTAGCATATAGAACCTTCTCTCTTTCAGAACATTGGGCAATGGATAGCTTCTTTTCGATCTCCCGAAGCCAATCCTCTGCCTCCAAAGGATCCTGGGAGCTGGAGAACACTGGCGGGTTAGTCCGCTGAAAGTCAGCGAGACTTCCCTGCCCATGTTGAACTCCTGCTCTACCAGTTGGCGTAGGAATAGAAGAAGTGTTGCGCACAATCTGCTCCAAGATGCGCGTCTGGTCCATGCGGTTGCGCTCAATTTGCATGAGCACGTCCGCCATAGTGGGTGGTGGAGGAAGCTCCTCTTCCTGACGACCACCTTGCGGACCATGAGATCCGGAAGGGTCAGTCTGCTCCCCTTGAGTATGAAGAACAGGGGTAGAGAACCTCTCTTCTTGTTGTGTTCGCGATCGAGTGGTTGGTCCTGTCATCCTGTTGCCATATAATGGTTAACAACATAACAAGGATACACCCGAGCTAACACATACAAGATTCTGAAATAGAAAAGAAATAATTACTAAACTTAAGCATGCACCATGTCATGACATGCAGTCAATTAATCATCAAAACAACAACACACAGTACAGTTAAAAAGTGCAGCCTCCATTCCCTTATAATAGGTCGGCTACACCAATTAGCATTACCCAACAGAACCGAATGCACAACAATCAGCCTTCCCTTTATTAACAACCAATTAACACCAAAATAACATCAGAACCAAATATAGTAAAAAGGGTCGGCCCCACTTTATTAACAGTCAACAGAAACACATTAACTTCAAAATGTACAAGTTGGCAACTAAAGCACCAAGTTTCAAAACTCAAAAGTCAGCCCACAGTATTTATACAGAACATAGGCTATGCTATTACACAATATTTAGTACACAATACTAACCTATTACACAACTAAGGCCGAACCTCACATCCAGCCCCTAAGTGTAGTCATTACGGTTAAAATTCACCGGGAACTCATTTAACAAATGAGCTTCTAGTGAACCCGTATCTATAGGATCCCTAGGGCTGATGAGACGGGTAGGGGAACCCAACAGCAAGTGATGCCCACCAGTGTGTGTAGGTCGCTGAGTACGAGGAAACCCAGCAGACATCCGGGCCTGATGACACTGACCAAGGACAGGAACAAGCCCAGGCACCTCTGGAAGTCGCAATCCCTGTGGTACAATGGCAGCTGGAGGGACCTCATTGTTGCCATAAAGCACGTTACGAGGAACGCGGTTCGTGGCAACACCAAGCCTCAAATACTCCACGTGCCTCGTCATGCACGATTTACGGGTTTCCCATAGCTCGCACACGAGACAGTGATAGGTTTGGTCCATGATACGGACCAACCTCGCTAACTCACGTACGTATGGGTCCTCCCCGAACTGAATCTCATCAAACGCAATCACATCCGATCTAGGGCCATGTTTCGGGAAGTGAACATAGGGTGGCTGAGACAGCTCCGTCAAATCATGACGAAGGAGGCCCATCATCCTACGCGCAGCTTCCTTGTGGTACCCCTAAATTATTGGAATTGTGCCGAATTATAATTATACTCGTAGCATAATTCTTAATTAAGGAACAGTGTAATGTCCTTAATAAAAATTATACTAGAAGCATAATCATAACAAGTAACAATCCAATAATTAGGTTCCCGAATATATGTCATGCAATAGTTCCCAGGATTAGTGACTATTGCACATATATCCTTAATCAACATTGCATCAATCACATACAAGTCATACATTCACATAATTATACATCAATAATTACATCATAATTCGGTTGCTACAGTGTCAGGTTGCTACAGTAACAGAAATATGAACAAATGACCTTGGGTCATTAACAAAAAGATCAACAGCGGAAACCAAAAGATAAAAAAAACAAATCCACCAATGGCCCCATCATCCCGCAGGCTATTGCGTGGAGAATAAAACTAGCACTACTCGTTAGCGTCACACACATCGGCGCTAACGGGCATCTCATACAGGTATCCATCCTCACCTGCAACAAGCGGTCATAGAACCCTGAGTACGAAAGGTACTCAGCAAGACTTACACAAACTAATAAAAGAAAGTGGTTGTTAGAACCTATACAATGGAATAGAAAGTATATATGCATAAGGTTGACAACAGAAGGTTTAAATGGTTCAGTTTGCATATAGCGATACATCTTAACCTACAATTGCTATATTTTAATAAAGCAGTTTTAATAAATTGATTTGGACTAAAACAGTGAATAAGTGTAATTATAAGCATAAACAGTAACAAGAATAAATACAGTTCACAATTAAATGTGTATGACAACCATTATAGCGAAATAATTCCCAAACCAAACTTAGAGCAAAATCTATACAGATGACATTAATTCAAGTTTTAAATCAGAATCAAGTGGACACGGCTATTCAATAGTTTTAAACCTTGCAAGGGTGTACATCTTTACCCACATGACTTAGTTAGCCCGTAAGCCTCCGGAATAATAACACACTACCTTTGGTGTGTCGGCCGGGTAAACTAAGATTTGGTATTTTTCAACAAGTTAACATTATTGAGTTGGATGACCCATGTGAGGCTGATCCCGCTTAAACAAGACTGATAGCATATATTCAACCGAGGCTCACATGTTGTACCAGGAATGCCGACCCAGTCAATTAAATGCAAACTCGTGCTAGCCACACATATTACACCACAGTCGGGGCCCTAAAGGAACCTACATGCGATGTAACACATCTACGCCCTTACCCATCTAAGAACATCTGATATCAATATAAGTTTCACATGGCATACGACACGGCCCGAAGACTTAAGCATCTATGCCATATGAAATCAATACACATGTCCTTACTCTCCAAAGATCCAACTCAATAATATTAGCCCTTTACTTAACCAAACAATACCCATACATCGTGTGGAAGTACGTTGGGACTTGAATCAAATAGTCAGAGTTCAGTCCTTAATCAACCCAGACAAGACATTCACATTTCCCAATTCTCGTGCGCAAAGGCACCATCACTAGCATCCACTTGTCCAGATTTGAATTGAATTTAACAAGATTTAGAAGCATTTCCAAATCAAATAAACTGAACAAGAATCAAATCATATAAATCATTTGTTGATCCCAAGTCTGACAAGATAAACTTGCCAAACTCTAACGTTCTATGGACTGCATGGCTAAGCAAAAGTTGAAACTAATTATTATGACATCACAAACTACCTTAGGTTAAGTGTATGGTTGAATTAAGGATAAGCCACAAGTTCAGGGTATAACTAACTAGAAACAGGGCATAAATAGATTTTTAGAAATTTGCATGCACAGTATCACTGTATTTTAAAAGTCTACAGTTCAAAAATTAGGTTCAACATGGTGCAGAGAGGAAGCTTGCCTTGATAGTAGTATATAACCTCTTGTTCAGATTCTTGTGGTTCAACAAAAGATTCAACCAACTCAGAAGAACCAGTATCTAAAAGAGAATAAAAGAATTCCAATGAACACAGGAAAACAGAGAACAAAAAGGCATAAAAGGATGCATGATCAATTAATAATGCATGGGTAGCAATATGCTTAGGCTATATTTAATTTACTAAGGATAATAACCCATGTACTATATACTGACAGTAGCTACCCAGATTTTTAGATTTAGAAATATAGCTACAGTATCAGGTTTTATGTACTAAAACAGGACAGTTGTAATTAATTCAATTATTTAGCTTAGTTGCATGCAAATGGGATACTGTATACTAGTTAAGCATACAAAAGTCAGTGCTATAATCTAATGGGTATTTCATACTTATAAAGAGCAGTTTTAAGGATTTAGCTTTTTGCTATTATGGTTGTCGGTTTGGACAATAACCAAAACAGCGAAGTACTAGTTATCCTTTTTAGCTGGCTAATGAAGTTACACCAGACTGGAGCACTCGGTTGGAGTTAAAGCTAACTAGGATTTATAAATACCACAATTTATAAATATCAAAGTTGACCGACCAGATTAAAGAAGGGAATAGAATCTTTTCAATTTTTTTGCCGGATTGACCCATAGCCCGAAACAGTAATTCTTTAATGACCAGCTTTGTGTGGCACGGTGAACAATACCAGACAAGGACCGTTAGGGTAGTTACAACTGTCTAGGAATACTTAATACCATATCCCCTAATTGCTAAACCTTAACCGACCAGATGAAGACAGAAATGGAAACTACACTATTTGTCGGTTTTGGCTGACAAAATATGACAGAGAGGAATTTCGACTCAACAACTAAATGAATGATCTTGGAAAAAAGAAAGATGGTCTACTTATGATACTAGGGTTCGGTTAGAACCTAAGCAAGATGATAAGTCATCAAGAGAAACCCTAAATCTTGAAAACGACATGAAAGACCGAAAAGTTAAAACCTAACTTTTCAGTTAAAGAAAGGTTGAAGCACCCGAATGAGTGATGCCCTCAGAGAGCTAATAATGATATGAAGTAAGATTTAGACTTACCGACTAGGGTTTAGGAAGAAAAGATTAGTTAGGGTTTTGGTTAGAATATCAAGATCCAAGCTCTAGTCTTTGATCCTGATGAGGTTTTCACCAAGGTGGTGCCCCACGGTTGAAGTTGACAGGGAGAATAACTTAAGTCCAACCTACAAGAATGACCAAAATCATATTAATATGAGATTTAGGCCTTCTTGGAGTTGAACCAAAGGAAGAAAGAACAAGGAGCTTCACTGAAGGAAGATAAAGATGATGCCCCTCAGTGGTCAACAATGGCAGAGCTATACCTTTAGGATTTATATAGTGTCCCAAATGTATAGAGTAACCGAGAAGGATCTAGAGATCAAGAGGTGGCACTTAGGATAGATATTACAAGAGAAATATCCTCAAAATACTGTGCTCTACCCCATTTCGGTCACCACAGAGCTTAAGGTGGAAAAACCAAAGAGAGAACAAAATTCTATCACTTACAGGCGGGCCCCACAGCCATGCAATGCACACAGCGCACAATTGGAGCAAAAACCGGTCACTGCCGAGTGGGCCCTGGAGCTAACCGAGCCATGCACGCACGCAGCACACCGCACCAAAGGAGCAACACCAGACACTGACGCGCGGGCCCAGGGATAAACCAAACCATACAGCGCACCGCACGCAGGGAACAAAATCGACGCTGACATGCGGGCCCCCAGGGCAAACGCGCGCAGCGAAGCCTCACGCACAGCAGGGCCCAAAACCCCGCTGACAACTGGGCCCTAGAAGAGAATAGCGCTGTGCAGCCCGAAGTGGTCCGAAGGTTTCATCTCACGCGAGCCGTCGGATTCCAAGCCAACGCTCACGATTTCGCGGGCGCTGTAGCCGGTCCGAAGTGCAAATTTAATCTGGGCCGTCCAGAGAAGATCCAATGGCCCAAAACGCGAAGGGGATGGAGGCGGTCCGGTGCTCTCAGGATCCAAATTTAAATCAGCGAAGCAGACGGCTAGGATGGGCCATAGGTTGGACGCGGGGTGGACGTGGTCGAGCAAGACCGTGCACCAGTTGACCGCTACCGGTTTGCCCCGAGTTGGGCCAGGTTGCTACAAGTGTTCGAGCAGTTACGCCGAGGGTGTTGACCAATTCTTTTCAAAATTTCAAACACTTTGACTGGGATGTTTAAAATAACAAATAAATTTATAAAATTACGAAATTTTGCAGAATGGCTTCTGGGATGATGTATTCCCCAAATAAAATTTGGAAACCACTGTTTCTCTTTTATAAATACATAATTAATTCATTTGGACCAACTAGGGTTCATTTAAAGACAATTATTTTTCTGAAAATCAAAATAACTCCTAAAATTTCAACAAAAATTATTTTGACCATAATAATTCATCTAGTTTTCAAATAAATTGCATCCCAGTCATAATACCAACCAGTGGATGGTATTTCCTTTTGAAATTTTAATCAACTTGGAGTTTATAATTAACATTTTGGGAAAATAATTTGTAACATGTTACCTAAATTGGTTAATTTGAACAAGAATGACACTAACGATTGCTTCATTCTCAGATCTTAGGGTTGGGTTTACATTCTGCCTGACCATAGACTCGGAAGTGGCACGCACGTGGATACAGTAGGGAACACTACCCACCACCTGTCTGGTGATCACATTAATGATAGCTTGGTACTCTTCCATACCAGGACCTCGGTCTCGACGATAGATGACATACTCTGGCTGATACGTGAAATTGGCCCACAACATCATATCTCGAAGTAAGGCTGGAAACCCGTCCACTTCTTCGGCTCGAGTCTCCTTAATCAAATACCAGCCACTCATCTACAGAGAAAAGACAAGGTAGGTAAGAAGTTGATCTTGAAAAATCAATGGAAAGGTGGATAAGAATGGATACTAAAAGAAGATAAGAAATAAAAGATAGCAGACTTAGATCTTTAGAAATTAATTTAAGTTAAAATAATGTCACAGAGACTCACTAAAGGTAACAACCATGCTAATTCTATCCTACAGGCAAACGTATGCTCTGATACCAACGCTGTAAGACCCTCAAATATTGGAATGTGCCGAATTAAAATTATACTGGTAGCATAATTCTTAATTAAGGAACAGTGTAATGTCCTTAATAAAATCATACTAGAAGCATAATCATAATAAGTAACAATCCAACATTTAGGTTCCCGGATATATGCCATGCAATAGTTCCCAGGATTAGTGACTATTGCGCATACATCCTTAATCAACATTGCATCATTCACATCCAAGTCATACATTCACATAATTATACATCAGTAATTACATCATAATTGGGTTGCTACAGTAACAGGTTTGCTACAGTAACAGATGACCTTGGGTCATCACAAAAGAGCAACGGCGGAAGCAAAATAAACGATAAAAACCACCAATGGCCCCATCATCCCGCAGGCTATTGTGTGGAGACTAGAACTAGCATCACTCGTTAGCGTCACCCAGATCGGTGCTAACGGGCATCTCATAAAGGTAACCATCTTCACCTGCAACAAGAGGTCATAAAACCCTGAGTACGAAAGGTACTCAGCAAGACTTATACAAACTAGGAAAAGAAAGTGTTGATAGAGCCTATACAAAGGAATAGAATGTTTACATGCATAATGTTGACAACAGGAGGTTTGAATGGTTCAATTTTGCATAAAGCAATACACCTTAACCTATACTGACTAAGTTTTTACAAAGCCAATTTTAATAATTCCATTTGGACCAAAAACAGTAGCATTAGAAGATATAAACATAAACAGTAATAAGAATAATTCACAGATCACTATGAAACTATACATGACACTATCATAACAACAATTCTTCCCAAAACCAAACTTAGAGTAAAATCTACACAGGTGACATCAATTCAAGTGTCGTCCGTAACCGTGGACACGGCTATTCGAATAGTTTTATACTCCTTGCAAGGGTGTACATCTTTACCCACATGACTTAGTTAGCCCGTAAGCCTCCGGAATAATAACACACTGCCTTTGGTGTGTCGGCCGGGTAAACTAAGATTTGTTATTTTTCAACAAGTTGATACTATTGAGTTGGAATACCCATGTGCGACTGATCCCGCTTAAACAATGACTGATAGCATAAATTCAATCGGGGCCCACATGTTGTACCGGGAATGCCGACCCAATCAATTAAATGCAAACCCGTGTTAGCCACACATATTAGACCGCAGTCGGGGCCCTGAAGGTATGTACATGTGATGGAACACATCTACACCCTTACCCTTCTAAGAACATCTGATATCAATATAAACTCCACATGGCATACGACACGGCCCGAAGACTTAAGCATCTATGCCATATGAAATCAATACACATGTCCTTACTCTCCTGTTTCCAACTCAATAGTATTAACCCTTTACTTAACCAAACAGTGCCCATACACTGCGTGTGGAAGTACGTTGTGGCTTGAATTAGATTGTCAGAGTTCAGTCCTTAATCAACCCAGACAAGACATCCACATTTCCCAATTCTCGTGCACAAAGGCACCATCACTAGCATCCACTTGTCCAGATTTGAATTTAGTCTATCAACAAGATTTAGGATCATTTCAAATTCAAATAACTGAACAAGCATCAAAAACAAATAAAAGTTATTTGTGTCCCCAGGTTTGACAAGAGAAGCTTGCCAAACCCTAACGTTCTATGGACTGCATGGCTAAGCAAAATTGGAAATCAATTATTATCATATCACATACTATCTTAGGTTAAGTGTATGATTTGATTTAAGGTAAGCCACAAGTCTAGGTTGTAAATAACAAAGAACAGAGCACAAATAGTTTTTAGAAAAAATGCATGCAACAATGTCACTGTATTTTATAAAGCTACAGTTCAAAAGATTAGGATCAACATGGTGCAGAGAGGAAGCTTGCCTTGATAGTAGTAAATAACCTCTTGCTCAGGTTCTGTGGTTCAACAAAAGGCTCAACACACTCAGAAGAACTATTATCTAAAATCAGAAAGATCCAATAAACACAAGAACTTATAGAGAATAAAATGAAAAAGAAGGCATGATCAAATGATAATGCATGGGAAGCAATATGCTTAAACTATATTTAATTTATTAAAGATAATAACCCAAAGGTACAATCTAATGGCATTTACTATCCAGATTTTAAATTTAGCTTATAGCTACAGTATCAGGTTGTTGAACTGGAACAGGACAACTGTAATCAATTTAATTATTTAGCTTAACTTCATACAAATGAGATACTGCATGCCAGTTAAATGTATTAAAGTTAGTGCTGTAATCTAACTGGGCATTTAATATCTATAAATAGCAGTTTTAAGGATTTGGCCTCTGGCTGCTATTGTTGTCGGTTTGGACAACAACCACAAACAGCAAAAGTCTAATTACCATTTTCAGCTAGTTTGAAAAGCTACACAGAGCAATTACTATGAAGGGGAGTAATTAATACTATGACCCATAATGGTTACCCTAATGGTTCGGTTCACTTGAAAGAAAAGGGCAGGTAGAGCTTTTGTCGGTTTAGACCAAAATAGCAAAAGGTCTCTGCCCAGATTTCGACTACTTTAGAGTAACAAACTAACCAAAGACCCTAAATGGAAAATAAGACTATCAAGAGGGTGGTTAATACCATAAGTCCTCAACACTAACCCTAACCGCCCAGATTAAAGAAAAAATGTAGAACTTAACTGTTTGTCGGTTTGCAACCGACAAAACTAACAGGAAAAAGAATTTGTACTAATAAAAGAATGGTGACTACAAAACTTTTAAAGAAAGACCACGGTTGCTGTTAAGGTTTCTCTTAGGACTTAACAAGCTAATATACTTGTAAGAGAAATCTAAGATTTTGAACACGATATGAAAGACCGAAAAGTTATAAAAACAACTTTTCATTTTAAAGAGGTTTGGAGCATCACATGAACCAGTGAGTGGTGTGAGAGGGTTAGTGATGCTCTTAGAGAGCTCAAACTAGCAGAAGTAAAGTCTAACTTACCAGCTAGGGTTTAGAGAAGAAAAGATCAGTTCTTGGTCAATAGAAAAGATCCAGGTCCTTTCTTTGTGCTGACCAAAAAGAAAATGATGGAACTTAGCTCTAAAGATCAGTAGGTACATTCTTGATAAGGAAAGATGGAACTTGACTCACCCAGGTGAGGTTTTCCAAGATGAAGTTTCACAGCTCAAGTTGACAGGGAGCAAAAGTCCTAAGTCCAACCTACAAGAAACACCCAAAACCAACTTAGTATGAGATTTAGGTGTGCTTGTAGTTGAACAAAGGTAGAAGAACAAGGAGCTTCACTGGAGAGGGAGACCAAGTGAGAGAACTCCTTTTTGGTCAACAATGGCAGAATTACACATCTAGGGTTTATATAGTGGTAGAGCTCCCAGATCAAACGAGAAATTTCTAGAGCTCATGAGGTGGCACTAAGGATAAATATGAAGGGAAAAATATCCTCTTTTGCACTGTTCACCACCCCTTACGCCGGCGAGAAACGTTGCACTGGTGCACCGCACGCAGGGGAGCAAAAACCGCCGCTGACAACTGGGTCCCAGAGGCAGCCACGCCATGCAGCGCACGCAGTGAGCACCAACGCACAGCCACCGTCCGATTTGAAATGAACAGCGGCGATGCGGAGGCAACAACACGTTGAAACGGTATCCGGAAACGTGGGCCACACGATCTCAGATGGACGGCCACGATCACGAGCATCTCCGAAGTGGTCCGAACGACACAACCCACGCGAGCCATCGGATTTCACTTCAATGGCCCACGATCTCAACGCGCGGGTGTGCTTCGGCCCATAGGGTCCATCGCCGTTAATTTACGAACCAAAGGCTAGGATCGAGGTGGCTCAAGATGGTCCGAACAGCCCAATGACTGTGGCCCGTCAGATCTTGATTCAACGGTGGATATCGTGGGGGTGTAAGGGTGGTCCGAACATCCCAATGGATCAGGGCGGTCCAGTGCGCATCCAACGGTGGCCGCTTTTGAAGGAAAAAGGCGGATCGTCTTTGAGGATTAAAATCCAACGGCGGAGAGTACGTGGGCGTTAGGATGGTCTGAACAGCCCGTGAAATCTGGCCCGCACGCGGAGGATCCAACGGCCCACAGGCTTTCCATTTTTGGCCATTCACGGAGGATGTGCTTGGAGATCGCGCGCCATCTATTCTTGATCCAACGGTCAAAAATGGAGGAGGATTGAGGCGGTCCGAACGACTCCGCAGTCGGGGCCGTTCAGCGAAATGGATGGTGAGATGAGTGAGGTTTGACGCAGCGTCTTGGGAGGGCGTGCTGAGCGGACTGGCGCACCGGTTGAACTTCGACTCGGCGGGTCGAGTCGCTCTGATGTCTGGTCCGGGTTTAGACCGAAAGGTTTGACCAGATCTGTTTCAATTTTTCAAAAGGTTTGACCGGGATTTCAAAAATAGCAAATAAATTTGTAAAATCATGAAATTTTGCATAAATACTATTGGGATGATATTTTTCCCAAATAAATTTTGAAACCACTTATTCCTCTTTAGAAATACCTAAATAATTCATTTAGACCAACTAAGGTTTATTTAGGAACAAATATTTTTCTGAAAATCAAAATAATTTCTAAAAATTCAACAAAAATTATTTTTGGCCATAATTATTCATCTGGTTTTTAAATAAATTATCTCCCAGTCTTAATATCAATATTGAGTGGTATTTCCTTTAGAAATTTTGATCAAGATGGAATTGGTAATAGAAATTTGGGGAAATTAGGTTGTAACGGGTTGCCTAAATAGCCAAAATGAACAGTAATGATATGAACAGTACCTCATTACTGTTTATTAGGGCTGAGGCTGTTACATTCATCTTGCCATGCTCTACACTCTGAATTTGCTAAACTGCAATCTGCTTATGATATTGCTTTGCACCAACTTGAAAATGATAGGTGATACGGGGGATGCCCGATCTTCACGACGTAGGATCGATGATAACTTTGGATCCGTGCAACCTAACGAACCGATGGCGCAAACCACAGCAACCTGCGACAAAAGAATTCACCCAACCACATGCTCGTGATCCTATCTACCCGATCACACCAAGTAGACGTGTCGCTGCTCCTGCAAAACACAAGGATTCACAAGAAGGACGGATCGGCACAACAGATTGGAACTCCCTATTCTACTGGAGGCAATATTGCTCAAACCCTAGAATCAAGAGTATATTGAAAAATCCGAAATATGTCATTGTTCCTCGTTACATGGCCCTCGCCAGCCCTTTTATATGGGCGTACACACGCACACATGGCCTATAGCCATCTCGGGTTGGACTCGGTCTTGGCCAGGATATCTTTCCATGCATGTGATTCTTCTTTAATTAGCTTCTGGCTGGTTGGTCACGCATGCATGTCTTTTCATGTAGGCACACACAACATGCATGTTGGCTGGTCACACAACACACATACATGCAAGCCTTTTGACTTGGTCCAACCAGGACACACGTTTATTTCTTTCCATGCATTATCACGTAACATGCATGCAAGATCCTTTCTCACGTAACAAAACCTTAGTTTCCTTTCTTGAGGTGTAGCAATTAGTAAACGTGGGCAGCGCGTCACTTGTGAATTATTTCCATCCGACGCAAGATCCTTTCCTTCCTCCGTAGGCTTTCCTTTGTTGCTTTTGGTCTTCCATGCTTCTATACATATAAAACTGCATATACACAATATGTGACTATTAGGCAGTAACATATATTCATTAGAATCAAGATTAAAATTATTTAGGAGCGAGTTCACCTGTTGATTAATCTTTTTAGCTCTTGCTCATGTAATCGGTCCAATCAGCAGGATGTCCTCATCACTAGGTCTGAGCTAATTGATGTTAAATCTGCTTCCTGTGAAAAATGCTTAGAGTCTAGCAAATTGGTCGCTTCTGGTAATGTTGAATCTAGATTTTGCTCTTTCTGCTTAGAACGTGAACATGAAGTTAAAGACATTTTAGAAGCAGTTAGAGCTAAATATGCCAAGCTTAAGGACACAATTGAGTCTACTCCTTGTGCCTCATGTGCAACCTATAAGCTTGAAGTTGCTTGTCTTAAGGAGAAACATGCTAGAGTCATTAAGGCCAAGACTTGTGATTCATGTGTTAACTTTGGAAAAGAAAATGCTTACCTTAAGGACACATTACAAAAATTCTCTAAAGGTAAGAAACAGTTAAACATGATTCTGGACACGTCTAAAACTCCTTATAATAAGCAAGGGTTAGGATACAACTCTGTAATGTCCTAAAATTTGGCTTTTCAAAAATCTTTTAAGTAGTTTAGGTCCCTAGAAAATTTCACCAATTTTATTGGAATTAATAAAGCTTAATTGGGAATTTCCTAAATTAAAAATAATTTAATTTAATTAATCTCAACATCAACTATTATCAAAACTATTTTATTTGGATTCTATGTACTTGGATATATTTTCTAGAATTTTCTAGAATTTTTCCAAGTGCATTTGCTATTTTCTATTTGTTATTTGGAGTTCTTCCTTTTAAAAAAAAAAAGAAAAACTATTAATAAATCTCAGATTGTTTTGGGCTCAAATCCCCTTTGGCCTACTTCTATTCCCGTTCCCTCGACCCAATCTACTTTCTTCGGCCCACCTCACCTTTTCTCCCACCCGGCCTGTTCCGCCCGTGTCGCTAGCCCAACCGCACGCCAGTCCGGCCCGATCTCCTTCCCTGGCCAGCCGAGAGCCAAGCCCGCTTCCCCCTCCTTCCTTTTCTTCGCATAACCAGCGGAGCGCCCAGGCCACTTGCAGCCGCCGCTGCCTCGCAAGGATACGCGCCCATAACGCATCCTCTGCCGCCGCCACCCTTGGAGTCCAGATCGAGCACGGCCCCCGCGAGCCATATAAACCTCAGACAACCTCATTGCTCGCACCCCTCCGCTTCACGCCACCCCATGCCCTAGCTCCTCCTCCGCCGGGACGCCTCCTTGTGTCGCCGGGTCCGTCTTCCCCAAGTCTGGTGCCGCACCCGTAGTGTCATTCACCGCCGTCGAGATCCCTGCGTCGCCCGCCTTGCCAAGCGCCGCCGCCTCGGTGCCCTGGGTCATCTCGTCGTCTTCACCACTGTAATCACCCGAGCCGCTGCCATCTTCTCCAACACCGGTGCGCCGCCGCCGCAGTTGGATCGCCGCCCATGGTAAGCTTCGGACGAATTCCCATCCGGCCGCACCTCCCATTGGTTCTCCTCATTGTTTCCCCGTGTCATGGTCATCGTCGTCGAAGCCATGCGGTCGTCCAGTCCTGGTCTGAAGCTTCCCAGCCCCGGTTCGTTGCGCCATCCTCACGCTAGTCGGTGCCACGATTGACCTGGCCTGACCCTGCGGGAGCCCTGCGCCGCTGCTCGTCGCCGTTGACGCCGACCGAGAAGGCCATGGCTGCCTTCACCACCTCTGTGTCCTCACTTCCATGTGGGCCTGCATCACCCTCTCTCTTTTGTCTCTATGACGATGGGTCCCGCGTTCCAGATCTGAACTAGGGAGTGCCGCCCCATAGCCACGGTTGCCCCGTCGTTGGTTCTCTGCCGTGTGGACCCTAAACCACTCTCTCTCTCTTCCCCTCTTGTGGCGATCGATCCAGGAGCCCAGAACCAAACTCAGATCATGCCCTCGTTAGGACCATGTCACCAGCCACCTAGCTGCACGTCAGCAAGCCTCGTCCTCTGCATCGTCACCACCATGTTGTCATTTCATCCTACGTGGCAGTCATGTCGGCGCTGTGATAGCACTACCCGCCACATCGGCAACCTCGCCACGTCATCAGCCCTACCACCTCAGGCCCTTGTCAACGCACGTGCACACATGGATGCCATGTGTATGCCGCATAAGCAAAGCCCTAACCCTAAAAGCCGAAACCATGGACCGAGTCCACGGTGAACCTACCCTAGCCTTGTGGGCTGCCCGTCGGCATGCTACCTGGCCTCTGTGCATTGCCAACGCCACCTCACCGCCATGTTGTCGCCGTGTCTTGTGCCACCTCAGCGGCCATGGCCATGTAGATGCCTACATGTTCACAAACCCTAAACCCTGAGGCTGAACCGAATGGACATGGTTCATGGGAACCTAGTCTATGACCTGCGGGGCCCCTTTTTCAGACAACGCTGGTCAAACCCTAGCCCGTGGACTTGGTCTATGGACCAATGGCCCACTTGTCCTTCCCTTTAACTTATTTCTAGAATTATTGTAATTCTGGAAATTCATTTATTCAGTGGGTCCCACCTGTCATCCACTATTCCTTTTCGGAAATTAATATGATTTCTGAAATTCAATTATCCAATTGGTCCCACATGTCATTCACTATCCTTGTCCTCTCTCACTTACCAGTGGACCCCACTTGTAAGTCTCCAATTCCTTTTATCTTATTTAATCCGAAGGAATATTCTTTCCTCTCGCAATTTCATCATTTCATGTGATCTTCGAAAGCTCATATATTTCGCATCCGAACTCCGATTGAGTTCATTCGAATTCCTAAATTCATCTCAATTCAATATCTATTTATCTGAGATTATTATTTAATTTTTGGAGTTTGTTTGCTCTCTGTTATTTATTTGGTTTATTTGCTTGTTGTGAGTAGACGTTGATATTGCGAGAAGTGCTGATCAAGAAGGAGCAGAAGATCAAGGAAGTAGAAGATTAAAGTTAAATAAGATCATCATTGCTAGCAAGGCAAGTTGTACCTTTGATCATATTGAATCCCAGTTTTTAAAAGTATCTTAATTCAAATTATTGCATTTACTTTAAGTATTTATTTAAATGCTTTTGGGTTTAGTTAATAATCCAAATTGTTATAACATCCTTGTCTAATTGATATGCCATAATCTTTTGTCACCCTAGTTTGGTTTATTTAGTTGGTGCTATTGTATTACCAACGTGGCTTGGTTAGATGCGATTAGATTGCTTAGCCATGCCACGAATCACCTTTTCATATAAAGTTGCAATTATTAACTTGACTAAGTGACTATGGAACTATGTGATAAAACTGTGTGTGTTGTGTGCTATTATGGCATGTGTTGCACTTAACCAACTGGGTGGGAAAGGATTTAGACTTAGGCAAGTGGTGGAAACTGTGTGACATGGTGGCTGTGTCAATTGGGAATATGAATCTGTGTGTCAAAATAATCTGTGTGGCTTAGTTAGAAATTGGGAGTCTTGCCTTGGTCAATTAAGGACTGAACTTTGTGCGCCATTGAACTGGGCCTCTCGTACAACCACATGCCTGTTATGGGACGGGCCTAACTTAGTAAGTTATGGAGTCTTGACATTGATTGCTCAGGCTGTAGGTTAGGCTGTGTGCAAAAGGGTGGAGGTGTGTGCTACCATGTAGTCGCATCGCGCGACGGTTCGCCGCTTCCCTATCCGACAGTGTTTGTGGTACCATCTACTGTGTATAGTTTGGTATGGCGGTTTGTAAGCACACTGGGAGTATCAATGCTTGAGATGAAGTTTCCGAAAGGTTTTGTTGTGATCAACTCTGATCCGGTTGATTGCATCTTGTGGGTAAAGTGTACAAACTCTGCAGAGTGTTAAACAATCTATTCGAATAGCCGCGTCCGTGGTCATGGACATGCTTAGGGATTTCACACGAGGGGTAGATTTATGTCTATATGAATAATCTGTTTAGGCTGTGTGTGTCTTTGTGAAATCAAACTGTTAAATTATTACTGTCTATTTGTTTTACTTGCTTTCAATCTATTATTTGTATTCAATTGCAAATGTTGCATTTCTGCAAAATAACCACAGAATGCCATTCCTTTGGAATAAGCCTGCATGTATAATTGCATTTCTGTGGTATGACTTGCGAGTACGGTGTGTACTCACGCTTGCTTTGACGAATCAAGTAGAACTGAAGTAATCGCCAGTCAACAAGGTCTACTTCAAGGATCGTGGAGAACTAGGTCGCAAGACCCCAAATTGATTGCTGTGGGCATATGGATGGGCTTCACCGAGTTATCCTGCTTAGTTCATTGCAGACTTCATTGAGCTCTTTGCCTTCTGAGGCATTAATTGTAAGCTTTGACCTTAAGGTCTTTACTCTGATATTTATTGTAATTGCCCATTAATTAGTTATCTTTGTGTATGGAATTGATATTTCACTGATGTTGTCACTGTGTGGACTAGCGTGATCCTGGACTAGTGCAGTATACACAGAGGGTCCAGAATGGTAATTTTGGGTCCCGATAAACTCTGCCCAGGACAAACCCAATCCTAATGTCATTTAGGTCTTGGAAAATGGCTTAGTTGAATTCACAACCCAACTTGCAAAAACAATTTTTAAATCTGCAGGTTTTGTCCAACCTTCTTTTGAGGCAGAAGGTGCTTCTCCCAGTGGTACCAAATACCATTGCACCTATTGCAAGAAGAGTGGGCATTTGGTTGAGTTTTGTTGCCGTAGGTCGAAGAATGCTAAGAAAAATATTGCTAGAATTTCATCTAATCAACCTAGAGCTTTTATGAGACATGGTCATTTAGAAAGGAGGAAACCTGGACTAGGATTTGTTTCACATGCTCATCATCATAATGTTCCTAGACAGGATGCTTCTCATGTTTGTGTAACCATTGCTCATAACAGAACTTCAAATAAAATCAAGGATAGCACTTCTGCTTTGCATACTACTCACAGACGTGTAAAATCCCAAAGTGCTGTTACCAAAATAAAATTAAATAAAGTTATTATTTTGTTGGATTTTCTGGAATTTGAAAGAGTTTTATTGCTTTATTTGAATTTCTAAAGTTTTAAAAGTCAAAAGTAAAATTTATTAAAGTTTTTGAAGTTTTATTTGAGTTAAAGTTGAAAAATAAAAATTAATTAATTTCTAGAATTTTCTGAGATTTTAAAAGCTTTTCCCTAATTATTTTAAAGCTAAAATAATTTATTTGCGAAATTTAAAAGCCAACTTTAAGTTGGAAATAATTGTATTAAGTCCAAAATAACTCTAGGAATTTCTGTGAATTTTTCTAGAATTTCTGAATTTTATTTGCTATTTTCTAAAGCTAAAATGAATTAATATGATTATTTCAAAAGAAAAATCAATTGAAAATTCGCTGAACAGTTGTTGGGCCGAATTCGGTCAGCCCAATCCTATTCACACACAAATTTATTTGCTTGGCCACCCAAATCTCTCTTTCGTTGCTTATGCACATGATCGTGGCCGTTAGTCTTTGGATCGACACCTGACCAGCGCCTCTCTCCTCTCTCTCTCTCCATCTCGCTACCAGTGGGCCCGCCTGCGTTTCTTCTTCCCCACCCCTTCTTCCTCGCGCAGGAGCTGAACCGAACCGCTGCCATGGATGCGCCAGGGAGCTCTGTTGCCGCAGCGTTTCCTCTCCCCTCAACTCGCGCATTCAAGCGCATTTAACCTCCCCGACTCCGCCGCCTCCTTTCCCTTCCGTTTCCCCTTTTCTCGCGACCGTTTCGCCGGAATGGAGTAACGCCGCTGCCGCCCTCCCGTGCACGATCTCGCTGCCTCAGTGCTCCTCCGGCCCTACAAATAGGAGCCTCCGGTGCCCCATTCTCCCCTCCTTTCGCTCCCCTCATCCACTTCTCCTCTCTCGCGCCCGTCTCGCTGTAATTGAAGATCTCGTCACCGCTGGCCGCAAGCTCTCCGCCGCCCCTAGCATCGCCACCGTCGACGCCGCGTCCTCACCACCGCCACCGTTGGAATCGCCACATCGCTGCGAAGCCGGTGCTCGCCTTCGCCTTGCCGAAGCCCCACCGGAGCGCCCCTTCACCGTTGACCCGCACAATGTCGCCGCTTCTTCCTCATCGCTGGCCACCTTCGTCCTCTTCTCGCCGAGTGGGTGTGTGCACCGTGACCACCATCTCCCCCACACTCTGTTGCGCGCCACCCCACCCGTAGCACGGCCGTGGCGACTCGGTCCGACATTTGGCTGTTGTTGTTAACGTGGCACGACCACGCGCGTGCCACCGCGATGCCACCTCACGGCCACATGGGCGCCATGTCACCAGCCTCGCCTACGTGGCGCCACATCTATGCAGCCCCTGAGCCAAAGGACCCGTGGACTTAGTCCATGAGGACCGTGTCTATGACACGTGGGGCCCACCTATCAGAAATTCATTTTAATTCTTTTAAACCCGAAAATCTCAGGGCTGATGTTAGCCTTGCACAATAAATAGATTTTCCTTTAGAAAAATAATTCGGAAATTTATTTAATTGCAGATTTAGGTTTAAAACTTCTAAAATTCATATCTTTTGCATGCAAGCTCCAAATTGGGTGATTCAAATTCCTAAAATTATATAAAATCATAATCTAGCTATCTAAACTAAAATTATTTAATTTGTAGTTCATTTGAAGTTCATTTTGAATTTAGCTTATTTTCACGTTTAGATTTCGACGAGTCCAAAGAACCAGAATTAATCAACGACCAGACTTTTGAGCAAGGAAAGCTAAATTCTTGATCATATTTGAATCCAAGTATTTAAAATTATTTAAATTCTATTTTTAAATTATGTATTGCATGCTTATTTAAATTCAGTTATTTCAATACCTGTTTTTAAATCCTTGGATATTCCTATAATCATTTGTATGGCCAATTTTGGTATTGAACTACACATCTTGACACCATAGGTAAAACCTGGTAGATACATTAGTATGAACTTGGATCATTTGAAAAACGTTATGCCAAGACAGGCTTAGACCGAAATGTTTCATTTGGGGAATTTTAGCCAATGAATCAATTCTTGTTTAAAATTAAGTCATGGTATTGTTTTACCATGGACTCCTGGAAATGATTTTGAAAACAAAATGAAATAAAATAATGGTTTGTACTTGGGCGAAATGGTTGTTTGGATGGTGCATGTTAATGCATGGTATTGAATCATTTCTATGATCAAGGCCCGGGGTTTTTATTGGAAGTCACCCAAGTCAGTTAAGGACCGGCCTGAGAGCCGCTTTTGCGAAACCACAATCGTACTACCACATGTCTCAAATGGGCGGGACCTGACCAACTAATCTGCAATGTTCTACCGTGGTTTTTCCCTTTCGATGCAGTGGGTAGTCATGTTATGACCTACGTTAGTCCCACCTGGTGCAAGAGGGGGCTCAAATCCTGCGGGTTGCAGCCCAAAGGGAGCGAAACCTTAGCGAGGGGAGACTACGGTGGGATGGCACATTGTAAAGGCCTTGACATGTGCTCTAGACTGCTTACCTAAGGTAGTGAGAAGTGGTACCCCAGATGCCAAACAAACTAGAGAAGTCGTGTCATGTGGGTAAAGCTGTACAACCTCTGCAGAGTGTAAACCTATTCAAATAGCCATGTCCATGGTTATGGACATGTTTAGCATTTGCCACTCAAAGTTAGACTTTGGTTTTGATTTCAAAATATTTTTGTAAAACAGTTTTGACATGGATGGGTGTCCATGAGAAAAGTTATGGGATGAAGCCCCGGGTTGGTGCCCGTGTTTCAGTTAGTGTTAGGTTGATGCCTACACTATCTTTATTATTTCAAAATCAATTTTAAATATTGTAAAATTTGAGCTTTTGAACTTACTATTGTATTTGACCTCTCAAACATTGCTTTATGCAAAATCAACCAATAAGCCTTCCATTGAAATATCCTTTATGCATGCATCCAATCTGTTACTTGACGGGTGTAACTAGCGAGCATGGTAGTAGTGCTCATCCTTGCTTATTGCAAATAGTCTTAGAGGAGGAGTACTTCGTGGACGAGGAGGACTTGGACGACTAGGCTGTGCCCCCAGTTGATTGCTTGTGGCGTATCGTTTGGCCTACTACTATCTTTTGCTTTCTGCTATAATTTTCTTTAGGCCAAGTGCCCTTTTGTAATAAATACTCTGATATTATCAATAAAATATGTGATGTGGACTTGTTACCATATTTGTGAACTGTGTACACTAGCTGTTCCTAGACTAGTGTTGTAAACACAGAGAATCTGGGATCCTTTAATCCTGGGTTCGACAAGACGTGTGTCTCTGTACTGGGTTCTCAAGTCATGTTTAACTAACCCTAGTATTGAGACACATCGATCTTTTGTGCCTTGATTTTCAGGATCGCCGCAGAAGGAGGAAGAACACATGGCTTGTCGACTCCGGCTGTTCACACCACATGACCGGAGATTCAAGATGGTTCACTTCCTTCACGTGGTCGACAGGTGATGACTTCATCACCTTTGGAGATGATACACAAGGGCGAATTAAAGGAACCGGATTGATCAGGGTGAATGACAGATTCATCCTGAAGGACATCGCTCTTGTGGACAAGCTAAGGTACAACTTACTTTCTGTTTCGCAGCTTCTTGATGATGGCTACGAAACTTGTTTTAAGAAAAATGTCTGTCGTGTGCTTCATACTGCCGATGAGCTTGTTTTTGGGATTTCTAGAGTTGGTAGAATTTTTGGAGCTAATTTTTCCAAATCTCTTGCTGGATCTCTCAAATGTTTAATTGCATGTTCTTCTGATGTCTAGCTTTGGCATCGACATTTGGGGCACATTGGTTTTGATCATCTGACGCGAGTTAGCAGCCCTGATCTCATGAGAGGCTTGCCCAAACTCAAAGTTGTCAAGGATGTTGTATGTGCTCCCTGCAGGCATAGCAAGCAAGTTGCCGCCTCACACCCTTCATTGACTATGACTATGACTAACGGACTGGGACAGTTGCTTCACATGAATATTGTTGGTCTTACTAGGGTTCGGTCAGTCGGTGGCAAATGGTACATTCTTGTCATAGTCGATGATTTTTTGAGATACTCTTGGGTGTTCTTTCTTGCTTCGAAGGATGAGGCTTTTGATCATTATCATGATCTTGTTCTTCGTTTGGCTTCTGAACTTCCTGGTGCCTTGAGAGTGATCCGCAGTGACAATGGCACAAAGTTCAAGAATGCTTCTTTTTCCTCTTTTTGTACTGAGCGTGGTATTGAGCATCAGTTCTCTTCTCCACACGTCCTTCAACAAAATGGCATTGTGGAAAGGAAGAACAGGACCTTAGTCGAGATGGCTAGGACGATGCTAGATGAGTATAGCACACTGAGGAGGTTTTGGGCCAAAGCTATTGCAACAGCTTGCCATATTTCAAACCATGTCTTCTTGAGACCGTCTTTGGGCAAGACTTCTTATGAGCTTCACTTTGGTAGAAAACCCTCTGTTTCTCACTTTCGAGTCTTTGGATCCAAGTGTTTCATTCTTAAGACAAGAAACCTAGATAAATTTGAATCAAGGACTTGTGATGGTTTATCTCTGGGTTATCCTGCTCATTCGAGGGGTTTTCGGGTCTTTAATGTTGAAACTAACATTGTCCAGGAGACATGCAATGTCACTTTTGATGAGACTAGCCCTGGAGCCAGATCAGATGTTTTAGGTGACTTACAGGTGATAGAGAGCATTTTTGTTAAAGAAGATGAGGATGAATTTGATACTGCTCCTTCACCTGTTGCTGATGTTCCTATCCAAGCTCCAAAACTTGCTACGACTGCTTCACCTCCAATTGAGGCTCCTGCTGCATATTCTTCATCAGCAGTACCTGCGGTGGTTGAGGAGATGCTATCTCCCCCAGGCGCTCCATTGCACATTCGGAAGCAACATCCTCCGGATTAGATGATTGGTAATCTTCATGAGCAAGTCACTTACTCCATGTATCATAATCCGAGTCTCTTCTCTTATTCTGTATTTGTAGCTTCTTTTGAACCCCACGATATATCACATGCTTTATCTGATTCTAGCTGGGTCAATGCCATGCATGAGGACTTAGAGAATTTTGAGAGAAACAAGGTCTGGAACCTAGTAGGGCCTCCTAGTGGTCATAATGTGATAAGAACCCGCTGGGTGTTCAAGAATAAGTAAAATGAGGATGGTTCTGTGGTTAGAAACAAGGCTAGGTTGGTAGCTCAGGGTTTTAGCCAAGTTGAGGGGTTAGACTTTGATGAGACCTTTGCTCCTGTTGCTAGATTAGAAGCCATTCACATTCTGCTTGCATTTGCTGCATCTAAGAGATTTAGGTTGTATCAAATGGATGTTAAGAGTGCTTTTCTAAATGGTTTTATAGAGGAGGAAGTGTATGTTAGGCAACCCCCTAGCTTTGAGAATCCTAAGCACCTAGATCATGTTTTTAAGCTATCCAAAGCCTTGTATGGTCTTAAGCAAGCCCCTAGAGTCTGGTATGATAGACATAAGACCTTTTTGCTTAAGAATGATTTTGAAATGGGAAAGGTAGATAAGACTCTTTTCATTCGTAGGCATGGCAATGACTTCCTGCTTGTTCAGATTTACGTGGATGATATTATCTTTGGTGGTTCTTCTCATGCTCTTGTTTCTAGTTTTTCTGAGACCATGTCCAGGGAATTTGAGATGAGTATGATGGGAGAGCTCAACTACTTTCTGGGGCTTCAAATCAAGCAATGCAAGGAAGGGATCTTCATCCATCAGACGAAGTACACCAAGGATCTGCTCAAGCATTTCGAGATGGGTGACTGCAAGCCGATCGCCACTCCCATGGCGACTTCGACTACTTTGGATCCAGATGAGGAAGGAGAAGCCGTGGATCAACGCGAGTACCACAGCATGATCGGCTCTCTTTTGTATCTGACGGCCTCAAGACCGGACATCCACTTCGCGGTCTGCCTCTGTGCAAGGTTTCAGGCGTCTCCAAGGACTTCACATCGCCAAGCCGTTAAGCGCATCTTCATGTACCTTCACTCTACCCTCCAGTATGGCATTTGGTTTTCCTGCTGTTCTTCCTTGTCCATTCGGGGGTTTTCTGATTCTAATTTTGTAGGCTGTCGGCTAGATAGGAAGAGTACCTCTGGCACTTGTCATTTCTTAGGCACTTCTTTTGTCTCTTGGTCATCTAGGAAACAGTCCTCTGTTGCACAATCCACTGCTGAAGCTGAATATGTAGTTGCTGCTAGTTGTTGTAGTCAGATTTTGTGGATGGTGTCCACTCTTAAGGACTTTGGGTTAAATTTTGCTAGTGTTCCCCTTTTCTGTGATAACACTTCTGCCATTAACATTGCTAAAAACCCAGTGCAACATTCTAGGACCAAGCGCATAGACATTCACTATCACTTCCTTAGAGAACATGTAGAGAAGAGTGATATTGTGCTGCATTTTGTGGACTCCGAGGCTTAGTTAGCTGATATCCTTACCAAGCCTTTAGACCCAACAATGTTTGCCACCTTTAGGAGTGAGTTAGGGGTAATTTATCCCTATGGGTTGGTTTGAGGGGGAGTTGGATCTTTTCTAATCTTTCCTTGTTCTTCTGATCTTTTCTTGATCTTCTTTTGAACTTGTTGATCTTTTTAGGCCTTTTGAGATTCTCTTGCATCTCATTGTATCATATTGCATTCATATGAAAAACACAAAAAGATGCATTGTAATATAAGCTTTACTGCTTGCCTTTTAAAATTGATGAAGCCTTGCTTACTACCCTCTTGAGCTTTAGTATTTCAATTCTTGCTCAATGCCATGTCTAGTTCTTTGACTTGCTAGAATTTTCATGCTTTCACATGTGTAGCTAAGTCTTTGCTGAATGAGCTAGAACTCTAAGACAACTTGAACTAAAAACTGCAATCTGTGGATGTTTTAGCTAGTTGCGCAATTAGTGCTCCTTTTGTGACATTGGCCCTGTCAAAATTGCTTTGTTAGCTCTTGAATCTAAAATTGATCATTACATGAGCTTCTTATTCTTCTGAAAATCTAAAACTGCTCTTGTGAAAAATGAAAAATCAATTTCAAGATTGTCTTGTGGTTAAAATGTGCCAAACTACTCTCACGAGACTGCATGTCAAAGACATGAACTTAGAGTTAGTTTGATGATCCAGACAATCTCATGGGGACTGCTTGTCAAAACTAACATGAACCTCAAGATTTGTCGCCCTAGTAGAAGCTTAGGAAGAGTTTGTGGATGGCTCCTAGTCCAGGATCTTCTTCACTAAGATATACCTTTAATCAACTTTTGGTCGAAGCTTAGAAAGAGTTTGTGGATGACTCCTAGTCCAAGATCTTCTTCACTAAGATCGACCATTAGTCAACTTCAATATTCATTGCAAATGAAAAATTGTTGAGAAATGGGCGTTCGAGCTAATTTGAGCAAAATGATTCAATTCAGGACCTATTTGTCTCTTAAAGTGGTCATTATTAGCTTTTTGATCTCAGATTGACATTTTTACATGGCCATTATCACTTTAGGATCCCTGTTGATGAACTTGCTAAATTTGAAGCTTTGCTTAAATTGTTATAATTCATTGCTTTACATTGAGCCTTCTAGCTTAGCTTTGACATATATGTCTTAACATGATCTTGCTAGCGCCTTCAGGCTTGATATGTGTTGTGCAATATTAGAAATGCTAGCTTGTTCTTTTGGGTAATCTCCAAAGCTTCTTGTACTCAAAAATTAAAAAATACAAAAAATGAAGCCAGTCCATTGCATTTCATGCATGCTCCTTATGCTTTTTCCTCAATTCTGCATTTGTCATCTCTGGACGACAGGAAGGCGTGATTCCTTGATGACTCCATTGTCAAAGGGGGAGAAGATGTAACAAAAATGTTAAAAAAAGGGGGAGCTATTTGGAGAAAAAATTGGAGAATTCGAATTTTTTTGAAAAATGAGGATCATAGTGCGGGAGAGTATCTTATTTGCATTCTTATGGTCTTATTGCCATTTCTCAACTTGAATTGCAATTCTTGCAACCTCACAATGATCAAAGGTCAATTTGAACAATTGTTCTTTCATATGGACCTTAAGTGAGATTTTGAAGCTTTCACGCCTTCTTTTGCCTTATCTCACTTGTCTATGCTATTTTAAAGCCAACTTGGTCATTTCCTTTGCTTTCTCTTGCATTTGGACCAAGTTGTGTTTTTTGCACGAAAATGTGAGTTCTTTACTTCTCAAACCTCAAAATTTGCATTTTTGAGAAATTGCTAATGTGTTCATCAACGGGGAGATTGTGGATATCATGGGGATATGTGCACGATCTTAGGATGATGTTACAATTGGCAATAGCATTGAAGGTTTGTCGAATTACGTGTTTTCGATGGAGTTTGAAATGCTGTCAGTCCAGGGGCGGTCAGACCGGTGTTGTGGACGTGGTTAGACCGGCCAACCAGTGGCGGTATGACCGTGTTCATACTGTTCATCGGCCAAAAGGTGGCGATGATTGTTGGGTTAGGTCAAGTTCATGGGTTTTAGTGCATATGTGTGGCATGATGCATGTTTTGACTAACGTGGGTCAAGTTGCGAAGAACTTGTTCCTGGAATCGATTTCTTTGTCTATTGTTGTGTAGGTTGCTTGGAGGTCAACGACGGTCAACGGCGAGGATGATCGGGACTAAGCTTGGAGAGCTGAGGTCCAAAACGACCGGGGATGCCGGGTGAGGTCAATGGAGTCAAGCATGGCGCAAAAGGGACAAAGGTGACCGAACGGGCAGTTCGGTGCGATGGATTGGATCAAGCAGCGCGGGGGTCGGTGCAAGTGCCATGGTGGTTTCGGTAGGAGCCGGATGGGAAGACTTGCCGACATGACAGTAGCCGCTGGATCAACCTACACGTGGCGAAGCATGGAAGTGCTTCACACAGTTTGGACTCGGCCTTTTGAAAAATATTGAGAAGGGGTATTGTAACATCCCCAAATTAATAAATGATAATTAGTATGTAACTCGTTAATATGCACAGTGTTTTTAAGTCTTTTGCATCTTTTATTGCACTTGGGTTGTGTTTCAAATGTATAAAAATGAGGAGAAATTAAAACTCTTGAACATGTATTGGTTTTTCTGGAGCAATTGCATAAATTGTTGCTTTTGAGAATTTTGAAAACAAAGAAGACATACAACTCAAAATTTAAATTCCAAAGGAAAGCAAGAATAAAAACTTATGAACATCATCTGGAAACAATTTATTAAAAGAATATAATAATTATCATGAATAAATATAATTTTTCCCAAATTTTTGGGAATAGTTTTAACCATTAGAAAATTCAAACTCAAACCAAAGACCTTTTCTAAGTTTGAATTTAAATTATATAAATTAAATTTTGAACAGTAGGTTTTCAAATTTTATTTGGAAACTAGGTTGTCCCAGGAACACCCTTGAGAAATTTCAGAATTTTTAGAATTTTATTTCTATATTTTAAGCCTCAGTCAAACCTTCTATCTTTCTGGTCAAATGTGATTCGAACTCAGACTTAACACTGTTCCTCTGACCCAGTCGCTTGGCTCGGCCAGACCAACTCATGTTGCACCCGCCTCTTCGATCATCGCCACGGGCCCGCGCAGAGGTCGTCTTCTCCATTTTGCTGGCGTGCGCGCAGAGCGGCCTCGCCACGTCGCGGTCGTGCTCTGCCCTCACGCTAGGGAGACGCTGTCACCCACCGCCCGCCACGACCAATGCCCGAGCTGCTCCCGCTCACGCTGCTTGGTCCTCCGTCCACCTTCTCTCTCTTAAGCAGCTCTCGCTCTCTCTCTCTCTTATTTTCTTCCCGGGCATGGATGAGGGGGAGGCTGTAGCTCCACCTCCTCTCAGTGAGCTTCACCCGTGACCTCATCGCCGGACTCCCCTCACCGTGCCGTGTCCATTTTGGCCCTTTCGAGCCTTCGTCATCCCCTAAATCACGGGGCGCATCTTCTTCTTCTTCGCGGCCGGTGGCCATGGCCGCAAAACGCATAAGCGCTCCGGTGAGTGTTTCTCTGCGCCTTTGTGTCCTTTGAGATCGCTTAGTCATGAGGAGTTTATTGCTGAGGCTAATTTGGTTTTGATGCATTCTCGGGGGCGTTTGGGCCATTCTTCTCCGGCACCAGTGTCCCCAACCTCCTCCGTCGTCGGCGTTGAGGGCGCCGCGTTCTAGGCGACACGGCGATCCCGATGCGTGTCTTCACGAAGCCCCTCGACCACCGAAGCGCCCCCTCCACGAGCGCCGCCCCGTCATCTCTGCCTCCGGCCGCCGGGAGCTCGACTCCAGCAACCATCGCACTCCGCGCCACCAGCAACAAGTTCGCAAGGTTGCTCCGCACCCGGTGGAGTTGGTCCCGAGCCCTAGGGCCCCCTGTTGCGCCGAAACGCCTGCTCAGCTGCACCGCCGCGCACGGGAGGTCTTGCTGAACTGCCAGCGAGACTAAGGTCTAAGCTAACCATTAAGCTTAAGTGATTTCCTTAATGTTTGTATGCCATGTAGGCCCCACTGGTTCTAAAACATGATTAGTTATTTAATTGAAAAACTTTTAAACCTCTTAGTCAATGGCATGTGGGCCTCATGGCCGGTTTAGGTGGTTGTGCAGTTTTGGGTTGTACGTTTTCCTTTAAAGAAAACGTATTTCCATTAAGCTTATATAGAAAGTACGCTCTCTGTAGTAGAAAACGTATTGTAATTATACGTGTTTGTAACATCCCAAATCTTAGGCTGTGCTTCAAATGTAAGAAAATGAGTAGAAATTAAAACTTTTCTTGCATCTTGAAGTAATTGAACTTTTCTGTAATTCTTGTAAAGGAATTGTGGGAAATCAAAAACCAAAATCTCAATTGACTAAAGTCAAAAACCTCCTTAGTAAAAATCTTGTGCCAAACCCCTGGAAATATTTTTCCTTGGTTCTAGGGATGATATATGACACCTCTGAATTATTTCATAATTTTTTTAGAAATTATTTGATAATTTTTGGAGGCAAGTCAAACCAGTCAAAAACCCTGGTCAAACCCTAGAATTAACCTTTTGGAATTTCTTGAGATAAATTTAGTGTACGAAAACCTCTAGAAATTTTATGTAAGGTTAATCCTAAAGTCAGCAAGCTCTAGTTAAAATTTCATAAATTTTGGAGTTGATTTGCTATCTCAATTAAATCCGCAAAGTCTCAGCTTTTAAATTCAAACTCAATTGGTCTGCACTGTTCCTTGGGTCTGAGTCAGACTCAGGCTCGAGCGACTCGACTTGGTTCAACCAACTAACTGCACCTGGGAGCTCACGTTGGCGCGCGTGTTGTGGGCCGTTGGATCAGCATCGCACAGCCCACGTTAAGCGCGGAGCGGTGACAACTCGATCACCTGTGAGCAAAATCCAGCGGCAGCCACGTCGTCCCCTTCCTCGCGTCCTCCCCTGCGTCACGCACGTGCCGCCATGGCAGTGGGAGAGCAAGCCTGGTCCTCTCCAGCCCATCCTCGCCTGTATTCGTTGTGTTAAGCATTTAATGCGGCTCAGAGCTCGCCCAAGAAGTCGTCTTCTACCTGCTCCCATTGCCCTCAGTGCTCCCGCTGCAGGCTTGACCGAAGCTCGCCCGTGAGCATGCTGCTATTGCTCTCTGCCCCCTCTGCTACTTAAGCACCCGGCTCCCCCTCCTTGTTTTCCTTTCACCATTGCACAGCTCTAGCTAGCATCCACCCTGCTGGTTCGAGCTCCAAGCAACCAAATCACCTTGGCCGCCATTAATGAGCTTTAAGCTCTGCGGTGAAGGCGGTACTCCAGAGGATTTCTCTCACCGATTCTTGCTTCGGCTGTTTCCTCTCACCTCTGTGCTACTTACCCCTTACTCAATTTGGGTTTATCTCCTCACGGTGAAGCTGATTTCGGATTTCCCCATTTTCGGCCGTAAACGCCCCTCTTCGTCTTCAGCGCCGGTGAGTCCATCTAGTTCCAATCCCTTTCTCTAGGAGCACCAGTGGAATACTTGGGACCCATTTTGATGATGCGGTCTCTCTCTGGTTGCCCAGGTCATCTTCTCCACGTTGTTACCATTGTCGCCGTCGCGGAGCTTCGTCGCCGGCACTACTCCGGCCATCTCTGCTCCTCCGCGTCACTCAGGTAGGCCCCTGGTAGCCTCTAGTTGCTTGGGCACCGCTTAAGTGACCTGCTGCGGAGCTCTATCGTGCTGTCGTCGTTAGCCGTGTTCTGTACCTCCGCGCGTTGCCAGCTCGCCGCCACTCTGGGTCACCACCGGCAGTGTGGGTGGTACCAGCATGATCGCGTCGCTATGGCGCACCCGTAGGTGCTCTTGGTGCGCGACGCCGTGGACCACGTCACCGGCAATTCGCTGTAGCGTCGGCTCTATTGTCGTACGTAAACAGCGACGTTGTCGTGTTTTGGACACAGTAATCACTTCATTAAATGGCTTAATCATTGTTTAGTTTTAATGCTGTCTTAAGCCGCCCTTTTGTTGTCGCTTACATGTGGGCCCGTGGTTAAATAACCCTCCCCGTGCACAGTTGTCAGACACTCAAATATTGGAATGTGCCGAATTAAAATTTTACTGGTAGCATAATTCTTAATTAAGGAACAGTGTAATTCCTTTATTAAAAATCATAATAAGTAATAGTTCCAATATTCAGGTTCCCGGATATATGTCATGCAATAGTTCCCAGGATAGTGACTATTGCGAATATATCCTTAAACAACATTGCATCATATGCATACAAGTCATTCATTTACATAATTATACATCATATTACATGGTTGATTCGGTTGCTACAGTACCGAATTTGCTACAGTAACAGATGCCCTTGGGTCATTACAAAAGAGCAACAGCGGAAGTAAAAATATAAACCACCAATGGCCCCATCCCGCAGGCTATTGCGTGGAGACTAGAACTAGCACTACTCGTTAGCGTCACCCAGATCGGCGCTAACGGGCATCTCATAAAGGTAACCATCATCACCTGCAACAAGAGGTCATAAACCTTGAGTACGAAAGGTACTTAGCAAGACTTACACAAACTAATAAAAGAAAGTGTTTCATAGAACCTATACAAAGGAATATAAATCATACATGCATAAGGTTGACAATAGAAGGTTGGAATGGTTCAATTTTGCATAAAGCAATACAACTTAACCTACAGTACTAAGTTGAACAAAGCAGTTTTGAATAAATCAATTTGGACTAAAACAGTAAGTAATTGAAACATAAGCATAAACAGTACAAAAATAAATCCCAACTTACTGCCAACAGAGCATGACCCCATCATGCCGAAATTAATTCCCAAGACCAAACTTAGAATAAAATCTATACGGATGACATCAATTCAAGTATCGTCCGTAACCGTGGACACGGCTATTCGAATAGTTTTAACTCCTTGCAAGGGTGTACATCTTTACCCACATGACTTAGTTAGCCCATAAGCCTCCAGAATAATAGCACACTACCTTTGGTATGCCGGCCGGGTAGACTAAGATTTGGTATTTTTTGACAAGTTAACACTATTGAGTTGGATGACCCATGTGAGACTAATCCCGCTTAAACAACGACTGATAGCATACATTCAACCGGGGCTCACATGTTGTACCGGGAATGCCGACCCAATCAATTAAATGCAAACTCGTGTTAGCCACACATATTAGACCGCAGTTGGGGCCCTGAAGGTACGTACATGCGATGGAACACATCTACGCCCTTACCCTTCTAAGAACATCTGATATCAATATGAGCTCCACATAGCATAAGACACGGCCCGAAGACTTAAGCATCTATGCCATATGAAATCAATACACATGTCCTTACTCTCCTGTTTCCAACTCAATAATATTAACCCTTTACTTAACCAAACGGTGCCCATACACCGTGTGTGGAAGTACGTTGGGACTTGAATTAAATTGTCAGAGTTCAGTCCTTAATCAACCCAGACAAGACATCCATAATTCCCAATTCTCGTGCACAAAGGCACCATCACTAGCATCCACTTGTCCATATTTGAATTTTGTTTATCACCAGATTAAGGATTATTTCAAATTCAAACAAACTGAACAAGAATCAAAATAATTGAAAGTTATTTGTTGTTCCCAGGTTTGACAAGATAAGCTTGTCAAACACTACCGTTCTATGGACTGCATGGCTAGGCCAAATTGAAAACTAAATATTATCATATCACATACTACCTTAGGTTAAGTGTATGATTCAATTTAAGATAAGCCACAAGCTCAGGTTGTAACTAACTAAAACAGAGCACAAATAATTTTTAGAAAGTTCTGCATGCAACAGTTATCACTGTATTTATAAATCTATAGTTCAAAAAGAATAGGATCAATATGGTGCAGAGAGGTAGCTTGCCTTGATAGTAGTAAATAACCTCTTGCTCAGGTTCTTGAGGTTCAACAACAGGCTCAACAAACTCAGAAGAACCAGAATCTAAAAGAAAGTAAAATCCAATGATTCCAGGAAAAAGAAATAGAGAGCAATATGCGTAGAAAGAATGTATGGTCAAGGATTATTGCCTTATTAGCAACATGCTGGAGGTATAATAATTTAGCTAAGAATAGTAATCGACAGCTACTCTTGCTAATGCTATATATTATAACTTAAAGTTTAGGTTGAGCTACAGTATCAGTTTTTAGAAGCTAAAACAGGACAACTATAATTAATTTAGTTATCTAGCTTAACTTCATATAAATGAATTACTGCATGCTAGTTAAGTGTAGTAAAGCTAGTACTGTGATTTAACAGGTCATTTAATATCTATTAATAGCAATTTTAAGGATTTGGCCTCTTGCTGCTACTGTTGTCGGTTTGCCCGACACTCAAAAACAGCAAAAATCCTTACCCCCTTCAGTTGGTTTGGAGAGCCGCACCAGCCAACGAATTTAAGTGAAGTTACGGCTACCAAAAGGTAATTAATGTCATCCCCCATTACTGCTCACCTAACCACCCGGTTTAAAGGAGAAAAGACAGAGAAGACTTTTGTCGGTTTAGAACAAAATGTAAAAGGAGCTTTGTCCCGATTTCGATTATTTGGAGTAATGCACTAACTGAAAACCCTATATGGAATTTAAGACTATGTGGAGGGTGGTTAATACCATAAGTCCTCATTACTAACTCTAACCGCCCAGATTAAAGAAAGAAGTGGAAATTAACTGTTTGTCGGTTTTTAACCGACAAAACTAAGAGGAGGGAAATTCGTAATAATAAAAGAATGGCGACTACAAGATTTTTGAACAAAGACCACAGGTGCTTCTAGGGTTTACCTAGAACTTAAATAGACTAGTATCTTGACAAGAGAAACTCTAATTCTTGAAAACGATATGAAGGACCGAAAAGTTATAAAAACAACTTTTTAGTTAAACAAGATTGGAGTATCTCCTGGACATGTGAGTGATCTATGGAAACTAAAGATGTTCTAAAGGGACTTTAGATGATAAGACTCAAGGTTTAACTTGCCAGCTAGGGTTGGATAATAAAAAGTCAAGTTCTTGGTCAACAAAAGAGATCCAGTACCCTTTTCCTTGTGCTGACCAAAAAGAAAATGATGGAACTTAGCTCTAAAGATTATTAAGCACATTCTTAATGAGAAAGGAGGGACTTCAACTCACCCAGATGAGGTTTTCCTAAAGATGATGCCTTACTGGTTCACTTTGGCTAAAATGAAACCCCCACATTCAAACCTACAAGAGTTGCCCAAAACTTGCATTAGCAAAAGCTTTAAGCCTACTTGTAGTAGAACAAGGGTAGAAGAATAAGAAGGCTTCACTGGAGAGAGAGACCAAGTGAGAGAACTCCTTCTTGGTCAACAATGGCAGAACTACACATCTAGGGTTTATATAGTGTGGAGGTCCCTAGAGCACACGAGAACTATCTAGAGCTCATGAGGTGGCACTAAGGATAGATATTAAGGGAAAAATATCCTCATTTGCACTGTTCACCACCCATCACGCCGGCGAGAAAGGTTACACCGGTGTACAGCACGCATGGGAGCAAAACCCGTCGCTGACGCGTGGGTCCGAGGGGCAGCCAAGCCATGCAGCGCACACAGCCAATCCCGAAGAATAATAGCCCTCCGATTAGAAAAGAACGGCTGTGATGAGATGGCCAAAACACATTGAACCGGTATCGTGAAACGTGGGCCGTGCGATTTCCAGCGAACGGCCACGATCGAGGGAGCTCCGGAGTGGTCCGAACGGCACAACCCACATGAGCCGTCCGATTCCGCTCCAACGGCCCACGATCTCCGCGCGCTGGTGAGTTTCGGCCCAAAGGGTCCATCACCGTTAAAGCGCAAATCAACGGCCAGGATCGAGGCGGCTCAGGACGGTCCGAACGGCCCAGCGGCTGTGGTCCGTTCGATCTAAAATCAACGGTGGATCTACACTGGCGCCTCCGGCCGGTCCGAACGGCCCATCAAATCTAGCCCGTTCATGCGGAATTGGATGGCTGAGATGGGCTAGGGTTTGGGCGTGCGCACGTGAGGCGGAGCCGAGTCGGACCAGGTGCACCGGGTTGGACCCAACCAAGGTGAGCTGAGTCGCTACAGTACTAGACCGAGAGTTTAGGCCGGGGAAGTTGACCAGTTCATTTCAAAATTCCAAAAACTTTGACTGGGACTTTTAAAATAGCAAATAAATTTGTAAAATCATGAAATTTTGCAGAATTGTTACTGGAATGATATTTTCCTCAAATAAATTTTGAAACCACTGTTTCTTATTTAAAAATACATAAATAATTCATTTTAGACCGAATAGGGTTTATTTAAAGACAAATATTTTTCTAAAAATCAAAATAATTTCTAAAAATTCCACAAAAATTATTTTTGGCCATAATTATTCATCTGGCCTTTAAATAAGATACTTCCCAGTCTTACTACCAACATTGGGGTGGTATTTCCTTTTGAAATTTTGATCAAGTTGGAATTTGTAATTAAAATTTGAGAAAATAGTTTGTAACATGTTGCCTAATTTACCAAAATGAACAGTGATGCTATGAACAGCACCTTATTACTGTTTATTAGGGCTTAGGCTATTACAAACCTACCCCCCTTAAGAAAATCTCGTCCCGAGATTTCCTATAATTCAGAAGTTGGACAAAGATGGAACTGAAATGATGTTTCTAAAGAAACAACATCTGTTGTCTTTATTTCTTTCAAAGATAGGAAGGAAAGATTTTTCATAACAACATAGTGCTTTTATTACATCTTCTCTTACATTGCTTTGTTTAACCTTGCCTTTCTTGATTCAAAGGCAATTTTTAAACAGCAAAAAGGTGGGGGTGCTCTATCCTCATCAGATCTTCGCGCTCCCAAGTGGCTTCATCTTCTGAATGATTAGCCCACTGAATTTTCAAGAATTTGACAGTGCGATTTCTTGTCCTACGTTCTATTTCGTCGAGGATACGCACTGGTTGTTCTTGATATGAAAGATTCGGTTGAAGATCAAGATTCTCATAAGTTGTAGCCTCGGTCGGGACACGAAGGCACTTCTTTAATTGGGAAACATGAAAAGTATCATGAACTGCCGAGAGAGTATCGGGAAGTTCCAACTGATATGCCACAGCTCCTCGTTTTGCAATAATTCGGAAGGGTCCGATATAACGAGGTTCTAGCTTTCCTTTTACTTGAAAGCGATGAGTACCTTTCATCGGCGACACTTTAAGATAGACAAAATCATCTATCTCAAAACTTAGCTCACGACGACGATGATCGGCATAGCTCTTCTGACGAGACTGAGCAATTTTCAGACGGTCTCGAATCAGACGAATTTGCTCTTCAGCTTCCATAACTAAGTCTGGACCAAAGAATGGTCTTTCACCAGACTCCGACCAATTCAATGGAGTCCTACAAGCTCTTCCATACAAGGCTTCAAAAGGTGACATTTGAATACTTGCTTGGTAGCTATTGTTGTAAGAAAACTCCACATACGACAAAGATTTCTCCCAATTCTTGCCATATGCTAGCACACAGGCTCTAAGAAGATCCTCCATCACTTGATTCACCCTTTCAGTTTGACCACTGGTCTGAGGATGATAAGCAGTACTGAAGGATAGTTCAGTTCCCATTGCTTGATGAAGACAATTCCAAAAATGGGAAGTGAATTGAGAGCCACGGTCTGAAACAATAACTTTAGGAACACCGTGGAGGCAAACAATCTTGGCAATGTACAATTCTGCCAATTGCCTTCCATTGAAAGTGGTTCTGACAGGGATGAAATGAGCCACTTTCGTCAGACGATCAATTATCACCCAAATGGCATCAAATCCATTCTGAGTCTTTCGAAGTCCGGCAACGAAATCCATACCGACTTCTTCCCATTTCCATTGTGGAATAGGCAGAGGTTGAAGGGTACCAGCAGGTTTTAAGTGCTCGGCTTTAACCCTTTGACAAATGTCACATTCAGCAACATACTGAGCAATTTGCCTTTTCATCTTGCTCCACCAAAATGTTTTCTTCAAGTCCTGGTACATTTTAGTGCTTCCAGGATGTAATGAAAACTTGGAATTATGAGCCTCTTTAAGGATTAATTCTCTCAGCTGAGAATCTGAGGGTACCACCAAACGATTACGATATCTAATGGTACCACGAGCATCTTCAGAAAATTCGTTGGCTTTACCCGCCTTCAAATTTTCCTTGATTTTAGCTACCTCAGCATCAGTTTTCTGGGCTTCCAGAATCTGATTTTCGAGTGTTGACTTCACTTCCAAAGCAGCAAGAAATCCATCTCCTACCATTTCGAGACTTAAGCGCTGAAAATCAGCACATAAGCTCTTAGCCAGAGGAATTGTTGATAAGCAGTGGCACTGTGACTTTCTGCTTAAAGCATCAGCCACAACATTGGCTTTGCCAGGATGGTAATGAATACCCATATCGTAGTCCTTGATCAATTCAAGCCATCTTCTTTGTCTCATATTCAGGTCAACTTGAGTGAATATATATTTCAGGCTTTTATGATCAGTATAGACTTCACAACGATTACCAAGAAGGTAATGTCGCCAAATCTTTAATGCATGGACTACGGCCGCCAATTCCAAATCATGAGTAGGATAATTCACCTCATGAGGTCGCAACTGCCTGGACGCATATGCCACAACTCGGCCCTCTTGCATAAGCACACAGCCAAGTCCATGGCGAGATGCATCGCAATAGATATCGAAATTCTTATGAATGTCTTGAAGGGTGAGAACAGGAGCTTCGGTCAGGAGCTTTCTCAAGAGCTGAAAACTGTTTTCACACTCGGCTGACCAAAAGAATTTGTTCTCTTTCTTTAAAAGCTGAGTCAGAGGCCTAGAAATCTTGGAAAAGTTTTCAATGAACCTACGGTAATATCCCGCAAGTGCAAGGAAACTGAGAACTTCAGAACATTCGAGGTCGCTTCGAGCTAGTACATCTCTGCCTTTTTGGGATCAATAGTAATACCTCCTTCGGATAATACATGTCCCAGAAATGCCACTTGCTTGAGCCAGAAAGCACACTTGCTAAATTTAGCATATAACTGATGTTTGCGAAGTGTATCCAGCACAATTGTCAAATGATGCTCGTGCTCTTTGTCAGACTTGGAGTAGATAAGAATGTCGTCAATGAACACAACAACAAACTTATCTAAGAAATCCATGAATACTGAGTTCATTAGATTCATGAAATAAGCAGGAGCATTGGTTAGACCAAAGGACATAACAGTATACTCGTACAATCCGTATCGAGTAGAAAATGCTGTTTTAGGAATGTCCTCAGCTCTAACCTTGATCTGATGATAGCCCGATCGCAAATCAATCTTGGAAAAGACTCGCCCAAATAACCGGTCAAACAGATCATCAATTCAAGGGGGTACTTATTTTTGATAGTGACTTCATTTAACGGACGGTAATCCACACACATCCGTAGAGTCTGATCTTTCTTTTTGACAAAGATGGCCGGACATCCCCAGGGTGAGGAACTCGGTCGAATGAAACCCTTGTCAAGCAACTCCCCAAGCTGTTTCTTCAACTCAAACAGCTCATTAGAAGGCATGCGATAAGGTCTTCTAGATATGGGAGCAGTACCCGGAGCTAGTTCAATCACGAACTCCACCTCCCGATCAGGTGGCATACCGGGTAGTTCTTCAGGAAAAACGTCCGGATATTCAGATACTACTGGTACTGACTCCAGAGTAGGGGTGGTATCCATTTTCAATGCACCCAGATGAGAATGAACTGCTCTAGATTGAAAAATGACTGAAAGGCCATTTTTATTAGTAAGAGATATAGTTCGTTGGGCACAATTGATCTAGCCGAAATTCTTGGACAACCAGTCCATTCCCAAAATGACATCTATCCCTTTAGAGTTTATCACTATCAGGTTTGGCCAAAAATCTACCCCTTCAATAATAATATTGACATCTAGGCAGATTTGATCAGTCATGAATACTGACCCCGGTGAGTGAATAATATGTGGTGGATGCAGATGGTGCATAATTAACTGATGTTGAGTAGCAAATTGCCTACTAACAAAAGAATGGGATGCTCCGGAGTCAAATAAAACAGTAGCTGAACTGAAATTAACTAGGAGCATACCAAGGATAACCTCAGGTGCCTCGGCCGCTTCTTCAGCAGTCAATTGATTCACACGGCCATGACGGAACAGATCGAGCTTGACAACCGCCTTTGGGAAGGTGCAGGGCGACAAGAGTCGGAGATGGTCGCATTGTGGCAACCTCGTGCTTTAGCGAAACATTGATTCGCAAAATGCCCCGGGCGTCCACAATGATAGCATATCACCCCCGGTCTGACATTGATAGCAGCCAGTGGTCTGTGTCCACTAGGTCGGGACTGCCCAGTGGGTGGCGGTGGGCGAAAAGCAAACACCGGCGCCCTAGGTGGAACTAGAACTGGCGCCCGAAAGGATTGAGGCTGCCACAGTCGCGGTCTGACAGAACGGCCACTAGATGTAAATTGGGTGGCCTTCTGCTGCTTCTGTGACTCCTCTAGAGCCTTGCTCTTGGTCTCAGCAATGATAGCTTTGTCCACAAGATGTTAGAAGTTTCTGAAATCTTGTACGGCCAAAGCCATTTGCAGCTCTTCAGACAGCCCATTCATGAAACGGTTTCGACGACGAGTGTCCGTTGAAACATCGTCAGGGGCGTACCGAGCAAGGAAATTGAACTCATGAAGGTACTCGGTCACTGACTTTCGCCCTTGTTTAAGAGCGAGAAAATCCTGCTGCTTGAGTATCATCACTCCTTCAGGAATATGGGCCTCGCGAAAGGCCTCAATAAACTCAAGCCAGGTAGGAGTATGTCCGGTGGGTTGGATAGCCAGATAATTATCCCACCAATTACTAGCTGGCCCAGTCAGCTGGTAGCTAGCATATAGAACCTTCTCTCTTTCAGAACATTGGGCAATGGATAGCTTCTTCTCAATCTCCCGCCGATCCTCTGCCTCCATTGATCCCGAGCCGGAGAACACTGGCGGGTTAGTTCGCTGAAAGTCAGCGAGACTACCCTGCCCATGATGAACTCCTGCTCTACCAGCTGGGGTAGGAGTGGAAGAGGTATTGCGCACAATCTGCTCCAAGATGCGCGTCTGGTCCATGCGGTTGCGCTCAATTTGCATGAGCACGTCCGCCATAGTGGGTGGTGGAGGAAGCTCCTCTTCCTGTCTACCACCTTGCGGACCATGGGATCCGGAAGGGTCAGTCTGCTCCCCCTGAGTATAGGGAACAGGAGTGGAGAACCTCTCCTCTTGTTGTGTTCGCGATCGAGTGGTTGGTCCTGTCATCCTGTTGCCATGTAATGGTTAGCAACATAACAAGGATACACTCGAGCTAACACATACCAGATTCTGAGATAGAAAATAATTAATTACTAAACTTAAGCATGCAACATGTCATGACATGCAGCCAATCAACAGCAAAAACAACAGCTCACGGTATAGAAAAAAAAATGCAGATTCCACTCCCTTATAATATGTCGGCTACACCAAACAGTACAACACAACAAAACAAAACACAACCAAAAGTCGGCCTCCATTTAACAGCCAACTAACACCAAAACAAACCAAGGCTGATTACAGCAAAAAGGGTCGGCCCCACTTTATTAACAGCTACTGGAAACACATTAAGTTCCAATTATACAGTCGGCAACCACAGCACCAAGTTCCAAAATGCAAAAGTCGGCACACCACATTTATACAGAACATGGGCTATACTATTTCACAATATTTAGTGGACAATACTAACCTATTACACAACCAGTGCCGAACACAACATCCGACCCCTAAGTTTAGTCATTACGGTTAAAATTCACTGGGAACTTATTTAACAGATGAGCTTCTGGTGAACCCGTATCTATAGGATTCCTAGGGCTGATGAGATGAGTAGGAGAACCCAGTAGCAAGTGATGGCCACCAGAGTGTGTAGGTCGCTGAGTACGAGGAAACCCAGCAGACATCCGGGCCTGACGACACTGACCAAGGACAGGAACAAGCCCAGGCACCTCTGGAAGTCGCAATCCCTATGGTACAGTGGCAGCTGGAGGGATCTCATTGTTGCCATAAAGCACATTACGAGGAACGCGGTTCGTGGCAACACCAAGCCTCAAATACTCCTGTGCCTCGTGCAGATGACGGCGGGTTTCCCATAACTCGCACACGAGACAGTGATAGGTTTGGTCCATGATACGGACCAACCTCGCTAACTCGCGTACGTATGGGTCCTCTCCAAACTGAATCTCATCAAACGTAATCACATCCGACCTAGGGCCATGTTTCGGAAAGTGAACATAGGGTGGCTGTGACAGCTCCGTCAAGTCATGACCATGTTTTGGAAAGTGAACATAGGGTGGCTGAGACAGCTCCGTCAAGTCATGACGAAGGAGGCTCATCATCCTACACGCAGCTTCCTGCACAGCCATAGACTCGGAAGTGGCACGCACGTGGATACAGTAGGGGACACTACCCACCACCTGTCTGGCGATCACATTAATGATAGCTTGGTACTCTTCCATACCAGGGCCTCGGTCTCGACGGTAAAGGGCATACTCTGGCTGATAAGTGAAATTGGCCCGCCACATCATATCTCGAAGCAAGGCCGGAAACCCGTCCACATCTTCGGCTCGAGTCTCCTTAATCAAATACCAGCCACTCATCTACAGATAAAAGACAAGGTAGGTAAGAAACTGATCTTGAAACATCAACAGAAAGGTGGATAAGAATTGATACTAAAAGAAGGTAAGAAGTAAAAGATAGCATCCTTAGATCTTTAGAAATTAATTATGTCAAAATAATTTTACAGGACTCACTAAGGATAACGTCCATGCTAATTCTATCCTACAGGCAAGTGTATGCTCTGATACCAATGCTGTCAGACACTCAAATATTGGAATGTGCCGAATTAAAATTTTACTGGTAGCATAATTCTTAATTAAGGAATAGTGTAATTCCTTTATTAAAAATCATACTAGAAGCATAATCATAATAAGTAACAGTTCCAATATTCAGGTTCCCGGATATATGTCATGCAATAGTTCCCAGGATAGTGACTATTGCGAATATATCCTTAAATAAAATTGCATCCTATACATACAAGTCATTCATTTACATAATTATACATCATATTACATGGTTGATTCGGTTGCTACAGTACCGAATTTGCTACAGTAACAGATGACCTTGCGTCATTACAGAAGAGCAACAGCGGAAGCAAAAATATAAACCACCAATGGCCCCATCCCGCAGGCTATTGCGTGGGGACTAGAACTAGCACTACTCGTTAGCGTCACCCAGATCGGCGCTAACGGGCATCTCATAAAGGTAACCATCATCACCTGCAACAAGAGGTCATAAACCTTGAGTACGAAAGGTACTCAGCAAGACTTACACAAACTAATAAAAGAAAGTGTTTCATAGAACCTATACAAAGGAATAGAAATCATACATGCATAAGGTTGACAATAGAAGGTTGGAATGGTTCAATTTTGCATAAAGCAATACAACTTAACCTACAGTACTAAGTTGGACAAAGCAGTTTTGAATAAATCAATTTGGACTAAAACAGTAAGTAATTGAAACATAAGCATAAACAGTACAAAAATAAATACCAACTTACTGCCAACAGAGCATGACCCCATCATGCCGAAATTAATTCCCAAGACCAAACTGAGAATAAAATCTATACGGATGACATCAATTCAAGTATCGTCCGTAACCGTGGACACGGCTATTCGAATAGTTTTAACTCCTTGCAAGGGTGTACATCTTTACCCACACGACTTAGTTAGCCCGTAAGCCTCCGGAATAATAGCACACTACCTTTGGTATGCCGGCCGGGTAGACTAAGATTTGGTATTTTTTGACAAGTTAACACTATTGAGTTGGATGACCCATGTGAGACTAATCCCGCTTAAACAACGACTGATAGCATACATTCAACCGGGGCTCACTTGTTGTACCGGGAATGCCGACCCAATCAATTAAATGCAAACTCGTGTTAGGCACACATATTAGACCGCAGTCGGGGCCCTGAAGGTATGTACATTCGATGGAACACATCTACACCCTTACCCTTCTAAGAACATCTGATATCAATATGAGCTCCACATAGCATAAGACACGGCCCGAAGACTTAAGCATCTATGCCATATGAAATCAATACACATGTCCTTACTCTCCTGTTTCCAACTCAATAATATTAACCCTTTACTTAACCAAACAGTGCCCATACACCGCGTGTGGAAGTACGTTGGGACTTGAATTAAATTGTCAGAGTTCAGTCCTTAATCAACCCAGACAAGACATCCACAATTCCCAATTCTCGTGCACAAAGGCACCATCACTAGCATCCACTTGTCTAGATTTGAATTTTGTTTATCACCAGATTAAGGATTATTTCAAATTCAAACAAACTGAACAAGAATCAAAATAATTGTAAGTTATTTGTTGTTCCCAGGTTTGACAAGATAAGCTTGTCAAACACTAGTGTTCTATGGACTGGATGGCTAAGCCAAATTGAAAACTAAATATTATCATATCACATACTACCTTAGGTTAAGTGTACGATTCAATTTAAGATAAGCCACAAGCTCAAAGTTGTAACTAACTAAAACAGAGCACAAATAATTTTTAGAAAGTTCTGCATGCAACAGTTATCACTGTATTTATAAATCTATAGTTCAAAAAGAATAGGATCAATATGGTGCAGAGAGGTAGCTTGCCTTGATAGTAGTAAATAACCTCTTGCTTAGGTTCTTGAGGTTCAACAACAGGCTCAACAAACTCAGAAGAACCAGAATCTAAAAGAAAGTAAAATCCAATGATTCCAGGAAAAAGAAATAGAGAGCAATATGCGTAGAAAGAATGTATGGTCAAGGATTATTGCCTTATTAGCAACATGCTGGAGGTACAATAATTTAGCTAAGAATAGTAACCGACAGCTACTCTTGCTAATGCTATATATTATAATTTAAAGTTTAGGTTGAGCTACAGTATCAGTTTTTAGAAGCTAAAACAGGACAACTATAATTAATTTAGTTATCTAGCTTAACTTCATATAAATGAATTACTGCATGCTAGTTAAGTGTAGTAAAGCTAGTACTGTGATTTAACAGGTCATTTAATATCTATTAATAGCAGTTTTAAGGATTTGGCCTCTTGCTGCTACTGTTGTCGGTTTGCCCGACACTCAAAAACAGCAAAAATCCTTACCCCCTTCAGTTGGTTTGGAGAGCCACACCAGCCAACGAATTTAAGTGAAGTTACGGCTACCAAAAGGTAATTAATGTCATCCCCCATTACTGCTCACCTAACCACCTGGTTTAAAGGAGAAAAGACAGAGAAGACTTTTGTCGGTTTAGAACAAAACATAAAAGGAGCTTTGTCCCGATTTCAGTTATTTGGAGTAATGCACTAACTGAAAACCCTATATGGAATTTAAGACTATGTGGAGGGTGGTTAATACCATAAGTCCTCATTACTAACTCTAACCGCCCAGATTAAAGAAAGAAGTGGAAATTAACTGTTTGTCGGTTTTTAACCGACAAAACTAAGAGGAGGGAAATTCGTAATAATAAAAGAATGGCGACTACAAGATTTTTGAACAAAGACCACAGGTGCTGCTAGGGTTTACCTAGAACTTAAATAGACTAGTATCTTGACAAGAGAAACTCTAATTCTTGAAAACGATAAGAAAGACCGAAAAGTTATAAAAACAACTTTTTAGTTAAACAAGATTGGAGTATCTCCTGAACATGTGAGTGATCTATGGAAACTAAAGATGTTCTAAAGGTACTTTAGATGATAAGACTCAAGGTTTAACTTGCCAGCTAGGGTTGGATAATAAAAAGTCAAGTTCTTGGTCAACAAAAGAGATCCAGTACCCTTTTCCTTGTGCTGACCAAAAAGAAAATGATGGAACTTAGCTCTAAAGATTATTAAGCACATTCTTAATGAGAAATGAGGGACTTCAACTCACCCAGATGAGGTTTTTCTAAAGATGATGCCTTACTGGTTCACTTTGGCTGAAATGAAACCCCCACGTTCAAACCTACAAGAGTTTCCCAAAACTTGCATTAGCAAAAGCTTTAAGCCTACTTGCAGTAGAACAAGGGTAGAAGAATAAGAAGGCTTCACTGGAGAGAGAGACCAAGTGAGAGAACTCCTTCTTGGTCAACAATGGCAGAACTACACATCTAGGGTTTATATAGTGTGGAGGTCCCTAGAGCACACGAGAACTATCTAGAGCTCATGAGGTGGCACTAAGGATAGATATTAAGGGAAAAATATCCTCATTTGCACTGTTCACCACCCATCACGCCGGCGAGAAAGGTTACACCGGTGTACAGCACGCATGGGAGCAAAACCCGTCGCTGACGCGTGGGTCCGAGGGGCAGCCAAGCCATGCAAATAAGCCTGACCTATCCCAAGAATAATAGCCTCCGATTAGAAAAGAACGGCCGTGATGAGATGGCCAAAACACATTGAACCCAGATCGTGAAACGTGGGCGTGCGATTTCAATGACGGCCACGATCGAGGGAGCTCCGGAGTGGTCCGAACGGCACAACCCACATGAGCCGTCCGATTCCGCTCCAACGGCCCACGATCTCCGCGCGCTGGTGAGTTTCGGCCCAAAGGGTCCATCACCGTTAAAGCGCAAATCAATGGCTAGGATCGAGGCGGCTCAGGACGGTCCGAACGGCCCAGCGGCTGTGGTCCGTTCGATCTAAAATCAACGGTGGATCTACACTGGCACCTCCGGCCGGTCGGAACGGCCCATCAAATCTAGCCTGCTGCGTAATTGGATGGCCGAGATGGGCTAGGGTTTGGGCGTCGTGCGCGTGGCGAGCCGAGTCGGACAGTGCACCCAAGTTGGACCCAACCAAGGTGAGCTGAGTCGCTACAGTACTAGACCGAGAGTTTAGGCCGGGGAAGTTGACCAGTTCATTTCAAAATTCCAAAAACTTTGACTGGGACTTTTAAAATAGCAAATAAATTTGTAAAATCATGAAATTTTGCAGAATTGTTACTGGAATGATATTTTCCTCAAATAAATTTTGAAACCACTGTTTATTCTTTAAAAATACATAAATAATTCATTTTAGACCGAATAGGGTTTATTTAAAGACAAATATTTTTCTAAAAATCAAAATAATTTCTAAAAATTCCACAAAAATTATTTTTGGCCATAATTATTCATCTGGCCTTTAAATAAGATACTTCCCAGTCTTACTACCAACATAGGGGTGGTATTTCCTTTTGAAATTTTGATCAAGTTGGAATTTGTAATTAAAATTTGAGAAAATAGTTTGTAACATGTTGCCTATTTTACCAAAATGAACAGTGATGCTATGAACAGCACCTTATTACTGTTTATTAGGGCTTAGGCTATTACAACAGTGAGCGCCACTTAAGGCCTCAGTCGCTGATGAGTGGGCCTCGCCCACAGTGCACGTCGCTTAAACCAAATACAGGATCGCACGTCATCGATCGGTGGGTCCCGCGTGTAAGTCAGCTCCCACGCGCGCATTTGAACGTGAACCACTGTGCACCATTGGATTTCTAATCGACGGCCATGATCGAGTGGGCCGTTCGGACCACCCCGATCGGCCAGTCGTTGTGAGCCATCCATCACTTGATCAACGGCTGAGATCGAGTGAAGTTCGAACGGTCTGAACATCACCTTGATCTCAGCCGCTCATCTCAGAATCAAGGGCTCCAGTTCATTGGGCCGTTCGGACCATGAACAATGCCTTTAGATCTGAGCCGTCCGTTTTGGATCCAAGAGATGTTGCCGTTTTAGAATCGGGCGCTACTGTTTGGGCCACGCGCCTGGGCCGTTGGATGGCGCATCAACGGCTTAGGTGCGTCCATGCCTTATTCTTTTCGGTAAAGGTTTTATTATTTCCCAGTAGGTTTATTTCTCAACTGAAAATGTTATTAAACTTTAGAAATTCATAACGAATTCACATTAATTCATTTTCGGTTAAAATAAATTTTGATAATTCTGTTTTAAGCTAAACTTTAATCTAAAAATAGTTTTAAGCTCATTTTAACTCCAGAAAAATATGTTAATAGATTAATTCATGTTTAGGCTTTATTTGCTATATCAAAAATTCATTTAGCTTCGAAAATGCATAACTAATTCTCTGTAACTTATTTTTGGGTGAATCCAACTTTGTTGGCTTCCTCTGTTAATGTACTTAATGGTAAAATTAGTTTTGAACATGTTACTATTTTCAAAAAGATTACTTATGCAATTAGCTTTTGCTCATTTTCTTGTCTTTAAAAATTTATAGAAAGTGCATTATAGCTCCAAATGAGATGAATCCAATTGGGTTGTTCATCTTGTGAGGTGCTTGTTTTACCATAAAAATTTCATAAGCACCACCTTTCTAGAAATTTTTGCTAAACAATTTAATTATGATGAATAGTAACAGATTTGAATTTCCAGGCTGAGCTGTTTTGTTTTGCTCATATCTTTTGCATTGAGAATCCAAATCAATTGGTTCTTGTTGCTAAATTCCCTAAAAATCTTTCAGAGCATTCGGAGATAGTTTGCTGTTGAGTCTTTTCGTTTTCTTCGTTCTTATCGGGTCTTTTCGCTTTTTCGTTAGGTTCCGAAGAGCACGTTGATAACCAAAGCACCCCTCTGCAGCAAACTGAGCATAATCAACAAGGCAAGTAGTTTGATCATATCCCTTATGTCCCATTACTTTCAAAGTCTAATACTTTGTTTAACTTGTATGTATGCATGCTTACTTTGTATTAAATTATCGATTAGTCAAGCCTACAGATGCATACTCTGTAGGTAAATGTTCATTCTCTACTACTAAGCCTAGGATTATCTCGCTGTGATTTAGAGTTCGATGGATGGACTCTTATCACTTAGTAGTTTACGTTGATAATGCTTAGAAATGCTTAGATAACGGTAGAAATGGGTGGTTGTCGACATTATGTCGATGACCTTGATCACACAAAAATTATTATTCCATTACGTCCAGCACTTGTGCTTTGTTACTTTGTAAATAAACAAAAATGAAAACAAAAATTGTTATTGACTTGGGCACAATGGATGTTGGTGTGATTTGTTGGGTGTGAATGGAATGGTGCCTAAGTCCCCAAGGACCGAGTTACTTGTGTCACTAAGCTAAGCGTTTATTGCATGCTAACCACACGAGGGGGATATGGGACCTCCCTTGACTAAGTACTTTGGGAGGTGTTAATTATGAGCTGGTTGGTGGGTGTGTTAAAAATGTGTGTGTGTGTGTGTGTGTGTGGTTTTGGGAGGGGAGCATTAACATATCAGCCATAGGCTGGTTAATGTATCCTTATCCCCGTGGGATGCGGCTCTTAATTAGCATCATCCATTGGAAATGTCTCGTAGGACTTAGCCGTGTCGGCATACCTAAAGAAGTGTGCTAAATAGCTTGGCGAAAAGGCGGTCTGGCGTGTGGGTTCATTGGTACACCCCTGCAGGGTTAAAACTATTCGAATAGCCTCGTCCTATGTTATGGACATGCTTGGTAAGGTCGTGCAAGAACTAGACTCAACCATTTAATTAAAACTTGTTGGGTGGTATGAATTGGGTGATTCATGCTATTGTTGTGGTGGCTATTGGGTTAGTCACTTCCAGGAGTGTTGTTGTCATCTATCTATTGTTATTATGTCATTGTCTCGCTGTTAATTGCAAATTAAAAATGAATTACAAAACTGCTTTGAATCTATTTAACTATTGCAAATGAAAACTTGCTTTATGCTAAATGAGCCTAAAGCCTTCCACTTAAATAAAGCTTGCATGTAGCTATCTATAGTTCTGTTATACTATACGTCAGTCTTGCGAGTACATTTTTGTACTCATTTGCTTTGCTTAATAACTTTGTTGCAGAGGAGGTAGAGCCCCAAGGGCCCTACTTTTGTGAGATGTGCTGTGGTTGGGAAGACTAGCTTGGCGGTCCGGTTGGTTGCCTTGTGGATTAAGGCACACTGATTGGCTTTTGTTATGGCCATCTTATGGCACTTTTGCTTCCGCTGTTTATTTAGTGTTTGTATGTTATTTGGCCGGTCGGACTCGCTTTTGTAATAACTCTATCTTTATTATATTAACTTCTGGTTTGCTGCTGTGCTTCTGTTCTATGTGTTTGAATGGAAGTGATGCATGATTTTTGTAAAGGGGTGTGTATACTGTATTTCTGGGAAGTATACATATCTCGAAGATACGAGTTATTTTGTTTGTGATGTTAGGGTCAATGGATGACTAAGCATTGCAAGCCTAATAAACCGGGGTCCTCACAGTCTTCGACGTCACTCTCGGTTGGGCTGGGTTAATGTTGACCATGTCAACCCTTGACCTGGGTCCCGCCAATCAGTGGCGTTAGCTAGCTCTGTTTCGGTGCAAAAAGTCCTAAATGATTATAGAAATTCTGAAATGATTAATTTATGCACTGAAAAATTGAATAACTTCTAAAATGTAGAACTAATTCATTTTAGCTCCAAAAACAGTGAAACCAATTTTGTTGATTTTCATTTTAAATGAAATTTGTTATAAAATTGGTTTCAAGCATGCCACTATCCCAGAAAATATATTTGGTGGAAATTGGTCTAAAACCCATTTATTTATACACTAGAAAATGCTTTTAAACTTTAAATATTCATAACTATTTCATCTTAACCCCAAAATGGGTGAAATCAGTTTTGATAATTTTCATTTTAAGTGAACTTTATTTTAAAATAGGTTTCAAACATGTATCTTTAGCAGAGGATATGGTTTTAGAAAATGATCTATAATTCTATTATTTTTACAATAGCAAAAGGCTGATAACTTTGGAAATTCATAACTAAATCATAGAGACTCCAAAATTTGTGATTCCAATTTTGTTGGTTTCCTTTTTAAATGTACTTTAATATAAAAATGGGTGGAACCTTGTTACTGTTTCAGAAATCACTTTTAGCAAAATTACTTTAGGTTTAATATTATAGTTGCACCTTAGCATGAAGCTTAGTCATGTAATGACTATAAAAAGGACACACTTAAAACATGGAATTTCCTTGATAAATAGGAAATAATAACAAAAATAATTATTAACATGAGCTGGACCTTCCATGCAAGTCATGTTAAGAAACTCTCACTAAACCGGTATCAATTTAGTTAATGATTAACTAAAATAATCATGAGAACATATAAGAGGATTGATTTTGACTATATGATCATCGTAGATGTATACATAAAATTCCTAGTAAGAGTGTTTGCGAGTGCTAGGTCAGCCCCAATGAGAAAAGGTGGGCATGGTTTATAAAATTCCGAAACGAATCATTGTTGCATTAAAAATTGTTTTAACTTCAAAAATGCATAAGTATTTCTCTGTAACTCCAATAAGAGTAAACTCAATTTTGTTAGAATCCTCTGTTAGTGTAGTTTATTTTAAAATAGGTTATGAATATGATATTGTTACTGGAAATCTTATTTTGCATATAACTTGTGTACTACTTTCATAACTTGGAAAATTCATCTTAGCTCCAAATGAGGTGAATCAAATTCCATTGTTCATCTCATGTGGTGATCTTCATACCATAAAAATTTCAAGTGCACCTCTGTTCTGGAAATTTTCACCAAAAGAATTATTTCGGATGAACAGTAACAGATCTCTATTAAATTGAATTTTCAGGAAATCTGATCTTCTAACTGCCATAACTTCTGCATAGAACATCCAAATAAATTGATTCCTATTGCTAAATTCATCTAAAATCATGATATACCTTCTGTAAATTTTTCATAATTTTTGGATGATTTTTAATTTTTGTGTATTCTCGGTGTTATTTGTTCTTATTTGTGCTTCTCGATTCTTTCGCTAGGTTCGAAGGAAATTATTAATTGCGCGAGTGATCCTCTGCAGCAAGAAAGTTATCTCCAGCAAGGCAAGTAGTTTGATCATAAACATCCCATTACTTTCAAGTCTAATACTTTGTTTACAAATTGTATGTATGCATGCTTTTGTGTCAATGTAATTTTGCCGATTAGAGGTAGCTATTCCTATTGCATGGTTGCCCTTAAATTGTTATCCCCTGCCACAAAACATAAGTTAATAATATCACTGGTGAATTAGAACCCGGTGATTTAATTATGCTCTTTTATTTGTCTTTACGGTGTCATGCTTAGAAATGCTTAGCTACCGGTAGAATTGGGCGGTTATCGACTTAGTCGATAACCTTGATCAAACAAATCATTTTATTACTCTTTGATCAACACCTTGTGCTAAATTGTTTTAAAAACTAAAAGTGCAAATGAAATGATTCAGACTTGGGCAAGTGGTTGGATGGTGGCATATTGGGTTTGTGAATGTCTTGCCTAGGTCAACAAGGACCGAACATCTTGTTTCACCAAAACCAAGCATTATTTGCGTGCTAACCATGTGAGAGGGATATGGGACCTCTCTTGACTAAGTACCTTGGGCGGTGTTAATTATGAGCTGGTTGGTGGTTGAAAAAGGAAATGATGTCATATGAGGGGAACATTAGCAAATCGGCTTGAGCTGGCTAATGTGTCTTTCTCTTTGTTGGGTTGCGGCTCTTAATTAGCATCATCCATGGGAAATGTCTCGTAGGACTTAGCCGTGCCGGCATACCAAAGGAAGTGTGCTAATCATGTGGCGAAAAGGCGGTCTGGCTTGTGGGTACATTGGTACACCCCTGTAGGGTATAAACTATTCGAATAGCCTCGTCCTAGGTTATGGACACGCTTGGGATTGGATTTGCAGGAGTTAGACTCAACATTTTGGAATTCTTAATTAAAAACTTGATGTGGGTGGTAGGAATGGGGAGTTCATGCTATTGTTGTGGTGGCTATTGGGTTAGCCACTTCTAGGTTGTTTTGTTGTTATTGTTACTTATTTATCGCTGTTTTTATCAAATAAAAATAGATTGCAAAATTGCTTTGAATCTACTACATTATTGCAAATGAAAACTTGCTTTATGCTGAATTTGAGTCTAGAGCCTGCTCCACTTAAATAAGCTTGCATGTAGCTAAATATATAGGTCTGTTACTCTACACATCAGTCTTGCGAATACATTTTTGTACTCATTTGCTTTGCTTAATAAATTGTTGCAGAGGAGGAAGTTGATCCCAAAGGGATCGACTATTGTGAGACCGACTTCGTTCAGGATGACTAGCTTGGCGGCCCGGTCGGTTGCCTTGTGGGTAATGGCAAACCGTTTGGCTTTTGTTTATCACCATCTTATGGCTCTTGCTTTCGCTGTTTAATTAACTCTTTAATTGTTATTTGGCCGGTCGGCCCCTTTTGTAATAACTCTATATTGTATGTCTTTTGAATTGCTTAGTTGTACTTCGGTTCTATGTGTTGAACGGAATTGATGCATAATTTTTGTATGGGGTATGTGTACTGCAATTCTGGGAAGTACATATACGCCGAGAGTCGAGATATTTGATTTGTAATGCTAGAACCATCTTAATGGTTGAGTATTACAAGTTAAATACCCTGGGTTCTCACAGGTATTTTGGTAATTTTACCTAAATACTGCCTTGGTGACCTTTTGCCAACCCGCAGCACAAGATGGTGCATGAACAAGCGGATTAGGTCAAGAGGAGATGAAGACGACGCTTTAAAATGCGTGCGTAAGTGAAACCCATTTGTGTGTGGGCTTAACGGGTGCCCATTAGGGTTCAATCTTCTAGAAGGTTTAGCCTCCACTATAAATAGGAGAGGGTGCTGGCCAGCACCTCTCAACCCTTTCATTTTGTGAAACCCTAGTTTGCTTTTTGTGCTTAGGGAGAGGATAATGGGAGGTTAGGATTCTAGAGAGTTGGATTTGATTTCGTTCTCATGTGTTGAGTCTTTGTCCTCCTTGATGGAGTGGCTGTAAACCAACATCATATCAAATCAATCCAAGGAAAGATTTCTCAAAGATGTTTCTCTTTGTGTTCTTTCTCTCTATTTCGTGATTTTGAGTCTTTCTTTGATCCGCGAGTTTTCTGTTGATTTCTTTCCTTGATCTTGCTTGTTGTGACATGTGGGAATACATCTGGGATCATCTTGATCATCAATCACCCACGAGCAAGTCTTTACATCATATTTTGATTTTGACTCGGTTTTGGAGCACCCTTCGTTCAAACAGAAAAAGATAGGAACTTTGGCATGGATCTTCACGATCCTTGATTGGAATAGGTTCCTAATATCTTAGAGAAGGTGTGTCTCAAGTTTGGTAAGGTTTGGAGTCACGGATCAAAAGTTAGACCGCTTTGATTTTTTGGTTTTCGGGCTGTCTGCCCTGTTCATCATGCATCCGGTCAGTCCGACCTTTGGCTGCCAGTCAGACCGTCCTTTTGCTGTCGGTCAGATCGGACTGAGGCCGTCAGTTAGACCGGACCCCTGAATTAGGGTTTGAGCTTTTGGCATATTTGGTCTGTTTTTCTTTGGGGTTAGATTGGATTCAATACAAGTCTTCCGCTGTACTTGTTTATTGATCTTCATAGCTTTCATAACTATTGGAGTGAAATTGGTGTTGAATCCGATCAAAGTAAAAAAGTGAGCGTGCTCCTATTCACCCCCCCCCCCTCCTATCGCCTTTTCGGTTCAACAGTTTTGCATTTAAACTTTGCCTTTTTTTAAGATCTTGTGTTGGTTTTGAAAATAAAACTTGAACAACTTTGTGTGCTAAAAAGGAAATAGATAGAATGAAGTAAAAATTTTCTAAGTAGGAGAATGGTTTCGGGCTTTTTATCCCAGTAATCATTCAACAAAATTTCTATATGAAATTTTGCTTAGAAAAATATTTACATCCTCTTAGGAATAGTACCTTGTTTGAATTTTTGGAGAAATTCAGGTAACGTGTTAACCTCTGAAATGTTTACTGTAGAAACTACTTAAGCTCAGTAGTCTACACAAAAATTTTCATAAATGTTGGACTTCGTTTGGTCGGTGAATTAAAACGGCAAAGAAATCAGCTGATAATTCAAAAACCCTAAAGCATGTACTGTTCCTCGGGCTCGAGCCCAAACCTCACGGTTGAACCCAACCCTCTTTCCGAGCGGACCAAGTCCGAAGGAGCACGAGCGATTTGGGCTGTTGGATTTGAAAATCAACCGCCTAGATCGAGTAAAACGTTCAGACCGTACGAACGTTTACGCAATCTGGGCCGCTCATTTTTTATCGGGCCGTCCAGTAGACACATGCGCACACCGTTAGATCTCTATTGGACGAATTAGATCAAAAGTGATGTTCGGACCATCCGAACAGCACGATTCATCTGAAACGTTGATTTCAAAATAGATGGTCCAGATTGACTTAAAAATTCGGACCGTCCGAACATCTCATTTCATCTGAGCCATTTGTTTCTAATCGGACCATCTGGTAAAGAACATTTCTCAGCCGTTAGATTGAAAACCTACTGTCCAGATCAAAAGTGTTGTTCGAACCATCTGAGTAGCACGACTCATCTGGGCCGTTAGTTTTTGATCGGACCGCTGAGATTTCACCAAGCCTTACCATTTCACTGTCTCACTGACGGGTGGACCCCACCGTCATGCCCCTATTCCACCGACTGAGCCACACGGTCTGTGTTCCCCCTGCACAGCTTTACACAGCCATTTTTCCCTCTCGCTGACTGGTGGGACCCCCTTTGCAGTCATCTTCTTCCACGGGGCCAAGCCAATGCCGACCAGCATGCCTAGGCGCCATGGCCATGCGACTGCGTCCCTCGCGCCAGTGCACCAAGCCTCACCTGGTTTTGGATAGCAGCCCCCGGTTTTGCCTCTTGCCCATCCCGCGCCAGGACACATCCGCCACGAAGCTCTGGCTGAGCTGCATGAATGCCACGCACCCTTGCCCAGCCTTCCCATCGCCTATGCTGCAACGCCCTCGCGAAGCCCCCGCCCGCCGCCTATAAGAAGGATAGCCCGAGCTGGCCTTGCCTCCTTTCTGTCATTTTCCCCCAACCCCACTCCATTGCCCTCTCTTCCCGAGCTCATTAAGCAAGCTCTGAATGCCGCACCGAGCCGCCTGGACTGCCACTCACCATTCTGGCCGTGCCGGTGGTCCCCGTGCATTCCTAGGCACGTCACGCTGTGCCTCACACCACAAGGAGGCAATTCGCCCGGTCAATTTGGAGCTACCACCACTGGGAGGCCACGCACCCGGTTTCTTCCCCGTGACTGGCCAAACCCGCTGCCTCCTAGCCCTCCGATCACTCCGGTGAGCTTCGGCCACCACTGACCGCGTCACAGCGTGTCCAACACCACAAGGAAGTGTTCCCCCAAATCAATTTTGGGATTGAAGCTACTGGAGCTCGTGCATTTGGCATCTTCTTCAAGTCCGGCCGAATCTGCCTCCACCGCTGCCACTTCAACTACGGCGACCCTTGGCCCAATTCCTCTCTACATGAGTATCCCCTAGGCACCCTCTACCTCCCTCTAGCACTCACCTGCCCTCTCTTCTTCTCCAAGTGCGGCCATCGTTGGAGCACCCGCGCCGCCGCTGGCTCGTGTCGCCTGCCCAACTCTGGCCACCATGTCTCCCTTCGACCACACCGATGTGCTCCAGGTCCATCTAGTTTTCTCCCTATTCCGCTCTACGGTGTCGCCCTCCTTTCACCCCCACGGCCGTCTGCCGCGTGCCTTTGCCGCGCCGCCACAAAGCCGCCGGAGTTGCAACCTCGCCACCTCTAGCTTCCTTACCTCCCTGTCAATCCATTTTGACGGTCGCCTCAGCCTCGCCGTCGCTCCATCGCTGGTGACAACTGTCGCCCATTTCAGCCCGAGAGCCTCCTGGCCTTCCTCTGTAGCTACCCCCTATTTGCTCTCTGCCTGAAGTATTCCTCCTGGTGACTGACAGTAAAGACCTCCTTGATGATCAAGCCACTTGAAGGAAGTTAACAATTAGCACTTTACGTTCAGACAACTACCCTTTTGTCAGTTGAGTGGACAGAGTATTAGTCATAGAGTTAGCAATTAGAGTTGAGTTAGCATTGTTGACTTAAGTTAGTTGTAGTGATCTGCTTCCTTTGGTTTCAGAAACTTTCTGATTTCAGAAACTGCTTACAGTAGTTGGAAAGGTGGTGCTAGATTAAATAGCTTTTAGTGAACTAATGGCTTAGTTGACGATAGTGAAGGGCTACGGGTAGGCTACACTAGCGCAAATTAATAAAAATTCTACCCGTAAACCAAGATCACCGCAGCTTATAGATCACGGTCTTACCACTAGACGCCAAGAAAGCGGAATTGATGCAAGACGCGTCAGGCGAGTAGTCGTATTAAGTTGATGCAAAGACGTCGGGGCGAGTAGTCGTACTACTTCCTCGTCCTCGTCGCGGCGTCCCACGCACACTCCTCTCTTGCGGTTCGTCCAAACGCTACTGATGCAAATACCCAAAGGTATCCACACGTCACGGAGGAAGCGACGACGCCGGACTACTAGATCCGCGCGCGACTTCAGCGTGGGAGGGTGGCGGCGTGGTTTGAGGATGTCACGAAAAACTCATCATCAAATCTCAGGCGCCTTGCCCTCCTTTTATAGACATCCTTACAATGGGCTTCTACTAATAGAGGCCCATTAGGACTCAATGCTCAGCCTAATTCGGATCTAATCCGAATTAGGCTTCACTTCTAAGTGTGTGACCCTATAGGTTCACGATGTTTAGACATGACACGAGTATACATACTTGGTCAATAGTTGGTAGCGGCCTCTAGCAAGACGTGCAACTCCTAAACGCACACAAAGATCATATCGACGAACCATCACAACGTTATGTACATGCCAATCCCTTTGCCTCACGATATTCGGCCGAGCTCCAAGTGACCACTCTTTCTCGATCCTGTGATCCTAATCCCTTACTAGGTTAACTCTTAACCTTAAGTAGCATGGCCATGCATTTACGATCCGATCACTCGAGGGCCCAGAGATATCTCTCTCGTAGAGAGGGCAAATCCCATCTCAATGACCATGCCTCGTAGCATGCTTCATGACAAACCCGAAGCTACCTTTATAACTACCCGATTCACGGAGTAGCGTTTGATAGCCCCTAAGTAGGTCGATTCACATCTCAAGTACATGCGACAATCTCGTGTCTAAGGACAAGGCGTACACATTGTGTAGAGAGAACCATAAGTATAATTGTTATGTCTCATGTTGGGTCGGTCCAACCCCATGTTCTAAACATGTGTCCACATTATTGGTTTGACATCTCCATGTCTATGACCTGTGAAACATGGTCATCAACCGATACATGTGCTAATCCATCATTCACGTGTGTCCTCACATGAACTCCGACTAGGGACAACTTTAGAATAACCAAACAAGTAAAGAGTTTCACAAACAAGTCACATACTTGTTAATCAACACAAAGGCAATATTCAAGGAACATTTATTAAATCATGGATACAACGAAATATCATCATCTCTATGATTGCCTCTAGGGCATATTTCCAACAGTCTCCCACTTGCACTAGAGTCAATCTAGAAGATATCTAATACCCATAGCTCTTGTGTGTGCCTCATGCTTAGGTCAGGAGAGGCTTCACAAAGGATCTCAAATATTCAAATCCGTGTGTATTTTGCATATCTTTAAATCTCCTCGATTGAGGATCTCTCGAATGAGATGAAACCGCCGCAAGATGTGTTTGTTCTTTTGGTGATTCCTCGGCTCCTTGGCTTGTGCAATGGCCCCATGTTATCACAATAAAGATCCAGAGGATCGCACGACTAGGAACCACACTTAGTTCAGCTTATGAACTTCCTTATCCAAACACCTTCCTTTGTCGCTTGAAGTCGCAATGTACTCGCCTCTGTTGTAGAGTCAAGAATAGCCTCGCTTGGAACTCTTCCAATCGACCGCACCACCGCTCAAAATGAACACAAAACCCGATTATGATTTGTTATCGTCTTTGTCGGTTTGGAAGCTTGCATCGGTGTAACTATTTACGACGAGCTCTTCCTCACCTCCGTAGACTAGGAACACATCCTTAGTTCTTCTCAAATACTTGAGGATGTTTTTAACCGCTGTCCAGTGACTCTCACCGGGATCAGCTTGGTATCTGCTCGTAACACTTAGAGCATAGGAAACATCTGGGCGAGTACATATCATAGCATACATGATAGATCCAATGGCGAATCATATGGAATCTTACTCATGCGATCTCGCTCATCGCTTGTCGAAGGACACCGAGTCTTGCCAAGATTTATGCCATGAGACATGGGCAAGAACCCTTTCTTTGCCTCCTCCATGTTGAACCGCTTTCAACACTTTGTCAATGTAAGTACTCGCTTAATCCTATTAGCCTTTTAGATCTATCTCTATAGATCTTAATACCCAAAATATATGCCGCTTCCCTAAGTCCTTCATTGAAAAACTATTTTTCAAAGAGGTCTTAACGACTCGAGCATAGGAATATCATTTCCAATCAAGAATATGTCATCTACATATAAGATTAGAAATACGAGCGAGCTCCCACTTGCCTTCTTGTAAACGCATAAGATTCTTCTTCGTTTTTGATGAAGCCAAACCCTTTGACAACTTCATCAAAACGAATGTTCCAACTCCGAGATGCTTGCTTCAATCCATAAATGGATTTTTGAAGTTTGCATACTTTTCTAGCATTGAGTGGATCGACAAAACCCTCAGTCAGTATCATATACACGCCCCTCGGTTAAATTTCCATTAAGGAAAGCCGTTTTGACATCCATCGCCATATCTCATAGTCGAAATATGCAAAGAATAGCTAGAATGATCCGTATAGATTTAAGCATCGCTACTGAGTAGAAGGTCTCATCGTAGTCAACTCCTTGAACTTGCCGAAAACCTTTATGCATAAGTCGAGCTTTATGGATATGAACATTTCCATCCATATCAATCTTCCTTTTATAGATCCATTTGCACTCTATGGTTTTAACACCATCAGCGGGTCAACCAAGTTCCAAACTTGATTGTCTCCCATGGATGCTATCTCGGATCTCATGGCACTATGCCATTTCTCGAGTCTGGTCCATCATTGCTTCCGCATAGGTCGAGGCTCATCATTGTCTAACAATAACATATCTCGCAGACATGGAGCCTTCCGACCTTCGTGGTGGTGGTGCTTCCTTTGCCATGGGTTCTCAACTTGTTCTCGCCACGTGGGCATCATTCGTCGAAGTCTTCCCGATTGGTTCATCTTGAACCTCTTCAAGTTGCACCGCTTCTTCCACTTGTCTCCCGTTGAGAAACTCTTTCTCTAGGAAAACACCACTTCGAGCGACAAACACTTTGCCCTCTAGTCGGTTGTAGAAGTAATATCCAAAGGTTTCTTCGGATATCCCATGAAAATGCATTTATCTGACTTGGGTGTGAGCTTGTCCGATTGTAGTCGCTTGACAAACGCCTCACATCCCCAAATCTTTAGAAAAGACAAACTGTGACTCTTCCCAGTCCATATCTCATATGGTGTCTTAACTACGGATTTAGACGGTACCCTATTAAGTGTGAAAGCTGCCGTTTCTAGAGCGTAACCCCAAAATGATAATGGTAGATCTGACTGGCTCATCATCGATCGAACCATGTCCAACAAGGTCCGACACGCCGCTTGATACCCTGCTTCTTTGAGGCGCTCCGGCGGTGTTAGTCAGGAACAATTCCGCAACTCTTCGATGATTGCTAAATTCATGACTCAAATACTCGCCACCACGATCGATCGCAGAGCCTTAATTTTCTTGGCACGTTGATTTTCAACTTCATTCTGGAACTCTTTGAACTTTTCAAAAGTTTCAGACTTATGCTTCATTAAGTAGACATAGCCATATCTACTAAAATCATTAGTGAAAGTTATGAAGTAATGAAATCCACCTCTAGCGATCGTGTTCATTGGTCCACATACATCAAGATGTATGATTTCCAACAAGTCCGACGCCTCTCAAAAGAACCTTTGAAAGGTGACTTGGTCATCTTACCAAGCAAACAAGCTTCACATGTCTCGTATGATTCAAAATCAAACGGTTAGAAGACCATCATCATGGAGCTTCTTCATGCGCTTTTCACTTATGTGACCCAAACGACAATGCCAAATATAGGTGGGATTCAAATCATTAGGTCAAGTCTTTTAGCATTTATGTTAAAGATGGGCGATCATCAAGATTTAAAATAAATAACCCATTCACAATGGGCTAAAAGCCATAAACATTTCATTTTTAGAGATCAAACAACCATTGTCTTTACTTGCAAATGAATAACCATCTCTCATCAAACATGAGGGGATAAAATGTTTCGACTCATACTAGGAACATAATAACAATTATTCAATTCCATAATAAATCTTGAAGGAAGCTGAAGTTGCATGGTGCCGACGGTCAACGCAAAGAAACCCTTGCTTTATTTCGACGCGAAAATCAACTTCACCTCTTGCGACTCCTCTACTTCTTATTAGCCCTCGTGATCGAGTTGCAAATGTGAGCAACCGATCCGATCAAATACCCAAGAGTTAATAGGAGAATCACGAGAAAATGTCTAAAACATTTATGACAAGTGTACCATGGGTGGAAGTCTTACTTCCAATTTCTTCTTGCATTCCTCGGAATCCATGTACTTCTTGCGCTTCTCTTCCAAAGGGCGGCTTTTTACAATAGAAGCATATTGTCTCACTCCTGTCCAAAGATTAGGCTTAGGTGTTGGCTTCGAGATCATATCTTTAACCTTGCCCTTATTCTTTGCCCATGGCTTCTTACCCTTTTTCTTGAAGCTAGACTTGTTCTGCAAGACATATCCATCACATGGCTAGGCCCTGCACACTTCTTAATGTCACTCTCTGCTGTTTTGAGCATCCCACAAAGCTCATTAAGGCCCTTTTCCACCCCATGCATATGGTAGTTCGAAATGAAATGTCCATAGCTAGGTGGAAGAGACGCCAAAATGAAATCAGTTGCCAACTCTTGGCCAATTGGAAAACCAAGTTTATCCAAAGTCTGACTGTAACCAACCATTTTGATTACATGTGGGCCTACAGGTGCACCTTCTGTTAACTTGCATTCCAGAAAAGCCTTAGAGACATTGAATCGTTCAGTCCTGGCCTGTGTCTGGAACATGTCCTTAAGCGCCATGATCATATCATACGCTTCCTGATCCTCAAACTGCTTTTGAAGGTCAGATTCCATGCATGCAAGCATAAGACAGCTAATCTCAAGAGAGTCATCACATGCTTTCTTGTAGGCAGTTTTAACAGTAGCAGCCGCATTGTTAGCAGGCTCTTCTAGGATTGGGGTGTCCAGAACATTTTCCTTTTATCCGCCCGAGAACAATTTCGTGTTACGGACCCAATCAATAGTTTGTTCCATTTAATTTTTCTTTCTCAAGAATCGATCGCAGCAAAAGGGTGTGCGCGGTTGCTAGATGCCATTGATCTACAATAGGAAATGCAAAATACTAAGACAAATAAAACCATGATAGAGTAAACTCAGATAAACAAATTTAATAGAATGTACTCCCACTAAAATCAACATCCCTCTATTGATTCTTAGCGATTCAAGATCCGCAATTAGCGAGTCTACTAGTGAGCTTTTGCATCACCGCTAGGAGACAAGGTAATTCGGTAAGCAACACCTTACTAATCATATCTCTATATGACTCTTGTTGTTGGGTGACATCTCTATGCCTCGGCGCCCAACCTTTATGCCCCAAGGCCCATAACCTTTATGATAACCTTGTTAAGTTCACCAATCCTTATGCATGTATGTATCCGATACAAACCCATCTAGTCAAGGAAAGTCGATGGTGCCCTAATTTTATAGACCCACCATCAATTTACAAGACATGGGATGGTGCAGAGTTTAGTTGGGAGGGCATATGTTTAACTTAACATTTTGTGAGGGATCGTTATACTTCTACCATTCAAACATGCATAGGAGTAAAACAAACAGGAATAGCATTCACACAGTTGTGACTCAGTATGGCCCATTTTCTCATGGTGATCTCCATCGCCATAGAATCTTTCCACCATGATGATCTCCATCTCCATGGTTAATGTGTGCCATCCCTCCAAGTGATGTGTCCTCCGAGTATTAATATAAGCTATTACTCATAATAGCTAGTAATAAAATACATGGATACAAGGAATCATCACAAGTCGGCACGCAGTCGTTAATACAATACTTTGACAACACAATGGCTCCAAAGTGTTGCGAACCCACGACACGCAGTCATGAAAATATTACAAACATGCATCACATACACATTAGGCCATATGGTCACATACATCCCGCAAAAACAAGTTATGCATAGAATCGCAATCTCACGGATAAGGGTCGAGGGGTTTCCCCGGGTTCGAAGGCGGCGCCGCAAGATTCTCCGGCGTCCGACATTCGTAAAAAACAGAGATCCAATCTATGCAATTTTTACTTAGGATTTTGATTGGCAAATCATATTTACCACAAATCGACTATTGTTCCGATTCGACCAATTTGTATTGATCTTTGCGTGCAGCATGCCGTGGTTTGAGAATCAAGACACCTTTCGGCTCATGGAGCCCGATCGCACGATCACGGTACATCGATTATCAATCTAGGTTCCGATTCGACCAATCATATTGATCTTCGCATTCCGCAATCGGTTTTACGTGTCACTGTCTACCCCGATGGCGAATCCGACCAAGAGGGTATGTTGTTTCACGACCTTAGCAAAGATGATCACGAAACCAGATTAATCCATTACCAGAACTATACAATCGATCACATCGATCATACCGACTTACATATCGCCATATGCAAATCACCGAACCTATAACATGACAAAGAACCGCCTCGATACCAATCAAGGGCTACGGGTAGGCTACACTAGCGCAAATTAATAAAAATTCTACCCAAACCAAGATCACTGCAGCTTATAGATCACGGTCTTACCACTAGATCGCGAGTGCGGAATTGATGCAAGACGTCAGGCGAGTAGTCGTACTAAGTTGATGCAAGACGTCGTCGGGCGAGTAGTCGACTACTTCCTCGTCCTCGTCGCGGCCCCACGTCTGACTCCTCTCTTGCTGTTCGTCCAAATGCTACTGATGCAAATACCCAAAGGTATCCACACGTGCGGGAGGAAGCGACGCCGCCGGACTACTAGATCCGCGCGAGCGACTTTCGGCGTGGGAGGGTGGCGGCGTGGTTTGAGGATGTCACGAAAAACTCATCATCAAATCTCAGGCGCCTTGCCCTCCTTTTATAGACATCCTTACAATGGGCTTCTACTAATAGAGGCCCATTAGGACTCAATGCTCAGCCTAATTGGATCCAATCCGAATTAGGCTTCAACTTCTTAAGTGTGTGACCCTATAGGTTCATGTATGTTTAGACATGACACGAGTATACATACTTGGTCAATAGTTGGTAGCGGCCTCTAGCAAGACGTGCCAACTCCTAAACGCACACAAAGATCATATCGACGAACCATCACAACGTTATGTACATGCCAATCCCTTTGCCTCACGATATTCGATTGAGCTCCAAGTGACCACTCTTTCTCGATCCTGTGATCCTAATCCCTTACTAGGTTAACTCTTAACCTTAAGTAGCATGGCCATGCATTTCGATCCGATCACTCGAGGGGCCCAGAGATATCTCTCTCGTAGAGAGGGCAAATCCCATATCGACCGACCATGCCTCGCAAAGATGCTTCATGACAAACCCGAAAGCTACCTTTATAACTACCCGATTCATTTGAGTAGCGTTTGATAGCCCCTAAGTAGGTCGATTCACATCTCAAGTACATGCATAATCTCGTGTCTAAGGACAAGGCGTACACATTGTGTAGAGAGAACCATAAGTATAATTGTTATGTCTCATGTTGGGTCGGTCCAACCCCATGTTCTAAACATGTGTCCACATTATTGGTTTGACATCTCCATGTCTATGACCTGTGAAACATGGTCATCAACCGATACATGTGCTAATCCATCATTCACGTGTGTCCTCACATGAACTCCGACTAGGGACAACTTTAGAATAACCAAACAAGTAAAGAGTTTCACAAACAAGTCACATACTTGTTAATCAACACAAAGGCAATATTCAAGGAACATTTATTAAATCATGGATACAATGAAATATCATCATCTCTATGATTGCCTCTAGGGCATATTTCCAACAGATAGTACTTAGAAGGTGAATGGTTCGATTAGTACTCTAACCAAGTGTTGTGTTTAGCTATTAGATCACTCCCGGGAGTCTTCATACGGACTCTGTTTGGGATGTTATTGGACTTCATAGAAAGCTTATCAAGTCTACTTTCCAACGGATCCAACCTCATCGTCAAATTCCATCCAAGCCGGCCACAATCATCAAAAGAGTCCACGTCTATTTCTGAGACTGAGTCAAAAGGGTGCTGGCCACCTCCACTTGGGTCCATGGTCCTTGTAACCCTAGGGACGTGCGTCCACTTCCCTAGTCACCACTCTTGGTCATCTCCCCATATAGGAGCCGCTGCCTCCCTTTGCTAGAACTTGGATTTCGTTGAGTTTAGGTTTAGCCATTATGCAAACTTCTATTCTTCAGTTGTGTCGAACGACCGCCTGTCAAGACAGCCTTCGGGATCCCACCTTTGTTTTTCAATACCGTCTACACTACTATCTTATTCGCAATATCAGATTGCCTACATCTTATTCTTGCTAGTTCTTCGATTGCTCGCAGGGATTGAACCTCGTGTTCAGGTTGATTGCGATTCCAGCAAGGTCAATAACATCTCAGAGTTGGTTCAACGATTGCTAAGGCGCAAGCGTCGTCGCACGGTTGTAGTCAAATCACGAGAGTCACCTCCACCAAAATCGATAGTTATCAATCTCATCGAGAGATCGGACACCCCACCTACATCAAGTGATATCAGAGCTCAAGGTTGCTCGGTGAGAATTTACTATTTTTCATAGTTAGGTTGCTTAATTCCGAAAGTCCAGAAAAGGCCAAAAAAATTTTATAGGATTAGATCACCTTTCTATCCAAGACCGATTGCACCATTCTTTTCAATAATTTGAATTGTTGAGCTTGTGTTGCATCGTCGTGTCACGTTGTTGGTCTTAGCTGAGGTCGGTGTTTAGTTCATACCCCGTTGCCTTCGCTGCCTCAGCACCTACCACCCCCTACCCATCGCCCCGCCACTCATCCCTGCCGCGGCCACCAATTTGCCCTACCTCCACCACTGCTGCGGCACTCCAACACCTTACCGCAGCGGCACTCCAGTACCTTGCCACCGTGGCACTCCAGCACCATGCCGCTGCTGCACCTCGCGCTGCCGTGATAGCAAAGTCTCTACTGCGGCAAACCCTAACCAAGATTGGTTTCGGCTTGTGACAAGAAAAAAAAAAAAAAGGTTGTTTTCGTGCTGCCAAAAGGATTCATTTGACTTCGGCAGCACGATAAAAAAAATCAATGTTTTGAGAGAGAGAGAGAGAGAGAGAGAGAGAGAGAGTTTTGATTACCTTTATAGCCCTACCTTCGACAAAAAGTTTGTGACCCATATACCTCCCTAGACCCGGAAGAGGATTTTAAAGAGATTTAAGTTGGGTGCACATTCGCAAAAAAAAACAAAAAAACAGAGCGAAAAAAAGAGGAGCAAAAAAAAAACCTCTCTTCCAGGGCTGTTGGCACCTTTTTCCTTTGCTACTTCATTGGTATTCCTCTGCTTGTTTCCATGGTTGGTTTAGCTATTCCCCGGTCTAGGTGAGGATCAGCAATTTTGACTAGTACTTTGAACATTTATTCAACTTGCATTTGCTGAATTGATTGTTGCTAATCCATTGCTACCATGCTTGAGCCTTCTCAGCTACACCTTTTCTACACTATACAGACTGAACTTCACCTAGCAATCACTCCATCCAATCTTCGGAGATACGTTGACACCGCTAGTGGTCGATCACCCTGCTGGTAAGAATTGGTAAGAATTCGATAGAAGGCTTGAGTGTGAGCGACTATTGAAATGCCAGAACCTAGTAGTTGATAGGGACATATACACTATGATTTATTCTTTGTTTTCTACTAACGATGGCAGGGTCACACAGATCTACACATGGTGGAAACAACAACGACCACTCTTTGGAGCATACGGGTGAGGGGTCTCTCACACCTCGCACGAGAGAGCTCGTGCGGCACATTGAGAACTCGCTCGGTGAGAGTGTTCGCGATGCCTTGGATAAGATTAACGACAAACTCGCGGCTCTCCACACACGTGTTGCGCTCCTCAAACATCAGCCAGTTGCTGAAACCACAGCCCAGGGTGAGCCAGGAGTGGAGGATCCTCCTACTCGCCGCCCACCACTTGCTACCTGCTCTTCGGCAGATGAGGTGGAAGAAGAAGACGTGAACAACTACACTGCTGATACGAAGACCGATGGAGTCAATGTTCACAATGATCGCAACCATCATCGCCTTCATCACAATCGTCAAGGTATGCGAAGAAATCAACGTGCGGTATGTGACCATAATGATGCTTTTGGTAAAATTAAATTCATTATGCCTCCTTTTGCTGGAAAATATGATCTTGATGCTTATCTCACATGGGAGCTTACCGTAGATCAAAAATTTGCTTGCTAGGACTTTCGTGAGATTAAACGAGTTAGGGCTGCTACTTGTGAATTTACCAACTTTGCTTCTATTTGGTGGAAAGAACATTGCCGTCAACATCCCAATAACATTCCTAACACTTGGGAGGCTTTAAAATTGCTTATGCGGCATCGATTTGTTCCCTCATATTATGCTCGTGATTTGTTAAATAAATTGCAACGCTTGCGACAAGGTACAAAGTCTGTGAAAGACTACTATCAAGAATTACACATTGGTATGTTGCGTTGTGGTTTAGTTGAGAATGAGGAGGCTTCCATGGCTAAGTTTTTGGGAGGGTTGAATCGAGAAATTTAAGACATCATTGATTATAAAGATTACAACTCCATTACTAGATTCACTACTAGAAATCCCCGTTTTCCCTATAGTTTAAAACGTTCCCTAGTAGTGGAATTGTAATCCAAAGGAAAGTATCTCATCCCTAGGGTGAGATAAAAAAACCTAGGAACGTAAATCGTTCCCTCATCAAGGACATAAATTACTAGGGAAAGACAATGGAGAGAGAAATAGACTATGCCATGTCAGCACCATGGTGGCAACTTTCCCTGCTCGGATGGACCAATCCGTAGGGAATGTTTTTTTTTTGTTTTTGCCTCATTTTTTTGCTGCATGCTACTTTTTTTATGTGCCCTTTTTTTTCTTTCTACGTGCTATTTTGTTAGGTGCCATTTTTTCTTCAACATAAAGTTTTTTTCAAGACTATGCCGCCATTAGGCGCCACTTGCCTCGCTTTACTTTGCCCTCAAAATTCCTTCGTCGCTCAGAGCAGCCGCCCACCCCACGCCGCCGCCTCCTCCTCCTCCTACGCCTCGAGCCACTTGCCCCTCCTCCTCCCCCGATCCGCTTACCTCTCCTCCTCCCCCGAGCCGCTTGCCCTTTGTCCTCCAAATTTGCCATCGCCGCCGCCCGCTCCCCTTCTCCTCCTCCTCCCCCGAGCTGTTGTAACAACCCAATTTTCAGGAGTTTTTCAAAAATTTTAAAATTAAAGATAACCATTCGGTTTTGCTGAATTGCTCAAGCCTAACCTGAGTTTTTCCCAATTCAAGTGTTTAAAATGACTAAATCAAACTTCAACTAATCAAAAGTTTGGTTTATTTGGAGTTGATTGGGTTTTGGTGCTGTCTCTCCCCTTTCTCAGCTTGTCCCGTTTTTCTCTCAACCTTGCTCCTCTTGGGTTTGGACCTCTCCTTGTGTCCAGACCTCTATTCCTTGATCCGTGCTGTGTCCTCCTAGGCTCAGCAAACCTCCCATAATCCCTCTAGACCTCCTCTTGTGTCTTTTGTTTGGACTTCCTTTTTGGTCCAAACCTTTTCCTTCGGTTTTGACCACCCCCAAGATGTTCCCAAGCTCGGGTTTGTGTTTCAAACATCCTTGGGTTCTGAAATTCAAGTTCAGGTTGAATTTCTCCCTTTTGGATCTCTTCTGATTAACCTTCTTTCCTCCCTAGTGTTCATTTGGATCTCCTCGTATCCATTTAGACCTCCCTTGATCTCATCTTGACCGTCGGGATCTCCTTGGAGTTCATCTTGACCATTAGGACCTCCCTTGATCTCATCTTGACCGTCAAGACCTCCTTCGAGTTCAACCTGACCATCAAGACTTCCTTTGATCTCATCCTGGCTGTCAGGACCTCCCTTGTGTTTCATCTTGACCGTCAGGACCCCCCTTGCGTTCGTCTCGACCGTCAAGACCTCCCTTGCGTTCATCTTGTCCGTCGAGATCTCCTTTGCCTTCATCTTGGCCGTTAAGACCTCCCTGTGTTTGGATCTGAGGGTCTAGACCTCCCTTCGTTTGAACCTCCCCGCCTGTTAGTCCTTTCCTCTCCCCTCACGTGAGCACGCTCAGTCCGAGCTGTCCGATCGTGCCAAGATGGTCTAATCGGGATGAAGCGTTCGGATGGTTCAAACGTTCATATCCCTTTTGCACTGCCTAATCAAAATCGGACGGCCCCCGCTTCGCCGTGCTTTGCTTTGTTCCTCAGGACCTCCTCATCCTCAAGATCTTTTGGTCTTTTTGCAAAGACCACCCTTGTGGTCTTCTTGCAAAGATCACCCTCCTGGTCATGGCCACCCCTTGTGGTCAGGACCACCCTCTGAGGTCGTGACCTCCTCCCTTTTGTCGTTTTGCCGCGACCTCCCTCCTGAGGCCACAACCTCCTCTCTTTTGTTGTTTTGCCGCGACCACCTCTCTTTTGTCGTTTTGCCGCGACCTCCTCCTTTTGTCGTTTTGCCGTGACCTCCTTTGGTCGGGACTTCCGTGTGGTCTTTTTGTAAAGACCACCTCCTCATGGTCTTTTTGCAAAGACCACCCTCGTGGTCAAGACCACTCCCTGGTGGTCATGACCTCCCTTTCGGCCACGACCTCCCCTTTGGTCGGGGCCTTCCTTGTGGTCTTTTTGCAAAGACCACCCGCTCGGTTGTCGGGACCCAAAAATACAATTCTGGACCCTCTATGTATACTGCAGTAGTCCATGATCACGCTAGTGCACACAGTGACAACATTAGTGAAATATCAATTCCATATACAAAGATAACTAATTAATAGGCAAATACAATAAATATCAGAGTAAAGACCTTAAGGTTAAAGCTTACAATTAATGCCTCAGAATTGAAGGCAAAAATCTCAATGAAGCTGCAGCGGAACGAAACGGGATAACTCCAGTGAAGCCCATCCATATGCCCATAGGCAATCGGCTGGGGTGCGCGACCTAGTTCTCCACGATCCTTGAAGTAGACCTTGTTGACTGGCGATTCCTTCAGTTCTGCTTGATTCGTCAAAGCAAGCGTGAGTACACACCGTACTCGCAAGTCATACCACAAAAATGCAATTATACATGCAGGCTTATTCCAAAGGAATAGCATTCTGTGGTTATTTTGCAGAATGCAACATTTGCAATTGAATACAAATAATAGATTGAAAGCAAGTAAAACAAATAAATAATATTTAATTTTAACAGTTTGATTTCACAAACACACACAGCCTAAACAAAGTATTCACATAGCCATATGATTTAGATCACATAGCTCCCTTCCCACACAGTTTATGAAAATCTACCCCTTGTGTGAAATCCCCGAGCATGTCCATGACCGCGGACGTGGCTATTCAAATAGATTGTTTTAACACTCTGCAGAGTTTGTACACTTTACCCACAAGATGCAATCAACCGGATCAGAGTTGATCACAACAAAACCTTTCGGAAACTTCATCTCAAGCATTGGTACTCCCAAAGGTACTTACAAACCGCCATACCAAACTATACACAAAGGATGGTACGACACACACTGCTTGACAGGAAGCGGTGAACTGTCCATGATGCGACTACATGGTAGCACACACCTCCACCCTTTTGCACACAGCCTAACTTACAGCCTGAGCAATCAATGTCAAGACTCCATAACTTATTAAGTTAGGCCCGTCCCATAACAGGCATGTGGTCGTACAGTAGAGCTCAGTTCAATGGTGCACAAAGTTCAGTCCTTAATTGACCAAGGCAAGACTTCCAATTTCTAACTAAGCCACACATATTATTTTGACACACAGATTCATATTCCCATATCACATAGCCACCATGTCACACAGTTTCCACCACTTGCCTCAGTCTAAATCCTTTCCCACCCAGTTGGTTAAGTGCAACACATGCCATAATAGCACACAGTACACACAGTTTTATCACGTAGTTCCATAGTCACTTAGTCAAGTTAATAATTGCAACTTTATGTGAAAAGGTGATTCGTGGCATGGCTAAGCAATCTAATCGCATCTAACCAACCCACGTTGGTGCTACAATAATACCAACTAATAAATAACCAAGCTAGGGTGACAAAAGGTTAAGACATAACAAGTAGACAAGGAGGTTATAACAAATTGGATTAATAACTAAACCCAAAAGCATTTAAATACATACTTAAAGTAAATGCAATAATTTGAATCAAAGTAATTTTAGAAAACTAGGATTCAATATGATCAAAGGTACAACTTGCCTTACTAGCAATGACGATCTTATTTAATCTTTAATCTTCTACTTCCTTGATCTTCAGCTCCTTCTTGATCAACACTTCTCGCAGTAGCAACGTCTATTCGCAAATAAGCAAATAAACTAAATAAATAACAGAAAGCAAACAAACTCCAAAAATTAAGTAATAATAAAAAATAAATGGATATTGAATTGAGATGAATTTAGGAATTTGAATGAACTCAATCCGAGTTCGGATGAAGAAGATATGAGCTTCGGAAGATCACATGAAATAATGAAATTAGAGAGGAAAGAATATTCAGAGAATATTCCTTCGGATTAATTAGAAGAAAAGGAATTGGATACTTATAAGTGGGGTCCATTGGTAGTTGAGAGAGAACAAAGGTAGTGAATGACGTGCGGGGTCAATTGGATAATTGAATTTCAGAAATTGGATTAATTTTCGAAAAGGAATAGTGGATGACAGATGGGACCCACTGAATAAATGAATTTCTAGAATTACAATAATTCTAGAAATAAGTTAAAGGGAAAGACAAGTGGGCCATTGGTCTAAGGATCAGGTCCACGGAGTGATGCTAGTCCACGGTGGACCAAGCTCATGGCTATGGTTGACAAAGGGTTTGACTGACATGCAGGACCCGCATGTAAGAGAGGGAACTAATCTAAGGTTTTTAGATTGGAAGATGATTATGTGGACTGTTGGTCCATTGACCAAGTCCTCGAGCTAGGGTTTAGGTTCACGATGGATGAGGTCCACAGAACAGTACCAACCTGCGGAACTGGCTTGACATAAACTTGATTCGTGTGAGCCAAGTCTATACGGTTTGGTCTAGGGTTTGGGTTACGGGTATGCCACTTGGGCGGCTTAGGCGGCGCAAGGTGGCGGCTACGTGGCGTGCACGGAATTGATGACGGGGACGCCACATAGGACGACACACAAGCACAAAAGCTTTGATGGCTGCCGAATAGGTGACGACCAGGCGGATGACAAGGCGTACTGACGAGGTAATGTCATGGCATTGACCATTGAGCACAGGAGCACATCCCGATCGCCACAGAGTAGAAAAGAGGATGTGAGAAGGGCCCACACGTAAGAGAGACACCGCAGTGGGCAGCCATGGCCTTCTCGGGTCGATGTCAACGGCGACGAGCGGCGACCGGCTGGACTCCAGTGAGGACGAAAACGGGGTGAGGGTGCTGTCCTAGAGATGGAGAGAGAGAGAGGGCAGGGCCCACACGGAAGGCGCACAGAGGGGGCACGCTGCTGCCAATTCTTGCACACGGTCACAGGAGATGGCAAGCAATTGGAAGAAAGAATTAACACAAGGGAAAGATGATCTTTGGCCTCACATCATTGCAGGAACTAACATATGAGTATATACACACAGGACAAAAAGAGGCATCAACAGACATGAACATGAACATGAACAGGGGCACGGGCACAGTAACTCACCAAGCTCACCGGCCATGGCAGACAGGGGAATGCCGGCAATGGTGGTGTAGAGGGCTTCCACGAGATCAACGGTGGCAGCGGCGGCGCTAACCGTGGCGGTTCAAATGGCGCGACAAAGCGGCGTAAATCGAGGTGATGAAGCTCCGGTTGAAGGACCGAGACGATCACAAAACGATGAGCGACAACATGGCATCGACGAAATGGGGCGGCGAAAACCGGCGAGGTAGGAGAAGGGTGCGGGAGAGACAAGGTACCTCATCGGTAATGGTGGGGACGGGGACGAGCTCGAATCGTGGGCGAGGCGACAGAGGAGACCGAGGTGACGGCGTCGGTGTGGAGAGGCACGCGCCGGTTTTGGAGGACTCGACAGCGGCGACCAGAGCTGTTGAAGATGAAGTGGATGCGGCGCTAGGAGACGCAGAGGTTCCCACGGCGGTGGCACATGGAGGAGGAGGCGGCCATGGATCCAGGGCGGCACGGGGCTTCCATGGTGAAGAACGGCGGCGAAGACTCGGCGTCGGCTTTGGAGAAGAAAGACACGGGTGGCAGTCTTGGCGGCTCTCCAAGCGGTGGCGTGAAGAGGGCGTGGCGGATGCGCTCGGAGGCGGCGCCGAGCTCAGAGGAGACGACCTCGGCGGCGGCGATGGGAGACCTCCTCGGCGGGGCGACTCAGCACATTGGCGGCGCGAGGCGAAGAGGGAGCGCGAGGCACGAGGGGCAGCGCTACTCATAGCGCTCCTTGGGGAGGCGTGTGACACGGACGCCCAAAGGAGGCGGCGGGCGATGGTTGCGGCGGCAGCTGTGCGCTGCGTGACCATGTCGCGCACGCGCGTGGGAGCGGTGGCGGCTGCTGCTAGCAAGCGACCCGGGTGGAATTAGGGTTAGGCGGCGGGGATGTGGGTTGGCCTGGGCCGAGGGAGATGGCAGCTGGGCCAAGCGGCGAACGGGCCGGGAAAGGGAAGATGAAATGGGCCGCTGGGCTGAGGGAAGGGAATGGAGTTGGGCTAGGTCCAAAGGATTCGGTCCAACAGAATTGAGATTTATAAATAGATTTTCTTTTTAGAAAATAGCCGAAAATCCAAATGGCAAATAGAAATTAGCAATTGCACTCGGAAAAATTCTAGAAAAATCTAGAAAATATATCCAAGCACATAGAACCCAAATAAAATAATTTTGATAATAGTTGATGTTGAGATTAATCATATTAAATTGTTTTAGATTTATGAAAGTCCCAATTAAGCTTTATTAATTCAAATAAAATTGGTGAAATTTTCCAGGGACCTAAACTAATCAAAAGATTTTTGAAAAGCCAAATTTTGGGATGTTACATCGGTCTTTTGTAAAGACCACCCTCTTGGTCAAGACCACCTCTTGCGGTCAGGACCTCCCTCTGGGTCACGACCTTCCCTCGCGGTTGCGACCTCCCCCTTGGTCTTTTTGCAAACACCACCCTTGCGGTCACGATTGGTCACGACCACCTCTCTAGTGGGACCACCTTGTCAGGTCCTCTACTCATTTTTCTTCTTCCTCTTGTCGTGTCCTAGTACCACAAGAGTCTGCACGCATTAAATGCTGTCTTTTCCATCGTACCCTTTTTGACCTTGTTGTCACGTACCTCTTTTATGTAACATCCCAAACTAATGGTGTGTATTTAAAATGTAATAAAATGAGGATAAATTAAAACTTTTGATGCCTCATGTTGTCATTTTAAATTTTCTAGAAATTTTCCCCTAGCAATTCCTATTTCCATAGAACAATGTTTCTATTGATGGAAATAGTTAACCTTAAAAACTCCGTGATCAAATCTTGGGATAATCCTCTGGAAATATTTTTCCTATCATCTTGATCATCCTAGTAACCTCTCTGCAAAATCTCATAATTTTTAGCTTTTGTTTGCTATTTCAAAAGAGCAGGTCAAACCAGTTTGAATTCTGGTCAAACCTCTAGGGCAGCAGCTTGTGAATTTTCTGGAGAACAATTCATTGCACAAAAATTTCTAGAAACATTACACAAGGTTGTTCTCTGATCCAGAAAGCTTCCATAAAAATTTCGCAATTTTTTGAGCTCCAGAGCTACCTCCAAAAATTCCCAAACTTCTCAGCCTTTTAAAACAAAACCTTAGATCATTGCTCATCGACCGAGCCGCCCATCGTTTCAGACTCGAGCCCGACCCCGCTTCCCGTCTCGGTCTAACCAAGTCACTAACCGCGCGTTACATGCAGCCGTCCGATCGCACATCAACGGCTACGATCGTGTACCGCTTCACCCAGTTATAAAACGTCTCGCGCGTTGTCGGCCGTTGGATCTCGATCCAACGGCTCATCTCGATTTCCTTCCGCACGATCGTGCGATCGCGCTGGGTCTCTGCGTCGCGGGCCCAGCTTGTCCGCTTCCATCCTGCTCGTGACCGGGCGCCACAGCGAGTTCACGCCACGTCGCCGCATAAACCCCATCACGGCGCAGTAGTGGCATCAATCCACCGCCCGTGTCAACCTATCCGGGTGCTTCCTCGTGTAACACCACCTCTTCCTCCGTCTCCTTCCTCGCTCAAAACCCCCTCTTCCCCCTCCAATTCGCTCACTTCTCCTCTCGGGTCGAGGAGAGGGAGTCTGCAAGATACCTCACAGGTAAAGCTTCCACCGATTTGTCCCCCAGCACCTACGTCCTTCACCATCTCCATTTTGCTCATATGAAGCTTCATCTTACCTTGTAGCCCCTGGTCCAACGTCGTGTTTCCTCGGCATCCAGAGCGTGCACCCGAGGCCACCGCCGTGCCATTTTCCCCTCCGGTGAGTTTCCCTCTCCCTTAAGTGCGTCACCATGCGCCTTTTGGTCTAAGGAGGAGAACCCCTCAATCAATTTTATGTTTTGGTCGCAGGAGCTCTCGGGATTTGACTTCTCCCCATTTTCGGCCGCAAGTGCCATCTTCTTCTCCGGCGACGGTACGGTGATCCTCTTGTCGATTCATCGTTCTCACACCACCTGAGGACCTTGCTTGTGCTCTCCCGACCACTCACTCCTTGTCTCCTTCACTAGGTTGGCCCCTCCTCGGTGAAGCCTCTCCGCGCCTTGGGATCTCGTCACTGGCTTGACTCTGGCAACCCCCCACCTCCGGGTCATCCCAGTGAGTTCTCTGAGCCCCCCTATAGCTTATGCGTGCGCTAGCCATGTCTTTTAGCCATCGGGTTGTGTTTTGCATCGTAGCCGTAGCTTTGCCTCCGCTCATCACCGTCGCGCCGCCACATCGGACCACCTCCGGCCTTGCCGCCAGTGCCGTCGTGTGCGCCAGGTGGTGGGCTTCCCATTTTGAGCACCCACTCGGGCCGCCATGGCGCGTAGCACCGGCGAGCCACCGGGGAAGCTCACGGTCGTGCACACGAGAGCGTGGCATGTTCCGACCGCCACTGTAGCAAATCATTAGGAGTTAATGATTGTCTTAGCACAGGTTACTGTGTAGATCTGGGTTAGTATTCCGCTTACATGTGGGGCCAGGCAGAGGAAACCGTGGTGTAATACCGGGCTAGTTCTGAGGTTGACAAGTGGGCCCGGGAACTTAAGTGCACAGTAGTGAACACATGGACCAGCCGTGGACCAAGGGTCCATGCACCGTTCCGTGAACCCAGTGTATGACATGTGGACCCCACATGTCAGGTCGAATTGGAAATCATTTGGAAAATGGAAAATAGCACTGTTCATGGGACACCACTGGTCGGTGGCTAGGGCTAGGCTAGCCTGGGTATTAAAAGTATTGCATGTTATATAATTTCCGAAATGCTTTATTTGTGAACTGGAAATTGATTAAACTTCATAATTGCATAAGTAATTCATTTTAGCTCCAAAACGGATGATTCAAATTTTCTTAGTTTCATTTTTGAATGCACTTTATTATAAAAATGAATTGAATCATGTTACTGTTACATAAAACATTTTTGTTAAAATTACTTTAGGTTTAGTATTATTGTTGCACTAGAAATTGCTCTAACTTTAAAAATGCATAAGTATTTCTCTGTAACTCCAAAAAGAGTAAACTCAATTTTGTTAGAATCCTCTGTTAGTGTAGTTTATTTTAAAATAGGTTTTCAGCATGGTACTGTTGCTGAAGATCCTATTTTGCATGTAACTTGTGTATTACTTTCATAACTTTGAAAAATCATAGAAAAATCATCTTAGCTCCAAATGGGGTGAATCAAATTCCATTGTTCATCTCATGTGGTTCTCTTCCTACCATAAAATTTCAAGTGCACCACTGTTCTGGAAATTTTCACTAAAATAATTAATTTAGATGAACAGTAACCGGTTTCAATTAAAATTGAATTTTCCAGAAAACTGATCTTCTAACTGTTATAACGTTTGCATAGAACATCCAAATGAATTGATACTTGTTGCTAAATTCATCTAAAATCATGCTCTACCTTCTGTGAATTTTTCATAATTTTTGGATGACTTTGAATTTTTGCGTCTTTTTGGTGTTATTCGTTCTTATTGTGATTTGGACTTCTTTCGCTAGGTTCTAACGATAATATTGATTGTGCGAGTGACCCTCTGCAGCAAAATAATCCACCACAGCAAGGCAAGCAGTTTGATCATAACTGTCCTACTACTTTCAAGTCTAATACTTTGTTTACAAATTGTACGTATGCATGCTTTTGTGTCAAAGTAATTTTCCGATTAGAGGTAGCTATTCCTATTGCATGGTTGTCCTTAAATTGTTATCCCCTGCCACAAAACATAAGTTATTAATATCGCTAGTGAATTAGAGCCCGGTGATTTAATTATGCTCTTTTATTGTCTTTGCGGTGTCATGCTTAGAAATGCTTAGCTACCGGTAGAATTGGGCGGTTATCGACTTAGTCGATAACCTTAATCACACAAAATTATTATTATCATTATGCTCAGCACTTTGTGCTTCGTTACTTTGTAAAGGCAAAAACAAAATAAAACTAAAAATGAAATGTTTTAGACTTGGGCATATGGTTGATGGTGTGATTATCGGGTGTGTGGTGCTATGCCTAAGTCAACAAGAACCGAACATCTTGTGTCACACTATCCAGTCATTTTTGCGTGCAACCACATGAGAGGATATGGGACCACTCTTGACTTAGTACTTTATGTGTGTTAGCTCTGGTCGCATGGTGGATGTGTGCGTTGTGTTGAAAAAGAAACTTGTGTGTGTTTGGGTGAGTAGTGGTGGAGGTTATCCACTGCAAGGAGCATCATCCTTTATAAGGAGGTGAGCATCTTTGATGACTCCGCATCAACATATGGGGCTTCCTCCCATATGGGCGACTCTTAGTTAATGCACAATATTGGAACAGTCTCGTAGGACTTAGCCGTGCTGGCATACCAAAGGAATTGTACTTAATCATGTGGCGAAAAGGCGGTCTGACACGTGGGTAAAGTTGTACACCCCTTGTGAGGACCCCGGTTTATTAGGCTTGTAATACTTAGTCATCCATTGACCCTAGCATCACAAACATAATAATCCGTGTCTTCGAGATATGTATACTTCCCAGAATGCAGTATACACACCCCTTTACAAAATCATGCATCAATTCCATTCAAGACATAGAACCAAAGCACGACTAGAATAAAAGACATACAAAATATAGAGTTATTACAAAAGGGGCCGACCGGCCAAATACAACAATAAAGATAACACAGCGGAAGCGAACATGCCATAAGATGGCGATAAACAAAAGAGAGCCAAGGTTTGCCTTTAGCCCACAAGGCAACCAACCACGACGCCTAGCTAGTCGCTTTCCCAGCCCATGCACATCTCACAAAAGTAAAGCCCTTTGGGCCTTACCTCCTCTGCAACAAAGTTATTAAGCAAAGCAAATGAGTACAAAAATGTACTCGCAAGACTGACGTGTAATATATCATAACTATAGTTTAACTACATGCAAGCTTTATTTAAGTGGATGAGGCTTTGGACTTATTTTAGCATAAAGCAAGTTTTCATTTGCAATATTTAAATAGATTCCAAAGCAATGTTGCAATTCATTTTTCATTTGCAAGAAACAACGAGACAAGTAACAAATTGAAAGATAACAACAACAATCCTGGAAGTGACTAACCCAATAGCCACCACAATAGCATGAACATCCATTCATACCAACCCATCAAGTTTTAATTTAAATGTTGTAGTCTAGTTCTTGCACGACCTTACCAAGCATGTCCATAACCTAGGACGAGGCTATTCGAATAGTTTTAACCCTGCAGGGGTGTACCAATGTACCCACACGTCAGACCGCCTTTTCGCCACATGATTTAGCACACTTCCTTTGGTATGCCAAGCACGGCTAAGTCCTCTGAGACATTTCCAATGGATGATGCTAATTAAGAGCCAAGAACCCACGGGATAAGGACACACTAGGCAGCCTAACCGGTCTTCTAATGCTCCCCTCCCACACCACACATACACATTTAAAACACACCCACCAACCAGCTCATAATTAACACCTCCCAAAGTACTTAGTCAAGAGAGGTCCCATATCCCCCTCGTGTGGTTACCACGCAAGAGCGCTTGGCTTAGTGACACAAGTAACTCGGTCCTTGGGGACTTAGGCACCATTCCGTTCAAACCCAATAAATCACACCAACATCCATTGTGCCCAAGTCAACAATAGTTTTTTATTTATTTTTGTTTTATTGGTTTACAAAGTAACAAAACACAAGATGGACAAAATGGAATAAGAATTTTAGTATGATCAAGGTCATCGACATAATGTCGACAACCGCCCATTTCTACCGTTATCTAAGCATTGCTAAGCATTATCAACGTAAACTACTAAGCGATAAGAGTCCATCCATCGAACTCTAAATCGCAGCGAGATAATCCTAGGCTTAGTAGTAGAGAATGAACATTTACCTACAGAATATGCATCTATAGGATTACTAGCGACATTTTAACACAAAGTAGCATGCATACATATAAGTGAAACAAAGTATTAGCTTTAAAGTAATGGGACAATAAATGGATATGATCAAACTGCTTGCCTTGCTGTGGCTGGTCACAATGCTGCAGAGAATCACCCACGGGATCAAAGTACTCGTCGGCACCTAACGAAAAGGCGAAAAGAATCGATAAGAACGACGAAAACCACAAAGACAGCACAGCAAACGAACTCCAAATGCCCTGAAATTTCTACAGCAGCAAGAGGATGATTTTTAGGGACTTTAGCAACAAGAACCAATGGATTTGGATTCTCAATGCAAAAGATATGAGCAAAACAAATCTGCTCAGCCCTAAAAATACCAAACTGCCACTATTCACTAATTTAATTACGAGGCAACATTTTCTAGAAAGGTGGTGATACTGAAATTTTTACTATAAAATCAGCACCTCATGAGATGAATAACACAATTGAGTTCACCTCATTTGGAGCTATTATGCATTTTCTATAATTTTTCAAAAACAAGAACTTGAACAAAATTATAATGCACAAGAAAGTTTTCTGAAAATAGTGACAAGCCTAAATCCTATTCTAACATTTAGAGCATTAACAGAGGAAACCAACAAAGTTGGATTCACTCAAAAATAATCTACAGATCATTACTTATGCATTTTACAAGTTAAATGAATTTTTAATGAGACAATTAAAGTTAGGTTTGAAATATATTTGCAAAACCATGTTCTGGAGCTGAACTGGGCTCACAATCATTTTTAGATTGGAGTCCAGGTCAAAACAGATCTAACACAATTTGAATCACCCTAATTGGATTTAAATTGAATTAGTTATGAAATTTTGAAGTTATTACCTTTTTCAGTTTGCAAATAAAGAGTTCACTGGAATTTCTAAAAACCATAAAGACATGGGAGGACGTGAGCCACAGATCTCAGATCTAACGGCTCAGACCTCCCAGGAGAACAACGCACGAGCTGCTAGGAGGTCCAACGCGCGAGCAGAGGGGAGGTCGTGGCCGTTAATGGCACATCCAACGGGCCACAAGACGGGAGGGAGGTCTGGGACGGACCAGATCTAATGAGGGAGGTCCTCAACGGCTGCGATCATCACAGGGAGGACATAAGCGGCTCAGATCAACGCGGGGAGGTCCAATCGCGGAGGTCTTATCGCCGCTGCACCTCCGTGGAGGTCCGGCGGTTACGATGCGCAAGGAGGTCTTGGGCGTGCAGATTTCCTCGAGAGGAGGTCCAGGGCGCCCTGCACCAAAGCCAAAAGCTCGCGCAGCGCACGCCAAGACGACACGGTTAATGCGCGCGGGACACAAGGAGGTCCGCGCGTGAGAGGCCTTAAATGCGCGCGCACGGGGTGGGATTAAGGCAGTTAGGACACGCCAATGATTAGCGAGATTTGAGCAATGATTAGCGCATTTAACGCGGCGGATCTTTGTCCTAAAAACGACAACAAATACGCCGTTTTGTCCGACAAAGATCCCGAGCTCAAGGACGTGGTCATTGCCGGCGATACAGACCTCGCCGTCGGCAACCAAGGACATCACCGTGTGCGCAATAGTGTTGCACACACCATGGGCTCACTCTCGACGGCGGCGACGGCCTTGAACGCCGGCGAGCCGGAGAGGACAAAGATGACCAGACGGCCAAAAGACAAATATAAAATATAAAGCTCCGCAACTTCATACATGCAGTGCCCACTCTAAGGACTAACAGAGGTTACAGGAGGTCCAGAGGAGCCGAGGAGGTCGAGGAAGGAAGGACCGGTGCTGGGGAAGAAAGGTGCTCCACAGCCAAAGCTCCAACTTCAAGATCCACTTTGGCCACCTCTGAAAAATGCCCAAACAAATTAAGTTAGAGTTAACTTCCAAGAGGTTTTGGGAGCACAAAGTGAGCAAAGGTTGAAAAGGGAGCCACTAGAACTCTTGTGCCACTGAGAAGCTCCAAGGACTTCAACAATGGCAGCCACCAGAGAGGAGGTTAGTGAGGTAGGAGCTTAGCCAAGCACTGGCATGGCAAGCTCCAAGTGTGTAAAAGAAGCCAAAGGGGAGCTCGAGGGAACCTTATACCAATGGCACAGAGGTCCTGCACCATGGGTTAAGCTCATGGTGAGCTTAGCCCATGGGGAGGTCCACGGGAGGTCCTGGACTTGGACACGATGGATGGGACAGAGTAGGTTAGGACAGGGCGTGGCCTAGGGGCGGAAAGGGCTGATATGCATTTAATGCTTGCAGGGCAGAGCCGTTGGATGTGACAAGGCTCTGACTTTGCCCACTGCCATGGCTTGCACGCGCGCCCAAGGTAGGAGAAGAACAGGACCTCACATCCACCGTTGGATTAAGTGGATGGGGAGGTCCTGGCCCTCGGATTTTAAGTTTGAACCGTTATGTTTTAAGTGACTGGGGGGAGGTCCCATCCACACGATTTGGAAAGGGAGGTCGTGGCCCTACGATCTCCATAATGCGAATGCGCATGTGGAAAAAGGGACAGGAGGTCCAAGGCGTTGGATCTCAATCCAACGGTGCGGACCTCCTGGGAGGACTTAACCGCACACGACCTAAGTAAAATGAGGAGGAGGTCATGGCCTTGGGATTTAAATCCAAGGGCCTAGACCTCGCGTGGGTGGAGAGGTCAGGTGCGCACGGAGCACAGGGAGGTCGTGGGCTGTTGGATTTGATCCAACGGCTACGACCTCGGTTTGGTGGGAGGTTTGCTTATTTTAACAGTGAGGGGAGGTCATGGCCATGGATTTTTGATCCAAGGGCGATGACCTCAACAAGGTGGGGAGGACCTCGCAGAGAAGGTTTGCAGAGGAGGTCGTGGCCTTTGGATTGAATCCAACGGCTATAACCTCAAGTGAGTACAAAATGGAGGTCAAGGTGGTTTGAGCGCGCGGGGAGGTCAGGGCCATGGATTTTTGATCCAACGGCACAGGACCTCGATGGGTGGAGGACTTGGGCACTTGACAACGAAGGGGAGGTCAGGGCCGTGAGATTTGATCCAACGGCTAGGACCTGATGAGGTGGGGAGGTCTTGGCGGTATTGACCGCGGGGGAGGTCGTGGCGGTTGGATGTTAATCCAATGGCTACGACCTGATCAAGGTGGAGAGGAGGTCTGACGCGCTAAGGGAGGCGGTTGGGTTGGACCAGCTTTGCAAAGCGGTTCAGCCCAAGGAACAGTGTATGTTTTTAAATTCAATTTTAACAGCTGAGACTTTGTAGATTTATTTGGGATAGCAATTCAACTCCAAAATTTATGAAATTTTAGCTGGAGCTTGCTGACATTAAGATTAACCTCACATAAAATTTCTAGAGGTTATTATGCCTTGCATTTTTCTCAGGAAATTCTAAAAGGCTGTTCAAAGGATTGTTTTACCTCCAAAAATTATCAACCAAGTTTCATAACTTATGATATTTTTCAGAGAGGTCCCACAACATCTCTAGGACCAAGGGAAGATATTTCCAAAAGGTTGGCACAAGAGTTGTGACAAAAAAGGAAAATGAATTTGACTTTAGGTCACAAGAGCTTTATGTTTTTGGATTACACAACTCTTGGACAAGAATTACATGAGAGTTTAGGGGTCTTCAAGATGTGAGAAAAAGTTTTAATTTCTACACATTTAATTACATTAGAACAAACCTTGATTAAACAATTGGGATGTTACACCCCTGCAGGGTTCAAACTATTCGAATAGCCTCGTCCTAGGTTATGGACACGCTTGGTTAGGTCTTGCAAGAGTTAAGACTATAACATTTAATTAAAACTTGATATGGGTGGTATGGATGGGGAGTTCATGCTATTGTTGTGGTGGCTATTGGGTTATCCACTTCCAGGTTGTTTTGTTATTATTGTTACTCTTTTATCGCTGTTTTTATCAAATAAAATCAGATTGTAAAATTGCCTTCAACCTATTACTTTATTGCAAAGGAAAACTTGCTTTATGCTGAAAATGAGTCTAGAGCCTGCTCCACTTAAATAAGCTTCCATGTAGCTATTTGTTAGGCACGTTACCTTACACGTAAGTCTTGCGAGTACATTTTTGTACTCATTTGCTATGCTTTAATTAAATTGTTGCAGAGGAGGAAGTGGAACCCCAAGGGTTGCACTTTTGTGAGATGTGCTTCGGCTTCGACGACTAGGTTGGTGGCTTGGTTGGTTGCCTTGTGGGTTAAGGCACGCTAATCGGCTTTTGTTTATCGCCATCTTATGGCACCTTGCTTCCGCTGTTATGTTAGACTCTTTAGTTGAATTTGGCCGGTCGACCCGTTTGTAATAACTTTATACTGTATGTCTTTTGGATTGTTATGTTGCACTTTGGATTCTATGTGTTGAATGGAATTGATGCATAATTTTTGTATGGGGTATGTGTACTGCATTCTGGGAAGTACATATGCGCCGAGAGTCGTGATATTTGATTTGTAATGCTTGGATCATCTGAATGGTTAAGTATTACAAGTTAAATACCCTGGGTTCTCACAAAAGTTGGTATCAGAGCCATCCTAACCATAGAAGCCACTAGCCTGGTCGTCCTTAGGATATTTTGAAAAACTTAGTTTCAAAATGTCAAATGGTTTATGAAAACTTAAGTAAGTTCTCAGATTTTACTCCTTAGCTATCTTAGATTTCTCCTCTCACCTTGTTCTTGTTTAAGTTTGGAAAAGTTGTTTCCTCTTATCTCATTTCCAAAGATAGTGTTACCGTTTAAATTCGGTTTTGGGATTCAATGAGTGTTGTAAAAATTAGGTGTTGGCTGTCCTTTGATGAAGATTAGAAGCATTTGGAGTTGGAAAATTTAGCTTGGAGCTTAGTTATGAAATCGGGGCATTAAGTACAAATTTTGGACAGCAAGCACCTAGTTCTTGATAGGGCTTAAAATGAGAGAATAATTCAACTAAAACTTGTGGGGTTAAAAGGGTAAGATGTGATATTAAATAGCTAGTGTCTAACACACCCTTAGATTGTTTTTACCATGATATTTAGATGCAATAAGACTTGAGTTACGTTCTGAAATTTTCTTCTCAAACCGATTGCTTGTTCTTTCAATACAAGTTAGTCGTACCGAGAAGTTGAATCTTGCGTCTTATGAGTTTTGCATTGGATCTTATGCCTTTTTGCATATGTTTGGAGTTATTTCCTTGCTAGTTATATGGTTGTAATTGGGTTAGGGTAATATATCTTTTCCCTAGTCGATACTTGTCTTTTGCTACCTTTCGTCTCTAGTTCTCGGGTTTTTGTTGCTAACCCGCCTTGATGAAACAGGATGGCTAGACGAACACACAGTAGCCAGGGTCAGCCAGATGGTCAGGATGAGGAGCTTCCACCTCCTCCGACCATGGCTGAGGTTCTCGCTCAGATCGAGCGGAATCGTATGGATCAGACCAGGATCCTAGAAGCGATTGCAAGGAACACCTCTAGCTTATCAGGTGCCTCCGGATCAGGAGGGGGTGGTGGCCACCATCAGAGGGGGGGACTCAGAGTTCCTTCACACACAGCCACCCACCTTCTCCCGGTCCGAGGATCCACTTGACGCGGATGATTGGCTGCGTCTTGTCGAGCGGAAGCTCGATGTTGCCCAGTGCCAGGAGCAGGAGAAGGCACTCTTTGCCTCCCATCAGCTGGAGGGGGCTGCACTCTCATGGTGGGAAAAGTTCCTCGCCATGCAGCCCGAGGGCCAGGCTGTTACTTGGGCTGAGTTTTGCACTGCTTTCCGGCGGGCTCATGTTCCCGCTGGAGTGATGAAGATTAAGAAGAAGGAGTTCTCTGCACTCAAGTAGGGGCGTAGATCAGTGACCGAGTACCTCCATGACTTCAACCACCTCTCCCGGTACGCCCCTGAGGACGTGCCCACAGATGAGGCGAAGCAAGAGAAGTTCATGGACGGCTTGTCTGATGAGCTTTAGGACAAGCTGTCTATCGTCGACTTCCTAGATTTCTAGTCTTTGGTCGACAAGGCCATTGTGGTAGAGCATAAGGCAAGGGTGCTTCGCGATTCTCGCAAGCACAAGTGGGAGGCCCAAAAATCAGCATGGGCCAGTGCTCCTCGTTCTTATGGTGGGCAAGCCCCGGTGCATCACTCTCAGACTTTAGCACCACCAAGGGCACCGGCGTTTGTACCACGCCCACCGCAGGTCGTGTCTCAGTCATGTGCACCTGTGGGACAGCAAGGGGGGCCCCGCAATCCAGCTGCTAATGTCACCTGCTTTTTCTGCAACAACAAGGGGCATTACGCTAATCATTGCCCCAAGAAGGTTGGAGCGGCCCCTCGTCCTAATGGAGGGCGCGGGCAAGGAAATGGCCATGATTAGAAGGTTCACCAGAAGGCCCAGAATGTGGGCAGCGGTCGAGTCAACCACATCTCGGCTGAGGAAGCTCATGAGGCACCCGACGTCGTGTTGGGTACGCTTCTTGCCAACTCTCAGCCAGCTACAGTTTTATTCGATTCCGGAGCTTCGCATTCATTTATATCAAAGTCTTTTGCTGCACTTAGTGATCTTCCGGTTGTACTTATGCATGTGCCTTTGATTGTTCATTCTCCAGGGTCGGTAATGAGAGCTGAATATGAATGTCGGGATGTTTCTATTGAGATTGCAGGAGTGGGATTTTTGGCAAACCTCATCCTCATTGATTCAGCAAATTTGGATGTGATTCTTGGCATGGATTGGCTATCCCAACACTTGGGGCAAATCAATTGTGCTAGAAAATTCATCACCCTCACAAGTCCATCCGACGAGCAAGTTGGTATTTCTCCGAAGCTGCAAGAACCACATCTCTATGCACTTGAAGCAAAGCCAACTTTGGAGATTCATGAAGTCCCTGTGGTGTGTGACTTTGTGGATGTTTTTCCTAAAGAATTGCCTGGGATGCCTCCAGTCCGAGACATCGAGTTTGTTATTGAGTTGCTGCCCGGTACCGCCGCGATTTCAAAGAGGCCGTATCGGATGCCTCCAAATGAATTGGAGGAGTTGAAGAAGCAACTTGGTGAGCTTCAAGAGAAGGGTTTCATTCGCCCAAGCTCATCACCGTGGGGCTGTCCTGTAATATTTGTAAAGAAGAAAGACAAGACTCTGCGTATGTGCGTTGATTACCGTCCGCTAAATGCTGTGACGGTGAAGAACAAGTACCCGCTGCCTCGGATTGACGACCTTTTTGATCAATTGACCGACGCTCGGGTATTATCCAAGATTGATCTCAGTTTAGGCTACCATCAAGTCCGAATCAGGTCTGAAGATATTCCGAAGACGGCTTTCTCTACTCGCTACGGGTTGTACGAGTATACAGTCATGTCTTTCGGCTTGACAAATGCTCCTGCTCTGTTCATGAATCTTATGAATATGGTATTCATGGAGTATTTGGACAAGTTTGTGGTGGTCTTTATTGCTGATATTCTCATTTACTCGAAGAATGATGAAGAGCATGCTACACATCTGAAGCTAGTGTTGGGAAAACTTCGCGAACATCAACTCTATGCGAAGTTCAGCAAGTGTGAGTTTTGGTTGAAGGAAGTAGCATTCTTGGGCCATATTCTTTCAGCGGAAGGCATCGCCGTTGATCCTAGCAAGGTCAGTGATGTGCTCTCATGGGGTCAGCCCAAGTCAGTGACTGACGTGAGGAGTTTTCTCAGTTTAGCGGGATACTATCGCCGCTTTATTGAGAACTTCTCCAAGATTGCGAAGCCAATGACAGAATTACTCAAGAAAGACAAGAAATATGTGTGGTCCACTGATTGTGAGAAGAGTTTTCAAGCGCTCAAGAAGAGATTGACCACGGCTCCAGTTCTTGTTCTTCCCGACGTACACCGAAGCTTCGATATTTATTGCGATGCTTCTCGTCAAGGACTCGGTTGTGTTCTTATGCAAGAGGGCAAGGTAGTGGCTTATGCATCAAGGCAATTGAGGCCACATCAACTCAATTATCCAACCCATGACTTGGAATTAGCTGCAGTGGTTCATGCACTGAAGATTTGGCGACATTACCTCGTCGGTAATCGTTGCGAAGTGTATTCGGATCACAAAAGTTTAAAATACTTGTTCACCCAACCGGATCTGAACCTTAGGCAAAGAAGGTGGTTGGAATTGATCAAGGATTATGATATGGGTATCCAATACCATCCGGGCAAAGCTAATATTGTTGCCGATGCTCTCAGTCGCAAGGTCTATTGCAATACCTTGATGCTCAAGGAGCAGCAGCCCACCCTTTATGAAGAGTTTCAGCGGCTCAACTTAGAAGTGGTTGAGCATGGTTCCCTCTCTGCCTTGGTTGTGCAACCAACCTTAAAAGATCAGATCAAGGCTGCCCAACAAACAAATGATGGTGTGAATTAGATTAAGCAGAATATCAAGAATGGATCAGCTAAGTGCTTCTCAGAAGATGACAATGGTGTTGTATGGTTCGGAAAGCACCTTGTGGTTCCTAAGGATATGGAATTGCGGAATGCCATCCTCCGCGAAGCCCATGATTCTCCTTTGTCCATTCATCCCGGGGCCACAAAGATGTATCAAGATCTCTGTCAGAGGTTCTGGTGGACCCGCATGAAGCGGGAAATCACAAAGTTTGTTGCCGAGTGCGACGTATGTCATCGTGTGAAGGCTAAGCATCAATGACCAGCGGGTTTGCTACAACCGTTGTCGGTACCTGAATGGAAGTGGGACTCTATCGGCATGGATTTTATCACCAGTCTACCCCGAACCTCCAAGGGAAAAGATTCCATCTGGGTTGTCATTGATCGGTTGACGAAAGTAGCCCATTTTCTTCCGGCCGACTAATCTCGGCAGGGTTTGTTGGCGGATCTCTATGTTTCCCGCATTGTGTGCTTGCATGGAGTACCGAAGACGATCATTTCGGATCGTGGTGCACTCTTCACATCCCGGTTTTGGCATAGCTTGCAGAAGGCTATGGGGACCCGTCTCTCTTTCAGCACAGCGTATCATCCTCAAACTGATGGTCAAACTGAAAGAGTCAATCAAGTATTGGAAGACATGCTCCATGCTTGTGTTCTCTCCTATGGGAAGAATTGGGAGAAGTGCTTCTCGTTCGCAGAATTCTCTTACAACAACAGCTTTCAAGCTAGTCTTGGCATGGCACCATTTGTGGCACTATATGGGAGGAAATGTAGAACCCCATTGAATTGGTCAGAAACAGGTGAAAGACCATTCTTCGGGCCAGACTCGATCAATGAGGCCGAAAGTCAAGTTCGGTTGATTCGAGATCGATTGTGCACGGCTCTATCAAGGCAAAAGAGCTATGCGGATCGTCGTCGCCGTGAGTTGAGCTTTGAGCCCAATGACTTTGTTTATTTCAAAGTCTCTCCACTGAAGGGTCATCAGCGATTTGGCGTCAAAGGCAAGCTAGCTCCTCGATATGTTGGATCGTACCGCGTCATTGAGAAGATAGGGGCGGTTGCCTACAAGTTGGAATTGCCCACTGCACTTGAGGGTGTACACGATGTCTTCCATGTGTCTCAATTGAAGAAGTGCCTTCACGTTCCAACCAAGGAAGCTCCATTGGAGAGTCTTGATGTGCAAGAAGACTTGACATACAAAGAGCGTCCTCTTCGCATCCTTGATGAAGCTGAACGTAGAACAACGAATCGTGCCATCAAGTTCCTCAAAGTTCAGTGGACAAATCACACCGAGGATGAAGCAACTTGGGAGCGGGAAGACCGTATGCGAAATGAATATCCAGATCTTTTTCCTTCTGCTTGATGTGCCTTCGAATCAAGAAAGGAAAGGTTAAGCAAAGCAATGGAAAGGAAAATGTTGTAACCACTCCTTGTAACCTTGTTAAGGATATCCCAGCACTATCTTTAAAGGAAATCAAGACAGCAGATGTAGTGTAATCTGTTAGCACCTTCCTATCCAGTTTTCGACCTACCCGGAATCTCGGGACGAGATTCTTGTAAGGGGGGGGGGAGGTTTTGCACCATCCCAAACTAATGGTGTGTGTTTCAAATGTAAAAAAATGAGGATAAATGAAAACTTTTGATGCCTCATGTTGTCATTTGAAATTTTCTAGAAATTTTCCCCTAGCAATTCCTATTTCCATAGAACAATGTTTCTATTGATGGAAATAGTTAACCTTAAAAACTCCATGATCAAATCTTGGGATAATCCTCTGGAAATATTTTTCCTATCATCTTGATCATCCTAGTAACCTCTCTGCAAAATCTCATAATTTTTAGATTTGTTTTGCTATTTCAAAAGAGCAGGTCAAACCAGTTTGAATTCTGGTCAAACCTCTAGGGCAGAAGCTTGTGAATTTTCTGGAGAACAATTAATTGCACAAAAATTTCTGTAAAAATTACAAAAGGTTGTTCTCTGATCCAGCAAGCTTCCATAAAAATTTCGGAATTTTTGCAGCTTCAGAGCTACCTCCAAAAATTCCCAAACTTCTCAGCCTTTTAAAACAAAACCTTAGATCACTGTTCATCAGACCCGAGCCAGTCTACTGTTCAGACTCGAGCTCGACCCCGCTTCCCATCTCGGTCTAACCAAGTCACTAACCACGCGTTACATGCAGCCGTCCGATCGCACATCAATGGCTGCGATCGCGTACCGCTTCACCCAGTTATAAAATGTCTAGCGTGTTGTCAGCCGTAGGATCTCGATCCAACGGCTCGTCTCGATTTCCTTCCGCGCGATCGCGCGCTCACGCTGGGTCTCTGTGTCATGGGCCCGGCTTGTCAGCTCCGTCCCCTTCCTCACGCTGGAGCCCGCGCAAAGTTCGTGATGCCACGCCGCCACTGGCCGCTAACCTCACACGCACCAGCAAGAAGGCGCTAATCCACCGCCCGCGTCGACCTATTCGGGTGCTTCCTCGCGTATCGCCGCCTCTTCCTCCGTCTCCTTCCCCGCTCAAAACCCCCTCTTCCCCCTCCAATTCGCTCACTTCTCCTCTCGGTGGCTGAGGAGAGGGGAGCTCGGGTGCGCATACCTCGCAGGTAAAGCTTCCACCGATTTGACCCCAGCACCTACGTCCTTCACCGTCTCCATTTTGCTCATATGAAGCTTCATCTTACCTTGTAGCCCTTGGTCCAACATCGTGTTTCCTCGGATCCGTGAGCGCTTTTGGGAGGCCGCCATTGCCATTTTCCTCCGTGAGTTTCCTCTCCTTAAGTGCGTCACCATCGCCTTTTGGTCTAAGGAGGAGAACCCTCAATCAATTTTATGTTTGGCCGCAGGAGCTCTCGGATTTGACTTCTCCCCATTTTCTACCGCAAGTGCCATCTTCTTCCCATGACGCAGACGGTGAGCCTCTCGTCAATTGATCGTTCTCACACCACCTAAGGACCTTGCTTATGCTCTCCCGACCACTCACTCCTTGTCTCCTTCACCAGGTCGGCCCCTCCTCGGTAAAGCCTCTCCGCCGCCTCAGGATCTTGCCGCCGGCTCGACTCCGGCAACCCCCCACCTCTGGGTCCTCCCAGTGAGTTCTCTGAGCCCCCCTATAGCTTATGCGCACGCTAGCTAGGTCTTTTAGCCATCGGGTTGTGTTTCGCACCGTAGCCGTAGCTTTGCCTCCGCTCATCGCCATCGCACCGCCGCGTCGGACCACCTCCGGCCTTGCCGCCAGTGCCGTCGTGTGCGCCAGGTGGTAGGCTTCCCATTTCGAGCAACCACTCGGGCCGCCATGGCGCATAGCGCCGGCGAGCCGCCGGGGAAGCTCGCGGTCACGCGCCTGAGAGCCTGGCGCATTCCGACCGCCACTGTAGCAAATCATTAGGAGTTAATGATTGTCTTAGCACGGATTACTGTGTAGATCTGGGTTAATATTCCGCTTACATGTGGGGCCAGGCACAGGAAAACGTGGTGTAATACCGGGTTAGTTCTGAGGTTGACAAGTGGCCCTGGGAACTTAAATGCACAGTAGTGAACCCATGGACCAGCCGTGGACCAAGGGTCCACGCACTGTTCCGTGAACCCAGTGTATGACATGTGGACCCCAGATGTCAGGCCGAATTGGAAATCATTTGGAAAATGGAAAATAGCACTGTTCATGGGACCCCACTGGTCGGTGGCTAGGGCTAGGCTAGCCTGGGTATTAAAAGTATTGCATGTTATATAATTTCCGAAATGCTTTATTTGTGAACTGGAAATTGATTAAACTTCAAAATTGCATAAGTAATTCATTTTAGCTCCAAAACTGATGATTCAAATTTTGTTAGTTTCATTTTTGAATGCACTTTATTATAAAAATGAATTGAATCATGTTACCATTACAGAAAACATTTTTGGTAAAATTACTTTAGGTTTAGTATTATTGTTGCACTAGAAATTGCTCTAACTTTAAAAATGCATAAGTATTTCTCTGTAACTCCAAAAAGAGTAAACCCAATTTTGTTAGAATCCTCTGTTAGTGTCGTTTATTCTAAAATAGGTTGTGAGCATGGTGCTGTTTCTGAAGATCCTATTTTGCATGTAACTTGTGTATTACTTTCATAACTTTGAAAAATCATAGAAAAAACATCTTAGCTCCAAATGGGGTGAATCAAATTCCATTGTTCATCTCATGTGCTGCTGTTCCTACCATAAAAATTTCAAGTGCACCACTGTTCTGGAAAGTTTCACTAAAATAATTAATTTATACAAACAGTAACCGGTTTCAATTAAAATTGAATTTTCCAGAAAACTGATCTTCTAACTGTTATAACTTTTGCATAGAACATCCAAATGAATTGATACTTGTTGCTAAATTCATCTAAAATCATGCTCTACCTTCTGTGAATTTTTCATAATTTTTGGATGATTTGAATTTTTGCGTCTTTTTGGTGTTATTCGTTCTTATTGTGATTTGGACTTCTTTCGCTAGGTTCTAACGATAATATTGATTGCGCGAGTGACCCTCTGCAGCAAGATAATCCACCACAGCAAGCTAAGCAGTTTGATCATAATTGTCCTATTACTTTCAAGTCTAATACTTTGTTTACAAATTGTATGTATGCATGCTTTTGTGTCAAAGTAATTTTCCGATTAGAGGTAGCTATTCCTATTGCATGGTTGTCCTTAAATTGTTAACCCCTGCCACAAAACATAAGTTATTAATATCGCTGGTGAATTAGAGCCCGTGATTTAATTATGCTCTTTATTGTCTTTATGTGTCATGTTTAGAAATGCTTAGCTACTGGTAGAATTGGGCGGTTATCGACTTGGTCGATAACCTTGATCACACAAAATTGTTATTATCATTATGCTCAGCACATTGTGCTTGGTTACTTTGTAAAGGCAAAAACAAAATAAAACTAAAAATGAAATGTTTTAGACTTGGGCATATGGTTGATAGTGTGATTATCGGGTGTGTGGTGGTATGCCTAAGTCAATAAGGACCGAACATCTTGTGTCACACTATCCAGGCATTTTTGCGTGCAACCACATGAGAGGGATATGGGACCTCTCTTGACTTAGTACTTTGGCGTGTGTTAGCTCCGGGTCGCATGGTGGATGTGTGCGTTGTGTTGAAAAAGAAACTTGTGTGTGTTTGGGTGAGTAGTGGTGGAGGTTATCCACCGCAAGGAGCATCATCCTTTATAAGGAGGTGAGCATCTTTGATGACTCCGCATCAACTTATGGGGCTTCCTCCCATATGGGCGACTCGTAGTTAATACACAATATTGGAACCGTCTCGTAGGACTTAGCCGTGCCGGCATACCAAAGGAAGTGTACTTAATCATGTGGCGAAAAGGCGGTCTAACATGTGGGTAAAGTTGTACACCCCTACAGGGTTCAAACTATTCGAATAGCCTCGTCCTAGGTTATGGACACGCTTGGTTTGGTTTTGCAAGAGTTAAGACTATAACATTTAATTAAAACTTGATGTGGGTGGTATGGACGGGGAGTTCATGCTATTGTTGTGGTGGCTATTGGGTTAGCCACTTCCAGGTTGTTTTGTTATTATTGTTACTCTTTTATCGCTGTTTTTATCAAATAAAATCAGATTGTAAAATTGCCTTCAATCTATTACTTTATTGCAAAGGAAAACTTGCTTTATGCTGAAAATGAGTCTAGAGCCTGCTCCACTTAAATAAGCTTGCATGTAGCTATTTATTAGGCCTGTTACCTTACACGTAAGTCTTGCGAGTACATTTTTGTACTCATTTGCTATGCTTTAATTAAATTGTTGCAGAGGAGGAAGTCGAACCCCAAGGGTTGCACTTTTGTGAGATGTGCTTCGGCTTCGACGACTAGTTTGGTGGCTTGGTTGGTTGCCTTGTGGGTTAAGGCACACTAATCGGCTTTTGTTTATCGCCATCTTATGGCACCTTGCTTCCGCTGTTATGTTAGACTCTTTAGTTGAATTTGGCCGGTCGGCCCGTTTGTAATAACTTTATACTGTATGTCTTTTGCATTGTTATGTTGCACTTTGGATTCTATGTGTTGAATGGAATTGATCCATAATTTTTGTATGGGGTATGTGTACTGCATTCTGGGAAGTACATATGCGCCGAGAGTCGTGATATTTGATTTGTAATGCTTGGATCATCTTAATGGTTAAGTATTACAAGTTAAATACCCCGGGTTCTCACATTTTACTTGCTCCTGTCATTCCTTTACCTACTCCCGACGTGCGCATTGAATGCGCCGTCCTTCTTCGTCCTTCCCCGTGCTTATATGAAGCACTAGAGAGACCTCTTGCCCCTTTTGTTTTCTAGTTGTCTTGGACATCTCTCTCTTAGCTCAGACCTCCTCCTGAAGGGTTCTTTCTCCTTTGATTGGAGCTCTGATTCGAGTGGTTCAAGCTCCTACCTTCATCTTGATCCAGTGTCTTTCTTTTTAGTTCTGGCTTTATTCTTTGATTGGAGTTTTTGTGGATTCGCTTTATTTATTTGGTTCTTTTCGCGCGTGTAGGATCCAGCTGTCCTGAAGAGTTCTTGGACCCAGCGACCTCGATTGAAGCAGCTTAGCCCTTCACTGGAGGCAATTCATAGACCTTTGATCATGTTGAACCCATTTTGCAAAAAGTATATTGTTTTGTTATAAACATGCATGGCTAGTTTTTATAGAAAATGGTTTTGGGAGTAGTTAATCACCACTTGTCAAAATAACTCCTTGGTATGGTTGAATGTAGCATGTTGACGTGTACCCTTGGATACCTGTAGGATGGGTTATTTTAGTTGGATGTTCTTGTATACCGACTTGGGTGCGTTTTATTTGCTTAGACCTGCTCTAAGTAGACGATGGTCTCTCGCTCACATGAATCAATAAATGTTATTTTACCCCAGCACACATGATTTGTGACATGAGTTGGCACAGTCTGTGTTGCTGATTAATACGAAGTGTGGCCTGTGTGTTGCCACGACATCTGTTGCTGCTTTAACTAAAATTTGTTGTGCCAGGACTTGGGTGGTCCTCTGGCCGGGTTGAACCCAACAATGATAAACTTGAATAATGAACTATGGAATTGTGGCATGTGTTGCCGCTAATAAAATTTGAGTGCCATGACCTGGGTGGTCATTTAGCCGGGTAGAACCAGGAAAACGATTTATGTTCGGGCGAGTTGGCAGGAAGTGAGTAGTGGGTGCTGTGTGCACAGTGCTGTGTGAAGTGGGATGTGGACAGACTCACCTGAGCAGCCAACTAAGGACTTAACCTTGTACGCCATTGATCTGGGTCACTCCCGTGCAACCACAAGTCCAGGATGGGGTGGACCTGGCCAACTAATTAGCAATACCTTGACTTGGTTCTGTTTTAGATGGGAACGGCGCAAGAGGGGGCGTGTGTGGCGAAACCTTAGCAAGCAGAACCGATTCGGAGTAGAGCTTTGTAAAGGCCTTGGCACGTGCTCTAGACTGCTTACCCAAGGTAGTGAGCAAGGGCATCGACGGATGTCCAACCAACTAGATAAGTCGTGTCTTGTGAGTAAAGCTATACACCTCTGTAGAGTGTAAAATCTATTCGAATAGCCGCGTCCTCGGTTATGGACATGCCCAGATTCTTTCACGCAAGGGGTAGATTGTTTTCTCAAATTGTGGTCGTGGTTGGTTCAGTATGGTCGGTCTCATGACTTGGGTGGTCGTGAGAGGTCTGGCTCACGACCTGGGTGGTCGTGGGTGGTCTGGGCCCCCGACCTAGGTGGTCGTGAGATGTTTTAAAAAAAAATGGTTTACTTATGTATTAGTTTTTGTCAACTTACGCTTTGCAATCTACTTATTGTATTTCTAATAAATGTTCCTTTCTGCCAACTAACCATACAGCTTTTCCTTGTCAAGCCTTCATGAATATTAATTGCATTCATTTCCCTATGACTTGCTCAGTACATTCAAAGTACTCATGGCTTTATACCCTCTGGTTAATCAGCAGCCGAAGACCTCCCTGGGAGCTCTGAGCTCTTTGAAGAAGAGTTCTTTGAGGACCATGCGCACTAGGGGACGTCCTCCACTCGATAGCCTATGGGCTTGTCGACTGGTTTCCATGCTTTAAAGTGTTCCACTGCAGGTTTTCTTTTGTTGTTTGCCCTGCGTGGCACTTCTGTAAACAAGCTTGACCATAAGGTCTTTTGTTATATATATATATATATATATATATATATATATATATATATATTGAGCCTGTCCGAGCTAGCTTGCTGATCCTGGGACTAGCTCAGTGCATAGAGGCCGGGACGTCCGGTTGGTCTTGGAGACCTCTTGGGTGGTCTTGAGGGACCTCTGGGTGGTCTTGGGGATCTCTCGGGTGGTCCTGGAGGGCCTCCGGGTGATCCTGTAAGACCTCCCTGGGTCGAGTCCTCACAGCCGTTGCCATCGGCCCCAACGCGGCAACTGCTCCCCCGACACCGCCCCCCAGCAAATCTCTCCACCTCGTTCACTTGCCCTACCCAAATTCCCCTTCGTCGCCCGTAGCAGCCGCCGCCCACGCACCGCCGCCCTACCCCGAGCGGTGCCACCCCCTCCCCTCCTCCTCCCCCGAGCCGCTTGCCCCTCCTCCTCTTTGTCCACCTTGAAGTCGCCGCCGCTGCCGCCCCGCTCCCCTTGTTCTCCTCCTCCCCCGAGCCATCGCCACCCCCAACGCGCAATCGCTTCCCCATCGCCACCCCAGTGCAGACCCTCTGCGCCCCGCCACCGCCGGCCGGTCCCTCCCGCCGCTGTCCTCACTCCGGTGCTTCTCATGCCGCATTGCAACTCTGCCTCCTCACCAACACTGCCCAAAATCCGCCAATGCCCAAATTTCACCGTGGGCGGACCCCACGCACACATAGCACCCCACTTACACTTTTGTCCTCGCTTCGTGTAAAAGGGTTAACCCGGAGGTGCTATGTTTGGACCCAACAGGCATTATATACTAGTACAACTCACTTTAGACAAGCAATGTGTGACTAATCCCACCACACAACTCCTCATGGGCCACATGGGCCGCATACGAGTAGGCCGAGGTATTACATTCACCCCCCCTTAAGGGCTGACGCCCTCGGCAACACACCGCATACGCGGCAAATGCCTAGAACCACCCCTCGGTACACGTCCGTGCATCGAGTGCCGGCACATATGCCATGCCGTGTGTCCACTACGGGACCACACGCGCCATGCGCCATATGCCCACGCCCCTGTCCCGCACGCGCCCGTGCAGCGAAGGTTGATGCTCTGATACCATCTGTAACACCCTGGCCCAAAATCCGCTCAATGCCCAGCCCACCGTGGGGCGGACCCGCTCACACATAGCACCCCACTTACACTTTCGTCCTCGCTTCGTGTAAAAGGGTTAACCCGGAGGTGCTATGTTTGGACCCAACAGGCATTATATACTAGTACAACTCACTTTAGACAAGCAATGTGTGACTAATCCCACCACACAACTCCTCATGGGCCACATGGGCCGCATACGAGTAGGCCGAGGTATTACACTCACTCCGGCCCGGCGTCGTCGGTCCTCTCCTCACTCTGGTGCCGCCACCGCTCGCAGCTAGTAACTTGCTTGGGTGCTCCCGACTGCTGTCGCTCCCCAATCCATATGTCACTTGTAAGAGTCTATTCTCACCGTCTTGCATTATTTGTTGTTACTGTTCTATCCATTTTTAGCACTCGTCTCTATAATTATCTGACCTTATGCTGCATGTGATGTTTGGTAAATTTAACAGCAAGCAACATGCTGGTTGGACTTCTGGAGCAAACTCCTATCATTGTTTCAACATTTTCTCCAACTTGAAAGAACAATACACTCCATCGCATTTACTGGGTCATGGCTATATTATATAACTTGTTTATGAATGGTTACTTTTGATGTTAACAGATAATGCCCTTGCAAAAGTGGCACTTGGAAAATGCAATGTTCTACTACCTCTCTATCTCTGCTGCATTATATTGCAAGTATTTATTTAGTATAATATTTGGATCTCTTCTTGTGTTCAATCTCTCCGTGGGTTATACATGCTTCATCAAGAAAGGTGCCTTGTGTTATAGAGTTTATTGTGGAGGGTAAGCAATAATTTTTTTGCAATGTTCTGTTGATGGAGCAGGGTGTTTGCTATTTCTTGAGTTGGAGAAGAACCAGGAGACACAAAAAAGTTCATCTGCTGACCATAGAAGCTTGGAAGTAAGTATGCTCATCTCCTTCATGATTGGCATGCCAATTGTTTATTGTGCAATGTTGTACAGTTTTCGTTGATGAGGTAATCAGATTATAAATATGGATATATGTCGTTGCTTTGTTTAATAAATGAGTAAGATTGTTTATCCCCACTTGTGATAAGAAAATGGCTACGCATGTGATAATCTCATGTGCGATAATCATGGGAGAGGACATTGTTATTTTGTGTGGCATACTTCTGTACGATTTCACTACTTTTCCACTGGCCCTTCTACTGGACTGATTTTGTTAATAATACTTAGCCAAAAGTGAGTGTTTTGAACAATATTAGTCATACTCGATAGTCATGTTAATTAATCTAGACATTGACATGAAATTTTTTGTTTTCAGTTTGTTCGCGTGACGTTAGTCATGTCGATAGAAGAACGTAGTTGGATGTACAGTGGATGGGATGATAATGGTTGTTATTCCCAAGAGTGGGTGCGCAACACAAATGCTTTCTTGGATCGCGCTTTTGAAGGTTTTCCTAATGCTGAAAAATTTGGAGTAGTGTGTCCGTGTTTAGTTTGTCGCAATGGGGTTAGATGGAGGAAAGACACAATGAGCATGCATCTCTGCCAAAGAGGATTTATGCCTGGGTACACTAGATGGACTGAACATGGAGAGCGCCTTGTTAGGTCGTCTACATTAGAAGAGACTTATAGCACCGCTGACCGCTTAGATGACATGTTGGGTGACTTTGGTGATGCAATGCAAACTGATATGCTAGAGGATGAACCAACAACAGATGCAAAGGCCTTTTCTGCTATGTTGGCTGCTTCACAAGAGCCGCTCCACAATTTCACTCAAGTTTTATGCCTAACAGTTATCACATGCTTAATGGGCATTAAGTCACGTCACAATGTATCTGCAGAATGCATAGATAATTTGCTTAAGCTTATTTGTGATATACTGCCAAAGGGCCACAAAATGCCGCCGAACAAGTATGAGTGTGTCTTCTAAGCGGTCTAAAAATGCCATATAACAAGATAGATGTCTGCATAAATAATTGTATGATATACTACAAGGAGGATGAGTACAAAGAAAAGTGTGACTTTTGTGAGGAAAGTCGCTATGTAGTTTTTCAAGAGGAAAGCCAAGGGAGGAGGTGAAAACTAGTACCACATAAAGTTGTGTGCTATCTCCCATTTATACCAAGATTGCAACAGATGTATATGGAGCCAGAGCTTGCAAAGCACATGCGGTGGCATAAGGAAGGTACGCCTGATGATCCAACACAAATGGTGCACCTATTTGATGGCCAACATTGGAAAGACTTCGATAGGGACTTTCCAGATTTTGCAACTGATGCAAGGAACGTTCGTGTCGCAGCAGACACTGATGGCTTCAACCCGTTTGGGTTTGGTGTAGCACAATATTCTTGTTGGCCGGTGTTTGTGATACCTCTGAACTTACCCCCAGCTATTTGCATGAAAAATGAAAATATATTTCTTGGTCTATTGATTCCTGGACCAAAGCACCCTAGGAATTACTTGAATGTGTTGTTGCGACCCCTAGTAGATGAATTCAAGTAAGCGTGGTCAGGAGTAGGCACTTATGACAACTCCCTTAAGCAAAACTTACTTTCTATGGGCTATATTATGCACAATAAGCTTCTCTATGATATTTGAACTAGTTTTAGTGTCCCAACACTTGTTTACTTGTTTGTCTTTTGATAATGTCCCTTTGATATATTCTTCTTACTGTTATATGCATCCTGTCAAGTTTCAAGTTTCCAAAGTAAAATGGAAAAGGCTTCTTCTAATTCAAGTATCTAGGCGCCGCTGGCTTCTTGGTACACTAGATATCCATGTGATCAAAGCTTACGTGATGCCTACTTTATAAGAGCTTCTTTGTTCTTTGCATGTTCTGTAGATGTTCTTTGCATGTATATATTCTGGATATGCCAATACTGGTAGCACACACCTTAATATGCTCCCAGTCCATATATTTTTTACTGATCTTTGAACTATTTTTTTGTTGTATAGCCTCATACCAGCGATTTAGCTGTTGGAGTAGAGAAACCGAATGATACGTTGAATAGGATTGCTCGAGGAATGTCTGGAGGTTATGTTAACACATCTGTCAGTGCTAATGGGAACTACTCTTCTTTGCTGGATGATGATCTTGCACTATTTTAATGTCAGCCATAGTCTAATTACATGTGGAAGCATATTTTTTTGCAAGTGGTGCATGTTGCCTTCTTTTATGGAATGACTAACATGTAAGGGTTGCATTTTGATGTTTGAAACTGTGGGGACCCCGAGATCAGATCCGTGTCAAGCTAAGTAATTACGCTGAAAGAGCACAATACTTAACATGAAACGAAAACGATTCCGAGTACCCGGATAGGTGTCCCATGTTAGCTCCCAAGGATCAGCGACTAACATGCACATATCCAAACACAACATTGTATTCACATCCATACACAATATACAAGAATAAAGGAAATGTAAATACAACATCATTGGAAAAGAAACATAATATACAAGTTTGCATAAGAGGGCCAATCGCCAAAATTAATTATCAAATAATAAATCGCAGCGAAGACAAACTAAAAATAAAAGGAATAACCGAGTTGGCATGCCCACAATCCCACAAGCAACCAACTGGAGTTAAAGTCGTAGCGTCTGAAGCACTTTACCCAATTTGAATGACTTCTCATCTGAATAAATGGTTAATTTTTAAGTACAAAGTTGTACTCGCGAGACTTTTCAAGAAAAATAAGGATGCATGTAAGTATCAAAGGAAGGCTACTACACTAGTTACTTTTCAGCATAAAGCAAGTTTTGCAATTAGATAAATAATATAGATTCAAATTACCATTTTTAAAACATTTATAAAACATTGTATAACAGTAAGCAATGATCATCAACAGTATAATCTCCAAATATAATCAACACACGAATATTCCATTCGTGACACAATTCATTCCATAACAATTTATCACGCGAACAATGTGATCAAGATATTATTTTGGATTTGAACCAACTATCATAATGACACAATATTTCCCACCATAACCCCAACTTAACTTCCCATAAGCTAACTGTGCATGCTTTCCCACAAGTGATGTCCATAACCGGGGACACAGCTATTCGAATAGATTTATTTAACTCTGCAGAGGTGTACAACTTTACCCACACGATATGCATTCCTCGTAATGTCGGCCAATGCACTCTTCCTTTGGAGTGTGACTGAGGTAGCATAACGAGGCCGTTATAATGTCATGTCCTAACCATCAAACCACCCGAGGATCAGATCCCGTGAGGCATCACGCTACCGCACTACTGTGAACCCGTTGTGTAAGTAAGTCCCTATCAACTAGAGACCCTTAGGGCAAGATAAGAAAAAGGTAACATGCCCCCACAAGATTGACAACTCAAATCATCAAACAATAATAATAAAAGTTGCCAACCCAATTGTGTTTTGATAGTTAACACACAACAAATTATTAAGCCAAGCCATCGCCCATAAACCCAGCGTGTGGTTGTACGTAAGACTTGGTTCATCACACCACAGATCGGTCCTCAAATACCCAGACGGGGCTACACGAATCCGGGACCACCCCTTCATCACCCTATCACCCGTCCAAGTCCAACACATAACAACAACCCATCCATAAGTAAAACATCCATGACACACCAATATCATAGCCGAAATCTCCATGGCACACCAATGCCACAGCTCAAATCATTTGATTATTTGATATTTTTGGTCAAAACTCCCCAAATCAAGATTTTGATCGAAGCATTACTATGCATGTCATTTTTCAAGAGCTTCGGGTTCTCACTATTGCAAGAACCAGATTTTATCTAGGGTGACAATGAGGTTGATTCAATCATGGATAGGGGTCATACCAAACAGTAGGTTTAACTATGGATTGAAAGATAGGCATTGAAATACTTAGTAAAGTAAGCATGCATACATCTTTAAAAAAAATGACATAAGTAATTTGAAGTATTGGGTGCAACATGTTCAAGAGTGTAACTTACCTTGCTCAAGATCTCGAGCTGCTTCCTCTCCCTCACTGAACTCAGGCTCCCCACGGTCTGGGCAATCTACACGTGAAAAACCAAATACTCAAACAAAGCTCAAACAAGATCCAAAGAACTCCAAATAAACTTAGATACAAAACCAACAGAGAAGTTGGGAGGTCAAGAGGAGGTCCAAGGAGCTCGCTGGAGAGGTCTTAGGACCCAAGAAAGGATGTCCAAAGAATTGTTGGAGGAGGTCCAAAGACTAGAGAGAGGTGGTCTAAGGTAGGCTCGGTTGAGACAGAGAGTAGAAATGAAGAAGAAAGTGAGAAAGGAGGGCTTTCCCACACTATATATAGGGGAAGTCATTGCACATGACCCAGGATAAAGTCAACAAGAGTTGGTAAATAGGACAAGGGAGTAGGCAAGGAATGTGACATTCAGTATGACATGAGTACTGCAAAGGTGAGGGCATTTAATGTGATACAACATGCATTAAATGCTATGGAGACTTCCTTGCCCAAGGACACAGTCAAATGTATAAGAAAACTGGGTGTGTGACTGTCTAGTGGGGCAGCCAAGACCCACCAAGGAGGTCCTGCAATGACCTGAGGAGGTCTTGCGGTGAACAAGAGGAGACCCTCGCCCACAAGGGAGGTCCTGGCGGTTGGATCTCCAAAGGGGAGGTCCAAACGGCCAAGATTAAGCGCACCAGAGGAGGTCCGCAAGGGCTATGAGGAGGTCCTCACCCGCAAGGGAGGTCCTGACGGTTGGATCTCCAAGGGGGAGAGGTCCAATGGTCAAGATTAAACGCAAACGGGGAGGTCCACAAAAGTAAAAGGAGAACCTCATCCACAAGGGAGGTCTAAAGCCGTAGGATCCAATCCAGGGGATGTTTGAACGGTTAGGATTCCCAAGGGGAGGTCCTAACGATTGGATCTGCCAAAAAGAGGGGAGGTTTGGATGGGCAATATTTCCAAAGGGGAGGTCTTGACGATCCAGATCCACAAAGAGGAGGTCTGGACGGTTAAGATCTCCAAGGGGGAGGTCTTAACGGTCCAACTTTTCAAAGAGGAGGTCTTGGAGGACCCGGGGAGGTCCGGTGGGATACAGGGAGGTCCAATAAAGGTAAGGGGAGGTCCTAGGGGACATGGAGGGGTCCTGAAGGACATGGGGAGGTCAAATAAAGGTAAGGGGAGGTCCTAAAGGACATGGACAGGTCCTGAAGGACACGGGGAGGTCAAATAAAGGTAAGGGGAGGTCCTAGAGGACATGGAGAGGTCCTGAAGGACACGGGGAGGTCAAATAAAGGTAAGTGGATGTCCTAAGAAGTGGTAGTACCGCAGGATGTGGGTGGTACCACCGGGCTGACACTAAAGGGAACCTCCAGAGAAGGTTTCAAGGCTTCAAGCAACGAAGGATATTCAGGAAAACATGGAAAGCTACATAGGATTCCAAAGGAGTTCAAATGCACATAAGGGTGGCGCAGGCTTAGGGAGGTTGCGAGCCAGAGAAGACCCGAGAGGGAGAATTGGACCCAGGGAGGTCCAAGTGCTTGGAAGATCTAGACCCAAGGAGGTCTGGACCATAGGAGGACTACACAGAGGAGGTCCGGGCCCTTGGATCCAAACAAAGATGAGGTCTGGGCCAATAGATCTCAGACGAAGAGAGGTCTAGACCAAAGATGGGTAAAGGATGGACAGAGAAGGAAAGACCAACAAAACTCCAACAACTCAACAAACCAACAAGGAACTTTAGTTGAAGTTTGAGTTAGTCAACTTAAATCCATTATGAAATTTCAGGTTAAGCTTTGAATTCTCATCAAAACAAAATGGTTCTTTTTATTTTAAAATTTTCAAAAAGGTTCTAAAAAATTCAGGGTGTCACAAACCTACCCCCCTTAAGGGAATCTCAACCCGAGATTCAAGCTTGGCCAGCAAAGAGATATGGGTAGTTTGCTCTAAGGTCTTCCTCCTTTTCCCAAGTGCCTTCACTCTCTAGATGGTGGCTTCATTGCACCTTATAGGTTCGAAGGATTCTGCTCCTGGTGACACGCTCTATGACATCCAAAACTTTGATTGGTTTCTCCACATAAGTGAGGTCTTCTTGGAGGTCAATGCTTTCCAGCGAGGTGTGGTCTTTAGGTACCCGGAGGCACTTCCTCAATTGTGACAGATGGAAGGTATTGTGCATTGCTGAAAGAGAAGCGGGCAGCTCATTTTTGTAAGCTACTTCACCTTGTCTTGCCAATATCTTGTATGGTCCAACAAATCTTGGAGCTAGCTTCCTCTCGTTCAAATCTCCTAACTCCTTTGAGTGGGGTTACCCTAAGGTACACAAAATCTCCAACTTCAAAAGATAAGTCCCGCCGAGTATCGGATAACTCTTTTGTCTAGATCGAAGCTTCTCTCAAGCGCCCCTTATGAGCTTCACTTTTTTTGACTTCCCGATGACATCAGTCCATAATATCAAGGCCACCTACTTGATCCCATAGGAGAGGAGTTCTACACTGTCTTCCATATAGAGCTTCAAAGGGTGACATCTCCAAACTAGCTTGGTAACTGTTATTGTAGGAGAACTCAGCATAGGGGAGATTCTTGTCCCAACTTTTCCCATAGTCCAGAGCACATCTCGAAGCATGTCCTCAAGCACTTGATTCACTCTCTCTGTTTGACCATCAGTCTGAGGGTGGTAAGCAGTGCTAAAGTTAAGTCTTGTACCCAAGGCTTCATGGAGACCTTCCCAAAATCTTGAAGTGAACTGGGAGCCTCTATCAGACACTATGCTCTTGGGTACACCATGTAGACATACAATTCGTGCTAAGTACAACTCAGCCAACTTGTTGCTTGAATAGGTGGTCTTGACTGGGATAAAGTGTGCTACTTTGGTCAACCGATCCACAATAACCCAAATGGAGTCATCACCCGATTGGGTTCTTGGTAATCCAGTGATAAAATCCATACCAACTTGCTCCCAGTTCCACTCAGGAATTGGTAAAGGTTGAAGCAAACCAGCGGGTCTTTGGTGCTCGGCCTTGACCCTTTGGCATACATCACATTGTGCTACAAACTCGGCTATTTCTCTCTTCATGCCCACCCACCAATACCTTTCCTTGAGGTCTTGGTACATCTTTGTGCTCCCAGGATGGATGGAGTAATGTGACTCATGGGCTTCTTTAAGCAGGAGGTCCTTTATGTCCTGGCAGTTCGGCACACATAGCCTTTTGCTGAACCAAAGGACCTCTTGCTCATCCAATGAAAATCCAGGAGCTTTGCCTTGCCCTACATTGTCTCTTATCTCTAGGAGGTCTTTATCCTTGAATTGATTCTCTCGGATCTGCTTCTGGACCACAGGCTCCATTTCAAGCGCATGCATAGAACCTTGTTCCACAATTTATAAATTAAGGCGTCTCATCTCTTCATATAGTCTGGACTGATTTTCTCGGACCATTAAGAAATGGTAGTAGCTTTTTCGGCTCAAAGCATCAGCTACCATGTTTGCTTTACCTGGGTGGTAGTGAATGCCGAGATCATAATCTTTAATGAGCTCCAACCATCGCCTCTGTCTAAGGTTGAGGTCGCCTTGGGTGAAGATGTACTTTAAGCTCTTATGGTCTGTGAAGACCTCGGAGCGATTACCAATAAGGTAATGACGCCAAATTTTTAGAGTATGCACCACAGTTGCTAGTTCCAGATCATGAGTGGGGTAGTTGGCTTCATGAGGCTTTAGTTGCCGAGAGGCATAAGCTACTACCCGGCCTTCTTGCATTAGCACAAAACCAAGACCTTGTCTTGAGGCATCACAAAAGATTTCAAAATCCTTCCGGGCATCTGGCAAAATCAGCACCGGAGCAGAGGTCAATCTTTTCTTCAACTCTTGAAAACTATGCTCACAAGCTGGGGTCCATTCATACTTGGTTTCCTTTTTGAGCAGTTGGGTGAGAGGTCTTGCTATCTTCGAAAAGCCCTCAATAAACCTACGGTAATATCCTGCCATGCCAAGAAAGCTTCTTATCTGTGGCACTGTCTTGGGTGGTTTCCAATCTAGGACGTCTTGGACTTTGCTAGGGTTAACTGCCACTCCAGCAGCCGACATAATATGGCCCAAAAAGGTAACTTCACTCAACCAAAAGTCACACTTCTCAAACTTTGCATAGAGCTGGTGGTTCCTGAGTTTGTCTAGGACCAACCGAAGGTGACCTTCATGCTCTGCCTTAGTTCTAGAGTACACAAGGATGTCATCTATGAAGACAATGACAAACTTGTCTAAGTACTCCATAAACACTTTATTCATCAAGTTCATAAAGTATGCAGGAGCATTAGTTAGTCCAAAGGACATAACTGTGAACTCATAAAGTCCATACCGAGTTGAGAAGGCTGTTTTTGGAATGTCCTCTTGTCGGATCTTTAATTGATGATAACCTGACCTTAGGTCAATCTTGGAGAAAACTGCTGCTCCTTTGAGTTGATCAAACAAGTCATCGATCCTGGGCAGAGGGTACTTGTTCTTGATGGTAACATCATTGAGAGCTCTATAATCCACAAACATGCGCTGTGTACCATCCTTCTTTGCCACAAAGATCACAGGAGCTCCCCAAGGAGAGGAACTCGGTCTTATAAAACCTTTACTTTGAATTTCTTCAATTTGTTGTTTTAGCTCAACCAAGTCATTAACAGGCAACCTATATGGCCTTTTGGAAATAGGTGCTGTCCCAGGGACTAGGTTAATGACAAATTCCAAATCTCTATTTGGAGGCATTCCAGGTAGTTCACTAGGAAACACATCGGGGTACTCTCTAACCACAGGGAGGTCTTCGAGTCTCACTTCTCTTAAGCAGAACACCCTAGGACCTGCCTTGGGAGAGGTCTCGGGGCTGAATTCCACTTGCACCCCTTGCTCATTGGTGAGCACAATGGACTTGTTGGCACAATCTATTCGGCCCTGGTTTTTGGATAACTAGTCTATTCCAAGAATCACATCTAATCCTTGGGAGTGCAAGACTATCAAGTCTGCATAGAAAGGAACTCCCAAGATTTCCAAGGAAAGATTTGAGCACAAGGAGTTGGTTCTCATTTCCAAGCCTGGGGAGTGGATTAGCATAGGGTTTACTAAAGGAGTTATAGCTAACCCATTATTACCCACAAACTTTGAAGAAATAAAGGAATGTGAAGCTCCGGAGTCAAAAAGAACTGAGGCTGGAATGGTATTAACAAGGAACGTACCAAGGACCACATCCGAAGCTTGTTGAGCTTCCTCAGCGGTGAGGTGGTTCACTCGCTCTTTGTTGAATTGCACTGGAGGTCTTGAATGGCTGCCATGAGCTGAGGACCCTTGAGCCGATCGGGTGGGAGTTGGAGCTGGAGCTTGAAGTTTCTTCGGGCATTTGTTTGCATAGTGCCCAACTTTATGACAATTGAAACACATCACCCCTGCTGCAGAGTTTGTGGCTGGTCTTGCCTGAGATTGACCTCCTAGGGAGGTTTTATGAGAGCTGGAGGTGCCAAACCTCTTGACCTGCATTGACGTCCTGATGGGGGAGGAGGTCGCAGACCTCATAGGCTGAAATTGGGAGGTCTTTGGCCCGAGAATCCTCTCGACCGAATCTATTTGGGTCTGCCTTCCTCTTTTTACAGTTTTCCATCTCAACATGTTTACCCTCTTGCCGAATGGTCTTACTCACCAGATGCTGAAAATCTGGATAATCATGAGCAAGGAGCTGGACTGAGAGATCATCATTAAGTCCATTCAAAAACCATTCTTGCTTGGACTCATTTGTGGCCACATCCTTAGGTGCATACCTTGCCAACTGGTTGAATTTGTGTAGATATTCGCTGACTGTGTAGTTCCCTTGGCGCAAGGCTCTAAACTCATTCTTCTTTAATATCATCATTCCATGAGGAATATGTGCACGTCTAAAAGCTTGAGTGAATTCCTCCCAAGTGATTTCTTGAGCGTCGGGGTGGGATTGAGTAAAGTTTTCCTACCAATCCGAGGTTGGTCCTTGGAGTTGATGGGAGGCAAACAGAACTCTCTCTCTGTCGGTACATTGGATCATGTCCAATTTTCTACTCACAACCCTGAGCCAATCATCAGCTTCAAGAGGTTCAGTGGTGCTGGAGAACGTAGGTGGCCTCATCCTCATAAACTCGGAAATGTTAGCTCTAGGAGGAGGTGGAACATGTACAGGAGGTTGGGCTGCTACTGCGGCTTGGAGGTTCTGAGTATTGGTGATGGACTGAGCTAATAGGTTGATCAATTGTGCTTGATTGGCCATCATTTGGTTCCAGTCTGGACCTTGGGCTGGAGGAGGAGGTGGTTGCTGCTCTGGAGTCTCTGGATCATTTCCAGGGGCTCTACCTTGGCCACTGGCGCTGCCACTACCCCTTGTGGTCACCATCTGCTAGGGTCCAAGAGGTAAGAAAAGATAAGAGGTCTAGGGGGTAAGGCTTGAGACTTTAAGCAACTAAACCCAATATAACCCCAAAAGCCAATACTTCAGCAATCAAACTCATCACAGGCTACGCGAGGCTTGCTGCCCTCAGGGCTGCAAGTAAAGAGGACATGACATGGAGGGGAGGTCTTTTGTAAAGTAGCCCCAGAGGTAACCTTTACAAAAGAGCCGCCACTCATTGCCACAACCGGGAGGTCCTTAACACTACCACCACAACCTTAATCGGCCCTATAGATATCCCAAGGAAAGAATTCCATTTGATTTTATAAAACGTTGAGGCAAGCAAAAGATAAGGAGGAGATAAGGTGAGATAAGATACAGGAGAGGGGTAAGAATAGATAGATGACTCAGGTAAGGAGAGAACAATTTCCTTTCTCTTGTTTAATGAAACATATTTTGAACTCTTTCTAACGGCCATTCTAATAGGCTGCGTCCTGCAGTCAGGATGCTCTGATACCACCTGTAACGACCCGGCCCAGGGCACACCCGGGAGGTCCCTCAGGACCTCCTGGGAGGTCCAGAGAGGAGCCCCCAGGACGTCCCGAGAGGACATCCCGGTAGGACCGCACAGACCTCCCGAGAGGTCAGAGAGGACCACTCGGAGGTCTGGGAGGTCCTGACCCGCAGAGGTCGATGGACCTCAGACCTTCCCAAACTTCACGCACTACTCGGGGAGGTCCAAAAGGAGCCAACCCGAGGAGGTCGTGAGGCTTGAGGACGAGCCTGAAATCCACTGCGATCTAAACCAAATTTCAGAGATCATCGATCGGTTCTCGCAAAGAAACAAGTGATAACATGGACATCCACAAGACTTTATTAACAGCAAAAGGAGGTTTGATTACAAAGGTTGCTTACAAGCTCCAGCAACAGGGAGCACACAAACGCAGCGGAGAACAAAAGACATGGTCCACCCATTACACCACAGGTGATTGGCTGGAGGGCGCAGCCTAATTGAGCTGGTCATCTTCATCATCAAAGAAGTCTTCATCTGCTCAATATATGAATCAAGCAAGAGTGAGCACAATAAACATGCTCGCAAGTTACACCCGTCAATTAACAGAATGACATGCATAGGGATATATCAAAGGACAGTATATTAGGGTTGATTTGCATAAAGCCAATTTTATTTCAAATACAAGTATTAAGTTTCAAAGCAGGTTACAATAATTAAAATTCATTTTTGAGAAATCCATTTTCAGGTGGATAGCATTCATCATTGAAATGGTGAAGGATACCCTCCTGCACAAGGCTTCCCGCCCACACCCAATTTGGTTAAACCACCAAAACCAATTTCAATATTTCTTTTGAAAACCAAAACCAAGAGCTAACTTTGAGTGAGATTGCCAACATGTCCATGACCATGGACACGGCTATTCGAATAGATTTACACTCTGCAGAGGTTGCACACTTTACCCACATGACATGAATTCTCTAGTTTGCTTGGCATCCGTCGATGCCACCTCACACTTCGTTTGGTGAGAGGTCTAGAGCACATGACAAGGCCTTTACAATGCATTGCTCCACCGCAGCCCACCCCCATTAAGGTTTCGCAATCCCCCCCCCCCCTTGGGTAGAAACACCGCCGGGTTAATGGGGTGCCCCCTCTTATGCCAAGTGGGACTACAACTAGTCATAACATGACAAACCCACCGCGTCCGCGGGATGAACCATGATAGAGCTTTGCAAATTAGTTAGCCAGGTCCCACGCCCCACACTGGAGACATGTGGTTGCACAATTTTGGCATAACCCATTATATGCTTAGCAAGTGGTGTCTCAAAGACCGGTCCTTAACCGACTTGGGCGACAAACCTCAACCCTGGGGTGTCGGATCACATGACCCCCCATGCATAGACATGCACCAACCAAGCAACCAGTTTCGCCCAAGTCAAAACCATTTTTCATTTACTTTGCTTTACAATCCTCCATGGCACACCAATGCCAAGGCCATAAGTAAAACATCCATGACACACCAATGTCATGGCCAAAATCTCCATGGCACACCAATGCCATGGCTCAAATCATTTGATTATTTGATATTTTTGGTCAAAACTCCCCAAATCAAGATTTTGGTCTAAGCATTAGTAAGCATTTCATTTTTCAAGAGCTTCGGGTCCTCACTATTGCAAGAACCAGATTTTATCTAGGGTGACAATGAGGTTGATTCAATCATGGATAGGGTCATACCAAACAAAGAGGGTTTAACTATGGATTGAAAGATAGGCATTGAAATACTTAGTAAAGTAAGCATGCATACATCTTTTTTAAAAAATGACATAAGTAATTTGAAGTATTGGGTGCAACATGTTCAAGAGTGTAACTTGCCTTGCTCAAGATCTCGAGCTGCTTCCTCTCCTCATCGAACTCAGTTCCCCACTGTGCAGGCAATCTACACGTGAAAAACCAAATACTCAAACAAGATCCAAAGAACTCCAAATAAACTTAGATTCAAAACCAACAAGAAGCTGGGAGGTCAACAGGAGGTCCAAGGAGCTCGCTGGAGAGGTCTTAGGACCCAAGAAAGGATGTCCAAAGACGAGGTCCAGAGACTAGAGAGAGGAGGTCTATGGTAGGCTCGGTTGAGACAGAGAGTAGAAATGAAGAAGAAAGTGAGAAATGAGGGCTTTCCCACACTATATATAGGGGAAGTCATTGCACATGACCCAGGATAAAGTCAACAAGAGTTAGTAAATAGGACAAGGGAGTAGGCAAGGAATGTGACATTCGGTATGACATGAGTACTGCAAAGGTGAGGGCATTTAATGTGATACAACATGCATTAAATGCTGCGGAGACTTCCTTACCCAAGGACACAGTCAAATGTATAAGAAAACTGGGTGTGTGACTGTCCAGTGGGGCATCCAAGACCCACCAAGGAGGTCCTACAATGACCTGAGGAGGTCTTGCGGTGAACAAGAGGAGATCCTTTCCCACAAGGGAGGTCCTAACGGTTGGATCTCCAAAGGGGAGGTCCAAACGGCCAAGATTAAGCACACCAGAGGTGGTCCGCAAGGGCTATGAGGAGGTCCTCACCCGCAAGGGAGGTCCTGACGGTTGGATCTCCAAGGGGGAGAGGTCCAACGGTCAAGATTAAACGCAAACGGGGAGGTCCACAAAAGTAAAAGGAGAACCTCATCCGCAAGGGAGGTCTAAAGCTGTAGGATCCAATCTAGGGGAGGTCTGAATGGTTAGGATTCCTAAGGGAAGGTCCTAACGATTGGATCTGCCAAAAAGAGGGGAGGTCTGGATGGCCAAGATTTCCAAAGGGGAGGTCTTGACGATCCAGATCCACAAGGAGAAGGTCTGGACGGTTAAGATCTCCAAGGGGGAGGTCTTAACGGTCCAACTTTTCAAAGAGGAGGTCTTGGAGGACCCGGGGAGGTCTGGTGGGATACAGGGAGGTCCAATAAAGGTAAGGGGAGGTCCTAGAGGACATAGAGGGGTCTTGAGGGACATAGGGAGGTCAAATAAAGGTAAGGGGAGGTCCTAAAGGACATGGAGAGGTCCTGAAGGACACGGGGAGGTCAAATAAAGGTAAGGGGAGGTCCTAGAGGATATGGAGAGGTCCTGAAGGACACGGGGAGGTCAAATAAAGGTAAGGGGAGGTCCTAAGAAGCGGTAGTACCGCAGGATGCGGGTGGTACCACCGGGCTGACACTAAAGGGAACCTCCAGAGAAGGTTTCAAGGCTTCAAGCAACGAAGGATATTCAAGAAAACATGGAAAGCTACACAGGATTCCAAAGGAGTTCAAATGCACATAAGGGTGGCGCGGGCTTAGGGAGGTTGCGAGCCAGAGAAGACCCGAGAGGGAGAATTGGACCCAAGGATGTCCAAGTGCTTGGAAGATCTAGACCCAAGGAGGTCTGGACCATAGGAGGACTACACAGAGGAGGTCCGGGCCCTTGGATCCAAACAAAGATGAGGTCTGGGCCAATAGATCTCAGACGAAGAGAGGTCTAGACCAGAGAGGGGTAAAGGATGGACAGAGAAGGAAAGACCAACAAAACTCCAACAACTCAACAAACCAACAATGAACTTTAGTTGAAGTTTGAGTTAGTCAACTTAAATCCATTATGAAATTTCAGGTTAAGCTTTGAATTCTCATCAAAACAAAATGGTTCTTTTTATTTTGAAAATTTCAAAAAAGTTCTAGAAAAATCAGGGTGTCACATTGTATGACCCTTTCGAGCTCTGCCGAGCCGAGTTGTCTCTGTGGACGTTCTCTGGCACGGCACCACACCACACCACCATTATTGGTGAACCATTGCATTTGAGCCTTTTGAGCCCATCCAAACAGTTCGGTCAGTAACCCCAGGACACCCGCACATGGATCCATCGATCACGGCCTTGTGCCGAGCCCGGCCAAATGCCGTTGGGGGCCCTGCCAAGAGACGGCGTTCCATATGCGGACAGGCTGCGTTCATGCGTACCAAGATCGTTTTGAACCTTGTATGGTTGCTCCCTTGCCGGCTTTCGGCCCGGAGGGCGGAGGCTCCTGAACGGTGTCGCGAGCCGCTACTGGGCGCGCGTGTTTTGGACTTTTGGGGATGAGTTGTTTCTTCACGTGCACGTACGAGTACAGTGTGCAGCGTCTGGAGCCTCACTGTTCGTCCGGTACCACCGCGTCGGACGAAAATCATGTAAACTGACTAGTAAACGGACGGACGAAAAGCTGGGGACTACCATAGAGATTGAACAATAAGGTATACCTGGTATTGGTATATAAACACTAGCATGTGAAAATCATGTTGGCTTATACTTCCTTCGATTCCAGATAGAGGTCACTTTGGAACTGACTAGGTAAAAGTTTCTTTATTTTTGAAGCCTAGAATCACTGCTAATATGTTAACTTAAAACAATTTAAATTGGCTATATGAAAATTATATTATTAGATTTGTCGTAAAAATGTTTTTAGAATATAATAATTTTATTAGTATATCTTAATGTAAAGTTATAAAAGTAACGGTCGAAGTCGCATCTTGGATATTGTAAAAAGACAAAATTTCAAATGAAAAAGAACGGAGTGAGTATCACTTTTATTGCGCACCAATTCTCTATCATAAAATTTTGTTAGAAATCCCATAAACTCTGCCTTCTAAAAGTATATGTCACGAGGAATCTAATAATACCAATAATTTTTGTAGGCCAATCTAAATATATTTTTATACATTGTTGGTCAAATTAACCTAAAATGTTTGACTGATATGTATTTACGATGACTTGTATTAATGTATTTGCAACGAGACATATTCTAAAGAAGATAAAAGGAAGCAATTCTTGAAGTGTTATATAGCACCTTATAAAACTCAACGTCAAACTTGATTGTTATGTGGTAAGTAGAAAAGGAGAGTAAACAAAACAGTAACAAGCGGTATAAAAAAAATATTCGTTGTAAACTTTTTTTTTCTCCTGGCATTTTATGGAGTTTGAAATTGGATTATTAATTTTTCATGAACTACCCCAAGGACTACGTACCTCTGTAACTCTTGTGAGTATATCTTGTAGTATTAATCTCATGGGTCAAATCAACTTGCTTCTCACCCTTTCGCCAAATTGGTGGTTCTGGCTAGATATTTCTCCAATTCGAATGATATTCACACATTGGCACAATCGTGGAAAGCACGGCATTGTACATTAGTATCCATGTCCAGATCGAATACGTACAAGTTTACTTGACGCGCTACTCTGTCAGAGAAACCCAATGAACGAATCACGTCCACACAATACATTCTGGAAGCATGATCATCACAAAGAACCAAAACTCATTTGGAAAACGAGAATCTTGAACCGGTAACAGCTCCATGTGCGGAGGTTTGTCAGCATCGAAACCACCAAGACAGGTCGCACATCAACGCAGAAATCTCTGTCCGGTTCCGGCTGAAAAGTACAGAGCTGGACAAGCGGTTGGGCTCTGGGATTCGAGGCTGGACATGCCGCAACAATCTTTTCCAGCTCAAACAGCGACGGCTGCGGTGAGTGACGAGGTGAAAAGTGGCAGTTACTGGAATGTTTGACGGACTCAAGGTCTTCGCTGCAACGGCGGTCAAGCTGAGATAAGGCGTGATAATGGCAGATGCAGTGCAAGTGTGTGGACGTGAGGATGCTGTAAAAGTGTTTTCATTTCAAAAGAAAAAAATGTAAAATTTGGATGATAACGATGATGATGATTAGAAGATTATTCATGCATTCAACTTTTGTAATATGGAATTGCTGAGTATGAAAGTACTCATCCTTGCTATTAATCCTCGTTGTTTATGGAGCCGACCTGAGCGTTCCCATAAGCAGGGCGAAGACTACAACGGGAAGTGCACTACAGAAGAATAGGAGAGTAGGTCATTGTGTCATATTTATGTAGTCCACGTGTCTTAGTTAGTTAGCAAGTTTAGGTGGAGCTTGTACTAAAGAACATGTTTTAAGTAGGAGACTTTGGTAAGCTCTATGTAAGGTTTTAGTATGCATGGCATGATATTGTAATAATAATGAACTTATTAGCTCTGCTGCGATCTCTGATGTGACTTGTTATTTGACAAAACTGGTTTTTGTCAAGTAATAATTCATAGACTGGTGCCATTTATCTAAGGTAATGATGGCACGGGTCGTCACACAATGTGCCATGGAGCTTCATGATTTCACTAGTGTTATTTGCAACTAGCGGAATGCCCGCACGTTGCCGCGGGCGAAAAAGGAAATCCCATGTATGACAACGATTTGGGAGTTTGGTGTGTGTGTGTGTCTATATATATATATATATATATATTGCAGCAGTATTATGTACAGAAAGTACGCTAAATAATTACATAGGAAACATTATGATATACATTTGTGTGGTTAAAGTGTAGCAAAACCTGATCTGTTTATGCCCATCCGATATATTAATTTCAGAGATCATACATCTATCTCGTGAGGAATCAAAACATGGTAGAGTAGGAAAAGGTAGAAATATAGTAGCTGATACATCAACAAGCATCTAAAGTATTTAAACCAGTTAAAAAAGTTTGGAGCCGAGGGATTCCAGAATCATGCATTTCCTTTGGAATCAAAATGCTGTGTTGGCTGGTACTTTAGAATCTTTTTTATGAATAAGTATCTGTCAGAAACGAAAGTGAGATCATTAGTGTAGAAGTTTTGACCTATAACAGATGTAAAAGAAATATGCAACACACGGTATTTACTCCCAGACCAACAAATCAACAAACATTTTGTGAAAATAAGAATTACCGTGCTGTATACAGCGATAATTTGTATCGTGAGTCGAGCAATGTTCAGAATGATCATAGCAATCATTTTTATTTGCAGCAACATACCATCCTCCACCATTTTTAACTTTATATCTGAAGCACAAAACACGGTGTTTATACAGCGTATATGTTTTGGTTAGAGCCAATACAAACGACTTATATAGAAAGGTATGAACTTTGTAATCAACTAAAAATATGTTGCTGTAATAAGCAAAAGGGGAAAAAAAGAGGATCTGATCTAGCACAATACTTTGGCAAGGAATCTTTCAAACATGAAAAAATGTATAGAAATATATAATGCAACCCATTGTGTAGCAAAGAAGGGAAATTAGAAAGCTAAATTACTCTTGGATAGCAGGCATTGGCAGTTTAGTTAGAAGCGTAAACATAGGCAAAACAAAGCAAGAATGATTACACTCTCATTTTTTTTTCTGAAACGTAAATAGGCAAAACAAAGCAAGAATGAATGGATTTTCTGAAAATTCATTCATTGATAGTGTTAGCACTCTCTTCTGAAAATTGCATGCTCACATTTATTTGAATTTGAATGGATTTTCTTCATTGATAGTGTTAGTTATGGGCAAAACAATAGAGACTGACTTTAGTGATTTGCAGCAACTAAATTTGCCAATGCTACCTCTTGTATCTCTACAGGTAAACATGTTGAGGGAAAGAAACAAGTCATATGGAGCTATAAAGTTTGTTGACATAAGCTCGAAAGTTTACTCTCCGGAGGAGAACCAGGGTCTTGATTACGAAACTGTGTGTATTACTTTGTACTACCGATTTACTTGCTACATACGTTCACCCCTTTTTATAGGGAAGGAATGACATTGGTATTGTTTGAAGATTTATTACCTCAATGTCCAAAATCCCCTTGATCTGTTTGATTCCTTAAAAGGCTACCGGTACAAAACATACTTACCAATAGTAGGAATACACATGTAGATCATCTCTAGCAATTTTTGGTATGCACCAAAGACTGTAATGAATTCCTCCATGTCCACTAACCCAAATAAAATGATGTGCTTTTTCCTTAAGTACTTGATTTTTAATCTTTCATGGCTGCCATTTTGTACTATTCACCATTTTTTGTTACTCCAGCTACTTAAGTTTGTTATTTCTTGATAGGTATGGCATTCATATCCTCTCCTACTGCATTTTTTAGGGATTTTCCTTTTAAAAATGCAGAAGTTAATGTTACTGTAGTTCCAAGCTAGCAAAGCATGATATTTTGATACCTATGCAGAATATAGTTACATTCTAGTTATGAATTGGGTATTTTTTATAATTTTGAAAGATAGTGACTATGGTTATTATGATTGCAGGCATTTAGAAGGCTTTATGAGGAAGTGGGACTTGGATGGGTTTACCCGTTTATGTTGTTACTAAGTTCGAACCTTTAAGTGCACACTTAAAAAGAGCAAATCAAAGGATCAGCTTGTTTTGTTCATTTCAGAGAGTTGTCATTCTATACTTTTGATATATTGGAACATTTGCTACATCAACCTGAAGAATTATGGAGTTCATTTTGTTCTTCTAATGATGTTAACCTAACTTGATCTTCTTAAAGATAGAGAACTAACATGCACTGCAAGCAGCATTAACACCAACATGAGAAAGTAACTCAGCAAATTCCTTACCATATAACAAATTATACTATCTTAAGATTAGAAACGGGGAAATTCTAGCCTTGCCTCCAAGCCTGCGCCCTGCGGCCAGCCTACTCTTCGCCGCCGATATGAGGTAAAATGCTTGAAGCATCAAATAGACAGTGAAACTATGATTGCTTCATTTACTACATTCTTATTGCAAACTTAAAATAGGAATAGTAAGCAAGTTGATAAATAGCAATGAAATATATTCTTCTTTTATCATATACTGAACATGAGAGTCACCTTATAGTAGGATGAAGTGTCATCTACAGGAGCATCAGGCCACATTTTCCCTTAAAGGTCGATGACTTTTCCATCTTCCAAGTTAGTTATTAGAACCTAAATTTAGCGAATGGAAAAACCATGAGCGTGTCAATGAACTTAAAAAAGATGAAGTGATTTGCAGCAGGAACTGAACGGCAAATGCCCAAACCTTTAGAGGACGCAAAAGAGCCATGGTTCAAGAAGCTGTTTTACTACGTTCTTCTCTGATATGATATTCAAGACGATCAACATGAATTAAGCTGTTGTCACTGCATGGAAAGATATAACAAGTGCAATCAGTAGCAGAATGATGGATGTCTACAGAGTTTTCGTGATTGTACATAGACCAAAGCTTTGTCTCAACTTTCATGCAAGCCATTTTTTTTAACAATAATTAATAAATTTCTACCTTCTTGTCATCCCAATCCACACATGAAAGAATTAATTGCAGTTGATGACACTCCCCGTCGCCGCAGTCCTGCCGAAATTACCCAATGTGTAATGTTTTCAAGAGAATCCACCATGCAATGAGGATAGTCATAGCTTGGATATATACACTTGTCACCAGCATGTGGATGAGGAGTAACCTGTATGGGTATCAAAGATTGAGTTTTATACCTATGAGAAATAGATAGCTAATTGAGTTTTCTTACTTTTATTATATATGCTATGAAGCTGTAATGTACTAAGACACAATCACACAAGTCCTAGGCTCCTACGCGAATGGTGTGATTCGAACCATGCAGTTGTCACATGCAAACTGTAATGTACTAAAAAAACTATAGTGATGATAATACAATAAGGAAAATATTGCTTATAAGTGGAAAACTGTGAAAACATATAGGCAACCAGCAAAAGCTAACTCCCTCAAATTTGAACCATGTACAGGAATGAGCTCATTCACAAACTTGTCACAAACGGATTGTATGCCAGACATTGACAAAACCTCTAAATGTTTAATCTTCCGTAGAGCAAGAAGAATCATCATGGGCTCCACATTTACACAATCATCAATATATAGTTCTGTCAGGATTGAATGCAACTTGTTTGCAAGATTCTCGATTCCAGTTGAAGTGAGAAGAGAGCGCTCGCACAAATTTAGCGAACTCAGAGAAGGTGCCACAGAGATAATTGTGTCTAAGCTGTTATCAGAAAGACGATAATTGTGTCTAAGCTGTTATCAGAAAGTCAAGTTGCAAAACCTTCAATAAGACAAAAAAAAAAGGTGAATTGAGTCCTTAATAGATGACTTACCCAAAAAAGTAAGGCAGAAAAGTATGTTAGCAAATTATGTATGATCAACCAAAACACTGTTGTGCGCAAGGATGCAGGAGCGGTGGGCCGAGGCAGGAGCGGCGGCGGCGACCCGAGACCAGAGCGGCGGCCCGAGGAGGTCGAGCTCCTCCCTCAGCCCCCGACACCTGTATCTAGCTCCCGACGCCAAATCCGGAGTGGAGGGGCTGGATCCGGCCGGGGACGGCCGGAGTTAGTCGTCTTGGCAGGAGCTGGCCTTGGGCTGCGCGACGGTGGCAAGTCGGCCGCCAGATCCAAAGTGAGCGGCCGGGTCTGAGGAGGGTTGGGCAGGATTCAGCGGACGAAGGTCGGGGTGGAGGCGCAGCAGCTCGGGCCAACAGTGCTGGGGGTAGAGGCGACCGGATCTGAGCGGTGGCGGGAGCGCGAAGTAGAGGAAGGGCGGCGGCGGCTTGGGCTCGAGCATGGGAGGCATGGCGGCGGGATCGACGTCATGGAGGGCCGGCGCCGCTCGGGGAAGAAGGAAAAACGGTAGAGGGGAGCCACCGTCGATCGGGGAAGAAGAAAACAGGTGTCTCGTGGCGAAACAACGCGGGCATGAGCGCAGAGTGAGCGGCGGTGTAGAAAAGAGCTGGGGAAGAAGCGAGCGTGGGTAGGGCGGCAGGAGTGGGGGGAAAGGGGGCGGCGAAGAAGGAGGGGGAGCAGGGAGCCGAGCCAGCGGGGACGGGGATGAACCAGCGGGACCAGGGAGAGAGAGGGGGAAGCGGCGGAGGAAATGCACGGCAAACTTCTGGAGCGGTCCGGAAGTCCTAGACAGAGGCAACCGAAGAAGCAGAGAAGCGCACGTGTCGGGCTGCGTGGCGAACGGCGATGCGAGAAATCCTCAGCCTCGATCGAATGGCTAGGACGAACTGAGAGGGAAATCCGACGCCTAAAAAAAATGCGATGACGTGGCTACCGGGCTGATCTCAAAGAGCGTCTGCCTTTATATATAAAGATGTGCCATGGAGCCCGTGTAAGTAATTGAGTCTGTCTTTAAAGGCTAATGAGGTTTAGGAACCTTTGGTGTGGCCGGGTGCTATGCTGACCGCAACCGAACAAGAGAAGCTACGCTGGGCTTCGTTGTTCCTTTGGTGTGGCCGGGTTCTACGCTTGGTTTACTTGGGCCATACCACTACGCCTGGTCCATCATTATTATGGTCCATTCGCTCGTAGCCATGGTTTTCCAACTTCTATTCCTCTTCAGTTCTCGACGACTGGACTGGGAGAATGATTCACGGCAAAGCAAACTCAAAACTGGCGCTGAAGAATTTTTCTGGGAAAGAAGGGTGCCATGTTTGACCAGACGTGACACCCGTGACGGCATTGAAGCAGCTTGTCTTTGTGCGAAATAAACCTACCAGAGGAGTTCGACAGAATACTTGCCTCAAGTTCGTCCTCTATTTCTGCATAACAGCTAAAGCATATAGGAGCGAACACTGCGTTCTCTGTAGAGTTATGCTAACCTTGATCTTCACTAAGACATGTTTTTTTATTGTAGATGACGTAAAAAAACATTGCAGTATGTAGTACAAAATGCTGAAATACTGTTAATACTTCACTAAGAATTGTAAATATATCTAGTTATCTACGATTGTAGTTGCATTTCATTAGAACTATTGTTAAGGACGGACCAGTGGCTAACTCATGGGACTGAGGGTATTAGTTTTGTTGGACCATGAGGTGTGGTCGTGGTTTTTACTGTTGAATAATTGACCCTTAGATTGCATTGGAATTTGCGGTTGTTGGAAAGTTCCGTTGTTCCGTTTGGATGGTTTTTTTAAGGTCTTTTCAGGTTCGCCGGAGGTCTTCAAGGTCCTCCTAAGAAGCACTCGTGTGGACGCATCAAGACCATCCAGGACCTCCCTAGGTGTTATCTGGACCATCCACGACCTCCCCAAGGAATATCAGCGCGCATCAACTCGACCAATCTGGTCCGTCCAGGACCTCTCCAGGAGAACTAACGCGCATCAATCGCGTCTGTCCAGGACCTCTCCAGGAGAACTAATGCGCATCAATCATGTCCATCCAGGACCTCTCCAGGAGAACTAACGCGCATCAATCGTGTTCGTCCAGGACCTCCTCAGGATCAATTTGATCCATCCAGGTCTTTCCCCAAGGAGTGCCAACGCGCATCAATCGCGACCATCCAGGACCTCCCCAAGATCAATCTGATCCATCCAGGTCCTTTCCCAGGAGAATCAACGTGGAGCAATCTCGACCATGCAGGACCTCCCCTGGATCAATCTCGTCCGTCCAGGACCTCTCCATGAGCATCAACGTGGAACAATCTGGACCACTCAGGACCTCCCATGGGCATCAATGTGGATCTATCTGGACCACTCAGGATCTCCCCAAGAGCACCAACGTGGCTCAATCTGGACCATCCAAGACCTCCCCCTGGAGCTATCTGGACCATCCAGGACCTCCCCCGGTGAGAGATCTTTCGAGCACTACAGCTTCGAGACTGTTCATCAAGGTACTGTAGCAAGGAGGTCTTCTGAAGTACTATAGCTCCGAGTATCAGAGCGAGGAGGTCTTCTGCACTGCTCCTCCAAGCATCAGAGCAAGAGAGTGGTCTTTGCAAAAAGACAGGTCTTCACAGGATCACCCGGAGGTCTTTGAGGAGGTCATCCAGGACCTCCCAAGACGTTTTCACAGGACCACCCAGGAGGTTTTTCAAGAGTTCTTTCAGGACCTCCCAGGACGTCTTTTAGGACCACTTAGGAGGCCTTCTAGGACCTCTCAGGAGGTCTTTCACGAGGTCTTGCAGGACCACCCGGAGGTCTTCACATGACCACCCGGATGTCTTCACAAGACCACCCTATTCATTCCAATTACTGTATGCTTCGAGTGCTACGGCGTAGGTGAGTGATCGTAGACTTAATGGGAGTGGTCGTAGACGCCGTGGACGTCTTGGAGGTGGTCGTAGACATACTGGAACTGATTGTAGACGTCTTGGACGTCTTGGAGGTGGTCGTAGACCTACTGAACTGGTCGCGGACCTGGTTGAAAGTGTGTTATGAATGTGTGAACTGATATTGGTCAAGTTGGAGAACTTATGCTGGGAATATGTTCTTTGGTCTTTGCATGTGCAGGTTGAGCATGAAGACAACCATGGTCGATGACAAGGAGGACCGGGACTAGGATGGGAAAATCTGAGGTCAAGGATGTTACGAGGTAGTTGGGCTTACGTTGGAGCACGTGGAGATCAAAGGTGGATGCTAATGTACGGAGAAGCAGTCCTAAAAGCTTACAACGTGTGAGGAGATACGGAAAGAGTTCCATATCTGGAAGGTTTGGAGAGATAGGAAAACCCGTGTTTGGAAGGGTTTCGGGTCTCTTGATTCTCGGAAGAGTTAGTTGTTGTGTCCGTGTCATTGAAGACACAGATTGGTCTCTGCCTATAAAAGAAGGCAGAGGGGAAGTGTTTTCCTGTGGCTGTTACGGGGGCTTTGTTACGTAGCTTTTGCGGTAGAGCTAAAGAGGTCTTTCGGTTGAAAGCTTTGAGGGGTGCTTGTAGAGCACTTTGTAGACACAGAACAATATTGAGAAATAAGAGATCAGATCTTTTCGACATTGTCTCAAGATTGTTTTGGTCAAGTTGTGCGTAAGAGGTCTTCTTGGAAGAGGTTCTCGAGAAGGTCCTGAAGAGGTCCTCGGAGAGGTCTTCTAAGAGGTCTTCGAGGAGGTCCTGAAGAGATCCTTGAAGAGGTTCTCGAGGAGGTCGTGAGAAGGTCAACGCACGGGAGAAAGGTTGAATTTGTGAAAAAGAAATCAGCACAATCATTCATCCCCCTCTGATTGCGCTATATGATCCTACAAGTTTCCACCCACCTAGGTTTGACATGGTGTGCCTTATTTAATCAAAGTATATACGCGTGTGCGTTCAGTAAAAAAGTGCATCTCCACGATGCGTGAGGCCCTTGAGCCTTTGCAAAATTTGTAGTGTCTGCAAAATTTATAGCGTGTGTAATTGACGCACACACACACATTTGTGGCATGGGTGGGTTGTGTTGTAACAAGTGTAGTTTTAGCAAATAATCATAATTAATTCTAGCATAATTATGAAATAGTAAAGCATTAATCCAACAACATTTAAATGACCAATTCAAATGTAAATCATTCAAGTCATTTAAATTGATTGAAATGCTAAACATATACCACATGTATATGAACGAAATCAGCAAAGAGCACAAATATTTGAAGTTAATGAGAGCTCTCAGATGGCGAGTTGCACAAGATACAAACTTGTTCATCTCAGCACTAAGGTCTATTCTCTTTACAAATTGACTTAAATAACTAGCAAACAGATTTTGAGCTCTAAACAAAGCTTTACTATACTGACAATATTAATCTCATGCCCAATTGAAAGCAATTATACTTTCTGTCAACAGATCACTTTCAAAGAATTCAATACTCCAATCTTTTAAGCCAGTAGATTAATAATGAATTCACAGATGAATACAACAATTAGCTAAGAACCTTTCGGTTGAAAGAAGAACCAGCAATATATCTAAGCAAGTGATCAGATTAAGTATCACAGAATGATAGAACCTCTAAAGACAGTATGTCAATAGCAAGCAAGTCTAATAGAGCTCAAAACTGAACGAGTTATCAAGACAATTTCAGAACTAGACCAATCTCATCATTGAGCAAATTATCCAAGCCCACATAGCAATTCTTTGCAATATCTCTCTCTGAACAGGTAACAAGCCAAATACTGAATTTGAAACCTGTACAACACTGAAGATTATGTGCAAGAGATAACCAGAGATACTCAGAAAATCAGTGGTAATTAAAACCACCGAGTAGCCAAGGCACGTCCAGAAGACGCTGACCCAGAAAAGCTATCGCCTCGCTAATTTGCGCAAAAGACGAAGTAATCGGAGATACAATGCCGACCTTTGAACTTCTTCCTCAGCAGGATCACCAAGAAGCACAAAGTTGAGGTGAAAGGAAAATGCCGCACAAGATAACCACAAGTGTTTCGGCCGAAACACAAGTAGCACCAATCGCCAAAGTGAACAGACCTTCTCTTTCAGCAGGATAACCAAGAAGCATACAGGAATTGCTCTCCACCGACACACTCACAAGAACTCTCACAGAACCCAAACAGTAGAAAGGGCACACGAGGCAGCCTGATGGATGTGCAAGGAGGAGGGTTCCGGCCTAACCACTGACAACACCGGGACTAGCACGACGGCACCGGAGCTCTTGATGATCCAGAAATCAACACACGGATCGAAGAGAAGAAGCCTCACCAAATTGGGGATTGCACACTGTTGTTCTTCAGATCCAGAAAAAAGGGAGCCGCTCCTTCAGCCTTTGATGGGGAGGAAGACCATGGGGATCCGGCTGGCTGCTGCAAACGGCCGCGCATAAAGTGTGTGGGCCGTTTGTGACTCCCCTGCCATCGCCACCCAAAGTCTCCCCTTCAACCGCCTAAGGGAAACACGACCGAGCTAAAAGCTCTGAGTCTCGTGCGCCAGGGATTGGGGCTGACTCCAGCCTTATCTCCTCTAATCAGACCACCAGGTGGGCCTGGTTATCTAACCCCTTTTCTATTTCTTATCTTTTCTCAAATGAGAAATTAACAAAAAGATCTCAAATAACAACAGGTTGTACATCCTCCATGTACTCACTCAAAAAAAAAAACTATCTTAAGAGTTCTAATCCTAGGATGATTTAAACTTACCTAGACCCTTCGTAATGAGAATGTATTCAGGCGACAACTATTGAAAATACAGTAGAATTCGACATCCTGAAATGATTTTTCCCTTCAAATTATGAAGGAATACGATCCGTAGGATCATGGCATAATAGATCCAACAGCTGCATCCACAAGTTCGCATTCTCGCTTACAGGGATACATTAGCACCAGAAGCACAACCCTCAATCTTTCAGTAATTTATTTCTGAAACACACCCAAGGTGATCTACCTCTGAACTTGATCCCAGCGGTTGTGGTGACCCTTTCGAGCTCCACCTAGCCGAGTTGTCTCTCTGGACGTTCTCCGGCACGCAACCGCCATTATTGGTTAATGATTGGTTTCCGTTTGTGCCATTTGAGCCCATCCAAACAGTTAGGTCAGAAACACAGACATTACACACAGGGACTGGGGATGAGTTGTGCGTTCACGTGCACGTACGAGTGCAGTGTGCAGCGTCTGGAGCCTCACTGTTCGTCCGGTACCGCGTCGGTTGTTTATTCTGCATAACGGTTTCTCCGAGGTCGGAGATTCTGGCGATTGGGGACAAACTCTCTGTACTGAATACTGATGATGTACAATTTGCTCTCTAGTACAGTAGATCTTCTGTTCAGTTTACTAGTGTACGTGATCCAAAAGGTGAACTTACAGTCTACTGGCACGTAGGAAAAAGTCAATTTGACTCCCTCAAGTACCGTGTCCGGATATTTAACCCCTACCTAAAAAACCAGTCTTTTGATATCCTCACGGTGCAAAACAGTACACTTAAACCCTATGGCTGTTTTGCTCGGTGATTTTGCTTACGTTGCAGTGGTTTAGCCACATGGTCGGCTGAGCTGGCTCGTTTTATTAGTTGGTCAAGGTCACGGTCAACTTAACAGACTAGCCAAATGACACTAATGCCCATGTCAAAAAATGGGTCCCACTGTCAGCCATCCATCCTATCTTTTCCTCTTCTTCCTCTCCATCTCTCCTCTCTCCCCTGTGCGCGCATGGAATGATGGATCTATCTTCTTCCTCTCCCGAAGGCAGACCCCCCCCTGTCGAACACTCCTCCCCTCTCGATGGCAAATCCCCTCCATGTGCGGCTTGCATGGCGCCACCTTCTCTCTCCATCTCTCTTTCGTTCTCATCCCCAACGATGCCTCCATCCAATGCGGCGATCTACTACACCACCGGCGACTTTGGTTGCACCACCGACCACAACCATTCCAGATTTGGCGCCGAGTGGTGGATGACCACCTTCTAACATCACGCTTTACTCTGCACCGACTTCGTCCCTGGCCGCCCAGCGTCCTTCTCCAGCACCGGTGTGTATTATAGATCTGAGCACCGCCGCCTAGAGGATCGCTCTGCAAGCCAGAGTACTTTGTCCAGTCGCGGAGTACAAGGGAGTGCAGCGCCGCCTCGAGTACTTCCTCGTCACATACCGCGTGCATCCCGTCGGCCGCCGCCACTGTCTCCTCGGCCGGACGTGAGCCATCGAGGAGAGAGGAAGTGAGAGGAGAGGGGAAGGAAGAGATGGAGGAAATTTTGTGCGAAATAGATGGGGAGAGGGGCACACGAATCTCGATGCATTTTGGATGGTGTAGATAGTCATGGGGAGTGAGTAATCGCCACATACTCGTCATGATGGCGAAACCAGGCTGACTAGGTGCCATGCAAGCAATAACACAGTTGGAACCGAAATATGCAAATCTGGACCCTCTGTGTATAATGCACTAGTCCAGGATCACACTAGTGCACATAGTGTCAACATAGATGAATATCATGTAACACCCCGGCCCAACACAGAGCCTAAAATGCCATTAACTACACTAACTATTAATTTTAACATCATTTTATAATATATTACAATAAGCATCTCAACGATAAAACATATCCACGGGTCACACGAAAATCATAGATAATTGATCTCTAGGAAGCATAACAAGATAATAATTCACGAACAATGCAAACCCGATCGAATAAAGTCTATTGAATGAATATTCAACTCCAACCTATCATCTAAGGTTATTCAACACCATCATGTCCTAAATATAACTCATCAGGTTATAATAAAATTTCTCATGTCCAATGAATCAAATAATTGGGTGTAGGTTGTGATTCCAAGTGCGCTAGCCCTTCCTGAGTGAAACGTTATCAACGATCACCTAAAAACAACAATAGAGTAAGAATGAGTCCAAGACTCAGCAAATACATAATAAAGCTATAAACAACAGTTTATCAACCATAATCAATGTTATCATCATCATCTATCTATTTAATGACATTCTCATACTCAAACAATCAAGCCATATTCCATATAGGTAAAGTTGTATAATTTAACAATTTACTCATATAAGCGAATGCACCATCATGCTTATGCTCATATGCATCTCATCAGCTGATACCGGTATAGCGGAGTATTCACTCATCGATGACACATTCTTTCCTTCACTCCCGTGAAGTCCCCGCTGAAGTAGGATTTTATCTAGAGCACTCCGGACTAGCCATGTATCTTTCTCACCGACCTCACCGGAATAGTTACATGACTTTCTCACCACCTAGCTCGTGCAACTCCTGTTATGATGAATGTAAATGATGCAACATCTTTAATTATTCATCAACATAATTCATCTCATTAACTCAATATCTCATTCTCATTATCTCAATATCATAATCTCATTCACTCAATGTCATCAATATCATGTATAAAAATAAGCTTAATGAAAGCATAATAAATAACATGATAAGTAATATCAATGATAATGGCAAACAACCCGTTGTTCACCACTCTACCATGTACTTGCCTCTTAGCCCTTCGAAACCGAAAGACGAAATTGTGGCACGTCACATGAGGCCACAATCCCTGAACAAGCAAGTAATAGCACACACACAAAAACATCGTCAAAATCATATCATCACAGCACCAACCCGTCACACTAATCGATCTTGCATGCTTACGCCAAACCGACCGAATTAACCCAAATCTATCAGACGCATTAGCTGCTGTCCTAGTAGTAAAACGTCTCTAACCTATTCATCCGAACTCCAAATTCAACCAACTAAGACTTTATGGAATCCTCCGAAAACAATTTACATTTTCCTTGTTGTAATAAAACTTTGATTCTACCATTTTCTATCCCATTTATTTACCCGGAGACAGATCTGTCATCTTTTGGATAGCAGACTTCCAAAATCCATATATTTTAATCTACTAATCTAAAAATTGTATTCTAAGACATTCTGGAAACGTTAAGAACTTACCTACAACATTCATGTTGATAAAATTCCTAGATTAACTAAACTACTATTTTTAATCTACTAATTACTACAGACTGTCAACACACGACAAACTCTACCGGACAGCAGAACTATAAAATTTACATCTCACAATTTGTGCATCAGATTGATATGAATAAAAATTCTACCGAAAGCTATCGAAATTATCTACAACTCTCTAGTAGATGAAATTATCAAATTATGCTTCTACACTATCCGTAAAAATAGTACAACAGTACAGTAGACTAAACTAATCTACTATTCGATTTTCCCCGAATATAAATCACTAATTCCCTCTCTAATCTTGATTTTAATCTCTAGATAAAATAAGTAACCAGAGGTAAAAACTTAATCGTTACCACAGAAACCGCGACGGAGGAACACGAATTCCCGTGGATTCCTTTCTTTTCTTCTCCCTCTTCTTTTCTGTCTTCTTCCTTTCTCTCTACTGCTGCAAGCTTGATGTACAAGTGCAACTCACGAAGCACCAAACTTCTAGTCACAGCACATCAGCGGATGGATGGATGCATGCATGCACGCAAGCACACGCACACGCGGCGCCACGCCGAGGAAACGGGCAGGCCAGCACGCGGGCAGAAGACACGCTACGCTAGGAGTTCACGCGGGCAACAGCTAGCGCAACCACGCGGCATGCAACGCGCGGGCAAGAAAGCCAACGGCCAGCCGAGCGCCGCGGCAAGAGCAGCAGATGGCGACGTGGGTAGCCGGCTTCCACGCGCTGGGCGATCGCGAGCTTAGTGAGGCGGCTGCGCTGGCGGCGGCACACGAGGAAAAACAAAATACTGGTAGGGTTCTAGTTTTGGATCCTCCTCTCCCTACGCCCCCTTTTACCCCGGCACGAACCATCTCCCCTCACACAACCAGTTCCAAGGAAACAATTCCCCTCTAAAAAACCAAAGCAACCCATTTTCACGTATCCCTTTTTGATTAAATAAGCATAGACCCTCGAGAGGGTTATTTTTTAGAATACCCTACTAAACCTTTTTGTTCTCTCTCTAGGACGTTTTGGGGTACTACATATCATTCCACACAAGGCGAATATAAGAATAAATGACTAATTTGATTAATAAATAACGGTTGTAACCTTATGGTCGAGTTTTACACTTATTAAACCACGTAGGGTTGAGCACTAAGTAAAGAGACGACAGCGTAATGAAAGCAACTCCAGTGGAAACCCATCATCCTTCTCGTGAAACTCCTCCTCAAAAGCAAATGAAGATTCCTCCACTTTAGCTAATTGATTGCAACAAGAATTGGTACTCCGAGTACTCAGCAAGTCGTACCACAAAATGCAATTATAGATGTGGCTTATTTAAAAGGAAATGGTTTTTATGGTTATTTTGCAAAAAGCAACCACTACTACAGAACAGACCTTTGGTCGAACTGCCAAATGGGCAATAGTCTCGGAGAAAATTGCGTCCGGGACCAAAAAGATCTTTAGTCCCGGTTGGTAACACCAACCGGGACTAAAAGTCCCCTGCCCAACGGCTCTGGTGGCAGAGCTTTTGCGGGAGGATTTTAGTCGGTTGGTGTTACCAACCGACTAAATGTCAACCTTAGTCCCTTGGTACTACAATCCGGGACTAAATCTTTAGTCCCGGATTGTAGTACCAACCTGGACTAAAGGTTGGCATTTAGTCCCGGTTGGTAACACCAACCGGGACTAAATGTCCCTTCTATTTAAACTCCTGTTTGCGTCACACAGAGCCGGAACGCCGCTGCCGCCATTTGGGACACGCCATGCCGCTATTGTTACCACCGCATGAGCTGCTCATTCACTCAACCGTATTCACCGGCGTGTTCATGTAAGCTCCTGATGCTAACCCTGCCGTCCATTATGAAAAATATGAAATGTGAAATTTGAATAATTTTTATATGTTATAAAATTGCCAATTAATTCATAAATGGAACTTTCATGATTTTTGTAGGCCACAATAAATTTCCAAAAATCATGAAATTTGTTTTTCCACTAAGTTACACTGTGAACAGTCCATATAAAAATTTTAAGACTATTTGGACAAAGTTGAATTTATACCTATTTTATGCTTATTTATTTAATTATTATTCCATGAATTTTGTAGGCTAAATTAATGATCCAAAAATTCTGAAAATTGTTTTGCCATCTAATTAGGCTATGAACTATCTGTACAAAAATTTTGGGATCAATCTGAAGACTTTTATTTTTCACCTTATTTAATAATTATTTAAATAAATGAAAAATGACTTTTACATGTGTTAGTTAGGTTAAGCTTTGAGGGTGTTTGATGAGATAAGTCTTATCTTATCAGATCCAACCTCTTGGGTAAAAATAATAAATATTAATTTTGTTTTAATAAATAAGTTTAATATTTAATTATTAAGTAATTAGTTAATCTCTTAATTAGCTTAATCACTTAGTTATTGTTTGCCTTTTGGATTGATTGTTGACCTAGGGTCATTCACCCTTAATGACTTTGGGCAATTTAGTTAATTATTAATTATCATTTAACTTGATGTCCCTTCTCCTTAAGCTTGTTTATTTTGCTCGTCACAGAGCGGAACGCCGTCGCCGCCGGGACACTCCATACGCCGGGCAAGGCGAAGCTCCTAGTGCAAACGTCAAATAGTGCTGATTCTTTGAAAATTCAAAATAAATTCATCTTAATTTCAAAAATTCTAAAATTTTTGGGTAGCCTCTCTATCATGTGTACTATCCGGGAAAAATTTGAAACTTGAAATTTAATTATGTGATATGTCATATAATGCGACGATGACACGCCATTGGATGTACAATGCCGATCGCCGCTCCAAAGAGTTCATTGATGGAGTGCATTATTTCTTAAGAGTGGCCGAGGCAAACAAGCGGATGGTTTCATGTGTCATCCATGTGCCCCTGTAAGAATTTGAAGGAATATTCTCGCTCAAGGAGTCTTCACTCACACTTGTTGAAGTCGGGTTTCATGCCAAACTATATTTGTTGGACCAAGCACGGAGAAACCAGGTTATAATGGAAGAAGGTGAAGAAGAACAATTGGACCCTAACGACATTATTGCTCAATACGGTGACTTCGATGATACCGCAATGGGCGAAGTCAAGAAGAGGCAAAGCGTAAGACACACTCGCCAAGATGATGCTCTTGGTGATGTCATTCGTGATGCACAAAGAGATTGCGAAAGTGAAAAGGAGAAGGCTAAGTTTGACCGCATGCTAGAGGATCACAAGAAATTACTATACCCGTCCGTAGAAGATGGGCAAAAAAGTTGGGTACAACATCGAGTTGCTACAATGGAAGGCATGAATGGTGTATCCGACAAGGCATTTGGGCAATTATCAAGATCCAAAAAGATGCTTCCGGCCTAACGAATTGCCCGCCACTACGCACGAAGCAAAACAGTCGTCGCCTTTGGGATTAGAAATCCGGAAGATACATGCATGTCCTAATGATCGCATCCTGATCGTGGCAAGGACTACGAGAATTTGGATGAATGCCCCGTATGCAAAGCGTCGCGTATAAGATCAAAGAGATGACCTGGCGATGTTGAGGGCGAAGAACGCCCCAGAAGAAAATCCTCGCCAAGGTTATGTGGTATGCTCCTATAATACCACGCTGAAACGTCTGCTCATAAACAAGGACCATGCAAAGTTGTCGCGATGGCACAAAGAAGACCGTAAGGTAGACAACATGTTGAGACACCCTGCTGATGGGTCCTAGTGGAGAGCAATAGACAGAGAATTCCGAGTTTGCAGATGACGCAAGAAACCTAAGGTTCGCTTTAAATGCGGATGGTATGAATCCTTTTGGGGACCAGAGCACTAGTCATAGCACTTGGCCTCACACTCTATGTATCTACAACCTTCCTCCATGGTTATGCATGAAGCGGAAGTTCATTATGATGCCGATGCTCATCCAAGGCCCGAGGCAACCCGCAACGACATCGATGTCTACACCGAGGCCATTAGTTGAGGAACTCCTGCTTATGGAGCAAACCAGTGTACGTGTGTGGGATGAGTACAAACAGAACACTTCGACCTGCGAGCATTGTTGTTCGTAATAATCAATGATTGGCCCGCTCTAAGTAATCTTTCAGACGCACAAACAAGGGATACAATGCATGCACACAATGTTTTGATGACATTGACGGATATATTTGAAAAATGTCGAAAGGTCGTGTACCTTGGCCATCGCGCTTTCTTCCTATGAATCACCAACTAAGAAAGAAAGGCAAGCATTTTAACGGTAAGGCGTAACACCGAACCAAGCCTCGCAACCGAACGGGAGGATGTACTTGATATGGTCAAGGATGTGCAAGTAGTCTTTGGAAAGGGACAAGGCAAATAACCTGTTCCGAAGATGCTAAGGACACGCACTCATGTGGAAGAAGAAGTCCATATTTTGGGAGCTACCCTATTGGCAAGTCCTAGAGGTCCGCAACGCGATCGACGTGATGCACCGACAAAGAATCTTTGTGTGAACTCGCTAGGATTCATGGATGTGTATGGAAAGTCTAAGGATTCACTCGAAGCACGACAGACTTGGCAACATGAAAGAACGAGACAACCTGCATCCAGAGAAGACAGACGATGGACGCCATTACTTAAGACCTGCTAGCTTCACTCTTAGCAAAGAAGAGAAGGAAAGCATGTTTGAATGCCTAAACAGCATCAAGGTCCCATCTGGATTCTCCTCCAATATAAAGCGATAATAAATGTGCGGAGAAGAAATTCCTACACTTAAAGTCCCATGATCGCCACGTGCTTATGACGCAATTGCTTCCTGTTGCTTTAAGAGGAATTCTACCTCCACATGTACGTCTGGCCACCGTGAAGCTATGTGCATTCCTCAATGCAATTTCTCAGAAGGCAATCAATCCAATGGAACTAGCTACTCTACAGAATGATGTGGTTCAATGTCTTGTCAGCTTTGAGTTGGTGTTCCTCCATCCTTCTTTAATATCATGACACACCTCCTAGTTCACTCGGGTCAAGGAGATTAATATTCTCGGTCTGTGTTCCTACACAACATGTTCCCTTTGAGAGGTTCATGGAGTCTCAAGAAATATGTTCACCAACGTGTTTCGGCGAGAAGGAAGCATCGCCAAGGGCTACGGACGAGGAGGTCATTGAGTTCTGTGTTGACTTCATTCCCGACCTTGACCCGATTGGTGTTCTGAATCGCGACACGAGGGGAGACTTAGTGGAAAGGGAACACTAGGGAAGAAAACATATATCGATGCGGGGACGATTATTTCAATAAAGCGCACTACACAGCTTCTTCAAAACTCCTCCGTGGTGGAGCCGTATGTCGAGGTACACAAGGAGTTCCTACGATCCCGCCTCGAGGAAGAATGAAGCTTGGATTAGGCGTCATCACATGGAAACTTTCAGCGGTTGTTTGCGAAAAGAATGTCGTGGTGATGACAATATTGATGAGCAATCTGATTTGTTGGCTAGGCAACCATCGTGGCACATCCTCACGCATAAAGGGTACGAGATAAATGGAAATACATTTTACAATCGTAGCCCAAGATAAAAGGAGCACGAACCAAAACAAAGGTGTCCGCAGAGATGCCATGCACCCAAATGGAAAGAGGCAAACATATTATGGCCGATAGAGGAGATTTGGGAACTAGACTACGACCTAATTTTAAAGTCCCTTTGTTCCAAAGGCCAATGGGTGAAGATGACCGAGGCGGGTAACAATGACAAGGAGTATGGAATGACAACAAAGGACCTCAACAATATTGGGTACAAAGACGAACCATTCGTCCTGTCACCGATGTGAATCGGTGTTCTATGTGAAAGACATGTCTACAAAACCCAAGAGAGGGAAAAACGACGACAAATCAACCAATGAGCTAAAACGCCACATAGTTCTTTCAGGGAAAAGAAACATCGTGGGAATTGAGGACAAGTCGACAAGTCAAGATTATGAAAGGGATGACCGAATCCCGCCTTCAAGTGACCAAAGACCCAAGCATCTGCTAAATGCCGAGGACACTCCATGGTTACGGCATGATCATAACCAAGGGTCATACGTCAAGAAGAAGTTCACCATCGTGCCCGCTTGATATATAGTGATGTTTAATAAATAGTGTGTATTAGAGATTTTATGTAATAATTGTAACTTCAGATGTTTCTATCATATTTTTCTTGTTTTTATCGTTTCAAATGAAATTCCTATTCGATAAAAGGACACATGTACCTCTGTGAAGCATGTCTTCTCCACCGTGTAAAATGACTTGAAATTTTTTAGCAAGTATTTATGCCTTCAAATGAAATTCCCACTTGTGGTTTGAGCCCTTCATTTTGTTTATAGTTGGCTCTTCACTTCCTAGCTTGTGGTCACTATAAAAGTCGCTTGAAATGTCAATAAGATAAAAGGAAATGCAACTATTATTTTTAAAAAATTTATGCCTAGTATTTAATTTACTATGCATTTAACAAGAATTAGCATATTTATACAAATAAACTTAATACAAAACCCAAACTGTGAAAAACTGGCGGGAATCGAATAGTGGGGACCTTTAGTCCCGGTCAGACACGCTTGGGACTAAAGGTCACACACCGAGACTAAAGGTTCTCTCGAAAATATGTCCCACAAAAACCTTTAGTCCCTGCCGTGGCACCACCCGGACTAAAGGTCCACTTTTAGTCCCGGTCCAGACATCACTTGGGACTAAAGGTCACACAACCCGACTAAAGGTTCTCTGGAAAATATGTCCTCACAAAACCTTTAGTCCCGGCGTGGCACCACCCGGACTAAAGGTCCACCTTTAGTCCCGGTCCAGATACCACCCGGGACTAAAGGTCTTTAGTCCCTTAGTATCTGCCGCCGACTAAAGGTCCCTCAAGATATAAGCAACAATGGCTTCTTCCTTCTTCCACCCCTTCCGTCTCCTCGCTGTCTCCTCACAGCTTAATTCGTCGGCTCCAGCCTCGTCGCGCCCGGCCTCCTCCTTCCTCCCGTGGCGCCCGCTCCCGCCACCACCTCCACCCGCTCCTCCTCCGCCGCTCAGCTCGCCTGGCTCCTCCCTCCGCCGCTCAGCTCGCCCGGCTCCTCCTCTCCTTCACCGGATCCGGCCGCCAGCTCAAGAAGAAGCGCGGCCACCACCTGAGCCGAGCTCTCCTCCACGCCGGTGAGCTCCTCATCTCTTTGTCGATTTGCGGGAGCGAAAAGGAGATCGAGAGAGAAAATATACGGTTCACAGAGGAGGCAAACGAGATTAGCTAGCCGCCATCGTTGTCGGTGCCTCGGTGGCAATGTGGTATAGACGACGACACAAAGACTAACCCCTGGCCAAGAGCCCTCTTTTTGTGACCGCCATCGAGCCGAGAAATCATTTTTGCAGGAGCTGGCGAATTGAATGTATATGTTGTTTTTCTTTTGTCGATGCATGTCACGAACCGCACGCCACTTGATGCGAAATCATAACCCGATCACTAGGGGTGGTAAGAATTGTGTCTCATGCTTCAATGACTATTGAATCTAGTATCTATTAATTTGATATCAAACTGCGTAGTGTTACATGAATTCCTTCTCTTACTACATTGATGTTAATTCACTACTATGTGTGATCTAGTGCTAAAATTGCATGCACTTGCTTCATGTGCTGCTATTTCAGCCTTCGGGGTAAATCCCAGATGGTGCAAGACGAACTTGCAAGGCTGGGAGAGTCTATGATCGGTTTCACTTCTAAGATTAAGCTCTAGTGGGCAGTTTGCCACCTTTTATGAACGGTATTCTCTTGACATTCTAGATTGTCTTGGAAGCCGATGGTTATCAACCATATCGATATCTCCAGAGAAAGGGTTGAGATCATTGATAAAAATAGTACTCAAAATGGCAATGGTTATGTATGGATCTGCATGCATGTTGCATGATTTGTGATATGGATTGCATGGATATGATTTATGAATGCTATAAATGTTTATCGATGATTGTGATTTGTGAACTTGTGATGATGATTTGTGATATGGACACTGCATGGATGTTCATGGCATCTATAATCATTTATTTTTGGGTTTAGTTCAAAGAACACTTGCTCTCATGAATTGCCATGCATGTGTTTGGTTGAATAAGGCATGTTTGGGTGGTCAATGATTGTTCTTTACATCGCTTTACAAAATTTCATGAAATTTTAAGATGTTCACCATGTTTATCGCTAACGAGCCTAACGAGCCTAACGAGTCGAGTTCGAGTTTTTAACGAGCCGAGCACGGTTTTTGCTCGTTATCTTAACGAGCCGAGCCGAGCCGAGCTCGTTTTCTTAACGAGTCGAGCCGAGCCGAGCCGAGTCACTCAAGTATCTACCCCTACCGATCACGAACCGTTCTAACGTCCTACACATATATTTGTAGAAATGGCCGACCCGAATGACAACATGGACGATGCCATGATGGATATTATCAACAATGACGCCTTACAAGGTGCCCAATTCGAAGGTGATGACAACAATCAAGAAGTAGATGACGGAGTCAAGATTTTGCCGATTATGAAGATGAGCAAGACAATGTCAAGCGAGGTCTATCTACAATCTCTTATGTATACATGAAATTCGAATAATTTCATTTGTCGATAAATATATTTATTTAAATCTTTGTGTTTCTACATTCGTAGCCCTCGGATCGACGACAACAACGGGAAGAGTAGAAATGTACGAGGCAGAAGAAGCCGTTGGAGGGTCGGTTCATTCTCTCGAATTCGAGGAGGATACAGCAAAGTACTTGGACCACATGCACGTAAATTTGTCACCATCGTGGGTACCTTGTAAGGGACAGATCCCGATCAATGCTCGTGAATGGAAGCAAAAGAAAGTTGCTCCTCATATTAGTTTTGTCTCTGATCGTGACAAGGCACTAGTTTGGCAAGATGTCCTTCAACATTTCGCTCCGTCTGAAAGATGAAGCTTTGAAGGAGAGAGTTAGGAACTGGCTATGAAGAAGATGGCCACACAATTCCAAAGTGTTGGAAGAAGAAATTGTACAACACATTTATCAAGAAGAACTCGACGCCAGATTTCAACACTAAGGCCTACGTCAAGTTGAGGCCGTTTTGGGATGAGTTTGTATGCAGTTCAAGACATCGGAAGAGGGTGAGGCACGGGTGAGAAGGAACCAACAGAATGCCCGACAAAAGCAATACCACCATCACTTGGGATCGGTGGCTACAGAGTGCCATTCCTAAGTGGGAAAGAATGGAACGGAGATTCTTGCCAAGGATCGAACCAGAATCAATCAAGCCTGCCCGAGCGCCAAGTATTGGTTTTTCGGTCATGGGAGAAGCTCGACCTAGAGACCGGAAAGATAGTGTATGGCGAAAACTCCAAAGAGCACAAAAAGATTTGCTTATGCTCGAGGCTTGGTGAGAGTGGCGGTGGCACCGAAACGAGATAAGGATGAGCCGACATACGCATGCGGAGAGTATCTTGAACACGGTGGGCGAACAAGAGGCTATGGGGAGGTGTCGTGGGAGCATGCCTTCCTAAAGACAAAGCCACCTATAGAAGCCGCCAGAGAAAGAAGTACGAGGAGGCAGAGCGGATGCGCAGGAGGAGGAAATGGTTCTTGAGTCACGGAAGTGGCTCGTGAAGCGATAGAGCGAGAAAAGCACTTGAAGCCAAAATGAATGAGGAAATCAAAAGGCAAGTCTGAGATAGCGAGAAGTTCCATCCAAAGGCAAACCGCATCGAGCCGGAGTCAACATCGGCCCCTAATCGGTTGAAAAGCGATTCGCTTCCACGGAGGTGCCAATGATTCAAGATGACGCAGGTGCGCTTCCCGTGGATGACATCACCGATCCTCTCACGACATGTGAGCTGCACATTCGAGAGGGAATGCCACACCATGGTGGCTATCGGTGTTGTATCTCGTGTCGACCTTACGAAGACACCAAGATGCCATGGGGCATTAATACCTCTGGATATGCTAGCGTCTCGGTGGATAGAGTTGTGAAAGGTAATAGCAATGTGCCTCTTGACATTGAAGGAGGTGATGGGAGAAGACTTTAGGAGAAGCGGAGAAGACATTCATATGTTGGCGCAAGCGCTATATCATTATTCCTAGGGCGCCACCTCCTCCTCCTCAACAACCTAACCCTAGGTGCGGATGAAAGTGAACGAAACATTTTTTCACTAATTATGTATTGGCTTAAATAACGGTTTACTCATACCACGTTGTTTTCACAGCAAGAACCTCCCCAACCTAAGTCCAATTATCCATTCACCACCGTCACGGTGTTGCGGGCGATGACAATGAAGTGGAAGACACGTGCATCCCCACCGCCCCATCGCCTCCACGGCGGCTCCAACGCCGACACCGCCGCCCTATCGCCTCCACGGCGGGCTCCAACGCCGCCATCGCCGCTCCATCGCCTCCACGGCGGGCTCCAACGCCGACACCGCCGCTCCATCGCTTCCACGGCGGGCTCCAACGCCGACACCGCCCCATCGCCTTCCACGGCGGGCTCCAACGCCGCACCGCCGCCCTCGCCAAAGAAGAGGCGCACCCACAAGCAAGGCGTCGGCCCCACCGCCGCCAAGAAGAAAGCCTTAGGAGAACACCACTATTTCTAAGACGATTTAAACTTTCCTATGAGAAGATCGCCGAGGAAATAGACGCTTGATAAAACAGATGTGGGCGGTTTCTTCGCGAAAGTCAAGGCTAAAAGTGAAGCGGCGAAACCACGAGAAGCCGTGCTTCTTCGACGTCCGAAGTTCTAAGGCAAAGGGTGGACGCCACCGTAAAAAGTTACGTCATGCTCGTAAGGATTCGCCACTATCGGACTATGACCGCACTCTCACCAAGTCAATTGAGGAGGCGAAGAAGAAAGAGAAGAGAGCACGGAAGGGTGTTGCACAACTCGGGGAACAATCACAACAATCGGTGCCCCGCTAGTTATTGGGAATGAATATGGTTCAAACACGAACGTGCTAGAACAGATATCCGAAATGTGCATTTGGATCAACTTGATGAATTTTTCATGAAACTGGTCTAAGCATTTCCCAAATGCTCGTGAGCACACATCAAAAGTGCTCCGGAAGTTGATCATTGGAAGAAGGAATATGTATATGGCAAGAGTCTATACAACCCCGAGAAGCTCATGGAACTTCAGATGCAAATGTACTTGTTAAACAAGTGGTACATGGCGGCGTGTCGCATGAAAAGCGGATGACTATATTTGCGCCAAAATTAGAAACCATAATTACTTAGTGGCGATGACATTATAATGGTTCGGTTTAATGAGTTACACCACTATGCCACATGAACGCTCTAGACAAATCTCTCATCACCGCTTTTGTCTCATGACGTGATTCTTTCTTTTAATAATCTCACTCTAGCATATGTATATGTATAAGTAATTATCCTCACACTAGCTAGCATGTCTATACATATGCAGAGACATGATGAGAGACCTCACACGAGAAACGACAAGAACATTGGTTTCAGTTGATCCATATATCGTATTCAAGGACCCAAACACTCCCTACGATCAATGGAGACCTCAAACGGAGAGGAATTTCCGGAGGTTCTTGATCAACCAAAAGAACAAAAGATTTATACTCTTCCCTACAACTTTGGGTGAGTGTTGTTATCGTGTGCACATTTTACTTTACTTACTCAATCCAACATAAAGATATATATGTTGACTCTATAAACAAATGCGACTTTCATTTGGATCTTGATTGTCTTCGATCTCTCGACGGTCATTTGCTAATCTATGACTCGTTGAGAAAACCGCAGAAGATTACCAAGATATGATAGACATTATCCAGGGTAACTTCGATCTTTAAATATTTATTCCTGCTCTTTAACTCGCAATAGTTAATTAACGATCCAATTATTAGGCGGGGTTTGGGCTTGGTTCGTTCAATACACCGTCCGGATCCGAAAGCGCCACTTCTGATCCACACCGATCGGATGTAAGTTGTACTAGCTCCCAAGATCTTTACCTTATCATGCTTCACTCACGCGGGATGACGAGAGTAATCTTTTATATCATACAATGGGTTCTACTGGCCCACCAGCAACAATTTGTGTGGATACTACGTTTGCGAGTTCCTCACGGTGTATGCAAAAGAACCCATCTACAGATGCGTAAAGTGCGTAACAAGTATATATAATAAATCCATTTTATTTATTTGTTGCTATTAAATAAATCTTATGTATATTAATACTTCTTTCGCTTAATGCAAATTGAAGGAGATATGGTTGAAGGAACAGTGTTGGATATGGACCGCCTCAAAGGAATTCAAGAGACAATCGCAGATTTCTTAATGAGCATGTCCTCAAGCCCGCACCGAAGTTCTACTTTAACCCGATGAACAATTGAAGCCAAACCAGATTTAACATTTGTATGACATTTAAGTGGAGGACAACATTTGTGTTGTAAATACCAAGGATGCATGAATAATGTTGTAAATTTTATGTGCATATATATATATATATATTATACATATATATAGCTCCATAATATATATAGTTTCATACTTTATTTGTGTGTAATAATGTTCCAAACTAAATTATATGTGGGCGTATATATATTAGCAAATAAGAATACGCATTTGAAAACCTAATGTAATTGTAAAACCAAAATCAATAATGAATTGAAATGGAAACAAAAAAGAAAAAAAAACACCTTTAGTCCCTTGGTAATACCAACCGATTAAAACGCCAAATGTGACCAGTGGACCTTTTAGTCCTGTTGGTATTACTAACCGACTAGTTGTCGGTTTTAGTCCCGCCTGGGACCCGGGACTAAAGGTGAGACATTTAGTCTCGATTTCCTAGTCCCGGCTCTATAACCGGGACTAGAGGCCCTTTAGGCCCGGGACCAAAGGTCTGTTCTGTAGTAGTGAACACTTACATTTGAATAAAGATAACAGATTGAAAGCGTAATTTAAAACAAATAAACAATAATAATTTAACAAGTATTTTCACAAAGCTCACGAGGCCTAATCATTTTTTTTCACACAGCCAAATGAGTGAATTCACACAGCTATCCCTTCCCACTTGTTTTTTGAAAATCTACTCGTTGTATGAAATCCCCGAGCATGTACATGACCATGGACGTGGCTATTCGAATAGATTGATTAATACTATGCAAAGGTTGTACACTTTACCCACAAGATATAACTAGTGTAACAAGCACCAATCAAAACAAAACCTTTCCCAAACTTTATCTTGACAATTGACCCTCCCGATGTGTGTACCGTTAGCACCAGACATTACACAGTGCATTGGGTCGATGCACACCGTTGGACCTGGAGACGGCGAACTGGTCATAAATGTGACCCAAACGAAGTAGTACACACCTCCACTCTAGCATACATGCCTGATAGTCAGTGCCAAGACTCTGTAACATACTAAGTTAGGCATGTGGTTGTACAATTATGGCTCAATTCGATGATGCACAAAGTTAAGTCCTTAATTGACCAAGGCGGTACTGCCCAATTTCTAACCAAATCACTACAATTCACATTTCCCAATCACGGAGCTCCACCATATCAAAATTCTTTCCACCTGCCTTGGTCCAAATCTTTTCCCACCCTATTGGTTAAGTGCAACACATGCCATCAACGAGTGATAACATACAACACATAGTCTTTCCACAAAGATATTCCATAATCACTTAGTCAAGTTTAGATTTGCAACTCAAAATGATATCAATGACCCGCCACGTAACATCACGATTTTCTGGCCTTTTTGAAAATTTTCAAAAAAAAGAACCATTTGGTTTTGATGAGAGGTCTAAAGCTTAACATGAGATTTTGGAATTAAAAGTGTTTTAAATGACTAAATCGAACTTCAACTGATTCAAAAGTTTGGTTTGTTTTGAGTTCGTTGGAGTTCTTTGGTGTTGTTTTCCCTTTCTCTATTCGCTCTGTGTTTCCCTCGGCCCAGCTTTATCTTCCTTAGACCTCCCTTTCGTTTGGACCTCTCCCTCGGTCCAGACCTCCCTCTCAGTCCAAGACCTCCGTGTGGTCCTAGCGACCTCCCGAGTGGTCCTGGGAGACCACCCCTTGGGTCAAGACCACCCCTTTGGTTTGACCACTCTTCCAAGCTTTGACTAGGCCCCACCTGTCAGCCCTGCTCACCTTCTCCTTCCTCCCATCGTGTCACTGCTGACACAATTGTCTTCACGCATTAAATGCTGTTGTGACGCATTAAATGTTGTCGCTTCAGCAGTACACTGTTCCCTCTCTTGTCTCCTCCCCTACATGCCCCCATCTCCTCCGTCACCTACCTTTGACCTCGTGCACCTCTGAGTCATTCAGTGACTCTCTCTCTCTCCGTCTCCCCTGGCTGTATAAGCCTGAGCAGTCCCCTCTCGTCACCTTTTTCGTATTCAATTCCCTTGCTCTCGCCTAGTTCCTCCGTGCTTCAAGTTTCGTCGTTCGCTGGAGCTCCGCTGTCGCCTCCCCATCGCCAAGGAGCCCGCTGAAGCCTATGCCGTCGCCTCCTCGCTGTCGACGGAGTTCGCCGGAGAGCCCGTGCTGTCTTCGTCGTCGCCGTCCTCCGTCTCTCCCTCCTCCTTCATTCTCTCTCTCGGCCTCGGAGAGTTTCTCCGTTCCCTGTTCTCTTTCCTTGTTCTTACGACTATGTTGCATAGCCGTATTCCTTTTTACGACTACGCTGCATAGTCGAATCCTTTTGTATCATTCGTATGACCACCTTGAGTAGTTGTATCCTTCCTTGGACCTCCTTCCGCCCAGTCGAACCTCTTCGACTAGGCCATTCGACCTCAGGACCTCCTGTACCCCTTTTGTCGTATCCTTAGGACCTCCTCCTCGGGACCTCCTATACCCTCTTTTGTCGTATCCTCAGGACCTCCTGTACCCCTTTTGTCGTATCCTTAGGACCTCCTCCTCGGGACCTCCTGTACCCCCTTTTGTCGTATCCTCAGGACCTCCTCCTCAGGACCTCTTGTACCCCCTTTTGTCGTATCCTTAGGACCTCCTGTACCCCCTTTTGTCGTATCCTCAGGACCTCCTGTACCCCTTTTGTCGTATCCTCGGGATCTCCTCCTCAAGATCTTCTGTACCCCCTTTTGTCGTATCCTCAGGACCTCCTCCTCAGGACCTCCTGTACCCCCTTTTGTTGTATCCTCAGGACCTCCTCCTCAGAACCTCCTATACCCCCTTTTGTCGTATCCTCAGGATCTCCTGTACCCCCTTTTGTTCTATCCTCAGGACCTCCCTCGACCTCCCTCTCAGTTGGACCTCCTCCCGACCCATTGGAACTCCTCCCAGGGGCCCGTTTTTATTTCAGTTTCTTGCTATTGGTTCTAGTTTGGTTTGTTTTGGAGTTCATTTAGATTTTTATTTGGTCTTTATTTGATTTTGCTTCGTTCTCACGTATAGATTTCGACGACTCCGGAGAGCCAGAGTACTCCGAAGAAGACCCTCAAGCTTTCGAGCAAGGCAAGTTACACCTTTGATCATATTGATCCCAGTATCTCAAATTATTTAATTTCTGTTTCAAATTACTATTGCATGCTTATTTAAATTTAAGTAATTTAAATCCCTGTTTTAACTTTATAGGTATTCCTCATTCCTTTGTACATCCAAACTTGATTATGGATTCGACAACCCCTTGTCACTGTAGTAAAGAGCTAGTTGGTACATTAGTATGAACTAGCATGTTGTAAAACTCTATGCTTAGTCAAGCTTAGACCCAAAAATCTTGTTTTTGGAGATTTACTGCCAAAAGATCAGTGTTGTCAAAATATTTTAACCATGGCATTGGGTTGTTGTAGAAGTTTGCAAATATTTTTGAAAAGCAAAGAAAAGGAAAATTGGTTTGGACTTGGGCGAATTAGTTGTTTGGATGAGTGCATGTTCATGCACGGGATCGATTCATCTCTATGGTCGAGGCCCAGGGTTCTGTTGAAAGTCGTCCAAGTCAGTTAAGGACCGGTCTTCGAGTGTATTTTGCTATGCCTTACCATGCAACCACATGTTCTGTGTGGGCAGAACCTGGCTAACTAATTTGCAATGTTCCACCGTGGTCATTCCAACCGGTTGTGTGGGTGTCTTTATGACCTGCTTTTATTCATTCCCACCTGGTGCAAGAGGGGACTAGGAACTCGGCGGGTTTCTATTCGTTCGGGGTGAAACCTTAGCGAGGGGGGACTGCGGTGGAATGGCGCATTGTAAAGGCCTTGTCACATGCTCTAGACCACTTACCTATGGTAGTGAGTGGTGGTATCGACAGATGCCAAACAAACTGGAGAAGTCGTGTCATGTGGGTAAAGCTGTACACCTCTGCAGAGTGCAAAACTATTCGAATAGCCATATCCACGGTCATGGGCATGCTAGCAAAACTGCTCCAAGTTAGATCTTCGGTTTTGTTTTCAAAAGACCTCGTAAAATGGTTTTGGATGTCTATTCAAATGGATTTTGGGCAGGGAGCCATGTGATAGGAGGGTATCCTTCACCACTTGCCGATGAATGTTATCCAACTATAAAACTAAGATTTAGAAAATGAATTTTAGTTATTGTATAACTGCTTTGGAACTTAGTACAAGTATTTGGAAAGAAACTTGGCTTTATACAAATCAACTCTATAAGCCTTCCTTTGAGATATCCTTGTATGCTTGCATTCAATCTGTTACTTGACGGGTGTGACTTGCGAGCACGGTTGTTGCGCTCACTCTTGGTTGATTCAATTGAGTAGGAGAGGACGTCTACGAGGACCCTGAAGACCAAGACGTCTAGGCTGTGACCTCTAGACGATTGCCTGTGGCGAATCGTGTGGTCTACCTTGCTGTCTTTTGCTTCCACTGTAATTTTACTTGTTGGCTGTATGGCCCCTTTTTTAATCAACTCTGTTGTTAATTAATAAAGTTGCGTTGATGGATGTTACCACATTTGTTCACTGTGTGAGCTAGTCGCTGATCCTTGGGACTAGCTCAGTTTGCACAGAGGGTTCGGGACCTCCCTGGGTCCGGCCTCCAGGACCACACCGGTGGTCCTGGGAGACCATCGGGGAGATCCTTGGTCCGGTCCGCGACCTCCCTAGTCCGGTCCGTCGTACTAGGGTGACCTCTCGGGGAGGTCCGGGCCTGACACGCCACATGACTAAGCAAACTAATTGTGTCTAACCAACCCACATTGGTGCTATGATAATACCAACTAGTAATTAACCAAGCTAGGGTGACAAAAGATCATGGTAATACAATGAACAAGGATGATATAATCAAATAGGTGTATAGCTAATCCCAAAGCATTTAAATAATTAAGTAATTGAAATAATATGCAATAGTTTGAATGAAAGTAATTTTGGAAAACTGGATTCAACATGGTCAAAGGCACAACTTGCCCTGAAACAAGTCTTGACACTGGTCTTGAGCTTGATCAACTCCTCTTTCCTCGAAAGGTCCCGAATTATCAAAGTTTACTCGCAAACAAAAGCGAAAACAAAAACAAATACCAAAACAGAGCAACAAATGAACTCCAAAAATTAAATAGAAATTATAGAAGGGTAGAGCTTGAATTTAGATAAATTTAGAGACTTGAATGGGCTCAATCAGAGTTCGTGTTAGGAAGAATGGGCTCTCGGAAGATTCAAATCTAAGAAAAAGAGAAAGAAACCACTATTTTGGATTTTTTAAATTTTCTTTCTAAAGTAATTCCAAAATATTGTGTCAGCTTGGCATCATCAATGAATTTCAGAATTAAAATAAAATCCTGAAAAATAGAAAATAGAGACTGACAGGTGGGACCTACGGTCTATAGTCTGGGTCCACAGATTTTGGTTCACGGGTCTATGGGATAAGACTCTGACATGTAGGGTCCACATGTCAGTGGCTTGGTCCACCGCGTACTAAGTCCATGCTGACTTGACTTAGGGTTTGCACGAGTGGAGATGATGTGGCGCACACGTGGCCAACATGAACAGTGGCAAGGCGACATATGGAAGGGAGTGGTAACATGGCGGCAATGCGGAACGAGGATCACACGAAGTGAGGTGGTGTTAGCGTGCCACTGACACAGCAGCCAGGTGGCAGACACACGGGCGGTGAGGCTGATGTGGACGGCGACATGGACGACGGTGGCGGATGGCGTTTGGGACCACGGCGGTGGATGTGAGAACCCGGGGTATTAAACTTGTAATACTTAACCATCCAATTGGTCCTAGCATTACAAATGAAATATCCCGATTCTTGGCGTATATGTACTTCCCAGAATTGCAGTAAACATACCCCATACAAAAATTAAGCATCCATTTCATACACAAGACGTTACAGGCATACAACACAAAGGACAAACAAGATCATAATACAGAAGTAGGGCCGGCTGGCCAAATAACAAGATAATAACCAAAGTAGCAGCGGAAAAATAAGTCATAAGATGGCGATAAACAAAATCCAAACGGTTTGCCATTACCCACAAGGCAACCGACCGGGCCACCAAGCTAGTCGTCCAGAACGAAGTCGGTCTCACAATAGTTAATCCCTTGGGGATCAACCTCCTCTGCAACAATTAGTTAAGCAAAGCAAATGAGTACAAAAATGTACTCGCAAGACTTACGTGTAGTGTAGCAGGCCTATATAAATAGCTACATGCAAGCTTATTTAAGTGGAGCAGGCTCTAGACTCATTTTCAGCATAAAGCAAGTTTTCATTTGCAATAATGTAATAGATTGAAAGCAGTTTTACAATCTGATTTTATTTGACAAAAACAGCGATATACAAGTAACAATATTAACAAAGACATCCTGGAAGTGGCTAACCCAATAGCCACCACAACAATAGCATGAATTCCCCATTCATACCACCCACATCAAGTTTTAATTAAATGTTATAGTCTAACTCTTACAAAACCTAACCAAGCGTGTCCATAACCTAGGACGAGGCTATTCGAATAGATTGAACCCTGCAGGGGTGTACAACTTTACCCACATGTCAGACCACTCCTTATGCCATGCGATAAGGCACATTTCCGAAGGTATGCCGGCAGAGCTGAGTCCTACGAGACGTTTCCAATATTGTGCATTAACTACGAGTCGCCCATATGGGAGAAAGCCCCATACGTTGATGCGGAGTCATCAAAGATGCTCACCTCCTTATAAAGGACGATGCTCCTTGCAGTGGATAACCTCCACTACTACTCACCCAAACACACACAAGTTTCTTTTTCAACACAACGCACACATCCACCATGCGACCCGGAGCTAACACACGCCAAAGTACTAAGTCAAGAGAGGTCCCATATCCCTCTTGTGTGGTTGCACGCAAAAATGCCTGGATAATGTGACACAAGATGTTCAGTCCTTGTTGACTTAGGCATACTACCACACACCCGATAATCACACCATCAACCATATGCCCAAGTCTAAAACATTTCATTTTCAGTTTCATTTTGTTTTTGACTTTACAAAGTAACAAACCACAAGGTGCTGAGCATAATGATAATAATAATTTTGTGTGATCAAAGTTATCGACTAAGTCGATAACCGCCCAATTCTACCGGTAGCTAACATTTCTAAGCATGACACCGAAAAGACAATAAAAGAGCATAATTAAATCACCAGGCTCTAATTCACCAGCGATATTAATAACTTATGTTTTGTGGTAGGGGATAACAATTTAAGGGCAACCATGCAATAGGAATAGCTACCTCTAATCGAAAAATTACTTTGACACAAAAGCATGCATACATACAATTTGCAAACAAAGTATTAGACTTGAAAGAAATAGGACTTTTATGGTCAAACTGCTTGCCTTTGCTGGAGATAACTTTCTTGCTGCAGAGGATCACTCTCGTACTCAATATAATCGTCGGAACCTATCGAAAGAATCGAGAAACACAAATAAGAACGAATAACACTGAGAATACTCAAAAATTCAAAGTCATCCAAAAATTATGAAAAATTCACAGAAGGTAGAGCATGATTTAGATGAATTGAGCAACAAGAATCAATTTATTTGGATGTTCTATGCAAAAGTTATAACAGCTTGAAGATCAGTTTTCTGGAAAATTCAAATTAATTGCTACCGGTTATTGTTCATCCTAATTAATTATTTTGATGAAAATTTCCAGAATGGTGGTGCACTTGAAATTTTTATGGTATGAAGAGCACCACATGAGATGAACAATGGAATTTGATTCACCTCATTTGGAGCTAAGATGAATCTTCTATGATTTTTCAAAGTTATGCAAGTAATACACAAGTTATATGTAAAATAAGATTTTCAGCAATAGTATCATGCTCACAACCTATTCTACAATAAACTACACTAACAGAGGATTCCAACAAAATTGAGTTTACTTAATTTGGAGTTATAGAGAAATACTTATGCATTTTTGAAGTTAAAACAATTTTTAGTGCGACAATAATTCATTTTGGAATTTTATAAACCATGTTCTCCTACTCTTACTAGGGCTAACTTAGCACTCGCAAACACTCTTACTAGGCATTCTATGTATACATCTATGATGATCAAACAGTCAAAATCAATTCTCTTATATGTTCTCATGATTATTTTAGTTAATCACTAACTAAATTGATACTGGTTTAATGAGAGTTTCTTAACATGTCTTGCATGGAAGGTCCAGCTCATGTTAATGATTATTTTTGATAGTATTTCCTATTTATCAAGGAAATTCCATGTTTTAAGTGTGTCCTTTTCATAGCCATTACATGACTAAGCTTTATGCTAATGTGCAACTATTATTGGGTTAACTTCCAACTAATGATTTGTAATCTCTAATTGCCTAACTTAACTAATTAAAACAAGAAAACAAGGTCTAACTACTATGTTTGGTTACGCTATCAGCTCATTGCCAAAATCTGAAATTCTTCAATTTACTGTTTATACACCTATAATAGAACGCTTTCTGAATTTAAGTGCTGACAAATACATTTTCACATTTGATAGCAAAAGACAGTGGGTTTGCAATTGAGTTTTACTGACAAAGCTACTCCAAAATTATCATCTCATCTGTGCAACTATTAAGTAAAAGGACATCTCCCTAGTATTTGGACTGAACACCTAATGAGTAGACTCACTGCCAAAACCATTCATCCTAAGCTCATCTTGCCTATAAATCCTATTTGAGGAAAAAAAAATGTTGTTACTTAACCTCCCTATTGAATTCAATCTACTATAAGAAAATAAAAACTCTACTGACTAAAAGACTCGAGAACAAAACTTGAGTACTGTAAGAACAATGACATAATTCTATTGACAAAACTAGTACCTACAAGTCATTACTCACAATCTGCAGCAGCACAAAAATTGATTGAACAACAGTGCTATACTAAACTCCCTTCAACTCAACTCTCTAGAAGCTAACTCAATTGACTGACTTAAGTGCTACTGGACAACTTTCTTCAAAATTCAACTATTGCATTTGTGGATTCACCTAAGTGACTTAACTGACATTTGAAAAGCAAAAAGACAGTGAGTTTCGCAAAAGAGTTCCACTGACAAAACAAAATTTTCCACTAACCCCCTCTCAGCTCAAAAGACTATTCTGACTTGTCAAAAACCTTCCCACAGATTCACTTATACAATGCTAAACACAACAATGAGTGATTTAATTAGTTCAACACCAACTTAGCTAGATGAAATGACAAAAGTTCTAGCTACAGGTATTGGAACACCACTAACCTATTGTCAGTTTTGACATCTACAGATTCCTTTATAGTTTAACCAACAGACGAAACAACTTATCTCTGATCTAGCACCTACAACAGCACAACTTCCTAATTGAAATTAAGCTGCTGCCAACACTAAGTCCTACAGAAATCACTTATCCAGTTACTAATTTGATTTGAGTAATCTAGCAATTGGTCAAAAGGCCTAAAAACATCTGTAATGACTTGTTCTTACTAGAGGCCCTACTTCTCAGGGAGACAAAGAAAGAAGAAAGAAAAAGGAGCACAGAGGGGAGCTTGGGCCGAATGGGGCGTGGCTCTGCTAGGGTAGGCCGGCGAGCGGGCACTCGGGGCGTAGTGGCCAGCGCAGGCGAGGGCGGTGGGGCGGTCGGCGCCGGCATCCGAAGCAGTGGCGGAGGAGGCGCGGGCGGCTCGGAGCAGTGGAGACGACGGTGGCGCACGGGCCAGGGCGCAGGGGGATGGGGCCGGCGCGGGCTGGGGCCGAGGGACATGAGGCCGGCGCGGACCAAGTGGCCAGAAGGCAGCGGTGGCGGCGAAGCAGCCAGGCCGGGTCAGCGAAGGGAGGAGCCGAGGTTGGTTGAGCGGAGGGAGGAGCCGGGGCGGGCTGCGGCCGTGCGGTTTGTGCGGCTTCATCTTGGCTCTCAGTTTTTCTTTACTTCTGGTGGAAGAAGAAGGGGAGAGGGATGGCCGGTAGGGGCAGGGAAACTGTGGTGCTTCTCTTTTCATGCAGGAGAGGGCGGAGAGCTCAAATGTGGCCAGCATGGGTGCGAATGATGGCGAGGCATGGGCATGGGCTTGACGGTGAGGTTGCTCTGGACGCGACAAGGTGGATGGCACAGAGTCTTGGATGGCTGGAGTGACGCTGATAGATGGTCGAACGACAGGATTCCCTCGCATGGCCGCAACGTGGAGCACATGTCAGAGCGTGACGCCCGGGAAAGAGAGAGGTGGTGATGCCGCTTTGGTTTAGCCGAAGAAAAGGAGAAGGGAGAAGAAAGGTGACTGCGCGTGTTGTTTGACCGAAGAGGTTTGGCTGCAATGACTTACTCGATTGATTCAGCCGAAGGAACAGTAGGAGAGGTGAGTTAGAATTCAGGTTTTCTAATTTTTGAAAAATGGCTGAGGACACTTAGGTAATTTTTAGACAGAGCAAAATAGCTCTGAAAATCATGGAATTTTTAGGGAAGGCTGCAAATATAGATAAGATTATTCTATAATTTTGCTAGGGTTTTACTTGAAGTAAAATTTTCCTTTAAAATTATTTGAAATGCATGTTCTTGATGTTTGACTTTCAAATCTTTACTTTGACAAATTGATTCTAAGAATTCCGAAATTTTGTAGATGAGTTGATAAGATGTTCTAGAACCAAGGAAAAATATTTGCAGGCACTGTTCACTTGAGTTGTTTGTATTTTAAATTCAAATTCAATTTTGAACATGCAAATTGACAAGAAACCAAATAATCTCCAATATTCAGAAAATCCAAACAAGCATATCAGAGTATATCAAATATAAATAACATATTACCAACTTTGAGTCCCACTATATTTCCAAAATAGAAATAAATTGGTATTTCTGAGCTATAGAAAATATATTTTCAAGTTTGAAATGGAGAAGAAGTATTGGCTTACTAGGTTTCAATCTAGTCTTCAAAATCAAGGGATTTTCTACATAGGGTTTTATACCATACTCTGAACTAGGTTTTCAAATTCTTGACAAACTTTTATTTTTGTTTTAGAATTTTCATTTCTTGGTTTTGAAAAACCAGACTGTAACCTATTTGTTTTGCAACAAAAAGTTTTAAAAAGCTCCAAAATTTCACAAATGCACAGTAGATGCTTAGCTAATCCAACTTAGGGATTTTGGGCTGTTACAGCGGACACAGAGGAGTGCACTAGGTAGCTGAAGCGACGGCGAACTCGTCGGTGTATGTGCGGCGACCGGAGGTGGAGGGTGGCGAGATTTAAGCGGTGGCACAACTCGGGTCTACGGCGTGATGGCGCTACAACAATGCTAGGGCTAGGGATCTACACCGACGGTGACAGTGGTGTAGATCTAGTCCTTGCAATCCCGGCGGTGGTGATGATAAGAGCTAGGGCTCACCGACAGCGGCGAAAATCAACGACGAAGACTCACGGACGGCGACGGCGAAAACTCAAGCTACCAGCGGCTAGGGCTAGGGATTTGAGTGGCGGCACCACTGGTGAGTCTGCGAGGCCGAGGCGACGCCCCTTTATAGTCAAGAGTGGCGGGAGTGTCCATGGCGCACACGCCAAGAAATTGGAGCGGCGGTGGAGTCTAACTCATGCCCAAGACGGAGATGATGAACAGTAATGGGGTGGGACCCACATGTCAGTGACGGAGGCTTGGGAGTGTTTGCGCCATGCACAGCGTGACTAAGGCTGGCAGGCGGGACCAGTACGTGTGGGCGAGCGCGAGAGAGAGAGGATGGGTTGTGACGTGGAGTTGGCCCGACAGGCTGGGCTGCAGAGAGATAAGGGATTGGGCCGCAGAAAAGAATTCAGCCCACTAAATTTCTTGAGATTTTAAATAGGTTTTCTAATTTAGAAAATATAGAAAATCCAAATGGCAAATGATCTCAGAAAAAATCCAGAAAAATCTGAAAAATACTTCCAACCACAAAGAACTCAAATAAAATAATTTTAGAATTAATTGATGTTCATATTATTCACATTAAATTGTTTTGAATTTGAAAAGTCCCATTTAAGCTTTATTAAATTCAAATAAATTTTTGTGAATTTTTCCAAGGGCTAAACAACTCAAAAAGGTTTTGAAATTCAAAAAATTGGGATGTTACAACCATCGATCAAAACAATCATAGGGGGTTAAGTGCACTAGTTTTGCAACATGAGGGTATCAAAAGGCCGATTTTTTTAGGTTAGGGAGTTAAGTGTTCGGACAACGATACTTCAAGGGGTCAAATGAATTTTTTCCTACAATTAATACCCTCAAGAGGCTAGGGACTATACTAGACATTGAACAATATGTTGTATTTCGAGGTATACCTAGTATATAAACAACAACATGTGAAAATCATGTTGTCTTATGTACTTTTTTCGACTCTGAATAGATGTTGACGAGGATATATAATCCTCAATTAATGAAACTAATTATGTGGAATACTTATTATGGATAATGGTATTCTTAGTAGCCCTCATATACCCTTGGTCGGAAATACCCGTTATGACCAGGGAAGGCTATGACCACTTCGAGTAGTCACGACCACCCTATGGTCGTAAGATCTGCTACGACCAGGTCAACCATGACCACCCTATGGTTGATGAAACCCACATACATGTGGACCTCATCGACTAGGGACTCTGTACACTATGCTCATTTGTGCGTAGTAGTTAATACACGTGTTGTTTGTCTCTGACATAATCGCACGTCCGCACATAGTTCTCTTTATCTCTAGCATAATCGTATGACGAACGTGCAGGAAAGTATCGCTTTGACAATAACCGTAGCCAACATGCGCAATCAGCCAACCATTAAGATGCCTCCTAACTCACAACAACTGCCATCCCTTCAAAAACTATATGAGAGGTGATGCCGATGGATAAAGGGGAAGAGAGATCTATTCCATTTAGAATCCATTAGACTTAGTTTCAGTGGCTTATTTCATTCTGTAAACACATTCAATACAAGAACATAGGCGTAGGGCTGTTATTCTCTCCGGAGAAGGCCTAAACCTGTCTAAAAACCTTTGTCTCCTCTTGCATAATCTCGAGTATCGTGTCCCTAGCATTTATTTCATAATATCGATATCAAATCATCGACAGTTTGCGTTGTCCGTGGGGAACACTCTGACAATTTTCTTCTTTTCTACTTAGATGCCTCCATGATAAACGAGTGGAATGAGGAGAATTGGTTCGATCTCGCAGATTATGCAGGACTCGACATGGATTTCTACTACGACTACGAGTAGAGCGTCTTTTCGTCACTCCTAAGAGAGGTGAGTAGTGTGATCAGAATTGTAACACCCCAGCCCAACATGAGCCTAGAATGCTACTAAATTAAACAAGTAAAACGAACTATCTACAACCATCTTACCAAAATTCGGCAGAACCTCCTTTGTATTATTAATTAATACCGGAGGTACCAACAGAATATCATAGGAAGGCATAAATAAAACATCCAATATATGGAGAAGGTATCCTTCCTTCACCAGTTAATTTCTATCTATTATAGTTCATCATTAAACTAGATTCACAAGCAGTAATAAATCATGGAGAAGGTATCCTTCCTTCCCATCTTGGTTTACTTATTACAGTTCATCAACAAATCAACATTCACTATCATCCAAGCATATAATATAGTCTAATCCGATGGAGAAATATTTAGCATAATCCAACTTGCTAATCTCAACATTACAGATAGACCAAAACACTCAACCAAATCTATTAATGAAACTTAACGGTTTACTCATTCATATAGTATGAACTACATGATATGATTTTATTAGGATGAAGGGTAGTGTGTGCAATCCAAGAAAAGCTACTCCTCCCATGCATGCCACTCTTGCCGTGGGTACCTAAAAGCACAACAAAGCAAGGGTGAGTCCACAGACTCAGCAAGTATCAACAAGGCCAAATCTAGAAACCCATCACAAAGATTAATATTCACAATTAAACATTACGCTAAACATAGCCTTCATGCTTATGTAATGCAACCATGCAATGCACCTTTTAATCTTTATCTCTTTTCGCATTTTACGGTAATGCGGGTATACAACCGTCGATGTATACCCATGCCTATGCACTCTGGCAATAGGGACCAAGAGCCTATACTCCACAAGTATAGGGACCTTTGCCCATCATCAGCATGATGGGGACCTCTTTACTCATTGCCCACATTACACGAATGTGGGGACCTCTAGCCCGTCATCGACATGACGGGGACCTCAACAATTCATACTTGGTCACCACGTGACCAAAACTCAATCATGCTTACTACATGCATATGTTCAATGACATTATCTTCTAAACATATGAATTCAACATGTACATAGTAACGTGTAAGCATTAACCATGAACACAGGAAACTTTAACCATAGCTTGAATATACCAAGATATATTGTAATTCATCACAATAACATCCATGCATGGCAATCACGATCAAGACACAATCAATCTTAGCAAACAATCATCATTATTCTTTAACCCGAATACTTGCCTCAACCACGCGAGGACGATGGACGCGAAGAAGGCGCTGCCCCTGGGATCACCCTCCCACCTGAACATAATAATAACCCAATCTAAGACAAGCATACTGGACCCATAAACAAATAAGAACACAATTGAACTCGCTAAACTCCCAAGCGCTTCCCAAACTTCCAATTTCTACCGATCGATTAAGTGTCCACTGCGGACAGTCAACTTCTAAATTATATAACTTTCTGCTCAGGAATCCAAATCAGGTGTTCTAACACTTTATGAAAAGATAATAAAATTATCTAAATAACCTTAGTTGGGGAGCCCTTCTGATTCTGCCATCAAATGCCCCTACCAAGCCACTCTTTAGGACAACAAATATCATATCGGGTTCTCTGGACAGCACACAAAAAGTCATAACTTTTCCTACGAAAGTCCAAATATTGCGTTCTTTGGCTTTCTGGAAAGGTATGGAAATTACCCATCTTTTTCGTTATAACAAGATCCTCTGATTTCGTATTTAACTAATAGATTAACCCCAATTTCTACAGACTGTCAGGATGTTGACAGATTAACAGGACAGCGGCACTAAACAATTCATAACTTTTTAACCGTTAATCGGATTTGAGCGTTCTTGGCGGCCACGGAAAGCTAACGACACCACCCAACTATCTCTAGGAGAACTCATCCCCAGATACTGCTTCTACAGACACAAAAACCTACGTCCAAGAATCTGGACAGAATTGAATCTATTACCCGGCCTTGATTAAACAACCAATTAAACCTCTAAACTATCGGAGATCGGTGTTACCCTTGATGAATCGTTGACGAACACCCACACCAGCGCCGGCACGAGGATCCTCTCCTTCTCTTTTCCCTTGCTTTCTCCTTGATTGGCCAATTCCCGGCGTTTCTCCTTCTTCCTTCCTCTCCATCCTTTCTCCTCTTGGCATAGCAGTAGGGGGGTGCTACAGTGCGGCGCTACAGTACCAGGGGCCACGGTACTGTAGCACTAGGGTTTCCCCCCCTCCTTTTATTGGTGGCCGGCCCCTCATGGGCCTCCTGGGCCAAGGCCCGAGGCCCAGGTTGCCGAAAAACTGTAGTAAACCCCCCTTTTTTTATGTCTAATTTATCTTTTGAACGCTTTCTTTCATAGAATAAATCGGAGTATTACATTAAAACCCCCTCTTTCTCCTATTCAATCGCTTTGCTAAAAGAAACATTCTCCGATTTAATTATTCTCTCCGATTTATTTATTCTTTCCTAATTAATTTTTAGGGTATTACATTCTACCCTCCTTAAAATGTAATTCGACCCAATTCTATTCAACCTCAACACCAAAGAATAACCACAGCTAAAAGATTTACTAACATTACTATGTAGTCTGCGTGAATAACTTTGGATAATGCTCACGCATGCGAGACTCCAATTCCCAAGTCGCCTCTCTCTCGGACTAATGGGACAAAGGCACCTTGACACAAACCAACGACTTGTGCCTCAAAGACTCGCTCGACCTCTCTAACAACGCACAGATGCTACTCAAAGGTCACGGCTCATGAAACTTCAAACTTGGACCTCTCTGGTACTCACTCAAGATTTGGAACAAACAAGACGATGTGTACTCACGCATGGACTCAATACGGTCCTAACGTTTTGCCAACTTCAAACTTCCCACAACTTCCAGAACAAACCAATGTACCTTGGGATATCCTTCCTTTGGTACCAAACCACGAATTTGTGCATAAGCATATGGAACGCTCATTCTATCTTCATCGATCTCTTCATCCTAACTAGGAGGGTCTTCATTAGCGAGGACGCAATACAACTTATTTTAATCGACTCTAAAAATCAGATTCAACTGAAATAAAAGGATTCACAATGCAATTCCAACTTCCTCAAACCACTCAAATCCAAAATCGAAGATTCCCCATGAAAACCTTTTCACAATCCAACTAGACAGTTTGCAATTAAACTCCACATAAGCCAAAAGAAATCACTCGAGTGCTCAAATCAACTACTTCATTTTAACTCCTGAACTGGAAAGAACCACCTTGCCGATCATAAAGTCAGATCATATTGTACATGATATCCATCATAAAAAGCCAACTCATACAAGAACCAATTGAGCACTTCTATACTCGAGAATTTTTTTTCAGAAGTTCTTTTAAGAAATAAATCCTTTCCCAAATCATGGGCTTCCAAATCATCACACTAACTCATTCTCCTAACTGTCAATTCCAAAATGATCATCAATCGAAAGAACAACCATTTCTTTTCTTTGTCTTAACCGAAAAGAACCACGCATACCAAGATGAATCAACTCAATTTATAATTGGCATCTGTCATAGAGACAAGGCTCAAATAAAAACCAGGAGAATATTTCATCATCCGAGAGTACAATCCCCTTTTTTTGTTTTCAAACTTTCTATTAAGAATTCAACTTTCTCTTACATCATGAGATTCCAAATCATCGCATAACACACTAATTCATTTCTTTTAATTTGGCAAGCCTCAAATCTATGCTCAAACTGAACACGAAATCCACATCTCGGAAGAGAGACTCTTCCAACCCACAATAACATACTGTGATCACCTTCTCTACCAAAGGAATTACCTTGACAAATAATAATTCCCAACACACCTCAATATAGATTTCAGCTACAATCACATCACCTCAATCTTTTAAGGATAATCAATTTGAAATTCACCGCATACACCCTCATTTATTGCATCCAAAAGATCCTATAAAGATCACCATAACTCTTGGAACCTAATAATGGGAAACTAAGATGCTAGCATAAAAATGCCAAACCCGAATTCCACCTTTAAGAATTCCACACTGAACTTCCGGTATACTTGATCGGTAACCCTCAGATCTGATGACTAAAATTTCACACAACCCGACAATAACCTCAGTTATTAATGTCAACATTCCTCACTCATCAAGTAGCCGCCCCAAGGCGATTTGTTTTACCAATCTTGGACCTCCTCTAATCCACACCAATCCAATTCAGTTACACAACCACAATATACACATTCGCAATACCCTAACTGATTGACCAAGATTCAAACAAAGGGTATTGGATCATAATTTGCCATACATCCCACTAGTTGTAACACTAATCAATTGTATTTCATTGACAAACAATCCATTTAGTTAGAACCCTCTCCAGGTGTTATAGGTCAAGACCGAATCACTATCTACTGCTCTTCAAATAGTTTGGTTCCCAAGATTTCACCACTATCATATACTTGTCCACCACCAACCAGTCGACGCTCTACACTTTATAAGACTTTGGCAACACAAGTTGGTTAATTCTTTTCTCAAAAGGAAGAAACAAACAAATACAAGTTTCAACACACAAGAAAACGTTGCTCCTCGGAGTGAGTACGAGACCAAGAGAAACAATCAAATATTAATGATCTCGAAAAAAAAACAAAATATGAGTCCGCAGGTGAGGGCACATGTCCCACCAGAAGGAACTTCCAAATCCCCATAAATCGAAATAAAACATTGCTATGGAAACCCAAGAAACTCTTAAGCTGTAACAACAGAAAAGTTGCAGATTACAATTCTTAACTCCAACCTCAAATACTTAGGGCACACATTTTCCGTTAACAAAGAAAGCAATTTTATTTGATTACAACATTACTTGCAATCCTATGCAAGAAATGCCTTTAAAACCAAATCAAATTAATCACTTAGAACCCAAACAGAAACTTTCCATACGTCACATTCTCATATCGACAATCTTACTAATATCAAGAATAATTCACTCTTAGCAAGATTCGTTATTGTCAACTCTTCCCTTATAAAGCTCCTAACAGCTTACCAAAGTATTACATACCACTTTATCATATCATCCTCAATTGAGAGTATACCAAATTCTTACAATCTCATTGCAACAACCACTTTATCTTAGAGGAGACCTACTACATAATTTAAGAGGTTATTCCAAAGTCCTCTCATCAAACGCATACTATTATCCGACAAATTCACCATCATGCAAACACAGGTCATCCCCATGAAACACATATAAGTAAATCACTTTTGACTTTCAACCTTTCACTTATTAGGAACACTCACACTAATTTAGTACACTCTAATTCTAATCTGGAGGTTATCATAACCCATTGATGATTATTCAATTATGGACGAACTGATGGTCATTCCTCTATTTGTATTCCCACGAGCATAAATAAGATCATCAAATAGTCAATTAAAGAAAACCCCATATTGTTATCTACTAAGACCACAGTCGAACACCTCCTTATTTTTCTCTTGTTGCACAGTTAGATTAATCCATTGAGACCAAATAATCCAATAAGTTTAGCAAACTAAACAGTTCTATTGATCAATCATTTCATTAATGTTCCACACTTCTTAATAACTCTATTGATTCCGACTAAATATAGTTATACTCATAGTCACAGCTCATCAAGTACTACTAGAGGACAACCTCAACTTATTCAACTTTTCTTTCAAGGATCTTAGCTAAGATCGATCATGCACACACTGCAACCCAATCTTTATAATCCATATCATATTCATTAAGTGCTTTGATTATAACCTCTCATCTTATTATGACAAAACACCGCTAAAAGGGTTTAACAACTTCTTCTATTAGGAAGAACCATTAATCTTCAACACTCAAAATACCCAAAAGAGACACATTGAGTAAAGGTACTCACTATCGCGCCTGTACTAAGATATCCGAGGTAACCACTTCACTATTCTCTTACTATGAACAGTGGTGTAACCTGGTAAAGCCTAGGGCCACAACCACGACCTCAACCTCTCGACATCAACTATCATAATATATAACTAATATAATCAATTATAAGTATATAAGATTATATCATACAATAAGCACAATGATCAACTAGCAACTGTAGCACAAAAGTAACTATTTACTCAACGGAAGCGTATATGCAATGCAAAAACCCAACCCATCTACTGTGCATAGTGTGTCAAAATTAATAATTTAAATACCACGGACCTACAGCCCGCTCTGATACCAACTGTAACACCCCAGCCCAATATGAGCCTGGAATGCTACTAAATTAAACAAGTAAAACGAACTATCTACAACCATCTTACCAAAATTAGCGAGAACCTCCTTTGTATTATTAATTAATACCGAGGTACCAATGAAATATCATAGGAAGGCATAAATAAAACATCCAATATATAGAGAAGGTATCCTTCCTTCACCGCTAATTTCTATCTATTATAGTTCATCATTAAACTAGATTCACAAGCGATAATAAATCATGGAGAAGGTATCCTTCCTTCCCATCTTGGTTTACTTATTACAGCTTCATCAACAAATCAACATTCACTATCATCCAAGCATATAATATAGTCTAATCCGATGGAGAAATATTTAGCATAATCCAACTTGCTAATCTCAACATTACAGATAGACCAAAACACTCAACCAAATCTATTAATGAAACTTAACGGTTTACTCATTCATATAGTATGAACTACATGATATGATTTTATTAGGATGAAGGGTAGTGTGTGCAATCGATAAAAGCTACTCCCTCCCATGCATGCCGCTCTTGCCGAGGGTACCTAAAAGCACAACAAAGCAAGGGTGAGTCCACAGACTCGGCAAGTATCAACAAGGCCAAATCTAGAAACCCGATCCAAGATTAATATTCACAATTAAACATTACGCTAAACATAGCCTTCATGCTTATGTAATGCAACCATGCAATGCACCTTTTAATCTTTATCTCTTTTCGCATTTTACGGTAATGCGGGTATACAACCGTCGATGTATACACATGCCTATGCACTCTGGCAATAGGGACCAAGAGCCTATACTCCACAAGTATAGGGACCTTTGCCCATCATCAGCATGATGGGGACCTCTTTACTCATTGCCCACATTACACGAATGTGGGGACCTCTAGCCCGTCATCGACATGACGGGGACCTCAACAATTCATACTTGGTCACCACGTGACCAAAACTCAATCATGCTTACTACATGCATATGTTCAATGACATTATCTTCTAAACATATGAATTCAACATGTACATAGTAACGTGTAAGCATTAACCATGAACACAGGAAACTTTAACCATAGCTTGAATATACCAAGATATATTGTAATTCATCACAATAACATCCATGCATGGCAATCACGATCAAGACACAATCAATCTTAGCAAACAATCATCATTATTCTTTAACCCGAATACTTGCCTCAACCACGCGAGGACGATGGACGCCAAGAAGGCGCTGCCCTGGATCACCCTACCACCTGAACATAATAATAACCCAATCTAAGACAAGCATACTGGACCCATAAACAAATAAGAACACAATTGAACTCGCTAAACTCCCAAGCGCTTCCCAAACTTCCAATTTCTACCGATCGATTAAGTGTCCACTGCGGACAGTCAACTTCTAAATTATATAACTTTCTGCTCAGGAATCCAAATCAGGTGTTCTAACACTTTATGAAAAGATAATAAAATTATCTAAATAACCTTAGTTGGGGAGCCCTTCTGATTCTGCCATCAAATGCCCCTACCAAGCCACTCTTTAGGACAACAAATATCATATCGGGTTCTCTGGACAGCACACAAAAAAAGTCATAACTTTTCCTACGAAAGTCCAAATATTGCGTTCTTTGGCTTTCTGGAAAGGTATGGAAATTACCCATCTTTTTCGTTATAACAAGATCCTCTGATTTCGTATTTAACTAATAGATTAACCCCAATTTCTACAGACTGTCAGGATGTTGACAGATTAACAGGACAACGGCACTAAACAATTCATAACTTTTTAACCGTTAATCGGATTTGAGCGTTCTTGGCGGCCACGGAAAGCTAACAACACCACCCAAATATCTCTAGGAGAACTCATCCCCAGATACTGCCTCTACAGACACGAAAACCTACGTCCAAGAATCTGGACAGAATTGAATCTATTACCCGGCCTTGATTAAACAACCAATTAAACCTCTAAACTATCGGAGATCGGTGTTACCCTTGATGAATCGTTGACGAACACCCACACCAGCGCCGGCACGAGGATCCTCTCCTTCTCTTTTCCCTTGCTTTCTCCTTGATTGGCCAATTCCCGGCGTTTCTCCTTCTTCCTTCCTCTCCATCCTTTCTCCTCTTGGCATAGCAGTAGGTGGTGCTACAGTGCGGCGCTACAGTACCAGGGGCCATGGTACTGTAGCACTAGGGTTTCCCCCTCCTTTTATTGGTGGCGGCCCTCATGGGCCTCTGAGCCAAGGCCCGAGGCCCAGTTGCGAAAAACTGCAGATAAACCCCTTTTTATGTCTAATTTATCTTTTGAACGCTTTCTTTCATAGAATAAATCGGAGTATTACATTAAAACCCCCTCTTTCTCCTATTCAATCGCTTTGCTAAAAGAAACATTCTCCCGATTTAATTATTCTCTCCCGATTTATTTATTCTTTCCCGAATTAATTTTTAGGGTATTACAAGAATCTACTAAGAATACCATTATCCATAATAAGTATTACAAATAATTAGTTTCATTAATGGAGGATTATTATTTGAGTTTTAAAAATGGAATTCTTTTTACCGAATATGCGGGAAAATAATTAATGTGAACCGTCTCTTACAATTCTGTTTGTTGGGAGCAGTTCTCAAAGAGATTTTCAACCGTTGGAGTCCCCCACATTTATACTCCAGATACGCACTTATAAATAATCGTCGAGGGGTAAGTCTAGGGTTTTTACTTTTCCCCAGTTGCTTCATCTCTTTGAGCTCTTGCTTTCCCCACCTTCTTCCTCCCTCCCCGCTGCCGAGGACCTCCATCACCGGCGCCCCTTCTCTTCCACCCCTGGCCGCCGCCGCTGGACCGTCTCAGTTGCCTGCGAGCCTCCCCAACCACCCGTCCAGTTTCCCCACGCCAAGATGGCTCGGACGCCGCTTGCCTCCACGCCACCCGCCACCGGCGCCTCCAAGCCAATCTTGCCGATGTTGCTTCGCCCTCTCTGCCCACACACCCCTGCTGTTGCCCTCTCCGACACATTGCCCGTGGGGTCGCCACCTCAGAAGACCTGTTGGCTGGCCACCCGCCGCCTGCGCCTCCACTCACCGGCGCCACCACCGCCCTTTGCTCCCCTCTCTCTATGACCAAAAGGAAGAAATGGGGAATGGGATTGAGCGGGCCCCACCTATCATTGGCTTCAAGCCGGCCCTCTCTCTATGACAAGTGGGCCCACACAGCAAACCCCCCTTTCTCTCTCTCCTTGTCTCTCTTCCAGTTGGGGCCCACCCTATCATGGCCTCAAAGGCATTTCGGTGAAATGACAGAACAGTGTAATCTGAAATAGTGCAATTTCATATTTGTTCTATCACTTCTTGAAAAATTCAAACTTCGAAAGTCTCGTTCTCCGTCGACGTAACTCTGATTCAAGTGAAATTTGTTTCTAAAATTTTGTAAATTCAAGACATTGCTAATGGCATAGGTCTTGTTTAATTTGGAGTTCATATGTTATTTCTTTTGTATTTATTTACCCAGATAACCCCTAAGGACTTAATCTTGTCATGACCTCCCGTGTAAAACAAGTACAACCACAAGTCTGCAAATTGCAACTTGGCTTAGTAAATTTATTGGACCCTGAAAGTCATTTCACTAATGGAGGAGTGAAGAAGTGCAAGCGTGAGCTGGGAAGGGACACCGATGGTGAAGTTGCCAATACGCTAGTCGTGGTGGTATACATCCCGCACAACTTATGGGGCCTACCGCAAATGGGAACAACCCATATGGGAGAGATGATGGAAGGGGCGATGTAATTTGAAAGGTTACTGTGACGGTCACTCAACTACATGACTAAGGAATCGTGTGGGGTAACAAGTATGACTATCTCTTGTGGGTACAATGTACAATCTCTGCAGAGTCTAAACTGTTTAAACAGCTGCGCCGACGGTCAAAGGCGGACATAGGAACTTAACTAGAGTTAGTTCTATTTCAAAAACCTTTGTGGGTGGTATGAAAATATGGACGGGCTCACCTAGCCCGTAGATTGGATTTTGCCTGGGTTTCCAACTCAGTGGTGTTAATAAGTGGAGGTAGCTCCAATTAAATAAGAATAAAGGTGGAGGTAACCTTTGCTGTTATAATTATTGCACAATTACTCTCTTTAATAAAATACAATTTGGTTAAAATGCTAAGTGATAGGAATTTGTAATTATGATAATTGAAAACATTGCTTTAGCAAATAAAAGAACCCGAGTCATCCTTGTTAAACCTTGCATGTATATTATTGCATTGTATGTATTGGCTCGCGAGCACGGAAGTTGTGCTCATTCTCGCTCTTTCCCCCCAAAACCCTTAGAAGCAGGAAATTCTGAAGATTACGCTTACTACGAGGATCCAGAAGTTGGAGGCCCAGGAGATGAGGAGTAGTGTAGTTCTTTTAGTCTAGACCTCGCCCTAGTCTAGCTGACTCCGTTGGTACTTGCGTGCATCCTATATTATCTGAGTCCTTAGGTAATTTTGGACGCACATGGCTTCCCCCAGTTGCTTGTCTGTGGAGAGATGTGCTCTCACCCTTTTGCTTCTGTTGTTGCTTCTGCTTTTGTAATGTAATCATTTAGCCTGTTCGGCCCTTAATGTAAAACTTGACCCGATGCAGTCTATATAAACTTTGATGTGTTAATTAATGAATGGTATGGTTTTTACACCATGTATAAAATGATTCAGCAATGTGTCTGTGAGTGCTATCTACTGATCCAGTGAATAACACAGTATTGCATAGAGGATTTGGATTATCAAAATCCGGGTCCGACATAGCTCCGCCGAGCCGAGTTGTCTCTGTGGACGTTCTCTGGCACGGCACCACACTACACCACCATTATTGGTGAACCATTGCGTTTGAGCCTTTTGAGCCCATCCAAACAGTTAGGTCAGTAACCCCAGGACACCCGCACATGGATCCATCGATCACGGCCTTGTGCCGAGCCCGGCCAAATGCCGTTAGGGGCCCTGCTAAAAGACGGCGTTCCATATGCGGACGGGCTGCGTTCATGCGTAAAACGATTGTTTTGAACTTGTATGGTTGCTCTCCCTCGCCGGCTTCGGCCCGGAGGGCGGAGGGCCGTGAACGGTGTCGCAAGCCGTGTTTTGGGGATGAGTTGTTTCTTCACGTGCACGTACGAGTACAGTGTGCTGCGTCTGGAGCCTCACTGTTAGTCCGGTACCACCGCGTCGGACGAAAATCTTGTAAACTGACTAGCAAACGAACAGTACCACTGCGTCGGACGAAAATCATGTAAACTGACTAGTATACGGACGAAAAGCTGGGGACTACCATAGAGATTGAACAATAAGGTATACCTGGTATATAAACACCAGCATGTGAAAATCATGTTGGCTTATACGTCCTTCGATTCCAGATAGAGGTCACTTTGGAACTGACTAGGTAAAAATTCCTTTATTTTTGAAGTCCTAGAATCACTGCCAATATGTTAACTTAAAACTATTTAGATTAGCTATATGAAAATTATATTATTAGATTTGTCGTAAAAATACTTTTAGAATATTATAATTTTATTAGTGTATCTTAATGTAAAGTTATAAAAGTAACGGTCGAAGTTGCATCTTGGACATTGTAAAAAGACAAAATGTCAAATGAAAAAGAACGGAGTATCACTTTTACTGCACACCAATTCTCTATAATAAAATGTTGCTAGAAATCCCATAAACTCCGCCTTCTAAAAGTATATGTCACGAGGAATCTAATAATACCAATAATTTTTGTAGGCCAATCTAAATATATTTTTATACATTGTTGGTCAAACCTAAAATGTTTGACTGACATGTATTCCACGATGACTTGTATTAATGTATTTGCAATGAGACATATTCTAAAGAAGATAAAAGGAAGCAATTCTTGAAGTGTTATATAGCACCTTATAAAATTCGACGTCAAAATTGATTGTTACGGGGTAAGTAGAAAAGGAGAGTAAACAAAACAGTAACAAGCGGTATAAAAAAATATTCGTTGTAAATTTTTTTTTTCTCCTGGCATTTTATGGAGTTTGAAATTGGAATATTAATTTTTCATGAACTACCCCAAGGTCTACGTACCTCTATAACTCTTGTGAGTATATCTTGTAGTATTAATCTCATGGGTCAAATCAACTTGCTTCTGACCCTTTCGCCAAATTGGTGGTGCTGGCTAGATATTTCTCCAATTCGAATGATATTCACACATTGGCACAATCGTGGAAAGCACGGCATTGTACATTAGTATCCATGTCCAGATCGAATACGTGCAAGTTTACTTGACGCGCTACTCTGTCAGAGAAACCCAATGAACGAATCACGTCCACAATACATTCTGGAAGCACGATCATCACAAAGAACCAAAACTCATTTGGAAAACGAGAATCTTGAACCGGTAACAGCTCCATGTGCGGAAGTTTGTCAGCATCGAAACCACCAAGACAGGTCGCACATCAACGCAGAAATCTCTGTCCGGTTCCGGCTGAAAAGTACAGAGCTGGACAAGCGGTTGGGCTCTGGGATTCGAGGCTGGACATGCCGCAACAATCTTTTCCAGCTCAAACAGCGACGGCTGCGGTGAGTGACGAGGTGAAAAGTGGCAGTTACTGGAATGTTTGACGGACTCAAGGTCTTCGCTGCAACGGCGGTCAAGCTGAGATTAGGCGTGATAATGGCAGATGCAGTGCAAGTGTGTGGACGTGAGGATGCTGTAAAAGTGTTTTCATTTCAAAAGAAAAAAATGTAAAATTTGGATGATAACGATGATGATGATTAGAGGATTATTCATGCATTCAACTTTTGTAATATGGAATTGCTGAGTATGAAAGTACTCATCCTTGCTATTAATCCTCGTTGTTTATGGAGCAGATCTGAGTGTTCCCATAAGCAGGGCGATGCTATTAATCCTCGTTGTTTATGGAGCCGACCTGAGTGTTCCCATAAGCAGGGCGAAGACTACAACGGGAAGTGCACTACAGAAGAATAGGAGAGTAGGTCATTGTGTCTTATTTATGTAGTCCACGTGTCTTAGTTAGCAAGTTTAGGTGGAGCTTGCACTGACGAACATGTTTTAAGTAGGAGACTTTGGTAAGCTCTATGTAAGGTTTTAGTATGCATGGCATCATATTGTAATAATAATGAACTTATTAGCTATTCTCTGCTGCGATCTCTGATGTGACTTGTTATTTGACAAAACTGGTTTTTGTCAAGTAATAATTCATAGACTGGTGCCATTTATCTAAGGTAATGATGGCACGGGTCGTCACACAATGTGCCATGGAGCTTGTCATGATTTCACTAGTATGATTTGCAATGTGCCATGGAGCCCGTGTAAGTAATTGAGTCTGTCTTTAAAGGCTAATGAGGTTTAGGAACCTTTGGTGTGGCCGGGTGCTATGCTGACCGCAACCGAACAAGAGAAGCTACGCTGGGCTTCGTTGTTCCTTTGGTGTGGCCGGGTTCTACGCTTGGTTTACTTGGGCCACACCACTACGCCTGGTCCATCATTATTATGGTCCATTCGCTCGTAGCCATGGTTTTCCAACTTCTATTCGTCTTCAGTTCTCGACGACTGGACTGGGAGAATGATTGTAGTTGCGTTTCATTAGAACTATTGTTAAGGACGGACCAGTGGCTAACTCATGGGACTGAGGGTATTGGTTTCCACCCACCTAGGTTTGACATGGTGTGCCTTATTTAATCAAAGTATATACACGTGTGCGTTCAATAAAAAAGTGCATCTCCACGATGTGTGAGGCCCTTGAGCCTCTGCAAATTTTGTAGTCTCTGCAAAATTTATAGCGTGTGTAGTTGACGCACGCACACACATTTGTGGCATGGGTGGGTTGTGTTGTAAAAAGTGTAGTTTTAGCAAATAATCATAATTAATTCTAGCATAATTATGAAACAGTAAATCATTAATCCAACAAGATTTAAATGATCAATTTAAATGTAAATCATTCAAGTCATTTAAATTGATTGAAATGCTAAACATATACCACTTGTATATGAACGAAATCAGCAAAGAGCACAAATATTTGAAGTTAATGAGAGCTCTCAGATGGTGAGTTGCACAAGATACAAACTTGGCCATCTCAGCACTAAGGTCTATTCTCTTCACAAATTGACTTAAATAACTAGCAAACATATTTTAAGCTCTAAACAAAGCTTTACTATACTGACAATATTAATCTCATGCCCAATCGAAAGCAATTATACTTTCTGTCAACATATCACTTTCAAAGAGTTCAATACTCCAATCTTTTAAGCCAGTAGATTACTAATGAATTCACAGATGAATACAACAATCAGCTAAGAACCTTTCGGTTGAAAGAAGAACCAGCAATATATCTAAGCAAGTGATCAGATTAAGTATCACAGAATGACAGAACCTCTAAAGACAATATGTCAATAGCAAGCAAGTCTAATAGAGCTCAAAATTGAATGAGTTATCAAGACAATTTCAGAACTAGACCAATATCATCATTGAGTAGATTATCCAAACCAACATAGCAATTCTTTGCAATATCTCTATCTGAACAGGTAACAAACCAAATGCTGAATTTGAAACCTGTATAGCACTGAAGATTATGTGCAAGAGATAACCAGAGATACTCACAAAATCAGTGGTAATCAAAACCACCGAGTAGCAACCAGGCAAGGCACGTCCAGAAGACGCTGACCCAGAAAAACTATCGCCTCGCTAATTCGCGCAAAAGACGAAGTAATCGGAGATACAATGCTGACCTTTGAACTTCTTCCTCAGCAGGATCACCAAGAAGCACAAAGTTGAGGTGAAAGGAAAATGCCGCACAAGACAACCACAAGTGTTTCGGCCGAAACACAAGTAGCACCAATCGCCAAAGTGAACAGACCTTCTCTTTCAGCAGGATCACCAAGAAGCACACAGGAATTGCTCTCCACCGACACACTCACAAGAATTCTCACAGAACCCAAACAGTAGAAAGGGCACAAGAGGGAGCCTGATGGACGTGCAAGGAGGAGGGTTCCAGCCTAACCACCGACAACCTCGGGACTAGCACGGTGGAACCGGAGCTCTTGATGATCCATAAATCAACACACAGATCAAAGAGAAGAAGCCTCACCAAATCGGGGATTGCACACTGTTGTTCTTCAGATCCAGAAAAAAGGGAGCCGCTCCTTCAGCCTTTGAAGGGGAGGAAGACCAGGGGGATCCGACTGGCTACTGTAAACGGCTATGCATAAAGCGTGTGAGCTATTCGTGACTCCCCTGCCATCGCCGCCCAAAGTCTCCCCTTCAACCGCTTGACGGAAACACGACTGAGCTAAAAGCTCCCAGTTTCGTGCGCCAGGGAATGGGGCTAGACTCCAGCCTTATCTCCTCTAATCAGACTACTAGGTGGGCTCGGTTATCTAACCCCTTTTCTATTTCTTATCTTTTCTCAAATGAGAAATTAACAAAAAGATCTCAAAAAACAACAGTCCCCACCAATTTATCAATTTGATAAAAGATGCTCAAAGTCTTGTTTAATATGCAGCTGTTCGACGATGGGTATCTTGTGGGTTGAACCGAAAGTCTTGCAACAAAGACTACGACTCTACACAGACATAGGAGGACTACACCTTGATCCAATGCCTTAGTGTGAGAATTTTCGCCCAAGTTACAATCTGTACTAGGTGGCTTGCCCTTTTCCCTCTCGAGTTGGGACGTTACGGTCATGTCCCTGTATCTTGCTCATGAGTACTTAGGAAAGTATACTCTTATCTTCCTTTGATCGTGACCTCACGATCATACTCAAGTAGGTGAATTCTTTAGGGAATCTTGTAGGATGATTCCCGATACCTTATAGGTCTTGAATTCATTAAGAGCTATTGCTCAACCTTCCATACAGAAAGAGCACTGCAGCTAATGGGATCCTTTAGATGTGCTCTATAATCCCACACAATTTGTTGTTCTAGAGCCTAGTTCACGGGATCTCCGATGTACTAGGATAGGTTACCACCGATGTGAGCCTTTACACGGGTATGAGCCCCATTCCTTTGATGTCTTTGCATGGATGGTCAGAATAACCTCAAATTCTAATATCTGATAATAAAGTAATGTTCATGTCATTACTATTCATTTTGGCAATTTAGGCAACCTGTTACAACCTAATTTCCTCAAATTTCTATTACAAACTCCAACTTGATCAAGATTTCTAAAGGAAATGCCACTCAATATTGATATTAAGATTCGGAGATAATTTATTTAAAAACCAGATGAATTATTATGACCAAAAAAATAATTTTTGTTGAATTTTTAGGAATTATTTTGATTTTCGTAAAAATAATTGTCCTTAAGTAAACCCTAGTTGGTCTAAATGAATTATTTATGTATTTATCAAGAAGAAACTATGATTTTAAAATTTATTTGGGGAATATATCATCCCAGTAGTGATTTTGTAAAATTTCATGATTTTACAAATATATTTGCTATTTTTAAAGTCCCAGTCAAAGGTTTTGAAGTTTTGAATTAAAACTGGTCAAATCTCTCGATCTAAACCTCCTGGCACTGTAGCGACCCCGCCCCTAACCCTGGTCCAACCGGAATGACTTGGTTCAACCCAGTGCAGATCCGGCTCGGTCACGTCTCATTCGTGCACGTCCAAACCCTAGCCCATCTGGACCGTTGAAATCCCAACGTGCGGGCCTGATCTGCTGAGCTGTTCGGACCGCCTCCATCCCTCTTCCATTGTTGGCCGTTGGATCAAGATTGTGTGGTGCGCGATCTCCAGGCCAACCCTCCGAAAATGTCTAAAAATGGAAAAGCACTTGGACCTTTGGATCCTTAGTGTGCGGCCCAGATCACATGTGATGTTCGGACCGCTTCAACCCCTCCTCCATCTGGGCCGTTGAAATTTCAATGTGTGGCCCAGATCTCTTGGGATGTTCGGACCACCCTTACACCCCACGATTTCCACCGTTGGATTGAAATCCTACGGCATCGCCCCTATTCCAATCTTTGAAACCCTTATCATATACGGCCACCGTTGGATCTACAATGGACAGCCTTGATCCATTGTGCCGTTCGGACCGACTGGAGGTGCCAGCGAAGATCCACTGTTGATTCTAGATCGGGTGGACCACATCAATTGTGACCTTCGGACCATCCTCAGACCCCCTCATCTCTGACCACTCATTTTAAATCCAGCGGTGACTACTTGGGTGGGCCGAAGCGCACCGACACGCATTAGATTTGGGCCGTGGATGCACGATCGCACGGCTCTCGTGGGTTTGAGCGTTCGGACCACCCCGGAGTTGCTCTCGATCGTGGCCGTTCGCGGTAAATCGCACGGCCCACGTTTCACGATACCGTTTCAGCATATTGTAGCCACTGCTTCACAGCCACTTAAACAAAATCTGACGGCTGTTGTTCATTGGCGTGGGTTACGTGCTGTGCATGGCTGAGACTCCCCCTGTGACCCGCATGTCAGCGACAGAATTTTGTTTCCTCTCTTGCTGTACACCATGAACACTATTCTCGCCGGCGTGGAGGCAATGTACAGTGATTTGGAGGATATTTCTCTCTTGATCTCTATCCTTAGTGCCACCTCTTTGGTTCCAGATAATTCTCGGTTGCTCTACTAACCTCTGTACACTATATAAACCCTAGTCAGGGACTCCTGCCATTGTTGACCAAAAAGGAGTTCTCTCACTTGGTCTCCCTCTCCAGTGAAGCTCCTTGTTCTTCTACCTTTGTTCAACTACAAGCATACCTAAATCTCATACTAAGTTGGTTTTGGGTGTTTCTTGTAGGTTGGACTTAGGACTTTGCTCCTGTCAACTTTGGAAATGTGAAACTTCATCTTGGAAAACCTCACCTGGGTGAGTTAAGTTCCATCTTTCCTTAGCAAGAATGTATCTACTGATCTTTAGAGCTAAGTCCATCATTTTCTTTTTGGTCAGCACAAAGAAAGGACCTGGATCTTTTCTATTGACCAAGAACTGATCTTTTCTTCTCTAAACCCTAGCTGGTAAGTTAGACTTTACTTTTGCTAGTTTGAGCTCTCTAAGAGCATCACTAACCCTCTCACACCACTCACTGGTTCATGTGATACTTCAAACTTCTTTAAAATGAAAAGTTGTTTTTATAACTTTTCGGTCTTTCATATCGTTTTCACAACTTTAGACTTCTTATATCAGTATATTAGTTGTTTAGGTCCTAAGAGAAACCCTAGCAACACATGTGACCTTTCTTTAAAGTTTTAAAGTCACCAGTCAATTATTGTTAACCCTCCCCCTCTCTGGTAGTTTTGTCGGTTAAAACCGACAAATGGTGGAACTTCTATTTCTTTCTTCTAATCATGCGTTTAGTAGTTAGCATTAATGAGTTGTGGTAATTATGACTCTCCAGTTAGCTCTAACTCCTATTTAAGTTCACTGTTTTGTGCATTTCTTCTCAACAGCCGCAATGTGGAATTAGGTCCCTTGCTATTTATCGTTACCTAAACCGACAAAGGAGTTCCCTCTTTCTGTTCTTTCTTTAGACCGTGCGGTTAGGGCTGTCAGTAATAGGCGTGATATTAAGTGCTCCTCTAGTAGCTTTAACTCCACTTTAAGTTCTAGTCTTGTGTAGTTTTCCTTAACCAGCCGAAAATGGTAAAGTAAGTTCCTGTTACTTTATTATCGGTCTACCCGACAAAACCAACATCAAAGTCCAAGGTCTTACATTGCTATTAATAGATACTAAATGATCAGTTAGGACAACACTAGCTTTAATACCTTTTATTGCAGCACAGTCTTTCTTTTAGTTGGGGTTTAGCTAGATAAATAATGTATTTGCATTTTGTCCTGTTCCAGTGTATAAAACCTGATACTGTAGCTTTAAGCTAAATATAAAAATCTGGGTAGCAAGTGTCAGTAGATGGTATATATGGGTTATTACCCTTAATAAATTAGATATAGCCTAAGCATACTATTACTCATGCATTAATCCTTGATCATACATTCTCTTATACCTGGTTTACTCTTGGTTCTGTTCTCTGTGTTTATTGGATGTTTTTCCTTTTCTTTTAGATACTGGTTCTTCTGAGTGTGTTGAGCCTTTTGTTGAACCACAAGAACCTGAGCAAGAGATTATATACTACTATCAAGGCAAGCTTCCTCTCTGCACCATGTTGATCCTACTCTTTTGAACTGTAGATTTACAAAATACAGCGATACTGTTGCATGCAACTTTCTGAAAATGTATTTGTGCCCTGTTCCTAGTTAGTTATGACCTAAATTTGTGGCTTATCTTGAATTTAATCATACACTTAACCTAAGGTAGTATGTGATATGATAATATCTAGTTTTCATTTTTGGCTTAGCCATGCAGTCCATAGAACCTTAAAGTTTGGCAAGCTTAACTTGTCAGACCTGGGAACAACAAATAAATTGTACTTATTTTGATTCTTGTTCAGTTTATTTGAATCTGAAATAATCCTTGATCCTGTGAATAATTGATTCAAATCTGGACAAGTGGATGCTAGTGATGGTGCCTTTGTGCACGAGAATTAGGAAATGTGGATGTCTTGTCTGGGTTGATTAAGGACTGAACTCTGACAATTTAATTCAAGTCCCAACGTACTTCCACACGCGGTGTATGGGCACTATTTGGTTAAGTAAAGGGTTAATATTATTGAGTTGGATACAGGAGAGTTAGGACATGTGTATTGATTTCATATGGCATAGATGCTTAAGTCTTCGGGCCGTGTCGTATGCCATGTGAAGCTTATATCGATATCAGATGTTCTTAGAAGGGTAAGGGCGTAGATGTGTTACATCGCATGTATGTACCTTCAGGGCCCCGACTGCGGTGTAATATGTGTGGCTAACACGAGTTTGCATTTAATTGACTGGGTCGGCATTCCCGGTACAACATGTGAGCCTCGGTTGAATATATGCTATCAGTCGTTATTTAAACGGGATCAGTCTCACATGGGTCATCCAACTCAATAGTATCAACTTGTTGAAAAATACCAAATCTTAGTTTACCCGGCCGGCACATCAAAGGCAGTGTGCTATTATTCCGGAGGCTTACGGGCTAACTAAGTCATGTGGGTAAAGATGTACACCCTTGCAAGGTATAAAACTATTCGAATAGCCGTGTCCACGGTTACGGACAATACTTGAATTAAAGTCACTTGTATAGATTTTACTCTAAGTTTGGTTTTGGGAATAATGGTTGGCATGATAGTGTCATGTATAATTTTATAGTGATCTGTGATTTATTCTTATTACTGTTTATGTTTATACCTTCTAATGTTACTGTTTTTGGGTCCAAATGGAATTATTAAAACTTTGCTTTGTAAAAATGTAGTCACTGTAGGTTAAGATGTAGCGCTTTGTGCAAAATTGAACCATTTAAGCCTTCTGTTGATAACCTTATGCATAAAAAATTCTATTCCTTTGTATAGGTTCTATCAAACACTTTCTTTTATTAGTTTGTGTAAGACTTGCTGAGTACCTTTCGTACTCAGGGTTTTATGACCTCTTGTTGCAGGCGAAGATGGTTACCTTTATGAGATTGATAGTGTCATGTATAATTTTATAGTGATCTGTGATTTATTCTTATTACTGTTTATGTTTATACCTTCTAATGTTACTGTTTTTGGGTCCAAATGGAATTATTAAAACTTTGCTTTTTAAAAATGTAGTCACTGTAGGTTAAGATGTATCGCTTTGTGCAAAATTGAACCATTTAAGCCTTTTGTTGATAACCTTATGCATAAAAAATTCTATTCCTTTGTATAGGTTCTATCAAACACTTTCTTTTATTAGTTTGTGTAAGACTTGCTGAGTACCTTTCGTACTCAGGGTTTTATGACCTCTTGTTGCAGGCGAAGATGGTTACCTTTATGAGATGCCCGTTACCGCCGATCTGGGTGACGCTAACGAGTGATGCTAGTTCTAGTCTCCACGCAATAGCCTGCGGGATGATGGGGCCATTGGTGGTTTTTATCGTTCATTTTGTTTCCACTGTTGTTCTTTTGTGATGACCCAAGGTCATCTGTACTGTAGCAAATCTGTTACTGTAGCAACCGAATTATGATGTAATTACTGATGTATAATTATGTGAATGTATGCCTTGTGTGTGATTGATGCAATGTTGATTAAGGATATATGCGCAATAGTCACTAATCCTGGGAACTATTGCATGGCATATATCCGGGAACCTAATTGTTGGATTGTTACTTATTATGATTATGCTCTTAGTATGATTTTTATTAGGGACAGTACACTGTTCATTAATTAAGAATTATGCTACCAGTATAATTTTAATTCGGCACATTCCAATAATTTGGGGTCCTCACAATGGCCTTCCGCGCCAATCCTTTGGTGAAAGGATCTGCCAAGTTCCTTCCAGACTGGATGTATTCTACAGTAATAAGACCCGTCTCTCTGGCTTACCTTACCGACTTAAGTCACCTTTTAATATTTTTTGAGGACTTCATATTGTCCTTCCTACTCTTCGCCTTAACCGGAACGGTTTGGTTGTCACAGTAGGTCAAAACGGATGGGATTGGCTTTTCCAGCACGGGTAGGTCAGAAAGGAGTTCTCTAATCCATTTTACCTCTACAGCCGCTGAGTCTAGAGCTTCCAACTCAGCCTCCATGGTGGACCGTGTAAGGATAGTCTGTTTAGAAGACTTCCATGAAACAGCCCCACCTGCTAGAGTGAAGGCACTAGTTGCCTTCATATCATCTGAGTCACTGATCCAGTTAGAATCACTGAATCCTTCCAAGACTGCCGGATGGCCAGAATAATGTATTCCCAAGTTAGAGGTCCCCTTCAGGTACTGAAGTACCCTTTCTAGTGCGACCCAATGATCATCTCCTGGATTGGACATATAACGACTCAATCTTCTTACAGCATATGAGATGTCAGGCCTTGTTGCACTAGTTAAATACATTAAGGATCCTATAATTTGAGAATATTTAAGCTAGTTTTTTTTCCATGTCCAGTGTTTTTATGAAGCTTAGCATTTGGATCATAGGGCGTGGCTGCTGATTTGCAGTCCATGAATCCAAATCTGGATAGGATCTTGTCCACATAATGGGATTGTGAAAGAGTAATCCTATTCTCACCCTTAACAAGCTTCATGTTTAAGATAACATCAGTTTCACCCAGATCTTTCATATCAAAATTCTGGGAGATGAAAGACTTTGTTCTATTGATTGCATCTATGTTGGCCCCAAAAAGCAATATGTCATCTATGTATAAATACAGAATGACACCTTCGCCCCCACTAACCGATAGTAGACACATTTATTGGCTTCATTCACACAAAATCCGACCGAGGTCATAGTACTATCGAATTGCTTGTGCCATTGCTTGGGAGCTTGCTTTAGACCATACAAGAATTTAATCAAATGACATACTTTCCTCTCTTGCCCTTCAACCACAAAGCCATCAGGCTGTTGCATATAAATCTCCTCATCCAACTCTCTATTTAGAAAAGCGGTCTTTACATCCATTTGATGTACTTGGAGTCTATATGCAGCAGCTAGTGCTAAAAGCACCCGAATTGTGGGTAAACGAGCCACATGAGAGTATGTATCAAAATAATCTTCGCCCTCTTTTTGCGTTAAACCCTTAGCCACTAAGCGGGCCTTGTACTTTTCTATAGTACCATCAGGTCTACGCTTCCTTTTAAAGATCCATTGGCAGCCAACTAGCTTGAATCCACATGGGAGGTGCGTAACCTCCCACGTTCCGTTAGCTATGATGGAATCCATCTCGCTACGGACTGCTTCCTTCCAGTAATCCACATCCAGGGATGCGTATGCCTCTGAAAGGATTCGTGGTTCATCATCCACGACATAGGTGACATAATCATCACCTAAAGACTTTTTAGTCCTCTGCCTCTTGCTCCTCCTCAACTCCAATTCTGGAGCGGTGTTATCCACACTTGGAAGAATAGAGTGTTCATTTGAACCATTAGGATCAATGACTTCATTTGGTCTTATAGGAAACACATGTTCAAAGAATGTCGCATCACGAGATTCCATCATTACATTTGTAGCGATGTCACTCACCTCGAATTTGACCACTATAAATCTATAAGCCATGCTATTTTTAGCATACCCTAGAAAAACACAATCAACGGTCTTAGGACCAAGCTTCCTTTTCTTCGGTAATGGCACATGAACTTTTGCAAGACATCCCCAGGTCTGAAGAAAGGACAAGTTGGGTTTTCTCCCCTTCCATCCTTCATAAGGTGTTTCCTCCTGATTGCGAGGTGGCACCCTATTTAGGACATAATTAGCTGTGAGAACTGCTTCACCCCACCAATAGTTCGACATACCTGAACTTTGTAACATGGCATTAACCAAGTCATATAGAGTTCGGTTCTTTCTTTTGGCTATTTCATTCGATTGGGGTGAATATAGTGGAGTAACTTCATGAATTATTCCACTTTCTTCACAGAATTGAGAGAATTCATTAGAGACGTATTCACCACCTCGGTCTGACCTTAACCGTTTGATTTTCTTTTCTAGTTGATTTTCAACTTTGGCTTTAAAGATTGTAAAGGGTTCTAGTGCTTCATCTTTTGACTTAAGTAAGTAGATATAACAATACTTAGTCGCATCATCTATGAGAGTTAAGAAATATCTTCTGCCACCTTTAGTTAATATTCCATTCATCTCACAAAGATCAGAATGGATTAGCTCAAGTGGAGAGGTGCTTCGCCCTTCAATGTTATGAAAAGGTTTTCAGGGTTGCTTAGCTTGCACACACACTTCGCATTTTGAACCCTTCTTATAATTATAGCTGGGAATTAAATCTATTTTGCTTAACCGCATAATAGCTTCATAGTTAACATGACACAAACGAGAATGCCAAACATCATGTAATTTATTGCAATGGGAAACTTTAAAAATGTTTACATTATTTGAATCAAGAATAGATAAGCGGAACATGCCTCCGCTATCATAGCCTTTGCCCACAAAGGTACTAAATTTGGTCAACACGACCTTATTAGACTCAAAAATAAACTTTATTCCTTGCCTACAAAGCATGAACCCGCTAATGAGATTGTGAGTCATTGCAGGCACATACAATACGTCTCTCAGAATGAGTGTTTTGCCTGAAGTAAGCTTCAAGCAAACCTATCAAATCCCACGCACTGTAGCAGTAGCTCCATTGCCCATCAGGACAGATCCACCACCTTCACCCTGAAAAGAAGAAAAACATGATCGATCAGCACAAATATGTCTAGTAGCACCTGTATCAATCCACTAATCTATAGATGGACTTGCAATAAAGGCCTTAGGTACATACCCTTCAGAACTGGTATTATCTAGAACGACATTCACCTCGACCTTTCGGCCCTTATGCTGAGCTGGAGAAGGACCCTTGCCTTTACGATTGCGACAATGGTTGGCTTTATGGCCAACCACTCCGCACACAAAGCAGACAATGTCCTCCTCCTTCTTCATATTCTTTCCTTGAAGCTTGATTTTGGATTCACTATTACAGGAAGCGACATCACAGACGGTTCGGAACTGTCATCACAGACGGTTTCCGAACCATCTATGTTTGTTGGTCTGTGATAACAGGATATTATCACAGACGGTGAAAAACCATCTGTGATACGAACTATCACAGACGGTTTCAACTAAAAACCGTCTGTGAAGTCAAGTATCACAGACGGTTTCAACTAAAAACCGTCTGTGATCTGAGAATATCACAGACGGTTCTAAATAAAAATCGTCTGTGATAGGAGAATATCATAGGCGGTTCTAAATAAAAACCATTTGTGATTGCTGAATATCACAGATGGCTTTTATGTAGAACCGTCTATGATATTCTCCTATCGCAGATGGTTTTCAGTCGAAACCGTCTGTGATACTTGCCTTCACAGACGGTTTTAACAAAAAACCGTCTGTGATAGCCCATACCCCCTGCCCACAATTTGCTGTTTTCCTGGCTAGCCTCAGGAATTGCTAGCCATGCCCTCTGAAAACAAGCATTCACAGAAACAGATTCAAGCATTCACAAAAACAGATTCAAGCCATGACAACTCAAAGTGATCATTACTCAAAATAAATTACAAAAGATCGCATTTGTTCAAGTATTGTCGCTATAGTTACAACTGGATTACAATTGTTTGCGTTTGAGAGGTTTTAGTGGGGGATGCTCTGGGTTGGCGATGGAGTGAAACTCTCCGTTGTCGTTAATGATTTACGAGTTGATAAAGGTCTGAGAGCTTCCCTCGAATGTCCTTGATCTCTTCATAGCGAGTCCATCACATTGTAAATTCAAGGCACATAAGCTAGCAAGAGTAAAGTGGTAAGATATATATATTTAAATTTATAATTAGGAAATAATTATTTCGAGAATGACAAACCTCAGGATCCTTCTTCCTAGTTGTAAGGATTAGCTGCATATGATAGCAGACGTAGATTGCACATAACTCATCACCTTTTTGCTGGCGGCACTACAAAAATAGAATTACATATATAGGTATTGTCAGTTCGAGACGCGTTATTATGAAGTATGATATAGGATTATTGTGTTGTAGCGTCTTTGGAAAATCCATCTGTGTGTTAGTTAGGCGCTCTTTCCATCGTATATTCCTTTGTTGGCAACATAATTGATGAACGACCTACATGATTCGAAAACGTTATCCTCGGCCATTTCAAATGAATGAAGACTACAATAGAGTTATGTAAGGAGGAAATGAGCATACCTCTCGAGTATTCCTCTTAGAGTGCTGAAGTCGTGCTTGTTGCGATTTAGGGAATCAAGGTATATCACATGGTTCCTCTTGGGTATAATAACTAAAAGGATCAATGGTACCTACTCATGTATGTCGCTATAGTCATTAAACCTAAGTTAGTCTTTGCATATAAAGTACAAATGAAATTTGTATAGCAAGTAGTGACACTTACCCCGGTTGTAGGGCACCACTATGTACTTCATGTTCCTTTGCGAAGCAATGACCTCATTATGTATTTCTCGGCGAAGGGCGAGTCTTCTTGGATGGTTTGCAACGATATCACGTGTGGGTCGAGAAACCCACCGGTTCTTTCCATTCCGGACATTTTGCGGCATGTATCTATACATAAGCAATGAGTTGTGATATTTATCGGTATTAGATGAATGTAGAACTTGATTATGCGCGCTTACGATGTCCAACATCGTGAAGCGAGGCGTCGAGGCCAGCGAGGTTGAATAGTTCAAATAAATCATTGAAGCCCTGGCGAAGTACCTCGTCCCGTTGAAGAAATGCTTGTTCTCGTGTCGGCGGTGATTCGATGATCGCACCCTTCTTTTGGGTCTTAGCCAAGTACCGGGCATGCAAAGCGACAAGCATATCCAAAGGCATTATCTCGATCGAGCACAACGGTTTTCCGATGATGTATGTCCCGGGTATCGCGGACTTCCCGGACTTCTCGGAGTTCCCGGACTTGGAAGGCACCTTAACGTTCGTTGATTTCGATTTGGCCTTAGTGATTGGCAGCGCCTTTTTGTGAGACGACTCGGGAACCGATACGTCAGCACGCTTTTGCTATTCCTTCGGCGTCTTCTCCACGGGAATCGAAGAGGTGGCCTTTTGAGGCGAAACATGAGGTGGAGTCATCGAGGGTCCCGTTGGAGAGGAATGGTCGTGTCGGATCGCAGACCTTCTTTGGGTCGAGCGATGTTCTTCTTGGGCCATTTGGATAAAAGAGAGGATGGCATCCCCTAGTGTTGTGATCTCTTCGTTTGGGCAAATCTCCAGCGAGATGGCTCGGAAATTGACATGTACCATATCCACCTGGACCTTGGCGTAACCGTGCGCCAGTTGGGCACCGTGCTGCACTGCCCCTTCCTCGTATGGATACACCATCCCCTGTGCAGCCTCAATACAAAGGGACCCATCCATCCTCACTTGGAGCTTACAGGGTGTCGGCTCCTACAAAACGATACGCAATTAGCTAAGGCGTCCTATAGGTCTATCTTTGGTGCATTCCATAGATGTACGTTACCTTGATGTCGTCTATCGGTAATCGGACGTCGTCATGTTCACAATTATCTTGTGACGTGGCGCTACTCCGACGTCGAGGAGGACTGTCTCCCGAATTAGCAGAGGCGGCTTGCGACCGCTAGCTCATGAGTATATCCATTTGACTCCGCAATGCTACCATCTCTACTTGAAATTGGTTAATAATCATATGTACCAAGCTGGTTGTCGTGCTCGCCTTGGATCTCTTCCTAGTCCTATCGTGCGATGAGTCGTCCGCGAATCCATGACTCCAAGGTGCGTTAACCCCAAGGCCTCGCGTGCGACCAGGTGCTCCTAGTTTCCCAAGGCCATAGATAGTATATCCTTCTCCTATGCGCATGGAAGGAGCCTTGGGAAGCTTGGGCGATCAAATCACGCTTCAAGAGGTCATCACGTTATTATAGGCACTATGAAGTTATGGACTTATTAACAACTTAGTAGTTTGATATATTTACCACACGTTGGGACACTTCTGATGCGCGGGTTTGTGAAGGAGATCTTTGCTGAAGACGAGACTTGTGCCTCGCTTTTAACCAAATTAGGGCAGCGGTGCGTGACATCGAAACGGGTTCTCCTTCTCCGTCGCCCATTCTCGTATTTACCGCGTGCCCGGCGGTGCCGAAGTCTATCGTGTTTAGTGTCGGAGAGCTTTGTGCGCCGCACTTTGCTCATAAATTCGCCGACGTTTTCATAGCCACAAAGGTGTCCCATGCTTCCCGTCAAGAATCTATCTTTGCGTGAAGGCGTCGACCCGTGTTCACGTGCCGTGACAAGAATGCTCTTGAAGGTCCTCCACGATTTACCCATCGTGAGCATCGCCGTCCGTCGCACGCGTGCCACATGTGCTACGGAATAGTGAGCTTCTCGAAAGTTACTCCCCCAGGCGTGCCTTTAACTTCTTTAAATCAGTCCTTCCACCTTGGTGTGGTGATGAGGACCCGTTCCTTCAAGTATCCCGCAGATGGTCCGGAATCTGCTTGCGATCTCTTGGGACTCGAGAGGGACCCCAAAGTCACTAACCTCCGTGATGACCAGTAGGCCGTAGGCATTTTCAATTGTCCTCTGCCATCTCGCTTCCGTGTCATTATCGTCGATGGTGACGGCGGCCTCGTCGGCGCCTCTTCCATCTGCGGGGTCGGTGTTGGCAGCCTCGTCGGCGCCTCTTCCATCTGCGGGGTCGGTGTTGGCGGCCTCGTCGGCGCCTCTTCCATCTGTGGGGTCGGTGTTGGCGGCCTCGTCGGCGCCTCTTCCATTTGCAGCGTTGGTGACGGCGGCGAAGACGGTGCCTCTGCCATCTCGCTTACTTGCTCTCAGGAAGAAGTACAAAGGTTGACTATAGAGATCAAGATGGCAAATGAAAAGTTGAATGAGCTCATACTAACTACTAACATTCCAGCATAAATATGAAACAATTAATCTCAGGAAGAAGTACAGAGGTTGACTATAGAGATCAAGATGGCAAATGAAAAGTTGAATGAGGTCATACAGACTACTAGAAGAATCACAAACTAGTCAATACAACTGATCAATTTGCAATAGAACTATGAGCTCAACCGAAAGTAACCAATGAACACTACATCATATTGATAGTAGCAAGTAATACAATAGAGCTCAAGTATGAACTAACTATCACATTCAATCTCAGTATAAGACGGAGTTCATCACAGAGCATGTCAACAAAGCCCACTGATCAATTTGTAATATCTTGATATTAGACTCGAAATCGTAACTAATACGAGATCAAGGTATCAACTAGCACTGCAAATATATATATATATATATATATATATATATATATATATATATATATATATATATATATATATATATATGCAAAGATCAAAAGCGCCACATAGGAGCAATACTCACAGAGAGGATGCCGCATAAGAACTCACGGTGGAATGAGACACTATTCCAACATATTAATTGATGATATTATGTGCTCTCGTAAGGAGAGTAGCTAAAGAACAAGTCTTTGCCATCTCAATCCTATTGTCTATAATCTTCATGAAATGAATATGATAATATAAATTCAAACTACGAGCTCTAAACAATACTTTGTTAGCGTCAAATGATCTCAAGCTGCTAGCTAAAATAGATTAAACTTCTAGTCAAGCAGAGGTTGACTACAGAGATCAAGATGGCAAATGAAAAGTTGAATGAGCTGATCTGAGACTACTAGAAGAATCACAAACTAGTCAATACAAGCGATCAATTTGCAATAGAACTATGAGCTCAGCCGAAAGTAACCAATTAACGGTACAACATATTGACAAGTAGGAAGTAATACAATAGAGCTCAAGTATGAACTAACTATCACATTCAATCTCAAAGATAAGGCGAGTTCATCACGAGCATGTCAACAAAGCCCACTGATCAATTTGCAACAAAACTATGAGCTCAACCGAAAGTAACCAATTAACAGTACATATTGACAGTAGCAAGTAATACAATAGAGCTCAAGTATGAACTAACTATCACATTCAATCTCAGTATAAGACAGAGTTCATCACAGAGCATGTCAACAAAGCCCACCGATCAATTTGCAACTAGCACTTGCATATATATATATATATATATATATATATATATATATATATATATATATATATATATATAAAGATCAACCGAATCGCCACAGAGGAGCAATACTCAAGAGAGGATGCTGCACAAGAACTCACGGTGCAAGGAGGAGGCCGGTCAGGGGAGGAGGCCGATCTTGGGAGGAGGAGGAGGCTGGGGAGGAGGTCGACACGGGGAGGAGGACGGCGGGGAGAAGGCCGGTCTCTGAGGGGAGGAGGCCGACACGGGAGGAGGACGGCGGCGTCGAGGTCGGGCGCCAATGTTGGGGTGGCAAGACCGAGGTCGGCGGCGGCGTCGGGGCTTCTGACTGGGAGGTGAGCAGGCGCCGAGGTCGGCGGCGGCGGCGCAGAGGTCGGGGCACCAATGTCGGGCGGCGGCGCCGAGGTCGTGGTCGCGGTGAAGGCGAGCCCTAAACCCTAGAGGAGGCGAGCGAGCGCGAGAGCGTAAGGGGCGCGGAGAGAAGTGAGAAGTGAGAGGAAAACCCTAGCGTTTCCGCCTTATAAAAAGTATATCACGACGGTTTGTAAGAAGAACCGTGCGTGATAATATATCCTGACGGTTCTATAATAGAACCGTGCGTGATATGAAAATATCACATACGGTTCTATTATAGAACCGTGCGTGATATTATTATCCTGAGCGGTTCTTCTTACAAACCGTGCGTGATATTATTACCACGAGCGGTTGTATAATAAAACCGTCTGTGATAATCAAAACTTGATGACAATTTATGATATCCCGACAAAACATCTTGAACTCGGTGAGACATAAATATCGACAAAACATAGTGAACTTTCTTTGAGACAAGTATGATGACAATTATGACAAGTCCATATGAATTCTAACACGGTGACAAGTATGATGACAAGTTCATAACACATTTGACTTCAAAATTTCATATCTAATTCAACTCAACTCCAAATCAAGTGAAACCAATTTTGATACTCCACATTACAATGTACGTCCACACATTGACATTAATATCAAATATGACAAGTCCATAACAAGTTCATAACACATTTGACTTCAAAATTTCATATCTAATTCAACTCAACTCGAAATCAAGTGAAACCAATTTTGATACTCCACATTACAATGTACGTCCACATTGACATCAATATCAAATATGACAAGTCCATAACACATCAACAAATGACAATTTCACGTTGACATCAAAATATATGAGAGATTACAAGTCCATAACACATGATGTTATGGAATAAATTAATTACATTGGAGTAAATATTCTTAATTAAGATATAGGCCTTCATGATGATCGATGCGCATATAGCTAGCTTCCTCACTGGGTTCTTCCTCGAGCCTAATGCCGTTTTCGAAAGGAGGCTACTCGTCAAATTGATTGTATTCTTCCTCGTCCACTACATTCTCAACTCCGACAATCCTCCTTTTTCTATGAAGAACTATGTGGCGCTTCTTATTTGCCGGTCGGTTACATAGAATACTTGAACAACTTGGTTGCTTGATGCGAATGGTTCATCTTTATATCCGACACGTTAAAGGTCCACGGTAGTGACACCGTGCTTGTCGACCTTCACTGTGGGAGATGGACCCAACGACACCGAAATAGGGGGATCTTGAAAAGAACGTAGTCGAGCTCCCATATCTATTCTATTTGCCCATAGTAGGAGCTCCTCATCCCATCGGTACTGAATGCATCTATGCGGACACCACTGTTCTAGACTGTGCTCTTCCTATCCTGAGCTACCGTATAAAATGTGTACCCATTGATGTCGTATCCTTGCCATGTGACAATTGTAAATTGTGGCCCTCATGCCAACCATAGCAGCGTATCATCACTTGATGACCTCCCAGTGATTCACACCTTTAACCATTCGTTGAACCGACGGTTGTGCTCTCTCATGATCCAAACCTCCGACCGGTGCGGATTACATTGGCGCACCATGTCTTTGTGCTTTCGTCGATATCTGGGGACACTTGGGTCATGTGTTGCAAGACCATAAAATGGGCTTGAGTATGCGTATCGAGATCGGGAGTTATTGATTTCCTTCCGATGGTCCCGATACCATCGATCTCCCCTCATGGCGAAATAGAGGCACACCTATCGGTTCCACGAGCCATGTAGTCGACGAGAACTCAATGACCTCTTCGGTTGCATAACCTTCGATGATCTTGCCCTCGGTCGAGATCAATTCCGTCGTAGGACTTAAGAATTCCCATGTACCTCTCGAGCGGGTACATATGGCGTAAGAACACAGGTCGCATATCTTTATCTCTCTCACAAGGTGAACAATGAGATGGACCATGATATCGAAAAATGGCGATGGAAATACATCTCAAGATGACATAGAGTGGTCACCACCTCGTCTGCGAGCATCTAGTCCTTGGGGATCAATGATCTTGAGCAATTGAGTTGAAAAAATAACACGACCTCAAGATTGCCACTCGGACCTTGTTGACAAGATACTTCTAATTACAACAGGAAGCATTTGTGTTATCGAGACATGACAATCATGAGACTTCATACCAATTAATTTCAAATCTTGCATAGAAACAAGGTTCTTAATGTTAGCGGAGTAACGGATGGGACTTTCACTCCATGCAAGCTCTGGCACAGTTCATTTCTCTCGGCCTTGGATAGAGTGTAGCAAGCTGGGGGAAGGTACGTTCGTCCTGTATCGGTCTCTACCGGTGCTAACTCAGTCCTTATGTTCATATCAACCAAGTCACGCCGTGCGTTAACACCATCCTTTGTTTTGCCACTAATGTTCAGCAAGAGACCAATCAAGCTATCACATACATTCTTCTCTACGTGCATGACGTCGATGCAGTGGCGAACTTCTAAGTGCTCCCAATAAGGCAAGTCCCAAAAATTGACCGCTTCTTCGAGATGTTCTTCTCACGGGTTCTTAATTTCGTCCTTCCCAAGCACAACATCGATATCCTTAACCATATCATAGACCTCTTTCCTCTAAAAGCCCTTGGAGTTGAATCGTTCTCCTTATTTCCGTCGAATTGTTTTTTTCATCTTGCGGTATGGGTGACTCTGGGAAGGAACCTCTGATGGCCGATATACACGCTTTTGCGTGAGTTGTTCAACCATACACTCTCTGTAGCATCTAAGCGGCGAATGAGGCTTTAGCTCCTTTTGTCTTGAAGCCCAGGTTACCAAGGGCGGGAAAATCATTGATGGTGCGAGAACAACATGGCGCGTAAAGTGAAGTTCTCTCGTTTGTACGCATCCCATACCTGTACCCCTTCGTTCCACAGTGTCACAAGATCTTCCAGCAATGGTGCTAGGTACACATCAATATCATTCCGAGGTTGCTTCGGCCCTTGGATAAGTAGTGACATCAAAATGTACTTCCGCTTCATACACAGCCAAGGAGGAAGGTTGTGCATACATAGATTCACGGGCCAGGTTCTATGTCGGCTGCTCATGTTACCGAAAGGATTCATTCCATCTGTACTCAACCCTAACCTTATGTTCCTCGGTTCCGCACCGAACTCTTGGAAGCTCGGATCGAAGTTTCTCCACTGGGCAGAATCAGCAGGGTGACTTAGCTTTCCATCTCTCTTACGCTCCTCTGAGTGCCAACACAACAATCTTGCGTCCTTTGGGTTCGCAAATAAACGCTTCAAATGTGGGATCACAGGCAGATACCACAACATCTTAGCAGGAGGTCCTTGCTTCACCTTAGCGATACGACGCTTGTATCGGGATGCTTTGCACACGGGACATACATGCATGTCTGCATACTCTTTACGGTAGAGGATACAATCGTTCGGACATGCATGTATTCTTTCTACTTCCATTCCCAATGGACAAATAACCTTCTTTGCTTGATAGGTGGTGCTGGGCAACACGTTTCCCTCCAGAAGGATGTCCGCTAGGAGACCTAACAACGCCGTGAAACTCTTATCGGACCAACCATTGCTTGCCTTCAATTTCAGTAGTTCAAGCACGGTTGACAACCTTGTATATTCCGGCTTGCAACCAGGGAACAAAGGTCTCACCGAGTCCTCCCTTAAGCCCTCGAATTTACAAAACTCTCTCTCACTGTAGTTCTCTTCTGCATCGCGTAGCATCTGATCCAGATTGTCATCGTGTGACCTATCCTCATCAAAAGCAGTGTAGTCCACATCCGGCATATCGTTGACTTCCTCGGCGATGCCGTCATTACTAACTTCATGTGTAATAATCTGCTCTTCACCGTGACTGGTCCAACATGTATACCCTTTTGTGAAACCCCTTCGAATCAAGTGCGCTTCTATTTGCGCCGCATTGTTAAACATCTTGATTACATAATCAATGCATGTACAATTACATAAAATTTATCCCTTCTTCAACATATCACCTTTCGTGACTCTTCTAAAAGCAACCACGCCATTAATGTACTCTTGACTCACACGGTTCACACTATACATCCAGTTTGATCCATCTACACTCGCATGTAACAAATTAGTATCAAAATTGATTAGCGATTAATTTATAGCAAACATAAAGGGTTATAGATCGTTACCCTCGGAGCTCACGAAGAAAATCGATTCCTCTCCTTTCCTTCTCCTCTCTAAGGTGGCGAATGGGGAGGAGGCGGCGGTGTTGGAGGCGCTAGGGCAAGGGTCCAACCTTATCCTCTCTAAGTCGGCGCAGCGGATAATTATTGATTATCTGCATGATTGTTGATTAGATACGAGACAAAAGACAAGAGGAAGATCCTAATAACTAGCAAGTTGGTCAGCGCGATTGCTTGTATATCCGTTTTGATATAATTGAAACAATAAACCACTTTGTGATAACGTTTCTACATGGATATAAATGGAGGAAATATAAAATAGATCATTGCACATGTGACTTATCTTGGTGTGTCATAAATTCTTCTTTTAATCTGTTCTGAAAACTACTCATGAAATTAGTTACGATTAAGACTTTCACTTCTTTGCGTACTTACTCGTTTTGTCTCATCGTTGCACAAAGGAATTACACCAAATTAATTAAAGGCTACATGTTTTGCTTTTCATTTTCTAGAATTAGGGTCCATCAAATTGAGAGCTAGATGTACGTCGTTTTGCATTTTCCCATCAAGTAGTATTAATTGAAACCTAAACCATATGCTTAGATTAAGGAATACAACAAAAAAAACAAAACATTAGGGTCTATGTACAGAGTAGCAAAATCAGGAAATTCACTAATCAATAGAGTGGATAAAGGATAATCGATATTACTTCATCTGCTTAATTAGGGAGGAGCCGCAGTTGGAGGAGCTAGGGCAGGAAGTGGCACGGCACTGGGAGGAGAAGCTAGCTAGCAGATCTAAGTGGAGCCCAATGAGCAGAGGCGGTTGATTATCCAAACACAAGGCGGCGGAGGGAGTGGCAGAGCCTTGATGGTAGTCTTGGCGATGGACCAGCAGCGAGTCGGTAGAGGATGTGTCGCGCTCAATTTATACCCAGCGAGGATATCACGAGCAGTTCTTAATAAACACCGCTGTGATAATTAGTTATCCTGAGCGGTTACGGTTGAACCATCTGTATAATATCATAGACGGTTCTATTCACAAACAGTCTGTGATAATCCCCCCAATCACAGACGGTCCTTATTGAGAACCGTCTGTGATATTACACAGACGGTTCTCTAATAGAACCATCTGTGATTGGGGGGGTTATCACAGACAGTTTGTGAATAGAACCGTCTGTGATAATTCACAGACGGTTCTATTTACAAACCGTATTATCACGGATGGTTCTATTCACAAACCGTCTGTGATAGATGAATATCACAGACGGTTCTAAAAAATACCGTCTGTGATAGGCTTCCCGCGCCACCCGCAGGTCCGGCAATGCCCAACACAGACGGTTCCCAAGGAACCGTCTGTGATGGGGCGTCTACTATAGCCTGTTTTGTAGTAGTGATTGATTCTAAAATTTCTAATTCCCAGAGCCACCAACACTCTTGACCTCTACTAGATGAGCTTGGACTTGAGCCTTACCTTTGCTATCACCGGCTCTTGCCCGCTCCTCAACATTGATAGCTGCTGACAACTCATTGAGTGTCAAGTGCTCCTTTATATGTCGTCGGGCGGTCACAAAGTCATGCCACGAGGGTGGTGACTTAGCCACACGCCACGAGGGCGGTAACTTAGCCAAGATGACATGAACTTGAAAACTCTTAGGTAGGAGACAGTCGTACTGATTAAGATCACGTACATGGAGTTGAAGCTCGTGGAGCTGCTCTATCACTGACCGTCCCTCTACCATCTTGTAGTTCAAGTATGCAGCAGTAACAAAGGACTCGTTACCATTATCCCCTTTGGAATACTTCTCATCCAGTTCGTCCAAGAGTTGTTTGGTATTAGTGAAATTGACATATACGTTGAACAGACGGTTGGATAAGACTGCTAACAACCTAGCTAGTGCTGAATTGTTCGCATCCTCCCACCGCGTCATTTCAGCGGTTTCCAAAGAGAACATTGGAGGATTTGAAACGACCCAGAAAAGTCTGATGTCGATTAGCTAAAGTTTGGTTTTAGCTTGCCAACGTTTAAGTTAGCACCATCAAACACTTTCGGCTTAACGACATCTGACGATGAAGCCATTTCTCGATAAATAGTTTTTCTGGATTGTTGTAAAAAGTGCAGTTTTAGCAAATAATCATAATTAATTCCAGCATAATTATGAAACAGTAAAGCATTAATCCAACAAGATTTAGACAGAAGTTAATTCACACTTCACTAATTCGATCTAGTGCATGCATTGCACTTAGATTTTATAGTCATTTGCAGTTTATGGTTGTAATAGAACTTTGACTTATTGAATAAAAGTTGTAAGCTCTAGGAGAGCAAAGAATTACATTCTTATAATGAGTCTTGCAAGAATTTTCCCGTATTAATAATAGCAAGTTATGTTCTATTTTGGAGTATTTTATTTATGTGTGGGTTGCTTTCTACCCCATATTAATAAATACTTTATATATCAGAATGTGTGTGGCGCCCTATGGAGGAAGTGTGCTTAGCGGATAGCGGCACAACGAATACCATATTGAGAGAGACAAAATTTTTCCAGTCGATTAGCAAGAATGCTGGTAGTCTTACGACAATCACAGGAAGCGATACTTGTATAATAGGCTCAGGAAGAGCCACAATTATACTCCCGATGGGCACAACATTAGTCATTGAAGAAGCCTTGTTGTACCCAGAATCGACTAGAACTCTCTTAAGCTTTAAGGATATTCACACTAACGGTGTCCATGTAGAGACTAAAGAAGAGTATGGTAAGGAATACCTACCCATTACAAAGCGTGAAGAACATGGAAAAAGGGTATAAGAACTTCCTTCATATGAATCTGAGCTATACTACACTAACATAAAGGCACATGTAGCCTACATTGTCCTGAAAACCACTTTTAGAAACTCCGAACTTTTCTGTCTCTAGCATGATAGATTAGGCCACCCCGGTCTTAGAATGATGAGAAATATAATTACCGATTCTCAGGGACATAATGTTAATATAAAGAATTTCCCAAATCAAGAAGATTTTGTGTGCCCTGCATGTGCCACTGGGAAATTAATTATTAGACCTTCTACTCTGAAAGTAAAGGATGAAATCCCTGCTTTCCTGGACCGTATCCAGGGAGACATTTGCGGTCTTATACAGCCCCTGTCAGGGCCATTTAGGTACTTTATGGTGCTAATCGATGCTTCCTCGAAATGGTCGCATGTATGCTTATTGTCTATGAGAAACCACACTTTTGTAAAGCTGATCTTGCAGATAATTAAAATTAAGAATAATTTCCCGGATCATCATGGGAAGTCCATTAGAATGGATAATGCCAGAGAATTTACTTCAAAGGTATTTGATGATTATTGCATGGCAATGGGAATTACCGTTGAGCATTCAGTACCGCATGTCCACACCCAGAATGGACTAGCAGAGGCATTAATTAAAAGAATTAAATTTATGGCCCGACCGCTTTTGCAGAATTGTAATTTACCAACTACATGTTGGGGACACGTAGTCCTGCATGCAACAACTCTCATCAATTTTAGACCGTCAGCATATAACATCCATTCACCTATGCAACTAGCGCAAGGGTCAGCACCGAAAATCTCTCATCTCCGAAGGTTTGGTTGCAAGGTTTATGTACCTATACCACCACTGCAGTGAACTGCAATGGGACCTCTCTGAAAGTCGGGGATATATGTTGGTTATGAGACAACATCCATAATCAGGTATCTGGACCCTATGACTGGAGATTTGCATACAACCCGCTTCGCTGATAGCATATTTGATGAGGATAGTTTCCCGTCATTAGGGGGACGAAATCAACCTCTCGATGAACAATGTCGGGAAATAACGTGGCAAGCCACGGGAATCCATGCACATGACCCGCGCACTAGTGAAGCAAATAGAGAAGTCCAGAAAATAATTGATTTGCAAGCTTTAGCGAATCAACTGCCTGACCACTTTAGTGATTTGAAGAGCGTGACCAAGTCGCATGTGCCTGCACGCAATGCACCGGAGAGGGTTAAAATACCAAAGAAAATTGAAGGTATCCCTAATTAATCCCGTCCAGAGGCCTCAGAATAAAAGGATGAGAACTCCGGCCTCTCGAATCCCAAGTAACCGGGGACGCTTGGCAAACAAGGTTAAGAAGGACTTGACACAGCCGATCACTGAAGTTCCCCAGAATAAGAAAGGGAGCCAGTTGAGACCTAGCACTAGTATGGAACCTTCAGTAAAAAGCATACCGAATTTGAATATTCCCACGGAGGGACACATTAGCATGGATGTGTGCGCACATGTCTGAGCTGAAAAACTAAAGGGACCTGCCCCCGCAATTGGAAGTAGTGGTGAGCGAGTAGAAGCATTAGCAGAACCACCCTATGAAGAAATAGCTATAAATTATATAACTACAGGAAATTACCACAATCATCGATCTGGATCCAGAGCCTACATCGCTCGCTGAATGTAAGAAAATATCAGATTGGAAAGATTGGAAGGAGGCAATAAAAGCAGAATTATTAGACAATAGAAGCAGAATTATTATCTCTGAATAAAAGAGAGGTGTTTGGGCCTGTAAGCCACACGCCTCTCCATGTGCACCCCGTAGGGCATAAATGAATATTTGTTCGAAAGAGAAATGAAAACAATGAAGTTGTAAGACATAAAGCAAGACTTATTGCACAAGGTTTCACCCAACGACCATGAGTTGATTATGAAGAAACCTATTCCCTGGTCATGGGCGGAACTACCTTTAGATATTTAATCTCAATGGCAGTAAACCTGAATTTCGAAATGAAATTGATGGATGTGGTAACTACATACCTTTATGGAAACTTGGATTCGAACATTTACGTGAAGGTACCTGAAGGTATCCCAGTCCCAAAACAAGATAGAGCAAATAGAAATGCATGCGATTATGCAACTCGAAAATCCTTTGTATGAATTTGAAGCAATCAGGTAGAATATGGTATAATCGCTTAAGCGACTTTCTCTGCAAGAAATGCTACACGAACAATGAGGATTGTCCCTGTGTATGTATACAAAGATCCCAGGATGGATTTTGTATAATCTCAGTATATGTAGATGATCTGAATATCATCGGGACCCTAGAATATATTAAGAAAGCAAGCTCTTACCTGGAGTTGGAGTTCGAAATGAAAGATTTGGGTAAAACCAAATATTGCCTAGGCTTGCAGCTTGAGCATACCCCTGAAGGGATTTTAGTACATCAAACAACCTACACTCAGAAAGTGTTAGAAAGGTTCGGATTTGAAAAGGCATATCCTTCGAAAGTGCCGATGGTCGGGAGATCCTTGCAGCAAGACAAGGACCCGTTCAGACCTAAAGAAGAGGGGGAGGAAATCTTGGGACCGGAATTCCCATACTTGAGCGCAGTTGGAGCACTCATGTATTTAGCAAACTGTACTAGACCGGACATTACATTTGAAGTGAACATTCTAGCAAGGTATAGTGTAGAATCTACCAAAAGGCATTGGCAGGGAATAAATGACGTCTTCCGATACCTCCAAGGAAGTAAAGATCTTGGGTATTCTCTGAAAAGAACCAAGACCTAACTATGGTAGCTATCTGAGATCTTTGGGTACTGTCGGACCTACATCTGACTAAATGCATAAGCAGGCTATGTATTCCTGTGTGGTGGAACTACAATTTCATGGAAATCGTCTAAGCAAAGTCTTATATCGACTTCGATGAACCACTCAGAAATTATAGCACTGTACAAAACCGCACGAGAATGTTCTTGGCTTCGGCAGATGATTCACCACATCTAGCAGTCATGTGGATTGAATACCGTGCAAACCCCCACTATTATCAATGAAGATAATGCAGCTTGTGTTGCACAAGTGCAGATGGATTATGTGAAGAGTCCTCTCACTAAGCATATCAACCCTAGGTTCTTCTATGCTCATGAATTGCAAAAGATGGACGAAATTAAAGTACTGCATACTAAGTCATTTGAAAATCTAGCAGATTTATTCACTAAGTCACTCCCAGCGTCTAGCTTTGAAAGATGCATACATGGAATTGGAATGATGAGACTTAGAGAAGTGCAGAATTCAGGGGGTGAACCTTCACGAACTATTTGTTAAAGCTTGATCATGAAGATCGAGTACCCAAAGAATAAATCCTAGAGATTAAATGAAATTGGGTGGATTGTATTCTTTTTTTCCTTGACGAGTTTTCCTGAAGTTTTTCGGTTAAGGTTTTTGATGAGGCAATTCGTGCAACACAACGGAATGCATGATATGTACTCTTTCTCCAAATTTTTCCTACTAGGTTTTTATAGAGTTTTGACGAGACATGAACATGTCGGATGAATGTCCAATGGGGAGTGTTAAGAAACCGGGCCTAGGATCAAAGAGTCCTGGTCCATGTGGACACCTCATCCATCCATAGCCTATATAAAGGAGAGGGGACCCCTCATTGTAAACACGATTTCGGAAGAGCAATAAAGAGAAGCCTGAAGTCCCCACATATCTCTATGTTTAATCTATTATTCTGTTCTTGTGTTCTTGCATCGTTCTTACAATTACGAGTTTGTCTGCGAGGTGTCGTTTGGGTGGACTCTCCAAATGACGGTTACTCAACACGTCTGAGTCACGATGTCTGGCGTCTGGAGCCTCCTTGTTCATCCGATCTGCGTCGGTTGTTTATTACGCATGCAGTTTCTCCGAGGTTGGAGATTACAGCGATTGGGGACAAACTCTCTGTACTAAATCTTGATGTTGTACAATTTGCTCTCTAGTCTGATAGTTCTTACATTCGGTTTACTAGTGTATGTGATCCTAAAGGTGGACATCTGATCTCTTGTACGTAGGAAAAAGTCAATTTGACTCCTCCAAGTACCGCTGTCTAGATACTTAACTCCCGACCTAAAAAACCAGTCTTTTGATACCCTCAACGTGCAAAACAGTGCACTTAAACCCTATGGCTGTTTTTCTCGGTGGTTTTGCTTACGTTGCAGTGGTTTAGCCACAAGGTCGGCTGAGTTGGCTCGTTTTATTAGTTGGTCAAGGTCACAGTCAACTTAACAGACTAGCCAAATGACACTAATGCCCATGTCAAAAAATGGGTCCCACTGTCAGCCATCCATCCTCTCTTTTCTCTCTTCTTCCTCTCCATCTCCCTTCTCTCTCCCCTGTGCGCGCATGGAATGATGGATCTATCTTCTTCCTCTCCCGAAGGCGAACCCCCCCGATGAACACTCCTTCCCTCTCGACGGCAAATCCCCTCCATATGCGGCTTGCATGGCGCTACCTTCTCTCTCCATCTCTGTTTCGTTCTCATCCCCAACGATGCCTCCATCGACTGCGGCGATCTACTACAGCACATGTGACTTTGGTTGAAGCCTTCACCACCAACCACAGCCATTCCAGATCTGACGCCGAGTGGTGGACGACCACCTTCTAACGTCGTGCTTTACTCCACACTGACTTCGTCCCAGGTCGCCCAGCATCCTTCTCCAACACCGGCGTGTATTATAGATCTGAGCGCCGCCGCCTAAAGGACCGCTCTACAAGCCGGAGTACTTTGTCCGGTCGCGGAGTACAGGGGAGTGCAACGCTGCCTCGAGTACTTCCTCATCACATACCGCGTGCATCCCATTGGCCGCCGCCACTGTCTCCTCGGCCGGATGTGAGCCATCGAGGAGAGAGGAGGTGAGAGGAGAGGGGAAGGAAGAGATGGAGGAAATTTTGTGCGAAATAGATGGGGAGAGGGGCACACTAATCTCGGTGCATTTTAGATGGTGTAGATAGTGATGGGGAGTGAGTAATCACTATGTTGTCACCACGTAGTCGTCACGATGGCGAAACCGGGCTAACTAGGTGCCACACAAGCAATACCACTGTTGGAACCGAAATATGCAAATCTGGACCCGTTGTGTATAATGCATTAGTCCAGGATCACGCTAGTGCACATAGTGTCAACATAGATAAATATCATGTACACCCCGGCCCAACATAGAGCCCAGAATGCCACTAACTACATTAACTATCAATTTTAACATCATTTTATATTATATTACAATAAGCATCTCAACGATAAAACCTATCCACGGGTCTCATGAAAACAAGTATAATGATATAACAATCATAGATAATTGATCTATAGGAAGCATAGCAAGATAATAATTCACAAAAATGCAAAACCAACCGAATAAAGTCTATTGAATGAATATTCAACTCCAACCTATCATCTGAGGTTATTCAACACCATCATGTCCTAAATATAACTCATCAGGTTATAATAAAATTTCTCATGTCCAATGAATCAAATAATTGGGTGTAGGTTGTGATTCCAAGTGGGCAAGCCTTTCCCGAGTGAAACGTCATCAACGATCACCTAAAAACAAGAATAGAGCAAGAATGAGTCTAAGACTCAGCAAATACATAATAAAGCCATAAACAACAGTTTATCAACCATAATCAAGGTTATCATCATCATCTATCTATTTAATGACATTCTCATACTCAAACAATCAAGCCATATTCCATATAGGTAAAGTTGTACAATTTAACAATTTACTCATATAATCGAATGCACCATCATGCTCATGCTCATATGCATCTCATTAGCTGATATCGGCATAGCGGAGTGTTCACTCGTCGATGACACACTCTTTCCTTCACTCCCGTGAAGTCCCCGCCGAAGTAGGATTTTATCTAGAGCACTCCGGACTAGTCATATATCTTTCTCACTGACCTCACCAAAATAGTTACATGACTTTCTCACCGACCTGGCTCGTGCAAACTCCTGTCATGATGAATGTAAATGATGCAACATCTTTAATAATTCATCAACATAATTCATCTCATTAACTCAATATCTCATTCTCATTATCTCAATATCATAATCTCATTCACTCAATCTCATCAATATCATGTATAAGAATAAGCTTAACGAAAGCATAATAAATAACATGATAAGTAATATCAATAATAATAACCCATTGTTCACCACTCTACCATGTACTTGCCTCTTAGCCCTTCGAAGCCGAAAGGTGAAATTTTGGCACGGCGCATGAGGCCATAGTCCCTGAACAAGCAAGTAATAGTACACACACAAAAACATCGTCAAAATCACGTCATCACAGCACCAACCCGTCACACTAATCGATCTCACATGCTTACGCCAAACCGACTGAATTAACCCAAATCTATCGGACGTAGTACCCGCTGTCCCAGTAGTAAAACGTCTCTAACTTATTCATCCGAACTCCAAATTCAACCAACTAAAACTTTCTGGAATCCTCCCGAAACAACCTACATTTTCCTTCTTGTGATAAAACTTTGATTCTACCATTTTCTATCCCATTTCTTTACCCGGAGTTAGATCTGTCATCTTTTGGATAGCAGACTTCCAAAATTCATATTGTTTAATCTACTAATCTAACAATTGTGTTATAAGACATTCTAGAAACCTTAAGAACTTACCTAGAACATTCATGTTGACAAAATTCCTAGATTAACTAAACTACTATTTTTAATCTACTAATTAGTGCAGACTGTCAACACATGACAAACTCTACCGGACAGCAGAACTATAAAATTCATATCTCACAATTTATGCATCGGATTGACATGAATAAAAATTCTACCAAAAGCTATCGAAATTATCTACAACTCTCTAGTAGATTAAATTCTCAAATTATGCCTCTACACTACCCGTAAAAATAGTACAATAGTATAGCAGACTAAACCAATCTACTATTCGATTTTCCCTGAATATAAATCGCTAGTTCCCTCTCTAATCTTGATTTTAATCTCTAGATAAAATAAGCAACCAGAGGTTAAAACTTAATCATTACCGCAGAAACCACGACGAGGAACACGAATTCCCGCGGATTCCTCTCTTTTCTTCTCCCTCTTCTTTTATGCCTTCTTCCTTTCTCTCTACTGTTGCAAGCTTGATGTACAAGTGCAACTCATGAAGCACCAAACTTCTAGTCACAGCACATCAGGGATGGATGGATGGATGCATGCATGCATGCACTGCTAGTTAGTAGCACGCACACCCACGCACGCGCACACGCGGTGCCACAGCGAGGAAACAGGCAGGCCGGCACGCAGGCAGAAGACGCGCTACGCTAGGCGTTCACGCAGGCAACAGCTAGAGCAACCACACGGCAGGCAACGTGCGGGCAAGAAAGCCAGCGGCCAGCCGAGCGCTGCGGCAAGAGCAGCAGATGGTGATGTGGGCAGTAGATGGCGACGTGGGTAGCCGGCTTCCACACGCTAGGCGATCGCGAGCGTAGTGAGGCGGCTGCGTTGGCGGCAGCGCACGAGGAAAAACAAAATATTGGTAGGGTTTCTAGTTTTGGATCCTCCTCTCCCTACGTCCTCTTTTACCCTGGCACGAACCAACTCCCCTCACACGACCCGTTCCAAGGAAACAATTCCCCACTAAAAAAAGCAAAGCAACCCATTTTCACGTATCCCTTTTTGATTAAATAAGCATAGGCCCTCGAGAGGGTTATTTTTTAGAATACCCTAATAAACCTTTTCGTTCTCTCTCTAAGGCGTTTTGGGGTACTACATATCATTCCACACAAGGCGAATATAAGAATAAACAACTAATTTAATTAATAAATAACGGTTGTGACCTTATGGTCAAGTTTTACACTTATTAAACCCCGTAGGGTTGAGCACTAAGTAAAGTGACGACAGCGGAATGAAAGCAACTCAAGTGGAAACCCATCAACTTGCCACAGGCAACCGACTGGGATTAAGACCTAGCGATCATCCTTCTCGTGAAACTCCTCCTCAAAAGCAAATGAAGATTCCTCCACTTTAGCTAAATGATTGCAACAAGAATGGGTACTCCGATTACTCAGCAAGTTGTACCACAAAATGCAATTATAGATGTGGCTTATTTAAAAGGAAATAGCTTCTATGGTTATTTTGCAAAAAGCAACACTTGCATTTGAATACAGATAATAGATTGAAAGTGTAATTTAAAACAAATAAACAATAATAATTTAACAAGTATTTTCACAAAGCTCACGAGGTCTAATCAATTTCTTTCACACAACCAAATGAGTGAATTCACACAGCTATCCCTTCCCACTTGTTTTTTGAAAATCTACCTATTGTATGAAATCCTCGAGCATGTCCATGACCACGGACATGGCTATTCGAATAGATTGATTAATACTCTATAGAGGTTGTACAATTTACCCACAAGATATAACTAGTGTAACAAGCACCAATAAAAAAACCTTTCCCAAACTTTATCTCGACAATTGACCCTCCTGATGTGCGTACCGTTAGCACCAGACATTACACAGTGCGTTGGGTCAATGCACACCGTTGGACCTGGAGATGGCGAACTGCTCATAAATGTGACCCAAATGAAGTAGTACACACCTCCACTCTGGCATACATGCCTGATAGTGAATGCCAAGACTCCGAAACATACTAAGTTAGGCATGTGGTCATACAGTTATGGCTCAATTCGATGATGCACAAAAGTTAAGTCCTCAATTGACCGAGGCGATTCTGCCCAATTTCTAACCAAATCACTACAATTCACATTTCCCAATCACGGAGCTCCACCATATCACAATTCTTTTCACCTGCCTCGGTGCAAATCTTTTCCCACCCTTATTGGTTAAGTGCAACACATGCCATCAATGAGTGACAACATACAACACATAGTATTTCCACAAAGATATTCCATAATCACTTAGTCAAGTTTAGATTTGCAACTCAAAATGATATCAATGACCCACCACATGACTAAGCAAACTAATTGTGTCTAACCAACCAACGTTGGTACTATGATAATACCAACTAGGAATTAACCAAGCTAGGGTAACAAAAGATCATGGTAATACAATGAACAAGGAGGATATAATCAAATAGGTGTATAGCTAATCCCAAAGCATTTAAACAATTAAGTAATTGAAATAACGTGCAATAGTTTGAGTCAAAGTAATTTAGGAAAACTGGGTACAACGTGGTCAAAGGCACAACTTGCCCTAAAACAAGTCTTGACACTAGTCTTGAGCTTGATCAACTCCTCTTTCCTTGAAAGTTCCCGAATTATCAACGTTTACTCGCAAACGAAAGCGAAAACAAAACAAAAAAAAAACCAAAACAGAGCAACAAATGAACTCCAAAAATTAAATAAAAATTATAGAAAGGTAGAGCTTGAATTTAGATAAATTTAGAGACTTGAATGGGCTCAATCGAAGTTCGTGTTAGGAAGAACGGGCTCTCGGAAGATTCAAATCTAAGAAAAAGAGAAAGAAACCACTATTTTGGATTTTTTAAATTTTCTTTCTGAAGTAATTCCAAAATATTGTGTGAGCTTGGCATCAGCAATGAATTTCAGAATTAAAATAAAATCCTGAAAAATAGAAAATAGAGACTGACAGGTGGGACCCACAGTCTATAGACTGGGTCCACAGATTTTGGTTCACAGGTCTATGGGATAAGACTCTGACATGTAGGTTCCACATGTCAGTGGCTTGGTCCACCGTGGACTAAGTCCATGCTGACTTAACTTACGGTTTGCATGGGTGGAGATGATGTGGCGCACACGTGGCCAACATGAACCAGTGGCAAGGCGACACGTGGAAGGGAGTGGTAACATGGCAGCAATGCGGAACGAGGCTCACACGGAGCGAGGTGGTGTTAGCATGCCACTGACATGGCAGCCAGGTGGCAGACACACGGGCGGTGAGGCTGACGTGGATGGCGACATGGACGATGGTGGCGGATGGCGTTTGGGACCACGGCGGCAGACATGGAGGAGTGCACTAAGTAGCTGAAGCGACGACGAACTCATCGGTGTAAGTGCGGCGATCGGAGGTGGAGGGTGGCAAGATTTAAGAGGTGGTACAACTCGGGTCTATGGCGCAACGGCGCTACAACAAAGCTAGGGCTAGGGATCTACACTAACGGTGGTGGCGGTGTAGATCTAGTCCTTGCAGTCCCAGCGCTGGTGATGATAAGAGTTAGGGCTCACCGACAGTGGCGAAAATCAACGACGAAGACTCACGGACGGCGGTGACAAAAACTCGAGCTGCCGGCGGCTAGGGCTAGGGATTTGAGTGGCGACAGCTACGGCTAGGTGCGGGGGCTGAGGGCGATGTCCCCATTTATAGTGCGCTAGTCGAGAGTGTCCATGGCGCACACGCCAAGAAATTGGAGCGGCGGTGGAGTCTAACTCATGCCCGAGACGGAGATGATGAATAGTAATGGGGTGGGACCGAAATATCAGTGACGGAGGCTCGGGAGTGTTTGTGCCACGCACGGCGTGACTAAGGCTGGCAGGCGGGACCGGTATGTGTGAGCGAGCGTGAGAGAGAGAGAGGATGGGTTGCGACGTGGAATTGGGCCGACGGGATGGGCTGGGCTAGGCTGGAGAGAGATAAGGGATTGGGCCGCAGAAAAGAATTCAGCCCACTGAATTTCCTGAGATTTTAAATAGGTTTTCTAATTTAGAAAATATAGAAAATCCAAATGGCAAAAAAAATAGCGAATGATATCAGAAAAAATCTAGAAAAATTTGAAAAATACTTCCAAGCACAAAGAACTCAAATAAAATAATTTTGCAATTAATTGATGTTCATATTATTCACATTAAATTGTTTTTACTTTGAAAAGTCCTATTTAAGCTTTATTAAATTCAAATAAATTTTGGTGAAATTTTCCATGGGCTAAACTACTAAAAAAGGTTTTGAAAATCAAAAAATTGGGATGTTACAACCATCGATCAAAACAACCATAGGGGGTTAAGTGCACTAGTTTTGCAATGTGAGGGTATCAAAAGGCCGGTTTTTTAGGTTAGGGAGTTAAGTGTGCGGACAACGATACTTCAGGGTGTCAAATGGATTTTTTTCCTACAATTAATACCCTTAAGAGGCTAGGGACTATCCTAGAGATTGAACAATATGTTGTATTTTGAGGTATACCTAGTATATAAACAACAACATGTGAAAATCATGTTGTCTTATGTACTTTTTTCGACTTTGAATAGATGTTGACAAGGATCTAATAATCCTCAATTAATGAAACTAATTATGTGTAATACTTATTATGGATAATGGTATTCTTAGTAGCCCTCATATACCCTTGGTCGGAAATACCCGTTACGACCAGGGAAGGCTATGACCACTTCGGGTGGTCACGACCACCCTATGGTCGTAAGATCTGCTACGACTAGGTCAACCATGACCACTCTATGGTCGATGTAAGCCACATACACGTGGACCTCATTGTTGGAAATATGCCCTAGAGGCAATCATAGAGATGATTATATTTCATTATGTTCATGACATTGGATAATGTTTATCTTGTTCCTAGAATAATATTGTTAATATTTATTATCAAGTATGTGACTTGGTTGTGAAACTCTATATTCTGCGATAATTATTCTTACACGATCCTCGGTAAGTAAACATATGTGGACACATATGAATAGACTAGCATATGTATTGGTTGATGACTATGTTTCACAAGTCATAGATATGGAGATATCAAACCGATAATATGGACACATGTTAGAGAACATGATGTTGGATAAGACCCACATTGAGACACTATTGAGATTGTTATAAATCTATGTGTTGTTAGTTGGTCTCAAGCAATGATGATGTATAATCCTTAGACCTGAGATCAGCAAGGTTTCCTACATGTGTAAGAGCACTCTTAGGGGTTGCCAAACGCTACAAATGGCTCGGGTAGTTATAAAGGTAGCTTTCGGGTATGCTCTGAAACATGGAGAGGAATGTGATTGGTCGGATATGGGATTTGCCCCTCCTAACATAATAGGAGAGATGTCTCTGGGCCCCTCGTTGTGATCGGATAAAGAAAGTACATGGCCATGCCACTAGTAGTCGAAGTGTTCGACCACGTAAAGTTATCTGACACTCAATCGAGAAAGTATTGAACAGTCCATGGATGACACAACATCTCACCGGAGTTCGACCAGACATCGTGAGGCAAAGGGAGTATACACGAGTAGGTTGCTTAGTTCGATCAGCTACGGACTGGTCGTATGGAGATACAAGCAAGTCGTGGGCGGTCGAGCGTAATCCGAGTGGTGAAACCAAGTCGTAAGGAGTTACGAGTTGGTCATGATCAAATCTGAACTGGTGCAGTATAGAGATAGGACCTGGTCATAAGTGATGAGGACCTGGTCGTAGATCATATTGCATTAAGGTTCGTCGATATAATTTGTGTGTATTCGAGGAATCGATATGTTCGCTAGGAGCCGCTTCGACTCGTGATCGAAGCGGTTTCGAGTCTGGCAACCGAACTACACATGAACCTCTGGTCACACATTAGCGGGTTGGAACAAACCAAGTCGAATATGATTAAATGGCGTGTTGGATAGGATCCGTCACGAGCACTATATAAGGAGGTGCATGAGGTTTGTTGGAAAAGGAGCGTAAAACACCACGAAACCCTAGCCGCCATCTTCTTGAGAGCTCCACGCGCGACTTGGTGCCGCACACCGCCGTTCGGTTGTTCCTTCCCTGGATGTGTGGATACCGTAGGCGCTACTACGATTGTTGCGCTTGAGGGCGATCCGCGATCTTCTGAAGGAACCGCAGCGTTCTTTGGAGGAGACGATCGACTCGACCACTACATCGACGCTCTTCGTTGGACGGTGCTCCAACCCTTCTTCCGCTAATTCTCGCGTCTGGTGGTAACGATCTATGATCATCTATTTGCTTGGCATCCTGGTTTGCGTGGTAGAAATTTTTGTTTGTAGCTATCGTAGCCTACCCGTATACCAACACTCATCGACTAGGGACTCTGTACACTACGCTCATTTGTGCGTAGTAGTTAATACACGTGTTGTTTGTCTCTGACATAATCGCATGTCTGCACATAGTTCTCTTTATGTATGGCGTAACTGTATGATGAACATGCAGGAGAGTATCTCTTTGACAATAACCGTAGCCAACATGCGCAATCAGCCAACCGTTAAGACGCCTCCTAACACACAGTAACTGCCATCCCTTCAAAAACTATATGAGGGGTGATGCTGATGGATAAAGGGGAAGAGAGATCTATTCCATTTAGAATCCATTAGACTTAGTTTTAGTGGTTTATTTCATTCTGTATACACATTCAATACAAGAACACAGGCGTAGGGTCTCTTCGGAGAAGGCCTAAACCTGTCTAAAAACCCTTGTCTCCTCTTGCATAATCTCGAGTATCGTGTCCCTTGCATTTATTTCATAATATCGATATCAAATCATCGACAGTTTGCATCGTCCGTGGGGAACACTCTAACAATTTTCTTCTTTTCTACTTAGATGCCTCCATGATAAACGAGTGGAATGAGGAGAATTGGTTTGATCTCGCAGATTATGTAGGACTCGACATGGATGCCTGCTACGACTACGAGTAGAGCGTCTTTTTGTCACTCCTAAGAGAGGTGAGTAGTGTGATCAGAATCTACTAAGAATACCATTATCCATAATAAGTATTATAGATAATTAGTTTCATTATTGGAGGATTATTATTTGAGTTTTAAAAATGGAATTCTTTTTACCGAATATGCAGGAAAAATAATGTGAACCGTCTCTTACAATTCTGTTTGTTGGGAGCAGTTCTCAAAGAGATTTTCAACCATCGGAGTCCCCCACATTTATACTCTAGATACGCACTTATAAATAATCGTCGGGGGTATGTCTAGGGTTTTTACTTTTCCCAAGTTGCTTCATCTCTTTGAGCTCTTGCTTTCTCCGCCACCAACCAAATATGCAACCTTTCTTTCCAAATCCTAAAAATCCAAACCAAAATTCTTTAGAAAAAATTGTCGGATTCGTGTCTCAAAGGGAGAAGTCAAAGATGGACGTGGAGAAGATGACTGCTTTGGTGGTTGCCTTGAAGAACCCCTCTAGATCTGTAGTGAAGTGGTCAAGCATGAAAGGTCAGCACTAGTAATCGGGGAAAAGGACACCATCGTAGGTTTTCAAGATTATTGCTAATGTAGACTTCGACTGCCTCCGCACCCGTTCTTGGCGGTGGTACTCGAGCACTTTGGGGTGAAATTGATGAACTTGGTTCATGATTCCATCACAATGTTAAGTGTGTTCGTATACCTCTATGAAGCATACTTGGGGATCCCTCCAGATTTGGATCTCTTCAAGTATTACTATGGGATTAACAAGCAGCACGAGATCGTGGGCAGCTGCGGCATTCAAATCCACAACGAAAAGTCAAAGGAGTATATCCCAATGTACATCCGATCATCTTGGTCGGCGTGGGGCAAGAAGTGGTTCTATTAGGCCATCACCAAGGATGACTATCTTTTCTTTGCAGGCAAGGCCGCAGAGAAGCAGAAATCATGGGACATGGCTTCAAGTGGTCATGGTCGGATAGCCCCCTGGATTCAAGCCATCAGTGACTTGAAGGACAGAGGGCCAACTAGATGACATGTGGAGAAGGATTTCATCACACGTCGTATCAGCCCCTGAAGAATCGAGCACATCTCATGTGGAAGTACTCGTGGGTTAAGGACCTGACCAAAGTCTACAAGGAAAGTAAGCATATAATTAAATTTTAGCCCTTTAATTTTGAACTTGAGCACATTTGTTGACTATATTCTTTCATTTTTAGACTTGCCGCAGAAGGAGATTGACACTTGGGTCAAGCTCATCTGCGAAAAGACACCTTTGAACACAGAGGAGGCCCCTCAGATCATGGCAGTCATCTCCGAGGAGGAGAAACTAAGGCACCTAAAAGTGATCAATATTTTTATTGATTTCATATTTAGCGAGTAGTAGTCGTAGTTTCAACAACTTAGTAATCCTCATTTTGTGTCTTTTGTAGCAGGTCGGCGTATCGGGGACCCTAATCGATTCGGAAATCGATTTAGGGTCCATTGAGGATGATTCGGAGGGAGATGAATGTAACATCCCAAAAAATGGTGTGTGTTTCAAATGTAATAAAATGAGGATAAATTAAAACTTTTGATGCCTGAAGATGTCATTTGAAATTTTCTAGAAAATTTTCCTCTAGGATTTCCTATTTGCTAAGATCAATGTTTCTATTGATGGAAGTTGTTGTCCTTAAAAACTCCATAATCAAATCTTGTGATAATCCTCTATAAATATTTTTTCTATCATCTAGATCATCCTGGTAACCTCTCTGAAAAATCTCATAATTTTTAGATTTTATTTGCTATTTCAAAAGAGCAAGTCAAACCAGTTTGAACTCTAGTCAAACCCCTAGGGCAGCAACTTGTGAATTTTCTGGAGAACATTTCATTGCACAAAAATTTCTGGAAAAATTACACAAGGTTTTTCTCTGATCCAGCAAGCTTGCATAAAAATTTCCGAATTTTTTAAGCTGGGGAGCTACCTCCAAAAATTCCCTATCTTCTCGGCCTTTTTAAAACAAAACATGAATTCACTGTTCTTCAGGCTCAGACCAGACTCAAACCCGAGCCGACTTGGCTCGACCAAGTCACTTAAACGCGCATCGCATGCAGCCGTCCGATGGGCAATCAACGATCACGATCGCGTACCGCTTCGGCCAGTTATAAAACTTCTCGCGCAACGTCGACCGTTGGATCTCGATCCAACGGCTCACCTCGATCCCTTCCGCGTGATCTCGCGCTCGCGGCTGTGTCGCTGCGACGTGGGCCCCTCCTGTCAGATCCGTCTCCTTCCCTCGGCAGCCTTGCCTTGGCGGCGAGCTCAGCGCCACGCGGCCGAGCACCTCTGCGCATCTCTATCAGTGGTGTCAATCCACTGCCCTCACCAGCCAGTCCCTGAGCTCCTCCGTTTGATGCCGTTGCTACCTCCATCTTTGGCCGGGTATAATACCCCTCTCCATTCTCCATTTTGCTCACTTCTCCTCTGGCCGCCGAGGAGGAGGCTCGCTCGGGTGCATCTTGCAGGTGAGCTCTAGTTCTTTGGGTAACCTCCACTCTATCTTCGTTGATGGTTCCACTTTTGCTTATGAGAGCCCCTCATCTTGCTTGTAGCTCTCGGTTCTTCATCGTGTCCTCATCATCTCCAAAGCACGCGCCGAGCAAAACCGCTTTGGCATCTTCAGCTCCGGTGAGAAATTATCTTGTCTTTAGCGTGTCAGTTGGTGTCCTAGCGTACGAGCAAGCTTCCTCTTTCGCTAATTTGGATTTCGTTCACAGGAGCCTCGGGATTTTGATTTTTCCCCTTTTCAAGCCGCAATAGCCCCTTTCGTCTCCAGTGCCGGCACGGTGAGCCATTCTCTAATTACCCGCTCATACACCATCTCGTGGCACCACTGATGCATCCTCCATCACCCATTCCCTCCCTCTATCCTCAGGTTGAGCCCTCCTCGGTAGCACCATCGCCGTCGCCGCTGTTCTTCGTCGCTGGCTCGACTTCGGCAGCCTCTCCACCTCCGGGTCATCGTGGTGAGTCTCTGGAACCTCCATGTTGCCCTTGCGCACGCTAGTTTGCCGTGGGCATCTCGTTTCCTCGATGTGCCATGTTCCCGTAGCACCGCCATATTAGCACGCCGCCCGCCGCCGTCGCTCACCGCTCGCCTCGCCCGGTGCCGTCGGGTGCGCAAGGTCATGGCGTTCGTTTGAACACTCACCCGCGCCGCCGTGCCTGCTCACGGGCGAGCCGGAAACTTCATGGCTGCGCCCGAGTCGTGGCACACTTCGACGACCACTATAGCGGCGTTGATTAGGAGTTAATGACGATGATTAGTAATAAATGATGAATCTTTGTCGGAAATCAATCATTAGCAAGTTCTTTGTCTGGCTTACATGTGGGCCCGAGGCCATTAGTGCACAGTAAACTGCTGGGTGGTCCATAGACCGGTGCACTGTTACGTAGACCCTCGGTCCATACACTGTTTCATGCACCGAGTCTATGACAGCGGGTCCCACCTGTCGGTTTTTACCGGAAATTCAAATGGAAAATAGAAAATGATACTATTCATTGACCCCACTGGTCAGTCACTTTGGCTAGAGTAGGCTGGGTATAAAAAGTATGTAATGTTTAAATAATTTCCGAAATGCTTTATTTGTGAACTGAAAATTGGTAAAAAGTATGTAATGTTTAAGTAATTCATGTTAGCTCCAAAATTGATGATTCAAATTTTGTTAGTTTCTTTTTTAAATGTACTTTAATATAAAAATGGGTTGAATCATGTTGCTGTTACAGAAAACACTTTTGGCAAAAATTACTTTATGTTTAGTATTATTGTTGCACTAAAAATTGCATTAAATTTAAAAATGCATAAGTATTTATCTGTAACTCCAAAAAGAGTAAACTCAATTTTGTTAGAATCCTATGTTAGTGTAGTTTATTGTAAAATAGGTTTTGAGCATGATACTATTACTGAAAATCTTATTTTGCATGCAACTTGAGTACTACTTTCATAACTTTGAAAAATCATAGAAAATTCATCTTAGCTCCAAATGAGATGAATCAAATTCCATTGTCCATCTCATGTGGTGCTCTTCATACCATAAAAATTTCAAGTGCACCACTGTTCTGGAATTTTTCACCAAAATAATTAATTCGGATGAACAGTAACCGGTAGCAATTAAATTGGAATTTCTGGAAAACTGATATTCAAACTGTCATAACTTTTGCATAGAACATCCAAATCAATTGATTCTTATTGGTTAATTCATATAAAATCATGCTCTGCCTTCTGTGATTTTTTCGTGATTTTTGGATGATTTTGAATTTTTGGGTCTTTTCGGTGTTATTCGTTCTTATTATGCTTTCGATTCTTTCGCTAGGTTCCAACGAAATTATTGATTGCACGACTGACCCTCTGCAGCAAGATAATCATCCTCAACAAGGAAAGCAGTTTGATCATAAATTTCCCATTACTTTCAAGTCTAATACTTTGTTTACAAATTGTATGTATGCATGCTTTTGTGTCAAAGTAATTTTCCCGATTAGAGGTAGCTATTCCTATTGCATGGTTGCCCTTAAATTGTTATCCCCTGCCACAAAACATAAGTTATTAATATCGCTGGTGAATTAGAGCCCGGTGATTTAATTATGCTCTTTTATTGTCTTTGCGGTGTCATGCTTAGAATTGCTTAGCTACCGGTAGATTTGGGCGGTTATTGACTTAGTCGATAACTTTGATCACACAAAATTATTATTATCATTATGCTCAGCACCTTGTGCTTTTTTACTTTATAAAGTCAAAAACTGAAAATAAAAATGAAAAGTTTGAGACTTGGGCGCAATGCTTGATGGTGTGATCTTATGGTGTGATGGAATGGTGCCCAAGTCAATCAAGGACCGAGTTACTTGCACCACCGTACCGAGCAATTTGCGTACTAACCACATGAGAGGGATATGGGACCTCTCTTGACTTAGTACTTTGGCGTGTGTTAGCTCCGGGTAGCATGGTGGATGTGTGCGTTGTGTTGAAAAAGAAACTTACGTGTGTTTGGGTGAGTAGTGGTGGAGGTTATCCACTGCATGGAGCATCGTCCTTTTATAAGGAGATGAGCATCTTTGATGACTCCACATCATATGGGGCTTCCTCCCATATGGGCGACTCGTAGTTAATGCACAATATTGGAAACGTCTCTTAGGACTAGCTCTGCCGGCATACCAAAGGAACTGTGCTTTATCGCGTGGCATTAAGGAGCAGTCTGACATTTGGGTACATTGGTACACCCCTGCAGGGTTCAAACTATTCGAATAGCCTCGTCCTAGGTTATGGACACGCTTGGATACGCCCCGTGAGAACTATACTACAACATTTAATTAAAACTTGATATGGGTGGTATGAATGGGGAATTCATGCTATTTGTTGTGGTGGCTATTGGGTTAGCCACTTCTAGGATGTCTTTTTATTATTGTTACTTACTTATCACTGTTTTTGTTAAATAAAATCAGATTGTAAAACTGCTTTCAATCTATTACATTATTGCAAATGAAAACTTGCTTTATGCTGAAAATGAGTCTAGAGCATCCCCCACTTAAATAAGCTTGCATGTAGCTATTTATATAGGCCTATTACTCTACACGTAAGTCTTGCGAGTACATTTTTGTACTCATTTGCTTTGCTTAATAAATTGTTGCAGAGGAGGAAGTTGAACCCCAAGGGTTCCACTTTTGCGAGATGTGCGGTGGCTTCGACGACTAGGTTGGTGGCCCGATTGGTTGCCTTGTGGGTTAAGGCACACTAATTGGCTTTTGTTTATCGCCATCTTATGGCACTTGCTTCCGCTGTTATTTAACTCTTTAGTTGCTATTTGGTCGGTCGGCCCCTTTTGTAATAACTCTATATTATATGGCTTTTGAGTTGCTTAATTATACTTTGGATTCTATGTGTTGAATGCAATTGATGCACAATTTTTGTATGGGGTATGTGTACTGCACTTCTGGGAAGTACATATATGCCGAGAGTCATGATATTTGATTTGTAATGCTTGAATCATCTTAATGGTTAAGTATTACAAGTTAAATACCCCGGGTTCTCACAATGAAATCCCTATGAGTAAGAGACATCTCCTTGTGAAGGCAGTAGACAAGAAGAAGTGTAACGTCCCGTTTTCTTTAAAGTCCTTGCCAAAGTTTTCAAAATAAAAGTAACCATTTGGCTTTATTGAGAATCCAAAGCTTAATCTGAGATTTTTGAAATCTGGAGAGTTCAATTGGAATTAATCAAACATTAACTAAGTTCTTTGTTGGTGTTCCTTGCCCTTTGAGGCTCTCTGTGGTGTCTTTGCTACCCTCGGGCTGTTGGTTCTCCGAAGCCTCTCTGTGTGCCCCTGGTTTGTCTTTTCTCTTTTAACTTCCTTTGTTGGCTTGAATCTCTTTGAGACTCAGACCTCCCCTTCTCTCTCTCATCTTTCCCCCTCTGTTCGGACCCCTCCCGTGCTTCGGGTTTTCCTGTTAAGAACCCAGCTCGGGTTGGTGTTTCTAAACCTCTTTGGTCTCTTCAAGCCACGCTTGGCTTTGCTTCTTTTGGACCTCCCAGTGCCCCCCTTTTGGGACCTTCCTAGACCTCCCCTTGTTGAGATCTAGCCTCTCAGACCTCCCCTTGTTGAGATCTAGCCGCTCAGACCTCCCCTTGTTGAGATCTAGCCGCTCAGACCTCCCCTTGTTGAGATCTGGCCGCTCAGACCTCCCCTTGTTGAGATCTGGCCGCTCAGACCTCCCCTTGTTGAGATCTGGCCGCTCAGACCTCCCTTGTTGAGATCTGGCCGCTCAGACCTCCCCTTGTTGAGATCTGGCCGCTCAGACCTCCCTTGTTGAGATCTGGCCGCTCGGACCTCCCTTGTTGAGATCTGGCCGCTCAGACCTCCCTTGTTGAGATCTGGCCGCTCAGACCTCCCCTTGTTGAGATCTGGCCGCTCAGACCTCCCCTTGTTGAGATCTGGCCGCTCAGACCTCCCTTTGTTGAGATCTAGCCGCTCAGACCTCTCCTTGTTGGGATCTGGCCGTATGGACCTCCCTCTTGGGGATCTAAGCCGTCCAGGTCCTCCTTTAGTGGGATCCAAAGGTCCAAACCTCCTTAGGCCCAAGACCTCCTTAGCGCTTGGACCATCTTTGATTCTCGTGGCTGTATCGCTTGAGGCTTTGCCTTCTTAACCTTAGGACCGTCCGATGTGGTTTGGATGGCCTGATCCTAAGGGCACGCTAGCCTGGTTCGAACGTCCCCTTTCTCTCCTAGCCGTCCGATTCAAATCAGACGGCCTAGTCTCGCTGGTCTGTTCGCTCGGTCCGAACGGCCCCTTTGTTTTGCACCCTTTGATCTGGGCCGTTGAGGCCCCCCCCCCTTTGAGATCTTGACCGTTAGATCTCCCTTTTGCAGATCTACTCGGCAGGACCTCCCTGCACCCTTTGATCTGGACCGTTGAGGTCCCCCCCTTTGAGATCTTGACCGTTAGATCTCCCTTTTGGAGATCTACTCTGCAGGACCTCCCTGCACCCTTTGATCTGGACCGTTGAGGTCCTCCCCTTTGAAATCTTGACCCGTAGACCTCCCTCGTGCAGGTTCGAGTGTCAGGGCCTCCTCGTTGTGAGCTTTGAGGACCTCCTGTCCAGGACCTCCCCCTCTGAGTGTCTTGGACCTCTTGCCCAGGACCTCACAGTGGTCTTTGGCGGGAATGACCCTTGCGGTGGGGCCACCTCTTTGACTAGTGGTGCACCCTTTTGACTTGCCCCACTTGCCAGTCCCTCTCCACTTTGTAATTTTTGCTCCTGCCTCAGAACTCTGTGCGCATTTAATAGGTGTCGGGTCACATTAAATGCAGTCACATCTGAGGTACTTTATTTCAATTCTTTTTGGGCAAGCCCTGCCCAAGTAGTCCCGACACAACCGTCTCTAGGTTTCCTTGTGGTGCACACCACCAACCCCGGCTATATATAGCCTGGGAGGGCAGACCTTTGTAACCTTTTGCTCATTTCTTCCTTCCCTGCCCCCTCTGCTCGATTCTTCCTTGCGCAAGACCTTCCCCAGGAGCTCTTTGAGGCTGTGTTAAGCCTCTTGGTTTCCTTTTTGGCTAAGTTGGTTTGAGTTCCTTTTTGGTTCTTTTGAAGTTCTCTGGCTTAGTGTGGATTTGCTTATCTAGTTTTCTTGCGAACGTGTAGATCACGAGTTCGAGTAAATCTTGGACCCAGCTCTTGCTGCAGAAGGCTCTCCACTGCTTTACCAAGGCAAGCCACAGACCTCCTTTTGATCATCTTGAACCAAGTTTTGCAAATGTATTTCGGTTTTACTTTATCCTGCAAGGCTATGTTTATGAGAAAATGGTTTGGGCTGTATTTACTTGCCTACTTGCGGTTATACCTCCTTCCTACCTTGTCTCCATCGTGTTGTCATGTTCACCTTGTGAGCACTAGGATGGATATCTAGTTGGTGTTCTTTGTTATTTGCCAACATGGGGCCGTAGGTCTTATATAGCCTTGCTTAGAAAACGTGGTTCGAACATATCATGCTTCCTCTCTAATAATCTTGACTAATGACTTATGGAATGTGTGGTTGGTGCCATTGTTGAGCAGCTATGGCAGGATGCCTAAGCCGTGTTGACTGTGGTGTGAGACCACTTGGTTAAAAATTGTTGTGCCAAGACTGTGTGGTCTTTTGGCATGGGTTAATACAAATTGTTTTGCTGAGGCAAGAAGGCAGGGAGTGAGTAGTGGGTGCTGTGCACACTTGGTTGTGGAAGTCTTGACTTAGCACAATTAAGGACTTTACTTTGTGTCTGTTGAACTGGGCCAAATAGTGCAACCACAAGATCATTTTATGGGAATGATCTGGGCTGAATAATTAGCAATGACATGGCTTGGGGCTGTTGTGGTTGAGCGTGTGATTCGTTGGCGCAAGAGGGGGAACCCCATAACCTTGTGGATTTCTAGACCCTTTGGAGGGATTATGAAACCTTAGCGGGCAGCCCTAGTCAGTTCCAAGCTTTGTAAAGGCCTTGCCGCGCTCTCAAGACTGCTCACCTTAGGAAGTGAGCAAGGGTGACCAGAACCCATCCCGCTAGAGAGATCATGGATTGTGGGTAAAGTTGTACACCTTTGCAGAGTGTAAAATCTATTCGAATAGCCACGTCCTTGGTCATGGACATGCTCAGTGAAATTGGTGCAAGGGGTAGTTGTTTCAAAAATTGTGCCACTGGACACTTCAGCGAGATGCCCTGGCTTTGCCTCGAAGAGACCTTGGCCGGCTGTAGAGGGGTTAGGGTTGGCTTGGGTGGTGGTCCAGGGGCTGGTTCGAACCTCTGGAGTGGGTGCTCTAGAGTGGGTTGTGGGTGAGGACCTGGCCACGGGTGTGTCCAGACTTCCCTCTTTTGTTGTTGTGGATGTGGGTTGGTGCTCACTCCACATTTTCTTCTTCAATGTATTATGTATTATGGTTTTACCTTGCTGCCTTACAATCTATTATTGCTATTATTGTCAAACTTGGCTTTGTGCAAACTAACCATACAGCTCTCCATTGGTAAGTCCTTGCATGAATATTATTGCATCTTTGCCCTCGTGACTTCTTGAGTACATTCCAAGTACTCATGGCTTAAGCCCCGTGTCAAAGCAGATTATGAAGATGACCAAGTGCGAGGCGGTCTGAGACCTCTTCGAGGAGGAGTTTTTCGACGACTAAGATGCCTAGGACGTCCTCCACCCGACAACCTGTGGTGCTTGTTGGATGGCTTTTGCGTGTTTTGGTGTTTGAGCCCTAGGGCTCCTTGTCGCCAGTTGTAAGTCCTTGCTGGCTTTGTAATCCCTCGATGGCGCACCTCTTGTTGACAAGCTTGACCATAAGGTCTGTTATATAAAGTTTAATTTATCTCGCTTCATCTTTGTTTGACCTCGTGGTTGTGGTATTGGCTTGTGTTCTTGTGCGAGCTAGCTCTGTTGTCTGGGACTAGCTCGGATGCAGGCGGAGACCACCAGAGGTCCTCCGACTTAGCTTGGGAGGTCTGCCAGACCTCTCTTAGTGATGTGCCTGGAGGTGCTACCGAGCGAGTGGCGGCCACAACCTCCAGGAGGTCCTCAAGACCTCCTAGGAAGGTCAGTGGCGGACCAAGACCTCCAGGAGGTCCACAAGACCTCCTGGGAGGTCCTGGCAGGCCCCCTCGGTAAAGCTCCATGCGGCGCTACCACGTTTTCCGTGGTGACTTCGCAGCGCAAAAAAAAAAGATGGTCCTCCTGGACCTCTTGCGGTACATCACGGGGTGGGTCGTCACAGTTGGTATCAGAGCCTTGGTCGGCTGTAGGACGTGACCCTAGGTAGAAAGGTCGGTTTAGTTTTGACTCAAAAAGTTATTTTCTAAAGAAAATCAACTTGAAAATTTGTTTGGAGGTTCTTTCCTTGTTCTGGTTCTATGCTGCACTTAACTTGTCCAAATCATTTCTTACCCTGTTCTACTTCAATCTTAACTCCCTCTTTAGTTCTGTTATCTTACCCTTGCTGGAACCTCAATTTTAAGTCTAATTTGCCCTCCTTGCCTTTATAATTTCTATAGGACCGAATGTGGAAAGGTTAGGATTAGTGGTCCTCCTCTGAGTCCCGCTTAGCTTGGGTCTCTAAGACCTATGTTTTGAAGCTTTTGTTGCCTCTTTTGGCCTCCTGGCCTTTTGGTTCTCTCTTGGGTTTAACCAAGTCACCCCTTTTAGATGCTCTATCTTTCTCTCTGATCCCACTTATCTTGGTGCTTTAACCCTCTTACCCTCTATGCTTTCTGTCTTACCTATTGAACCTTTAGAGTTTTGTCGAGATAGTGCGAACTCGGCGATCCACAAGTTAGGGTGAGCCCAGGCGATTGCCACCACCTCCACCTCCTCCAAAGGGCGAAGAATGAATCCGGGTTTTGGGCGGTTTATGGCGGACAAGCCCAAATGATGAGCTCCATGATGCAGAACATGAACCAAATTATGGCTCAACAAAGCCAGACCACCAATGCTTTACTTGCCACGATGAGCCAGAGTAGCCAAGCTGCAGCAGTGCCACCACCTCCACCCCCAGCTCACCATCAATCAAGGCTATCAGAGTTCTTGAAGACACGCCCCCCTACATTTTCCAGCTCCCCTAAGCCCTTAGAGGCAGATGATTGGCTGAGATCAACAGAGAAGAAGCTGGATATTGCTCGCTGTGAAGATAGGGAAAAGGTTTTGTTTGCTTCACACCAACTGGAAGGACCTGTAGCTGAGTGGTGGGACACATTTTGTGCCTCTCATGCTTGACCCCAGGAGGATCACTTGGGCGAGAATCCTTGTTGCTTTTCGTCACTCGCATGTCCCTGATGGAAGGTAGAGATGAAAAAGGAAGAGTTTAGAGAGCTCAAACAAGGCAGTATGTCAGTGAGTGAGTACCTCACTAAGTTCACTCAATTGTCACGTTATGCTCGTGAGGGCGTGGCTCTGATGATGATACTGCAATGAAGCGTTTTAGGTGAGGCCTCCATCCCGATCTTAAAGTTCAAGTTGTTGGAAATGATTATCCTGATTTTCAGCACATGGTGAACAAAGCAATGCTCATTGAGGAGTCCCGAAGAGAACTTTCTGAGTCCTTCAAGGGAAAGGTGCCACCCTCTAGTGCTCAGCAAAGACATCCCCAGCGAGTCAAGACATTTGTGCAGTACCAACCTAAGCGCCCAGGACCTCCTGGACCTCCCAGGACCTCTGCCAAGACCTCCCGCCCAGCTGTCCCTGCTCAGCGCCGCATCACTGGCAGCACCAAGCCTACCTCAATGACCTCCACAGCAGCTGGGATCACCTGTTTCAAATGCCACCAAGTGGGGCATTTTGCCAATCAATGCCCCCTGAAGACGGAGCAAGCCGCAAAGACCTCTACTTCAGGACCTCCCTCGGCCAAGACCTCGCAGACCGCAGGACCTCCTCAAGCCAGAACCTCCCAGACTTTTGGAAGGGGCCGTGTGAACCATGTGGCAGTGGAAGAAGCACAGACCTCCTCAGACGTGGTACTAGGTATGTTCCTAGTAAATTCAGTGCCGGCTGCAGTTTTGTTCGACTCTGGAGCTTCCCATTCATTTATTTCTCGGAGTTTTGCTGCAAAGCACCAGTTTCGAGTTGTTGTTCTTAAGTCTACCTTGTTGGTTCAATCCCCCGGCTCAGAATTAAGTACGTACCCGGGGTTGTCCACAAGTGAAAATGGTCATAGAAGAAGTAGAATTTCTAGCCAACCTTATCCTTTTGGACACGGGTCCCTAGATGTGATCTTGGGCATGGGTCGCTAGCTAACCACCATGCCATGTTGGATTGTAGTGGCAAAAGTATCTCTTTGACCAGCCCTAGTGGTGCCACTGTGAAGTTTTCACCACCTCGAGAGAGCTCCAAGGAGCCCTATCTTGTAGTGCTCAAGTTCAAGTTTTGGAGGATGTCCCTGTTGTTAAAGAATTTGTGGATGTGTTCCCTGATGAGCTCCCAGGAATGCCCCCAGACAGAGACCTTGAGTTTGTCATTAATCTTGTCCCAGGGACCTCCCCCATCTCCAAAAGGCCCTACAGATTGCATGTTGATGATCATGTGGAGTTAAAGAAGCAGTTGGAAGACTTGCAAAGCAAGGGTTTTATTAGACCTAGCTCCTCACCTTGGGGAGCCCCAGTGATTTTTGTGCCTAAAAAGGATGGCACTCAAAGAATGTGTGTGGACTATAGAGCTCTCAATGATGTCACCATCAAGAACAAGTATCATTTGCCAAGAATTGATGATTTGTTTGATCAGTTGAAGGAGCTCTTGTGTTTTCCAAGATAGATTTGAGAATGTGATATCACCAACTCAAGATTATGAAGGAAGACATTCCTAAGACAGCTTTTTCAACTAGGTATGGGTTATTTGAGTTCACTGTCATGTCTTTTGGGCTGACCAATGCCCCTGCCTATTTCATGAATTTGATGAACCGAGTGTTCACGGACTATCTAGACAAGTTTGTCATCGTATTTATTGATGATATTCTAGTGTATTCCAAGAGTGAAGAGGAGCATGCAAGTCATCTCTTTTCGGTTTTGGAAAGGCTGAGAGCTCATCAGCTCTTTGCCAAATTTAGTAAGTGTGAATTTTGGCTAAAAGAAGTGGTCTTTTTGGGGCATGTTTTGTCAAAAGAAGGAGTGTCTGTCAACCCTAGTAAGGTTCAAGATGTGCTCAATTGGGAGCCCCCTAGGACAGTGCCTCAAGTCAGGAGTTTTCTTGGCATGGCTGGCTACTACAGAAGGTTTATTGAAGGTTTCTCCCGGATTGCAAGACCTCTCACTCAGCTGTTAAAGAAAGAAAAGAAGTTCCTTTGGACCTCAGAGTGTGATCAAAGCTTTCAAGAGCTAAAGGAAAAGTTAACCTCTGCCCCAGTTTTGGTTCTCCCAGACGTTAGAAAGGATTTTGAAGTCTTTTGTGATGCCTCCAAACAAGGACTTGGCTGTGTTCTAATGCAAGATAGAAGAGTAGTGGCTTATGCCTCAAGACAATTGAAGCCTCATGAAGTAAATTACACTACTCATGACCTAGAGTTGGCTGCTATGGTGCACGCTCTAAAGATTTGGCGCCTTTACCTCATAGGTAATAGGTGTGAAATCTATACTGACCACAAAAGCCTAAAGTACATCTTCACCCAAGCAGATTTGAATTTGAGGCAGAGAAGGTGGCTAGAACTTATTAAAGATTACAATGTGGGAATCCATTACCACCCAGGCAAGGCCAATGTGGTGGCAGATGCCTTGAGCAGGAAAGTTTATGCCAATACTTTGATGATCAAGGAGAGCCAACCTACCTTGCATAAGGAATTCTTGAAGCTTAGACTTGAGTTAGTTGAGGAAGGGTTTTTGGCAGCTCTTGAAGTGCAACCTAATTTGCAAAAGCAGATCAAGGCAGCTCAAGTTGGAGATGCTGGCATCCAAGAAATCAAGACCAACTTAAGAGAAGGGAAAGCTGCCCGGTTTTTTGAAGATGGACAGGGAACGATTTGGTTTGATAAAAGGCTCTGTGTGCCCAATAACACAGAGCTCAAAGAGGTGATACTTAAGGAAGCCCATGAAGCTTTGTATTCTATACATCCAGGAGTTACAAAAATGTACCAAGACATCAAGGAGTTGTACTGGTGGCCGAAAATGAAGAAGGAAATAGCAGATTTTGTGGCCAAATGTAACACTTGCCAAAAAGTTAAGCGAAGACACCAAACACGGAGGACTTTTAGTACCCTTACCCATACCCGAGTGGAAATGGGAAGAGGTCGGCATGGATTTCATAACTGGTCTACCTCATACCCAAGCTGGTTTTGATTCTGTTTGGGTCATTGTGGATAGATTAACAAAAATGGCTCACTTTATTCCTGTGAAGACTACTTATTCTGGAGACAAGCTGGCCGAAATCTACATGGCAAAGGTTGTGTGCTTGCATGGTGTTCCAAAGAAGATAGTGTCGGACAGAGGATCTCAGTTCACCTCCAAATTTTGGCAAAAACTACATGATGCCCCAGGCACAGACCTTAACTTTAGCCTGACCTACCACCCACAAGCAGATGGCCAAGCGAGAGAGTTAACCAAGTCCTTGAGGACATCTTTGAGAGCTTGTGCTCTAGAAAGACAATCTAGTTGGGACAAGATGTTACCTTATGCAGAATTTTCCTACAATAACAGCCTACCAAGCGAGCCTCCAGATGTCCTTTTGAAGCCATTTATGGAGGAAATGTAGGACTCCTTGTCTTCGACAGAGAATCGGGTGAAGGCCAAGTTCTTGGCCCAGACCTGCTGAAAGAAGCCGAAGCTCAAGTGAGGTCAATACGAGAGATGTTAAAGACTGCTCAAACTCGGCAAAAGAGCTATGCAGATGTTAGACGTCAAGACCTAGCTTTTGTCCCAGGAGATCAAGTCTACCTCAAAGTGTCACCTCTCAAGGGTATGCAGCGGTTTAGAGTTAGTGGAAAGCTTGCTCCAAGGTTCATTGGGCCTTTTCCAATTCTTGCCCGTAGGGGTGAAGTGGCTTACAAGTTAGACCTCCCTCCTCAGCTTGCTGGAGTCTATAATGTGTTCCATGTGTCACAGTTGAAGAAATGCTTGCGAGTGCCAGAGGACCAGATGCCTATAGAAGCTATGGACCTCCAAGAAGACCTCACTTACAAAGAGCAACCCATCAAAATCTTGGACGTGTCAGAGAGAGTTACAAGGAACAAGACCACCAAGCTGTGCAAGGTACAATGGAGTAACCACTCCAAAGCCGAAGCAACATGGGAACGAGAAGAGGACCTCAAGAAGGAGTTCCCCCAACTATTCCCTAGCTCAGCCTAAATCTCGGGGCCGAGATTCCCTTAAGGGGTGAAGGTTTGTAACGTCCCATTTTCTTTAAAATCCTTGCGAAAGTTTTCAAAATAAAAGTAACCATTTGGCTTTATTGAGAATCCAAAGCTTAATCTGAGATTTTTGAAATCTGGAGAGTTCAATTGGAATTAATCAAACATTAACTAAGTTCTTTGTTGGTGTTCCTTGCCGTTTGAGGCTCTCTGTGGTGTCTTTGTTTGCCCTCGGTCATTGTTTCTCAAAGCCTCTCTGTGCCCCGGTTTGTCTTTTCTCTTTTAACTTCCTTTGTTGGCTTGAATCTCTTTGAGACTCAGACCTCCCCTTCTCTCTCTCATCTTTCCCCCTCTGTTCGGACCCCTCCCGTGCTTCGGGTTTTCCTGTTAACAACCCATCTCGGGTTGGTGTTTCTAAACCTCTTTGGTCTCTTCAAGCCACGCTTGGCTTTGCTTCTTTGGACCTCCCGGTGCCCCCCCCTTTGGGACCTTCCTAGACCTCCCTTGTTGAGATCTAGCCGAGACCTCCCTTGTTGAGATCTAGCCGCTCAGACCTCCCTTGTTGAGATCTGGCCGCCAGACCTCCCTTGTTGAGATCTAGCCGCTCAGACCTCCCTTGTTGAGATCTCGCGCTCGAGACCTCCCCTTGTTGAGATCTCGCCGACCTCCCTTGTTGAGATCTAGCCGCTCAGACCTCCCTTGTTGAGATCTAGCCGCTCGCACCTCCCCTTGTTGAGATCTCGCCGCTCAGACCTCCCTTGTTGAGATCTCGCCGCTCGACCTCCCTTGTTGAGATCTAGCCGCTCGAGACCTCCCTTGTTGGGATCTCGCCGTATGGACCTCCCTCTTGGGGATCTAAGCCGTCCAGGTCCTCCTTTAGTGGGATCCAAAGGTCCAGACCTCCTTAGGCCCAAGACCTCCTTAGCGCTTGGACCATCTTTGATTCTCGTGGCTGTATCGCTTGAGGCTTTGCCTTCGTAACCTTAGGACCGTCCGATGTGGTTTGGATGGCCCGATCCTAAGGGCACGCTAGCCTGGTTCGAACGTCCCTTTCTCTCCTAGCCGTCCGATTCAAATCAGACGGCCTAGTCTCATTTCTGCTTACGCTCGGTCGAACGGCCCTTTGTTTTGCACCTTTGATCTGGCCGTTGAGGCCCCCTTGAGATCTTGGCCGTTAGATCTCCTTTTGGAGATCTACTCGGCAGACCTCCTGCACCCTTTGATCTGGACCGTTGAGGTCCCCCTTGAGATCTTGACCGTTAGATCTCCTTTTGAGATCTACTCGGCGGACCTCCTGCACCCTTTGATCTCGACTGTTGAGGTCCTCCCTTGAAATCTTGACCAGTGGAGCCTCCTCGTGCGGTCCGAGTGTCGTGGCCTCCTCGTTGTGAGCTTTGAGGACCTCTGTCCCAGACCTCCCCCCGAGTGTCTTGGATCTCTTGCCCAGACCTCACAGTGGTCTTTGGCGGGAATGACCCTTGCGGTGGGGCCACCTCTTTGACTAGTGGTGCACCCTTTGATCGGCCCCACTTGCCGGTCCCTCTCCACTTTGTAATTTTGCTCCTGCCTCAGAACTCAGGCGCATTTAATAGGTGTCGGGTCACATTAAATGCGATTACATCTGAGGTACTTTATTTCAATTCTTTTGGGCAAGCCACGCCCAAGTAGTCCCGTTGCCAACACGTCTCTAGGTTTCCTTGTGGTGCACACCACCAACCCCGCTATATATAGCCCGGGAGGCGAACCTTTGTAACCTTTTGCTCATTTCTTCCTTCCTCGCCCCTCGCTTTCGGTTCTTCCTTGCGCAAGACCTTCCCTAGGAGCTCTTTGAGGTGTGTTAAGCCTCTTGGTTTCCTTTTGGCTGAGTTGGTTTGAGTTCCTTTTTGGTTCTTTTGAAGTTCTCTGGCTTAGTGTGGATTTGCTTATCTAGTTTTCTTGCGAACGTGTAGATCACGAGTTCGAGGAAATCTTGGACCCAGCTCTTGCTACAGAAGGCTCTCCACTGCTTGACCAAGGCAAGCCACAGACCTCCTTTTGATCATCTTGAACCAAGTTTTGCAAATGTATTTCAGTTTTACTTTATCCTGCATGGCTATGTTTATGAGAAAATGGTTTGGGCTGTAGTTACTTGCCTACTTGCGGTTATACCTCCTTCCTACCTTGTCTCCATCATGTTGTCATGTTCACCTTGTGAGCCCTAGGATGGATATCTAGTTGGTGTTCTTTGTTATTTGCCAACATGGGTGCCGTAGGTCTTATATAGCCTTGCTTAGAAAACGTGGTTCGAACGTATCATGCTTCCTCTCTAATAATCTTGACTAATGACTTATGGAATGTGTGGTTGGTGCCATTGTTGAGCAGCTATGGCAGGATGCCTAAGCCGTGTTGACTGTGGTGTGAGACCACTTGGTTAAAAATTGTTGTGCCAAGACTAGGTGGTCTTTTGGCATGGGTTAATACAAATTGTTTTGCTGAGGCAAGAAGGCAGGGAGTGAGTAGTGGGTGCTGTGCACACTTGGTTGTGGAAGTCTTGCCTTAGCACAATTAAGGACTTTACTTTGTGTCTGTTGAACTGGGCCAAATAGTGCAACCACAAGATCATTTTATGGGAATGATCTGGGCTGAATAATTAGCAATGACATGGCTTGGGGCTGCTGTGGTTGAGGGTGTGATTCGTTGGCGCAAGAGGGGGCACCCCATAACCCTGTGGATTTCTAGACCACTGGAGGGGATTGCGAAACCATAGCGGGCAGCCCTAGTCAGTTCAAAGCTTTGTAAAGGCCTTGCCGCGCTCTTTAGACTGCTCACCTTAGGAAGTGAGCAAGGGTGACCGGAACCCATCCCGCTAGAGAGATCGTGGATTGTGGGTAAAGTTGTACACCTCTGCAGAGTGTAAAATCTATTCGAATAGCCACGTCCTTGGTCATGGACATGCTCAGTGAAATTGGTGCAAGGGGTAGTTGTTTCAAAAATTGTGCCACTGGACTCTTCAGCGAGATACCCTGGCTTTGCCTCGAAGAGACCTTGGCCGGCTCCAAAGGGGTTAGGGTTGGCTCGGGTGGTGGTCCAGGGGCTGGTTCGAACCTCTGGAGTGGGTGCTCTAGAGTGGGTTGTGGGTGAGGACCTGGCCACGGGTGTGTCCAGACTTCCCTCTTTTGTTGTTGTGGATGTGGGTTGGTGCTCACTCCACATTTTCTTCTTTAATGTATTATGTATTATGGTTTTACCTTGCTGCCTTACAATCTATTATTGTCAAACTTGGCTTTGTGCAAACTAACCATACAGCTCTCCATTGGTAAGTCCTTGCATGAATATTATTGCATCTTTGCCCCCTGTGACTTGCTGAGTACATTCCAAGTACTCATGGCTTAAGCCCTGTGTCAAAGCAGATTATGAAGATGACCAAGTGCAGGGCAGTGCAGACCTCTTCGAGGAGGAGTTTTTCGACGACTAAGATGCCTAGGACGTCCTCCACCCGACAGCCTGTGGTGCTTGTTGGATGGCTTTTGCATGTTTTGGTGTTTGAGCCCTAGGGCTCCTTGTCGCCAGTTGTAAGTCCTTGCTGGCTTTGTAAGCCCTCAGTGGCAGACCTCTTGTTGACAAGCTTGACCATAAGATCCTGTTATATAAAGTTTAATTTATGCTTCATCTTTGTTTGACCTCGTGGTTGTGGTATTGGCTTGTGTTCTTGTGCGAGCTAGCTCTGTTGTCCCGGGACTAGCTCGGATGCACAAGCGGGACCACCAGGAGGTCCCACGGACTAGCCTAGGAGGTCCCGCGGACCTCTCTTAGTGATGTGCTGGAGGTGCTCTGAGCGAGTGGCGGCCACGACCTCCAGGAGGTCCTCAAGACCTCCTGGGAAGGTCAGTGGCGGACCAAGACCTCCAGGAGGTCCGCAAGACCTCCTGGGAGGTCCTGGCAGGCCTCCTCGGTAAAGCTCCATGCGGCGCTACCACGTTTTTCCGTGGTGACTTCGCAGCGCAAAAAAAAAGAAAGAAAAAAGATGGTCCTCCCGGACCTCTTGCGGTACATCACGGGGTGGGTCGTCACAAGAAGGATGGGATTGCAAGCTTCGCCCTTCCTCCGACGTCCCCAACCAGTCATTCCTAAGTAGTTTCAACTGCTGAGGAGAAAGGAAAGGTGGTCTTGGACCTTAAATGTAAGGTCCCAAAGGAAAAGATACCTTTTTATTATGACACTAAAACATTCTCAGTTTTGCCTTCACCTGCTCTCAATAAGCAAATAGAAAAGGAGAATTGGAAGAGTTTTACTTCTTTTGTGAAGACTACTATCGCTCTAGCAGAGCCTGTGGTCATAAGAAGTTCAAGCCCTCAAGTGGTCGAAGTTTGCTCCGACTACAATGTAGGGGAGATTGTGAAGGATGCCCCCCCCCACAAGCTCAAGAAGCCTGACCAGCCGAGGTCATGCAACCCTTGGCCGTCCCGACCAGTGAGGTTGAAAGCCATTCGGAGGTTGACAGCTCGAAGCTGACGAGATTGGCCAAAGAGGAGGAGGAGAAGAAGAAGACCAAGCTTGCTTTAGGCAAAATGTCTTCTAGTTTCAGGATTGTATCTAGGAAACCTAGGTACATAAAATTCAAAATTAAGTAATAGTACTTAATTCTTCATTTTACGACTTGATTTTCTAACTCTTTCTTCTTTTATGTAGCCATGTTTCTTTAGCTCCCGAGGAGGTTTCTAAAGAGAAACCTTCCATCATGGAAGCTACTATCGTGACCCAGATTTACACATCCAAAACCATCTGTGTATTCTGAACTTGTCCTAGATCAGTAGCTAGCTCACACAGTGAAACATCAATGAAATATCATCCATTTATCGATTTAACTAAAAAGATAGTAAAATAACAAATAGTAATAATAACTAGACCTTATGGTAAACGTTTACTTAACTTGCCATGCAGGGCTTAAGACACAAATAAACTATTGGCGGAACGAAAACTTGGAAAGGCCAATCAACATGCCTACGGGCAATCGAGTAGAGAACACATTCTAATTCGCAAAACCTTCAAAGAACTCATCTTCGTAGAACTCTTGGGCAGCTTGACTTTCTTCAACTGAGCAGCAAAGTTTAAAGCCATGAGTACATAAAGTATTCAGCAAGTTGTAGGGAACAATATGCAATTAATATTCATCCAAGGCTTGAACAAAGGAATAGTTGTATGGTTCTTTTGCAGAAGCGAGTATTGACAGTAAATATAGTAAATAGATTATAAAGTGTAATTTAAAAGACAATAAGTAAATTGAGTAAAAAATTTCTTTGAAACAACCAGTGAACTCCCCATTCACTTCCCAACCAAACCACCAAGTGAACTTATCTACCAAGCGAACATCATATTCACCAAGTGAACTCCTCATCCAACTTCCGACACATTTTTATAAAAACTCTTATCTCTCATGTGAAATCCACGAGCATTTTCGATAACCGAGGCCACGACTGTTTAAATAGTCGTGGCCTCGATTAACAGTTTTAAATCTGCAGAGGTTGTACAGCTTTACCCATAAGAGATAAATCAACTTCTATCGTCTGACCACGTTTCCATAGGTGCGCGACTAAGTGATCATCACAAGGTATTTACAAAGCTCCTTCTTAACCCAATTATGCCCGCTAAGGTTTCAACACCGAATGTCTTTTTGACTAGACAGGGGCCCTCCTCTTGTGCCATTGTGAGTATACATATATCCCGTAACTCATGCTTCCAAGATAGAACCAAAATTGAGACATTCCTAATTATTTAGCCAGGTTCATCCCATACTGGAAAATGGTTGTACGATATGGCCCAGTTCAATGGCGCACAAGATTAAGTCTTTGACAATTACTCAGGCAAGTCTACCACAACCCAGCAATGTGGTTCCCGCATCCCCTTTACTATACGATCGCTCGCCTGAGCGAAAATTATTTTGTTCAACCAAGACCAATGACATACCTTGCCATGGCATACAAATTTTAACAACAGTGGCTAATTGCCACAATTCCATATCTCATTAAGTCAAATTAACATTATTGAACTTATGACATGGGCCCATCGTACAACTAGGCATGACTAAGCATCTCTACAATACCCATGTTGGTGATACCAATATGTCTAACTAATAATGACCATCCTATGGTGACAAATGATTCATGGTATTCAAATAACCAATGGAAGCATAATGACAAATATGTGATTAACTATTCCCAAAAGCAGTTGGTATAAAGCTAGCATGCAATTTAATACAAAACAAGCTAGTTTTGAAAACATAGGTTTAATATGATCAATGGATTATGACTTGACTTGACTTTGCTTAGTTACCACACTTGGATCTTCAAAACTTGCTCCTGTTCCTTGAAACAGATCGTCTAAAAGAGAGAGAAAACAACAGACAAAACACAAATAAATCTAAAAGAAAATCAAATAAAATCCAAAAATATCAAAACCAATTATAAAAGAAAGATATCGATTTTAGAGAAATTTAGGAACTTGAACATACTGAAACAGAGTTTGGACGAAGGAGAATGGACTCTCGGAAGATTTGTTGGAGAAGGAAAGAGAGAGAAGAATATTCTCAGGAATATTCTTTCGGTTGAAAAAGATAAAGAAAAATAAAAGAAACTGACAAGTGGGGCCCACTCGTAAGTGAAAGAGAGAGAGAAAAAAGATAGAATGACAGTGGGGCTGGGCTGGAAGAGAGAGAAAGAAGAGACATGTGGGACCCACATTTCTGAGAAAGAAAGAGAGAGAAACAGGGTGGAAGAATTTAATTGAAGTTTAGATTATTCACATGAAATGATTTTGATTTCTGAAAATTCAAATTAAGCTTGAGCTTAAACAAGAAAATTCAAATGGTTATTTTTATTTTTAAAGGCTTCAAAAAGACTCCAAATTTGGGATGTTACAACTACGACTGTTGGGGTGTTGATTTCCCCAATGGTCGAGGAGGCAGAAGCAGGGGCAGAGGTGGTCGATGGTTTGACCACTTGTCCTAAGGCGATAGGAGAGGAGGTTGCCACATAATGACCTCGGCCCTAATATCTGATAATAAAGCATCTTGTTCATGTCATTACTGTTCATTTTGGCAATTTAGGCAACTTGTTACAAACCTTTTTCCCAAATTTCTATTACAAACTCCAATTTGATTAAAAATTTCAAAAGGTAATACCATCCAATGTTGGTATTATGACTGGGATATATATTTTAGTTGAAAACCGGATGAATTATTATGGCCAAAAATAAATTTTGTTAAATTTATGGAAATTATTTTGATTTTAGAAAAATAATTGTCTTTAAATAAACCTTAATTGGTTTAATTGAATTATTTATGTATTTTTAAAGAAGAAACAGTGGTTTCAAAATTTGTTTGGGGAAAATATCACCCCAGTAGCAGTTCTGCAAAATTTCATATTTTTACAAATTTATTTGCTATATTTAAAGGCCCGGTCAAACCTTTTCAAAATTTAATCAGCTCTGGTCAAACCTCCCGGTCTAAACCGAGCCAGACACTGTAGCGACTCGACCTCATCGAGTCAAGTCCAAACTGGTGCGCCAGGTGCGGTGCGGTCACGCTGCGCGAACACCCTCAAGCCCCCAGTGCTGTTAGCTGTTGATCTCCTAGCCAGTGGTTGTGATTCGTGACCTGTTCGGACCACCCTCACACACACAGCGAATTCCACCGTTGGATTCTATCTGAACCGCTCAGATCAATGTGCACTTCGGACCACCCTCACACCCCCATGATTCCCACTGTTGGATCAAAATCCTACGGCATCTCACTTTATTCCTTTTTCTAAAAACCTTTTTAAAGCGGCCCCATTGGATCTTCTTTGGGCGGCCCAGATCGCGTGTGATGTTCGGACCACCTTTTCACCCGCGTGATTTTCCACCGTTGGATGCGTAATGGACCATCCAGATTCATTGTGACGTTCGGACCACCCGTACCTCTCTGCGATCCTAGCCGTCAATCTTAGATCTAGCGGTGACTGCTTCGTGGGCCGAAGCGCACCAGCGCGCTGAGTTCGTGGGCCGTTGATGTGAAATCCGACGGCTCGCATGAATTGTGACCTTCGGACCACTTCAGGGCTGCTCGCGATCCTGGCCATTCGCTGGAAATCGTGTGGCCCATATCGTTCGATACCGTTTCAACCTGTTTTAACCCCCGCATCACCACCGCTCATTTCCAATCGAACGGTAACTGTACGTCGAGGCCTGCTACGTGCGTTGCATGGTGCGGTTATCCCTGGGGCCCGCGGGTCAGCGTCTGTTCTTTGCCTCCTCCCTCACTGTGCACGCAAATACTGTTCTCGCCGGAGAGGAGGTGGTGTACAGTGATTTAAGGGATATTTTCTCTTCATATCTATCCATTAGTGCCACCTCATGTGCTCTAGATAATTCTCGGTTGATCTGGGCACCTCCACACTATATAAACCCTAGTCAGGGACTCCTGCCATTGTTGACCAAAGGGAGCTCACCATCTTTATTTTCCTTCACAGTGAAGCTCCTTGATCTTCCACCTTTGTTCAACTACAAGCATACCTACATCTCATACTAAGGTGGTTTTGGGTATTTCTTGTAGGTTTGGACTTAGGATTTTTGCTCCCTGTCAGCTTAAGCTGTGAAGCTTCATCTTGAGAAACCTCACTTGGGTGAGTTGAGCTCCATCTTTTCTTAGTAAGAATGTGACTAATGATCTTTAGAGCTTAGTCCCATCATTTTCTCTTGGTCAGCACAAAGAAAGGACACTGGATCTTTTCTATTGACCAAGACTTGATCTTTTCTTCCATAAACCCTAGCTGGTAAGTATACCTTGACTTCTGTCACTTTAAAATCCCTAAGAACCTCTTTAGCTCACAAGAATCACTCATCTGATCATGTGATGCTTCTATCTTGATTTAGCTAAAAAGTTGTATTATAATTTTTCGGTCTTTCATATCGTTTTCAAGAAATAGAGTTTCTCTGGTTAGGCTACTAGTCTAGTTAAGGCTGAGTAAACCCTAGTATCTTTTTAGACCCTTTTTGGCTAATATGCTCACTGGAACATCTTTTAGTATAAACCTTTTTCTTTCTGTTGCAATTGTCGGTTCAACCGACAAAAAGTCCATTTTTGTCTTACCTTCTGAAATTGGCCGTGTTAGGGTAGCATGAGTGTGTTGTGGTATTTATTACTTCCCTGTTAGCTTTAACCTCCATTAAAGTCTTGCGGGTTGTGTAGTTTCCCAGCGTCAACCAAAAAGGGGTAAAAGACTTTTGCTGTTTTTGAGTTGTTGTCCAAACCGACAACAGTTTTACCGGCCCTTTTATTTTAAGTTAGCCGAGCCAGTAGGATAGCAGTAGTGGGTCTTGGTATTAATTATTTCCTTTTTGAGTAACTATGTAGTGTAGCATTACTAGCCAGCCGAAACAGTACAGAGTCTCCTTGCCATTTCTGTGTTGGTCTAACCGACCACACAGACAATAAGTCCAAAATCTTAAATTGTTATTACTAAGTAATAAATGACCAGTTAGCTCTCAATACAAGCTTTTATACACTTAACTAGCATGCAGTATCTCATTTGTATGAAGTTAAGCTAAATAATTAAATTAAATACAGTTGTCCTGTTCCAGTATATAAAACCTGATACTGTAGTCTTAAGCTGAATAAAAATTGGGTAGCAAGTGTCAGTAGATGGTATATATGGGTTATTACCCTTAATAAATTAGATATAGCTTAAGCATACTATTACTCATGCATTAAGAACTTGACCATACATTCTTTTTATGCTTGTTGTTCTCTGTTTTTCCTGTATTCATTGGATTTTATTCTCTTTTAGATATTGGTTCTTCTGAAATTGTTGAGCCTTTTATTGAGTCACAAGAACCTGAGCAAGAGGTTGTTTACTACTATCAAGGCAAGCTTCCTCTCTGCACCATGTTGATCCTAATCTTTTGAACTGTAGATTTACAAAATACAGTGACACTGTTGCATGCAACTTTCTAAAAATTTATTTGTGCCTGTTCCTAGTTAGTTATACCCTGAACTTGTGGTTTATCTTTAATTTAATCATACACTCAACTTAAGGTAGTCTGTGATGTTATAATATAAAATTTTAACTTTTGCCTAGCCATGCAGTCCATAGCACGGTAGTGTTTGACAAGCTTATCTTGTCAAACCTGGGAACATCAAATAATTTGTATTTGTCTTTGATCCTTGTTCAGTTTATTTGAATTTGAATTGATTCTAAATCCTGTTAACAATTAATTCAAATCTGGACAAGTGGATGTTAGTGATGGTGCCTTTGTGCACGAGATTTGGGAAATGTGGATGTCTTGTCTGGATTGATTAAGGACTGAACTCGACAATTTAATTCAAGTCCCAACGCATTTCCACACGCAAAGGTATGGGCGCTGTTTGGTTAAGTAAAGGGTTAATATTATTGAGTTGGATATCGAGAGTAAGGACATGTGTATTGATTTCATATGGCATAGATGCTTAAGTCTTGGACCGTGTCGTATGTCATGTGGAACTTATATTGATATCGATGTTCTTAGAAGGGTAAGGGCGTAGATGTGTTACATCACATGTACGCTCCTTCAGAACCCCGATCATGTGTAATATGTGTGGCTAACACAAGTTTGCATTTAATTGACTGGGTCGGCATTCCCGGTACAACATGTGAGCCTCGGTTGAATATATGCTATCAGTCGTTGTTTAAGCGGGATTAGCCTCACATGGGTCATCCAACTCAATAGTATCAACTTGTTGAAAAATACCAAATGTTAGTTTACCCGGCCGACACACCAAAGGCAGTGTGTTATTATTCCGGAGGCTTACGGGCTAACTAAGTCATGTGGGTAAAGATGTACACCCTTGCAAGGTATAAAACTATTCGAATAGCCGTGTCCACGGTTACGGACGATACTTGAATTGATGTCATCTGTATAGATTTTACTCTAAGTTTGGTTTGGGAATTATTTCGGCATGATGGTTGTCATGCACATTTAATTGTGAGCTGTATTTCACTTTTGTTACTATTTATGCTTATGATTGCACTTACTCACTGTTTTAGTCCAAATCAATTTATTAAAATTGCTTTATCAAAACATAGCAATTGTAGGTTAAGATGTATCGCTTTATGCAAAATGGAACCATTTTAGCCTTCTGTTGTCAACCTTATGCATATACAAATTTTCTATTCCTTTGTATAGGATCTAACAAACACTTTCTTTTATTAGTTTGTGTAAGTCTTGCTGAGTACCTTTCGTACTCAGGGTTTATGACCTCTTGTTGCAGGTGAGGATGGATATCTTTATGAGATGCCCGTTAGCGCCGATCTGGGTGACGCTAACGAGTGATGCTAGTTCTAGTCTCCACGCAATAGCTCATGGGATGATGGGGCCATTGGTGGTTTTTATCGTTTATTTTGCTTCCGCTGTTGTTCTTTTTGTTATTGACCCAAGGTCACCTGTTCCTGTTGCTAATTCGGGTACTGTAGCAGACCTGACACTGTAGCAACCGAATTATGATGTAATTATTGATGTATAATTATGTGAGTGTATGACTTGTATGTGATTGATGCAATGTTGATTAAGGATATATGCGCAATAGTCACTAATCCTGGGAACTATTGCATGTCATATATCCGGGAACCTAAATGTTGGATTGTTACTTATTATGATTATGCTTCTAGTATGATTTTTATTAAGGACATTACACTGTTCCTTAATTAAGAATTATGCTACCAGTATAATTTTAATTCGGCACATTCCAATAATTCCGAGTTCTTACACCACCATTGAGCTAGCCGTGCCTACCGTGGTGGTCATTCCACCAGTGGTCATGGAGATGGAGGCGAAGATGATGGAGGGTTTGACAACTCTGATGATCGAGCTGACAATTGAGGACATTAATGTCTAGACAAGGGAATTGACTCTTCGATCACCGGTGGTGGTCGATCAGGAGGTGGCGGAAGGCTCCTACTAGGGCCACCATGATGGAGGAGAAGCTACACCCTTCGACTCGCAAGGTACAAGTTCCTCTTCATTTTGTAGGGATACAGGTAGGCTATGATAGCGATAAATCGAAATTTCTACCACGTAAACAAGGAAGCCAAGCAAGTAGATGATCACAGATCGTTACCACTAGACGCGCAGAGTAGTGGAAGAAGAGTTGGAGCAGCCTGGTCCAATGTAGATCGCGTCGATGTAGTGGTCGTAGTCGATCATCCAGCGTCGAGCACGTCGATGCGGTGGTCATAGTCGATCGTCTCCTCCAGCAACCTTTGCAGTTCCTTATGAAGATCGTGGATCGTCCTCAAGTGCAACAGCAACCGCAATAGCGCCTCTACGGTATCCACACGTCTAGGGAAGGAATAACCATGCGCCGGTGTGCTAGCACCAAGTCGCACGGTAGAGTTCTTAGGAAGATGGCGGCTAGGGTTTCGGTGGAACAACTCAACTCACAACTTTCGTGTGTCTTGTCTGTTTTGTTCACCTCTTCAACAGCTTCATGCACCTCCTTATATAGTGCCCATGACGGATCCTATCTGAACATGTTTTGTTCCAACCCGTTAAGTGTGTGACCCTGTAGGTTCATGCGTAATCGGTTGTGACTTGGAAACCCTTTCCGATCACGAGTCGTTAGCGGTTCCTAGCAGGACATAACGATTCCTGAATACACACAAATTATATCGAACGAACCTTAATGCAATATGATCTACGACCAGGTCCTCATCACTTACGACCAGGTCCTATCTCTATATGACCAGTTCGTAACTCCTTACGACCAGGTTACGACAACTCTATGATTACGTTTGACCAGTCTACGACCAGCACGTATCTCCGAACGACCAGTCTGTAACTGATCGAACTAAGCGACCTACTCATGTATTCTCCCTTTGCCTCATGACATCTAGTAGAACTCTAGGTGAGATGTTGTGTCATCTATGGACTGTTCAATACTTTCTCGATCGAGTATCGGATAACTTCACGTGGTCGAACACTTCGACCACTAGTGGCATGGCCATGCACTTTTTTATTCGATGACTACGAGGAGCCCAAGGACATCTCTCCTATTATGTTAGGTGAGGCAAATCCCATATCTGACCAGTCACATTCCTCTGCATGTTTCATAGCGTACTCGAAAGCTACCTTTATAACTACCGAGTTACGAGTAGCAATTGGCAACCCCTAAGAGTGCTATTACACATGTAGCAAACCATGCTGATCTCAGGTCTAAGGATTATATATCATCATTGCTTGAGACCAACTAACGACACATAGAATCATAACAATCTCAATAGTGTATCAAGGTGGGTCATATCCAACCCCATGTTCTCTAACATGTGTTCACATTATTGATTTGATATCCCTATATCCATGACCGGTGAAACATGGTCATCAATCAATACATGTGCTGGTCAATAGATTCACTAGTGTTCCGACCAGGGATTTATTTAGAACGACATCATATAAGTTAAAAAAGAATTTCACCAACAAGTCACATACTTGTTAATCTTCATAACCAATGATTCATTCAAGGAACAAGATAATATATTATCCAATATTATGAACATAATGAAATATAATCATCTCTATGATTGCTCTAGGGCATATTTCCAACAGTCTCCCACTTGCACTAGAGTCAATCATTTAGATATCTAATACCGATAGCTCTTGTGTGCGCCTCATTCTTTGGCTGTGTGAGAGGCTTTGTCAATGGATTAGCAACATTTAAATCCGTATGAACTTTGCATATCTTAACGTCTCCTCTATTCACTAATTCGCGAATAAGATGATAACGCCTGAGTATATGTTTGGACTTCTAATGGGATCTAGGCTCCTTAGCCTGTGCAATGGCTCCATTGTTGTCACAAGAGAGATCCATTGGTCTCGAGGTACTCGGAACCACACCCAACTTAGCTAAAAAATTCCTTATCCAAACACCTTCTTTCGCAGCTTCAAAAGCCACATTGTACTCGACCTTTGTCGTAGAATCAACAACCGTCTCTTGCTTGGAACTTTTCCAGCTCACTGCTCCTCCATTCAAAATGAGTACAAAACCAGATTGCGAACGATAATCATCTTTGTCGGTTTGGAAGCTTGCATCGGTGTAACCATTTATAATGAGTTCTTCATCACCGCCATAAACTAGGAATGCATCCTTAGTCCTTCTCATGTACTTAAGAATATTTTTCACAGTTGTCCAGTGACCTTCACCGGGATCAGCTTGGTATCTACTCGTAACACTTAGAGCATATGACACATCTGGTCTTGTACATAGTATGGCATACATGATAGATCCAATAGCCGAAGCATATGGAATTCTACTCATTTTGTCTTGCTCATCAGTGGTCGAAGGATACTGACTCTTGCTAAGATTAATGCCATGTGCCATGGGCAAGAAACATTTCTGGGGAATCTTGCATGTTGAACCGTTTCAACACTTTGTCTATGTACATATCCTGGCTTAATCCAATTAGCCTCTTAGATCTATCTCTATAGATCCTTATACCAAGAATATATGATGTATCTCCTAAATCTTTCATTGAGAAACTATTTCTTAATGAAGTTTTAACAGATTCAAGCATTGGAATATCATTTTCGACCAGTAGTATGTCATGTACATACAAGATCAGAAACACAAGCTTGCTCCCACTAACCTTTTTGTAAACACAAGGTTCTTCTTCGTTCTTGATGAAGGCAAACCCTTTGACCACTTCATCAAAATGAATGTTCCAACTCCGAGATGCTTGCTTCAATCCATAGATGGATTTATTAAGCTTGCATACCTTTCTAGCTTCCTTTGGATCAACAAAACCCTCAGGCTGTGTCATGTACACATCCTCACTTAGGTTTCCATTAAGGAAAGCCGTTTTGACATCCATTTGCCATATCTCATAGTCGAAATATGCAGCAATAGATAGAATGATCCGGATAGACTTAAGCATCGCGACAGGAGAGAAGGTTTCATCATAATCAACACCTTGAATTTGTCTGAAGCCCTTCGCAACTAGTCGTGCCTTACGAATGTGAACTTTTCCATCCATATCTATCTTTCTCTTAAAAATCCACTTGCACTCAATGGTCTTAATACCATCAGGTGCATCAACCAAGTTCCAAACTTGATTATCATGCATGGACTTTATTTCGGATCTCATGGCCTCATTCCATGACTCAGAGTCTAGGTCCATCATCGCTTCCTCATAAGTCTTAGGCTCATCATTATTCAATAATAATACGTCATGCCCATACCTTATAGGCAATTGACGTGACCTTTTAGATCTACGTAGGGCTGGTGCCTTATCTACAAGTTCAACAACATTTTGATCATCCTGTAGAGGTTCAGTGGGAGTTGAAACACTTTCAGATGCTTCTTGAATTTCTTCGAGTTGCACCTTTCTCCTACTGACTCCTTTTGAAAGAAACTCCTTCTCCAAAAAGACACCATTTCGGGCAACAAAAACTTTGCCCTCTTCCTGGTTGTAGAAGTAATATCCTTTGGTTTCCCTAGGATATCCTATAAAGAAGCATTTATCTGACTTGGGTATGAGTTTATCAGACATCAAATGTTTATCATAGACATCACATCCCCAAATCTTTAGAAAACAAAAACTAGGACTCTTCCTAGTCCATATCTCATGTGGTGTCTTATCTACTGATTTAGATGGTACCCTATTTAAAGTGAAAGCAGCAGTTTCTAGAGCGTAATCCCAAAAATACAATGGTAGATCTGATTGGCTCATCATTGATCGAACCATGTCCAACAAGATTCGATTACACCGCTCGGACACCCCATTCCATTGTAGAGTGCCCGGTGGTGTAAGCTGTGGAACAATTCCACATTGTTTCAAATGATCACCAAATTCATGGCTCAAAAATTCACCTCTACGATCAGATCGTAAAGATTTGATTGTCTTGCCAAGTTGATTCTGTACCTCACTCTGGAACTCCTTTAACTTTTCAAAGGATTCCGACTTGTCCCTCATTAAATAGATATATCCATATCTACTATAGTCATCAGTGAAAGTAATGAAGTACTGAAAACCACCTCTAGCTGTCGTGCTCATTGGTCCGCACACATCAGTATGTATAAGTGCCAACAAGTCAGACGCCCTCTCATTCCGACCAGTGAAAGGTGTCTTGGTTATCTTTTCGAGTAGGCAAGATTCGCATGTTTCAAATGATTCCAAATCAAATGAGTTTAGCATTCCATCATCATGGATCTTCTTCATGCGTTTCTCCACTATGTGACCCAAACGACAATGCCAAATGAAAGTGGAATTCAAATCATTAGGCTGAAGCCTCTTTGCATTAATATTATAGATGGGTGCATCATCAAGATTTAAAATATACAACCCATTCAAAATAGATGCATAGCCATAAAATATTTCATTCAAAAATATAGAACAACCAATGTTCTCTATAATGAATTTATAACCCTTTGCCATCAAACATGAGGTAGAGATGATGTTTCTACTTATGGCTAGAACATAATAACAATTATTTAGTTCCATAACAAATCTTGAGGGCAAAAGTAATGGCAAAGTCCTGATGGCTAATGCAGCAACCCTTGCTTTATTCCCGACGCGAAGATCCATCTCGCCCCTTGCAATTCTCCTACTCTTTGTTAGACTCTGCATCGAATTGCAAATGTGAGCAACCAATCCGGTATCAAATACCCAAGAGTTAATAGAAGAGTCAGCAAGAAAAACATCTATAACATTAATACCTGAAGTGGAAGGTTTAGTCCCACCATTCCTTTTCAGATCAGCCAGGTATTTCTTGCAGTTCCTTTTCCAATGGCCTGGTTCTTTGCAGTAAAAGCATTCATTCTCTTGAGTTGGGCCAGACTTAGTCTTGGGCTTGGGCTTGTTAGTTTGGATCTCATCCGAAACTTTAGTCTTGCCCTTACCATTGACCCAAGTCTTAGCCTTCTTCTTGAAGCTTGTACTCTTTTGCACCATCATCACATGATAGTTGCTTTTCTTAATGCTATCCTCTGCAGTCTTGAGCATCATATGCAGTTCGGTGAGATTTTTGTCTAAGCCATTCATATGGAAGTTCAGAATGAACTGCCCATAGCTTGCAGAAAGCGAAGCAAGAAACAAATCTATAGCCAACTCTTGGCTAAGTGGAAAACCAAGTTTTTCCAGGCTCTGTGTGTAACGAACCATTTTGATCACATGTGGGCTCACCGAACTTCCCTCAGCTATCTTACTTCCAAACAACTTCTTTGAGATCTCATATCTCTCAGTTCTTGCTTGTGTCTCAAACATGCCTTTGAGCGCCACGATCATATCGTAGGCCTCTATGTTCTCAAACTGCTTCTAAAGGTCTAAGTTCATGGTAGCAAGCATGAGATAGCTAACATCAAGGGACTCATCACATGCCCTATTATAGGCGGCTTTAAGAGTAGCAGCAGTATTTTTAGCAGGCACATCTGGAATTGGTTCCTCTAAAACATGTTCCTTTTTATCTTGCCTAAGAAGAATTCTTAGGTTGCGGGACCAATCCACAAAATTTGTTCTATTCAGTTTTTCCTTATCAAGTATCGAACATAAAGCAAAATTGGATCTAGGTACAACAATAGGTGCCACGTTCTACAACATAAAATATGCAAAGCTAAGATATATGTTCAAGAAAAGTAACTTCTATTAAACAATTTAATAAATATACTCCTACTAAACACCATATCCCTCTTATGACATTTAGTGATTCAAGACCCACAGTTAGTTAATCTACTAGTGAGCTTTGGCATCACTGCTAGAAGACTAGTGAAAATGGTAAGCAACCCTTTGCTAATCATATCTCTATATGACTCTTGTTGTTGGACATCATCTCTATACTCTGGCACCCAACCCTATGCCCCAAGGTCCATAACCGTTATGATGACCTTGTGAAGTTAAACCAATGCTATGCTTGTAAGTGTCCGACACAAACCCATCTAGTCAAGGAATATTAATGGTACTCTGCTTTAGCAAGACCTACCATTAAAATACATGGCTTTGGATGGTGCAGCTAATTGGGAGGGCATCAATTTAACTTAATTTTCTGAGAGGGAATTTTACTTCTACCATGTTAAAAGCATTTTAAAGCATTTAAATAACATGCATAGAAATAAATGAATAGGAATATAAAGGCATTCATAGACAATCAAATTGCATTGTGATATAGTATGACCCTTCCACACGGTGATCTCCATCGCCATGCATCCTGTTCGCCATGTCTCCAAGTGGTCAACTCCTCCAAGTACTCCCACTAAGCCATTACTCCTAATAGCACTAGTAATGAATTATAAGGAGTGAAGATGCATCACATGTCGACATGCAGGCTATTATACAAATATAGACAGCCTTGGGCTGCAATAAGCATGACACGCAGGTCATGAACATTACACACATATGCATCTCATATGTCATGGGTCATACTATTCACATCAATCCCTACGAAAACAAGTTATGCATAGAATCCAATTCTATCGGGCGACATGAACACAGACTACCTATAACGCGCGGTATGAATACCCAACATGGCGGCCCCACTAGTTGGTTAGCGGGCAGGGTTCGAAGGGGTAGCGCGCTCGAATTTTTTCCGGGACATGAATCTTATTCACATAACCGAGCCTTCGAAATCATCAGATTAATCATATTAACCCTATTCTGAACCAATCCAATCATTGCCTTGATATGACCACACACTACGACATACTTCGATGGCGGAATTTCGACCGTAGGAGTGTTATGCAGAGTGGTCATGAATAAGCGCAATAAACCATCTAGTCCTTTTAGCTCATACCTACTCATAAACCCATCTACTACCATCGAAAACCGATCGATCTTATAAACTAGGGATCAGATCGTTCCATCTATATGAACCGATCTAGGTAACCAGACTCGACCAGTAATAGATCCAATCTACTACTATCACATATCAAGTATATGTGACCGATCCAGATCAAAAACTATGTAGGATGGCTTTGACACCACTGTAGGGATACGGGTAGGCTACGATAGCGACAAATCAAAATTTCTACCATGTAAACTAGGAAGCCAAGCAAGTAAATGATCACAGATCATTACCACTAGACGCACAGAGCAGTGGTAGAAGAGTTGGAGCAGCCTGATCCCACATAGATCGTGTCGATGTAGTGGTCGTTGTCGATCGTCTAGCGTCGAGCACATTGATGCGGTGGTCGTAGTCGATCGTCTCCTCCAGCAACCTTTGCAGTTCCTTATGAAGATCGCGGATCATCCTCAAGCGCAACAGCAACTGCAATAGCGCCTCTACGGTATCCACTCGTCCAGGGAAGGAACAACCGTGCGCCGATGTGCTAGCACCAAGTCGCACGGCAGAGCTCTCAGGAAGATGGCGGCTAGGGTTTCGGTGGAACAACTCAACCCATGACTTTCGTGTGTCTTGTCTATTTCATTCACTCCTTCAATAGCCTCATGCACCTCCTTATATAGTGCCCATGACGGATTCTATCTAAACATGTTTTGTTCCAACCGTTAATTGTGTGACCCTGTAGGTTCATGCGTAATCGGTTGTGACTTGGAACTCCTTTCCGATCATGAGTCGTTAGCGGTTCCTAGCAGGATATAACGATTCCCGAATACACACAAATTATATCGGACGAACCTTAATGCAATATGATTTACGACCAGGTCCTCATCACTTACGACTGTGTCCTATCTCTATACTGACCATTCAGATTTGGTCACAACCAACAGAACTCCTTACGACCAGGTTACGACCACTCTGTGATTACGTTCGACCAGTCTATGACCAGCTTGTATCTCCATACGACCAGTCCGTAACAGATCGAACTAAGTGACCTACTCGTGTATTCTCCCTTTGCCTCACGATATCTGGTTGAACTCCAGGTGAGATGTTGTGTCTTCCATGGACTGCTCAATACTTTCTCGATCGAGTGTCAGATAACTTCACATGGTTGAACACTTCGACCACTAGTGGCATGGCCATGCACTTTATTTATCCGACCACTACGAGGGGCCCAGAGACATCTCTCTTGTTATGTTAGGAGGGGCATGTTGGGTCACGGGTAGGCTACGATAGCTACAAACAAAAATTTCTACCACGCAAACCAGGAAGCCATGCAAGTAGATGATCATAGATCGTTACCACCAGACGCCGCAGCAATTGGAAGAAGGGTTGGAGCAGCTGGTCCAACGAAGAGCGTCGATGTAGTGGTCGAGTCGATCGTCTCCTCCAAAGAACGCTCTGCGGTTCCTTGTGAAGATCGCGGATCGCCCTCAAGCGCAACAATCGTAGTAGCGCCTCTACGGTATCCACATCGCCTAGGAAGGAACAACCGAACGCCGGTGTGCAAAGACCAAGTCGCACGGTGGAGCTCTCAAGAAGATGGCGGCTAGGGTTTCGTGGTGTTTCACACGCTTCTCCCAACAACCTCATGCACCTCCTTATATAGTGCTCGTGATGGATCCTATCCAACACGCTATTTAATCAGATCCGCATCGGTTTGTTCCAACCCGTTAAGTGTGTGACCACAGGGTTCATGTGTAGTTCGGTTGTGACTCGAAACCGCTTCCGATCACGAGTCGAAGCGGCTCCTAGCGTAACATATCGATTCCCTAATACACACAAATTATATCGGACGAACCTTAATGCAATATGATCTACGACCAGGTCCTCATCACTTACGACTGTGTCCTATCTCTATACGACAGTTCAGATTTGATCATGACCAACTCGTAACTCCTTACGACTTGGTTTCGACTACTCTGTGATTATGTTCGACCGATCTCGACTTGCTTGTATCTCCATACGACCAATCAGAGTCGGTCGAACTAAGCTTACCTACTCGTGTATACTCCCTTTGCCTCACGATGTCTAGTTGAACTCTGTGAGATGTTGTGTCATCCATGGACTGTTCAATACTTTCTCGATCGAGTGTCAGATAACTTTACGTGGTCGAACACTTCGACTACTAGTGGCATGGCCATGCATTTTCTTTATCCGATCACAACGAGGGGCCCAGAGACATCTCTCCTGTTATGTTAGGAGGGGCAAATCCCATATCCAACCAATCACATTCCTCTCCATGTTTCAGAGCATACCCAAAGCTACCTTTATAACTACCCGATTCATTTGTAGCGTTTGGCAACCCCTAAGAGTGCTCTTACACATGTAGGAATCCATGCTGATCTCAGGTCTAAGGATTATACATCATCATTGCTTGAGACCAACTAACGACACATAGATTTATAACAATCTCAATAGTGTCTCAATGTGGGTGTTATCCAACATCATGTTCTCTAACATGTGTCCATATTATCGGTTTGATATCTTCATATCTATGACTTGTGAAACATAGTCATCAACCAATACATATGCTAGTCTATTCATATGTGTCCACATATGTTTACGACCAGGGATCGTGTAAGAATAATTATCACAGGAATATAGAGTTTCACAACCAAGTCACATACTTGATAATAAATATTAACAATATTATTCTAGGAACAAGATAACGCATTATCCAATGTCATGAACATAATGAAATATAATTATCTCTATGATTGCCTCTAGGGCATATTTCCAACAGTCTCCCACTTGCACTAGAGTCAATCATTTTAGGTATCTAATACCGATAGCTCTTGTGTGTGCCTCATGCTTTGGCTGTGTGAGAGGTTTTGTCAACGGATTAGCAACATTTAAATCCGTATGAACTTTGCATATCTTAACATCTCCTCTATCCACCAATTTGCGGATAAGATGATAACGCCTGAGTATATGTTTGGACTTCTGATGGGATCTAGGCTCCTTAGCTTGAGCAATGGCTCCATTGTTGTCACAATAGAGATCCATTGGGCTCGAGGCACTCGGAACCATTCCCAATTCAGCAATGAAATTCCTTATCCAAACACCTTCTTTTGCAGCTTCAGAAGCCGCAATGTACTCGGCCTCTGTCGTGGAATCAGCAACCGTCTCTTGCTTGGAACTTTTCTAGCTCACTGCTCCTCCATTCAAAATGAATACAAAACCAGATTATGAACGATAATCATCTTTGTCGGTTTGAAAGCTTGCATCGGTGTAACCATTTACAACGAGCTCTTCATCACCGCCATAAACTAGGAACACATCCTTAGTCCTTCTTAAGTACTTAAGAATGTTTTTCACTACCGTCCAAAGGACATTCACCGGATCGACTTGGTATCTGCTCGTAACACTTAGAGCATATGATACATCTGGTCGTGTACATATCATGGCGTATATGATAGATCCAATGGCCAAGCATATGGAATATCACTCATTTTGTCTCACTCATCGCTGGTCGAGGACACCGATTCTTGCTAAGATTAATGCCATGTGCCATGGGCAAGAATGCTCTCTTGAATTTTGCATGTTGAACCGATTCAACACTTTGTCTATGTACATTTCTGGCTTAATCCAATTAGCCTCTTAGATCTATCTCTATAGATCCTTATTCCCAAGATATATGTCTGCATCTCCTAAATCTTTCATTGACAAACTTTTTCTTAATGAAGATTTAACAGATTCTAGCATCTAATGTCATTTCCACCAAGAGTATGTCATCTACATACAAGATCGTAATAACAAGTGCGCTCCCACTAACCTTCATGTAAACACAAGGTTCTTCTTTGTTCTTGATTTAAACCAAACCTTTTGATCTCCTCATCAAAACGTATATTCCAACTCCGAGATGCTTGCTTCAATCCATAAATGGACTTTTGAAGTTTGCATATCTTACTAGCATTCTTTGGATCGACAAAACCTTCAGTTGTGTCATGTACACATCCTCATCTAGGTTTCCATTAAGGAAAGCTGTTTTGACATCCATTTGCCATATCTCATAGTCGAAATATGCAAAGAATAGCTAGAATGATCCAACAGATTTAAGCATCACTCTCGGTGAGAAAGTCTCATCGTAGTCAACTCCTTGAACTTGTCGAAAACCTTTTGCGACTAGTCGAGCCTTATGAATGTGAACATTTCCATCCATATCAATCTTTTTCTTATAGATCCATTTGCACTCAATGGTTTTGACACCATCAAGTGGATCGACCGTGTTCCAAACCCGATTTTCTCTCATGGAATCTATTTCGGTTTCATGGCTCCAAGCCATTTCTCGAGTCCGGGTCCATCATCGCTTCCTCATAAGTCTTAGGCTCACCATTATTCAATAATAATACGTCATGCCCATACCTTGTAGGCAATTGACGCGCCTTTTAGATCTACGTGGGTCGGTGCCTTATCTACTGTGTTCAACAACAATTTGTTCATCCAAGAGAGGTTCAAGAGGAGTTGAAACACTTTCGGATGTTTCCCGAATTTCTTCGAGTTGCACCTTTCTCCCACTGACTCCTTTTGAAAGAAACTCTTTCTCCAAAAAGACACCATTTCGGGCAACAAAAACTTTGTCTTCTTCCCGTTGTAGAAATAATATCCTTTGGTTTCCTAGGATATCCTATAAAGAAGCATTTATCCGATTTGGGTGTGAGCTTATCGACGTCAAACGTTTAACATAGAAATCACATCCCCAAATCTTTAGAAAAGACAAACTAGGACTTTTCCCAGTCCACATCTCATGTGGTGTCTTATCTACTGATTTAGATGGTACCTTATTTAAAATGAAAGCGGCAGTTTCTAGAGCATAACCCCAAAAATACAATGGCAGATCCGATTGGCTCATCATTGATCGAACCATGTCTAACAAGGTCCTGTTACCGCTCGGACACCCCATTCCATTGTGGAGTGCCGGGTGGTGTAAGTTGTGGAACAATTCCACATTGTTTCAAATGATTACCAAACTCATGGCTTAAAAACTCACCTCCACGATCAGATCGTAAAGATTTGATTGTCTTGCCAAGTTGATTCTCAGATTTCATTCGGAACTCCTTGAACTTTTCAAAGGATTCCGACTTGTGCCTCATTAAGTAGATATAACCATATCTACTATAGTCATCGGTGAAAGTAATGAAGTATCGAAAACCACCTCTCGGTCGTCGTGCTTATTGGTCCACATACATCAAGATGTACGAGTTCCAATCGGTCGTGCGCCCTTTCACTACGACCAAAGGAAAGGTGTCTTGGTCATCTTTCCACTGTGCAAGACTCGCATGTTTCAAATGATTCCAAATCAAATGAGTTTAGAGTTCCATCATTATGGAGCTTTTTCATGCGTTCTCACTTATGTGACCCAAACGACAATGCCAAATAAAAGTGGAATTTATTTCATTAGGTCAAGCCTTTTAGCATTAATATTATAGACCGATGCATCATCAAGATTTAAAATAAACAACCCATTCAAAACAGGTGCATAGCCATAAAACACTTCATTCAAAAATATAGAACAACCATTGTTCTCTATAATGAATTTATAACCCTCGCCATCAAACATGAGGCGTAGATAATGTTTCTACTAATGGTCGAACGTAATAACAATTATTCAATTCCATAATAAACTCAAGGCAAAAGTAGTGGCATAGTCCCGACGGCTAATGCAAAGAACCTTTGCTTTATTTCCGACGCGAAGATCCATCTCGCCTTGCAATCATCCTACTTCTTGTTAGACTCGCATCGAATTGCAAATATGAGCAACCGATCCCAGATCAAATACCCATGAGTTAACGTAAGAGTCAAGAAGAAAAATATCTATAACATTAATACCAGAGTGGAAGTTTTAATCCCACCATTCCTTTTCGATCGGCCGGTATTTCTTGCGCCTCTTCCAAAGGGCCTAGTTCTTTGCAAGAAAAGCATTCATTCTCTTGAGTCGGGCGGACTTAGTCTTGGGTTTAGGTTTGTCGGTTTGGATCTCATCCAAACTTTAGCCTTGCCCTTTTCTTGACCCAAGTCTTAGCCTTCTTCTTGAAGCTTGTACTCTTTTGCACCATCATCACATGATTGTTGCTTTTCTTAACGCTACCCTCTCGCTATCTTAAGCATCATATGCGATTCGGTGAGATTCTTGTCTAAGCCATTCATATGGAAGTTCAAAATGAACTGCCATAACTTTCGTGAAGCGAAGCAAGAATCAAATCAGAGCCAATTCTTGGCTAAGTGGAAAACCAAGTTTTTCCAAGCTCGTGTGTAACCAACCATTTTGATTACATGAGGGCTCACCAAACCACCCTCGCCTAGCTTACATCCAAACAAGTTCTTTGAGATCTCAAATCTCTCGCTTCTTGCTTGTGTCTCAAACATGCCTTTGAGCGCCACGATCATATCGTGAGGCCTCTATGTTCTCAAACCGCTTCAAGGTCTCGAGTTCATAGCAGCAAGCATGAGACAGCTAACATCAAGGGACTCATCACATGCCTTTTATAGGTAGTTTTAATAGCAGCAGCAGCATTTTCTGTAGGCACATCTGGAATTGGTTCTTCTAGAACATGTTCCTTTTTATCTTGCCTGAGAACAATTCTCAGGTTGCGGACCAATCCGCAAAATTTGTTCCATTAAGTTTTTCCTTTCAAGTATCGAACGTAAAGCAAAAGCGATGTAGGTACAAGCGATTGGTGCCATGATCTACAATAAAAATATATGCAAAACTAAGACATATGTTCATTAAAGTAACTTCTATTAAACAATTTAATAAAGATACTCCCACTAAACACCATATCCTCTTATGACATTTAATGATTCAGATCCATAATTATTTAATCAACTAGTGAGCTTTGGCTTCACCGCTAGAAGACTAGTAAAATGGTAAGCAACCTTTGCTAATCATATCAACTATATGACTCTTGTTGTTGGGCAAGATCTCAGATGCTTCAACTCCAACCTTTATGCCCCAAGGTCCACAACTGTTATGATAACCTTGTTAAGTTAAACCAATGCCGTAAGTAAGTTCGACACAAACCCATCTAGTCAAGGAGAGTTAATGGCACTCTGCTTTGGCAAGACCTACCATTAAAATATATGACTTTGGATGGTGCGGCATGTTTGGGAGGGCATCAATTTAACTTAATATTAAGTAAGGAATTTTACTTCTATCATGTTAAAAGCAATTAAGGCAAAATAACATGCATAGAAATAAATGAACAGAATGTAAAGGCATTCACAGCACAATCAAATTGCATTGTGATATAGCATGACCCTTCTTCATGGTAATCTCCATCGCCATGCATCCTGCTCACCATGTCTTCAAGTGGTGGATTCCTCCAAGCACTCCCACTAAGCCATTATTTCTAATAGCACTAGTAACGAAATACAAGGAGTAAGAAGCATCACAAGTCGACACGCAGTGCCGTTATACAAATATAGATGTACCTTGGGCTGCAATTAACATGACACGAGGTCATGAACATTACACGATACATGCATCTCATACATGAAATAATATGGGTCATACTATTCACATCAATCCTCGCAAAAACAAGTTATGCATGTAATCCAATTCTATCGGACGACATGAGCACACACTACCTATAGCGCAGTGACGAATACCCAAAGACGGCGGTCCCGCTTAGCCTAAGAAGCGAAGGGGTTCGAAGGGCAATACCGGGTCGAGGGCAAAAGGCCAAAACTTTTTCCGAAACATGAATCTTATTAGAAACATGAATCTTATACGATAGCTACAAACAAAAATTTCTACCACGCAAACCAGGAAGCCATGCAAGTAGATGATCATAGATCGTTACCACCAGACGCCAGCAGTAACAATGGAAGAAGGGTTGGAGCACTGGTCCAACGAAGAGCGTCGATGATGTAGTGGTCGAGTCGATCGCTCCTCCAAAGAACGCTCTGCGGTTCCTTGTGAAGATCGCGGATCGCCCTCAAGCGCAACAATCATAGTAGCGCCTCTACGGTATCCACACGCCCGTGGAAGGAACAACCGAACGCGGTGTGCAAAGACCAAGTCGCACGGTGGAGCTCTCAAGAAGATGGCGGCTAGGGTTTCGTGGTGTTTCACGCGCTTCTCCCAATAGCCTCATGCACCTCCTTATATAGTGCTCGTGACGGATCCTATCCAAACACGCTATTTAATTGATCCGCATCGGTTTGTTCCAACCTGCTAAGTGTGTGACCAGAGGTTCATGTGTAGTTCGGTTGTGACTCGAAACCGCTTTCGATCACGAGTCGAAGCGGCTCCTAGCGTAACATATCGATTCCCTAATACACACAAATTATATCGGACAAACCTTAATGCAATATGATCTACGACCAGGTCCTCATCACTTACGACTGTGTCCTATCTCTATACGCACAGTTCAGATTTGATCATGACCAACTCGTAACTCCTTACGACTTGGTTTCACCACTCTGTGATTATGTTCGACCGCCCACGACTTGCTTGTATCTCCATACGACCAAATCGTAGTCGGTCGAATCCTTTACCTACTCGTGTATACTCCCTTTGCCTCACGATGTCCGGTTGAACTCCGGTGAGATGTTGTGTCATCCATGGACTGTTCAATACTTTCTCGATCGAGTGTCAGATAACTTTACGTGGTCGAACACTTCGACTACTAGTGGCATGGCCATGCATTTTCTTTATCCGATCACAACGAGGGCCCCAGAGACATCTCTCCTGTTATATTAGGAGGGGCAAATCCCATATCCAACCAATCACATTCCTCTCCATGTTTCAGAGCATACCCAAAGCTACCTTTATAACTACCCGATTCATGGTGTAGCGTTTGGCAACCCCTAAGAGTGCTCTTACACATGTAGGAATCCATGCTGATCTCAGGTCTAAGGATTATACATCATCATTGCTTGAGACCAACTAACAACACATAGATTTATAACAATCTCAATAGTGTCTCAATGTGGGTCTTATCCAACATCATGTTCTCTAACATGTGTCCATATTATCGGTTTGATATCTTCATATCTATGACTTGTGAAACATAGTCATCAACCAATACATATGCTAGTCTATTCATATGTGTCCACATATGTTTACGACCAGGGATCATGTAAGAATAATTATCACAGGAATATAGAGTTTCACAACCAAGTCACATACTTGATAATAAATATTAACAATATTATTCTAGGAACAAGATAACACATTATCCAATGTCATGAACATAATGAAATATAATCATCTCTATGATTGCCTCTAGGGCATATTTCCAACAGGGCAAATCCCATATCTGACTAGTCACATTCCTCTGCATGTTTTATAGCATACCCGAAAGCTATCTTTATAACTACCCAGTTACGAGTAGCGATTGGCAACTCCTAAGAGTGCTATTACACATGTAGGAAACCATGCTAATCTCAGGTCTAAGGATTATATATCATCATTGCTTGAGACCAACTAACGACACATAGAATCATAACAATCTCAATAGTGTCTCAAGGTGGGCCATATCCAACCCCATGTTCTCTAACATGTGTTCACATTATTGATTCAATATCCCTATATCCTTGACCGGTGAAACATGGTCATCAATCAATACATGTCCTGGTCGGTAGAGTCACTACTGTTCTGACCAGTGACATCCGACCAGGGATTCATTTAGAACGACATCCTATAAGTTCAAAAAGAGTTTCACCAACAAGTCACATGTTAATCTTCATAACCAATGATTCATTCAAGGAACAAGATAACATATTATCCAATATTATGAACATAATGAAATATAATCATCTCTATGATTGCCTCTAGGGCATATTTCCAACACATTCCATGAAGAAGAATGTAACATCCCAAAAATTTAGTCTGTTTTTGAAGCTTTAAAAATAAAAATAACCATTTGAATTTTTCTAGTAAAGTTAAAGCTTAAAATGGATTTTCTTGAATCAAAAACAATTTAAGATGAATAATGCGAACATCAACCTCTGTAGCGGAGTCACCCCGAGGGCGAAGCGAACCAGAACCTCTGTAGCAGAGGCACCCCTCGCCCCGCCAGCAGAAGAGGAAACAAACAACTGTACACAAGAAGCAGGCCAGCCCGCCATGGAAGCGGGCGCAAGTCAAGAATCGTTTGTAGCATTGCAACAAGAACTGGCAGATCTTCATCATGAGATGGCAATTCTCTGGCACCCGCTGACCTCAGCCCTCGTAGCTCCCCTGCCGCCCATTTCAATCGCCACAGCGGAGGCGATTCCCGAGCCTCTCGCCCCATTGCTCCGAGGGGATCCCAACTCCCCATTGAGCATAGGGCTGGAGACCACCCGCTGGCCGCAAGTGTTCAAGATGCCAGAGGGTACACCTTTCTAGGGGTGCACCGACCCTTCAGAATTCCTTCGAGTTTATGAAACAGTAGTGGAGGCCGCCGCAGGCGATGACACTACAAAAGCGAAGAGCGTCACTCTCGCCCTTAGGGGCGTAGCGCTAACGTGGTTCTTTACCATTCCCCCGCACTCCATCTATGCATGGGAGCAGTTGAGAGACCTCATCAGAAACAACTTTCAAGGAAACTACACAGAACCCAAGGATGTGGGGCACCTTTTCGCAATGAAACAAGCACCAAATGAATCACTCCGCAGTTTCTTCAGAAAGTTTGCGGAGGTCAAATGCCAGGTAAAAGGCGTCAACGAAACCACTGTCATCTCCGGTGACCCTTTTTGGCCATCTTCATCTCTGGTGAGAACCTAAGCTTTTCTTGCACGTCCTTTTGTGTCCTTTAACACAACATTACTTTCCCCTCAACCAATTGGGCTTATGCTTCACAGGAGCCTGGGAATTTTGAAGCTTTCCATTTGTCAACCGAAAAACCTATTCCCGGTCACTTGCCGTTGCAGGTTAGCCATTCTTCAATCGGTTGCGGTGACACCTTCTCATACCCCCTCTGGTGCTAGTCTAACCCCTCAATCCCTTTCTTGTTCCCCAAAGCGCCCCTCCTCGTGTAGCCGTGTACCGCCGTTGCCATTGCCGTGGACGACTTCTCTTGAAGCTTCCTTCAACCTTTCTCTCCCTCTGGTAAGTCTCTAGGGACCCTCTAGTAGCTCCAGCCTTGATTAGTTTGCTCAAAAACCCACCAAGGCATCGTTGTCTCTTTTGCCATTTTGGCGCCGCCGCTTCGAGTGGTAGTCCGGCGAGCTCCGGCGGCCATTGGGCTTCGTGTTTGCGTCATTGGGTTCGCCAAGGGCCTGGTCACCTCGTAGGGAGCCTCACGGCCCCAGGGCACCACCGCTGCACCAGCGTTCCTCCCCGCCCCCCTGTGAGGACCCCGGCTTATTTGGCTTGTAATGCTTAGTCATCCATTGACCCTAGCATCACAAACAAAATAACCCGTGTCTTCGAGATATGTATACTTCCCAGAAATGCAGTATACACACCCCTTTACAAAATCATGCATCAATTCCATTCAAGACATAGAACCAAAGCACGAACTAGATTAAACCAAAGACATACATAATATAGAGAGAGTTATTACAAAAGGGGCCGACCGACCAAATAACAACTAAGAAAGATTAACACAGTGGAAGCAAAAGCCATAAGATGGCGATAAACAAAAGAAGGCCATATGGTTTGCCTTTAGCCCACAAGGCAACTGACCGGGCCGCCAAGCTAGTCGTCCCAACCACAGCACATCTGACAAAAGTAGGGCCCTTGGGGCTCTACCTCCTCTGCAACAAAGTTATTAAGCAAAGCAAATGAGTATAAAATGTACTGCAAGACCGACGTAAAGGTAATGAGACCTATACATATGCTACATGCAAGCTTTATTTAAGTGGAAGGCTTTAGGCTCATTTTAGCATAAGACAAGTTTTCATTTGCAATATTTAAATAGATTCAAAGCAGTTTTGCAATTCATTTTTAATTTGCAAGTACAACGAGACAATAACATAATGACCATAGAAAGATGACAACAACAATCCTGGAAGTGACTAACCCAATAGCCACCACAACAATAGCATGAATTACCTATTCATACCACCCATGTCAAGTTTTAATTAAATGTTATAGTCTAACTCTCGAAAGACTTCCCCAGGCATGTCCATAACCTAGGACGAGGCTATTTGAATAGTTTGAACCCTGTAGGGGTGTACCAATGTACCCACACGTCAGACCGCCTTTTCGCCAAGCTATTAGCACACTTCCTTTGGTGTGCCGGCACAGCTAAGTCCAATGAGACATTTCCAATATTGAGTGTCAGCAACGAGTCACCCATATGGGAATACAACCTCCCCATACGTTGATGCGGAGTCATCAAAGATGCTCACCCCCTTATACGGGTGGTGCTCCTTGCAGTGGATAACCCCACTACTGCTCACCCAATAGCCCACCATGCAACTCGAAGCTAACACCCGCCAAAGTACTTAGTCAAGAGATGTCCCATATCCCTCTCGTGTGGTTAGCACGCAAAAATGCTTGGTTTAGTGTAACAAGATGTTCGGTCCTTGTTGACTTAGGCACCATTCCACATACCAACAATCACACCATCATCCATTGTGCCCAAGTCCAAATAGTTTTCATTTTTTGTTTTGTTTTGACTTTACAAATTAACAAAGCACAAGTGCTGAACATAATGGAATAATAATTTTTTGTGTGATCAAGATCATCGTCTAAGTCGATGACCGCCCAATTCTACCGCAATCTAAGCATTTCTAAGCATTACCAACACGTGATCTACTAAGCGATGAGAGCTCATCCAACGAACTCTACATCGCAGCAAGGTAGTCCTAGGATTAGTAGTAGAGAATGAACATTTACCTACAGAGTATGCATCTATAGGATCAACTAATCGATATCATTTAACAATAAAATAGCAATGCATACATACAAGTTAAACAAAGTATTAGACTTTAAAGTAATGGGACATAAGGGACATGATGAAACTGCTTGCCTTGCTGGGGCTGTTCACAATGCTACAAAGGATCACTCACGAGATCAACGCACTCGTTGGCACCTAACGAAAAAGCAAAAAGAACCGATAAGAACGAGGAAAACCAAAAGGACTCTACAGAAAACTTGCTTCAATTGCTCTGAAATTTTTATAGCAGAAAGAGCATGATTGTAAATAATTTAGCAATAAGAACCAATTGATTTGGATTCTCAATACAAAAGATATGGGCAAAACAATTACGCTTTCACTGAAAATGCCGGAAAATTCAAATCGATTCATCGCTCATCCGATTAAATTCTCTAGCACAATTTTCCAAAGAGGTGTTGCACCTGGGATTTTTATGTTAAGTCAAGCACCTCATGAGATAAATAACACAATTGAGTTCACCTCATTTGGAGCTATGATGCATGTTTTATGATTTTTCAAAGACATGCAAAAGAGCACAAATAAAATGCACCCACAATTCTTTTGAAAATAGAGACATGCCTAAATTCTATTCTACCATTTAGCACACTAATAGAGGAAGCCAACAAATTTGGATTCACTCAAAAAGGATCTAGGGATAATTACTTATGTAATTTACAAGTTACATACCACTTTTAGGATAACAATTAAAACCTATTTCTAAACTATTTTAGCAAACCATTTTCTGGAGCCGAACTGAGCTCACAACCATTTTTAGATTAAAGTTCAGTTCAATCCAGAGCTACCAAAATTTGAATCAACTCAAAAGGAGCTAAAATGAAATAGTTATGCATTTTCAAAGTTTATTACCTTTTTCAGTTCACAATTAATTCTATCGGGAAAATCCCAAAAATCATAATGACGCGGGCGAACATGAACCGTTGATTCTGAATCGGACGGCCCAAGTCCTCCCAAAAAATGCGCACTCGTGCGCTCGCGAGATCGACGAACGTGGGCTGTGGATCCTGGATCCAACGGCTCACGTCCTGCGGCATCGCGCGCTCGCGCGCGACGCATTTGGATCTCGCGCGCGCGAACGGGGCAGAGGTCGTGGCCGTTGATAGCGAGATGGACGGCCTGCGACCAATGCACACAGCACATGTGCACGTCCCGCGAGATCTCGCCCGCAGATCTAAACACGGACGGCTCGGGGACGTCACTACAGTTGTCGGTTTCGTCCGACAACGAAACCGACGGCGAAGACCTGGTCATCACCGGCGTTCTACGGCACGGCGGCGCAAATGGGTGCCAGGTACGGGTGCGTAATAGCAGTGTGCACCTGCTGGTACCACCCACACCTACGGTGGTGGACCAGAGCGTCGGCGAGCCAGAGAGGGGCGGTGCGGTAGCACACGGCCAAATGTAGAAATGAAAGTAGAGCTCCGCAGCGGTCATACAAGTGAGTGCCCAGCTCCTAGGGGTTACTTAGAAAGTTACCTAGGTGCAGGGAGGACCCGAGGAGGACTGAGGAGCTCAAGCGGCAGAGGACCTTGCCGGCGCTAAGGAGGACAAGTGGACGAGAGGACCTGGGCAAAACCAACAGCACCGGGTCATCACAATGTGCTCCACAAAGCTAGGAGGTGCTCCAAGAGCAAGGGATTGAGAGGAGGAGGTCCTTACCAGAGTTGGAGACGAAGGGGGTGTTTCCAGCCAAAAAGAGGGGAACCCAAAATTCAACCGCGCCCTGAGGAGACAAGCCAAATTTAATTAGGGTTAATAACCACTGAGGTGAGAGGAAGGAGCTGGAGCAAGAAATGGAGCAAGAGGGCCACTGGAGTACTAGATGCACCGAGGTGCTCCAAAGTGCAACAATGGCGGTTGGGGAGCTCCTGGGTGATTTGAGCTCAACAAGCACAGTGGGTGCAAGCCAGAGCTCAATGGCGTGTAAAGGAAGCTAAGGGGGAACAAGGGGACGTTTTATAGCCCAAGGAGTAGAGGTCATGAGCTAGGGTTAAGCTCCATGGTGAGCTTAGCCCATGGCTCGGTCCATGGATCCACAAGGACGTGGAGGTGATGGGGGGCAGGTCGGAGCAGGACTGAGGGGACGGAAAGGCTGACACGCATTCAATGCTCGCAGCAAAGAGCTGTTGGCAGGTGACTGGGCTCTGCTCCCCCTCTGCCATGGCGCACGCACGCGTGACCGAGGAAGGAGAAGAACAGTAGCTACCCCCAACCGTTGGATAAGCGAAGGGGGAGGTCATGACCCTCCGATCTGATTCGAAACGGTATGACCTGCAAAGGAAAGGGGGAGGTCGCAGCCACACGATCTTCATCGCACGGTGGCGCAAAGAAAAGGGGAGGTCGCGCGCGGTAAGGAGATAGGAGGTCGTGACCATCGGATCTGCATCCAAGGGCGATGGGAGGTCTTGCCCGCTGCGCGCAACGCGGGCAAGCGAGGGGAGGTTGTGGCTGTTGGATTTTTAATCCAACGGCGCACAACATAGAATGGAGGTCGTGGCCATTGGATTCACATCCAAGGGCGCACAACATTGAGGGGAGGTTGTGGGCGTTGCGCACGACGCAAAGGGAGGTCGTGGCCGCTGGATTTTAATCCAAAGGCGCACAACAGAGAAGGAGGTCAGGACCGTTGGATTTACATCCAAAGGTGCTGAACAGAGGAGGGAGGTCATGGCCATTGCGCATGGCACAAGGGGAGGTCGTGGCGGTTGGATTCTGATCCAACGGCGCACAACAATGAGGGAAGGTCGTGGCGATTGGATTTTGATCCAACGGCAATGAATAGAGGTAGGAGGTCATGGCGGTTGGATTTCAATACAACGATGCACAACCGAGGTGGGAGGTCTGGCTGGTGCGCACGATGCGATGAGAGGTCACGGCCGCTGGATTGCGATCCAAGGGCATGCAACTTTGAAGGGTGGTCATGGCTATTGGATTTACATCCAAGGGGCGCACAACGGTGAAGGGATGTCGTGGCTGGTGCACACGACGCTGAGGAGGTCGTGGCTGTGAGATCTTGATCTAACGGCGATGCAAGGAGAGGGGAGGTCGTGGCTATTGGATCTCGATCCAACGGTGACGAGCTGGGGTGCGGGAGGTCTGGCCGTTAGGCACGACACTGCAAAAGGAAGGGGAGGTCGTGGCGGTTGGATTTTAATCCAACGGCACACAACCTCGAGGGGTGGGAGGTCTGGTGCGCCCGACAGAGAGGGGAGCTCGTGACCGTGGATTTTGATCTAACGGCGCACAACGCATCGCGCGGGGGAGGACTTGGCTGAGCTGGCCGAGGTTGGCTGTGGCGGAGGTCATGGCCATTGGATTCTGATCCAACGGGCACGACCTCACACGGGGAAAGGAGCTCGGGCTGAGCTGAGGGCGCGGTTGGGTTCGACCCACTTGGAAAGTGGCTCGGACCCGAGGAACAGTGTCAGTTTTGAATTTAAATTGAAGGCTGAGGTTGGAGGAATTTTTAGAGGTAGCAAACTAACTCCAAAAATTTTGAAATTTTAACTGGAGCTTCCCCACTCTAGGATCAACCTTATATAAAATTTCCAGAGGTTTTTGTGCATGCAGTTTTCTCCAAAAATTCATCAAGTTTGTTCTAGGGTTTGACTTACCTCCAAAATTTATCAAATACTTTCTAAAAATTATGAAATAATTCAGAGGGGTCACACAACATCTCTAGAACCTAGGAAAATTATTTCCAAGGGTTGGCACAATATTTGTGACAAAGTGGAATAAGAGTTTGACTTTAGTCAATAGGAGGTTTAGGTTTTTGAACTCCACAACTCTTGACAAGAATTATGGCAATGTTCAAGAGTTTCAAGATGTGAGAAAAAGTTTTAATTTCTACACATTTTCTTACATTTGAAACACACACCCATTTATACATTTGGGATGTTACACCCCCCTGTTGTCGGATTTCCCGACAGGCGCTGTAGCAGATCATTAGGAATTAAGTGCAGTAATTAGCCTTTAATTACGAATCTTTGTCGGAAAGCATGATTAAAATGTTAAGTATTAACCTTTAGGGTATGACATGTGGGCCCTTAGCCAGTTTAGTGACATTGTAGATTTGTGATACGTTTTCTTTTAAGGAAAAACATATTCCTTATAAGCTTTTATAGAGAGTACGTTTTGATAATAGGAAGACGTATTTGCTGGAATACGTCTTCGACGTCATTCTCGGATAGGCTAGGTCAATATTGACTGAGTCAATCTTTGACCCGAGGCCCCGCTTGTCATTGGCTGCGGCTAGAATAACCCTAGGTGAGAAAAGTACAAAATGAGTATAAGAATTCTGGAATGATTTATTTACAAACTGAAAAATGTGAATAACTTCAAAAATACATAACTAATTCATATTAACTCCAAAAATAGTGAAACCAATTTTGTTAACTTTAATTTTAAATGAACTTTGTTATAAAATTGGTCTCAAATGTGCCTCTATCCGAGAAAATGATCCAAAACTAAATTTATTTATACACTAGAAAATGATTTCAACTTTAAAAATTCATAACTAGTTCATCTTAACTCCAAAATGGATGAAACCACTTCTGATAATTTTCATTTTTAATGAAATTTATATTAAAATTGGTTTCAAACATGTCTCTATAGCAGAGAGTATTACTTTGGAGAGTGATCCATTAACACTATTTTTGTTACAAAAGAAAATGCTGATAACTTTAGAAATTCATAACTAAATCATGAAAACTCCAAAAGAGGAAAACTCAACTGTTTTAGTCTTGTATTAATATCCTCTATTTATCCATATAATACTTTGTCCCACTACTACTCTACAAATTGTGACCTTATAATTAAATTACTCAATGAGGACATATCGAAAGCTGAAATTCAAATTAGAATAACTTTCACTCCACAACTTTAAATGAATTAATTATTTCACCTAAATTAATATAAAATCATGATTTATCTACTGTAGAAAAATCATGCATTTTTGAGTATTTTGATTTTTGAGGTATTTCTCGGTGTTTATTCGGTATTGTATTTATATAGATCCCGAGCCTATCAATATTGACCTATACGCTACTGAGGAAGAGCAGGTAAGCTTCCAGCAAGGCAAGCATCATTTGAACATTCTTTTGCATCATATTTGATCCCAGTTTTGTTAAGTTAGTGCAATGATAATTGCTTGCATGCTATTTTTGATAATGTTGCTATTTTTGTGATGTGCAGATTAGTTATCTCCTAATTCATTGAGGTTATACTTGAATAATTCCAGTACCACATGCTTAAGTTAGAGTGGTTGAAATATATTGTTCGGATTTGCTTAGCCATGCAAGTCTAGAACCGGTAGTTGATTGTTGGGAATAACCCAACAATTATGGGATAAACACAACTATCATTATATACTTTTGTTTCATATCTTCGTATCTACCTTTGTGCATGAGATTTGGGTAAGTGGTTGACTTGTCTAGGCACTTAAGGACCGAACTTTGGTAACATCTTTGATTCAAGTAAAACTCGTGCTTCCACACGCGGTGTATGGGCACTGCTTGGTTAAGTAAGGGGTTGGTGTTGTTGAGTTGATGACTGGTGGTGTGAGGATGTATATGTGTTCCATCACATGTATGTTTCATAAGGGTGCCGATTGCAATTCTTTATTGTGAGGGTGAGCCCTATTTAAGCTTTATTAATTGGGTCGGTATTTTTGGCACAACTTGCGTGTCCATTTGGTTGGTAGGTGATATAGCCTATCCTAAGTGGGATTATGTCACGCATGGGTGATTCAACTCAATAATATCAACTTGCTGAAAAATACTAAGTCTTGGTTTACCCGGCTGGCATACCATAGGAAGTATGCTATATTCGGAGGCATCTGGAGGCTTACGGGCTAATCAAGTCGTGTGGGTAAAGTAGTACACCCCTGTAGGGTATAAATCTATTCGAATAGCTATGTCCACGGTTATGGACGACCACTTGAGTTACATTGTTGCTATTGTTAGACTTGGAATTAAAATTGCGGTTATAACTTGGTATCGTCATGAATGGGATGTTCATGTTTGTTGTTGTATCAAAGTGGACAGCCACTTTGTCATTTGTATGGTTCATTTGTTATTCAATTTACTACTTATTCACATACTTTACTTCTACTTCAAATCTGATTTTGAAATGGCACTTGAAAAACTAGTATGTGTAGGTTATAAATTGTTGCGTCTCTTTTGCAAAACTAAGCCAATATGAGCCATCCTTTGGAACAACCTCTAGCATAACTAATTTTTATTTGTGTAAGACTTGCGAGTACCTTTGTACTCAACCCAGTTGCTACAATTTCAGGTGAGGAAGGGTATGAGCCCGTTGAGCTTGTTAGCGCCGATTTTGGCGACGCTAATGAGTAATGCTATCATTTAACTCCCAGTCGGTTGCCGATGGCTTATGGGGCATACCATGCTGGATATTTTGGTTTATTTACTTGCTTCCGCTGCTACTTAATACTCTTATTTGAATTTGGCCGGTCGGCCGTATGTAATAGATGTAGACTTTAACTATTATGTTGTATGTCTTTTGAACTATCTATGTATGTTGTTGTATGGATGTGATCAACGTTGTATGAGAGTATGAGCATATTGGTCGCTGATGTTGGGAGCCAATATGATTGCATACTCGCTGTTCGTGGCTTCCTATTTAACTCACTAAGTGTAGTGCTTGACTTGTTGGAGAACCGACAATCATGTAGTGCTCGCAGAGGAGCAATGCGCATGATCGTCGGGGCTCTAGTTTGTATTTAAGCCTTTCACTGAGATTGAGTTAAGTTGGAATCCATTTACTTGAGGCCCTAGAGTTATGTCCTTAAGACCATGCTTAGTCTCGGTCTTACGGAGATAACCCGGGGGTCCTCACAGCGTTGGTATCAGAGCCATACTGACTGTAGGTTAGAGATAGCATGGGCATTAAGTTTAGCCAGTCCATTGGTCTAAAACTATTTTCAAAGTATCAAACTAAATTGAGAAAAACTAAGTTAGGATATCTTTTATTCCTCATCCATCTTAGTATCATTTCTTACCTTATTCTTGTTTCGATTTACAAAACTAACTCATCTTGCCATTCTGTCCTTGGATGAAGTTGTCAGTACCTGGTTAGGGAGACCCAAGCTGAAGATGTGGACGGATACCCGGCGCTTCTAGAGATATACTGTGAAGAGCGAACTTCACTTATCAACCCCAATACTCCATCTACCATCGGGATCAAGGACCAGTGATGGAGGAGTATTTGGCAGTGATCAATATCGTTGCCAGACGCGTGACAAGGAGTATCCCATATGGATTCCAGGCGCGTGGCACCTCTGAGGCCACGGCATTGCAGGAAGTGGCTCGTGTGGCACTGAGTCATCTTCGTCATGACTTGACGGAGTTAGCTCAACCTCCATACTACCACTTTCCTATGCAGGCACGTGGCGCAGAAGTGAACACTATTGCCAGGATCCAGTCTGGGAAAGACACTCAAGTACGACAGCTGGCAAGATTGATTCACATCATGGATCAAAGCTATAATTGCTCTATGCATGAGTTATGGGAGACACAGCTTCGTCTCACCGTGGCTCAAGGGCGTTTGCAACCCAAATGCAACATAGGATTCCCTCTACGTCTCACCATTCCAGATAACCCCGAAGACACGGGATCACCTAGCTACTATTGGTTAGATCAGTTTCCAGAAGGATTTAATCGGAACCTTTAGGATTGAAGCTTAGTAAGCTCGTTGTTCAGCTATGAGTTCAATGAGCATATGTCCTTAGATTCTTGTAATGGGTCTATAGTTGTTGAATTTCCAGTATTGTTTTGCAAGGGCTTTGGTTTCGGGTAATTACTCTTGGTCTACGGGCCTATATGGACATAATTGTAAGCAAACAACAAAGTATTACTTTAATGGATCTTAAGTTGGTGTTTGTCATTGTGCCTTCTTGTGGGGTTTACTTTTGGTGCATTTCATTACCATGTGCATTCTAGTTTAAGGTTTTCTCCTTGCTGCCCAGATTTTCATTCCACCCTTGATCGAGTGTATCTCTCGTCTGTCATCTAACCATCTGTGTGACCACAGGATGGTAGGACCTAGTACTCCTCCTAGCCCTCAACCAAGGGAAAAGTTACCATCCCCTGGGATTCAACACACCGTCACATGTCTTGGATGCAGCAAGGAGGGACACTATGTAAGCCACTGCCCCGAGAAGCAGCGAAAATGAGGTGTTTGTTTTAGCTGTGCTTAGGTGGGGCACTACGCTCGCAAATGCAAACTAAGGAAGTTGAAAAGGACCTTGGAGAAGGCCACAGTCTGTCAACGCTGTGGTGAGGAAGGACACTTCTTCGACCAGTGCACTGCAAGTTGTCCCAACTACGACGGAGACCATTCACCAGGAAGCTGCCCGACTACCAAAGTCACTTGTTTTCTCTGTGAGGGACACGATCACTGTCCCAAGGAGTGTCGGCTGCACCAGGTGATCACCCAGTCGGTCAAACTTCAACGAAGGATTTTCCATGCGGTCATCATTAAAGCAAACCCTGACCAAAAAGATCTTCAAGGATCCATTAATCAGGGATCCGATGTTCTTTCTCAAACACCGGTGCCACCCAGGCCTCCAACATCTACCCCACAGCCTTCTCCACGGTGGGCACAAAGAACGCAATGGGGCAATAGCCTCAAGCAAAGAACACGTTCAAGGCCAACGTCACTTGCTACCATTGTGGTCGCCCCAGCCACTATGTGAATAAGTGCCTTGCGAAGCAGCGAGGGATGCCCCGGACTTATCTAGCTCCTACACCACCTCCAGCTATGGCAAGACCTTCACCACCTCCTCGTGCATCATCCACTCCTCCTCAGGGCCCTGCATGTGGCCGAGTGAACCACGTCACCGCCGAGGAGGCAAGCGGCGCTCTGGACGTCGTTTTGGGTACACTTCTTGTTAATTCTTGCCCAGCATCAGTTTTATTTGATTCAGGAGAATCTCATTCATTCATTAAAAAGGAATATGCTGCACTTAATCAGTTTGAAATGCATAGACTACAGTCGCCTTATCACATCTAGTCACCGGGATCGGTTTTCCAAACCGATCGAGTCTGTCGGGACGTAAAAGTGGAAATTCAGAAGGTTAACTTCTTGGCAAATCTAATTGTGTTAAATTCAGTGGGTATTGATGTGATCTTAGGGATGGATTGGCTATCCAAAAATCAGGGAAAGATCGATTGTGCTCAACGGTCTATTTCAGTCACAAGTGGAGACGGCAGTCTAGTTGTTTTTACCCCTTTTGTGGGCGATTCCCATCTTTATGCCTTGGAAGCGAGTACTTCACTCGAATTGGATAAAGTACCAGTGGTATGTGATTATCCTGATGTATTTCCCGAAGAACTCCCAGGCATGCCCCCTGACTGTGAAGTTGAATTCGTCATTGAGCTTGTGTCCGGTACCGCGCCAATTTCTAAATGGCTGTATCGGATGCCCCCTAATGAGTTGGTTGAATTGAAAGCACAACTCAAGGAACTTCAAGATAAGGGATTCATTCGGCTGAGATCCTCTCCATGGGGATGTTCGGCTATCTTTGTCAAGAAGAAGGATAAGAGTTTGCGGATGTGTGTCGACTACTATCCGTTAAATGAGGTTACTATCAAGAACAAATATCCGCTTCCAAGGATAGATGATTTGTTCAATCAATTGAATGGAGCCCAGGTTTTCTCCAAGATTGATTTGAGATTGGGCTACCATCAAATCAACGTCAGAGCTGAAGACATACCGAAGACAGCATTCTCCACTCGCTACGGTTTGTACGAGTACACTGTCATGTCTTTCGGATTGACGAATGCTCCAGCATACTTCATGAACCTGATGAATTCGGTTTTCATGTAGTACTTAGATAAGTTTGTCATTGTATTCATCGATGATATCCTTATCTACTCAAAGACTGTTGAAGAACACGAGCAGCACCTGCGGCTTGTGTTGGAGAAGCTTCGGCAACATCAACTTTATGCAAAGTTCAGCAAATGTGAGTTCTAGCTTTGGGAAGTTAATTTCTTCGGTCATATCCTATCCAAGGGTGGTGTCACTGTTGATCCAAGCAAAGTGCAAGATGTGCTTGACTGGAAACAACCCAAGAGCGTCACCGACATTCGCAATTTTCTTGGACTTGCGGGATACTATCGCAGATTCATCAAGGACTTCTCCAAAATTGCAAGACCAATGACCCAATTATTAAAGAAGGAAAAGAAGTTTGAATGGTCAGTGGAATGAGAGGAAAGTTTTCACACCTTGAGAGATCTCCTGACCAAAGCTCCGGTGCTCATCCTGCCAGATATTCGTAAGAGCTTCGATATTTATTGTGATGCATCACGCCACGGGCTCGGTTGTGTGCTCATGCAAGAGGGCCGAGTGGTGGCGTATGCGTCAAGGCAATTGAGGCCACATGAACCTAATTACCCCACACATGACTTGGAGCTTGCAGCTGTAGTCCATGCTTTGAAGATTTGGCGGCATTACCTCATTGGTAATCGTTGTGAGATCTACACCGACCACAAGAGTCTCAAATATATTTTCACTCAAGCCGATCTGAACTTGAGACAAAGAAGGTGGCTCGAGTTGATCAAAGACTATGATTTGGGACTTCATTATCACCCCGGGAAAGCTAATGTGGTGGCCGATAAATTGATCAGAAAATCTCAATGCAACTGTTTGTTAGTAACTCCTTTTTCAGCAGGCTTGTGTGCTGCAATGCAACGTCTACATCTGGATATAATTGAAGAAGGTTCTCTTGCTGCCCTAAGTGTGAATTTTAGAAGACCTTCTCCGAGCTTGTGTGCTGTCCTATGGCAAGAATTGGGAGAAGTGCTTACCTTTTGTAGAATTCTCCTACAGCAATAGCTTCCAATTAAGCATACAAATGTCACCATTCGAGGCATTATATGGGAGGGCTTGTAGGACACCCTTGAACTGGTCCGGAGCCGGGGAGAGACCATTTTATGGTCCAACCTTGGTGGAGGATGCGGAAGAACAAGTTCGTGTCATCCGTGAGCGACTTCAGACGACTCAATCTAGTCAGAAGTCCTATGCCGACCGTCGTCGTCGTGAATTAAGTTTTAAGGTGGATGATCATGTCTATCTTAAGGTCTCTCCGATGAAAGAAATGCATCGTTTCCAAGTCAAAGGAAAATTGGCACCTCACTACATCGGACCATTCCGAATTCTAGCAAAATTGGGATCCGTGGCCTATCAATTTGAATTGCCACCATCACTTTCTGATGTGCATGATGTGTTCCATGTTTCACAATTGAAGAAGTGTCTTCGTGTCCCAACCGAAGCCACTGAGTTGAAAGAACTTGACTTGCAACCCGATCTTTCTTATTGGGAGCACCCAATTCGCATTCTTGAAGAAACAGAACGCAAGATGAGGAATCGCAATATCAAGTTCATCAAAGTTCAATGGAGTAACCATACTGAAGATGAAGCTACTTGGGAACGTGAAGATCATTTGCGATAAGAATATCCTGATCTTTTCCTTGATGTGCCTTCGAATCAAGAACAGCAAGGTTAAACAAAGCAATGGTAAGGAAAATGTAATAATCATTGTAACCTTGTAAGGTATCATAGCACTATCTTTAAAGGAAATCAAAACAACAGATGCTGTAATTCCTTAGAACCTTTCCATCCAACTTCCACCCTACCCAATCTCGGGGACGAGATCTTTTGTAGGGGGTTGGGGGGGGGAGGTTTGTCACATCCTCAAATTAATAAAGAGAATTATTATGCATCTCATGAGCATGCATCATTGTTTTCAAACTTTTGCATAATTTATTGCACTTGGAAAATCTTAAACAAGTGTTAAACCTACACTTTGCAATTCAACTCCAAAAGAAAACAGGAACAAAACCTTATGAACATCTTCTGGAAATAATTTATTCAAATACTATAATAATTATAATGAATTAATATATTTTTTCCCAAATTTTTGGGACTGGTCTAAACACTAAGAAAATTCAAACACAATTGAATGACATACACTAAGTTTGAATTTAAATTATACACATTATATTATGAACAGTAGTGTTCAATAATTTTTATGGACACTAGACCTCCCCAGGAACCCTTGTGATTTATTTCGCATTTTTAGGAAATTTATTTCTAATTATAAGGCCTAGGTCAAAGTGGCAGTTTAGTTTTGAAACTCAGTCAACTAGGTTTAGCTGGAGCCAACCAGGACCGCTCGATCTCCATCGTGTGGCCCTAGCTTGTGATCCGTATGGCACTAGATCAGTCCGAACGGCCCCAGCCGCTATTGTTCGTTCGATCGTGATCAAGCGGCTCGAGCGAAACGGACCGAGCTCAACTCACTTGGGTTCGACCTAACCCTATCGCCCGACCGAGCCCCTTCCGCACTTGTTTGCACTGCACCGAGTTGTGCCGCCTTGTGCCACTGACTGAGCGGGCCCACGTGTCGGAGCTTCTTCTCCAACGCGCCAACAAGCTCAGACGCTGGGCGCCACGCGCCGCGCGAGCTCTGCGCTGCTCCGTCACCTCTGTGACCGCACCGCCCAGTTTGACCTATCCCTGAGCTCCTCCTTGTGACGTTGTGACCACAATTACCTATGTATGAAAATTCCCGCATTAGAAGGCGTTATTACCGTGCGAGGAGATCAAGACCTAGCAAGACAAATTGAGCTCCAGTTATTATCACCAGCCCGTCATGTCCACACAGTCGAGCAAGACAACAATGAGCAGCCAACCAACCCTTCAGCAAAGTGGGCACCAAAGCCGAAGCCCCATGGCGAGCTCCGGAGAGTCCCGTTAGATGATGACTCAACAGATAGGACTGTCTCCTTGGGAGCCCAGTTGCCAACAGAAATGCACAACGCTATACTAAAGATACTTCGTAGTAATAAGGACGTCTTCGCTTGGGGCCCCGAAGACATCCCCGGCATAGTGAGAGGAACAATTGAGCACCGCTTAGCCCTCCGAAGCGATGCACCACCCAAGAAGCAAAAGCTGCGACGCATGTCTGCCGAAAGGTTAGAAGCAGTGAAGAAACAAATCAAGAAGTTGTTAAGCACTGGATTCATTCGTGAAATCAAATACACGGAGTGGCTCAGCAACTCTGTTCTCGTCCAAAAAGAAGGCAAGTGGCGCATGTGCGTCGACTACACGGAGCTCAACAAAGCATGCCCCAAAGAAGATTTTCCCCTGCCACGCATCGACCAGCTAGTCGATGCCACTTCGGGCTGCGAATTGATGAGCTTCCTCGACGCCTACTCCGGATACCACCAGATACTCATGGCCAAGGAAGACGAACCGAAGACAACATTCATCACCCTAGTAGGCACATACTGCTATACCCGCATAACCTTCGGGCTCAAAAATGCGGGCGCGACATTCACCCGCCTCATTTCTAGAGTCCTAGCTGGACAGCTTGGTTGCAACGTAAAACCAAAATAAACAAACAAAAGAAACACAAACAAATCAATACCATTGCGGCCCTCTGCAGACAAAGACGGGATCCCCGAATCCGAAGCCCCGAGTTCCAGCTTCCACTCCTGGGCCAAAGGCCAAATTCCGAAAGCACAGAACTCCTCCACCAAGTCTCGAGTAGAAAGACTCTTCGTCATATCAAGAAGAAGGTGAAGAAGAGCTTCCTCCCGAGAGCTCAGCACAATCTTCGGAGTAGCAATCGAATGAATGAGACCGCCCTCGGACCGAAGACCATCCTCTACTAGACTAGTGTGATAAAACCAGTTCCGCGTCCAGTCTGTATCCCAATGATTTCGAGCCGCAGGAGTCGAAACATACGCAGCGCAACGAGCCTTTGGTTGAAAATTCACACTACCAAAGTTTAGTGTCTCGCCAGAGCTCTTCTTCTTCTTCTTCGGCTGACAGCGCCCATCATGAAGATAAGCGAAGAGCCGACCCTCACCCTCCTTGGCAACAACGCCAGCAGACCTCAACATCCACTCGAAGACACCAAGTTTAACAATAGAATTTGGCGTCAGTTGAGCAAGCTCTACCCCATATAATCACAATACCTCTGAGACTAGAGCGATGCAAGGAATCCGAAGCCCCGCATCCAAGAAAGCAACAAAAACAACGGCTTCATTATCACGAGGCTGAGGAACCGTCTCAGACCCAGGAGCCCAGACCTTCGAAATATCCTCCAGCTTGCCCTCACTCACAAGCATCTCAAGAAAAAGCCTACTAACAGTAGACCTCCCCAAGTCACTGGTATACTCCAGCTCACCCGCAGCATCCCGAGCTCGCCTCGCCATACCCGAAGAGCAAAAAATGCACCCTCATAACTCACACCAGCGCAGCGAAGAAAGAAAGAAGCCTCGCAGCTCACACCAACGCAGCAAAGAAAGAGAGCACAAAGACAACTAATAGCGACATCAGGCGGAATGGAGCATATATTTATAGCCGCTAAGTAACAACCGACAAAATTGCATGCAAATCGAAGCGCCAACAGCCAATAGAACAAGGACACATGTCAACCATAAGGGTACTCAACGGCCAACCACTGCGCATGCCCTCCCAAGGGAGCGCAATCATGGCAAAAACGGCGCACAGAACCCCAAAAGACACTAAAACAACCCTCATCAATGTAAAAGCAGTGCACACCACCCAAGCACATGCGAGACAAATCCCTCCGAAGAAACAAATCACTTCGCCAGGCTGAAGGGGACGGTGTGCCTGGACCCTTCGGGGGCAAAGGCGCGGTTTTAGCCCTGACGAAGCAAGGCATCGACCGCGAGGGGCTTGTTGTAGAGGTAGCCCATCGGCCCCACTAACCTGGCGAAACAGTGCTGAGGCTACAGAAAACGCCTTAAGGGTGGCCCGAAGTCTCCGGAGGGTCCACGAAGGGAGCCTTCGCCCGAAGCCTCTAGAGAGTTCACGAAGGAAGCCTCCGCCCGAAGCCTCCGAAGGGCCTCCCGAGGGGTACCGGAGGTACCCCGAAGGTGACCCGAAGCCTCTGAAGGGTCTCCCGAGGGGTACAGGAGGTACCCCGAAGGTGACCCGAAGCCTACGAGGGGTCTCTCGAAGTGGTAACCATACGAGGCTCAAAGAGCATTCAAAGGGTATTCGGAAAAGATTAGATCGGAGGCTAGAAAAGAGACAGGTGGACCTGAAGCTAAGCATAGGTGTAGGCAAGGACCCTGTAGTCCCTACATTAGTGTTACCTTCATAAGTGTGCTTATGTAATCTCATGTATACTGCCTTTTTTGTCTATAAATAGGCATCCACCCCCATGTAATAGTTAAGAAAAATTTGAGAGCAATACACAGTACCTTTTCATACACAGTACTTTTTCCTTACAATCAGTCCCCTCATCGAGGACCCTTCGAACATTCTGAGTGTGTCGAGGGTCCCCCCTCTCTTACTGTCTGGTCCTTTTGCTACGACAAGCTGAAACCAACTTTCTATTCGTAACCCTTGGCCCATTTCTATTCGCAAAGCCCAGCCCATCTCGGCCTTTCTCTTTCCGCCCAGCCTGCTCGCGCACGTTCGCACCAGTCCGAACACACCCGTTTCCTCTGTCCCACTGATGCGTGGGTCCCACCGTCTTCGTCTCCCTTGCGTGGATTCGCCTCCGACAATTCCATGGTCGCGCTTCAAGCTTCATCTGACAACAACTCCTTTAACCATAAAATCTAGTGGAAAGCCTATCAATCTGTTTCCCTTATCCTCCTGTATGTTTAGCTACCAAAATCTCATTCCAGATCTCTTTCAACCTTCGAGTTTTAGCTGTGGCCGAGACGGACTCGCATTAGGGTTTTTCGATTCAGTGTCACCCGCACCCTATAAAAAGGACCCCAAGCATTGCCTATACCTCCTCATTCCGAATCCCTGCTCCATTGATCTCCTAAAGCCTCAACGCCACCACAATTTGGAGTTCTAGGGTTTTGGAGCCGCAAGGCAAACTTTGAATTCCGTCGCCTTTGATCGTGCCCTGTCCTGATGGTTTGTGCCATCATCATCCCTGTCACTGGAGCCGCAAGCCACACTTTGAATTCCGTCACCTTCCACGGTTTGTGCCTCCCTGAGCTATAAGACCTCCCTTGGTTTCCCCCCTTGGCTTCCTTTGCACACCATCGAGCTCAGGCTTGCACCACTGTGCTTGGCTGAGCTTCCTTCTCCACAGACCTCCCCTAACCGCCATTGTTGAGCTTGGAGCTGCTCGGTGGCACAGGGTCCCTAGGGCTTTCCTCTCCATTTACTTACTTCAATTTGAGCCACTCCCCTCTGTGATCACAATCCTAACTTGTTTGGTTGGGACATTTTTAGTGGTGGCCTAATTTGGAGCTTGGAGCTTTCGGCTATGGAGCACCCCTTCTTCACCAGCGCCGGTCCTCTTCCCCCCAGACCTCCTCAGCACCTCCAAGACCTCCAGGTAACCTCCTAGTAGTCCTCTAGATGCTGGGCACCCGCTGTATGGATTGTTGCGGAGCTTTTATTCATTGTCGCTTTCGGCCATTTTGGTCACCGCGCCACCCATCTCTGGCTCGCCGCCGTTTTGAGCCGTTGCCGCCGGTGTGAGTGGCACCATCATGTGCGCCTGGCTATTGTGGACTCGTCGGTGCCCTTGGTGTGCGCCGCCGTGCCCTATGTCGCCGGCGACAAGCCGTGGAAGGTGTAAGACCCTCAAATATTGGAATGTGCCGAATTAAAATTATACTGGTAGCATAATTCTTAATTAAGGAACAGTGTAATGTCCTTAATAAAAATCGTACTAGAAGCATAATCATAATAAGTAACAATCCAACATTTAGGTTCCCGGATATATGCCATGCAATAGTTCCCAGGATTAGTGACTATTGCGCATACATCCTTAATCAACATTGCATCATTCACATCCAAGTCATACATTCACATAATTATACATCAGTAATTACATCATAATTCGGTTGCTACAGTAACAGATTTGCTACAGTAACAGATGACCTTGGGTCATCACAAAAGAGCAACAGCGGAAGTAAAATATAAAACCACCAATGGCCCCTTCATCCCGCAGGCTATTGCGTGGAGACTAGAACTAGCATCACTCGTTAGCGTCACCCAGATCGACGCTAACGGGCATCTCATACAAGTACCCATCATCACCTGCAACAAGAGGTCATAAACCCTGAGTACGAAAGGTACTCAGCAAGACTTACACAAACTAGCAAAAGAAGTGTTTGCTAGGACCTATACAAAGGAATAGAAATTGTACATGCATAAGGTTGACAACAGAAGGTTGAAATGGTTCAATTTTTGCATAAAGCAAGACAACTTAACCTACAGTGACTACATTTTTACAAAGCAAAATTTTAATAATTCCATTTGGACCCAAAAACAGTAGCATTAGAAGGTATAAACATAAACAGTAATAAGAATAAATCACAGATCACTATAAAACTATACATGACACTATCATGCCAACCATTATTCCCAAAACCAAACTTAGAGTAAAATCTATACAGGTGACTTTAATTCAAGTATTGTCCGTAACCGTGGACACGGCTATTCGAATAGTTTTATACCTTGCAAGGGTGTACATCTTTACCCACATGACTTAGTTAGCCCGTAAGCCTCCGGAATAATAACACACTGCCTTTGGTGTGCCGGCCAGGTAAACTAAGATTTGGTATTTTTCAACAAGTTGACACTATTGAGTTGAAATACCCATGTGCGACTGATCTCGCTTAAACAATGACTGATAGCATAAATTCAATCGGGGCCCACATGTTGTACTGGGAATGCCGACCCAATCAATTAAATGCAAACTCGTGTTAACCACACATATTAGACAGCAGTCGGGGCCCTAAAGGTATGTACATGTGATGGAACACATCTACACCCTTACCCTTCTAAGAACATCTGATATCAATATAAACTCCACATGGCATACGACACGGCCCGAAGACTTAAGCATCTATGCCATATGAAATCAATACACATGTCCTTACTCTCCTGTTTCCAACTCAATAGTATTAACCCTTTACTTAACCAAACAGTGCCCATACACTGCGTGTGGAAGTACGTTAGGGCTTGAATTAGATTGTCAGAGTTCAGTCCTTAATCAACCCAGACAAGACATCCACATTTCCCAATTCTCGTGCACAAAGGCACCATCACTAGCATCCACTTGTCCAGATTTGAATCAATTATTAACAGGATCAAGGATTATTTCAGATTCAAATAAACTGAACAAGAATCAAAATAAGTACAATTTATTTGTTGTTCCCAGGTCTGACAAGTTAAGCTTGCCAAACTTTAATGTTCTATGGACTACATGGCTAAGCCAAAATGAAAACCAGATATTATCATATCACATACTACCTTAGGTTAAGTGTATGATTAAATTCAAGATAAGCCACAAGTTTAGGTCATAACTAACTAGGAACAGGGCACAAATAAATTTTTAGAAAGTTGCATGCAACAGTATCGCTGTATTTTGTAAATCTACAGTTCAAAAGATTAGGATCAACATGGTGCGGAGAGGAAGCTTGCCTTGATAGTAGTAAATAACCTCTTGCTCAGGTTCTTGTGGTTCAACAAAAGGCTCAACACACTCAGAAGAACCAGTATCTAAAATCAGAAAGATCCAATAAACATAAGAACTTATAGAGAATAAAATGAAAAAGAATGCATGATCAAATGATAATGCATGGGTAGCAATATGCTTAAACTATATTTAATTTATTAAAGATAATAACCCAAAGGTACCATCTAATGATACTTACTACCAAGATTTTAGATTTAGAATATAGCTACAGTATCAGGTTTTAGACACTAGAACAGGACAGCAACAAATAATTCAATTTCTTGGTTTAACTCTGTATAATTGGAATACTACAGGATAGCTAAGTGTATAAAACTAGTGCCGTGAACTAGCTAATCATTTAGTTCCATTAATAGCAACTTATGACTTTAGATTTTTGTTGTTTGTTTGGTCGGTTTGACTAATAACCAAAAACAGCAACAGGCACTTTACCACTTTCGGGTGATTAGCAAAGCTACAGAACACTAGGGCTTTAAAGTGGAGCTAATACTACCAAAAGGTAATTAATGTCATCACTCCCTAGTGCTAAACCTAACCACCCGGTTTAAAAGAAGAAAAAGACAGAAGGTGACTTTGTCGGTTTACTCAAAACAGTAAAGGACTCCTTTCCAGATTTCGGCTATGTAGACGAATTACATAAAACGATGAACTTAATTAGGAGTTAGAGCTAACTGGAAAGTCACAAATATCACAACTTAGTAATGCTAATCCTGACCGGCCAGATTACAGAAGGAAATAGAAATTTCATTATTTGTCGGTTTTAGCCGACAAACTAACAATGAGGAGGTTTACATTAATAAAGGAACTGGGGACTCTAAAATCTTGAAGAAAGGTCACAGTGCTGCTATAGTTTCTCTTAGGACCTAAACAAACTAATATACTGGTATGAGAAATCTAAAGTTTTTGAAAACGATATGAAAGACCGAAAAGTTATAAAAACAACTTTTCATTTTAAAGAAGTTTGAAGTATCACATGAACCAATGAGTGGTCTATGGGAACTAAAGATGTTCTTAAAGAGCTTTAGAAGATAAGACTCAAGGTTTAACTTACCAACTAGGGTTGGATAAGAAAAGTCAAGATCTTGGTCAACAAAAGAGGTCCAGAAACCCTTTTCCTTGTGCCAGGTGAGGTTTTCCAAAATGAAGCTTCACAGGGTCAAGATGACAGAGAGAAGAACCTCAAGTCCAACTGGAAAGAAGATAAGGATAATGAGCTTCACCTGGGTCAACAATGGTAGAAGTCCCTGACTAGGGTTTATATAGTGTACAGAGGTTAGTAGAGCAACCGAGAATTATCTAGAACCAAAGAGGTGGCACTAAGGATAGATATGAAGATAAAATATCCCCCAAATCACTGTACTCTACAACCATTCCGACCACAACAGTGTCTACGGTGAAAAACCAGAGAGGAAGCAAAAATGTGTCACTGACGCGTGGGTCCCAGAGTATTCTGACCATGCGGCGCATGCAAAGAAGCGGCGACGCACGACCACCGTCCGTCGAAGGAATGGCTGCGATGCGAGGGTAAATATCTGTTGAAAGCGGTATCGAGAAGCGTGGGCGTCGCGATTTCAATGACGCCCACGATCGCGAGCAGCTCTGGAGTGGTCCGAACGTTCCAAATTCATGCGAGCCGTCCGATTGAGCTTCAACGGCCCAAGATGCCATGCGCGTGGGTGCGCTTCGGCCCACAAAAGCCATCGCCGTTAAAGCGCAAACCAACGGCTAGGATCGAGGCGGCTCAAGACGGTCCGAACGGCCCAATGATTGTGGCCCGTCTGATCTAAATTCAACGGTGGATTTGGGCTACCACCTCAAGACGGTCCGAACGTCACAATGAATCTGGGTGGTCCATTGCGCATCCAACAGTGGCCGGAAGTGAGAAGGGCTTCCGCAATTGAGAAAAGATGCGATGCCGTCGAATTGAGATCCAACGGCCCAAAATGAGAGGGGTTTGGGGCGGTCCGAACATACCAATGGATCTGGGCCGTATGCTAAGGATCCAACGGTCCAAGTGTTTTTCCATTTTCGGTCATTTACGGAGGGTTGGCCTGGAGATCGCGCACCATACGCTGTTGATCCAACGGTCATAAATGGAGGAGGGTTTGAGGCGGTCCGAATAGCCCACTGGATCTGGCCCGTTCACGCGACAATGGACGGCTACGATTTCGCCAAGAGATTGGAGACGCGCGCGGACGTGACCGAGCCAGTTCTGGTGCAAAAGGGTTGGGTCGCTATAGTGAAAAAGAGGTTTAGGCCGGGAGGTGTGACCAGCCTAATTCAAATTTTCAAAAGATTTGACCAGGCCTTTAAAAATAGCAATTAAATTTGTAAAATTAGGAAATTTTGCAGAATCACTGCTGGGATGGTATATTCCCCAAATAAATTTTAAAATCACAGTTTCTTCTTTATAAATACATAAATAATTCATTTAGACCAACTAGGGTTTATTTAAGGACAATTATTTTTCTGAAAATCAAAATAATTTCTAAAAAATCACCAAAAATTATTTTTGGCCATAAAAATTCATCTAGTTTTTAAATAAATTATCTCCCAGTCTTAATATCAATATTGAGTGGTATTTCCTTTAGAAATTTTGATCAAGTTGGAATTGGTAATAGAAATTGGGAAAATAGTTTGTAACATGTTGCCTAATTTGCCAAAATGAATAGTGATGCTATGAACAGCACCTTATTACTGTTTATTAGGGCTGAGGCTGTTACAAACCTACCCCCCTTAAGAAAATCTCGTCCCGAGATTTCTTATAATTCAGAAGTTGGACAAAGATGAAGTTGAAAAGATGCTCTTTAGAAACATAACATCAGTTGTCTTTATTTCTTTCAAATATAGAAAAGAAAGCTCTCACATAACAACATAGTGCTGTTATTACAATTTATGTTACATTACTTTATTTAAACTTGCCTTTCTTGATTCAAAGGCAATTTTTAAACAGCAAAAAGGTGGGGGTGCTCGATCCTCATCAGATCTTCGCGCTCCCATGTGGCCTCATCTTCTGAATGATTAGCCCACTGAATTTTTAAGAACTTGACAGTGCGATTTCTTGTCCTACGCTCCATTTCATCGAGGATACGCACTGGTTGTTCTTGATACAAAAGATCCGGTTGCAGATCAAGATTCTCATAAGCAGTAGCCTCGGTAGGAACACGAAGGCACTTCTTTAATTGAGAAACATGAAAGGTATCATGAACTGCCGAGAGAGAATCGGGAAGTTCTAATTGATAAGCCACAGCTCCTCGTTTGGCAATAATTCGGAAAGGTCCGATATAACGAGGTGCTAGCTTTCCTTTCACTTGAAAGCGATGAGTACCTTTCATCGGCGACACTTTAAGATAGACATAATCATCTATTTCAAAGCTTAGCTCACGACGTCGATGATCGGCATAGCTCTTTTGACGAGACTGTGTAGTTTTCAAACGGTCTCGAATCAGACGAACTTGCTCTTCGGCTTCCAAAACCAAGTCTGGGCCAAAGAATGGTCTTTCACCAGACTCCGACCAATTCAATGGAGTCCTACAAGCTCTTCCATACAAGGCTTCAAAAGGTGACATTTGAATACTTGCTTGGTAACTGTTGTTGTAGGAAAACTCCACATACGGCAAAGATTTCTCCCAATTCTTGCCATATGATAGCACACAAGCTCTAAGAAGATCTTCTATTACTTGATTTACCCTTTCAGTTTGACCACTGGTTTGAGGATGATAAGCAGTACTGAAGGAGAGTTCAGTTCTCATTGCTTGATGAAGACAATTCCAAAAATGGGAAGTGAATTGAGATCCACGGTCTGAAACAATGACTTTAGGAACACCGTGGAGACAAACAATTTTAGCAATATAGAGTTCTGCCAATTGCTTGCCATTAAAAGTGGTTTTGACAGGGATGAAATGAGCCACTTTTGTTAGACGATCAATAATCACCCAAATGGCATCAAATCCATTCTGAGTCTTAGGAAGTCCGGTAACAAAATCCATACCGACTTCTTCCCATTTCCATTGTGGAATAGGTAAAGGCTGAAGGGTACCAGCAGGTTTTAAGTACTCGGCTTTAACCCTTTGGCAAATATCACATTCAGCAACATACTGAGCAATTTGCCTTTTCATCTTGCTCCACCAAAATGTTTTCTTTAAGTCCTGGTACATCTTAGTACTTCCAGGATGTAATGAAAACTTGGAATTATGAGCTTCTTAAAATTAGCTCTCTCACCGTGGATCCGAGGCACCACTAAGCGATTGCGATATCGAATGGTACCACGAGCATCTTCAGAAAATTCGTTGGCTTTACCTGCCTTCAAATTTTCTTTGATTTCCGCTACCTCAGCATCAGTTTCCTGAGCTTTCAGAATCTGATCTTCAAGGGTTGATTTCACTTCTAAGGCAGCAAGAAATCCAACTTCGACCATGTCGAGACTTAAGCACCGAAGGTCAGCACATAAGCTCTTAGTCAAAGGAATTGTTGATAAGCAATTGCATTGTGACTTTCTGCTGAGAGCATCAGCCACAACATTGGCTTTGCCAGGATGGTAGTGAATACCCATATCATAGTCCTTGATCAATTCAAGCCATCTTCTTTGTCTCATATTCAGATCAACTTGAGTGAATATATATTTCGAGCTTTTATGATCGATAGATTTCTAGCGATTACCAAGAAGGTAATGTCGCCAAATCTTTAATGCATGGACTCGGCCGCCAATTCCAAATCATGGGTAGGATAATTCACCTCATGAGGTCACAATTGCCTGGATGCATATGCCACAACTCGGCCCTCTTGCATAAGCACACAGCCAAGTCCATGGCGAGATGCATCACAATAGATATCAAAATCCTTATGGATATCTGGAAGAGTGAGAACAGGAGCTTGATCAGAGCTTTCTCAAAAGTGGCTGTTTTCACATTCCACCGACCAAAAGAATTTGTTCTCCTTCTTTAAAAAGTGAGTCGATTGGCACGGAAATCTTGGAAAAGTTTTCAATGAACCTCTGATAATATCCCGCAAGTCCAAGGAAACTTGAATTTCGTGGAACATTCTTGGGCGCTTCGATCTAGTACATCTTGTACTTTGCTGGGATCAATAGTAATACCTCCTTCGGATAATACATGCCCCAGAAATGCAACTTGCTTGAGCCAGAAAGCACACTTGCTAAATTTAGCATACAGCTGATGCTTGCGAAGTGTATCCAGCACAAGTCTCAAATGATGCTCATGCTCTCGTCAGACTTGGAGTAGATAAGAATGTCGTAAATGAACACAACGACAAACTTATCCAAGAAATCCATGAATACTGAATTCATTAGATTCATGAAATAAGCAGGAGCATTGGTTAGACCAAAGGACATAACAGTGTACTCGTACAACCCGTAACGAGTAGAGAATGCTGTTTTAGGAATATCCTCCTTTCTAACCTTGATCTGATGATAGCCTGATCGCAAATCAATCTTAGAAAAGACTCGGGCTCCAGTCAACTGATCAAACAGATCATCAATTCAAGGCAAAGGATACTTGTTTTTGATAGTGACTTCATTTAACGGACGGTAATCCACACACATCCGTAAAGTCTGATCTTTCTTTTTGACAAAGATGGCCGGGCATCCCCAGGGTGAGGAACTCGGTAGAATGAAACCCTTGTCAAGCAATTCTCCCAGCTGTTTCTTCAATTCAAACAGCTCATTAGAAGGCATGCGATAAGGTCTTCTCGAAATGGGAGTAGTACCCGGAACTAGTTCAATCACGAACTCTACTTCCCGATCTGGTGGCATACCGGGAAGATCTTCAGGAAAGACATCCGGATATTCACACACTACCGGTACTGACTCCAAGGTAGAGGCAGCATCCATTTTTAATGCACCGAGATGAGAATGAACTGCTCTAGACTGAAAAATGACTGAAAGGCCGTTTTTATTAGTGAGGGATATAGTTCGCTGGGCACAATTAATCTGGCCGAAATTCTTGGACAACCAGTCCATACCCAAAATGACATCTATCCCTTTAGAGTTTATCACAATCAAGTCTGCCCAAAAATCTACCCCTTCAATATTGATATTGACATTAAGGCAAATTTGATCAGTCATGAATACTGACCCTGGTGAGTGAATAATATGGGTTGGATGAAGCAGATGCATGACTAACTGATGTTGAGTAGCAAACTGCCTACTAATAAAAGAATGGGATGCTCCAGAGTCAAATAAAACAGTAGCTGAAATAAAATTAACTAGGAGCATACCAAGGATAACCTCAGGTGCCTCGGCCGCTTCTTCAGCAGTCAACTGATTCACACGGCCGCGGATGGGAACAGGATCAGGTTTAACAGCGGTCTTTGGGGAAGGTGCAGGACGCACAGTAGCTGGAGATGGCTAAACAGGTGGTAACCCTCGTGCCTTCGCAAAGCACTGATTAGCAAAATGCCCCGGGCGTCCACAATGATAGCATATCACACCCGGCCTGACATTGATAGCGGCGGGTGGCCTATGTCCACTAGGTGGGATCGTCAATGGGTGGCGGTGGGCGAAAAGCAAACACCGCGCCTGGTGGTGGGCGAGCTGGCCTTCCGGAAGATCGAGGCTGCCACAGATGCGGTCTGTTGAGCGCCACTATATGTAAATTGAGTGGCCTTCGCCGCTCAAGTGAATCTTCCAAAGCCTTGCTCTTGGTTTCACAATTATGGCTTTGTCCACAAGATCTTTGAAAATTTCAAGTCTTGTATTGCCAATGCCAATCGCAATTCTTGAATGACCCATTCATGAAACGGTTTCGATGACGAGTGTTAGTCGAAACATCGTCAGGGGCGTACCGAGCAAGAAAATTGAATTCATGAAGATATTCGGTCACTGACTTTCGCCCTTGCTTGAGAGCGAGAAATTCCTGCTGCTTGAGCATCATCACTCCCTCAGGAATATGGGCCTCGCGAAAGGCCTCCATGAACTCAAGCCAGGTAGGAGTATGTCCGGTGGGTTGGATAGCCAGATAATTATCCCACCAATTACTAGCTGGCCCAGTCAATTGGTAGCTAGCATGAAAACGACGGCCGAATTTAAGGAGCAAAGTGCGGCGCACAATGCTCTCCAGACACGAAACACTCACCCGCACAGACTCGGCACCTGGGTACGCGGGTAAATCTGAGGAATGGGCGGCGAGAAGGAGAACCCGTTTCGATGTCACGCACCAGCGTTCCCTAAAATTTGGTTAAAAGCGAGGGCAAAAGTCTCGTCTTGAGGCAGCATTTCCTTCACAAACCCGGATCAGAAGTGTCCCAGCGTGTGGTAAATATGTCGAACTACTAAGTTGTTAATAAGTCCATAACTTCATAGTGCCTATAATAACGTGATGACCTCTTGCGGCGTGACTTGATCGCCCAAGCTTCCCAAGGCTCCTTCCATGCGAGCGAGGAGAATGATATACTATCTCGGCCTTGGGAAACAAGGAGCACCCGGTCGCACGCGAGGCCTTGGGGTTAACGTGCCTTGGAGTCATGGATTAGCGGGCGACTCTTGCGTATAGGACTAGGAAGAGATCCAAGGCGAACACGACAACCGGTTGGTACAGATGATTACTAACCAATTTCAAGTAGAGATGGCAGCATTGCGAGTCAAATGGATATACTCATGAGCGGTGATGCATAAGCCACCCCCGCTAATTCGGGAGGCGGTCCACCTCGGCGTCGGAGTAGCGTCGGCGTCAGCGCATAATTGTGAACATGACGACGTCCGATTACCGATAGATGACATCAAGGTAGCGTACATCTATGGAATGCACCAAAGATAGACCTATAGGGCGCCTTAGCTAATTGCGTGTCGTTTTGTAGGAGCCGACGCCTGTAAGCTCCAAGTGAGGATGGATGGGTCCTTTGTATTGAGGTTCTTGCAGGGATGGTGTATCCATACGAGGAAGGGCGAGTAGCACGGTGCCGGTGGCTGACGATTACGCCAGGTCAGTGGATATGGTACATGTCAATTTCGAGCTGTCCCATGAAGATTTGCGAACGAAGAGATCACAACACTAGGGGATGCCGTCCTCTCTTTTATCCAATGGGCCCAAGAAGGACATCGCCCTGGACCCAGAATGCCTTGATCCGGACCGACCATTCCTCTCCAACGGGACCCTCGATGAGTCCACCTCATGTTTAGCCTCATAAGGCCACCTCTTGATTCCGTGGAGAAGACACCAAAGGAACAGCAAAAGCGTGTCGTCAGATCCGTTCGAGTCGTCTCACAAGAAGACACCGCCAATCGCTAAGGCCAAATCGAAATCGATTTAATGTTAAGGCACCTCACAAGTCCGGAAGTCCGCGATGCACAGGAACTACATCATCGGAAAACCATTGTGCTCCGACGCAAAGATAATGCACTGCCGGATATGCTTGTCGGGCTTTGCATGCCTGGTACTTGGAGAAGACCCAAAAGAAGGGGTGCGATATTGGAATCACCGTCAGATACGAGGACAAGCATTTCTTCAACGGGATGAGGTACTTCGTCGTGGGCCTCAATGACTTATTTGAACTATTCAACCTCGTTGGCCTCGGCGTCTCGCTTCTCGATGTTGGACAATTTGTAAGTCGCGTACTATCAAGTTCTACATTCATGTAATACCGATAAATATCACAACTCATTGCTTATGTATAGATACATGCTGAAAAATGTCCGGGAATGGAAAGAACCAGTGGGTTTCCTCGACCCACATGTGGTATCGTTGCAAACCATCCAACAAGACTCATCCTTCGATAGAAATACATAACGAGGTCATTGCTTCGTCGCAGAGCGAACATGAAGTACATAGTGGTGCCCTACAACCAGGGGTAAGTGTCACTACTTGCTATATAAATTTCATTTGTACTTTATACGCAGCACGAACTTAGGTTTAATGACTATAGCGACATACATGAGTAGGTACCACTGGATCCTTTTAGTTATTATACCCAAGAGGAACCATGTGATATACCTTGATTCCCTAAACCGCAACAAGCACGACTTGAAAGACTCTAAGAGGAATACTCGAGAGGTATGCTCATTTCCTCCTTACATAACTCTATTGTAGTCTTCATTAGTTTGAAATGGCCGAGGATAACCTTTTGAATCATGTAGGTCGCTCATCAATTATGTTGCCAACAAAGGAATATACAATGGAAAGAGCGCCTAACTAACACACAGATGGATTTTCCTGCAGCGCTACGACACACGATAATCCTATATCATACTTCATAATAACGCGCGTCTCGAACCGACTATACCTATATATGTAATTCTATTTTTGCGATGGCCGCCAAAGAAAAAGATGATGAGTTATGTGCAATCTACGCTCTGCTATCATATGCGCCTAATCCTTAGAGCTAGGAAGAAGGATCCTGAGGTTTGTCAATCTCGAAATAATTATTTCCTAATTATAAATTTAAATATATATAGCTTACCACTTTACTCTTAATTGGTAGCGATAGGTCTTGGATTTACAATGTGATTCACTCGTTGCGGAAGAGATCAAGGACATTCGAGGGAAGCTCTGCACCTTTATCAACACAGAAATCATTAACGACAACGGAGAGTTCCACTCTGTCACCAACCCAGAGCATCACCCCACTAAAACCTCTCAACGCAAACAATTGTAATCCAGTTGTAACTATAGCGACAATACTTGAACAAATGCGATCTTTTGTAATTTATTTTGAGTAATGATCACTTTGAGTTTTCATGGCTTGAATCTGTTTTTGTGAATGCTTGAATCTGTTTCTGTGAATGCTTGTTTTCAGAGGGCATGGCTAGCAATTCCTGAGGCTAGCCAGGAAAACAGCAAATTGTGGGCAGGGGGTATGAGCTATCACATACGGTTTTTTGTTAAAACCGTCTGTGAAGGAAAGTATCACAGACGGTTTCGACTTAAAACCGTCTGTGATAGGAGAATATCATAGACGGTTCTACACAAAAGCCGTTTGTGATATTCAGAAATCACATACGGTTTTTATTTAGAACCGTTTGTGATATTAGATCCTGAGCGGTTTTAGTTGAAACCGTCTGTGATACTGACTTCCGAGCGGTTTTTAATAAAACCGCTCGTGATAATATCCTGTTATCACAGACCAACAAACATAGACGGTTCGGAAACCATCTGTGATGACGGTTCCGAACCGTCTGTGATGTCGCTTCCTGTAGTAGTGAAGGAGTTTTATGCGCTCAAGCAAGGGCGCAATTCGGTCACGGAGTATTTGTACGAGTTCAACCATCTGGCTCATTATGCTCCTGAGGAGGTGGCCACTGATGAGGCCAAGCAGGAGAAGTTCATGGATGTCTTGTCTGAGGAGCTTCAGGACAAGCTCTCCATCATTGACTTCCCCGACTTCCAGGCCTTGGTGGACAAGGTTATCGCCTCCGAGCGCAAGGGAAGTGCACTACGTGACTCCCACAAGCGCAAGTGGGAGACTCAGAAGTCTTCCCAGACCAGTTCTTCTCGTGCTCACTTCGGTCAGTCTCAGGGGTTCCGTCCTCGAGCCAAAGCACCCGAGGTCGTCAAGACTGCCCTCGTCCTCCATGAGCCGTGCCCTAGCCACGTGCACCTGCGAGTCAGCCTGGTGGCCCCCGCAACCCAGCTACCGGGGTCATTTGTTTCTTCTGCAACCAGAAGGGCCATTATGCAAATAATTGCCCTAAGAAGACTGGAGCGGCCCCTCGTCCTAATGGAGGACGCGGGCAAGGAGGTGGATCTTTCCAGGATCTGAAGATTGTCCCCACAGCCCAAGGCGTGGGCAGCGGTCGCGTCAACGCCATCTCTGCTGAGGAGGCACAGGAGGCACCTGACGTCGTGTTGGGTATGCTTCTTGTTAACTCCCATCCTGCTACTGTTTTGTTCGATTCAGGAGCATCTCATTCTTTTGTATCTCAGTCTTTTGCTGCTGTTAGTGATCTCCTTTTTGCTCCTTTGTTGGTCCCGTTGCTCATTCGCTCTCCCAGTTCGGAGATGAGAGCTGAAGTGGAGTGTCGAGAGGTTCCTATCGAGATTGTGGGAGTAAGATTTTTAGAAAATCTTATTCTCCTCAATGTAGCGAGCTTAGATGTAATTCTGGGCATGGATTGGTTGTCTCAGCACATGGGGCAAATCGATTGCGCCCAGAAGCTCATCTACTTCACCAGCCCCTCCGGCGAGCAGGTTTGCTTTTCGCCGAAGCTGTCAGGTCCACATCTCTTCACGCTCGAAGCGAAGCCAGCTCCGGATATTCGCGAAGTCCCAACGGTATGTGACTTCATGGATGTCTTTCCTGAAGATCTTCCAGGGATGCCACCAGTTCGAGACCTCGAGTTTGTCATCGAGTTGGCTCCTGGTACCGCCCCGATTTCCAAGAGGCCTTACCGGATGCCACCGAATGAGTTGGTGGAGTTGAAGAAGCAACTTGGCGAGCTTCAAGAGAAGGGTTTCATCCACCCTAGCTCATCTCCGTGGGGTTGTCCGGCCATCTTCGTAAAGAAGAAGGACGGTACTTTGCGCATGTGCGTCGATTACCGTTCGCTTAATGAAGTGACGGTAAAGAACAAGTATCCTTTGCCCCGCATCGATGATCTCTTTGATCAATTATCTAGAGCTCGAGTCTTCTCCAAGATTGATTTGAGAGTGGGATATCATCAAGTTCGGATCCGACCTAAGGATATTCCCAAGACGGCTTTCTCTACTCGTTATGGTTTGTACGAGTATACCGTCATGCCGTTTGGCTTAACCAATGCTCCTGCCTTATTCATGAACCTCATGAATTCGGTCTTTATGGAGTATTTGGATAAGTTTGTCGTGGTCTTCATCGATGATATTCTTATCTACTCCAAGAGCGATGAGGAACACGCCGAGCATCTGAAGCTTGTTTTGGGCAAGTTGCGTGAGCACCAACTGTATGCGAAGTTCAGCAAGTGCGCATTCTGGTTGAAGTAAGTGGCTTTCTTGGGCCATGTTCTTTCAGCAGGAGGCATAGCCGTTGATCCTAGCAAGGTCAGCGATGTGCTTTCCTAGAGTCAGCCCCATTCGGTAACCGTAGTGCGGAGTTTTCTCGGTTTAGCGGGATATTATCGTCGCTTTATCGAAAACTTCTCCAAGATCGCGAAGCCGATGATGGAGTTGCTCAAGAAGGACCAAAAGTTTGTGTGGTCCGCTGATTGTGAGGAAAGTTTTCAAGTACTCAAGACGCGTTTGACCACCGCTCCCGTTCTCGTTCTTCCCGATGTTCTTCGGAGCTTCGATATCTTTTGCGATGCTTCTCGTCGAGGCCTCGGTTGTGTCCTTATGCAAGAAGGCAAGGTAGTGGCCTATGCATCAAGGCAATTGAGACCTCATGAACTCAACTATCCTACCCATGACTTGGAGCTAGCTGCTGTGATTCATGCACTTAAGATTTGGCGACATTACATTAGCGGTAATCGTTGTGAGGTGTATTCGGATCACAAGAGCTTGAAGTATTTGTTCACCCAGCCAGATCTGAACCTCAGGCAAAGGAGATGGTTGGAGTTGATCAAAGACTATGACGTGGGTATTCACTACCATCCGGGCAAGGCTAATGTCTTGCTGATGCACTTAGTCGCAAAGTGCATTGCAATGCATTGTTGCTCAAGGAGCATCAACCCACCCTTCTAGAGGAGTTTCAGCGTCTCAATTTGGAGGTAGTTGAGCAGGGATTCCTCGCTACCTTGGCTGTGCAACCAACCTTGGTGGATCGGATCAAGGCCGCTCAGCACTCAGATGCTGGAGTGACCCGAATCAGGCAGAATATCAAGAATGGAACAGCCAAGTGCTTCTCAGAGGATGAGTTTGGTGTTGTGAGGTTCGGACAGCGCCTGGTGGTTCTAAAGGATATGGATTTGCGGGACTTGATCCTCCGCAAAGCCCATGATTCTCCCTTGTCCATTCATCCCGGGGCCACGAAGATGTATGAGGATCTCCGTTAGAGATTTTGGTGGACCCGAATGAAGAGGGAAATTTCCAGGTTCATTGCTAAGTGCGACGTATGTTGTTGTGTGAAGGTTGAACATCAGCGACCAGCCGGTCTGCTTCAGCCTTTGCCAGTGCCAGAGTGGAAGTGGGATTCGATCGGTGTCTATTTCATCACCGGTCCACCCACGTCCCCGAAGAAGAATGATGCCATTTGGGTCGTCATCGATTGATTGACTAAGGTGGCACATTTCCTTCCCGTTAAGACTGACCTTCGGGTAGGTCTTTTGGCAGAGCTCTACATAGCCCACATCGTGAGTTTGCACGGTGTGCCGAAGATGATTGTGTCGGATCGTGGATCTCTATTCACATCTCGCTTTTGGCATAGTTTGCAAGAGGCTATGGGAACTCGTCTTGCTTTTAGCTCAGCATATCATCCCCAAACTGATGGTCAGACCGAGAGGGTCAACCAAGTTTTGGAAGACATGCTCCGTGCTTGTGTTCTTTCCTATGGGAAGCATTGGGAGAAATGCTTGACATTCGCCGAGTTTTCTTACAACAACAGCTTTCAGGCCAGTCTCGGCATGGCTCCTTTTGAGGCCTTATACGGGAGAAAGTGCAAAACCCCGTTGTATTGGTCTGAGACTGGTGAGAGACCTTTCTTTGGTCCGGACTCGATCAATGAGGCTGAGAGTCAAGTCCAGCTTATTCGTGAGCGTCTTCGCATAGCTCAATCCAGGCAAAAGAGCTATGCAGATCGCCGTCGTCGTGAGTTGAGTTTTGAGCCTAATGACTTTGTTTATCTCAAAGTCTCTCCTTTGAAGGACCATCAACGTTTCGGCGTCAAGGGCAAGTTAGCTCCTCGATATGTGGGTCCCTACCGCATCATCGAGAAGAAGGGAGCTGTTGTCTATAAGTTGGAGTTGTCTGCTGCACTTGAGGGGGTACATGATGTGTTCCATGTGTCCCAGTTGAAGAAGTGCCTCCGTGTTCCAACTGAGGAAGCTTCGTTGGAAGCCCTCGATGTCCAAGCAGATTTGACCTATCGCGAGCACCCTGTTCGCATACTCGAAGAGGCTGAACGAAAAACAAGGAACCGTTCCATCAAGTTTCTTAAGGTTCAGTGGTCGAACCATTCCGAGGATGAAGATACATGGGAAAGGGAAGATCGTCTGCGTGTGGACTACCGTTCTTTCTTTTCCGAGTGAGCCAAATCTCGGGACGAGATTTCTGTAAGGGGGGGGGAGATTTTGTAACATCCCAAATGTATAAACATGTGTGTGTTTCAAATGTAAGAAAATGTGTAGAAATTAAAACTTTTTCTCAAATCTTGAAACTCTTGAACATTGCCATAATTCTTGTCAAGAGTTGTGGAGTTCAAAAACCTAAACCTCCTATTGACTAAAGTCAAACCCTTATTCCACTTTGTCCCAAATATGCTGCCAACCCTTGGAAATATTTTTCCTAGGTTCTAGAGATGATGTGGGACCCATCTGAAAAATTTCATAAGTTTTAAAACTTGTTTGATAATTTTTGGAGGTAAATCAAACCCTAGAGCAGCCTTGATGAATTTCCCAAGAAAAATGCATTGCACAAAAACCTTTGGAAATTTTATGAAAGGTCAATCCTGGAGTAAGGAAGCTTTAGTTAAAATTTCGGAATTTTTGGAGTTAGTTTGCTACCTCTAAAATTTCTCCAACCTCAGCCTTCAATTTGAATCCAAACCAGACACTATTCCTTGGGCCCGAGCCATTTCCCAAAGTGGGTCGGACCCAACCGCATCCCCCAGCCTAGCCCAAGGTCCTCCCTGTGCGCGAGGTCATAGCCGTTGGATCTAAATCCAACAGCCAAGACCTCTGCCTCACCCAACTGTGCCCTTAGCTCACCACGTGGTCCTCTCCCCGCGCGAGGTAGTAGCCGTTGGATCAAAATACAGCGCCCACGACCTCCGCCTCAGCCAAACTTGGCCCAGCTCTGCCGTGCTCCTTCCCCATGTGAGGTCTTGTGCCGTTGGATCAAAATCCACGGCCATGACCTCCCTCCTTTAGCAAACACACCCGTGCTCCCCAGTGCATTGTGTTGTGCGCCGTTGGATTAAAATCCACGGCCACGACCTCCCCTTGGTGCCATGCGCACCAGACCTCCCACCCACCGAGGTTGTGCTCCGTTGGATCCAAATCAACGGCCACGACCTCCCCCTCTCATCTCATCGCCGTTAGATGGAGATCTCACGGCCATGACCTCCCCACCTCTTTTCCGCGTCGTGCGCAACCGCCACGACCTCCCTCCTCTATTCAGCGCCTTTGGATGTAAATCCAATGGTCCTGATTTCCTACCTCTGTTCGCCGCCGTTGGATCAAAATCCAACAGCCACGACCTCCCTTGTGTCATGCGCAGCGCCCATGACCTCCCCTCATCGTGGTGTGCTGTTGGATCACCATCCAACCGCCACGACCTCCCTTTGTGTTGTGCGCAACAGCCGCGACATCCCCTCAATGTTGTGCGCCCTTGGATGTAAATCCAATGGCCATGACCTCCCCTCATCATTATGTGCCCTTGGATGTAAATCCAAAGGCCATCACCTCCCCCTCGCTTATCAAAGCCACGCGCAGTGGTTAAGTCCTCCCCATCGGTTTCGCGCCCTTGGATCGCAATCCAACGGCCGCGACCTCCCATCCCCTTATCGCGCCCGACCTCCCCCTTTCTTTTCGCAACGGTGCGATGGAGATCCCACGACTGCGACCTCCCCGTTCCTTTGCGCCACCGTGCGATGCAGATCCGGTGGTCAAGACCTCCCCCGTGCCTCTCCAGATCGCACCGTTGCGGATCTGAGGGTCACGACCTCCCCATGTTCTTATCGAACGGCTGATATGAGGTCCTGTTCTTCTCCTAGCTCGGGCGCGCGTGTGCGCCATGGCAGAGGAGGAGGTCAGTGACCGGTCACGTCCTCAACAGCTCTTTGCTGCGGGCATTTATGGCGTGTCAGCCTTTCCGCCCCCGCAGACCTGCTCCAACTTGCCACCCGTCACCTCCACGTCCTGGTGGAGCCATGGACCGAGCCATGGGCTAAGCTTACCATGGAGCTTAGCCCTAGCTCATGACCTCTACCTCCCTGAGCTATAAGAACTCCCTTGGTTTCCCCCCTTGGCTTCCTTTGCACACCATCGAGCTTAGGCTTGCACCATTGTGCTTGGCTGAGCTTCCTTCTCCACAGACCTCCCCCAACCGCCATTGTTGATCTTGGAGCTCCTCGGTGGCACAGGGTCCCTGGGGCTTTCCTCTCCATTTCCTTACTTCAATTTGAGCCACTCCCCTCTGTGATCACAATCCTAACTTGTTTGGTTGGGATATTTTTAGTGGTGGCCTAATTTGGAGCTTGGAGCTTTTGGCCGTGGAGCACACCTTCTTCACCAGCGCTGGTCCTCTTTCCCCCAGACCTCCTCAGCACCTCCAAGACCTCCAGGTAACCTCCTAGTAGTCCTCTAGATGCTGGGCACCCGCTGTATGGATTGTTGCGGAGCTTTTATTCATTGTCGCTTTCGGCCGTTTTGGTCACCGCGCCACCCATCTCCGGCTAAACGCCATTCTGAGCCGTCGCCGCCGGTGTGAGTGGCACCATCATGTCCGCCTGGCTATTGTGGACTCGTCGATGCCCTTGGCGTGCGCCGCCGTGCCCTATCTCGCCGGCGACAAGCCGTGGAAGGTCCTCGGTTTTTGTCGGACGCAACTGAGTCATGCCATTGTCGTATTTAGACATCATTAAGGCCAAATCTCCATGTTAATCCACGCCATTATTGGGTTGAATCATTGTTGGAGCGCGCGTGCACTGCGTGCGTGGTCGCGGGCCGTCCATCTCGCGATCGTGACCCGCGACCTCGCCCCGTTCGCGCCGCGAAGCTCCAAACGCGCGCGCGTCTTGGCGCGCGCGATGCCGCAGGTCGTGAGCCGTTGGATCCAGGATCCACAGCCCACGTTCTCCGAGCTCACGAGGTCGCGTGCGCATTTTCGCTGATGTCTTGGGCCGTCCGATTGAGAATCAGCGGCCACGACCTCCGTCCGCTTCGCGCGTGAGATCAATCGCTTGCTTGTTGCCTCGGAGACATGAGCCGTTGGATCCAGGATCCACAGCCCACGTCCTCGATCTCGGGCAGACGCGTGCGCGTTTTCACCGGGTGGTCTTGGGCTGTCCGATTGAGCATCAACGGCTCATGTCCTCCCGATTCGTTATGGTTTTTAGAAATTGCCGAAGGACTTATTTGTGAACTGAAAAAGGTAATAAAATTTGAAAATGCATAACTATTTCATTTTAAATCCAAATGAGGTGATTCCAATTTTGTTAGCTCTGGTTTGATCTAAGCTTTAATCTAAAAATGGTTATGAGCTCAATTCAGCTCCAGAAAATGGATTTGTTAAATTGATTTCAAAACTAACTTTAAATGTTGCATTAAAAATTCATTTAACTTGTAAAATGCATAAGTAATTCTCTATAGATCATTTTTGAGTGAATCCAACTTTGTTGGCTTCCTCTGTTAATGCACTAAATTTTAGAATAGGATTTAGGCATGTCACTATTTTCAAAAGATTTGTGGGTGTATTTTAGTTGTGCTCATTTTTATGCGTTTGAAAAATTATAGAAAATGCATAATAGCTCCAAATGAGATGAATCCTATTGGGTTGTTCATCTTATGAGGTGCTTGTTTTACTGTAAAAATTTCAATTGCACCACTTTCTAGAAATTTTTGCTAAACAATTTAATTATGGTGAATAGTAGCAGATTGCAATTTTTGTGCTGAGCAGATTTGTTTTGGCCTTATATTTTGCATTGAGAATCCAAATCAATTGGTTCTTGTTGCTAAATTCTCTAAAAATCTTGCTCTGTAAAAATTTCAGAGAGTTTGGAGCAAGTTTGCTGTGGTGTCTTCTTGGTTTTCGTCGTTCTTATCGTTTCTTTTCGCCTTTTCGATTAGGTGTCGATGAGTGTGTTGATCCCATGATCGATACTCTGCAGCAAACTGAGCAGCCCTAGCAAGGCAAGCAGTTTGATCATATCCGTTTTGTCCCATTACTTTAAAGTCTAATATATTGTTTTACTTGTATGTATGCATTGCTATTTTGTTGTTAAATGATATCGTTAGTGATCCTATAGATGCATATTCTGTAGGTAAATGTTCTTTCTCTACTACTAAGCCTAGGATTATCTTGCTGTGATGTAGAGTTCGATGGATGGACTCTTATCACTTAGTAGTTTGCATTGATGATGCTTAGAAATGCTTAGATAACGGTAGAAATGGGCGGTTGTCAACATTATGTCGATGACCTTGATCACACAAAAATTATTATTCCATTATGTCCATCTTGTGCTTTGTTACTTTGTAAACAAATACAATAAAAATGAAAACAAAATTGTTTCATGACTTGGGAACAATGGTTGTTGGTGTGATATGTTGGGTGTGATGAAATGGTGCCTAGGTCCCCAAGGACCGAGTTACTTGTGCCACTAAGCCAAGCGCTTATGTGTGCTAACCACACGAGGGTATTGGGAACCCCTCTTGGCTAAGTACTTTGGGAGGTGTTAATTGTGGGTCGTAGGTGGTTAAAACTGTTTTTATAAGGGGAAGAGCACCCACAGTTGCTTAGGCTGGGCCGGTGTCTCCTATCCTTCGGGTTGTCGCGACTCATAATTAGCGTCATTCATTGGAAATGCCTCGTAGGACTTAGCCATGCCGGCACACCAAAGGTAGTGTGCTAAATAGCTTGGCAAAAAGGCGGTCTGATGTGTGGGTACATTGGTACACCCCTGCAGGGTTAAAACTATTCGAATAGTCTCGTCCTAGGTTATGGACATGCTTGGTAAGGTCGTGTAAGAACTAGACTCAACCATTTAATTAAAACTTGTTGGGTGGTATGAATGGGTAATTCATGCTATTGTTGTGGTGGCTATTGGGTTAGTCACTTCCAGGATTGTTGTTGTCCTCTATCTATTGTTATTGTGTTACTTGTCTCGTGGTTACTTGCAAATTAAAAATGAATTGCAAAACTGCTTTGAATCTATTTAAATACTGCAAATGAAAACTTGCTTTATGCTAAAATGAGCCTAAAGCCTTCCACTTACATAAAGCTTGCATGTAGCATATGTATAGGTCTGTTACCTTTACACGTCAGTCTTGCGAGTACATTTTTGTACTCATTTGCTTTGCTTAATAACTTTGTTGCAGAGGAGGTAGAGCCCAAAGGGCTTTACTTTTGTGAGATGTGCTGCGGTTGGGAAGACTAGCTAGGCGGCCCGGTCGGTTGCCTTGTGGGCTAAAGGCAAACATTGTGGGTCTCTTTTGTTTATCGCCATCTTATGGCTTTTGCTTCCGCTGTGTTATCTTTCTTAGTTGTTATTTGGCCGGTCGGCCCCTTTTGTAATAACTCTCTCTATATTATGTATGTCTTTTATCTATTCTAGTTCGTGCTTTGGTTCTATGTCTTGTATGAATCAATGCATGATTTTGTAAAGGGGTGTGTATACTGCTTTTCTGGAAAGTATACATATCTCGAAGACACGGGTTATTTTGTTTGTGATGCTAGGGTCAACGGATGACTAAGCATTACAAGCCTAATAAACCAGGGTCCTCACAAAGTTGGTATCAGAGCCATACTGACCGTAGTAACCCTAGCTTGGTCATCCTTAGGATATTTTGAAAAACTTATTTTCACAAGGTCAAATGGTTTATGAAAGCTTTAGTAAATTCTCTACGTTTACTCCTCACCTATCTTAGCTTTCTTATCTCATCTCACTCTAATTTGAGTTTTGAAAAGTTGTTTCCCTCTCCTTCCCTCAAAAGATAGCGTTATCATTTAATTGGGTTTTGGGAATCAATGAGATTGGCAAATTGAAGTGTTAGCTGCTCTTTTACAAGGTTTTGAAGTTTCTGGAGTCGGTGATTTCGGCTAAGAGCTTGGATGCAAAATCTGGACAGCAAGCATCAAATTTCTGGACAGCAGTCTCAAAGGTTCTAATTAAGATAGATAATGAGAGGATAATTCAACTAAAACTTGTGGGAATAAAAGGGTAAGATGTGATACTAGTTATCTAAGTATCTAACACCTATTTGGGTGAAATAAATTTTTTTCGATTCCTCTATTACTGTACTTTAATGTAGAATAGGTTTTGAGCTTGTTACTATCTCTGAAAATCTCATTTTGCACTTGAGTTGTGTGCTACTTTCATGACTTTGATAAATCATAGAAAATTCATCTTAGCTCCAAATAAGGTGAATCAAATTCCATTGTTCATCTCATGTGGTTCTCTGTCTACCATAAAAATTTCTTGTACACCACCTGTCTGGAAATTTTTACCAAAACATTTAATTTGGATGAACAGTAACAGATAGCAATTTTATTGGATTTTCTTGAAACTTGATTTTCAAACTGCCATAACTTTTGCATAGAACATCCAAATCAATTGAGTTTTGTTGCTAAATTCATTTAAAATCATGCTCTACCTTCTGTGAAAATTTCATGATTTTTGGATGACTTTGAATTTTTGAGTATTTCGGTGTTATCCTTTCTTATTGGTTCTTTTCGATTCTTTCGCTAGGTTTCGATGATTCTATTGTATACGAGAGTGATCCTCTGTAGCAAGTTGAGTATCTCCAACAAGGCAAGCAGTTGTTTCCATTTGATTATGTTGATCCCATTACTTTCAAATTCTATTATCTTGTTTGCAAAGCGTATGTATGCATGCTTTATTTTGATGTTAAATTATCGATCGAGTAGTGATCCTATAGTTGCATAAACTGTAGGTAAATTTTCATCCTCTACCACTAAAACCTAGGTTATATCCGCTGTGGTTTAGAGCTCAATGGATGGGCTCTAGTCACTTTACTTGTAGGATACGAGTTGTCGCTTAGCAATGCTTAGAATGGTAGAATGGGGATCATCGCCTCGGTGATGGTCAATTGTAACAGCCTCAGCCCTAATAAACAGTAATAAGGTGCTGTTCACAGCATCACTGTTCATCTTGGCAAATTAGGCAACATGTTACCAACTATTTCCCCAAATTTCTTTTACAAATTCCAACTTGATCAAAATTTCAAAAGGAAATACCACCCTAATGTTGGTAATAAGACTGGGAAGTATTTTATTTAAAAACTAGATAAATTATTATGGCCAAAAATAATTTTTGTTGAATTTTTGGAAATTATTTGGATTTTCAGAAAAATAATTGTCTTTAAATAAACCCTATTTGGTCTAAATAATATATTTATGTATTTCTAAAGAAGAAACAGTGGTTTCAAAATTTATTTGGGGAATATATCATCTCAGAAGCAATTATGCAAAATTTCATAATTTTACAAATTTATTTGCTATATTTAAAAGCCCGGTCAAACCCTTTGAAAATTTAATCAAGTCTGGTCAAATCTCCCGACCCAAACCCTCTCGGGCACTGTAGCGGCTCAACCCAACGCGGCTGAGCCCAACCAGTAACCGGTCTTGGCCTGATCATGTTCTTGTGTCAGCGTCAAAACCCTAGCCCATCTCAGCCATCCAATCCCTCGCGAACGGGCCAGATTTGATGGGCCGTTCGGACCGGCCGGAGCCGCCAACGTAGATCCACCGTTGATTTTAGATCGAATGGACCACAGCCGCTGGGCCGTTCGGACCGTCCGGAGCCGCCTCAATCCTAGCCGTTGGGTCGCGAATTAACGGCGATGGAGCCTATGGGCCGAAGCTCACCGCGCGCCTTCAGATCTTGGGCCGTTGAAGCTCAATCGAACGGCTCTCGTGGGGTGGGCTGTTCGGACCGCCCGGACTTCACCGCGATCGTGGCCGTTCGCCGGAAATCACACGGCCCACGTTTCCCGATACCGGTTCAGTGTGTTATTGCCTCCTCATCACCGTCGTTTATTTCTAATCGGACGGTGGCTGTATGTTGGAGCCCGCTGCGTGCGCTGCATGGCTTGGCTGCCCTGGGACCCGCGCGTCAGTGATGGTTTTCGCTCCCATGCGTGCTGTGCACCGGTGCAACCTTTCTCGCCGGCGTCATGGGTGGTGAACAGTGACTTGGAGGATATTTTTCTCTTAATCTTTATCCTTAGTGCCACCTCATTAGTTCTAGAGAGCTCTCGTGTTTTCTAGGGACATCACCACTATATAAACCCTAGTCATGGGACTTCTGCCATTGTTGACCAAGGAAAGCTTCATTCTTTGTCTTCCTCCCAGTGAAGCTTCTTTACTTCTACCCTTGTTCTACTACAAGTAGGCTTAAAGGTTTTGCTAATGCAAGTTTTGGGCATTTCTTGTAGGGTTGAACAAAAGGGTTTTCTTCTGTCAAACTTTAGCGGTGGGGCATCATCTTGGGAGAACCTCATCTGGGTGAGTTGAAGTCCCTCCTCTCTCCTCAAGAATGTGCTTAATAATCTTTAGAGCTAAGTTCCATCATTTTTTTTTGGTCAGCACAAGGAAAAGGGTACTGGATCTCTTTTGTTGACCAAGAACTTGACTTTTTATTATCCAACCCTAGCTGGTAAGTTAAACCTTGGGTCCTATCATCTAAAGTTCTTTAAGAACATCTTTAGCTTCCATAGATCACTCACATGTCCAGGAGATGCTCCAATCTTGTTTAACTAAAAAGTTGTTTTTATAACTTTTCGGTCTTTCATATCGTTTTCAGAACTTTAGATTTCTTATATCAGTATATTAGTTTGTTTAGGTCCTAAGAGAAACCCTAGCAACACCATGATCTTTCTTCAAATTCTTTTGCTCAGTAGTTCATTTATTGTTGCTATTTCCCCCCCTGATAGTTATTGTCGGTCTAACCGACAAAAAGGGCACGTTTTCTCTTTCTCTCCGTAACCGGGCAGTTAAGTGTAGCATTAATAGGTAGTGATATTAATTACCTCCTAAATAACTTTAACTTCCATTTAAGATTCTCATTTTGTGTAATTCTTTAAGACACCGAAATCTGGAAAATGGACTTTTTGCAGTTTTCGTTACGGGTCAAGCCGACAAAGACTCATTCTCTCTTTCCTTTGTTCAAAACTGAGCCATTAGTGTAGTAATAATGGGTCATGGTATTAATTACTTCCTAGTAGCTCTAATTCCTATTTAAATTCATCATTTTGTGCAAATCTTCTGAACAGCCACAATCTGGAATTAGGTCCTTGCTGTTTTGGTCTAACCAGCGAAAATCCACTGTCTCATTTCTTTCCTTAACCCGAGCACTTAAGGTTGGACAATAAATAATGACATTAGTTACCCCAGCTAACTGTTACTTCACTATAAGTCTATGCATTGTATAGTTTCCCCGATAACCAGAGTGTGGGGACCCCGAGATCAGATCCGTGTCAAGCTAAGTAATTACGCTGAAAGAGCACAATACTTAACATGAAACGAAAACGATTCCGAGTACCCGGATAGGTGTCCCATGTTAGCTCCCAAGGATCAGCGACTAACATGCACGTATCCAAACACAACATTGTATTCACATCCATACACAACATACAAGAATAAAGGAAATGTAAGTACAACATCATTGGAAAAGAAACATAATATACAAGTTTGCATAAGAGGGCCATTCGGCCAAACATAAATATCAAGAATAAATTGCAGCGGAAGACAAACTTAAAATAGTAGAGAATAACCGAGTTGGCATGCCCACAAACCCACAAGCAACCAACTGGGATTAAAGTCGTAGCGTCTGAAGAACTTTACCCAATTCAAATGACTTCTCACCTGTAATAGCAAATTTTTAAGTACAAAGTTGTACTCGCGAGACTTTTCAAGAAAAATAAGGATGCATGTAAGTATCAAAGGAAGGCTACTACACTAGTCAATTTTCAGCATAAAGCAAATTTTGCAATTAGATAGACAGTATAGATTCAAATTGCCATTTTAGAAACATTTAGAAAACCTTGTATAACAGTAAGTAATGATCAACAACAATATAATCTCCAAGTATAATCATCACACGAAAATACCATTCGTGACACAATTCATTCCATAACAAATTAACAAGTGAACATCCCGTTCGAGATAATATTTCAGATCTGGACAAACTAACACAAAGACATAACATTTTTAACCATAACCCCAAACTTATTTTCCCATAAGCTAACTGTGCATGCTTTCCCACAAGTGATGTCCATAACCGGGGACACGGCTATTCGAATAGATTTATTTGACTCTGCAGAGTTGTATAGCTTTACCCACACGATATGCATTCCTCGTAATGTCGGCCAATGCACTCTTCCTTTGGAGTGTGACTGAGGTAGCATAACGAGGCCGTTACAATGTCATGTCCTAACCATCAAACCACCCGAGGATCAGGATCCCGTAGCAGACTCTGGCGCACACTTTCTGGTGAACCCGTTGTGTAAGTAAGTCCTATCAACTAGAGACCCTTAGGGGCAAGATAAGAAAAGGGTAACATGCCCCACAAGATTGACAACTCAAATAATTAAATAATAATAATAAAAGTTGCCAACCCAATTGTGTTTTGATAGTTAACACACAACAAATTATTAATCCAAGACATCGCCCATAAACGCGGCGTGTGGTTGTACGTAATACTTGGTTCATCACACCACAGACCGGTCCTCACATACCCAGACGGGGCTACATGAATCCAGGACCACCCCTTCATCACCCTATCACCCGTCCAAGTCCAACACACAACAACCCATCAACAAATTTATAATATTTAGATACAAAGATCTGGACATTCTCCTCAAAATCAATATAATCAAATCCATATAATCCTCAAATTTCATTTAAGATTCAATTCGATTCATCGGCCGATGGACTAGCTCCATCAACCGTTATCGACTACAACTACAAGCATGACTAAGCATCGTTCTACAAATTAGCAAACAATCCCATATAACATATATCCTTCATCATACAAGGTAAAAAGGGTAATCAATATTCAAAGGAGGGCCAATGCAGCAAGTAGGAAATTAACTACTTCTACCCATGAACATACTTTTCAAAATAGCATGCAATTGAGATATTAAAACCATACAAAACATTTTAAAATCAATAGGATCAATATGTTCAAGAGGAGGGTGCTCGCACCTTTGCTGTACCACTTATTCAATCTCAGGTTGCACTCATGAATTACGTTCGTATCGTCGAGATATCTATCGAAAGAACGATATTGCAATTAACACCAAATAAGCCAAAAATTTAAAATGCTCAAAAATGCATGAAAATTATACAGTAGGTAGATTATGATTTTATATGAATTTAGGTGAAATATTCATTCCATTTGTATTTAGTATGTGAAAGTTATAGCAATTTAAAAATCAGCATTTGGGAAAATGCTGAAAATCCAGCCTACTGTTGCTCTCTGTCCGAAAATACTGATTTTAGCGAAAAATTGCAGGAAGCTAGTGGGGATAAAAACTACAAAAATGGATAGAGAATAAAATTATATGAACAACCCAATTGGATTCATCCCATTTAGAGTTCATATGAATTAGTTATGAATTTTTCAAAGTTAAAAGCCTTTACTAGTGTATAAATAATTCATTCCAGAAATTAATTCTGATTTCGAAAATTTCTGGGACATTAACAAGTTTCAAACCTATTCCAAGTTAAATTACTTTAAGAATGAAAACCAACAAAGTTGGTTTCACTCGTTCTGGAGATGATTTAATTTAGTTATGAATTTTTGAAGTTCTAAACCAATTTCATGTTGTAAAACAATTTATGTTGGATTTTCAGAATTAAAGAATTACATTTATACCGAAGTGATTCAAGCCACGGTCTATGACAGGAGGGGTCTACACGTCACACACACTAAGAAATCGATTAAGTGCTAAAGTTGGGATTATCACCTAAGCGGGCCGGGCCGGCACAACGGGGCTCGCCGTAGTCGTCACCGAACTCGCCCGCATCCACTCGTCCTCTTGTCCGTGTCCACTATTCCACTCTTATTAATAGTGGATACAAATGAGTCTTCTCTAGAAGCAACATCATCGAGTTAATCTTGGCATCATCATCATCAACAACCATATTTGACAAGAGGTAACTAAAATCAGTTAAAACAGAGAAGCGTTGTTTCTGCCCACCTTGGTCTTTAGTGCATAACTTCCAAGCCACTAACTCAAACTGCATGAAACTTTGCAGAAATGCAGTTCAACGAGTCCTCAACATGCTGTCCAAATTTCAGCCCAATCCGACACCATATGACTCCCCAAACAGATCAAGCACCAAGGTTGCGCACCTCTGATTATACTGCAAACGGATCAAACTAAACCACTCTCAAATCCGGTGCTCAATTGTACTAAACCTCAAACCAACTGATCACAACGAAGTGCTCTATGTGTAGAACTAACTCACCAAGTTTGGAGCCTATCCAACGACGTTTGATCCTCCGACCATGAGCTTGAAACAGATCGGGCAAGAGCCACCAAACTCTGAACGAAAAACGACAACTATCAGAGAAGTGCACACACACTCCATGCTGCTAACAACCAGTCCGGACCCTTAGCCATCAGCCTAAGACTTGGCCACGATACTTATAACTTGGATCATGGACCGACAACACTTAATCACGACAGCTTTTAGTTAAAGAACTGAATTTCTACACCAACTCTGAACTCTAGTAACACAGTTCTGAATTTCAGACTAAAGCCAAGTTTCAGACTTGGTTATTCTGATAACAAAAGACAGAATAGACTCAAACAACAAGATTAACAGCTACGTGGGCCACAGCATGGAGTTGGCCATATCCCCCACAACTCAGATCAGGCACCAAAACTCACTAAACTACAAGGAAACTGAAAGTCTGAACTTCTGATCGAGTTCTAGATTTCAATATGCTTGCTGAAATCTGAACTTTGATAGAGGATGAACTTAAACACTAAAATGGCTTCAGACAAAGGGGACAAAAGAAACTAACTGACCCTAGCAAAAAAATGAGCAAGATTAACTTCATTACAAGCATGCATGTTGCCGAGCTACTACATGCTGGCTGCTGCTTTGCTGCTGCTATTCCTTCCACCCAAAACAGCCACTACCCTCCTTTCTCTCCTCTCCAAAACACTCACAAGAACTTGCATGTGAAATCTGATAGGATAAATGGGATGCTTGGGTGACGATGAACACAAAGGGATGACATGCATCAATAGAATTTGTGTTCTTGGGGTTGATTGGGAGGAGAGAAGTGTAGAGGAGCTTGAGTAAGAGAAAGAATGGAGGTTCTGTTGTGGGGAGAAGAGAGGTGGCGTGGGGAGGCAGTGGGGAATGGGGTTATGGCAGGGAAAGGTGGTAGTAGAGATGAGTGGCTGGGTTTGGTTCGGTTGGGGCAGGAAAATGAGTAGGGAAGATGGAAATGATGGAGTGGGCAGTGGAGAGATGGAAAGGGTATCAGCTAGGCAAGAAAACAATGGGGAGGTGGCAGTGGGTGGTGTTCAGCTGGGAGTAAAGGAAAAATTCGAATGAACAGTGGGAACACATGATGAAGAGGCTGCATGTGCCCTGTTCGGCTGGGAAGAAGTGGTGTTGGGGAAAATTCGAAATTAAATTGATATTTGACTTGGTATTCCAGTTTTGACTGAGCTATTTAACATAGTAAATAAATTCTAAAAAATCTGAAAATTTTTGTGTAGTTTCTCTGTTAAGTGTAGTTTCCATTTTTCAAGCCCTCACACACTCAACCCTTTTTACTTGAGAGCAGTAATTAATTTCTAATCCAGCCTTTAGGATGTGTTCGGGATTTTTATAGGGTTAACAGTGCTCCTAAAAATTTATTAAAATTCATATTTATTCAAGATAATTATTATAGTATTTGAACAAATTATTTTCAGATGATGTTCATAAGTTTTTGTTCTTGCTTTCTTTTGGAGTTAAATTTTGAAGTATAGGTTTAATCTTGTTTTGAGATTTTCCTAGTGCAATAAATGATGCAAATGTTTCCAAAAAGTCATGCATGCTAATAAGATGCATACTAAATCTCATTAATTAACTTGAGGATGTTACACAGACTAGTAAAGGTTCATTGCTGTTTATTTTGTCTGAACCGACAAAATGAACTTCTAGGCGTTCACAGTCCTTAATTGCTATTAATGGCACTAAAAGAGTAGTTATGTAAGCTTTAATACACTTAGCTATTATACAACATTTCATTCATATGAAGTTAAGCTAGATAACTAAATTAATTATAGTTGTCCTGTTTTAGTCCCTAAAAACCTGATACTGTAGCTTTAAGCTGAATTTAAAATCTGGGTAGTAGGAATCATTAGATGGTACATATGGGTTATTATCTTTAATAAGTTAGATATAGTTTAAGCATATTGCTACCCATGCATTACTATTTTGATCATGCATTCTTTTTCATTTTGTCCTCTGTCAGTTCTTGTGTTTATTGGATTTTTCTGATTTTAGATACTGGTTCTTCTGAGTGTGTTGAGCCTTTTGTTGAACCACCAAAACCTGAGCAAGAGGTTATTTACTACTATCAAGGCAAGCTACCTCTCTGCACCATATTGATCCTATTCTTTTGAACTGTAGATTCATAAACACAGTGATAACTGTTGCATGCAGAACTTTCTAAAAATTATTTGTGATCTGTTTTAGTTAGTTACAACCGGAGCTTGTGGCTTACCTTAATTTGGATCATACACTCAACCTAGGGTAGTACGTGATTTGATAATATGGGTATTTCATGTTGGCTTAGCCATGCAGTCCTTAGAACGGTAGTGTTTGACAAGCTTACCTTGTCAAACCTGGGAACAACAAATAACTTTTGTTTATTTTGATTCTTGTTCAGTTTGTTTGAATTTGAAATGATCCTTAATCTTGTGGTAAACTAAATTCAAATCTGGACAAGTGGATGCTAGTGATGGTGCCTTTGTGCACGAGAATTGGGAATTGTGGATGTCTTGTCTGGGTTGATTAAGGACTGAACTCTGACAATTTAATTCAAGTCCCAACGTTTCCACACGCGTGTATGGGCCTTTGTTTGGTTAAGTAAAGGGTTAATATTATTGAGTTGGAAACAGAAGAGTAAGGACATGTGTATTGATTTCATATGGCATAGATGCTTAAGTCTTCGGGCCGTGTCTTATGCCATGTGGAGCTCATATTGATATCAGATGTTCTTAGAAGGGTAAGGGCGTAGATGTGTTCCACCGCATGTACGTACCTTCAGGGCCCCGACTGCGGTCTAATATGTGTGGCTAACACGAGTTTGCATTTAATTGATTGGGTCGGCATTCCCGGTACAACATGTGAGCCCCGGTTGAATGTATGCTATCAATCATTGTTTAAGCGGGATTAGTCTCACATGGGTCATCCAACTCAATAGTGTTAACTTGTCAAAAAATACCAAATCTTAGTCTACCCGGCCGGCATACCAAAGGCAGTGTGCTATTATTCCGGAGGCTTACGGGCTAACTAAGTCGTGTGGGTAAAGATGTACACCCTTGCAAGGAATTAAAACTATTCGAATAGCCGTGTCCACGGTTACGGACGATACTTGAATTGATGTCACATGTATAGATTTTATTCTAAGTTTGGTTTTGGGAATTAATTTTCGGCATGATGGGTCATGCACGGTTTGGTTGTTGACAGGAGATTTATTCCTGTACTATTCATGATTATTCTTTCAATTACTTACTGTTTTGGTCCAAAGTGATTTACTAAAAACTGCTTTGTTAAAACTTAGTACTGTAGGTTAAGGTGTCTCGCTTTATGCAAAATGGAACCATTTAAGCTTTCTGTTGTCAACCTTATGCATGTACAATTTCTGTTCCTTTGTATAGGTTCTATCAAACACTTTCTTTTATTAGTTTGTGTAAGACTTGCTGAGTACCTTTCGTACTCAGGGTTTTATGACCTCTTGTTGCAGGTGATGATGGTTACCTTTATGAGATGCCCGTTAGCGCCGATCTGGGTGACACTAACGAGTAGTGCTAGTTCTAGTCTCCATGCAATAGCCTGCGGGATGGGGCCATTGGTGGTTTTGTATTTATTTTTGCTTCCGCTGTTGCTCTTTTGTAATGACCCAAGGTCATCTGTTACTGTAGCAAATTCGGTACTGTAGCAACCGAACCCACTATGTAATATGATGTATAATTATGTGAATGAATGACTTGTGTGTATATGATGCAATGTTGTTTAAGGATATATGCGCAATAGTCACTATCCTGGGAACTATTGCATGACATATATCCGGGAACCTGAATATTGGAACTGTTACTTATTATGATTATGCTTCTAGTATGATTTTTAATAAAGGAATTACACTGTTCCTTAATTAAGAATTATGCTACCAGTATAATTTTAATTCGGCACTTTCCAATGTTTGAGGGTCCTACAGCGTTGGTATCAGAGCATACGTTTGCCTGTAGGATAGAATTAGCATGGACGTTATCCTTAGTGAGTCCTGTAAAATTATTTTAACATAATTACTTTCTAAGGATCTAAGTATGCTATTTTTTACTTCTTATCTTCTTTTAGTATCAATTCTTATCCACCTTTCTGTTGATTTTTCCAAGAATTGTTTCTTATCTACCTTGTCTTTTATCTGTAGATGAGTGGCTGGTATTTGATTAAGGAGACTCGAGCCAAAGAGGTGGACGGGTTTCCGGCCTTGCTTCGGGATATGATGTGGCGGGCCAATTTCACGTATCAGCTAGAGTATGCCCTTTACCGTCGAGACCGAGGTCCTGGTATGGAAGAATACCAAGCTATCATTAATGTGATCGCCAGACAGGTGGTGGGTAGTGTCCCCTGCATCACGTCGTGCCACTTCGAGTCTATGGTCATGGCAGAAGGCTGCGTGGGATGATGAGCCTCCTTCGTCATGACTTGACGGAGCTGTCTCAACCACCCTATGTTCACTTCCCGAAACATGGCCCTAGGTCGGATGTGGTTACGTTTGATGAGATTCAGTTTGGAGAGGACCCATACGTACGCGAGTTAGCGAGGTTGGTCCGTATCATGGACCAAACCTATCACTGTCTTGTGTGCGAGTTATGGGAAACCCGCCGTCGTCTGCACGAGGCACAGGAGTATTTGAGGCTTGGTGTTGCCACGAACCGCGTTCCTCGTAATGTGCTTTATGGCAACAATGAGATTCCACCAGCTGCCACTGTACCACAGGGATTGCGACTTCCAGAGGTGCCTGGGCTTGTTCCTGTCCTTGGTCAGTGTCGTCAGGCCCGGATGTCTGCTGGATTTCCTCGCACTCAGCAACCTACACACTTTGGAGGCCATCATTTGCTGCTGGGTTCTCCTACCCGTCTCATCAGCCCTAGGAATCCTATAGATACGGGTTCACCAGAAGCTCATCTGTTAAATGAGTTCCCAGTGAATTTTAACTGTAATGACTATACTTAGGGGCTGGATGCTATGTTCGACCTTAGCTGTGTAATAGGCTAGTATTGTCTATTAATTATTGTGTAATAGAACCACCTACCTGCTGTAAGGTATTATGTGCTAACTTTTGTATTTTGGAACATGGTGCTGTGGAAGTGGACTTGTACATTTTGGACTTAATGTGTTTCCTGTTGGTTGTTAATAAAGTGGGGCCGATCCTTTTTGCTATACTCGGTTATGGTGTTGTCTTGATGTTAGTTGGCTGTTAAATGGAGGCCGACTTTTGGTGGTATTTTGTTCTGTTATGTTGTGTTGTTTGTGTGGCCGACATATTATAAGGGAATGGAATCTGCATTTTTTTCTTTCTTTCTTTTTCTGTACCGTGAGCTATTGTTTTTGGTGTTCATTCGGCTGTATGTCATGGCATGAGGCATTAATAAGTTTAGTATTTATTTCCTTCCTATTTCAGAATCTTGTATGTGTTAGCTCGAGTGTATCCTTGTTATGTTGTTAACCATTATATGGCAACAGGATGACAGGACCCACCACTCGATCGCGAACACAACAAGAGGAGAGGTTCTCCACTCCTGTTCTCTATACTCAGGGGGAGCAGACTGACCCTTCCGGCTCCCATGGTCCGCAAGGTGGTAGACAGGAAGAGGAGCTTCCTCCACCACCCACTATGGCGGACGTGCTCATGCAAATTGAGCGCAACCGCATGGACCAGACGCGCATATTGGAGCAGATTGCGCGCAATACCTCTTCCACTCCTATACCAGCTGGTAGAGCAGGAGTTCAGCATGGGCAGGGAAGTCTCGCTGACTTTCACCGGACTAACCCGCCAGTGTTCTCTAGCTCCCAGGACCCAATGGAGGTAGAGGATTGGCTTCGGGAAATCGAAAAGAAGCTATGCATTGCCCAATGCTCTGAAAGAGAGAAGGTCCTGTATGCTAGCTACCAATTGACTGGGCCAGCTAGTAATTGGTGGGATAATTATCTGGCTATCTAACCCGCCGAACATACTCCTACCTGGCTTGAGTTTATGGAGGCCTTTCGCGAGGCCCATATTCCTGAAGGAGTAATGATGCTCAAGCAGTAGGAGTTTCTCGCTCTCAAACAAGGGCGAAAGTCAGTGACCGAGTACCTTCATGAGTTTAATTTCCTTGCTCGGTATGCCCCTGACGATGTTTCGATGGACACTCATCGTCGAAACCGTTTCATGAATGGGCTGTCTGAAGAGCTGCAGATGGCTTTGGCCGTACAAGATTTCAGAAACTTCCAACATCTTGTGGACAAAGCCATAATTGCTAAGACTAAGAGCAAGGCATTGGAAGATTCACAGAAGCGGCAGAAGGCCACTCAATTCACATATAGTGGCGTTACGTCGGGCCGCGATCGTGGCAACCTCGATCTTCCGGCGCCAACGCCAGCTCCACCGAGGTGTCGGTGTTTGCTTTTAGCCCCACCGCCACCTTTGGGCGAGTCTCGACCTAGTGGACCTGAGACCACGGCTGCTATCAATGTCGGTAGGGTGTGATTTGCTATCCTTGTGGGCGCCGGGGCATTTGCGAACCAATGCTTCGCAAAACACGAGGTTGCCACATGCAACCATCTCCGACTCTTGTCGTCTGTACCTTCCCCAAAGGTAGTCAGTCAAGCTGATCTGTTCGATCATGGTAGCGTGAATCAATTATTCTTGAAGAAGCGGCGAGGCACTGAGGTTATCCTTGGTATGCTCCTAGTTAATTTCGGTTCACTCTTGTTTTATTTGACTCTGGAGCGTCCCATTCTTTTATTAGTAGACAGTTTGCTACTCAACATCAGTTAGTTATGCACCATCTGCATCCCCCACATATTATTCACTCACCGGGGTCAGTATTTCTAACTGATCAAATCTGCCTTAATGTCAATATTATTATTGAAGGGGTAGATTTTTGGGCAGACCTGATAGTGATAAATTCTAAAGGGATAGATGTCATTTTGGGTATGGACTGGTTGTCCAAGAATTTTGGCCAAATCAATTGTGGCCAACGAACTATATCCCTTACTAATAAAAATGGCCTTTCAGTCATTTTTCAAGCTAGAGCAGTTCATTCTCATCTTGGTGCTTTGAAACTGGATACCACCCCTACTCTGGAGTCAGTACCAGTAGTATCTAAATATCCGGACGTCTTTCCTGAAGACCTTCCCGGTATGCCACCAGATCGGGAAGTAGAGTTCGTGATTGAACTAGTTCCGGGTACTGCTCCCATATCTAGAAGACCTTATCGCATGCCTTCTAATGAGCTGTTTGAATTGAAGAAACAGCTTGGAGAATTGCTTGACGAAGGTTTCATTCGACTGAGTTCCTCACCTTGGGGATGCCCCGCCATCTTTGTCAAAAAGAAAGATCAGACTCTGCGGATGTGTGTGGATTACCGTCCGTTAAATGAAGTCACTATCAAAAATAAATACCCGCTGCCCCGAATTGACGATCTGTTTGACCAGTTGACTGGAGCCCGTGTCTTTTCTAAGATTGATTTGCGATCGGGCTATCATCAGATCAAGGTTAGAGCGGAGGATATTCCTAAAACAGCATTTTCTACTCGATGCGGTTATGCGAGTATCTTTATTATGTCCTTTGGTCTAACTAATGCTCCTGCTTATTTCATGAATCTAATGAATTCAGTATTCATGGATTTCTTGGATAAGTTTGTTGTTGTGTTCATTGACGACATTCTTATCTACTCCAAGTCTGACGAAGAGCACGAGCATCATTTGAGACTTGTGCTGGATACACTTCGCAAGCATCAGTTGTATGCTAAATTTAGTAAGTGTGCTTTCTGGCTCAAGCAAGTGGCATTTCTGGGACATGTATTATCCGAAGGAGGTATTACTGTTGACCCCAGCAAGGTACAAGATGTACTAGACTGGAAGCAACCTCAGAATGTTCCTAAAGTTCGCAGTTTCCTTGGACTTGCAGGATATTATCGTAGGTTCATTGAAAACTTTTCCAAGATTTCTAGACCTTTGACTCAGCTTTTAAAGAAAGAGAACAAATTCTTTTGGTCAGTGGAGTGTGAAAACAGTTTTCAACTCTTGAGAAAGCTCCTGACCGAAGCTCCTGTTCTCACTCTTCTAGATATTCATAAGAATTTTGATATCTATTGCGATGCATCTCGCCATGGACTTGGCTGTGTGCTTATGCAAGAGGGCCGAGTTGTGGCATATGCATCCAGGCAGTTGCGACCTCATGAGGTGAATTATCCTACTCATGATTTGGAATTGGCGGCCGTAGTCCATGCATTAAAGATTTGGCGACATTACCTTCTTGGTAATCGTTGTGAGATCTATACTGATCACAAAAGCCTGAAATACATATTCACTCAAGTTGATCTGAATATGAGACAGAGACGATGGCTTGAATTGATCAAGGACTACGATATGGGTATTCACTATCATCCTGGCAAAGCCAATGTTGTGGCTGATGCTTTAAGCGAAAAAGTCACGAGTACTGGCCGCTATCAACAATTCCTCTGGCTAAGAGCTTATGTGCTGATTTTCAGCGCTTAAGTCTCGAAATGGTAGCAGATGGATTTCTTGCTGCTTTGGAAGTAAAGTCAACACTCGAAGATCAGATTCTGGAAGCTCAGAAAACTGATGTTGAGGTAGCTGAAATCAAGGAAAATTTGAAGGCGGGTAAAGCCAACGAATTTTCTGAAGATGCTCGTGGTACCATTCGATATCACAATCGTTTGGTGGTACCCTCAGATTCTCAATTGAGAGAATTAATTCTTAAAGAGGCTCATAATTCCAAATTTTCTTTACATCCTGGAAGTACTAAGATGTACCAGGACTTGAAGAAAACATTTTGGTGGAGCAAAATGAAAAGGCAAGTTGCTCAGTATGTTGCTAAATGTGATATTTGCCAAAGGGTTAAAGCCGAGCATTTGAAACCTGCTGGTACCCTTCAACCTCTGCCTATTCCACAATGGAAATGGGAAGAAGTCGGTATGGATTTTGTTACCAGACTTCCCAAGACTCCGAATGGATTTGATGCCATCTGGGTGATAATTGATCGTCTGACTAAAGTGGCTCATTTCATCCCTGTCAGAACCACTTTTAATGGCAAGCAATTGGCAGAGTTATATATTGCCAAGATTGTTTGTCTCCACGGTGTACCGAAAGTTATTGTTTCAGACCGTGGGTCTCAATTCACTTCCCATTTTTGGAATTGTCTTCATCAAGCAATGGGAACTGAACTCTCCTTCAGCACTGCTTACCATCCTCAGACCAGTGGCCAAACTGAAAGGGTGAATCAAGTGATGGAGGATCTTCTTAGAGCCTGTGTGCTAGCATATGGCAAGAATTGGGAGAAATCTTTGCCGTATGTGGAGTTTTCCTACAACAATAGTTACCAAGCAAGTATTCAAATGTCACCTTTTGAAGCCTTGTATGGAATAGCTTGTAGGACTCCGTTGAATTGGTCGGAGTCTGGTGCAAGACCATTCTTTGGCCCAGATTTGGTTTTGGAAGCCGAAGAGCAAGTTAAATGCGATTCGAGACCGCTGGCCTTGATCTCGTCAGAAGAGCTATGCCGATCATCGACGTCGTGAGCTAAGTTTTGGGATAGATAATTTTGTCTATCTTAAAGTGTCGCCGATGAAAGGTACTCATCGCTTTCAAGTGAAAGGGAAGCTAGCGCCTCGTTATATCGGACCTTTCCGAATTATTGCAAAACGAGGGGCTGTGGCATATTAGTTGGAACTTCCCGATACACTCTCGGCAGTTCATGATACCTTTCATGTTTCTCAATTAAAGAAATGCCTTCGTGTTCCTACCAAGGCTACTACTTATGAGAATCTTGATCTTCAACCGGATCTTTCATATCAAGAACAACCAGTGCGTATCCTCGACGAAATGGAACGTAGGACAAGAAGTCGCACTGTCAAATTCTTAAAAATTCAGTGGGCTAATCATTCAGAAGAAGAAGCCACATGGGAGCGCGATGATCTGATGAGGATCGAGCACCCCCACCTTTTTGTTGCTTAAACTTTGCCTTTGAATCAAGAAAGGCAAGGTTAAACAAAACAATGTAAAAGAAGATGTAATAACAGCACTATGTTGTTATGTAAAAATCTTTCTTTCCTATCTTTGAAAGAAATAAAGACAACAGATGTTGTTTCTTTTAACGAAATCCTTTCAATTCCATCTTTGTCCAACTTCTGAATCATAGGAAATCTCGGGACGAGATTTTCTTAAGGAGGGTAGGTTTGTAACAGCCTCAGCCCTAATAAACAGTAATAAGGTGCTGTTCACAGCATCACTGTTCATCTTGGCAAATTAGGCAACATGTTACCAACTATTTCCCCAAATTTCTTTTACAAATTCCAACTTGATCAAAATTTCAAAAGGAAATACCACCCTAATGTTGGTAATAAGACTGGGAAGTATTTTATTTAAAAACCAGATGAATTATTATGGCCAAAAATAATTTTTGTTGAATTTTTGGAAATTATTTGGATTTTCAGAAAAATAATTGTCTTTAAATAAACCCTATTTGGTCTAAATAATATATTTATGTATTTCTAAAGAAGAAACAGTGGTTTCAAAATTTATTTGGGAATATATCATCTCGAAGCAATTCTGCAAAATTTCATAATTTTACAAATTTATTTGCAATATTTAAAAGCCCGGTCAAACCCTTTGAAAATTTAATCAAGTCTGGTCAAATCTCTCGACCCAAACCCTCTCGAACCTTTATGGCGGCTCAACCCAACGCTGAGCCCAACCAGTAAACGGTCTTGGCAGCGATCACGTTCTTGCAGCAGGTCCAAACCCTAGCCCATCTCAGCCATCCAATCCCTCGCGAACGGGCGGTTGATGGGCGTTGGACCGCCGAGGCGCCGCGTAGATCCACCGTTGATTTTAGATTGAACGGACCACAGCCGCTGGGCCGTTCGGACCGTCCGGAGCCGCCTCGATCCTAGCCGTTGGGTCGCGAATTAACGGCGATGGAGCCTATGGGCCGAAGCTCACCGCGCGCCTTCAGATCTTGGGCCGTTGAAGCTCAATCGAACGGCTCTCGTCGGGTGGGCTGTTCGGACCGCCCGGACTTCACCGCGATCTTGGCCGTTCGCTGGAAATCGCATGGCCCACGTTTCCCGATACCGGTTCAGTGTGTTATTGCCTCCTCATCACCGTCGTTTATTTCTAATCGGACGGTGGCTGTATGTTGGAGCCATTGCGTCTGTTGCATGGCTTGGTCGCCACAGGACCCGCGTCGATGATGGTTTCGCTCCCATGCGTGCTGTGCACCGGTGCAACCTTTCTCGCCGGCGTAATGGGTGGTGAACAGTGACTTGGAGGATATTTTTCTCTTAATCTTTATCCTTAGTGCCACCTCATTAGTTCTAGAGAGCTCTCGTGTTTTCTAGGGACATCACCACTATATAAACCCTAGTCATGGGACTTCTGCCATTGTTGACCAAGGAAAGCTTCATTCTTTGTCTTCCTCCCAGTGAAGCTTCTTTACTTCTACCCTTGTTCTACTACAAGTAGGCTTAAAGCTTTTGCTAATGCAAGTTTTGGGCATTTCTTGTAGGGTTGAACAAAAGGGTTTTTCTTTCTGTCAACTTTAGCAGTGGGGCATCATCTTGGGGAGAACCTCATCTGGGTGAGTTGAAGTCCCTCCTCTCTCCTCAAGAATGTGCTTAATAATCTTTAGAGCTAAGTTCCATCATTTTTTTTTGGTCAGCACAAGGAAAAGGGTACTAGATCTCTTTTGTTGACCAAGAACTTGACTTTTTATTATCCAACCCTAGATGGTAAGTTAAACCTTGGGTCCTATCATCTAAAGTTCTTTAAGAACATCTTTAGCTTCCATAGATCACTCACATGTCCAGGAGATGCTCCAATCTTGTTTAACTAAAAAGTTGTTTTTATAACTTTTCGGTCTTTCATATCGTTTTCAGAACTTTAGATTTCTTATATCAGTATATTAGTTTGTTTAGGTCCTAAGAGAAACCCTAGCAATACCATGATCTTTCTTCAAATTCTTTTGCTCAGTAGTTCATTTATTGTTGCTATTTCCCCCCCTGATAGTTATTGTCGGTCTAACCGACAAAAAGGGCACGTTTTCTCTTTCTCTCCGTAACCGGGCAGTTAAGTGTAGCATTAATAGGTAGTGATATTAATTACCTCCTAAATAACTTTAACTTCCATTTAAGATTCTCATTTTTTGTAATTCTTTAAGACACCGAAATCTGGAAAATGGACTTTTTGCTGTTTTCGTTACGGGTCAAACCGACAAAGACTCATTCTCTCTTTCCTTTCTTTAAAACCGAGCCATTAGTGTAGTAATAATGGGTCATGGTATTAATTACTTCCCAGTAGCTCTAATTCCTATTTAAATTCATCATTTTGTGCAAATCTTCTGAACAACCACAATCTGGAATTAGGTCCTTGCTGTTTTGGTCTAACTAGCGAAAATCCACTGTCTCTTTTCTTTCCTTAACCCGAGCACTTAAGGTTGGACAATAAATAATGACATTAGTTACCCTAGCTAATTGTTACTTCACTATAAGTCTATGTATTGTATAGTTTCCCCGATAACCAGAGTAGTAAAGGTTCATTGCTGTTTATTTTGTCTGAACCGACAAAATGAACTTCCAGGCGTTCACAGTCCTTAATTTCTATTAATGGCACTAAAAGAGTAGTTATGTAAGCTTTAATACACTTAGCTATTATACAACATTTCATTCATATGAAGTTAAGCTAGATAACTAAATTAATTATAGTTGTCCTGTTTTAGTCCCTAAAAACTTGATACTGTACTTTAAGCTGAATTTAAAATCTGGGTAGTAGGAATCATTAGATGGTACATATGGGTTATTATCTTTAATAAGTTAGATATAGTTTAAGCATATTGCTACCCATGCATTACTATTTTGATCATGCATTCTTTTTCATTTTGTCCTCTGTCAGTTCTTGTGTTTATTGGATTTTTTTGATTTTAGATACTGGTTCTTCTAAGTGTGTTGAGCCTTTTGTTGAACCACCAGAACCTGAGCAAGAGGTTATTTACTACTATCAAGGCAAGCTACCTCTCTGCACCATATTGATCCTATTCTTTTGAACTGTAGATTTATAAATACAGTGATAACTGTTGCATGCAGAACTTTCTAAAAATTATTTGTGATCTGTTTTAGTTAGTTACAACCGGAGCTTGTGGCTTACCTTAATTTGGATCATACACTCAACCTAGGGTAGTACGTGATTTGATAATATGGGTATTTCATGTTGGCTTAGCCATGCAGTCCTTAGAACGGTAGTGTTTGACAAGCTTACCTTGTCAAACCTGGGAACAACAAATAACTTTTGTTTATTTTGATTCTTGTTCAGTTTGTTTGAATTTGAAATGATCCTTAATCTTGTGGTAAACTAAATTCAAATCTGGACAAGTGGATGCTAGTGATGGTGCCTTTGTGCACGAGAATTGGGAATTGTGGATGTCTTGTCTGGGTTGATTAAGGACTGAACTCTGACAATTTAATTCAAGTCCCAACGTACTTCCACACGCGGTGTATGGGCACTGTTTGGTTAAGTAAAGGGTTAATATTATTGAGTTGGAAACAGGAGAGTAAGGACATGTGTATTGATTTCATATGGCATAGATGCTTAAGTCTTCGGGCTGTGTCTTATGCCATGTGGAGCTCATATTGATATCAGATGTTCTTAGAAGGGTAAGGGCGTAGATGTGTTCCACCGCATGTACGTACCTTGAGGCCCCGATCATGGTCTAATATGTGTGGCTAACACGAGTTTGCATTTAATTGATTGGGTCGGCATTCCCGGTACAACATGTGAGCCCCGGTTGAATGTATGCTATCAGTCGTTTTTAAGCGGGATTAGTCTCACATGGGTCATCCAACTCAATAGTGTTAACTTGTCGAAAAATACCAAATCTTAGTCTACCCGGCCGGCATACCAAAGGCAGTGTGCTATTATTCCGGAGGCTTACGGGCTAACTACGTCGTGTGGGTAAAGATGTACACCCTTGCAAGGAATTAAAACTATTCGAATAGCCGTGTCCACGGTTACGGACGATACTTGAATTGATGTCACCTGTACAGATTTTATTCTAAGTTTGGTTTTGGGAATTAATTTTCGGCATGATGGGTCATGCACGGTTTGGTTGTTGACAGGAGATTTATTCTTGTACTATTCATGATTATTCTTGCAATTACTTACTGTTTTGGTCCAAAGTGATTTACTAAAAACTGCTTTGTTAAAACTTAGTACTGTAGGTCAAGGTGTCTCGCTTTATGCAAAATGGAACCATTTAAGCTTTCTGTTGTCAACCTTATGCATGTACAATTTCTATTCCTTTGTATAGGTTCTATCAAACACTTTCTTTTATTAGTTTGTGTAAGACTTGCTGAGTACCTTTCGTACTCAGGGTTTTATGACCTCTTGTTGCAGGTGATGATGGTTACCTTTATGAGATGCCCATTAGCGCCGATCTGGGTGATGCTAACGAGTAGTGCTAGTTCTAGTCTCCACGCAATAGCCTGCGGGATGGGGCCATTGGTGGTTTTGTATTTATTTTTGCTTCCGCTGTTGCTCTTTTGTAATGACCCAAGGTCATCTGTTACTGTAGCAAATTCGGTACTGTAGCAACCGAACCCACTATGTAATATGATGTATAATTATGTGAATGAATGACTTGTGTGTATATGATGCAATGTTGTTTAAGGATATATGCGCAATAGTCACTATCCTGGGAACTGTTGCATGACATATATCCAGGAACCTGAATATTGGAACTGTTACTTATTATGATTATGCTTCTAGTATGATTTGTAATAAAGGAATTACACTGTTCCTTAATTAAGAATTATGCTACCAGTATAATTTTAATTCGGCACATTCCAATGTTTGAGGGTCCTACATCAATATATCATCACTTTAAATAATTGAGTTAGGGTACTCATGTATGTATTGTACTTGTGAAACTAAAACTGAAAATAAAATGTTTTAGACTTGGGCACATTGGTTTGATGGTGTGGTTATCGGGTGTGTGTGCTTGGTGCCTGAGTCAACAAGGACCGAACATCTTGTGTCACACTATCCAAGCATTTTTGTGTCCATCCACATGATGGGGATATGGGACCTCTCTTGACTTAGTACTTTGGCGTGTGTTGGCTCCGAGTCGCAGGTGGTGGGTGCATGTGTTGTGTTAAAAGAAGAAATGTGTGTGTTGGGTGTGTGGTGGTGGAGTTCCTGGTAGGTTCTCCACCTCGAGGGGCATCAGCTGTTGCTACGGCTAGGCTGATGTCCTGACACAACGTGTGGGTCCTCCGCGGGAGCCCCGTCTGCACACACAAGGGCGGTTCACAGAGGGTTTCACCCATGCGGGCGACTCCTACTGTGAGGACCTCCGGGTTATCTCTGTAAGACCGAGACTAAGCATGGTCTTAAGGACATAACTCTAAGGCCTCAAGTAAATGAATTCCGACTTAACTCAATCTTAGTGAAAAAATTGACTACAAACTAGAGCCCCGACGATCATGCACGTTGCTCACCTGCGAGCACTACATGATTGTCGGTTCTCCAACAAGTCAAGCACTACACTTAGTGAGTTAAATAGGAAGCCACGAACAGCGAGTATGCAATCATATCGGCTCCCAAGATCAGCGACCAATATGCTCATACTCTCATACAACGTTGATCACATCCATACAACAACATACATAGATAGTTCAAAAGACACACAATGTAATAGTTAAAGTTTACATCTATTACAAACGGCCGACCGGCCAAATTCCAATAAGAGTATTAAGTATCAGCGGAAGCAAGTAAATAAACCAAAATATCCAGCATGGTATGCCCCATAACCCATCGACAATCGATCGGGAGTTAAATGATAGCATTACTCATTAGCGTCGCCAAAATCGGCTAACAAGCTCAACGGGCTCATACACTTCCTCACCTGAAATTGTAGCAACCGGGTTGAGTACAAAGGTACTCGCAAGTCTTACACAAATAAAAATTAGTTATGCTAGAGGTTGTTCCAAAGGATGGCTCATATTGGCTTAGTTTTGCAAAAGAGATGCAACAATTTACAACCTACACATACTAGTTTTTCAAGTGCCATTTCAAAATCAGATTTGAAGTAGAAGTAAAGCATGTGAATAAGTAATAAATTGAATAAAAAATGAATCATCCAAATAACAAAGTGGCTGTCCACTTTGATACAACAACAAACATGAACATCCAGTTCATGACGATACCAAGTTATAACCACAATTTTAATTCCAAGTCTAACAATAGCAACCATGTAACTCAAGTGGTCGTCCATAACCGTGGACACGGCTGTTCGAATAGATTTATACCCTGCAGGGGTGTACTACTTTACCCACACGACTTGATTAGCCCGTAAGCCTCCGGATGCCTCCGAATATAGCATACTTCCTATGGTATGCCTAAGATAAACCAAGACTTAGCATTTTTCAGCAAGTTGATATCATTGATTTGACTCACCCATGCGCGACGTAATCCCGTTTAAGTGTAGGCTACCCACCTACAACTAAACAGGCACGCAAGTTGTGCCGGAATTGCCAACCCAATTAATAAAGTTTAAAGAGGGCTCACCCTCACGATAAAGAATTGCAATCGGCACCCTTATGGAACATATATGCGATGGAACACATATACGCCCTCACACCACCAGTCATCAACTCAACAATACCAACCCCTTACTTAACTAAGCAGTGCCCATACACCACGTGTGATAGCACGAGTTTTACTTGAATCAAAGATGTTACCAATGTTCGGTCCTTAATTGTCCAGACAAGTCAGCCACTTAACCAAATCTTGTGCACGAAGGCACCATCACTAACCATCACTTGTCCAGACCCAACAGCTCATTTAAAATGACAAAATTTAACTTATAAAACAGATATGAAGATCTGAAACAAAAGCATATAAAGATAATTGTGTTTATCCCATAATTGTCGGGTTATTCCCGACAATCAACTAACGGTTCTAGACTTGCATGGCTAAGCAAACCCGAATAATATATTTCAACCATTCTAACTTAAGCATGTGGTACTAGAATAATTCAAGTATAACCTCAATGAATTAGGAGATAACTAAACTATACATCACAAAAATAGCGACATTATCAAAAATAGCATGCAAGCAATTATTATTGCACTAACTTAACAAAACTGGGATCAAATATGATGCAAAAGAATGTTCAAATGATGCTTGCCTTGCTGGTAACTCAGTTGCTCTTCCTCAGTAGCGTATAAGTCAATATCGATAGGCTCCGTATCTAATTAAATATAATATCGAATAAGCATCGAGAAATACTCAAAAATTCAAAATACTCAAAAATGCATGATTTTTGTACAGTAGCTAAATCATGATTTTAGATGAATTTAGGTGAAAGAATTATTTCATTTGGATTCAGCATGTGAGAGTTATTACGATTTGAATTTTCAGCTTTCAATATGCCCTCTTTGAGTAATTTAATTATGAGGCCAAATTTTGTAGAGTAGTGTAGGGTATAAGAATTATATGAATAAATTGGGAATATTATTACAAGGCCAGAACAGTTGAGTTTACCTCATTTGGAATTTTTATGAATTAGTTATCTATTTTTAAAATTATTAGCCTTTTTCTATTGTAAAATAATGAGTTTATGGATCACTTTCCATAATAATACTCTCTGCTATAGAGACATGTTTGAAACCAATTTTAATATAAAGTTCATTAGAAAAGAAAATTACCAGAAGTGGTTTCATCCATTTTGGAGTTAAAATGAATTAGTTATGTATTTTTAAAGTTCTTTATATTTTTCAGTGTGCAAAATAATACGTTCGGGATTTTATAAGGCATTTAACCTTTTCTTACCGACCGTGTGCTAGCCACTGCCACTGACAGTAGGCTTGCTTCGCCAGCGGCCCACTGCGTGGCGCGGGCGCAGCGTGAAACACTGGACAGCCCCGTGAGTCATTGGATTTAGATCCAACGGTCATTAATCGTGGCTCGATGAGGTGGTCCGATCGGCCACTCAATCACGACCGTTCATTTTACATCTCGTGGCCCAGATTTGCGGCGCGTTCGGAGCGGTCCGAATGACCTAGCAGATTTGGTCCGTTGATTTCACATCGAAAGGTCCACAACGATTCAAGTGTAAGGGACGGTTTAAAATGCACAGCACGTGTTTAAAATCTTGGGCCCATACGTCAGTTGCTCAAGTGTTTTACTTAACGTGTTGGTTTTCTGTACGTGGGTCCCGCATGTAAGTGATTCATTTGTTTCTTTAAGACAACACTTAATGCTAATGATCACCATAACTGTTAACGACCCAGCTACAGTGTTGGTCGGAGAACGACAACGAGATCTAGTCCCGCGGTGGTTTCGAGCGACTTCGCAAGCTACGCTCCTCCACGAACGCGATCGAGGACATGCAGGTGTGCAATAGTATTCTTGCGTCCGTTGAGAGCATTCACGGCATCTGAGTGGCCCGAACGGGCTAGCTTGGCGTTGAGCGGCGGCGACACATACGGCAAATGCGCAAATAGCTAAGTGAAGCTCCGCAGCAACATACAAGTGGGTGCTAGGGTCCTAGAGACTAAAAGAAAGCTACCTGAGCTAAGGAGGTGCTCGGGGAAGCTCGGGGTAAGCCGGAGTTGCGTCGGCACCGGAGAAGACAAAGATGACGGCATGGCACAAGCGGAGAGTTCAACCTGGTGAACCAGGGGCAAATGAGTGGTCAAGACATGCTAAGGGACTAGCAAAGATGCTAAGAGAGCAAAGAATTGAGCTACGGCTTACCGGAACCAAGTGGGAGTTGAACGGTTGGTCCTAGGGCCAAAAACACAATTTCTTCGAATTAAGGAAAACCTATCGTGCAACAAGGTGACGCTCAAGGTCTAGGATAATACCTCCCGGACACAGGGAAGCCACGGAGGTGTCCTGCGGAGCGCGCTCTGGAATAGGCCGAGAGCTCGACAATGGATTGAAGGCTACAAGCAACCACAGGAGTTGAGGTTAGTAAAAATTGGAGAGGTCGTCGAGCATGGAGTCAAGCAGAACCACCCGGTGGAAACTTACCCTAGAGACACGCCTGGGAGAGTTTCCTTCTCCTCGGCCGAAAAGAGGAGAAGTGACGGAATGCGAGGCGTAGAGGGGGTATTATCCCCGGGGAAGGGACTGTAACATCCCAAACTATTGATGTGTATTCCAAATGTAATATTATGAGGATGAATTAAAAACTTTTGATGCCTCATGATGTCATTGGAAATTTTCTAGAAATTTTCCCTAGTACTTCCTATTTCCATTAGTACGATGTTCTATTGATGGAAATAGTCAATCTTTAAAACTCCATGATCATGTGTCATGATCATCCTTTGGAAATATTTTTCCTATCATTTTGATCATCCTAGTAACCTCTCTGCAAAATCTCATAATTTTTAGATTTTGTTTGCTATTTCTTATGGGCTAGTCAAACCAGTTTGGATTCTGGTCAAACCCCTAGCCCAGCAGCTTGTGAATTTTCTGGGGAATAATGCATTGCACAAAAACTCCTGGAAAAATTACACAAGGTTGTAGTCTGATCCAGAAAGCTCCCATAAAAATTTCATAATTTTTGGAGTTCGGGAGCTATCTCTAAAAATTCCCAAACTTTTCAGCCTTTTAAATCAAAATCTGAAAACACTGTTTGTCGGGCTCAAACCTGACTCAGGTCCGGCCCGAGCCGACTTGGCTCAGCCCGACCATCTAAACCACGCATCACATGCAGCCGTTGGATGAAGCATCAACGCTCGCGATCGCGTACTGCTTCACCCAGTTTTAAAACCTTTAGCGCGTTGTCGGCCGTTGGATCTCGATCCAACGGCTCATCTCGTTTTCCTTCCGCGCGATCGTGCGCTCGCGCTGTGTCGTTGCGCCATGGGGCCGGGCTGTCAGGTGCGTCGTCCACCTCGCACTGGCGAGCGGGCAGAACACGCACACCACGTCGCCGTGCGCGCTGCCAACTCCGTCCCCGCGTGCCAATGCCGTCAATCCACCACCCCTCTTGGCCAATCCCCAGCTTCGTCGGTTGACGCCGCTTCCATTTCCGTCGTCGCCCGGGGATAATACCCCCTCTCCTGCCCATTGGAGGCCATTCCTCCTCTCGGTGGCTGAGGAGGGAGGCGCTTGTCCGAGCTACACTCTCGGGTAAGTTCCCTCTGCATGGTCGCCTTCTCTTCCTCTCCCTTCACCGCTCCCTAGGACGCTGGTTTGAGCTCGTGTCTCCTTGTGTAGCTCGCGGTCGAGTGGAGTGTTCCCCCGCTGCCCTAGAGCTCGCACCCGAGGCCGCCGCCGTGCCATTCTCCTCTCCGGTGAGTTTCCCTCTCCCTCAAGTGCGTCACCATGCGCCTTTTCGTCTAAGGAGGTGAACCCCTCAAACAATTTTATGTTTCGATCGCAGGAACTCTCGGGATTTGATTTTTCCCCATTTTCGGCCGCAAGTGCCATCTTCTTCTCCGGCGACGGTGTGGTGAGTCTTTTGTCAATTCATCATTCTCACACCACCTTAGGACCTTGCTGGTGCTCTCCCGACCTCTCACTCCTTGTCTCCTTCACCAGGACGGCCCCTCCTCGGTGAAGCCTCTCCGCCGCCTCGGGATTTCGTCGCCGGCTCAACTCCAGCCACCCCTCCGCCTCCGGGTCATCGTGGTGAGTCCACTGAGTCTCCCTGTCGCCCTTGCGCGCATCAGTTTGCCACGGGTATCATTGTTTCTCGAGGTGCCATGTCGCCGTAGTAGCTCCTCCGCTCTTCGCCGTCGCACCGCCGCGTCGGGCCACCTCCGGCCTCGCCGCCGGTGCCATTAGGTGTGCAAGGTCGCGGTCGTCCCATTTTGACCACCCACTCTGGCCGCCATGGCGCGTAAGCGCCGGGCCGCAAAAAGCTTCATGATCGCGGCCACGCTGCGTGTACGTTCGGCGAACCGTAGTGAGCGATTAAGGTTAATGACGATGATTAGTAATAAATGGCGAATCTTGGTCGGAATCCATGATTAGCTGAGTTCTTGAGTCTATTACATGTGGGGCCAGGCACAGAAAGTAAGGTTTTAATGTCAGTTTAGCACTGAGATTGACAGGTGGGCCTAGGGGTTTAAGTGCACAGTGGTGAGCCCGTGGACCGGCAGTGGACCAAGGGTCCATGCACTATTTCGTGGACCTAGAGTATGGCAAATGGACCCCACCTGTCAGGTTTTATTGGAAATCCTTTGGAAAATAGGAAATGGCACTGTTGTTGTGTCCCCACTGGTCAATGGGTGTAGCTAGAGTAGCCTGGGTATTAAAAGTATTGCATGTATTACAAATTTCCAAATTGCATTATTTGTGAACTGAAAATTGTTTAAACTTCAAAATAGCATAAGTAATTCATTTTAGCTCCAAAATAGATGATTCAAATTTTGTTAGTTTCATTTTTCAATGTACTTTATGTTAAAATGGTTATAATCATGTTGCTGTTACAGAAAACATTTTTGGTAAAATTACTTTATGCTAGTATTATTGTTGCAGTAAAAATTGCTCTAACTTTGAAAATGCATAAGTATTTCTCTGTAACTCCAAAAAGAGTAAACTCAATTTTGTTAGAATCCTATGTTACTTTAGTTTATTTTAAAATAGGTTATGAACTTAGTATTGACACTGAGAATCTCATTTTGCATGTAACTTAAGTACTACTTTCACAACTTTAAAAAATCATAGGAAATTCATCTTAGCTCCTAATGAGGTGAATCACATTACATTGTTCATCTCATGGGTAGCTCTGCATGCCATAAAAATTCCTAGTGCACCACTGCTCTAGAAAATTTCACCAAAATATTTAAATTATGAACAGTAACCGGTTGCATTTAAAACTGGATTTTCCTGAAATCTGGCACTCAAACTGTTATAACTTTTGCATAGAACATCCAAATGAATTGATTCTTGTTGCTAAATTCATATAAAATCATGCTCTACTTTCTGTGAATTGTTCATAATTTTTGGCTGAATTTGTTTTTTTCCGTCTTTTTGGTGTTATTCGTTCTTATTGTGATTTGGATTTCTTTCGCTAGGTTCTAACGATAATATTGATAGCGAGAGTGCTCCTCTGCAGCAAGATAACCCACCACAGCAAGGCAAGCAGTTTGATCATTAATGTCCTATTATTTTCAAGTCTAATACTTTGTTTCAACGGTATGTATGCATGCTTTTGTGTCAAAGTAATTTTCCCGATTAGAGGTAGCTATTCCTATTGCATGGTTGCCCTTAAATTGTTATCCCCTACCACAAACATAAGTTATTAACGTCGCTGGTGAATTAGAGCCCGGCAATTTAATTATGCTCTTTTATTGTCTTCCGGCGTCATGCTTAGAAATGCTTAGCTACCGGTAGTTTGGGCGGTTATCGACTTAGTCGGTAACCTTGATCACACAAATCATTTTTTTACTCTTTGATCAGCACCTTGTGCTAAATTGTTGAAAACTAAAAGTGCAAATAAAATGATTCATCCTTGGGCAAGTGGTTGGATGGTGGTATATCGGGTTTGTGTATGTCTTGCCCAAGTCAATTAAGGACCGAGTTACCTGCGCCACCGTTCCGAGCAATTTGTGTGCTAACCACATGGGAGGGATATGGGACCTCTCTTGACTTAGTACTTTAGCGTGTGTTAGCTTCGGGTCGCATGGTGGATGTGTGTGTTGTGTTGAGTTGAAAAAGAAACTTGTGTGTGCTTGGGTGAGTAGTGGTGGGAGTTACCCACTACGAGGAGCATCATCCTTTAAAGGAGATGAGCATCTTTGATGACTTCGCATCAACATATGGGGCTTCCTCCCATATGGGCGACTCGTAGTTAATAAACAATATTGGAAAGGTCTCGTAGGACTTAGCCTTGCCGGCATACCAAAGGTAGTGTGCTAAATCTAGTGGCATAAGAGGCGGTCTGACATGTGGGTACATTGGTACACCCCTGCAGGGTTCAAACTATTCGAATAGCCTCGTCCTAGGTTATGGACACGCTTGGATACGCCCTGTGAGAACTAGACTACAACATTTAATTAAAACTTGATGTGGGTGGTATGAACGGGGAGTTCATGCTATTGTTGTGGTGGCTATTGGGTTAGCCACTTCCAGGATGTCTTGTTAATTTTATTGTTTAGTACATCGCTGTTTTTAGCAAATAAAATCAGATTGTAAAATTGCTTTCAATCTATTACATTATTGCAAATGAAAACTTGCTTTATGCTAAAATTGTGTCTAGAGCCTGCTCCACTTAAATAAAGCTTGCATGTAGCTATTTATATAGGTCTGTTATTCTACACGTTAGTCTTGCGAGTACATTTTTGTACTCATTTGCTATGCTTTAAATTAAATTGTTGCAGAGGAGGAAGTGGAACCCCAAGGGTTGTACTTTTGTGAGATGTGCTGTGGCTTCGAGGACTAGGTTGGTGCGTGCTTGGATTGGTTGCCTTGTGGGTTATGGCACACTAATCGGCATTTGTTATTGCCATCTTATGGCCATTTGCTTCCGCTGCTATGTTAACTCTTTAGTTGAATTTGGCCGGTCGGCCCGTTTGTAATAACTATACTGTATGTCTTTTGGATTGTTATGTCATATTTTGGATTCTATGTGATTGAATGGAGTTGATGCTTAATTTTTGTATGGGTTATGTGTACTGCATTCTGGGAAGTACATATACGCCGAGAGTCGTGATATTTGATTTGTAATGCTTAAATCATCCTTATGGTTAAGTATTACAAGTTAAATATCCCGGGTTCTCACAAAAGTTGGTATCAGAGCCATGCTAATCATAGAAGCCACTAGCTTAGTCGTTCATAGGATATTTTGAAAAACTTAGTTTCAAAATGTCAAATGGTTTATAAAAACATAAGTAAATTCTCAGATTTTACTCCTTACCTATCTTAGTTTGCTCTTCTCACCTTGTTCTAGTTCAAGTTTTGGAAAAGTTGTTTCTCTTATCTCCCTTCCAAAGATAGTGTTATCGTTTAAGTTCGGTTTTGGGGATTCAATGAGTGTTTTAAAATTTAAGTGTTGGCTGTCCTTTGATGAAAGCTAGAAGCTTTTGGAGTTGGAAAATTCAGCTTGGGGCTTAGATATAAAATCTGGACAGCAAGTACAAGTTTTGGACAGCAAGCACCTAGTTCTTCGTTAGTGCTGAAAATGAGAGGATAATTCAACTAAAACTTGTTGGGTTTAAAAGGGTAAGATCTGATATAAGATAGGTAATGTTTAACGCACACTTAGAGGGTTTTTACCATGGTTTTTAGATGCAATAAGACTTGAGATGCGTTCTGAAATTTTCTTCTCCAGACGATTACTTGTTCATTCAATACAAGTTAGTCGTACCGAGAAGTTGAATCTTGTGTTTTATAAGCTTTGCTTTGGATCTTATGTCTTCTTGTAATTGTTTGGAGTTCATTTCCTTGCTGGTCATATGGTTGTAATTGGGTTAGGGTAATAGATCATTTCCCTAGTCAATAGCTTACCTTTTTCTACCTTGCCTCTCTAGTTTTCGGGTTTTTGTTGCTAACCCGCCTTGATGAAACAGGATGGCTGGTCGAACACGCAGCAGCCAGGGTCAGCCTGATGGTCGGGATGAGGAGCTTCCACCTCCTCCGACCATGGCTGAGGTTCTCACTCAGATCGAGCGGAATCGCATGGATCAGACGAGGGTCCTGGAGGCGATCGCTCGGAACACATCCCACTTATCCGGTGCCTCCGGATCAGGAGGAGGAGGAGGTGGCCACCATCAGCGGGGGGGACTCTCAGAGTTCCTTCGCACACAACCACCTACCTTCTCGCGGTCTGAGGATCCGCTTGATGCGGATGATTGGCTGCGTCTCGTCGAGCGAAAGCTCGATGTTGCCCAATGCCAGGAGCACGAGAAGGCGCGCTTTGCCTCCCATCACCGGAGGGGCAGCTCTCTCATGGTGGGAGAACTTCCTCGCCATGCGGCCCGAGGCGGGCCATTACTTGGTGAGTTCGAGTTCAAGATTGGCGGGCTCATGTTCACTGGAGTGATGAAGATAAAGAAGAAGGAGTTCTCTGCGCTCAAGCAGGGGCGCAGATCTATGACCGAGTACCTCCACGACTTCAACCACCTTTCCCGCTATGCTCCTGAGGAGGTGCCCACAGATGAGGCAAAACAGGAGAAGTTTATGGATGGCTTGTCTGAGGAGCTTCAGGACAAGCTATCTATTGTTGATTTTCCTGACTTTCAGTCACTTGTGGACAAGGCCATTGTTGCTGAGCACAAGGCGAGGGCACTTGGTGATTCTCGCAAGCGCAAGTGGGAGGCCCACAAATCAGCTAAGGCCTATGCTCCTCGATCTTATGGCGGGCAAGCCCCGGTGCATCACTCTCATACTTTAGCACCACCGAGAGCACCGGCATTTGTACCACACCCACCGCAGGCCGTGTCTCAGTCACGTGCACCTGCGGGACAGCAGGGAGGTCCCCGCAACCCAGCTGCTGATGTCACCTGCTTCTTCTGCAACAACAAGAGGCATTATGCTAATCAATGCCCCAAGAAGGCTGGAGCGGCCCCTCGTCCTAATGGAGGGCGCGGGCATGGAAATGGTCATGATCAGAAGGTTCATCAGAAGGCCCAGAATGTGGGCAGCGGTCGAGTCAACCACATCTCGGCCGAGGAGGCTCAGGAGGCACCCGACGTCGTGTTGGGTACGCTTCTTGTCAATTCTCACCCCGCTACAGTTTTATTCGATTCCGGAGCTTCGTATTCTTTTATATCAAAGTCCTTTGCTGCACTTAGTGATCTTCCTATTGTAATTATGCATGTGCCTTTGATTGTTCACTCTCCGGGGTCGGTAATGAGAGCTGAATATGAATGTCGGGATGTCCCTATTGAGATTAGAGGAGTGGGATTTTTGGCAAACCTCATCCTCATCGATTCAGCAAATTTGGATGTAATTCTTGGCATGGATTGGCTGTCCCAACACTTGGGGCAAATTGATTGTGCCAGAAAGTTCATCACTCTCACAAGTTCATCCGGCGAGCAAGTCGGGATTTCTCCAAAGCTACAAGAACCACACCTTTGTGCACTTGAAGCAAAGCCAACTTTGGAGATCCATGAAGTCCCTGTGGTGTGTGACTTCGCTGATGTATTTCCCGAAGAATTGCCAGGGATGCCTCCAGTTCGCGACATTGAATTTGTCATTGAGTTGCTGCCCGGTACCGCCCCGATTTCCAAGCGGCCGTATCGGATGCCTCCAAATGAATTGGAGGAGCTGAAGAAGCAACTTGGTGAGCTTCAAGAGAAGGGTTTCATTCACCCAAGCTCATCACCGTGGGGCTGTCTGGTGATCTTTGTAAAGAAGAAAGACAAGACTCTGCGGATGTGTGTGGATTGCCATCCACTAAATCACGATGTGGTGAAGAACAAGTACCGTTGCCTCGGAATGGCGACCTTTTCGATCAATTGACCGGCTCGGGTATTCTCTAAGATTGACCTCAGATTGGGCTACCATCAAGTCCGAATCAGGTCCAAGATATTCAAGACGGCTTTCTCTACTCGCTACGGGTTGTATGCAGTATCTGATCATGTCTTTTGGCTTGACCAATGCTCTGCTCTTTTCATGAATCTTATGAATATGGTATTCATGGAGTATTTGGACAAGTTTGTGGTGGTCTTCATTGATGATATTCTCATTTATTCGAAGAATGATGAAGAGCATGCTGAACATTTGAAGCTAGTGTTGGGAAAACTTCGCGAACATCAACTCTATGCGAAGTTCAGCAAGTGTGAGTTTTGGTTGAATGAAGTGGCATTCTTGGGCCATATCCTTTCAGCGAAAGGCATCGCTGTTGATCCTAGTAAAGTCAGTGATGTGCTCTCATGGGGTCAGCCCAAGTCAGTGACTGACGTGAGGAGTTTTCTCGGTTTGGCGGGATATTATCGCCGATTTATTCAGAACTTCTCCAAGATTGCGAAGCCAATGACAGAATTTCTTAAGAAAGACAAGAAATTTTTGTGGTCCGCTGATTGTGAGAAGAGTTTTCAAAAGCTCAAGAAGAGATTGACCACAGCTCCAGTTCTTGTTCTTCCCGATGTCCACCGAAGCTTCGATATTTATTGCGATGCTTCTCGTCAAGGGCTCGGATGTGTTCTTATGCAAGAGGGCAAGGTTGTGGCTTATGCATCACGGCAATTGAGGCCACATGAACTCAATTATCCAACCCATGACTTGGAATTAGCTGCAGTGGTTCATGCACTGAAGATTTGGCGACATTACCTTATCGGTAATCGTTGCGAAGTGTATTCGGATCACAAGAGTTTGAAGTACTTGTTCACCCAACCGGATCTGAACCTTAGGCAAAGAAGGTGGTTGGAATTGATCAAGGATTATGATATGGGTATCCAATACCATCCGGGTAAAGCTAATGTTGTGGCCGATGCTCTCAGTCGCAAGGTTTATTGCAATACCTTGATGATTAAGGAGCAGCAGCCTGCCCTTCATGAAGAATTTCAGCAGCTTGACTTGGAGGTGGTTGAGCATGGTTTTCTCGCTGCTTTGGTTGTGCAACCAACCTTGGAAGATCAGATTAAGGCTGCACAACAAACAGATGATGGTGTGAATCAAATCAAGCAAAATATCAAAAGTGGAGCAGCTAAGTGCTTTTCTGAAGATGACCATGGGGTCGTATGGTTCGGATCACGTCTTGTTGTTCCGAAGGTTGCAGAATTGCGGGACTTAATCCTCCGCGAAGCCCATGACTCTCCTCTGTCCATTCATCCCGGGGCCACAAAGATGTATCAAGATCTCTGGCAGAGGTTTTGGTGGACCCGCATGAAGCGGGAAATTGCCAAGTTTGTTGCCGAGTGTGACGTATGTCGTCGTGTGAAGGCCGAGCATCAACGACCAGCGGGTTTGCTACAACCTTTGTCTGTACCTGGATGGAAGTGGGATTCTATCGGCATGGATTTTATTACCGGTCTACCCCGTACCTCAAAAGGGAAAGATGCCATATGGGTTATCATTGATCGGTTAACAAAGGTGGCTCATTTTCTGCCTATGCGGGCTAAGATTTGTGTGGGTACCTTGGCGGACCTCTACGTATCCCGCATTGTGAGTTTGCATGGTGTGCCCAAGACGATTGTTTCGGACTGTGGATCACTCTTTACCTCCCGGTTTTGGCATAGTTTGCAAAAGGCTATGGGAACTCATCTTTCTTTTAGCACAGCTTATCATCCTCAAACTGATGGCCAAACTGAAAGGATCAATCAAGTATTGGAAGACATGCTCCGTGCTTGTGTTCTCTCCTATGGAAAGAATTGGGAGAAGTGCTTGCCGTTCGCAGAATTCTCTTATAACAACAGCTTTCAGGCTAGCCTTGGTATGGCACCATTTGAGTCACTATATGGGAGGAAATGTAGAACTCCTTTGAATTGGTCAGAAACAGGTGAAAGACCATTCTTCGGCCCGGACTCTATCAATGAGGCCAAAAGTCAAGTTCGGTTGATTCAAGATCGATTGCGAACGGCTCAATCGAGGCAAAAGAGCTATGCGGATCGTCGTCGCCGTGAGTTGAGCTTCGAGCCTAATGACTTTGTTTATCTCAAAGTCTCTCCACTGAAGGTTCATCAGCGGTTTGACGTCAAAGGCAAGCTAGCTCCTCGATATGTTGGACCTTACCGCGTCATTGAGAAGATTGGAGCGGTTGCCTACAGGTTGGAATTGCCCGCTGCACTTGAGGGGGTGCACGATGTCTTTCATGTGTCCCAATTGAAGAAGTGCCTTCGTGTTCCAACTGAGGAGGCTCCATTGGAGAGTCTCGATGTACAAGAAGACTTGACCTACAAAGAGCGTCCTCTTCGCATCCTTGAGGAGGCTGAGCGTAGAACAAGAAATCGTACCATCAAATTCCTTAAGGTCCAGTGGGCGAATCATTCCGAGGATGAAGCCACTTGGGAGCGAGAAGACCATATGCGGAAGGATTATCCAGATCTTTTTCCTTCTGCTTGATGTACCTTCGAATCAAGAAAGGAAAGGTTAAGCAAAGCAATGGTAAGGAAAAGGTTGTAACCACTCTTTGTAACCTTGTTAAGGATATCCCAGCACTATCTTTAAAGGAAATCAAGACAGCAGATGTTGTGTAATCTGTTAGCACCTTCCTATCCAGTTTCCGACCTACCTAGATCTCGGGTCGAGATCTTTTGTAAGGGGGGGGGGAGGTTTTGTAACATCCCAAACTATTGATGTGTATTCCAAATGTAATATTATGAGGATGAATTAAAAACTTTTGATGCCTCATGATGTCATTGGAAATTTTCTAGAAATTTTCCCTAGTACTTCCTATTTCCATTAGTACGATGTTCTATTGATGGAAATAGTCAATCTTTAAAACTCCATGATCATGTGTCATGATCATCCTTTGGAAATATTTTTCCTATCATCTTGATCATCCTAGTAACCTCTCTGCAAAAATCTCATAATTTTTAGATTTTGTTTGCTATTTCTTATGGGCAAGTCAAACCAGTTTGGATTCTGGTCAAACCCCTAGCCCAGCAGCTTGTGAATTTTCTGGGGAATAATGCATTGCACAAAAACTCCTGGAAAAATTACAAAAGGTTGTAGTCTGATCCATCAAGCTCCCATAAAAATTTCATAATTTTTGGAGTTTCGGAGCTATCTCTAAAAATTCCCAAACTTTTCAGCCTTTTAAATCAAAATCTGAAAACACTGTTTGTCGGGCTCAAACCTGACTCAGGTCCGGACCGAGCCGACTTGGCTCAGCCCGAACATCTAAACCACGCATCACATGTAGCCGTTGGATGAAGCATCAACACTCGCGATCGCGTACCGCTTCACCCAGTTTTAAAACCTTTAGCGCGTTGTCGGCCGTTGGATCTCGATCCAACGGCTCATCTTGTTTTCCTTCCGTGCAATCGCGCGCTCGCGCTGTGTCGCTGCGTCGTGGGCCGGGCTGTTAGGTGCGTCGTCCACCTCGCTGGCGGCGGCGAAAACACGCGCCACGCCGCCGCGACGCCTCGCCAACTCCGTCCTGTGGCATACGCCGTCAATCCACCGCCCCTCTTGGCCAATCCCCAGCTTCGTCGGTTGACGCCGCTTCCATTTCCGTCGTCGCCCGGGGATAATACCCCCTCTCCTACCCGTTGGAGGCCATTCCTCCTCTCGGTGGCTGAGGAGGGAGGCGCTTGTCTGAGCTACACTCTCGGGTAAGTTCCCTCCGCGTGGTCTCCTTCTCTTCCTCTCCCTTCACCGCTCCCTTGGGCGCTGGTTTGAGCTCGTGTCTCCTTGTGTAGCTCGCGGTCGAGTGGAGTGTTCCCCCGCTGCCCAGAGCTCACACCCGAGGCCGCCGCCGTGCCATTCTCCTCTCTGGTGAGTTTCCCTCTCCCTCAAGTGCGTCACCATGCGCCTTTTGGTCTAAGGAGGTGAACCCCTCAAACAATTTTATGTTTCGATCGCAGGAACTCTCGGGATTTGATTTTTCCCCATTTTTGGCCGCAAGTGCCATCTTCTTGTCCGGCGACGGTGTGGTGAGTATTTTGTCAATTCATCGTTCTCACACCACCTTAGGACCTTGCTGGTGCTCTCCCGACCTCTCACTCCTTGTCTCCTTCACCAGGTCGGCCCCTCCTCGGTGAAGCCTCTCCGCCGCCTCGGGATTTCGTCGCCGGCTCAACTCCGGCCACCCCTCCGCCTCCGGGTCATCGTGGTGAGTCCGCTGAGTCTCCCTGTCGCCCTTGCACGCATCATTTTGCCGCGGGTATCATTGTTTCTCGAGGTGCCATGTCGCCATAGTAGCTCCTCCACTCTTCGCCGTCGCACCGCCGTGTCGGGCCACCTCCGGCCTCGCCGCCGGTGCCATCAGGTGCGCAAGGTCGCGGTCGTCCCATTTTGACCACCCACTCTGGCCGCCATGGCGCGTAGCACCGGCGGGCCGGTGAGGAAGCTCGCGGTCGGAGCGCCCGCGCGTGGCACGTTCCGACAGGAACTGTAGCGGAGCGATTAAGGTTAATGACGATGATTAGTAATAAATGGCGAATCTTGGTCGGAATCCATGATTAGCTGAGTTCTTGAGTCTATTACATGTGGGGCCAGGCACAGAAAGTAAGGTTTTAATGTCAGTTTAGCACTGAGATTGACAGGTGGGCCTAGGGGTTTAAGTGCACAGTGGTGAGCCCGTGGACCGGCAGTGGACCAAGGGTCCATGCACTATTTCGTGGACCTAGAGTATGGCAAATGGACCCCACCTGTCAGGTTTTATTGGAAATCCTTTGGAAAATAGGAAATGGCACTGTTGTTGTGTCCCCACTGGTCAGTGGGTGTAGCTAGAGTAGCCTTGGTATTAAAAGTATTGCATGTATTACAAATTTCCAAATTGCTTTATTTGTGAACTGAAAATTGTTTAAACTTCAAAATAGCATAAGTAATTCATTTTAGCTCCAAAATAGATGATTCAAATTTTGTTAGTTTCATTTTTAAATGTACTTTATGTTAAAAATGGTTATAATCATGTTGCTGTTACAGAAAATATTTTTGGTAAAATTACTTTATGCTAGTATTATTGTTGCACTAAAAATTGCTCTAACTTTGAAAATGCATAAGTATTTCTCTGTAACCCCAAAAAGAATAAACTCAATTTTTTAGAATCCTATGTTACTGTAGTTTATTTTAAAATAGGTTATGAACTTAGCATTGATACTGAGAATCTCATTTTGCATGTAACTTAAGTACTACTTTCACAACTTTGAAAAATCATAGGAAATTCATCTTAGCTCCTAATGAGGTGAATCACATTCCATTGTTCATCTCATGGGTAGCTCTGCATGCCATAAAAATTCCTAGTGCACCACTGCTCTGGAAAATTTCACCAAAATATTTAAATTACTGAACGATGAAGGTTGCATTTAAAACTGGATTTTCCTGAAATCTGGCACTCAAACTGTTATAACTTTTCCATAGAACATCCAAATGAATTGATTCTTGTTGCTAAATTCATCTAAAATCATGATCTACGTTCTGTGAATTTTTCATAATTTTTGGCTGACTTTGTTTTTTTGCGTCTTTTTGGTGTTATTCGTTCTTATTGTGATTTGGATTTCTTTCGCTAGGTTCTAATGATAATATTGATAGCGAGAGTGCTCCTATGCAGCAAGATAATCCACCACAGCAAGGCAAGCAGTTTGATCATTAATGTCCTATTATTTTCAAGTCTAATGCTTTGTTTCAACGGTATGTATGCATGCTTTTCTGTCAAAGTAATTTTCCCGATTGGAGGTAGCTATTCCTATTGCATGGTTACCCTTAAATTGTTATTCCCTGCCACAAACATAAGTTATTAACGTCTCTGGTGAATTAGATCCCGGCGATTTAATTATGCTCTTTTATTGTCTTCCGGCGTCATGCTTAGAAATGCTTAGCTACCGGTAGTTTGGGCGGTTATCGACTTAGTCGGTAACCTTGATCACACAAATCATTTTATTACTCTTTGATCAGCACCTTGTGCTAAATTGTTGAAAACTAAAAGTGCAAATAAAATGATTCATACTTGGGCAAGTGGTTGGATGGTGGTATATCGGGTTTGTGTATGTCTTGCCCAAGTCAATTAAGGACCGAGTTACTTGTGCCACCGTTCCGAGCAATTTGTGTGCTAACCACATGGGAGGGATATGGGACCTCTCTTGACTTAGTACTTTGGCGTGTGTTATCTTCGGGTCGCATGGTGGATGTGTGTGTTGCGTTGAGTTGAAAAAGAAACTTGTGTGTGCTTGGGTGAGTTGTGGTGGGAGTTACCCACTGCGAGGAGCATCGTCCTTTAAAGGAGATGAGCATCTTCGATGACTCAGCATCAACATATGGGGCTTCCTCCCATATGGGCGACTCGTAGTTAATACACAATATTGGAAAAGTCTCGTAGGACTTAACCTTGCCGGCATACCAAAGGTAGTGTGCTAAATCTAGTGGCATAAGAGGCGGTCTGACATGTGGGTTGTAATACCCCAAAAGTATTCAAGAATATTCAAAAGAGTATTTGGGAGAGATTAATTGAATTCGGAGAAGGACCAAATATAATATAGATTTAGCAGCTATTAGACAGAGGGGTTTTCTGCAGTTTTTCGGCAACCTGGGCCTCGGGCCTTGGCCCAGGAGGCCCATGAGGGGCCGGCCACCAATAAAAGGAGGGGGGGAAACCTAGTGCTACAGTACTGCCGCCCTAGTACTGTAGCGCCGCACTGTAGCATCCCCCTACTGCTATGCCAAGAGGAGAAAGGATGGAGAGGAAGGAAGAAGGAGGAACGCCGGAATTGTGTCGAGGAGAAAGCAAGGGAAAAGAGAAGGAGAGGATCCTCGTGCGGTGCTGGTGTGGGTGTTCGTCAATGATTTGTCAAGGGTAACACCGATCTCCGATAGTTTAGAGGTTTAATTGGTTGTTTAATCAATGTCGGGTAATAGATTCAATTCTGTCCAGATTCTTGGACGTAGGTTTTCGTATCTTTAGATGCTGAATCTGGGGATGACTTCTCTTAGAAAGTTGGGTGACGTCCTTAGCTTTACGTGGCCGCCAAGAACACCCAAATCCGATTAACGGTCAGCAAGTTATGAATTTTTAGTGTCGCTGTCCTGCTAGTCTGTCAGATTTCTGACAGGTTGTAGAAACCTGGGTTAAGCCATTAGTTAAAGACGAAATCAGAGGATCTCGATATAACAAAAACTGTGGGTAATTTCCATACCTTTCCAGAAAGCCAAAGAACGCAATATTTGGACTTTCGTAGGAAAAGTTATGACTTTTTGTGTGCTGTCCAGAGAACCCGATATGATATTTGTTGTCCTAAAGAGTGGCTTGGTAGGGGCATTTGATGGCAGAATCAGAAGGGCTCCCCAACTAAGTTTATTTAGATAATTTTATTATCTTTTCATAAAGTGTTAGAACACCTGATTTGGATTCCTGAGCAGAAAGTTATATAATTTAGAAGTTGACTGTCCGCAGTGGACACTTAATCGTCGGTAGAAATTGGAAGGTTAGGAAGCGCTTGGGAGTTTAGCGAGTTCAATTGTGTTCTTATTTGTTTATGGGTCCAGTATGCTTGTCTTAGATTGGGTTATTATTATGTTCAGGTGGGAGGGTGATCCCAGGGGCAACGCCTTCTTCGCATCCATCGTCCTCGCGTGGTTGAGGCAAGTATTCGGGTTAAAGAATAATGATGATTGTTTGCTAAGATTGAGTGTGTCTTGATCGTGATTGCCATGCATGGATGTTATTGTGATGAATTACAATATATCTTGGTATATTCAAGCTATGGTTAAAGTTCCTGTGTTCATGGTTAATGCTTACGTTACTATGTACATGTTGAATTCATATGTTTAGAAGATAATGTCAATGAACATATGCATGTAGTAAGCATGATTGAGTTTTGGTCACGTGGTGACCAAGTATGAATGTTGAGGTCCCGTCATGTCGATGGCGGGCTAGAATCCCCACATTAGTGTAATGTGGGCAATGAGTAAAGAGGTCCCCATCATGCGATGATGGGCAAAGGTCCCTATACTTGTGGAGTATAGGCTCTTGGTCCCTATTGCCGAGTGCATAGGCATGGGTATACATCGACGGTTGTATACCCGCATTACCGTAAAATCGAAAAGAGATAAAGATTAAAAGGTGCATTGCATGGTTGCATTACATAAGCATGAAGGCTATGTTTAGCGTAATGTTTAATTGTGAATATTAATCTTTGTGTTGTGTTTCTAGATTTGGCCTTGTTGATACTTCTGAGAGTCTGTGGACTCACCCTTGCTTTGTTGTGCTTTTAGGTACCTCTGGCAAGAGCGGCATGCATGGGAGGGAGTAGCTTTTCTTGGATTGCACACACTACCCTTCAACCTAATAAAATCATATCATGTAGTTCATACTATATGAATGAGTAAACCTATTAAGTTTCATTAATAGATTTGGTTGAGTGTTTTGGTCTATCTGTAATGTTGAGATTAGCAAGTTGGATTATGCTAAATATTTCCCCATCGGATTAGACTATATTATATGCTTGGATGATAGTGAATGTTGATTTGTTGATGAACTGTAATAAGTAAACCAAGATGGGAAGGAATGATACCTTCTCCATGATTTATTACTGCTTGTGAATCTAGTTTAATGATGAACTGTAATAGATAGAAATTAATCGGTGAAGGAAGGATACCTTCTCCATATATTGGATGTTTTATTTATGCCTTCCTATGATATTACATTGGTACCTCCGTATTAATTAATAATACAAAGGAGGTTCTGCCGAATTTTGGTAAGATGGTTGTAGATAGTTCGTTTTACTTGTTTAATTTAGTAGCATTCCAGGCTCATGTTGGGCTGGGGTGTTACATGGGTACATTGGTACACCCCTGAAGGGTTCAAACTATTCGAATAGCCTCATCCTAGGTTATGGACACGCTTGGATACGCCCCGTGAGAACTAGACTACAACATTTAATTAAAACTTGATGTCGGTGGTATGAACGGGGAGTTCATGCTATTGTTGTGGTGGCTATTGGGTTAGCCACTTCCAGGATGTCTTGTTACTTTTATTGTTTAGTACATCGCTGTTTTTAGCAAATAAAATCAGATTGTAAAATTGCTTTCAATCTATTACATTATTGCAAATGAAAACTTGCTTTATGCTAAAATTGTGTCTAGAGCCTGCTCCACTTAAATAAAGCTTGCATGTAGCTATTTATATAGGTCTGTTATTCTACGTCGGTCTTGTGAGTACATTTTGTACTCATTTGCTATCTTTAAATTAAATTGTTGCAGAGGAGGAAGTGGAACCCCAAGGGTTGTACTTTTGTGAGATGTCTTTGTGGCCGAGGACTAGGTTGGTGCGTGCTTGGATTGGTTGCCTTGTGGGTTATGGCACACTAATCGGCTTTTGTTATTGCCATCTTATGGCCATTTGCTTCATTGCTATGTTAACTCTTTAGTTGAATTTGGCGGTCGGCCCGTTTGTATTAACTATCTTGTATGTCTTTTGGATTGTTATGTCGTATTTTGGATTCTATGTGATTGAATGGAGTTGATGCTTAATTTTTTATGGGGTATGTGTCTTGCATTCTGCAAAAAGTACATATCTGTGAGAGTCGTGATATTTGATTTGTAATGCTTAAATCATCCTTATGGTTAAGTATTACAAGTTAAATACCCCGTTCTCACGAGGGGGAGCGAGCGGCATTAGACGAGAGAGCTCGGTAGTGGTCAACGGCAGGCGGATTAGCGGCGTTAGCCAGAGTGCTTGGCGCTTCATGGCAGCGTGGCGTCAGCTTCTGCGTGGTGACGGGAGGTTGAAGACAAAGCTGACAGGTGGGCCCGGTGTGGCAGCGACTCATCGCGTGCGTGGGCAGGGTTAAGCGACTCAGTGCTGGCCGTTGGATTTAAGATGGACGGCGCAGATTGGAAAAAGGGCGCTTGCACCTTTCCGAAGGGGTACGTAATTTAGACCATTGGATCACGAACGGAGGGTTCAGATTTGATGAGAGGTTCGGACCACTAGAACAGAGGTGAGATCTGGGTCATTGAATTTAGATCTAACGCCTGCATGTGATGGTGCATCTAGGCGGTTGGACTGAGCCGAGTGGCTCGGGTCGGGGTTTGGGGTTCGACCATAGGAACAGTACTAGACCAGTTTGACTGGGATTAAAATTGCTTCTCCCACTTTGACCAAGGTGTTAAAATTAGAAATAAATTTCCTAAAATTGTGAAATAAATCACAGGGGTTCCTGGGAAGGTCTAGTGCCCATAAAAATTATTTAACACTACTATTCATGATATAATGTGTATATAATAAATTCAAACTTAGTGTAGGTCATTAATTGATGTTTGAATTTTCTCATGGTTTAAACCAGTCCCAAAAATTTGGGAAAAAATATATTTATTCAATATAATCTCTACTACTTAAATATTGGAGTTGGTGATGGTGTGTCCTCCTTTATACGATGTGGACCGTTGGATCTATTCTCCTTCATGCGATATGAGCCATTAGATCTGCATCTCCTCTTTGTCGGTTGCTCCGTGTGCAGGTTCGCCGAGCGATCAACCCCTCAACCGCGAGGCCGCTTCTCCCCCACTTCTCCTGACTGCTGCCCCTCCCTCGCCCGCCTCCCTCGCTGCTGTAGTCCTCTCGCCCGCCTCCCTCGCTGCTTGCGTCCCTCGCCCGCCCTGCGCCCCCTCTCTCACCTCGCCGCCTCTCCTCTCTCCTCCACTTCCCATCCATGAACCCCACGCCCCTCGCCGCCCTCGCCCCTCGCCTCGCGCCTGGCCGCCCTGTGACCACTCTCCTCTGCGGCCGTCCTCCCTCCCATCCCCTCCTTTCATGCCGTGCTCGCCCTCGCCTCCACGCCCGTACCTCCCTCCCGTCCATGCCCTGCCTGCCGCCGCCATGTGACCCCTCGCCCTTAGCCGCCGCCTCCATACCCCGAGATCCCTCGCCGTCCTCCTCCGCGCCCAAGGAGAAGATCTCCGTCGCCGTCCGCTTCCTCCACGTCCGGCGGCGACAGCGAGTGGCGCATTGACAACACCCGCATCTCCCTCCTCCACCGCGCCGCTCCTGTCCCGGCGCCTCCTTCGCCTACAAGGCCGCCGAGCTCCGGGACCTCCAGGCCCAGGTCCTGCACAATCACCACTCCCGCACGTAAGCATCCTCCTCTTATTACTCAATCTAGGACCATGCCTTGTAACCTCACAGGTCTCGCAAGATCAAATTCTGATGAGCTGTAATTATTCGGCGAAACATTCAGTTTTGATGATGTTGGCGTCACGTTCTTCTAGCGGATGCATTCTAGGAGATAGAAAGACCCAATGTTTGAGTAGCTGTTTGATTAGGACGTATGGATTTCTTGGTTCATCTTTGGAACAACTTATCCTTAGCTTAATCAATTGTGTTTAAAGAAGATTAGATTCTCGTGTCTTCTTGTTTTAAATTTAGCCTTTTGTTTCCATATCGGCATAGGAGCAAATGTAGCAAAAGATCCTAAATTCAGGCTATAGCAGTTGTGCTTAATGACACAATGAATTTATTTGGATGACTGGGGCCTGTAGGTACACCAAGGAGACACTCGGTCTGAGTTTTAATCTTCTCGAGATAAATCCAGAGGCCTACACCACATGGAACTACCGGAAGCTTGCTTGCATTTCAGCACAACCTTGGGGAGCTTTCTGACCTGGAGGCCATAAAGTCTGCTATTGATGATGTGCTCAGAGTAGTGAGTTCTGATTAATCAATTAGATCATGGATCAGATTGTCCTATGCACTTCACTAGCACTTTCTCAAGAAATCAAATTGCTCATCTTTGTGAAAAGAACTTAGTCACCGAGAAAGGAATAGCAATTAGAGTTAGATCATGCAAATAATAAAGAACTCTTGTGTCTCATGCTTTAGTTGTTTTGAGTGCCCATGTAGTCGATTGCTAATGCTTGATGACCTCAAATGTGGAATTTTGAAGGTGGAGATTGCTTTGAGGCAGAATCCAAAGTCCTACAGAGCTTGGTATCACCAGAAGTGGTTGTTAAATCAAAAGCTTGCCCCGGTGGATTTCAAGCGTGAATTTGGCCTCTTGGATAAACTATTAAAGGGCCCAGACATTTGCTATTCTAACTGTTGTCATATTTCTACATTTGAGTCTTACACTGATTTCCTACTCTAAAAGTAGAGCTTAACATGACATCTTTTGTACATCACATAAGGTCTATATAAGCAATTTATGGTTTATCTTGTCATATTATATGGGTTAGTCTCCTATTATAATTTGTTATATGTGCTCTCTCAAGGGAGTGGCGTGTTTGAACTGCATTTGTGGTCTCACCAGAACAATCTTACAAAAGCAACAAGTTAAGGATACAAGCTTGTGTTATAAGGCATATCACCAAAGTTTCACTTAAATGGCATTTAGAAACACCGTGAACCAATCTTACCTTTTTATGGTAAGCATTTATTTTCTGATGGAAACAAACTCATGCAGTCTTTTGGCATTTAGAAACACTATGAACCAATGACATTTTTGTTGGTCTTATTGGGTGTCTTACCTAATTGTGTGCATATGTCTTAGTGACTATTTTATATGGTGATACATGTGCAGATTATGTTAGTGTAGCAGCTTCTGTTCCAAACACAAACCTGCATTTTTTGCACCCTGTCATAATAGATACATTGGTCACAAATGACAATGCCTGTTTCTTTCGGTCTTGCCAGGAAAAGTTAAAGAAAGATCAAATGTTACTCAAAGGAGCTATTGATGATATATGAGAACCTAATTGATTTTCTTATGGACTTTGAAGAAGATGAGTAATATTGTAGACATTTCTTTTGCTATTAATTTGTATGCCACATTAACTAAGATTGATGAAAAAGAGATGAGTAGCATTGTTTGTGTGATCTGTGATGCGCTTTGAAGTGCAAATTGCTTGGCAAAATGATGCTTATTTTTTCAAAGACATTCATCTTGTCTTATAAGGGTACGAACTGAAATATGACCATTTCTAGGGTTTGCCAGAATTGGGTGAAATTTATCCGATTGGTGGTGCTGGTGATCGTCTTGGTTTTGTGGACTTAGATACCGGTGAATCCCTTCCTGCTGCATTGCTTCCTTACTGTGGGAGATCTCTATTGGAAGGCCTAATACGGGATCTGCAGGTACTTCTGTTTCGTATATGAAACTTTTCTGTGTGAGTATTTTTTTTTTACCAAAGGGATTGCTTGAAACAAAATAACAACTTTATGGTACAAGCCTACAAGGGCAACTGTATGCCTCTTATACTGTTTTTCGATTCATAGAAACTTGCCTCATGGATTTTTGATCCTGTCCTTTTTAATTAGAGGAGAACTGTATCAACCAGTTTTTCAATTGCTTTTCTGTTCATGAAAGTACCATGTTGATTTTGTACACAGTTAATATGTCATACAACTTTCATTGATCCAAGATTAAACATGTGAATTGACTCACTTACTTACCTTAAGAAGTGTAGAAACCACCTTGTCTGCTCCTTTTACAGCCTACCAGCGTACAATGTATATGTACCTTTGTGAAAGTAACTTTGATATATACCATAGCCTATTACATGACATTTTGTAGTGTTCTGTTCACAAGGACGTAAAAAAATACATAGTGTCTGTGGCCAGTAATATAATTATGTGAAGCGATCCTTTGTTTGACAGGCTAGAGAGTTTCCCCATTTGAAGATCTTTGGGAAACAATGTATAACCCCTGTTGCAATCATGACAAGCTCTATGAAGAATAACCATGAGCATATAATTGCAATCTGTGAAAGACTTGAATGGTTTGGTAGAGGCTGTGAGAATTTCTGCTTGTTTGAATAGGTATATAACCAGAGACTTCTGCTAATATTTGTACAATCACCATTTACTAATTCTGCCCAGAACTTACATAGAATTCTAACTAAACTTCATCATGGCTTTTCTAGCCTTTGGTTCCTGTAGTAAGTCCCTGCCATGGAAGTACCTTGATAATATTTTGTTCTATTATCTATGAAACTCTTTCTAGGTTTGCCCCATGCTTTTTTTGTTAGGACCCTGTAGCAAGGAGGGAATGTTTGGAGAGAATAATTTTGAGCATTCTGATTACCATGCCAATTTGAGGATGTTTCATGGAAAAGTAGAGTTTTTTGCCACGCTGGTATGAAAGAGTTCTAGCTATCTGAAGTATCTAAATTAAAATTTTGGCTAAATTAGTGTTTGTTTCTTGCTTTCTTTCTTTATGTAGTTCATATCCTCCCGTCAAAGCCCAAGATAATTTGTTTTGGTTAGATGACAGAAAGGGAGGAACTTTGCTCCAAATTGCACTTTGATGGGTTGTGTCACTATAGTCGAAATTGATGTGGGGGCAATATGTATAGAAATGCCGGGGATGAATGAATGCAAGTTCTAACAAGGTATAATTAGGAAACGATGTTGATTTTGAATTAATTCCTCGTCTTTTGGTATAGACAATCTGTTCAATTTTTGCTTTGTTCAGTTGTAGCCAGTTGAAACTGTGAATTCCCTATTCTATCAATGAAATGCAGTCCTGTATGTTGTTAGGGAAATGTCTTGTGTCACTGTGGTATTAGTCTATGATTTCATTAAGTGATCTCTATATAAATTTGTGCAAAATTAACATCGAAGGTTTTTCTGTAAACTGATAAATTTCTGGATGTTAACTATCTATGATACATGTAATGCAAAGAAATGATTGAGTAGTAAGATTTTTTTTCTCTCTTTTTGATAGGGCTAGAGTGAATAGCGGTAAAGGTAGGTTAATAAACAAAGGTTGAGAGTAGCCTTGTATGTTTCCAAATTCTAATGGTATACCATTCGGTCTTAACATAACTAGCTCAATGTTGAAATAATTTAGCATTTGTGATATTGTTTATTTAAGATCCGTTGCAACGCACTAGTACCCTACTAGAAGCAGGGCAGCCAGGTGCAGAACGACTCTATCAAGAACCAAGGCAGCCACTCCCGGAACCTGTGCAGGGTTTCATTCATTTTCAAGTGCCAGGGTTTCAACGGTTGATCATGCCACCCTGCAATTAATCTGATAAATATTTCAACTTTCGAATTATGGCTTGCTTAATGTATGTAAGGTTTTGGAATGACAAGAGTCCAGGATTGCTATGGAGTAATGTGCTTCCAGGCTGCTTGATACATGAGGATTGCATGCATGGTTGTTTAGTCATTTGAATATGTTTGACGTACTAATTGTCTGTTTTTGCCATCTGAATATGTTTGATATACTAAATTTATTTTGCATGGTTGTTTAGTCAAACCTGCAACAAGAAAATCTTCTTAGCTCTGTTGCAAGACATGGAAGTTTTAACTTAAGAATGGCATTAGGGAGATTGGTGGGCTGCAACAACATATTCTATGCAAAAAATGATTTTTCGTTGCAACGCACGGGCACATGACTAGTTACTATTGTATTTGAATTAATTATTTCCAGAATATGTTTATAAGGTTTTGTTCCTGTTTCCTTTGAGAGTTAAATTACATGGTGTATGTTTAACCACTTGTTTAAGATTTTCCTAGTGCAATAAATTATGCAAAAGTTTGAAAACAATGATGCATGCTTATGAGATGCATAATAATTCTCTTTATTATTTTGAGGATGTGACAAACCTCCCCCCCCCCCTAACAAAAGATCTCGTCCTCGAGATCGCGTAGGGTGGAAGTTGGATAGAAGGGTTCTAAGGAATTATAGCATCTACTATTTTGATTTCCTTTAAAGATAATGCAATGATACAAGGTTACAACAATTATAACATTTTCCTTACCGTTGCTTAGTTTAACCTTGCCTTTCTTGATATGAAGGCACTTCAAGGAAAAGGTCTGGATAATCTTGTCGGAATTGATCCTCACGTTCCCATGTAGCTTCATCCTTAGTATGATTACTCCATTGCACTTTGATGAACTTGATATTGCGGTTCCTCGTCTTGCGTTCTGTTTCTTCAAGAATGCGAATAGGACGCTCTTGATAAGAAAGATCGGGTTGCAAGTCGAGTTCTTCCAACTCGGTCGCTTCGGTTGGGACACGAAGACACTTCTTCAATTGTCAAACATGGAACACATCATGCACATCAGAAAGTGATGGTGGTAATTCCAATCGATAGGCCACAGATCCCAATTTTGCCAAAATTCGGAATGGTCCGATGTAGCGAGGTGCCAATTTGCCTTTGACTTGGAATCGATGCATTCCTTTCATCGGAGAGACTTTAAGATAGACATGATCACCCACTTCGAAACTCAACTCACGACGATGACGGTCGGCATAGGACTTCTGACGAGATTGAGCCATCCGAAGTCGCTCACGAATGACACGAACTTGTTCTTGCGCATCCTTTCACCAAGGTTGGACCATAGAATGGTCTCTCACCAGTTTCGGACCAGTTTAAGGGTCTCCTACAAGCTCTCCCATACAATGCCTCAAAGGGTGACATTTGTATACTTGATTGGAAGCTATTGTTGGAGGAGAACTCTGCAAAAGGTAATCACTTCTCCCAATTTTTGCTATAGGACAGCACACACGCTCGGAGAAGGTCTTCTAAAACCTGATTTACCCTTTCGGTTTGTCCATCCGTTTGCGGGTGATAAGCAGAGCTGAAAGATAAATTGGTCCCCATTGCTTTGTGCAAGCATCCCTAGAAATGGGATGTGAATTGAGGGCCTCTATCAGATACAATCACTTTTGGTACGCCATGGAGGCAAACAATCCTGGAGATGCACAGTTCTGCTAGCTTGACTCCAGTGTAAGTGGTCTTGATAGGAATAAAGTGGGCAACCTTCGTCAGATGATCCACAATCAACCATATGGAATCGGACCCAGCTTGAGTCCATGGAAGGCCGGTGATGAAATCCATGCCAACTTCTTCCCATTTCCACTTGGGAATGGGCAGGGGTTGGAGAGTACCTGCTGGCTTCAAATGCTCCGCCTTGACTCTTTGGCATACATCACACCCAGCAACAAATTGAGCGATTTGTCGCTTCATTTGGCTCCACCAAAGCCGTTTCTTCAAATCTTGGTACATCTTGGTACTACCTGGGTGAATAGAGAACTTGGAGTCATGAGCCTCTTTGAGAATTAGTTCTCTCAAGTTGCGATCAAAGGGTACTACCAAGCGGTTTCCGAAACAAAGGGCACCATGTGCATCTTCTTTGAAGCATTTGGCTTTGCCTTTCTTCATTTCATCTCAGATCTTTGCTACTTCCATGTCAGTCTTTTGGGCTTCTCTAATCTGGTCCTCAAGTGTAAAATTCATACTCAGGGCAGCAAGAGAACCTTCTTCAATTATCTCCAGATGCAGACGTTGCATTGCAGCACACAAGCCTGCTGAAAAAGGAGTTACCAACAAATAGTTGCATTGAGATTTTCTGCTTAATGCATTGGCCACAACATTAGCTTTCCCGGGGTGATAATGAAGTCCCATATCATAGTCCTTGATCAACTCAAGCCATCTCCTTTGCCTCAAGTTCAGATCGGCCTGGGTGAAAATATATTTGAGACTCTTGTGGTCGGTGTAAACCTCGCAACGATTACCAATGAGGTAATGCCGCCAAATCTTCAAAGCATGAACTACAGCTGTAAGCTCCAAGTCATGCGTGGGATAATTAGCTTCATGAGGTCTCAATTGCCTCAACGCATACGCCACCACTTGGCCCTCTTGCATAAGCACACAACCGAGCCCGTGGCGAGATGCATCACAATAAATATCGAAGCTCTTATGAATATCAGGCAGGATGAGCACATGAGCTTTGGTCAGAAGATCTCTCAAGGTGTGAACTTTCCTCACATTCCGCTGACCATTCAAACTTCTTCTCCTTCTTTAATAATTGGGTCATCGGTCTTGCAATCTTGGAGAAGTCTTTGATGAATCTGCGGTAGTATCCCGCAAGTCCAAGAAAACTGCGAATGTCGGTGACGCTCTTGGGTTGTTTCCAGTCAAGCACATCTTTTACTTTGCTTGGATCAACAGCGACACCACCCTTGGATAGGATATGACCCAAGAAACTAATTCCCAAAGCCAGAACTCGCATTTGCTGAACTTTGCATAAAGTTGATGTTGCCGAAGCTTTTCCAACACAAGTCGAAGGTGCTGCTCGTGTTCTTCATCAGTCTTTGAGTAGATAAGGATATCATCGATGAACACAATGACAAACTTATCTAAGTACTCCATGAAAACTGAATTCATGAGGTTCATGAAGTATGCTGGGGCATTTGTCAATCCGAAAGACATGACAGTGTACTCGTACAGACCGTAGCGAGTGGAGAAGGCTGTCTTCGATATGTCTTCAGCTCTGACCTTGATCTGATGGTAACCCAATCTCAAATCAACCTTGCAGAAAACCTGGGCTCCATTCTTGGCAGCGGATATTTGTTCTTGATAGTGACCTCTTTTAACGGACGGTAGTCGACACACATCCGTAAACTCTTATCCTTCTTCTTGACAAAGATAGCCGAACATCCCCAAGGTGAGGAGCTCGGCCTAATGAATCCCTTATCTTGAAGTTCCTTAAGTTGTGCTTTCAATTCAACCAACTCATTAGGAGGCATCCGATACGCCCGTTTTGAAATTGGCGCGGTACCGGGTGCAAGCTCGATGACGAATTCAACTTCACGATCAGGGGCATGCCTGGGAGTTCTTCTGGAAAAACATCTGGATATTCACATACCACTGGTACTTCATCCAATTCAATAGAGGTAATAGCTTCCAAGGCATAAAGATGTGAATCGCCCACTAAAGGGGCAAAGACAACTAGACTGCTGTCATCACTTGTGACTGAAATTGTGGATATCATGGGGATATGCCTGAGATCTTAGGATGATGTTACAATTGGCAATGTCGTTCTCGGTTTGTCGAAACGGTAGTTTTCGGTTTTGTTGAAATCCTGTTTTCAGCAAGTGTCAGGTTAAACGGTAGTACCGGCTTGTGTTTGGCGGTAGTACCGCTGGGCGGTATTACCGCAAGCAAAGCGGTACGTAAAATCCAGAGAAGGTGTTTGGGTGTTTTAGATATCTCGAGGAGCGGTAGTACCGCGCTATGGTTGCCGGTAGTACCGCATGGCGGAATGACCGCATGTGTGCGGTATGGTTTTTCCAGAACGAGTGTTATTTGAGTTTTGGTTTCTCTGGGTAGCGGTACGACCGCGGTTATAGGTGCAGTACGACCGCAGTGCGGTAGTACCGGCCATAACATGGCGGTAGTACCGATTTTATGCTCATTGTCATTTCAATTGGAGAATTGCTTTTGGGTTAGGTCAAGTTCATGGGTTTCATGGCATATGTGTTGCATGATGCATGTTTTGACTAACGTGGGTCAAGTTGTGAAGAACATGTTTTCGGATTCGATTTCTTTGTCTATTGATGTGCAAGTTGCTTGGAGGTCAATGACGGTCAACGGCGAGGATGATCGGGACTAAGCTTGGAGAGCTGAGGTCCTGAACGATCGGGGATGCCGGGTGAGGTCAATGGAGTCAAGCATGGCGCAAGAAGGACAAAGGTGACCGAACAGGCGATTCGGTCTGACGGAGTTCGATCAAGCGGCGAAGTCGGTGCAAGTGCCATGATGGTTTTGGTGGGGCCGGATGGGAGACTTGCCGACATGAAGAGAGCATTGGATCAACCTACGTGGCGAAGCATGGGAGGTGCTTCACGAAGATGGGACTCGGTCTTCGAAAAAGATCGAGAAGGGGTATTTTGGTAATTTTACCAAATCGCCTTGGTGACCTAATGCCAACCGGCGGCGCAAGACGGTGCGTCAAGAAGTGGATTAGGTCAAGAGAATTGAAGACGGCGCTTTAAAATGCGTGCGTGTGTGACCCGTTTGTTTTGGGCCTTAACGGGAGCCCATTAGGGTTACTCTTCTAGAAGGTCTAAGCCTCCACTATAAATAGGGGGTGTGCTGGACAGCCACCCCAACCCTTTCATTACTTGTAAACCCTAGTTTTGCTTTTGTGCTTAGGGAGTTGATAGTTGGAGGTTAGGGTTCTAGAGAGTTGGATTTGATTTCGTGCTCATGTATTGAGTCTTTGTCCTCCATTGATGGAGTGGCTGTAAACCAATACCATATCAAATCAATCCAAAGAAAGTTCTCTCAAAGATGAGTTCATTTGCTTTCTTTCTCTCTATTTGATGATTTTGAGTCTTTCTTTGATCCATGAGTTTTGATTGGTTTATTGTCTTGATCTAACTTGCTATGACATGTGGGAACCTATCTAGGATCATCTGGATCATCATTCACCCACGAGCAAGTCTCTAGATCATAGTTTCGTTTTTGACTCGTTTTTGAACCACCTTCGTTCAATCTGAAAAAGATAGGAACTTTGTCTTGGATCTCTGCGATCCTTGATTGGAATAGGTTTCTAATATTATTAGGAAGGTGTGTTCCAAATTTGGTGGAGTTTGGCCTTACGGTTTAAAAGTTACGATGATTTTCGATTTCGTTTCGGTACATTCGTTCATCGTCGGGATAAAAGGTAGTACCTTTATTTTGCTGCATGTAGTACCGCGATGAGGTAATACCGCATCTTCAACGATGGTAGTACCGATTCTGAGTTTTCAAAGACAACTTTTGTTCTTTGCTCACTGCTTTGGGGGTTTGATTAGGATTCAATACAAGGCTTCCGCTATACTTGTATATTGATCTTCATAACTCTCATAGCTATTGGAGTGAAATTATTATTGGATCCAATCTAATTCAAAAAAGAATTTGAGCTCCTATTCACCCCCCCCTCTAGTCGCCTTTTCGGTCCAACAAGTGGTATCAGAGCCTGGTTAGTTCAATCTTGATCTTAACAGGTCCTTTGAACTTAGCGATGGATAAGTACTCGACCAAGCCGCATGTCTTCGATGGGCTCGACTATGCCTATTGGAAGAATCGCATGCGAGTCTTCCTTGAGAGCGAAGGACAAGCTATATGGGAGGTTGTTCGATCCCACTGCTTTTGCCGAAGTTGCTACGCTGGCAAAGCAGTGACCCTCTTGGCTAACAACAACAAGGCAAAGAACCTTCTATATCTTTGGGCTTGGTAGGCAAGAATGCGATAGGATTTGCAATCTTGCGACCGCACATGAGATTTGGCACACCCTCGAAACTTACCATGAGGGATCGTCCCAGATCAAGCAAGTGCATCAAGAATGTCTACAAGCGAGAGTACAACAAATTCGAGATGCGTCTGGTGAGAGCATCGATGACGTCTTTACTCGCTTTAACAAGGTGATCAATCAGATGAAAGTCATTGACATTGAGTATTCTCAATCTGAGAATGCCACCCACCTCTTGGGTGCAATCAACACCAAGGAGTGGGAGATGAAGGCAACTGCCATAGAGGAGAACGTCGATCTCTCTAATCTCACTTTGGAGCTGCTTTATAGCAAGCTAAAAACTCATGAGATCAAGAGAGGCGGTAATCCTAAGAAGGATAACATGGCTTTGGTGGCTGATCCTCTCAAAGGGACTCTGATGGTTCTTCCGAGTCTTCTTACGGTTTTTCTCTTGCGTGTTTATCTGCTATTCAAGAAGAAGAGTTTGAGAGTCTTCTGAGGCTGATTTAGCTCTTCTAGCCAAGAAAGTCACGGGCATATAACAATGTCGAAAGCGAAAGAGAGGTGGCGCCAGAGCATGCTATGAGTGTGGAGAGCTATATCACATCCGCCAACCGCCCCAAGCCGAAAGGTAAGGGCAACCACAAGATTGAGAAGCTTTGCTGGAAGAAGCCTCAAGGGGCAAGCCCAAGTATGATCTTGCCAAGCTCATGAAGGTCGCTCACCGGGTCCTTGCCGCTTTGGAGATCAATCCATGAGCGATGTGGACTCGGAGCGAGGAGGACAAGGAGGAGGAGATCCATCAAGACAAGAAAGGGAAGGCCAAGGACTTCAGCGGCATGTGCTTCATGGCCGACTCGTCGGCGCCGATGACAACGATGAGGTACTTCCATCCTATGATGCCCTTTACGCTAGATGCGATAACATGTATGAGCAATTGCTTAGTCGAGATAAGGCTTTAGAGTTCACCATGGCTAGGAACAAGGATCTAGAGTCACAAGTCGAGAGTTTGAAATTAGAGCTTGTGAATGCTAAAAGTCTAGATATTGATGAATGTTCATCCTGCCATGCTTTGCACTCCGAACTGTCTAAACTGCAATCTGCTCATGATACTGCTTTGCATCAACTTGAAAATGCTAGAACTGAGCTAATTGATGTTAAATTTGCTCCATGTGAAAAATGCTTAGAGTCTAGCAATTTGGATGCTTCTGGTAATGTGAAATCTAGCTTTTGCTCTTTCTGCTTAGAACGTGAACATGAAGTTAAGGATATTCTAGAAGCAGTTAGAGCCAAATTTGCCAAGCTTAAGGACACAATTGATTCTACATCTTGTGCCTCTTGTGCTGCCTATAAGCTTGAAGTTGCTCATCTTAAGGAGAAACATGCTAGAGCCATTAAGGGCAAGACTTGTGAATCATGTGCTAATATTGAAAAAGAGAATGCATATCTCAAGGATACTTTAGAAAGATTCTCTAATGGTGAAAAACAGTTAAACATGATTCTAGATAAATCTAAAACTCCTTTTAAGAAGCAAGGTTTAGGATACAACTCTGCCCAGGACATGTCCAAGCTTAATGTCATTCAGGTCTTGGAAAATGGCTTAGTTGAATTTAAAACCCAACCTGCAAAAACTGTTTTTAAATCTGCAGGGTTTGTTCAACATTCTTTTAAGGCAAAAGGTGCTTCTCCCAGTGGTACAAAATACCATTGCACCTATTGCAAGAAGAGTGGACATTTGGTTGAATTCTGTTGGCGTAGGTTGAAGAACGCTAAGAAAAATATTGCTAGAATGTCATCTAATCAACCTAGAGCTTTTATGAGACATGGTCACGTACAAAAGAAGAACCCCAGTCTAGGATTTGTTGCACATGCTCATCACCATGTTCCTAGACAGGATGCATCTCATGTTCTGGTTACCATTGCTCATAATAGAACTGCTAATAAAGTCAAGGATAGCACATCTCGCTTTGCATACTACTTTCATGAGCGAGTGTCTCGATAATGGGTTCCCAAGTCGTTTTATCTAACTTGATGTTGAGACACATCGCTCTTTGTTCCTTGATTTTTGAGGATTGGCGCGAAGGGGAAGAACACATGGTTAAATCGACTCGGGTGTTCACGCCACATGACCGGAGACTCAAGATGGTTCACCTCCTTCACACGATCAACGGTGATGACTTCATCACCTTTGGAGATGATACACAAGGCGCATTGAAGGAACTGGAGTGATCGGGGTGAGCGACAAGTTCATTCTCAAGGACGTCGAGCTTGTGTCTAAGCTAAGGTACAATCTCCTTTACGTCTCCTGACTTCTTGATGATGGCTATGAGACTCGTTTTAAGAAGAATGCTGTTGTGTGCTTGATTCTTTTGGTGAGCTCGTTTTTGGGATTTCTAGAGTTGGTAGAATTTTTGGAGCTGATTTTTCGAATCTCTTCTTTGGATCCCTTAAGTGCTTAATTGCTTCTTCTTCGATATCGGCTTTGGCACCGACGTTTGGGGCACATTGGTTTTGATCATCGACACGAGTTAGCGGCCTTGATCTCATGAGAGGTTTGCCTAAACTCAAAGTCGTCAAGGATCTTGTATGTGCGCCTCAGAGGCATGGCAAGCAAGTTGCCGCCTCACACCCGTCATTGACTATGGTCATGACTGACGGACCGGGACAGTTGCTTCATATGGATACTGTTGGTCCTGCTAGGGTTCGGTCAGTCGGTGGCAATTGGTACATTCTTGTCATAGTCGATGATTTTTCGAGATACTCTTGGGTGTTCTTTCTTGCTTCGAAGGATGAGGCTTTTGATCATTATCATGATCTTGTCCTTCGTTTGGCTTCTGAACTTCCTGGTGCCTTGAGAGCGATCCGCATGATAATGGCACGGAGTTCAAGAACGCTTCTTTGCCTCTTTTGTCTTTGGCGCGGATTGAGCATCGATTCTCTTCTCCACACGTCCCTCAACAAAATGGCATTGTGGAAAGGAAGAACAGACTCTAGTCGAGATGGCTAGGGCGATCTTTGGATGAGTATAGCACAGGGAGATTTTGGGCGAAGCTATTGCTCTGACTTGCCATATTTCAAACCGTGTCTTTTTGAGACCGTCTTTGGGCAAGACTTCATATGAGCTTCATTTTGGTAGAAAACCCTCTGTCTCCCACTTTCGAGTCTTTGGATCGAAGTGTTTTATTCTCAAGACAGGAACCTAGATAAATTTGAATCAAGAACTTGTGATGGTTTATTTACGGGTTATCCCGCTCATTCGAGGGTTTTCGGGTTTTAATGTTGAAACTAACATTGTCCGGAGACATGCAATGTCACTTTTGATGAGACTAGCCACAGCTAGATCCGATGTTTGAGTAACTTACGGTGTGAGAGAGCATTTTGTTGAAGAAGATGAGGATGAATTTGATCTTGCTCCTCCACATTCTTGATGTTCCTATCCAAGTTGCCCAAGCTCTGAACCGTGACGATCGCTTCACCTCAATTGAGGCTCTGCTTTGCATCTTCGTCGTCGGCGATACCTGCGGAGGTCGAGGAGACGCTATCTCCCCCAGGCGCTCCTTTGCACATTCAGAAGCAACACCCTCCGGATCAGATGATTGGTAATATCCATGAGCGAGTCACTCGCTCCAGGTATCATGATCCGAGTCATTTCTCTCACTCTGCATTTATAACTTCTTTTGAACCCAAAGATATATCACATGCTTTATCTGATGCTAGTTGGGTCAATGCCATGCATGAGGAGTTAGAGAATTTTGAAAGAAATAAAGTTTGGAACCTTGTAGAACCTCCTAGTGGACATAATGTTATAGGAACCCATTGGGTGTTCAAAAATAAACAAAATGAGGATGGTTCTGTGGTTAGAAACAAGGCTAGGTTGGTAGCTCAGGGCTTTAGCCAGGTTGAGGGGTTAGATTTTGATGAGACCTTCGCTCCTGTTGCTAGATTAGAAGCCATTCGCATCTTGCTTGCATTTGCTGCATCTAAAGGTTTTAGGTTGCATCAAATGGATGTTAAGAGTGCCTTTCTGAATGGTTTTATAGAGGAGGAAGTGTATGTTAGGCAACCCCCTGGTTTTGAGAATCCCAAGCACCCCGATCATGTTTTTAAGCTATCCAAAGCCTTGTATGGTCTTAAACAAGCCCTAGAGCCCAGGTATGATAGACTTAAGACCTTCTTGCTTAAGAATGATTTTGAAATGGGAAAAGTTGATAAGACTCTTTTCATTCTTAGGCATGGCAATGACTTCCTGCTTGTTCAGATATATGTTGATGATATTATCTTTGGTGGTTCCTCTAATGCTCTTGTTTCCAGTTTTTCTGAGACCATGTCCAGGGAATTTGAGATGAGCATGATGGGAGAACTCAATTACTTTCGGGGCTACAAATCAAGCAATGCAAGGAAGGATCTTCATCCATCAAGCGAAGTACACCAAGGATTTGCTCAAGCGTTTTGATATGGGTGATTGCAAGTCGATCGCCACTCCCATGGCGACTTCGATTGCTTTGGATCGAGATGAGGAAGGAGAAGCCGTGGATCAGCGCGAGTACCGCAAAGACATGATCGGCTCCTCTCACATGCCAACGGCCTCAAGACCGGACATCCACTTCATGATGCGCCTCTGCGCAGGGTTTCAGGCGTCACCGAGGACTTCACATCGCCAAGCCGTTAAGCGCATCTTCGGTATTACACTCTACCCTTGATATGGCATTTGGTATTCTTGTTCTTCTTATTTGTCCATTTGGGGTTTTGATTCGATTTTGCGGTCAGTAGGCTAGATAGGAAGAGCACATCGGCACATGTCATTTCTTAGGCACTTCTCTTGTCTCTTGGTCATCTAGGAAGCGGTCTTACATTGCACAATCCTTCTTTGAAATTTGAATATGTAGTCATTTGCTAGTTCTTTGTAGTCGATTTTGTGGATGGTCTCCACTCTTAAGGATTTTGGGTTAACTTTTGCTAGTGTTCCTCTCTTACGTGACAACACTTCGCTATTAACATTGCTAAAACCCAATTGCAACATTCTAGGACCAAGCACATAGACATTCGCTATCACTTCCTTAGAGATCACGTTGAGAAGGGTGATATTGTCTTTGCATTTTGTGGAGTCAGAGGCTCGATTAGCGATATCCTCACCAAGCCTTTAGACCCAACAAGGTTTGCCACCTTGAGGAGTGAGTTAGGGGTAATTTATCCCTATGGGTTGGTTTGAGGGGGAGTTGGATCTTTTCTGATCTTTCCTTGTTCATTTGATCTTTTCTTGTTTTTCTTTTTGAACTTGTTGATCTTTTTGATCTTTTAGGCTTTTTGAGCTTTTCTTGCATCTCATTGTATCATACTGCATTCATATGAAAAATCCAAAAAGATGCATTGTAATATAAGCTTTTCTTCTTATCTTTTAAAATTGATGAAGCTTTGCTTATTACCCTTTGGAGCTTTAGTGTTTCAAATTCTTGCTCAATGCCATGTCTAGTTCTTTAACTTGCTAGAATTATCATGCTTTCACATGTGTAGCTAAGTCTTTCTTTGTATGAGCTAGAACTTGAAAAACAACTTGAATTAAGAAATTAGCAATTTGTGAATTGTTTAGCCATTCTTAATTAGTTCTCCTTTTGTGACATTGGCCTGTCAAAATTGCTTTGTTAGCTCTTGAATCTAGCTTTGATCATTACTTGAGCTTCTTGTGTTCTTGAGAATCTAAAACCTGCTCTTGTGAAAAATGAAAAATCAAACTTCAAGATTGTCTTATGCTTAAATTGTGCCAAACTACTCTTCGAGACGCATGTCAAAGACATGAACTTGGAGATAGTTTGATGATCGAACGATCTCATGGGGACCGCTTGTCTGGCCGACATGAACCTCAAGATTTGTGCATACAGGTAGAAGCTTAGGAAGAGTTTGTGGATGGCTCCTAGTCCAGGATCTTCTTCACTAAGATATACCTTTAATCAACTTTTGGTCGAAGCTTAGGATGAGTTTGTGGATGGCTCCTAGTCCAGGATCTTGTCACTAAGTTAGACCATTAGTCAACTTCAATATTCATTGCGAATGAAAAACAGTTGAAAAATGGGCGTTTGAAAATTTTTGAGCAAAATGATTCAATTCAGGACCTATTTGTCTCTTAATGTGGTCATTGTTAGCTTTTGGATCTCACTTTGACATTTTGACATGGCCAGTATCATTTTAGGATCCCTGTTGATGAACTTGCTAGATTTGAAGCTTTGCTTAAAATGCTAAAATTCATTGCTTTATATTGAGCCTCCTTGCTTAGCTTTGTTATATATGTTTTATCATGATCTTGCTAGCACTGTTAGGCTTGATATGTTGCTTGTGCAACTTTAGAAATGCTAACTTGTTCTTTTGGGTAATCTCCAAAGCTTCTTGTTTTCAAAAATTGAAAAATACAAAAAAATGAAGCCACTCCATCGCATTTCATGCATGCTCCTTCTTATGTTTTTTCCTCATTCTGCATTTGACATCTCTGGACGAGAGGAAGGCGTGATTCCTTGATGACTCCATTGTCAAAGGGGGAGAAGATGGTTGAAAAAGGGGAGTTTTGAAAAAGGGGGAGTTACTTCGAGAAAAATGGAAATTTTGAAATTTTCTGAAATTTGAGGATCATAGTGAGGGGGAGTTCCTTATTTGCATTCTTATGGTTTTATTGCTACTTCTGATCTTGAATTGCAATTCTTGATCCTCACAATGATCAAAGGTCATATCGAACAATTGTTCTTTCATTTGGACCTTAAGTGAGATTTTGACCCGTTTCTGGAAAATGAAGCTTTCTCGCCTTCTTTTGCCGTATCTCACTTGCTGTTTCTATTCTGGAGCCAACTTGGTCATTCCCTCTGCTTGTTCTTGCATTTGGACCAAGTTGTGCCTTTGAGCGAAAACGCCGAGTTTTTACTTTTCAAACCTCAAAATATGCATTTGTGGGAAATTGCCAATGTGTTCATCAAGGGGGAGATTGTGGATATCATGGGGATATACCTGAGATCTTAGGATGATGTTACAATTGGCAATGTCGTTCTCGGTTTGTCGAAACAGTAGTTTTAGGTTTTGTTGAAATCCTGTTTTCAGCAAGTGTTAGGTTAAACGGTATTACCGGCTTGTGTTTGGCGGTAGTACTACTGGGCGGTATTACCGCAAGCAAAGCGGTACGTAAAATCCAGAGATGGTGTTTGGGTGTTTTAGATATCTCGAGGAGCGGTAGTACCGCACTATGGTTGCCGGTAGTACCGCATGGCGGAATGACCGCATGTGTGCGGTATGGTTTTTCCAGAACGAGTGTTATTTGAGTTTTGCTTTCTCTGGGTAGCGATGCGATCAGCGGTTATGGGTCTTGATACGACCGCGATCTTGTAATAGTAAGCCATAACATGGCGGTAGTACCGATTTTGTGCTCATTGTCATTTCAATTGGAGAATTGCTTTTGGGTTAGGTCAAGTTCATGGGTTGCATGGCATATGTGTTGCATGATGCATGTTTTGACTAACGTGGGTCAAGTTGTGAAGAACTTGTTTCCGGATTCGGTTTCTTTGTCTATTGATGTGCAGGTTGCTTGGAGGTCAATGACGGTCAACGGCGAGGATGATCGAGACTAAGCTTGGAGAGCTGAGGTCCAGAACGATCGGGGATGCCGGGTGAGGTCAACGGAGTCAAGCATGGCGCAAGAAGGACAAAGGTGACCGAACGGGCAGTTCGGTGCGACGGGTTCGATCAAGCGGCGCGGGGGTCGGTGCAAGTGCCATGATGGTTTCGGTGGGAGCCGGATGGGAGAGACTTGCCGACATGAAGAGAGCCGCTGGATCAACCTACACGTGGCGAAGCATGGGAGGTGCTTCACAAAGATGGGACTCGGTCTTTGAAAAAGATCGAGAAGGGGTATTTTGGTAATTTTACCAAATACTGCCTTGGTGACCTAATGCCAACCGGCGGCGCAAGACGGTGCGTCAAGAAGTGGATTAGGTCAAGAGAATTGAATACGGCGCTTTAAAATGCGTGCGTGTGTGACCCGTTTGTTTTGGGCCTTAACGGGAGCCCATTAGGGTTACTCTTCTAGAAGGTCTAAGCCTCCACTATAAATAGGGGGTGTGCTGAACAGCCACCCCAACCCTTTCATTACTTGTAAACCCTAGTTTTGCTTTTGTGCTTAGGGAGTTGATAGTTGGAGGTTAGGGTTCTAGAGAGTTGGATTTGATTTCGTGCTCATGTATTGAGTCTTTGTCCTCCATTGATGGAGTGGCTGTAAACCAATACCATATCAAATCAATCCAAAGAAAGTTCTCTCAAAGATGAGTTCATTTGCTTTCTTTCTCTCTATTTGATGATTTTGAGTCTTTCTTTGATCCGCGAGTTTTTGATTGGTTTATTGTCTTGATCTAACTTGCTATGACATGTGGGAACCTATCTAGGATCATCTGGATCATCATTCACCCACGAGCAAGTCTCTAGATCATAGTTTCGTTTTTGACTCGTTTTTGAACCACCTTCGTTCAATCTGAAAAAGATAGGAACTTTGGCTTGGATCTCTGCGATCCTTGATTGGAATAGGTTTCTAATATTCTTAAGAAGGTGTGTTCCAAATTTGGTGGAGTTTGGCCTTACGGTTTAAAAGTTACGATGATTTTCGATTTAGTTTTCGCTCGTTCATCGTCGGGATAAAAGGTAGTACCTTTATTTTGCTCATGTAGTACTGGCGATGAGGTAGTACCGCATCTTCAACGGTGGTAGTACCGATTCCTGAGTTTTCAGCACAACTTTTTGTTCTTTGCTCCTGTGCTTTGGGGGTTTGATTAGGATTCAATACAAGGCTTCCGCTATACTTTTATATTGATCTTCATAGCTCTCATAGCTATTGGATCCAATCTAATTCGAAAAAGAATTTGAGCTCCTATTCACCCCCCCTCTAGTCGCCTTTTCGGTCCAACAGAAGTAGACCATTGAGCACAATCGATCTTTCCCTGATTTTTGGACAGCCAAACCATCCCTAAAATCACATCAATACCCACTAAATTTATCACAATTAAATTAGCCAAGAAGTCATTCTTATGAATTTCCACCTTCACGTCTCGACAGACTTGATTGGTTTGGAAAACCGAACCCGATGACTGAATTTGATAAGGAGGCTGAAGCTTAACTATCTCAAAATGATTAAGTGCAGCATATTCCTTTTTAATGAATGAATGAGATGCTCTTGAATCAAATAAAACTGATGCTGGACAAGAATTAACAAGAAGTGTACCCAAAACGACGTCCGGAGCGCCGCTTGCCTCCTCAGCAGTGACGTGGTTGACTAGGCCACGTGCAGGGACCTGAGGAGGGGTAGATGCTGCCCTCGGAGGTGGTGAAGGTCTGGTCATAGCTGAAGGTGTAGGAGCTCTGTAGGTTTGAGGCATCCCTCGCTGCTTGGCGAGGCACTTATTTGCATAGTGGCGCTGGCGACCACGGTGAAAGTAAGTGGCATTGGGCCTGTAGGGGCTGCTGTTTTGGGGCTTCTTACCCCCACTGTACCACTATGCCGCTGGAAAAGAAGCCTGTGGAGTCGTCGAGGAAGTCCTCGGTGGCACTGGAACTTGATAACGAGATGCCTGGGGCGGTCCGGTGCGCTGCCGGGGAAAACTGCCGCTAGTTGGACCTTGAGCTGCCTTCTTCCTCTTCTTGGACTCATCGACAGCTGCACTCTTGTGCTCCACCACTATGGCCTTGTTCACCATGTGCTGGAAGTTGCGGAAGTCATGTATAGCTAGAGCTAGCTGCATCTCCTCAGTCAAGCCGTTCATGAAACGGCTCTGGCGGCAGGCGTCGGTGGAGACGTCATCAGGTGCATAACGAGCCAATGAGTTGAACTCGTGAAGATACTCGGTGATAGTCTTCTTTTCTTGCTTCAAAGCAAGAAACTACTGCTGCTTGATGGACATGACCCCATCAGGAATGTGGGCCTCCCTGAACGCTGTGCGAAACTCATTCCACGAAGGAATGTCTCCGTCGAGTTGCATGGCGGAGAAGTTGTCCCACCATGCGCTGGCAGCACCCTCCAGCTGATAGCTGGCGAAGAGTACCTTCTCAATGCCCGTGCATTGAGCAATAGCTAGCTTCTTCTCGATGTCCCGCAGCCAATCGTCGGCCTCCATTGGGTCCTCAGTGCCCGCAAAGGTTGGAGGGTTAGTCCGCTAAAAGTCAGCGAGACCTCCATGAGCTCTATGATTTCCACCTCCCCCTGCTGCTGCAGGAGCAGGAGAGGTGTTGCGAGCGATAGCCTCAAGGATCCTGGTCTGGTCCATAAGGTTCCTCTCTATTTGAGCCAACACTTCCGCCATGGTGGGAGGCGGTGGAAGTGTCTCCTTGGGTGTACGACCCCGCTGATGATGCTGGTGAGAAGATTCACCCAAAGCAGTTGAACGCGGTTCTAAGGGTGGAGACCCCTCATTACGCTGCGCTCTCGAGTGAGTGTTGGGACCTGTCATCCTATAGTGACATGGATGGTGAGAAAATTTTAATAAGTTATACGTAAGCATGCATAATGTTAAATATACAAAAATATGCAAGAACATAACACCAAATGGGTACCAAGGCACTAAGGCCAGTACAAGATCCAATAAAACCATTCATAGAGTTCTGGTACAATTACATTGATTAGCCCAAAGGCGAATGGTAACTGCCCAGAATAAAAGTTCTTGCAAATAACACGAAAGTTCCAACAATTACTAGGCTATTACAAGAATTTTAAAGATACATGCATCGCTGAACACATGGCAGGATAGCGAGGTTACTACCCTAACAACCTAGATATTGTTCCGGTCAAAGTTCACCAGAAACTCATCAAGAAGGTGACATCCAGGGGATCCTGTATCGTTGGGGTCCCCTAGGTTAGGGAGGCGCAAAGGTGATCCTATGCCATTAAGATGGCCTTCTACCACCGGAAGGCGATAGTCAGGCGATGCAGAAAGGTAGGGAGAGATCACATTAGCACCATACATCACATCAGTATGAATAAGCCTCATATCATGCATGAGTCATAGGTGCTCCTGAGCTATGATGAGACGGCGCCGCGTCTCCCACAACTCATGCACGGTGCAACGATGCATCAAGTCCATAGTGTGCACCAGCCTCGCCAATTGTCGAACTTGGGGATCCTCCCCGAACTGAATCCTAGCGAACCTGCTCACTTCCCCAACATGAGCTTGCATGGGGAAATGGTCATAGGGCGGCTGGGATAGCTCGGTCAAATCATAGCGAAGGCGACTCATGGCCACCCGAGCCACTTCCTGAAGCGCCATGGCCTCAGAAGTGCCGCGTGCTTGAAATCAGTAAGGGATACTTCTAGTAACACGCCTAGCAATGATGTCGGCTATGGCCAGATACTCCTCCATTCCTGGCCCTTGGTCTCGGCGATAGATGGAGTACGTCAGCTGGTAGGTGAAGTTGGCCCTCCACATCATGTCTCGTAGCAACTCCAGGTATCCTCCCACATTCTCAACTTGAGTCTCCTGAACAAGGTATTGAGGATTCATCTAAAGGACAAGAAGGGCAAGGTAAGTTAGTTTTGTAAATCAAACACGAATAAGGTAAGAAATGATACTAAGATGGGTGAGGAATAAAAGATATCCCTAACTTAAACTTTCCAAAGTAATTTTGATAACTTAAAAAAAATATTTTGACCAAGAGACTTGCTAAACTTAACGCCCATGCTATCTCTAACCTCTGAACGGTATGGCTCGACTGACAACGTGAGGACCCAGGTTATCTCCGTAAGACCGAGACTAAGCATGGTCTTAAGGACATAACTCTAAGGCCTCAAGTAAATGAATTCTAACTTAACTCAATCTTAGTGAAAAACTTGACTACAAACTAGAGCCCCGACGATCATGCACGCTGCTCACCTGCGAGCACTACATGATTGTCGGTTCTCCAACAAGTCAAACACTACACTTAGTGAGTTAAATAGGAAGCCACGAACAGCGAGTATGCAATCATATCGGCTCCCAAGATCAGCGACCAATATGCTCATACTCTCATACAACGTTGATCACATCCATACAACAACATACATAGATAGTTCAAAAGACATACAATGTAATAGTTAAAGTTTACATCTATTACAAACGGTCGACCGGCCAAATTCCAATAAGAGTATTAAGTAGCAGCGGAAGCAAGTAAATAAACCAAAATATCCAGCATGGTATGCCCCATAACCCATCGGCAACCGAGTGGGAGTTAAATGATAGCATTACTCATTAGCGTCGCCAAAATCGGCGCTAACAAGCTCAACGGGCTCATACACTTCCTCACCTGAAACTGTAGCAACCGGGTTGAGTACAAAGGTACTCGCAAGTCTTACACAAATAAAAATTAGTTATGCTAGAGGTTCCAAAGGATGGCTCATATTGGCTTAGTTTTGCAAAAGAGACGCAACAATTTACAACCTACACATACAAGTTTTTCAAGTGCCATTTCAAAATCAGATTTGAAGTAGAAGTAAAGCATGTGAATAAGTAATAAATTGAATAACAAATGAATCATCCAAATAACAAAGTGGCTGTCCACTTTGATACAACAACAAACATGAACATCCCGTTCATGATGATACCAAGTTATAACCACAATTTTAATTCCAAGTCTAACAATAGCAACCATGTAACTCAAGTGGTCGTCCATAACCGTGGACACGGCTATTCGAATAGATTTATACCTGCGGGGGTGTACTACTTTACCTACACGACTTGATTAGCCCGTAAGCCTCCGGATGCCTCTGAATATAGCATACTTCCTATGGTATGCGGTAAGATAAACCAAGACTTAGCATTTTTGACAAGTTGATATCATTGAGTTGACTCGCCTATGCGCGATGTAATCCCGTTTAAGTGTAGGCTACCCACCTACAACTAAACGGGCATGCAAGTTGTGCCGGAATTGCCAACCCAATTAATAAAGTTTAAAGAGGGCTCACCCTCACGATAAAGAATTGCAATCGGCACCCTTATGGAACATATAAGCGATGGAACACATATACGCCCTCACACCACCAGTCATCAACTCAACAATACCAACCCCTTACTTAACTAAGCAGTGCCCATACACCGTGTGTGATAGCACGAGTTTTACTTGAATCAAAGATGTTACCAAAGTTCGGTCCTTAATTGTCCAGACAAGTCAGCCACTTACCCAAATCTCGTGCACGAAGGCACCATCACTAACCATCACTTGTCCAGACCCAACAGCTCATTTAAAATGACAAAATTTAACTTATAAAATAGATACGAAGATCTGAAACAAAAGCATATAAAGATAATTGTGTTGATCCCATAATTGTCGGGTTATTCCCGACAATCAACTAACGGTTCTAGACTTGCATGGCTAAGAAAACCCGAATAATATATTTCAACCATTCTAACTTAAGCATGTGGTACTAGAATAAGTCAAGTATAACCTCAATGAATTAGGAGATAAGTAAACTACACATCACAAAAATAGCGACATTATCAAAAATAGCATGCAAGCAATTATCATTGCACTAACTTAACAAAACTGGGATCAAATATGATGCAAAAGAAAGTTCAAATGATGCTTGCCTTGCTGGTAACTCAGTTGCTCTTCCTCAGTAGCGTATAAGTCAATATCGATAGGCTCGGTATCTAATTAAATATAATATCGAATAAGCATCGAGAAATACTCAAAAATTCAAAATGCTCAAAAATGCATGATTTTTCTACAGTAGCTAAATCATGATTTTAGATGAATTTAGGTGAAAGAATTATTTCATTTGGATTCAGCATGTGAGAGTTACTACGATTTGAATTTTCAGCTTTCAATATGCCCTCTTTGAGTAATTTAATTATGAGGTCAAATTTTGTAGAGTAGTGGAGGGTATAAGGATTATATGAATAAATTGGGAATATTATTACAAGGCCAGAACAGTTGAGTTTACCTCATTTGGAATTTTTATGAATTAGTTATCCATTTTTAAAGTTATCAGCCTTTTTCTATTGTAAAATAATGAGTTTATGGATCATTTTACATAATAATAATCTCTGCTATAGAGACATGTTTGAAAACAATTTTAATATAAAGTTCATTAGAAAAGAAAATTACCAGAAGTGGTTTCATCCATTTTGGAGTTAAAATGAATTAGTTATGTATTTTTAAAGTTCTTTATATTTTTCAGTGTGCAAACTAATACGTTCGAGATTTTATAAGGCATTTAACCTTTTCTTACCGTCTGTGTGCTAGCCATTGCCACTGACAGTGGGCCTGCTTCGCCAACGGCCCGCCGCGCGGCGTGGGCGCACGCGTGAAACACATGACAGACCCGTGAGTCGTTGGATTTAGATCCAACGGTCATTAATCGTGGCTCGATGAGGTGGTCCGATCGGCCACTCAATCACGACCGTTCATTTTACATCTCGCGGCCCAGATTTGCGGCACGTTCGAAGTGGTCCGAACAACCCAACAGATTTGGTCCGTTGATTTCACATCGAAAGGTCCACAACGATTCAAGTGTAAGGGACGGTTTAAAATGCACAGCACATGTTTAAAATCTTGGGCCCATACGTCAGTTGCTCAAGTGTTTTACTTAACGTGTTTGTTTTCTGTACGTGGGTCCCGCATGTAAGTGATTCATTTGTTTCTTTAAGACAGCACTTAATGCTAATGATCACCATTAACTGTTAACGACCTAGCTACAGTGTTGGTCGGAGAACGACAATGGGATTTAGTCCCGCGGTGGTTTCTCGGTGACTCGCTGGCGCTGCGCGCCACGGCAATGCGATCTGAGGACTTGCACACGTGCGCAATAGTATTGCGCATCCGTTGAGAGCATTCACAGCATCTGAGCCGGCCCAGAACGGCGGCTAGCCGGCGTTGAGCGGCGGCGACACGTACGACAAATGCGCAAATAGCTAAGTGAAGCTACGCAGCAACATACAAGCGGGTGCCAGGGTCCTAGAGACTAAAAGAAAGCTACCTGAGCTAAGGAGGTGCTCGGGGAAGCTCGGGGTAGGCCGGAGTTGCGTCGGCACCGGAGAAGACAAAGATGATGGCACGGCACAAGCGGAGAGTTCAACTTGGTGAACGAGGGGACAAATGAGTGGTCAAGACATGCTAAGTGACTAGCAAAGATGCTAAGCGAGCAAAGAATTGAGCTACGGCTTACCGGAACCAAGTGGGAGTTGAAGGGTTGGTCCTAGGGCTGAAAACACAATTTCTTCGAATTAACGAAAACCTGTCGTGCAACAATGAAATTGATTGAGGGGTTTTGGTTAGCGAGTAAAGAGACACAAGGTGACACTCAAGGTCTAGGATAACACCTCCTAGACACGGAGAAGCCACGGAGGTGTCCTGCGAAGCGCGGTCTGGAATAGGCCGAGAGCTCGATAATGGATTGAAGGCTACAAGCAACCACAGGAGTTGTGGTTAGTAAAAATGGAGAGGTCGTCAAGCATGGAGTCGAGAGGAACCACCTGGTGGAAACTTACCCTAGAGACACGCCCGGGAGAGCTTCCTTCTCCTCGGCCGAAAAGAGGAGAAGTGAGGGAATGCGAGGCCTAGAGGGGGTATTATCCCCGGGGAAGGGACGGAGCGAAAGCGGCGTTAGACAGGGAGCTCCAGGAGTGGTCAATGGTAGCGGTGGATTGACGGCGTTAGCCAGGCTGCAAGAGGCGCTTCATGGCAGCGTGGCGTCGAGCTTCTGCGTGGTGACGGGAGGTTGAAGACAAAGGCGGCAGTGGGCGGCGTGGCGGCGACTCATCAGCAGCAAGACGGGCGGGTTAAGCGACTCGGTGCTAGCCATTGGATTTCAGATGGACGGCGCAGATTAGAAAAAGGGTGCTTGGACCTTTCCGAAGGGGTACGTAATTTAGACCATTGGATCATGAACGGAGGGTTCAGATTTGACGAGAGGTTCGGACCACTAGAACAGAGGTGAGATCTAGGTCATTGAATTTAGATCTGACGCCTACTTGTGATGGTGCATCTAGGCGGTTGGGCTGAGCCGAGTGGCTCGGGTCGGGGTTTGGGGTTCGACCAGAGGAACAGCGATGATTAGACCGGTTTGGTGGGATTAAAATTGCTTCTCCCACTTTGACCAAGGTGTTAAAATTAGAAATAAATTTCCTAAAATTGTGAAATAAATCACAAGGGTTCCTGGGAAGGTCTAGTGCCCATAAAAATTATTTAACACTACTGTTCATGATATAATGTGTATATAATAAATTCAAACTTAGTGTATGTCATTAATTGATGTTTGAATTTTCTCAAGGTTTAAACCAGTCCCAAAAGTTTGGGAAAAAATATATTAATTCAATATAATTACTATTGTATTTGAATTAATTATTTCTAGAAGATGTTTATAAGGTTTTGTTCCTGTTTCCTTTGATAGTTCAATTACAAGGTGTATGTTTAACCACTTGTTTAAGATTTTCCTAGTGCAATAAATTATGCAAAAGTTTGAAAACAATGATGCATGCTCATGAGATGCATAATAATTCTCTTTATTATTTTGAGGATGTGACAAACCTCCCCCCTTTACAAAAGATCTCGTCCCCGAGATCAGGTAGGGTGGAAGTTGGATAGAAGGGTTCTAAGGAATTATAGCATCTGCTGTTTTGATTTCCTTTAAAGATAATGCAATGATACAAGGTTACAACAACTATAACATTTTCCTTACCGTTGCTTTGTTTAACCTTGCCTTTCTTGATACGAAGGCACTTCAAGGAAAAGGTCTGGATAATCTTGTCGAAATTGATCCTCACATTCCCATGTAGCTTCATCCTCAGTATGATTACTCCATTGCACTTTGATGAACTTGATATTGCGGTTCCTCGTCTTGCGTTCTGTTTCTTCAAGAATGCGAATGGGACGCTCCTGATAAGAAAGATCGGGTTGCAAGTCGAGTTCTTCCAACTCGGTCGCTTTGGTTGGGACACGAAGACACTTCTTCAATTGTGAAACATGGAACACATCATGCACATCAAAAAGTGATGGTGGTAATTCCAATCGATAGGCCACAGATCCCAATTTTGCCAAAATTCGGAATGGTTCGATGTAGTGAGGTGCCAATTTGCCTTTGACTTGGAATCGATGCATTCCTTTCACCAGAGAGACTTTAAGATAGACATGATCATCCACTTTGAAACTCAACTCACGACGACGACGGTCGGCATAGGACTTCTGACGAGATTGAGCCGTCCGAAGTCACTCACGGATGACACGAACTTGTTCTTGTGCATCCTCCACCAAGGTTGGACCATAGAATGGTCTCTCACCGATTTCGGACCAGTTTAAGGGTGTCCTACAAGCTCTCCCATACAATGCCTCAAAGGGTGATATTTGTATACTTGATTGGAAGCTTTTGTTGTAGGAGTACTCTGCAAAAGGTAAGCACTTCTCCTAATTTTTGCTATAGGACAGCACACACGCTCGGAGAAGGTCTTCTAGCCCACAGTTAAGAGGAGATGAATGCGACCAAGATCAACTTTCAAGACAACGTCTCTCTCTTGAACGACATGCTCCGAGGACTAGATGCTAAGGAGGTCACTCCTCTTGAAGGCACCCTGATCGGGCACACGAGTTGTGTTGACCAGCAGATCGGAACCCTCCAGGAGCTGGTGACTACTATGAGGATTATCTAGGCTGAGTCGATGAGCAAAGAAGTCAAGAATGGAGTGAGTTATGCATTGGCAAAACTCAGATCCTATGACCGCACTATCTATCTTCTTCACATTGAGGCTGAATTTGTGTGATTAGAAGCAGAAGCCCTCAAACTGATTGAAGATGGTTGACCAGCTGGAAGGAAGGTCACTGAGGAGATGGAGCTAGGATCTCCCTTTGAGTAGTTTGTATTAGGTTGCATAATGTAAAGACATATTTGATATTTTGGATGTATAAAGCTTCATTTCTTGCTAATTGTCTTTTTCGAGTAGTTAGTAACTCATGAGATGAACAAAAAGAAAGAGAAATGAAAGAAAATACTAACGAATTAAAGTTATGATTATAACTTTATTCTAGCCCCCGACTGTTTGCTTAGTAAATGTACTAAGGAAACAGTGGAAAAAGATCTTGCTCAAATCCTTTCGACTATGTTTGTTGAACATGGTTTCCTTGTGTTGGCAGCAGGAGTTAGGGATAGATCAATGATAGGAAGCTCCTTCTAGTGGGCAGGACCACTTGCATAAAGTAGAGACTTCGACTAGGTGATGTCATCGTTCTCCGACAAGTATAGGGAGAACCAACTATTGTAAAGTGATCAACAGAATTATGAAAGCTTTGCTCGTTAGGCAGTTGTTTAAACAATAAAGAATGAAGAAACATAAACTTTATTGATAGTATGAGAATTTACACATAGAATTTTTGTAACTAATCGATGTTCCATGAATTAGAGAGAACTCTACCGTCCTCCATTGCCAGTTGTACCGAGCCTAATCGTGTGACTTCGACCACTGTGTAAGGACCTTCCTACTTGGGGAAAATTTTATTCTGATTAGACTGGGTTTGAGATTTTTCATAACTAAGTCACCTATAGTAAGGCTACGAGGTTGGACCTTACGATCGTAGTACTTATGTAAAGCTTGTTGGTAGACTGTAGAACGAGTTAGGGCTTGGTTTCTCTTTTCTTCGAGTAGATTGATATCATCAGCTCAAAGTTGTTCTTGGTCGAGGTCGTTGAACTTTTTGACCCTTGTAGACCTAATCTTTAGTTATAGTGGAAGTATGACTTCAACACCAAAAACTAGGAAAAATGGTGTTTTGCCTGTAGCCTGAGTAGCGGTCATGCGAATTGCCCATAATACTGAGGATAATTCTTTTATCCAAGCCCCCAAGCGCTTTATAAGCTGATCGAAAACTCGAGTTTTGATTCCCTACATGATTTGGCCGTTTGCCCTTTCGACTGCCTCATTACTCTATGGATGGGCGATAGAGGCATAGTATAGTTTGGTACCTAATTCAAGAATTTTGTGCTCTAAAATTTAGTAGCTTTGCTAGTTATGATCTGACTTGGAACACCGAATCGAGTTATCATACTTTTCATCATAATTTTCTTAGCCGCTTTCGTTGTTATCCCAGAGACAAGTTCAGCTTCAATGCATTTTTGTGAACGTATGAATAACCACCAAAGGGTACTCGAAGCCCCTGGTACCTTTAGGAACGGTCATAGGATATCCAAACCCCATGTCGCAAATGGCCAAGAAAGAGCTATTGTTTGTAATGCTTGAGTTGTTTGATGTATTTGCATGCTATGAAACTAGCATTGTACATACTTAGTAAACGGGCTCTTTAGCATCATGGAGAGCTGTTAGCCAGTAGAAACTTTGTCGAAAGGCCTTACCAACTAGGGTTTTGTAGGAAGCTTGAGTTCCACATATACCTCTGTGTATTTCTGTAAGGAGTTTCAATCCTTCTTTCTACGATATACATCGCATGAATATCCCTTGAGTACGTACCTCATTTATAGAGGACCCCTTCAACCAAAGTATATATTTTGGCTTTGCGGGATAAACGATCAGCCTCGAGATCATGATCAGGTATGATACTCTTCTGAAGATATTCATAGATGGGATTCATCCATGTATCTTCGTATTCTAGAGAGGCTATGTCACTCGAAGTAGTTTCTGGTTTTTTGGCCAGAGACGGCTTCTAGAGCTATATTCCAATAATACTCCTTGTGGGATGGGAGATTGGGAAGAAGCTAGTCGAGCTAACTAGTCAGTGAGGAAATTATCCTTAGACATGTGGACCTTATCGACTAGGGACTCTGTACACTACGCTCATTCACACGTAGTAGTTAATACACATGTTGTTTGTCAATGACATAACCACACGTAGTTCTCTTTATCTCTAGCTTAATCGCATGACAAACGTGCAGGAGAGTGTCTCTCTGGTAATAACCGTAGCCAACGTGCACAATCGACCAACCGTCAAGACGCTTCCTGACGCACAATAACTGCCACCCCTTCAAAAACTATATGAGGAGTGATGCTGGTGGATGAAGGGGAGGAGAGATCTATTCATTTTAAAGCCATTAGACTTATTTCATTTTGTAAACACATTTGTCGACGTTTGGGACACTTGGCACAGAGCAGACAAACAAGAATATAAAGGAAAAATGGAGATTACTATCCGTTCGCCAAAGGACTCGAATGGTAATATGTACTATAAAGAGTATGCTCTGATTACAGGGAAAAAGGTTGTGAATACACGTGGATTAGGGCTTGAATGTGAATTTTATGTTACAAAGGCACGTAGGCCGAACTATTTATAGCTTTACAAGTGTCGGCAGTTGGTTGTAGTGGTGCCTCTTTGCGCCAATGGTTGCGTCTCTTCATGCCAATCGTCGTGTCCCTTCATGATAACTGTTATAGCCGATATCTCCACATGAAGCTGTCATTAACCACACGTGGGTAACCGCCTTCTAGGACTTCCTCTGTAGGGAAGAGGTCCTGGAATGGTCCGAAGGAACCTATAAAGGAGGTCCCACTAGGCCTTCAGAAGAGGTTTTGGGAATGATCAAAGAAAAGACTTTTAGGCCCGCCTTCTGACTGCTTATTTGATCTTGGGCCTAAAAAGCTAACTTAGGCCTAGTAAAAACCCAGCTTATATATAAATAAGCAAATAAACATATACTCAGATAATTGACTAATCAACAATCCTCGTCAGCTAGCCCCTCAACGTCAAGTGAAAATAACTTACTTGAAGAGGTTTTTTGACCAGTACTAGACTTGGTCAAGAACATAGCTTTACCTGAGTTACAAATAACTATTTCTTTTAAGAAGTAGAAGCGTCTACTGTATATATTTATGAAAGCAATTCTCGAAGGGACTAATATGTTTTAGTCTTCAGCGATTTATTAGGAACAAACTCTAATAAAATATTATCTGTTAAACTTCCGTCCGGTGTAGTTAATTCTACCGTAAGTTACTGGTCTTATAAATAACGACCAGAAGGGCAAGAAGATGAAATATTCCTTTAGATTTCTATTCTCAAAGCTTCTCATGAGTAGGAACTCATATTGCTTTGTCATTTCTCTGCCTATGATTGGAGCATACAACAAACAATATCCACGGATGAAATTGACATTTTGATCACCTTTATTTAAGGTGGTCAGACAGTCAATTTGCTATATGGACTAAAGTCTTCAAGGGATTGACAGAAGGAAATCCCGATGATTAGGTGATCTTCTCTCGAGATGTATATGGAGGTAACTTCTGTGTTAAGTGGTTTTGTATCTTTTTAACCCTCAACGGATACGGGATGAAGATAACTTTGAAAGAAAAGAAAGAACTTTTCAACTACTTTCTCTTACACATCTTTGACGTGCGGAACGACCTCCTTGACCAAACGTGAGTTGTCGTGTCACTGCTAATCGAGGCGCAGTTGTTGCATCCTTGAGGTAGTGGGTTTTAAATGCATATATATATATATATATATATATATATATATATGGATTTTTTACCTCTCCTTAGGCACATTTTCACTTTCCCCTTTCACCGAGTGCCTTTCATCCTCCACGAACCTTCGAAGAGAAGGATCCCTCAGTCCGCCATTGAACCGAAGCAATGGCGGGATGGAAATCGTCAATGCTGACCGCGGAGGAGCTCAAAGGACTGGAGTAGGACGGGCACCTACCGGAGAAGGCTCTTATCAAGTGGCGTGCACCAGAGAGGGAGATTGAACCAAACCCTTTGGCCAGCTTCACGGTACTCTTCGTACCCTATCTCCGGGTTGGCCGTCGTTTGCCTGAGAGTGATTTCCTGATCGAAGTTCTTAATCATTATGGAATTGAATTAGTTCACCTTGTACCGAAATTTGTTCTAATACTTAGCATTTTCGCCCATATGTTTGAGGCGTTTTTAGGGATAGCCCCTAGTTGCGTCTGTTTAGGTTTTATTACCAAATCATCCGCAACAAGAAAGGTGCTAGTGCCTTGGGCTCTTTTTATTTCAAGTTTCAAGACGCCAGCAACAGGATGTTTCCCTTTTTGGCTACCAAAGATGTCAGCTAAACATGGAGCAAGGAATGGTTTTATTCCGAAAGAGAGTAGGATCACTTACAATCATAATGCACCACCAGAGTGGTCCTCAAAAAGCCGAGTTGCTGACAAGGAAATCAAACTCTCAGATGATGAGAAGAGAGTGGTCCTGGTGATCAGAAACCTAGTAGAGGGAGGTCTAACTGGACGAAAGATTGTCCATGACTTCCTCAAAAACAAGATCTTCCCCCTCCAGAAGAGGGAAATACTATCCTGCAATCATGATGTTCCTGAAAATGGTAACATCTTACTCATCTTTTTACTCAAACTGAATTTTCATAGTTAAAGTAAAGTAATTTTGCATTATACTGTAGCTCTTTCAAATGATGAGGTCCTAGCTAGGACCTCAGTCTTGTTAAAGGATCAGGTTCCTGAGAAGGAACCGATCGATCTTGTTAAAGGATCAGTTCCTGAGAAGGAACCGATCGATATAGGAACACAGCCCCCAAACTTGATAGGGGTTACCTTATCACTTAGAAAAGATCGCACAGTGGTAAGTATTTCTAGAAATTAACTAGACATAAGAAGTAAATTTGTTCATGTCTAATTTGTGTATTTTTGGATAGACAACATCAAAGATACGTCCCATCTATGATGTCGGTGCGAGCTCTTCTCCTTCTTTGGCAAAGAGTACAAGGATTACTTCCAGACCTCCTGTTGCACCAAAGAAGACAAAACCCACACCGGCTTCAACCTTAGTTTCCCAAGACCTCTTGCTTCAATCCCAACTCCATCGAGATCTTCTACCCGTGAGGTATTGAAAACAAAAGTTAAGACTTCTATTTCCCGATATGTCTCTAACCCCCAGCCAATGTCTTCTATATCAACTTTCTTGGCTAGGGTGGTCTAGTGTGAAGGATCGTTAGAAGAGTACGAAGAGGAGGTCCCTCTTCAGAGGGTTCCAAGGCGAAGGACCTCTCTGGCCTTGGTTCCCTCCTCGTTAAAGCAAAGGATAGAACCTACTTTCACTGTGAATGAGGACTTTATGTCGCTCTTTAATGAAAGTAGCTTCGAGACCGAGTAAGTTCTTTGATTATAACTTTATAATTTTGACTCTTTTTTTTTAAAAATGACCAATCCTCTCTTTTCTTTTAGCCTTGATTTACCGTTGGACCCAAAAAGGGGACAATTAATGGCTCAGGAATAACTATCGCCTCCAATTGTATTGGCAACAGGGGAATCCCTAGTAGAAGAGATTCTGCCTATGGAAATACCTCCTAGGACCACTGATCAAGTGGTCCAGGACATCTTGACAATGACTAATAGGACATCCAAGGGGATGTCGTAGGACATGGAGGTCCAAACTGAAAGGACCTCCCAAGAGGATCAGATAGAAGAGGTGGTCCAAGAGTGTAACATCCCAAACTTTCTGGAGTTTTTGAGTTTTCAAAATAAAAGCAACCATTTGGTTTTGCTGCTTTCCTAAGCTTGACTTGGAGATTTCCGTTCGCCATCCTCATCCACCTTTTGGTTTCGACCAGCCTCTTGGTCACGACCACCTCTTGGTTTTGACCAACCTCTTGGTCACGACCACCTCTTGGTTTCGACCGCCTCTCGGTTGCGACCACCCTCTTGTTTTCGACCACCTTTGCCTCGGTGCGCCTTTGCCTCTCTCTTTTTCCACAGCACCGTGCGCATTAAATGCTGATTGTTCCTACAGTGATGTGCACATTAAATGCAGTCGTCTCTGTCGGGCCGCAACGAATTCCACTGCTCCATCTTGACGCTCGGTCCCCCTCCTTCCTCTATAAATGGAGCACCAGGGAACCCTTTGCCTCCTCTAGTTTTCCCCTCAACTCTTTCCTTCTCACGCTCTCGCCCCCGTATCACCATTGGAGAGTTCGCTGGGGTCTGCGCTGTCTTCAACCTCTGTAAGGACCTAGAATATTGGAGGTTTATACCGAATTAAGAATCATACTTAAAGCATAAGCCTTAATCAAGAACAATCGGTCCTTAATTAAAAATTATACTAGAAGAATAATTCTTAATAAGTTACAAATCCAACATTCAGGTTCCCGAATGTGTGCCTCATGTTAGCTCCCAGAATCAGCTGCTAACATACACATATCCTCACAACATTATATCACAAGCATACACGATTAGAATATGCATACACAGCTAGAATATATATATATATATATCAGTAAAATTTTACAGCGGAAACACTTAGTAAACAAGAAACAGAAGAAGAAATAAGAAAATAAACTTTCCAGTGGAGCGCCACAACCCAAGGGCAACTTGACTGGGATTAAAGCCGAAGAATCAACGCAATCGTCTCAACTTGAAATATTAATTAGAATGTCTTCACCTGCAACAAGTAGAAAATTTCCACTGAGTACAGAAGGTACTCAACAAGGCTTACACAAACTAATAAAAGAAAGTGTTTGATAGAACCTATACAAAGGATTAGAATTGATATATGCATAAGGTTAACAACAGGAAGGTTATACTGGTTCAATTTGCATAAAGCAACACATCTTAACCTACAATTGCTAAATTTTAACAAAGCAATTTTATAAACAAATTTTGGACTAAAACAATAAGTAAATGAAGAATAATCATAAACAATAACCAATAATGAAGTGGTGTTACACCACCAACACATCAGTACATGCTTAACCATTGAACCGAAATCCCATCCACCAAATAAAATTGGAATGTCAAATCTATACAAAGCGCTAATCAAATTCAAGCATTGTCCGTAACCGGGGACACGGCTATTCGAATAGTTTTTAACCCTGCAGGGGTGTACATCTTTACCCGCACGACTTAGTTAGCCCGTAGCCCCTAGGATAATAGCACACTGCCTTTGGTATGCTGGCCGGGTAAACTAAGATTTGGTATTTTTCAACAAGTTGACACTATTGAGTTGGAATACCCATGTGCGACTGATCCCGCTTAAACAACGACTAATAGCATCTATTCAATCGGGGTCCACATGTTGTGCCGGGAATGCCGACCCAATCAATTAAATGCGAACTCGTGCATAACTGCACATATTAGACCGCAATCGGGGCCACAAGAATGCGTACATGCGATGGAACACATCTCGCCCTCACCCTTCTAAGAACATCTGATATCGATATAAACTCCACATGGCATACGACACGGCCCGAAGACTTAAGCATCTATGCCATATGAAATCAATACACATGTCCTTACTCTCCTGTTTCCAACTCAATAGTATTAACCCTTTACTTAACCAAACAGCGCCCATACATCGCGTGTGGAAGTACGTTGGGGCTTGGATCATCCAGCCGATATTCAGTCCTTAATCAATCCAGACATGACAACCACATTTCCCAATTCTCGTGCACTACGGCACCACCACTAGCATTCACTTGTCCAGATTTGAAATTAGATTAGCAAGAAGGGTTTAAACTCGTTTCTGATTTAAAGAGACTAATAAAGAAACAAATACTAGAAATTCATTTGTGGTTCCCATGTTTGACAAGATAAGCTTGCCAAACACTACCGTTCTAAAGACTGCATGGCTAAGCAATTTCTAGCCTAAGTATTTTAATACAAACAATACCTTAATTTGAGTGTATGATAAAATTTAAGGTAAGCCACAAGTTATGGGTTGTAACTAGATATTACACATGTCACAATTAATTTTTAAGGAATTAGCATGCAACAGTTATCACTGTATTTTGTAAATCTACAGTTCCAAAATTGGGATCAATATGGTGCAGAGAGGATGCTTGCCTTGGCAGAAGTCCACTTGTTCACTCTTGTAGGTGTAAATATTCACTCCGCGCAATTTATAATCTAGAGAGAAAATGCGATAGCGAATAAACACCAATAACATCGAGAAATCCAAAATGCTCAAAAATGCATGATAATTATATATATATTAATGAAGTTATGATTCTACATGCATTTAGGTATAGATTTTAGTTTATTTAAAGTTAAATTTCTCATGGATTTGTGAAAGTTAATTCAATTTCTGGGGTAATCATAATAACAGATGATATCTAGAGTTTAGGTGATATTGTTTTCCTTAACAGGACACCTAGTACTCACAAACACTCTCTCTCTAGACATTCTATGCATACATCCACGATGATCATACAGTCAAAATTAATCCTCTTATATGTTTTCTTATCAATTAATCTTTTAAAGTCTTAACAAGTATTCAAAAGAATAGCTTATTTCATTATCTTGTTAATTACTAAGATACTATTCACACATAAATGAAAAGGCAGCAGCTTCATGAATTTTAGTTTGGCTAAGTTTGTTTTAGTTAATCAAATTAATTCTTATTCTTTAGATGATTAGCCTTGGTTAGTTTAAGGCTAAAGTTCAAATGGACCAAAAAGCTGTTAAGATCAAAATTCTAGAAACGCCTTATGCCTACTGTTATTTAGCCAAAAGTTAAACAACAAGATTAATTTTAGTTAAGCTCCAACTAATTAGCTAGTTTAGACACCTTAAACAATTTATTAATTACTAAGCTATTTAGCTTCCTAATTTGACTATATTTCAGATTAGAATGTTGTTTGCTAGGTGATGACTAAAAGACCAATTAAAATTATTAACACTTCTAGCTACTGAAGTAACATTGCCATATGCTTATTAACAAAATTGATTCTTTTTAGATTAGATAATTTAGTGGGTTGACATACAGAGTTAAACACAACATAAAGCATTAAATCTTTCTTTACTATTTATGTTTTACAACAAGAGTGAGCTAATTGCCTTATTTTATTGTTCTAAAAATTTAACATCATAATGGGTTTTCATATTTTATTTTCAGATTTGGCTATTTACTGCTGTTAAATAGCTTAAGCGTTCAAAAGACTAATTGAATTGGAAACATTTCTAATTATTGAATTAACCATGTTATAATCCTACTGACAAAACTAACATCTTCATATTACTATTCATGCATATATATAACAGCAGTTTTTCAGAATTAAAGTTCTATTAGCTAATCTTCTTTCAAATTCAAACTTCCAATTTATTGACTTAATTGATATTCACAAAATTAGTTAACAGAAGGAATTAGTAGTATGACAATTGGTTTACTAATAGCTCCTCTGTTCAATTATTTCAACCAAAGTGCTGTTATAGTTCTTATAATTGACTATCTCACTAAATTAAACATTATTTGCTAATTGCCTTCAGATTACTATTCAAATACTAAAATGCTAATCTAGGCTTTTATCAACTCAACCTTCTAGTAGACAATTCAATTATCTATTTGCTAATCATCTTTTTAGTGATCAATAGTTAAACACAACTCATAACACAAAAGGATCAGTCACCTACAGGAAGTACCTATTGTCAACTCATGTATTCTATAACAGGGCAAATTTCTGAATTGGACAGCTACCACTTATTTCATATTAATTCAATCCTTCAACTTTATGCTAGATTAATTAGGTGAACTAACAGCATTTACCAGATTAATTGATATTGGTTGGTTTGACAAAATGGCTTTACTGACAATTCAATTTTTAACTGAATATTTTATCTGGTCATCAGCTTATACAGAGAGCTTCTACTGTTTGACATTTAATTTTTCTATTAACTTAATTGTTCATTTACCAAAGATACTTAGGATTCATTAATTCATCTCTGTGCATTCACCCTTTTTCGGTTGAGCTACAGTACCAAAACACAGAACAGGGCAAAGAGGACGAAGGCTCTGTGCACAGAGAAGCTCGGTGGTGAATTGCCGCCGGTGAAGGGGAGGTGGCGAGGCGAAGGCGATAGTTGAAATGGGTTCCCTGTGGGTTAGTGAGACTAGAGGAGGTGACTACAGGGATTGGCCGGCACTGAGGCGGCGCGGCAAGGCGAGCGGCGGTCGTCAGTGGAGGTGAAAAGAGGCGATGGCACGGGAGAGGGGTAAAGTGGAAATCAAAGCACGCACGAGCACCAGTAGGGTATGGCGAACTCACCGGTGCAGTTGGCGAAGGCGGAGAAGCACCGAGGAGGTCCGGCGACGGCAACCGTAAGCGGCGCGGTGGAGGTTCTCGTCGCGGGGCTCCTGGAGAAGATAAGAGTGGGAGTGAGTGATCCGAGAGGGTAAAGGAAGGCTCAAGGGTGCTCTAGGAGGAAGGAATCGGAGAGAAAGTCCTCGTGGAAGGAGCGGCGGCGGAATAGGCGGTGGCGGCCGGACACGAAGAAGATGGACGTGCGCAGCTCCACAATGAACGATTCTTCAAATTGATCCTCGATTCGTGATGGTGGGGTGGTGGAGCATCGGGTGACACAGCTGCGGTGGTCGAAAATGGCCGGAGCGGCTAGAACGACTAAGAGTGGCTCGGCGGCGACAAAGAAGAAGGAGCAAGAAAACGAAGGAGAGGAGACGTGTTGCTCCTATAGATAGAGGTCAAGAAGCTTCGAGGTGGGGGGGTGGCGTGGCTCAGCTACAAGATCGCGTCGGCAAGGAGTTAGCCGTGTGTCCCAGGTTGCAGCGGCGGAGGGATGGCGTGGCGTCGGCACCGCGCTAAGGAAGAAGACAACCGAAGCCGGAGTGGGGCCCGCAGGTCAGTGAAATAAAAGGGCGACTCGGTCGGTTGGTTTAGGTTGAACAGTGACCTGCTCGGGGCGGTTAAATGCGGACCATCCGATCGGGAATGGACAGTCAAGATGAGGTGGGCCGTTCGGACCATCCGATCGGGAATGGGATTTGAGCCGTTGATCTTTAATCTAACGGTCCCTACGAGTTGGGTGCGGTCGGTACACTTAGTTGACTCAGCTGAGTCAATTAGCCGGATCGGACCCGAGCCTAACGCACAGTAACTGTGAGTTTAGGTCTAGAGCTTTGACTGAGATTTTAATTCCTATTCCTACTTTGACTAGGGCTTTAAAAATAGAAATAAAATTTGTAAAATTCTGAAATAATTTAGGTGGGTTCCTGGGATAGTCTAGTGTTTATAAAAATTATTAAACCTTACTGTTCATATAATATTTTGTATAATATAAATTCAAACTTAGTGTATGTTATAGATGTGTGCATGAATTTTCTGTGGTTTGAATTTAGTCCCAAAATTTGGGAAAAAATATATTAATTCATGATAATTATTCTAGTATTTAAATAAATTATTTTCCAGAGATCTTATGAACATTTATTTAAAATTTTGATTGTGGCTTTAGTTTGAATTTAGAGATTTACATTTGATTTTAAGATTTTCTAATGCATAATTTATGCACATGCTCCAGAAATAACAATTATAATATAAAAATGCATATAATTACTGTTTATTAAAATTGGGGCTGTTACAACCTCCTCGCCGTCGGAGAGTTTGCTGGGGTCCACACCGTCTTCAACCTCCTCGCCACCAGAGAGTTCGCTGGAGTCCGCGCCGTCTTCAACCTCCACGCCGTCGGAGAGTTCGCTAGAGACCGTGCCATCTTCAACCTCCTCGCCGCCCAAGAGTTCGCTGGAGTTCACGCCGTCTTCAATCTCCTCGTCGTTGGAGAGTTTACTGGAGTCTGTGCCATCTTCAACCTCCTCGCCGCCAGAGAGTTTGCTGGAGTCTGCGCCGTCTTCAACCTCCTCGCCGTCGAAGAGTTCGCCGAAGCGCCGTTTGCCGTTCGCCGATCGCCGTCCTCCACCAGCCGCCTCCTCCAGTCTCTGTCTCGGTCTTGGTGAGTCTTCCGTTCCCTATGTTCTCTCGTATCCTTTCGACCAAGTCGAGTAGTCGAAGCTTTCCTTCTTTCGACCACATTGAGTAGTCAAATCTTTTCTTCTTCCGACCGCGTCGAGCAGTAAAATCTTTCTTTCTTCTTACGACCATGTTGAGTAGTTGTATCCTTCTTTGGACCTGAAAGTCGAAGCCTACTTTTGAGCTCCTTCCGTGAACTCGTTCTCCTTCATTCGAGCTCCGATTCGAGTGATTCAATTTCTAAATTCGTCTTAATTCTGTACCTTTCTTTTGGTTCTTGTTTGGTTCATTTTGGATTTTATTTGGATTGTCTTATTTTTTTGGCTCTTTCTGTGTGTATAGATTCTGGCTTCTCTGAAGAGTTCTTGGACCTAATGACCTAAACTGAAGCATCCCAAGTCTTCAACAAAGGCAAGTCGTAGACCTTTGATCATGTCGTACCCAGTTTATAAAATTATATTGCTTTGTATCAACATGCATGGCTAGTTGTATAAAAATGGTTTTGGGAATAGTTAAGCACCTACTTGGCAGTATGACTCCTTGAATAATTGTGAACGACATGTTGACATGTACTCTTGGACACCATAGGTTGGGTAATCTTGGTTGGACATCGTTCTAATACCAACATGGGTGCGTATTATGCTTAGTCTTGCTTTAGTTATGCTGTGTCTCCCGATCACTTGATCCAAAGATGATAAATTTGACTTATTGTTATATGGAATTGTGGCGGTGCCACTGTTGATAAAATTTGTTGTGCCATGGTAAGGATTGCCATTCGGCTGGGTTGAACCGAAAATGTTTTCATACTCAGGCCAATGATCGTGCAGTAAAGGGTAGAATTTTGGGATGTGGTTGCCTCGCCTGAGTAGTCTCTAAGGACTTAAATTTGTGCGCCATTGATCTGGGCCATACCGTGCAACCACATGTCTAGGATGGGGGTGTGAAACCTGGGATAGACATTCAGACTTGGCGCAAGAGGGGTCCGGTCGACTGGGCTGTTGTTTTGCAAGGTATGTATTGGGAGTTGTGGAGCCAGTCGGAGGCGAAACCTTAGCGAATAGAACCAAGTCAAAACTGAGCTTTGTAAAGGCCTTGTGATAATCTCTTAGTTGCACACCTTGGAAGTGTGTGAGCGGACAGTATAAGATGATTATCTCTTGTGGGTCAAGCTGTACAATCTATGCAGAGTGTAAAACTATTCGAATAGCCGTGTCCCCGGTTATGGACAATGCTTGGTGATTTCACACGAGGGGTAGATTTTCTTAAAAATCTAGTCTTGGGAAGCAATCTGGTCATGATCGTTGGTTGGGAAGTGAACAGGGTGTTCACGAGTTGATTCAAACAACTCGATTACTTATGTATTAATCTTCCAAATTGTGCTTTACAATCTACTTATTGTATCTAATACCAATACTGCTTTCCACAAAGTAAACATAAAGCTATCCTTGTCAAGCCTTGCATGAATAATATCAGCATACCGTTCCCTATGACTTGCAGAGTACTTTATGTACTCACGACTGTACGCCCTTTGTTGATCAGTCGTCAAAGAAGACCCGGGAGCACTGCATTCTATGAGAGGAGTATTTCGAAGACCATGAGGACTAGGTCGTGTCCTCCACTCGATTGCCTGTGGGCATGTGGAATGGCCTCCATGAGTTGTTTTGTTCTCCACTGCAAGTTGTACTCTGTTGTCTTTAACCCTGCATGGTGAACTCTGTAAAAACCTTGACCATAAGGTCCTTTGGCTGTTAAGTACTATTAATTTGTCTGCTTCATTAGCTATCTTGTTGTATGGATTTAATTACATCTAGGTTGCAACTGTGTGAGCTAGCTACTGATCTTGGGACTAGTTCAGTATACACAGAGGGTCCTGGTGTTGCATACTCGGGGTCCCGACAGAGGTGGTATCAGAGCCATATCGACTGTAGGACGCAACCATAGTTAACATGGTCGTGTAGTCAAAGACTTCAAAATTTATTTTCTAAATCAAACCCAGTCATCTTATTCTTCTCTCATCTTACTGTAATTCTTCTCTCATCTTATTCTAACCTTTCCCCATATCATCTCTAAGTTCTTGTATCTTATCCCTTCTGAAACTTTGTTTTCGAATTGAAACTGATCCTTCTCACCTCAGTAATCCCTATAGGATTGAGCCTCGCTACAATTCGACCACCCATATAAGTTGGATTAGAAGTGTTTTAGCATAATTGCCCTTGTTAGTTTTAGTATCGTGTAGTCAGAGTAATAGGACCTTCAGCTTGAGTTTTGTTGCCTTTTAATAGCTTTTCGGCTATTTGTTCGTTGGGTTAAACCGACTTGCCCCAATTAGATTGCTCTATTTTTCTCCCTTGTTCTCTCTCGTCTATCATGCTTTTCCCTCTTACCTGTCGTGCTTTCTTCTTCTCGTCTCTTAAACCGGGAAAAATTGGTGCAGATGGTTCAGACCCGCAACTCGGCAAGCCAAGATGAACCAGTGGATCCCTTTACACCCCCTCTGCCACCTCGTTTGACAGCCCCTGCAGATCAGGGTTTGGGTCAGTTCATGGCAGCCCAAACACTGTTGATGTGTGCGATGACGCAGAATATGAACCAGATGATGACTCAACAGAACTAGACTGCTGCCACCCTAGTCGCAATGCTAAATCAGAACAACTAAGCAGCTGCTGTGCCATCTTGTAACATCCCAAATGTATAAACAGGGTTTGTTCAAATATAATTAGATGTGTAGAAATTAAAACTTTTTCTCACATCTTGAAAACCCCTAAACACTCATGTAATTCTTGTCCAAGAGTTGTGTAATCCAAAAACGCAAAGCTCTTGTTGACCAAAAGTCAAACTCATTTTCCAATTATCTTAAATCTTGTGCCAAACATTTGGAAAATATTCTCCTTGGTCCTAAAGTTGATGTGGGACCCCTCTGAAAAATATCATGAGTTATAAAACTTGTTTGATAATTTTTGGAGGTAAAACAAATCATTGAATAGCCTTAATGAATTTCCTGAGAAAAATGCATTGCATAATCACCTCTGGAAATTTTATGTAAGGTTAGTCTCATTGTCAGCAAGCTCCTGTTAAAATTTCATGAATTTTGGAGTTGAATTGCTATCCCAAACAATTCTGCAAAGTCTCAGCTGTTAGAAACTAAACTTAAAAGCTTACACTGTTCCTTGGGCTAGCCACTTTGCAAGGCTGGTCCAGCCCAACCATATCTGCACCTCAGCCTAACCTCCCTTTCCACCGTGATCAGGTCGCAGCCATTGGATTTACATCCAACCGCCACGACCTCCTCCGCGGCCAACACCGCAAAGACCTCCCCGCCCTGTTCAGGTCATAGCTCTTGGATTAAGATCCAACCGCTCCTGACCTCCCTGAGCTGTTAAACCACTTAGGAATTCCACCTGCGTGGGGTCACAGCCATTGGATCAAAAATCCATGGTCGCGACCTCCTCCTCTCAACCTAACTATCGGACCTCCCTTTTTGCACGCGGTTGAGGTCGTAGCCGTTGGATTCAGATCCAAAGGCCACGACCTCCGCTGCAAATCATCGCAGCTCAGGACCTCCCCACTTTAATTGTTGTGCACCATTGGATTTACATCCAACAGCCCACAACCTCCCTGCGTTATTAAGCGCTCACAACCTCCCTCATCTCGTGTTGTGCACCGTTAGATTAAAATCTACGGTCACGACCTCCTCCTTTCCTCGTCGCATCCGACCTCCCACAGACGTGAGGTCGTAGCCCTTGGATTTAAATCCAAAGGCCATGACCTCCCCTCATGTTCTTAAGTTCATGTGCGGTTAAGACCTCACAGAGGTCCGACAGATTGGATGGAGATCCAACGCTTTGGACCTCCTGTCTCATTTTCCCACGTGCGCATACGCATTAACGAAATCGTGAGGCCATGACCACCCCATCCTTGATCGTGTGGCTGGGACCTCCTCCCAGTCATTTAGGCATAACGGTTCAAAAATCACATCGGAGGGCCAGGACCTCCCTGTAGGCTTATCCAGCGGTCAACATGACCTCCCCTGTTCTTCTCCTTCCTCGGGCGTGCCTGCGAGCTCCTGAGCGGGGAGTTAATGCCCAGCCTGTCACTGTGTACCTTCAACCACTCCCTTGCTGACCCGCATTAATTCTTTGCTCGACTTTCGCCCCTCCCGTCTGCACAAGGCTGTCCCCCTGTCAACTTTACATCATGTCCAAACCCTAGACCGTGCCTTGGGCCAAGCTCACCGTGAGCCTAACCCGGGGTCCATGACCTCCTGTGCCCTAAGTATAAAACCCCCATTGGGTTCCTCCCTTAGCTTCTTTGGCACACTTCTAAGCTTAGGCTTGCACCGTGTCATTTGAGCTTTCCTCTCCTCAGATCTCCACTCTTGGCCGCCATTGTTGAGAAGCTTGGAGCCCTCGGTGGCACAGTGCTCCAGTGGCTCTCTCGCTCAACGTCTTCTCCAATTGTGCTCCCAAAACCTCCTGGAAGTCAACCCTAACTTATTTTGTTGGGCATTTTTCAGAGGAGGACAAAGGGAAGCTTGGAGCTGGAGCTTTGGCCGTGGAGCAGCCCAATCTTCTCCAGCTCCGGTCTTCACCTTCCTCCACTTCCTCAGCACCTCGGGACCTCCAGTTACTCCTCCTGATAGTCACTTAGATGCTGGCATCCGCGTGTATGAGGTTGCGGAGCTTTTATTTGGGCACACGCTTGATTGAATGTCGCGCGGAGCTCTATTTTGCATTTTTGTCTTTTGGCCGTGCTGGTCATTTTTGCCCTCGCCGGCGTTTAAGGCCGTCGTCGCCGTCGAGTGTGAGCCCATGGTGTGCGCATCACTATTGCGCACACGGGGATGTCTTTGGTTGTCGCCGGCGAGGTCTGCATCGCCGGCAATGACCACGTCTTTGAACCCGGGTCTTTGTCGGACAAGAACGGCGGCGCCATTGTCGTTTTAGGGCGAGATCCGCCGAGTTTAATCGCTCATCATTTGCTCAAATCATTGTAATCAATGGCGTGTCTTAAATGTCTTTAATCCTCCGTCGCACATTTAAGACCTCCGTAGCGACCTCCTTGTGTCCCACGCATTAATCTCTTGTCCAAGCACATGCGCGTGCGTGTCGCTAATTTTATCGGCTGGCTCTGGGGCGTCCATGACCTCCTCCGAGGAGATCTGGGCGTCCAAGACCTCCCTTCTTGCAATCGTGGCCGTCCGGACCTCCCGGAGGTGCAGCGGCGTTAGGACCTCCGCTGGGACCTCCCGAGGTCATCTCGGCCGTTCTGTCCTCCTGTGTTGATCGCGGCCGTTGAGGACCTCCTTTCCCCATCGTTGTGGTCCATTGGATTCCCCGTCTCGGCCACGACCTCCCTCGGCTTCGCGCATGTGCGTTGCTAGGAGGTCCAGGACCTCTGGACCTCGAGTCTTGTGAGTGCGTTGATCTCTGGGAGGTCTTGAGCCGTTAGATCTGAGATCTGTGGCTCACGTCCTCCCATGTCCTTGTGGGTTTTAGAAATTCCAGTGAACTCTTAATTATAAACTGAAATAAGGTATAAACTTTAGAATTCCATATCTTTTTCATTTTAAATCCAATTGAGGTCATTCAAATTGTGTTAGCTCTGTCTTGGACTTGACTTTAATCTAAAAATGATTGTAAGCTGAGTTCAGCTCCAGAGCACAGTTTTGCCATTAGGTTTTAAAACTAACCCTAAATGTACACTCAAAATAATGTTTAACTTGTAAAATACATAACTAATGCTCTGTAGATTATTTTTGAGTGAATCCAACTTTGTGGGTTTCCTCTATTAATGAACTCACTATGAAAATTAGTCTTGGGCATGTTGCTGTTATAAAAATGAGGACTTGTGCATTATAATTTTGTTCAAGTTCTTGTTTTTGAAAAATTGTAGAAAGTGCATAATAGCTCCAAATGAGATGAACTCAATTGTGTTATTCATCTCATGAGGTTCTGGTTGTACAGTAAAAATCTCAGTATCACCACCATTCTAGAAAATGTTGCCTCATAATTAAATTAGTGAATAGTGCAGTTTGGTATTTTTAGGGGCTGAGCAGAATTGTTTTGCTCATAACTTTTGCATTGAGAATCCAAATCAATTGGTTCTTGTTGAAAAATTCCCTAAAAATCATCCTCTTGCTGCTGTAGAAAATTCAGAGTATTTGGAGTTCGTTTCCTTTGTTGTTTTTCGTCGTTCTTATCGTCTCTTTTCGCCTTTCCGTTAGGTGTCGACGAGTACTTTGAACCCGTGAGCGATCCTCAGCAACAAATTGACCAGCAACAGCAAGGCAAGCAGTTTGATCATTTCCATTATTGTCCCATTACTTTAAAGCTTAATATTTTGTTTCACTTATATGTATGCATGCTATCTTGTGTTAAAATATCGCTAGTGGTCCTATAGTTGCATAATCTGTAGGAATTGTTCATCCTCTACTACCCATGAGCCTAGGTTATTTGCTGTGGTTGGAGCTCGTTGGATGAGCTCTTATCACTTAGTAGATTTCGATATTAATTGCTTAGACATGCTTAGTTACCGGTAGTAATGGGCGATCATCGACTTAGTCGATGGTCTTGATCACACAAATCTAAATATTACTCCTTTATGTCTAGCACTTGTGCTTTAATTAATTTGTAAAATCAAAAACTGAAAATAAAGGATTGATTTAGACTTGGGCATATTGGATGGATGGTGCGGTTTTTGGAATGTGGTAGTATGCCTGAGTCATTAAGGACCGAGTTACTTGCGCCACCGTTCTGAGCAATTTTGCGTGCTAACCACACGAGGGGGATATGGGACCTCTCTTGACTAAGTACTTTGGGAGGTGTTAATTATGAGCTGGTCGGTGGGTATGTTTTAATAAAATGTGTGTGTGTGGTGTTGGGAGGGAGCATTGGCAGACCGGCTAGGCTGTCTAATGTGCCCTTTTCCCCGTGGGTTGCGGCTCGTAATTAGCATCCTCCATTGGAAATGTCTCGTAGGACTTAGCCGTGCCGGCATACCAAAGGAAGTGTGCTAAACCATGTGGCGAAAAGGCGGTCTGACGTGTGGGTACATTGGTACACCCCTGCAGGGTTAAAACTATTCGAATAGCCTCGTCCTAGGTTATGGACACGCTCGGAAACGCCCCGTGAGAACTAGACTACAACCTTTAATTAAAACTTGACATGGTTGGTATGAATGGGTAATTCATGCTATTGTTGTGGTGGCTATTGGGTTAGTCACTTCCAGGATGTTCATGTTGTTGTTATTATGTATTATCTCGTTGTTATTTCAACAATTTAAAAATGCTTTGTCAAATTGCCTTCAATCTATTAATTATTGCAAATGAAAACTTGCTCTGTGCTAAAATGAGTCCAAAGCCTCATCCACTTAAATAAAGCTTGCATGTAGCTAAATTATAGTTCTGTTATCTCACACGTCAGTCTTGCGAGTACATTATATGTACTCATTTGCTTTGCTTAATAACTTTGTTGCAGAGGAGGTGGAGCCCAAAGGGCTTTACTTTTGCTTGAGATGTGCATGGGGAAAGCGACTTGCTTGGCGGTCGGTCGGGTTGCCTTGTGGGCTAAAGGCACCTTGGTTGGCTTTTTGTTATGGCCATCTTTATGGCACTTTTGCTTCGCTGTTATCTTTTTAGTCTTGTTATTATTTGGCCGGTCGGCCTCTCTTTTGTAATAACTATCCTTTATCTATATTAACTTCTGGTTTGTTGCTTGTTCTGTTCTATGTGCTTGAATGGAATTGATGCAATCTTTTGTAATGAGTTGTGTGTACTGCATTCTTGGGAAGTACATATATCTCGAGGCACGATTTATTTAGTTGATAATACTAGGGTCAATTGGATGACCAAGTATTATGAGCCTAATAAATCGGGTCTCTAAAAGTTAGTATCGAGCCATCCGCACCGTAATAACCCAAGCTTGGTCGCCTTTAGGATATTTTGGAAAAACTTATTTTCAAAGTATCAAAGAGTTTATGAAAGCTTAAGTAATTCTCAGATTTTACTCCTTACCTATCTTAGCTTTCTATCTCACCTTGCTCTAGTTTGAGTTTTACAAAGATGATTTCCTCTCTTTCCCTCAAAATTAGTTGTTATCGATTAATTGGGTTTTGGGGAACTTATGAGAGTTCTAAATTTGAAGTCTTGGCTGTCTTTTGGGCGAAGAATGGAAGTATTGGAGCTGGAATTCAAATCTGGAAATTTAGGACAGCAAGCAAGCATTTTGGGGGCAGCAAACTCAAGCTAGTGATTAAGGTAGAAAATGAGTGGTTGATTCAACTAAAACTTGTGGGAATAAAAGGGTAAGATGTGATACTAGTTGGCTAAGTATCTAACACTTATTTTGCTGATTTAGCATTGCTCTTTAATAGCATTTGATCTCACCTTATAATCTGATTTTTATCTTCTCGATCAATTACTCGTTCATTCCATACGGGTTAGTTGTGTTGAGAAGTTGAGCTTTTCTTTTGGTGATCCTTTGCTGTTTTTAGAGTCCATTAGAAGCTTTTTAAAGCTTAGTTACCCGCTGTTTTTGGCTTTCTATGTGGGCGATATTCCATTCCCCTAGTTGTTAGCTTTTGCTTTCCTTACGGCTTTATTTTTCGGGTTTAGTTGCTAACCAAATTTCACTGTAACAGGATGGCCGGACGCACTCGTAGCGGCCAAGGCCAGGCAGCTGGTCTGGATGAGGAGCTTCCTCGTCCTCCGACCATGGCCGAGGTTCTTCTTCAGATCGAGCGCAACCGCGCGGATGACAGGAGAGTTCTACTGGACATCATCGCGCGCAACACCACTTGCCCTTACGGGAGCTTGTGATGCGGGCAAGGAATGCCCATCGGCCGCGTGGAGGACTCGCGGAGTTTCTTCGTACTCAGCCCCTACCTTTTCCCGGTCCGAGGACCCATTGGATCTGAGCGATTGGCCGTCGGTGGAGCGTAAGCCGCATCATGTGATGCGGGAGCACAAGAAGGCGCTGTTTGCATCGCACCAGCTTGAGGGTGCAGCTTTGTCCTGGTGGGAGGGCTATCTCGCCATGCAGCCCGTAGACCACACCGTCTCTTGGGAGGAGTTTCGTACGGCCTTCCGTCGGGCTCACATCCTGCCGGCTTGATGGAGATCAAGAAGCGGGGAGTTTCTTGCGCTCAAGCAAGGCGTAGCTTCGATCATGGAGTATGTCTACGAGTTCAACCATCTAGCTCGTTATGCTCCTGAGGATGTGGCCACTGATATGGCTAAGCAGGCCAAGTTCAGGCGTGGCTTGTCTGAGAGCTTAGAGACAAGCTCTCCATTGTCGACTTTCCTGATTTTCAGACCTTGGTTGACAAGGCCATCGTCGCTGAGCATGCGGCTTGGGAGCTTGTGGATTCCCGCAAGCGCAAGTGGGAAACCCACAAGTCATCGAGGCGATCCCTTCCGTCCCGCTTGGCGATCTCGAAGTACCAATCGATCTTGGCACCCCGAGGTTACCCGCCTGTTCTCGTTCATCGCAGCCGTGTCGATCCGTGCACTGTGAGTCGCAGAGCGGCCCCCGCATAACCCGGCTGCCGGTCACATGCTTCTCATGCAACGAAGAAGGGCATTATGCGAACCAATGCCCTAAGAAGGCAGAGCGACCCTCGTCCTAATGGAGGACGCGGCCGAGGTGGTGCATTTCAGACGGAAGATCGTCCGGCTACCCAAAGGCGTGGGTAGTGGTCGCGTCAACGCCATCACCACAGAGGAGGCTCGGGAGGCACCCGGCGTCGTGCTAGGTACACTTTCGTTAACTCTCATCCTGCTCTTTGTCTTGTTTGATTCAGGAGCATCTCATTCCTTTGTTTACGAGTCTTTTGCATTGTTGGTGAGCTTCTCTTCTCTCCATTGTCGATCCGCTACTCATTCGCTCTCTGGTTCGGAGTTGAGAGTCGAATCTGAGTGTAGGGATGTCCCTATCGAGATCGAAGGGGTAGGGTTCTTAGCAAACCTTATCCTTCTCCATTCAGCGAGTCTTGATGTGATTCTTGGCATGGATTGGTTGTCTCGGCACATGGGACAAATCAATTGCGCCAGGAAGCTCATCTCTCTATCTAGTCCCTCCGGCGAGCAGGTTCGCTTTTCGCCGAAGCTGCTAGGCCCTCATCTCTTCGCACTTGAAGCGAAGCCCGCTCTAGATATTAGCGAAGTCCCAACAGTTTGTGACTTTGCTGATGTCTTCCCTGCAGATCTTCCGGGGATGCCACCTGTTCGGGATCTCGAGTTTGTCATTGAGTTGGCTCCCGGTACCGCCCCTATCTCTAAGAGGCCTTATCGGATGCCACCGAACGAGTTGGTGGAGTTGAAGAAGCAGTTAAGTGAGCTGCAAGAGAAGGGTTTCATCCGCCCTAGCTCATCCCCTTGGGGTTGTCCAGCAATCTTCGTAAAGAAGAAGGACGATACTTTACGCATGTGCGTTGATTACCGCCCACTTAATGAAGTGACGGTAAAGAACAAGTATCCATTGCCCCGCATTGACGATCTCTTCGATCAATTAACTGGAGCTCGAGTTTTCTCCAAGATTGATTTGAGAGTGGGATATCATCAGGTTCGTATTCGGCCTGAGGATATTCCCAAGACGGCGTTCTCTACTCGCTACGGCTTGTACGAGTACACTGTCATGTCATTCGGCTTAACCAATGCTCCTGCCTTGTTCATGAATCTCATGAATTCGGTATTCATGGAGTATTTGGATAAGTTTGTCGTGGTCTTCATCGATGATATCCTTATCTACTCCAAGAACGATGAGGAACATGCTGAGCATCTGAAGCTTGTGTTAGGCAAGCTACGTGAGCACCAGCTGTACGCGAAGTTCAGCAAGTGTGCATTCTGGTTGAAGGAAGTGGCTTTCTTGGGCCATATTCTTTCAGCGGGAGGCGTAGCCGTTGACCCTAGCAAGGTCAGCGATGTTCTTTCATGGAGTCAGCCTGCTTCGGTCACCGATGTGTGGAGTTTTCTCGGTTTAGCGGGATATTATCGTCGCTTTATCGAGAACTTCTCCAAGATCACGAAGCCGATGACGGAGTTGCTCAAGAAGGACAAGAAGTTCGTGTGGTCCGCTGAGTGTGAGAAAGTTTCCAAATACTCAAAAGCGTTTGACCACCGCTCCGTTCTCGTTCTTCCCGATATCCATCGAAGCTTCGATATCTTTTGCGATGCTTCTCGTCGAGGCCTCGGTTGTGTCCTTATGCAAGAAGGCAAGGTAGTGGCCTATGCATCAAGGCAATTGAGACCTCATGAACTCAACTACCCTACTCATGACTTGGAGTTAGCTGCTGTGATTCATGCACTTAAGATTTGGCGACATTACCTAATCGTGTCGTTGTGAAGTGTATTCGGATCACAAAAGCTTAAAGTACTTGTTCACACAACTGACCTGAACCTCGTGCAAAGGAGATGGTTGGAGTTGATCAAGGATTATCATATGGGTATTCACTACCATCCGGGCAAGGCTAATGTAGTTGCCGATGCGCTTAATCGCAAGCGCATTGCAATGCCTTGTTGTCGAGGAGCTTCACCGCTCTTCCGAAGAATTTCAGCGTCTCAACTTAAGTTTAGTTGAGCATGGTTCTCTCGCTGCCTTGGTTGTGCAACCAACCTTGGTGGATCGGATCAAGTCCGCTCGGCGATCGGATATTGGAGTGAGCCACATTAAGGCAAATGTCAAGAACGGAGCGACCAAGTGCTTTTACGAGGATGAGCATGGTATTGTGAGGTTCGAACAACGCCTTGTGGTTCCAAAGGACATGGAGTTGCGAATTTGATCCTCCGCTGAAGCCCATGATTCGCCTTTATCCATTCATCCGGGGCCACAAAGATGTATCGGGATCTCCGCCAGAGATTTTGGTGGACCCGAATGAAGAGGGAGATTGCGGTTCGTTGTCGAGTCGACGTTTGTCGTCGTGTCAAGGCCGAGCATCGGCGTCAGCGAGATTGCTTCACCTTTGCTGTCTTGGGAATGGAAGTGGGATTCGTCGGCATGGACTTTATCACCGGCTGCCTTGACACCAAAGGGAAAGATTCCATTTGGGTTGTGATTGATCGGTTGACTAAAGTAGCACATTTCTTACTGTCTTGGGCTAAGATTTCTGTTGGTCAATTGGCCGACCTCTATGTCTCTCGCATCGTGTGCTTGCACGGTGTACCCAAGACGATTGTCTCGGATCGTGGTTCTCTTTTCACCTCTCGCTTTTGGCATAGTTTGCAAGAGGCCATGGGAACCCGTCTTACCTTTAGCACGGCATATCATCCCCAAACTGATGGTCAGACCGAGAGGGTCAACCAAGTTTTGGAAGACATGCTTCGTGCTTGTGTCCTTTCCTATGGGAAGCATTGGGAGAAATGCTTGCCATTCGCCGAAGTTTTCTTATAACAACGACTTTCGAGCCGGTCTCGGCATGGCACCTTCGAGGCCTTATACGGGAGAAAGTGTAGAACCCGTTGAACTGGTCGAGACCGGTGAGAGACCTCTCTTTGGCCCGGACTCAATCAATGAGGCCGAGCACCAAGTCCAGCTTATTCGTGAGCGTTTGCGCACAGCTCAATCCAGGCAAAAGAGCTATGCGGATCGCCGTCGTCGTGAGTTGAGTTTTGCGCCCAATGACTTTGTTTATCACAAAGTCTCTCCTTTGAAGGGCCATCAACGTTTCGGCGTCAAGGGCAAGTTAGCTCCTCGATATGTCGGTCCCTACCGTGTTATCGAGAAGAAGGAGCTGTTGCCTATAAGTTGGAGTTGCCGGCTGCACTTGAGGGGTACATGATGTTTTCCATGTGTCCCGGCTTAAGAAGTGCCTCCGTGTTCCAAGCGAGGAAGCTCCGTTGGAAACTCTCGATGTCCGTGAAGATTTGACCTATCGCGAGCACCTGTTAGCATACTCGATGAGTCCGAGCGAAGGACAAGGAATAAGACCATCAAGTTCCTTAAAGTTCAGTGGTCAAACCATTACGAGGATGAGGCTACTTGGGAAAGAGAAGATCGTCTGCGTGCGGACTATCCATCTTTCTTTATCGAGTGAGCCAAATCTCGGGGCGAGATTTTTGTAAGGGGAGATTTTGTAACATCCCAAATGTATAAACAGGGTTTGTTCAAATATAATTAGATGTGTAGAAATTAAAACTTTTTCTCACATCTTGAAAACCCTAAACACTCATGTAATTCTTGTCCAAGAGTTGTGTAATCCAAAAGCATAAAGCTCTTGTTGACCAAAAGTCAAACTCATTTTCCAATTATCTTAAATCTTGTGCCAAACATTTGGAAAATATTCTCCTTGGTCCTAAAGTTGATGTGGGACCCCTCTGAAAAATATCATGAGTTATAAAACTTGTTTGATAATTTTTGGAGGTAAAACAAATCATTGAATAGCCTTAATGAATTTCCTAAGAAAAATTCATTGCATAATCACCTCTGGAAATTTTATGTAAGCTTAGTCTCATTGTCAGCAAGCTCCTGTTAAAATTTCATGAATTTTGGAGTTGAATTGCTATCCCAAACAATTACGCAAAGTCTCATTGTTAGAAACTAAACTTAAAAGCTTACATTTGTTCCTTGGGCTAGCCACTTTGCAAAATTTGGTCCATTAACCATATCTGCACCTCACCTGACCTCCTTTCCACCTTGATCAGGTCGCAGCCGTTGGATTTACATCCAACCGCCACGACCTCCTCCGCAGCCAACACCGCAAAGACCTCCCCGCCCTGTTCAGGTCATAGCTCTTGGATTAAGATCCAACCGCTCCTGACCTCCCTGAGCTGTTAAACCACTTAGGAATTCCACCTGCGTGGGGTCACAGCAATTGGATAAAAAATCCATGGTCGCGACCTCCTCCTCTCAACCTAACTATCAGACCTCCCTTTTTGCACGCGGTTGAGGTCGTAGCCGTTGGATTCAGATCCAAAGGCCACGACCTCCGCTGCAAATCATCGCAGCTCAGGACCTCCCCGCTTTAATTGTTGTGCGCCATTGGATTTACATCCAACAGCCCACAACCTCCCTGCGTTTTTAAGCGCTCACAACCTCCCCCATCTCGTGTTGTGCACCGTTAGATTAAAATCTACGGTCACGACCTCCTCCTTTCCTCGTGCGCATCCGACCTCCCCGCGCACGTGAGGTCGTAGCCCTTGGATTTAAATCCAAAGGCCATGACCTCCCCCTCATGTTCTTAAGTTCATGTGCGGTTAAGACCTCACAGAGGTCCAAGATTGTTGGATGGAGATCCAACGCTTTGGACCTCTGTCTCATTTTCCCACGTCTTGCATCGCATTAAGGAAATCGTGAGGCCATGACCTCCCCATCCTTGATCGTGTGGCTGGGACCTCCTCCCAGTCATTTAGGCGTAACGGTTCAAAAATCACATCGGAGGGCCAGGACCTCCCCGTAGGCTTATCCAGCGGTCAACATGACCTCCCCTGTTCTTCTCCTTCCTCGGGCACGCCTGCGAGCTCCTGAGCGGGGAGTTAATGCCCAGCCTGTCACTGTGTACCTTCAACCACTCCCTTGTTGACCCGCATTAATTGCTGCTCAGCTTTCCGCCCCTCCCGTCTGCACAAGGCTGTCCCCCTGTCAACTTTACATCATGTCCAAACCCTAGACCGTGCCTTGGGCCAAGCTCACCGTGACCCTAACCCGGGGTCCATGACCTCCTGTGCCCTAAGTATAAAACCCCTATTGGGTTCCTCCCTTAGCTTCTTTGGCACACTTCTAAGCTTAGGCTTGCACCGTGTCATTTGAGCTTTCCTCTCCTCAGATCTCCACTCTTGGCCGCCATTGTTGAGAAGCTTGGAGCCCTCGGTGGCACAGTGCTCCAGTGGCTCTCTCGCTCAACCTCTTCTCCAATTGTGCTCCCAAAACCTCCTGGAAGTCAACCCTAACTTATTTTGTTGGGCATTTTTCAGAGGAGGACAAAGGGAAGCTTGGAGCTGGAGCTTTGGCCGTGGAGCAGCCCAATCTTCTCCAGCTCCGGTCTTCACCTTCCTCCACTTCCTCAGCACCTCGGGACCTCCAGGTACTCCTCCTGATAGTCCCTTAGATGCTGGCACCCGCGTGTATGAGGTTGCGGAGCTTTTATTTGGGCACACGCTTGATTGAATGTCGTGCGGAGCTCTATTTTGCATTTTTGTCATTTGGCTGTGCTGGTCATTTTTGCCCTCTCCGGCTCGCCGGCGTTTAAGGCCGTCGTCGCCGTCGAGAGTGAGCCCATGGTGTGCGCATCACTATTGCGCACACGGGGATGTCTTTGGTTGTCGCCGGCGAGGTCTGCATCGCCGGCAATGACCACGTCTTTGAACCCGGGTCTTTGTCGGACAAGAACGGCGGCGCCATTGTCGTTTTTAGGACAGAGATCCGCCGAGTTTAATGCGCTCATCATTTGCTCAAATCGTTGTAATCAATGGCGTGTCTTAAATGTCTTTAATCCTCCCGTGCGCACATTTAAGACCTCCCGCGCGCGGACCTCCTTGTGTCCCACGCGCATTAATCTCTTGTCCAAGCACATGCGCGTGCGTGTGCGCTAATTTTATCGCTGGCTCTGGGACGTCCATGATCTGGAGAGTCCAAGACCTCCCCCTTGCGCAATCGTGGCCGTCCAGACCTCCCCTGGAGGTCTGTGACGTTAGGACCTCCGCTGGGACCTCCCCGAGGTCATCTCAGCCGTTCCTGTCCTCCCTGTGTTGATCGCAGCCGTTGAGGACCTCCTTTCCCCCCATCGTTGTGGTCCATTGGATTCCCCATCTACGGCCACGACCTCCCCTCAGCTCGCGCATGTGCGTTGCTAGGAGGTCCAGGACCTCTGGACCTCGAGTGCGCGGGTGCGTTGATCTCCTGGGAGGTCTTGAGCCGTTAGATCTGAGATCTGTGGCTCACGTCCTCCCATGTCCTTGTGGGTTTTAGAAATTCCAGTGAACTCTTAATTATAAACTGAAATAAGGTATAAACTTTAGAATTCCATATCTTTTTCATTTTAAATCCAATTGAGGTCATTCAAATTGTGTTAGCTCTGTCTTGGACTTGACTTTAATCTAAAAATGATTGTAAGCTGAGTTCAGCTCCAGAGCACAGTTTTGCCATTAGGTTTTAAAACTAACCCTAAATGTACACTCAAAATAATGTTTAACTTGTAAAATACATAACTAATGCTCTGTAGATTATTTTTGAGTGAATCCAACTTTGTGGGTTTCCTCTATTAATGAACTCACTATGAAAATTAGTCTTGGGCATGTTGCTGTTATAAAAATGAGGACTTGTGCATTATAATTTTGTTCAAGTTCTTGTTTTTGAAAAATTGTAGAAAGTGCATAATAGCTCCAAATGAGATGAACTCAATTGTGTTATTCATCTCATGAGGTTCTGGTTGTACAGTAAAATCTCAGTATCACCACCATTCTAGAAAATGTTGCCTCATAATTAAATTAGTGAATAGTGCAGTTTGGTATTTTTAGGGCTGAGCAGAATTGTTTTGCTCATAACTTTTGCATTGAGAATCCAAATCAATTGGTTCTTGTTGAAAAATTCCTAAAATCATCCTCTTGCTGCTGTAGAAAATTCAGAGTATTTGGAGTTCGTTTCCTTTGTTGTTTTTTCGTCGTTCTTATCGTCTCTTTTCGCCTTTCCGTTAGGTGTCGACGAGTACTTTGAACCCGTGAGCGATCCTCAGCAACAAATTGACCAGCAACAGCAAGGCAAGCAGTTTGATCATTTCCATTATTGTCCCATTACTTTAAAGCTTAATATTTTGTTTCACTTATATGTATGCATGCTATCTTGTGTTAAAATATCGCTAGTGGTCCTATAGTTGCATAATCTGTAGGAATTGTTCATCCTCTACTACCAATGAGCCTAGGTTATTTGCTGTGGTTGGAGCTCGTTGGATGAGCTCTTATCACTTAGTAGATTTCGATATTAATTGCTTAGACATGCTTAGCTATCGGTAGTAATGGGCGATCATCGACTTAGTCGATGGTCTTGATCACACAAATCTAAATATTACTCCTTTATGTCCAGCACTTGTGCTTTGATTAATTTGTAAAATCAAAAACTGAAAATAAAGGATTGATTTAGACTTGGGCATATTGGATGGATGGTGCGGTTTTTGGAATGTGGTAGTATGTCTGAGTCATTAAGGACCGAGTTACTTGCGCCACCGTTCTGAGCAATTTTGCGTGCTAACCACACGAGGGGGATATGGGACCTCTCTTGACTAAGTACTTTGGGAGGTGTTAATTATGAGCTGGTCGGTGGGTATGTTTTAATAAAATGTGTGTGTGTGGTTTTGGGAGGGAGCATTGGCAGACCGGCTAGGCTGTCTAATGTGTCCTTTTCCCCGTGGGTTCTTGCTCGTAATTAGCATCCTCCATTGGAAATGTCTCGTAGGACTTAGCCGTGCCGGCATACCAAAGGAAGTGTGCTAAATCATGTGGCGAAAAGGCGGTCTGACGTGTGGGTACATTGGTACACCCCTGCAGGGTTAAAACTATTCGAATAGCCTCGTCCTAGGTTATGGACACGCTCGGAAACGCATACTGTGAGAACTAGACTACAACCTTTAATTAAAACTTGACATGGTTGGTATGAATGGGTAATTCATGCTATTGTTGTGGTGGCTATTGGGTTAGTCACTTCGGGATGTTCATGTTGTTGTTATTATGTATTATCTCGTTGTTATTTCAACAATTTAAAAATGCTTTGTCAAATTGCCTTCAATCTATTAATTATTGCAAATGAAAACTTGCTCGTGCTAAAATGAGTCCAAAGCCTCATCCACTTAAATAAAGCTTGCATGTAGCTAAATTATATTTCTGTTATCTCACACGTCAGTCTTGCGAGTACATTATATGTACTCATTTGCTTTGCTTAATAACTTTGTTGCAGAGGAGGTGGAGCCCAAAGGGCTTTACTTTTCTTGAGATGTGCATGGGCTTTGGGAAAGCGACTAGCTTGGCGGTCGGTCGATTGCCTTGTGGGCTAAAGGCACCTTGGTTGGCTTTTGTTATGGCCATCTTTATGGCACTTTTGCTTCATTGTTATCTTTTTAGTCTTGTTATTATTTGGCGGTCGGCCTCTCTTTTATAATAACTATCCTTTATCTATATTAACTTCGGTTTGTTGCTTGTTCATTCTATGTGCTTGAATGGAATTGATGCAATCTTTTGTAATGAGTTGTGTGTCTGCATTCTTGGGAAGTACATATATCTCGAGGCATGATTTATTTAGTTGATAATACTAGGGTCAAATGGATGACCAAGTATTATGAGCCTAATAAATCGGGGTCTCTAAAAGTTGGTATCAGAGCCATCGGACCGTAATAACCCAAGCTTGGTCGCCTTTAGGATATTTTGGAAAAACTTATTTTCAAAGTATCAAAGAGTTTATGAAAGCTTAAGTAATTCTCAGATTTTACCCCTTACCTATCTTAGCTTTCTATCTCACCTTGCTCTAGTTTGAGTTTTACAAAGATGATTTCCTCTCTTTCCATCAAAATTAGTTGTTATCGATTAATTGGGTTTTGGGGAACTTATGAGAGTTCTAAATTTGAAGTCTTGGCTGTCTTTTGGGCGAAGAATGGAAGTATTGGAGCTGGAATTCAAATCTGGAAATTTAGGACAGCAAGCAAGCATTTTGGGGGCAGCAAACTCAAGCTAGTGATTAAGGTAGAAAATGAGAGGTTGATTCAACGAAAACTTGTGGGAATAAAAGGGTAAGATGTGATACTAGTTGGCTAAGTATCTAATACTTATTTTGCTGATTTAGCATTGCTCTTTAATAGCATTTGATCTCACCTTATAATCTGATTTTTATCTTCTCGATCAATTACTCGTTCATTCCATACGGGTTAGTTGTGTTGAGAAGTTGAGCTTTGCTGTTGGTGATCCTTTGCTGTTTTTAGAGTCCATTAGAAGCTTTTTAAAGCTTAGTTACCCGCTGTTTTTGGCTTTCGATGTGGGCGATATTCCATTCCCCTAGTCGTTAGCTTTTGCTTTCCTTACGGCTTTATTTTTCGGGTTTAGTTGCTAACCAAATTTCATCAGAACAGATGGCGGGCCTTTTCGTGCGGCCAAGGCGAGCAGCTGGTCCGGACGAGGAGCTCCTCCTCCTCCGACCATGGCGAGGTTCTTCTTCGATCGAGCACAACCGCGCGGATGATAGGAGAGTTCTCTTGGGCGTCATCGCGCGCAACACCACCGCCTTACGGAGCTTCGTGATCCGGGCAAGGGAATGCCCATCGGCGTGTGGAGGACTCGCGGAGTTTCTTCGTACTCAGCCCCTACCTTTTCGGTCTGAGCACCCATTGGATCACGAGCGATTGGCTTGTCTCGGTGGAGCGTAAGCCGCGCGCAGCGATGCGAGCACGAGAAGGCGCTGTTTGCATCGCACCAGCTTGAGGGTGCAGCTTTGTCCTGGTGGGAGGGCTATCTCGCCATGCAGCCCGTAGACCACACCGTCTCTTGGGAGGAGTTTCGTACGGCCTTCCGTCGGGCTCACATCCCTACCGGCTTGATGGAGATCAAGAAGCAGGAGTTTCTTGCGCTCAAGCAAGGGCGTAGCTCAGTCATGGAGTATGTCTACGAGTTCAACCATCTAGCTCATTTTGCTCCTGAGGATGTGGCCACTGATATGGCTAAGCAGGCCAAGTTCAGGCGTGGCTTGTCTGAGGAGCTTAGAGACAAGCTCTCCATTGTCGACTTTCCTGATTTTCAGACCTTGGTTGACAAGGCCATCGTCGCTGAGCATGCGGCTCGGGAGCTTGTGGATTCCCGCAAGCGCAAGTGGGAGGCCCACAAGTCATCCAGGGCCAGTCCCTTCCGTCCTCGCTTCGGGCAGTCTCGGTCTAACTGAACGACCACTATATGCAAATTGTGTGGCCTTCTGCCGCTTCCGTGAATCTTCCAAAGCCTTGCTCTTTGTTTCAGCAATTATGGCTTTGTCCACCAAATGCTGAAAGTTTCTGAAGTCTTGTATTGCCAAAGCCAACTGCAATTCTTCAGATAGCCCATTCATGAAATGGTTTCGACGACGAGTGTCAGTCGAAACATCGTCAGGGGCATACCGAGCAAGGAAATTAAACTCATGAAGATATTCAGTCACTGACTTTTGCCCTTGTTTGAGAGCGAGAAATTCCTGCTGCTTGAGCATCATCACTCCCTCAGGAATATGGGCCTCGCGAAAAGCCTCCGTGAACTCAAGCCAGGTAGGAGTATGTCCGGTGGGTTGGATAGCCAGGTAATTATCCCACCAATTACTAGCTGGCCCAGTCAGCTGGTAGCTAGCATACAGAACCTTCTCCCTTTCAGAACATTGGGCAATGGTTAGCTTCTTTTCAATTTCCCGAAGCCAATCCTCTGCCTCCAATGGATCCTGGGAGCTGGAGAACACTGGCGGGTTAGTCCGCTGAAAGTCAGCGAGACTCCCCTGCCCATGTTGAACTCCTGCTCTACCAGTTGGTGTAGGAATAGAAGAAGTGTTGCGCGCAATCTGCTCCAATATGCGCGTCTGGTCCATGCGGTTGCGCTCAATTTGCATGAGCACGTCCGCCATAGTGGGTGGTGGAGGAAGCTCCTCTTCCTGTCTACCACCTTGCGGACCCTGAGATCCGGAAGGGTCAGTCTGCTCTCCCTGAGTTTGGAGAACAGGGGTAGAGAACCTCTCTTCTTGTTGTGTTCACGAACGAGTAGTTGGTCCTGTCATCCTGTTGCCATATAATGGTTAACAACATAACAAGGATACACTCGGGCTAACATATACAAGATTTTGAAATAGAAAAGAAATAAGTTCTAATTTAATTATGCATCATGTTATGGCATGCAAACAATTAAAACCAAAACAATAGCACACAGCATCCAAAAAAAATACAACCTCCAATTCATTATAAGAGGTCGGCTGAACAGCACCATAATCACATCAAAACCGAGTACAACAAAAGTGCGCATCCACTTTATTAACGTACCAACAGAAACACCTAAAGTTTAAAATGTACAAGTCAACTAGCACAGCACCTTGTTCCCAAAAGCAACTTCGGCTCACACCATTTATACAAAACATAAGCTAGACTATTACACAATATTTAATACACAATACTAGCCTATTTCACAACTATGGCCGAACACATCACCCAGCCCCTAAGTGTAGTCATTACGGTTAAAATTCACCGGAAACTCATTTAACAGATGAGCTTCTGGTGAACCCGTATCTATGGGATCCCTAGGGCTGATGAGACGAGTAGGGGAACCTAGCAGCAAATGATGGCCACCAGAGTGTGTAGGTTCTTTGAGTCTTGAGAAACCAATGAGACATCCGGGCTCTGACGACATTGACCAGGGCGAGAACAAGTCCAGCACCTCTGGAAGTCTCAATCCACGTATGCAGATGGCGGTGGAGGGATCTCGTTGTTGCCATAAAGTACGTTACGAGGAACGCGATTCGTGGCAACACCAAGCCTCAAATACTCCTGTGCCTCGTGCAGACGACGGCGGGTTTCCCATAATTCGCACACGAGACAGTGATAGGTTTGGTCCATGATACGGACCAACCTCGCTAACTCGCGTACATATGGGTCCTCTCCAAACTGAATCTCATCGAACGCAATCACATCCGACCTAGGGCCATGTTTCGGGAAGTGTACATAGGGTGGCTGAGACAGCTCCGTCAGATCATGACGAAGGAGGCCCATCATCCTACGCGCAGCTTCCTGCACAGCCATAGACTCGGAAGTGGCACATACGTGGATACAGTAGGGGACACTACCCACCACCTGTCTGGCGATCACATTAATGATAGCTTGGTACTCTTCCATACCAGGACCGCGGTCTCGACGATAGATGGCATACTCTGGTTGATATGTGAAATTGGCACGCCACATCATGTCTCGAAGTAAGGCAGGAAACCCATCCACCTCTTCGGCTCGAGTCTCCTTAATCAAATACCAGCCACTCATCTACAGAGAAAAGACAAGGTAGGTAAGAGACTGATCTTGAAAAATCAACAGAAAGGTGGATAAGAATTGACACTAAAAGAAGGTAAGGAGTAAAAGATAGCACACTTAGAGCTTTAGAAATTAATTTAAGTTAAAATAATGTCACAGAGACTCACTAAAGGTAACAACCATGCTAATTCTATCCTACAGGCAAACGTATGCTCTGATACCAACGCTGTGAGACCCCTAAATTATTGGAATGTGCTGAATTAAAATTATACTGGTAGCATAATTCTTAATTAAGGAACAGTGTATTGTCCTTAATAAAAATCATACTAGAAGCATAATCATAATAAGTAACAATCCAACAATTAGGTTCCCGGATATATGCCATGCAATAGTTCCCAGGATTAGTGACTATTGCACATATATCCTTAATCAACATTGCATCAATCACATACAAGTCATACATTCACATAATTATACATCAGTAATTACATCATAATTCGGTTGCTACAGTGTCAGGTCTGCTACAGTACCCGAAATAGCTACAGGAACAGATGACCTTGGGTCATTAACAAAAAGAACGACAGCGGAAACAAAAACATAAAAGCAAAGCCACCAATGGCCCCATCTTCCCACGGGCTATTGCGTGGAGGCTAGAACTAGCATTACTCATTAGCGTCACCCAGATCGGCGCTAACAGGCATCTCATACAGATATCCGTCTTCTCCTGCAACAAGAGGTCATAAAACCCTGAGTACAAAAGGTACTCAGCAAGACTTACACAAACTAATAAAAGAAAGTGTTTGTTAGAACCTATACAAAGGAATAGAAAGTATATATGCATAAAGTTGACAACAGAAGGTTTAAATGGTTCAATTTTGCATAAAGCAATACATCTTAACCTACAGTTGCTATATTTTGATAAAGCAGTTTTAATAAATTGATTTGGACTAAAACAGTGAATAAGTGTAATTATAAGCATAAACAGTAACAAAAGTAAATAACAGCTCACAATGAATTGTATATGACAACCATTATGACGAAGTAATTCCCAAACCAAACTTAGAGTAAAATCTATACAGGTGACATTAATCCAAGCATCGTCCGTAACCGTGGACACGGCTATTCGAATAGTTTTATACCTTGCAAGGGTGTACATCTTTACCCACATGACTTAGTTAGCCCGTAAGCCTCCGGAATAATAACACACTGCCTTTGGTGTGCCGGCCGGGTAAACTAAGATTTGGTATTTTTCAACAAGTTAACATTATTGAGTTGGATGACCCATGTGAGACTGATCCCGCTTAAACAAGACTGATAGCATATATTCAACCGAGGCTCACATGTTGTACCGGGAATGCCGACCCAGTCAATTAAATGCGAACTGTGCTCACTACACATATTAGACCGCAATCGGGGCCCTGAAGGAACGTATATGCGATGTAACACATCTACGCCCTTACCCTTCTAAGAACATCTGATACCAATATAAGCTCCACATGGCATACGACACGGCCCGAAGACTTAAGCATCTATGCCATATGAAATCAATACACATGTCCTTACTCTCCAAATCCAACTCAATACTATTAACCCTTTACTTAACCAAGCAGCGCCCATACCTCAAGTGTGGAAATGCGTTGGGACTTGAATTAAATTGTCGAGTTCAGGTCCTTAATCAACCCAGACAAGACATTCACATTTCCCAATTCTCGTGCACAAAGGCACCATCACTAGCATCCACTTGTCCAGATTTGAATTGATTGATAACAGGATTTAGAAGCATTTCCAAATCAAATAAACTGAACCAGAATCAAAATAAGTATAATGTATTTGTTGTCCCCAAGTCTGACAAGCTAAGCTTGCCAAACTCTAACGTTCTATGGACTGCATGGCTAAGCAAAAGTTAAAACTAAACATTATAACATCACAAACTACCTTAGGTTGAGTGTATGGTTAAATTAAAGATAAGCCACAAGTTCAGGGTATAACTAACTAGAAACAGGGCACAAATAAATTTTTAGAAAGTTGCATGCACAGTGTCATTGTATTTTAGAATTCTAAAGTTCAAAAGATTAGGTTCAACATGGTGCAGAGAGGAAGCTTGCCTTGATAGTAGTAAATAACCTCTTGTTCAGGTTCTGGTGGTTCAATAAAAGGTTCAACACACTCAGAAGAACCAGTATCTAAAAGAGAATAAAAGAATTTCAATGAACACAGGAAAAACAGAGAGCAAAATGCATAAAAGAATGTATGATCAAATGACAATGCATGGGTAGCAATATGCTTAAACTATATCTAATTTGTTAAAGATAATAACCCATATATACTATCCAATGACACTAGCTGTCCAGATTTTAGTTTAGCTTAAAGCTACAGTATCAAGTTTAGATACTAGAACAGGGCAGCAATAAATAATTTAGTTACTTAGCTTAACTCTAAATAAATAAAATGCTACAGGATAGCTAAGTGTATTAAAGCTATAGTTATGGACTAACCAACTATTTAGTATTTATTAATAGCAATTAAGGGCGGTGGATTCCTGGTTATTCGTTTGTCGGTTTAGACATCAATAATTAGTAAGGGATCTTTACCACTATAGTTAGTGTAGAAACTATACACGCACAGACTTTTAAAGTGAAGTATTAACTAGTTGAGGTAACTAATGTCACAATCTATAAATGCCAATCCTTAAATGCTCGGGTTAAGGAAGGAAAAGAAACAGTGCATTTTTGTCGGTTTAGACCAAAATAGCAAAAGGTATCTGTCCAGATTTCGACTACTTTAGGGCAACACACTAACCGAAGACCCTGAATGGAAAATAAGATTATCAGGAGGGCGGTTAATATCCTAATTCTTCAACACTAACCCTAACCAACAAGTTTACAGAAAAGAGAACAGAATAGAGCTCTTGTTGGTTTTGTCCGACAAAACCAACAGAGGAGAATATTGTATCAATAAGGTGACCTGCGGCCTTAGAAATTAAAAGAAGGTCTACTTAAGATGCCAGGGTTTATCTAAGACCTACATAAGCTGACATGCTAACAAAAGAAACTCTAATTCTTGAAAACGATATGAAAGACCGAAAAGTTAAAATACAAATTTTTAGCTAAATCAAGATAGGAGCATCATATGAACCAGTGAGTGGTGTGAGAGGGTTAGTGATGCTCTTAGAGAGCTTAAACTAACAGAAGTAAAAGCTAACTCACCAGCTAGGGTTTAGAGAAGACAGAGTCAAGCTCTTGGTCAAACAAGAAAAGATCCAGTAGCCTTTTTCCTTGTGCTGACCAAAAGAAAAATGATGGAACTTAGCTCTAAAGATTATTAGATACATTCTTGCTAAAGAAGGATGGAACTCAACTCACCCAAGTGAGGTTTTCCAAAATGAAGCTTCACAGCTCAAGTTGACAAGGAGCAAATGTCCTAAGTCCAACCTACAAGAAATACCCAAAACCACCTTAGTATAAGATGTAGGTATGCTTGTAGTTGAACAAAGCAGAGGAACAAGGGTGCTTCACTGTGAAGAAGATAAGGATAATGAGCTCCTCCCTGGGTCAACAATGGCAGAGCTACAAGAGCTAGGGTTTATATAGTGTACAAAAGGTGTAGAGCAACCGAGAATTGTCTAGAATCCAAGAGGTGGCACTTAGGATAGATATTAAGGGATAAATATCCTCAAAATACTGTGCTCTACCCCCATTTCGGACACTACAGTGCTCACGGTGGAAAACCAGAGAGAAACACCAATTTACGTCACTGACGCGTGGGCCCCAGGGTAAACCGCACCATGCAACGCACGCAGCGCACGCAGCCAATCTCAACGCACAGCCACCGTGCGATTCTGGTTAAGCGGCTGCGATTCAGTGGCCAAGACACACTGAAACGGTATTACGGATTATGGACCGTGCGATCTACCTCGGACGGCCACGATCAAGGGAAGCTCCAAGGTAGTCAGAACCTTCAAACCCACGTGAGCCGTGCGATCGTGCATCTACGGCCCAAATCTAATACGCGTTGGTGCGCTTCGGCCTTAAAAGGGACTCACCGTTGGATCTGAAAGTTACGGCTGAGATTGAAGGGGTGTGTAGGTGGTCCGAAAGTCACAAAGAATCTGGACGGTCCACTGCGCATCCAACGGTGGAAAATCACGCGGGTGAAAAGGTGGTCCGAACATCACACGCAATCTGGGCCGCCCAAAGAAGATCCAACGGGGCCGCTTTAAAAAGGTTTTTAGAAAAAAAAAAGGAATAAAGTGAGATGCCGTAGGATTTTGATCCAACGGTGGGAATCATGGGGGTGTGAGGGTGGTCCGAAGTGCACATTGATCTGAGCGGTTCAAAGCACATCCAACGGTGGCCAGATGTGAGGAAGTTTACACAGAGTGAGACAGGCTGCGATGCCATCGAATTGAGATCCAACGGCCCAAAATGAGAGGGGGATGGAGGCGGTCCGAACAGCACACTGAATCCGGCCCGTTCACTCGAGAATGGATGGTGGGATGGGCCATGGGTTTGGACATGTGCATATGGGGCGTGACCGAGCCGCACCAGTTTGGACTTGACTCGACGGGGCCGAGTCGCTACAGTGTTTGGTCCGAGTTTAGACCGAGACCTTTGACCAGAGCTGATTAAATTTTGAAGAAGGTTTGACCGGGCTTTAAAATATATCAAATGAATTTGTAAAATCTTAAAATTTTGCAGAATGGCTACTGGGATGATATATTTCCCAAATAAATTTTGAACCCACTGTTTCTTCTTTAGAAATACATAATTAATTCATTTAAATCAACTAGGGTTTATTTAAAGACAAGTATTTTTCTGAAAATCAAAATAATTTCTAAAAATTTCATAAAAATTGTTTTTGGCCATAATAATTCATCTGGTTTTCAACTAAAATATATCCCAGTCATAATACCAACATTGGAGGGTATTTCCTTTTGAAATTTTTGGTCAAATTGAAATTGGTAATAGAAATTTGGGAAATTAGGTTGTAACAAGTTGCCTAAATTGCGAAATGAGCAAGAATGACATGAACAATCTTGATTCTCAGATATTAGGGCCGAGGTCATTACGCTCAAACTAGGCAGAAGAGTTATGCTGATAACCGTCATCGCGACTTAGCTTTTGCATCTAGAGATCACATGTACCTGAAGGTTTCACCTCTCAAAGGAATGCGTCATTTCAAGGTAAGCAGAAAGCTTGCACCAAGGTACATGTCGGGACCCAAAAATACATCTCAGGAACCCTCTGTGTATGCTGAACTAGTCCCAGATCAGTAGCTAGCTCACACAGGAAACAGTGATGAAATACCATCCATTTATTCGATTTAACTAAAAAGATCTCAAAGTAACAAATAATAATAATAACTGGACCTTATGGTCAATGTTTAATTAACTTGCCACGTAGGGCTAAAGAAACAGATAAACTCTTGCAGCGGAACGAAACTCTTCAAATGGCTAATCAACATGCCCACAGCAATCGAGTGGAGAACGATCCTAATCCATAAAACCTTCATGATCCACAGGCGAAGAACTCTCGGCGACTTGATAATCGCCAATCGCCGATTAACTGAGAGGCGAAGCCATGAGTACTTTTTGAATGTACTCAGCAAACCGTAGGGAAATGTATGCAAATAATATTCATGCATGGCTTGACAAGGTTAGCTGTATGGTTCTTTTGCAGAAAGCAGCATTTACGATAAATACAATAAATAGATTGAAATGCGTAGTTGAAAACAATAATAAGTAATTAAACAATTTCTTTGAAACAACTAGTGAACTTCCCATTCACTTCCCAACCAAACCAAAGATAAGTGAATCCACTATTCACCCATCGACACAAACCACCAAGTGAAATCCCTGTTCACCAAACAAACATTATATTCATCAAGTGAACATCTCATTCACACTCCGACACATTTTATAAAATACTCTATCTCCCGTGTGAAATCCCTGAGCACGTCCATAACCGCGGACATGGCTATTCGAATAGTTTGACACTCTGCAGAGGTTGTACAGCTTGACCCACAAGACACGAATTCTCTAGTTTGTTCGGCATATATCTATGCCGCCGCTCACTACCTTAGGTAAGCAGCCTAGAGCACGTGACAAGGCTTTTACAAAGTCCTGTTTTGATCCAGTTCTGCTCGCTAAGGATTCGCCCCTCTGGCCCCCTCTTGCGCCAAAAACAACCCAAACAGAACTAAACCGAAACATCGCTAATTAATTAGCCAGGTCCGTCCCATACCAGACATGTGGTTGTACGGTTAAGGCCCAGTTCAATGGCGCACAAGATTAAGTCCTTGACAAGTTACTCAGGTGATCTTTCCACAACCCATACCGTGCTAAACCACACCCACAATCCCCCAACCTGCTCGCCCAAGCGAAAACCATTTTTGTTTAACTACAACAAATGACATTCCCCTGTCATGATACACAATTTTCAACAAGAGTGGCTCACCACCACGATTCCATATATCATTAAGTCAAAATTAATTAATATGACACATGTGATGATAAACCCATCGTATCTAAGCTGAACTAAGCATTAATACCCTACCCATGTTGGCAATATAAATATGTCCAACTAAAATTATCCACACTAGGGTGACAAAGGATTCATGGCATTCAAATAATCAAAGGAGGCATAATGACAATAGGTAGTAACTAAACCCAAAACAATTTGTATAAAGATAGCATGCAATTGTATAAAACAATATACTTTTGAAATGTAAAATCCCAATTCTAACTCTTTGCTTCAAATGTAAGAAAATGAGTAGAAATTAAAACTTTTTCTTGCATCTTGAAGTCCTTGAGTATTTCTGTAATTATTGTAAAAGAATTGTGGAAATCATTTTCAAAAATCCTCTTTTGACTCCTATCAAAAACCTCCTTGTGAAAATCTTGTGCCAAACCCTTGTAAATAATTTTCCTAAGTTCTTGGGGTGACTTTTGACCCTTCTGAATTTTCTCATAATTTTTAGAAATTATTTGAATATCTTTGGAGGCATGTCAAACCTTGGTCAAACCTCTGAATTCAACTTCTGGAATTTCTAGAGACAAATGCAGGGCCTAAGAATCTCTGGAAATTTTACGTAAGGTTCCTCTTTGAGTTAGCAAGCTCCTATAAAAATTTCATAATTTTTGGAGCTGTTTTGCTATCTCAAACAATCCTCCAAAGTCTCAGCTGTTTTTCAATTCAAATCAGTTGGCACTGTTTCTTGGGCTCAGACCCGAGTCTGACTCGAGTCAAGTGACTCGGTCGAGTCCACTAACAGCACCCCGGCTCGGGCGCGCGGGTGCTAACTCTTGGCCGTTGGATTCTTATCGTACGGCCCTCGATCGCGTAACCCTTCACCCCTCGATCTGTTCTCAGCCCTTTGATTAAAATTCGACGGCGGCCGTTTCGTCGTCCTCCTGGCGCACCCCCCCTCGCTCGCGTGCGCGCTGAGCCATGGCAGAGGCGTGGGCAGTGCTCATCAGGTCACTTCAGCGCAGGCATCAACGGGCCACTACAGCGCATTTAATGCCCGTCACTCACCGCCCTCGCAGTCACCTTGCTCACCTGCTCCCGTCGCTCATCGCGGCTTTGCGCCGCGGAGGACCGTGGACCACCCGTGAGCTTGCGCCCATTGCTCTCTTGTTTCCTTCGGCTACTTAAGCCCCTAGCCCTCTCCCTTTGCTTCTTTTACGCACCTGTGAGCTCCATCTAACGCCCACCTGTCTTGCTTGAGCTCAATTCCTCAAGACCGCCATTGCCGCACCTTAGGCTCTTGGTGAAGGCGGTACCTCGGTGCATCTCCTTCTCCATTTCTTGCTCCCTCTGCTCCCCCTCTCTTCGGTGAAGCTTAACCCTCAATTAATTTGGGTTTACCATCGCAGGGTGGAGCTAATTTTGGGTTTCCCCTTTTTCGGCCGAAACCGCTGTTCTTCGTCTCCCTTGCCGGTGAGTCCTTCTCTGTCTAATTCCTTCCTCGAGGAGCATCAGTAGGAGGTTTGAAACCCATTTTGATGACGCGGCCTTTCGGATTTGGCTCAGGCTGCTGTCTCCTCGTCGCCGTCTTCAGCGCCGTCGCGGCTCTTCGTCGCCGGCACTGCTCCGGCCACCTCAGCTCCACCGTGTCACTCGGGTAAGTCCCTTGTAGCCTGTAGATGCTCAGGCACCCGCTGTATGACCTCGCTGCGGAGCTTTATGGCCTTGTCGTCATTCCCGTGTATTGCCGCGCCGCCCCTCGCCGTCGCGCCGCCACTCCGGTCCACCCCCCGGTAGTGAGTGGCACTAGAGGGTGCGCAATGTTATTGCGCACCCGTAGATGGCCTCCGTTTGCGCTACCGTGGCCTGTGTCACCGGCGATTAGCCGGAGAGTGCATCGGGGACGTTGTCGGGCGAGTTAACAGTCCCCGTTGTCGCCATTAAGCACCTTAATCACCATCTCTTAATGTTAATCCTCGCTTAGCCTTAATCCTGTCCTTAGCCGCCTTTGTCGTGTCACTGACTCGTGGGCCCAGGTCTTAATTAAGCTCCCCGAAGCGTTAAGTTGCCCACAGTGCAATGAGTCACTGACTGGTGGGCCCCTTTTCTGCTGCGCGCAAAAAACACCCACAGCGTGACTCCACGTCCTCGACAATGGGCCCCTTGTCGTTCTCCTTCATCTGCACGGCCGATTGGATCAATCATTATCGCCCATTCATTTTTAGATCAGCGGCCCGGATCATTTGTGCTGTTCGGACCGGCCGAATGCTCTGTCAATCTCAGCCCTCCATCGCGAAATCGACGGTCCACATCCTTTGGGCCGATCGGACCGAAATGAGTCTTTGTCGTGGGCTCTTGGCGTGGGCGAGGGATGTGAGATCGACGGCCTAGGTTGCGCCACGCCATTTCCTTTTCGGTAAAGATTTATTTAATCCCCGGGGGATTTATTTCACAACTGGAAAATGCTTTAAATTTTTGAAAAGGTATAACTATTTCATATTAATTCATTTTCGGTTGATTCCACTTTTGATAAATCTGCTATGAACTAAAGTTTAACCTAAAAATAGTTTGAAGCATGATATGACTTCAGAAAAATAGGAAAATAAGCTTTACTTCTTTTCAGCTTTATTAAATGTATTAACAATTCCTGATAAGTTCAAAAATGCATAACATATTCATTTAAACTCCTTTTTAGCTGAAATCAACTTTGTCAATTCTGGTAATATCTAAACTTAAATCTAAAAATGGTTTTAAGCATATTATAGTTACAAAAATGTCCAGAATTAACATTATTAACATGTAGGCTTTAATTGCTATATTAAAAATCCATTTAACTTGTAAAATGCGTAACTAATTCTCTGTAACTTATTTGTGAGTGAATCCAATTTTGTTGGATTCCTCTATTAATGAACTTACTGTGAAAATTAGTTTTGAACATGTTGCTGTTGTCAAAAAGAATACTTATGCATTATAATTTTGTTCAAGTTCTTGTCTTTAAAAATTGATAGAAGGTGCATTATAGCTCCAAATGAGATGAATCCAATTGGGTTGTCCATATTATGAGGTTCTTATGCTACCATAAAAATCTCAGCTTCACCTCTGTTGTAGAAATTGTTGCCAAACAATTTAATTACCTGAATAGTAACTTTTCCTATTTTAAAAGCTGAGCAGAATTGAATTGATCATAACTTTTGAATTGTGAATCCAAATCGATTGGTTCCTGTTGCTAAATTCATGATAAATCATTATCTTGCTGCTGTAAAATTTTCAAAGCTTTCAGGGAAAGTTTGCTGTTGGGCCTTTTTGTTTTCTTTGTTCTTATCGGTTCTTTTTCGCTTTCTCGTTAGGTTCCGAAGAACGTATTGATAACCAAAGCGCTCCTCAGTAACAATTTGACCAGAAACAGCAAGGCAAGCAGTTTGATCATATCCCCTTTATCGTCCCATTACTTTAAGGTTAATATATTGTTTTACTTGTATGTATGCATGCTACTTGTGTTAAAACATCGCTAGCAATCCTATAGTTGCATAATCTGTAGGAATTGTTTATCCTCTACTACCATGAGCCTAGGTTATTTGCTGTGGTTTCAGCTCGTTGGATGAGCTCTTATCACTTAGTAGTTTTTGATTTCAATTGCTTAGACATGCTTAGTTATCGGTAGTAAAGGGGCGATCATCGATTTAGTCGATGATCTTGATCACACAAATCTAATTATTACTCCTTTATGTCCAGCACTTGTGCTTTGTTAATTTGTAAAGTCAAAATCTGAAAATAAAAAGGATTGGATTGGACTTGGGCATATTGGATGGATGGTGTGGTTTTTGGAATGTGGTAGTATGCCTGAGTCAACAAGGACCGAATTACTTGCGCCACCGTACTGAGCAAATTGCGTGCTAACCACACGAGGGGGATATGGAACATCTCTTGACTAAGTACTTTGGGAGGTGTTAATTATGAGCTGGTCGGTGGGTGTGTTTAAAAATAAAATGTGTATGTGTGGTGTGGGAAGGGAGCATTAGCAGACCGGCTAGGCTGTCTAATGTGTCCTTTTCCCGTGGGTTCTTGACTCTTAATTAGCATCGTCCGTTGGAAATGTCTCGTAGGACTTAGCCGTGCCGGCATACCAAAGGAAGTGTGCTAAATCATGTGGCGAAAAGGCGGTCTGACGTGTGGGTACATTGGTACACCCCTGCAGGGTTAAAACTATTCGAATAGCCTCGTCCTAGGTTATGGACACGCTCGGATACGCCCTATGAGAATTAGACTACAAGCTTTAATTAAAACTTGACATGGGTGGTATGAATGGGTAATTCATGCTATTGTTGTGGTGACTTGGGTTAGTCACTTCCAGGTTGTTCGTGTTGTTGTTGTTATGTTATTATCTCATTGTTACTTCAACAATTAAAAATGCTTTGTCAAATTGCTTTCAATCTATTACATTATTGCAAATGAAAACTTGCTTTATGCTTAAAATGAGTCCAATGCCTCATCCACTTAAATAAAGCTTGCATGTAGTTAAACTATAGTTCTGTTATACTACACGTCAGTCTTGCGAGTACATTTTCGTACTTATTTTCTTTGCTTAATAACTTTGTTGCAGAGGAGGTAGAGCCCAAAGGGCTTTACTTTTGTGAGATGTGCGGTGGTTGGGAAAGCGACTAGCTTGGCGGTCCGGTTAGTTGCCTTGTGGGTTAAGGCACACTGGTTGGCTCTTGTTATGGACATCTCTATGGCACTTTTGCTTCCGCTGTTATCTTAGTAGACTTGTTGTTATTTGGCCGGTCGGCCTCTCTTTTGTAATAACTATCCTTTATTTATATTAACTTCTGGTTTGTTGCTTGTTCTGTTCTATGTATTTGAATGGAATTGATGCATTCTTTTGTAATGAGTTGTGTGTACTGCATCTGTGGGAAGTACATATATCTTGAGGCACGGTTTATTTAGTTGATAATACTAGGGTCAATTGGATGACTAAGTATTATGAGCCTAATAAACCGGGGTCTCACAAAAGTTGGTATCAGAGCCATCCTGACCGTAGTAACCCAAGCTTGGTCGCCTTTAGGATATTTTGGAAAACTTATTTTCGAAGTATCAAAGAGTTTATGAAAGCTTAAGTAATTCTCATATTTTACTCCTTACCTACCTTAGCTTTCTATCTCATCTTGCTCTAGTTTGAGTTTTAAAAGATGTTTTCCCCTTCTTCCCTCAAAATTAGTTGTTATCGATTAAATTGGGTTTTGGGGAACTTATGAGAGTTCTAAATTTGAAGTCTTGGCTGTCTTTTGGTGAAGAATGGAAGTATTCGGAGCTGGAATTCAAATCAAGAATTTTAGGACAGCAAGCAAGAATTTTAGGGCAGCAAGCTCAAGCTAGTGGTTAAGTTAGAAAATGAGAGGTTAATTCAACTAAAACTTGTGGGAATAAAAGGGTAAGATTTGATACTAGTTAGCTAAGTATCTAACACTTATCTCGCTGATTTAACTTTGCTCTTTAGTAGCATTAGATCTCACCTTACAATCTGATTTTTATCTTCTCGATCAATTACTCGTTCAATCAATACGGGTGAGTTGTGATGAGAAGTTGAGCCGTGCTTTTGGTGATCCTTTGCTGTTTTTAGAGTCTTTTTAGAAGCTTTTTAAAGTTTAATTACTCGCTGTTTTTGGCTTTCGATTGGGTGATTTTCCATTCCCCTTGTCGTTAGCTTATTCGCCTTCGTTGAGGTTTTGTTTCTCGGGTTTAGTTGCTAACCAAATTTCATTGTAACAGGATGGCCGGACGCACTCGCAGCGGCCAAGGCCAGGCAGCTGGTCTGGACGAGGAGCTTCCTCCTCCTCCGACCATGGCTGAGGTTCTTCTTCAGATCGAGCGCAACCGTGCGGATGACAGGAGGGTGCTGCTGGATGTCATCGCGTGCAACACCTCAGCCCTTACCGGTGCTTCAGGATCCGGGCAAGGGAGTGGACATCAGCCTCGTGGGGGCCTCGCTGAGTTTCTTCGTACCCAGCCCCCCACCTTTTCCCGGTCTGAGGACCCATTGGATGCAGACGACTGGCTTCGTCTGGTGGAGCGGAAGCTCCGCATCGTGCAGTGCCAGGAGCACGAGAAGGCGCTGTTTGCATCGCACCAGCTTGAGGGTGCAGCCTTGTCATGGTGGGAGAGCTTTCTCGCCATGCAGCCCACAGACCACACTGTCTCTTGGGAGGAGTTTCGTACTACCTTCCGTCGATCTCATATCCCTGTCGGCTTGATGAACATCAAGAAGTAGGAGTTTCTCGCCCTCAAGCAGGGGCGTAGCTCAGTCGTGGAGTATGTGTACGAGTTCAACCATCTAGATCATTATGCTCCCGAGGATGTGGCCACTAATATGGCCAAGCAAACCAAGTTCAGGAGTGGCTTGTCTGAGGAGCTCAAGGACAAGCTATCCATCGTCGACTTCCCTGATTTCCAGACCTTGGTCGACAAGGCCATTGTCACTAAGCATTCTGGTAGGGAGCTTGTGGATTCTCGCAAGCGTAAGTGGGAGGGCCACAAGTCGTCCAGGGCCAGTTCTTCTCGCTTGATCGGTCTCGGGTACCACAAGAAGCGAGCAAGTACCTCTGAGGTTGCCAAGACTGCCTCGTTCTTCGCAGTCGTGCCCGATCATGTGCACTGCATGAGTCAGTCCGGTGGCCCCCGCAACCTCAACCCAACAGCCAATGTCACTTGCTTCGCTTGCAACCAGAAGGGGCATTATGCCAATCAATGCCCTAAGAAGACCGGAGTAGCCCCTCGTCCTAATGGAGGACGCGGGCAAGGAGGTGGTTCTTCTCAGGACTAGAAGATCGTCCCGGCTGCCCAAGGCGTGGGTAGTGGTCGCGCCAATGCCATCACCGCAGAGGAGGCTCAGGAGGCACCCGGCGTCGTGCTAGGTACACTTTCTATTAACTCTCATCCTGCTACTGTCTTGTTTGATTCATGAGCATCTCATTCGTTTGTGTCTCAGTCTTTCGCTGCTGTTAGTGACCTTCTATTTTCTCCTTTGTTGGTCCCGTTGCTCATTCGCTCTCCCGGTTCGGAGTTGAGAGCTAAGCTTGAGTGCCGGGAAGTTCCTATCGAGATTGAGGGAGTAAGATTTTCAGAAAGTCTTATTCTCCTCAATGCAGCGAGCTTAGATGTAATTCTTGTCATGGATTGGTTGTCTCGACACATGGGACAAATCGATTGCGCCCGGAAGCTCATCTATCTCACAAGCACATCTGGCGAGCAGGTCCGCTTTTCGCCAAAGCTGTCAGGCCCTCATCTCTTCGCACTCGAAGCGAAGCTGGCAACGGATATTCATGAAGTCCCAACGGTATGTGACTTCATGGATGTCTTTCCCGATGATCTTCCAGGGATGCCACCCGTTCGCGATCTCGATTTCGTCATCGAGTTGGCTCCCGGTACCGCCCCGATTTCGAAGAGGCCTTACAGGATGCCACCGAATGAGTTGGTGGAGTTGAAGAAGCAACTTAAGGAGCTTCAAGAGAAGGGTTTCATTCGCCCCAGCTCATCTCCGTGGGGTTGTCCTGCCATCTTTGTAAAGAAGAAGGACGGTACTTTGCGCATGTCGCCGACATTACCGTTAAACTAAGTGATGATGAAGAACAAGTATCCTTTGCCCCGCATCGATGATCTCTTTGATCAATTATCTGGAGCTCAGGTTTTCTCCAAGATTGATTTCAGAGTGGGATATCATCAAATTCGTATCCGACCTGAGGATATTCCCAAGACGACTTTCTCTACTCGTTATGGTTTGTACGAGTACACCGTCATGTCGTTCGGCTTGACCAATGCTCCTGCCTTGTTCATGAACCTCATGAATTCAGTATTCATGGAGTATTTGGATAAGTTTGTCGTGGTCTTCATCGATGATATGCTTATCTACTCCAAGAACGATGAGGAACACGCCGAGCATCTGAAGCTTGTGTTGGGCAAGCTGCGTGAGCACCAGCTGTATGCGAAGTTCAGCAAGTGTGCATTCTGGTTGAAGGAAGTAGCTTTCTTGGGCCACGTGCTTTTGGCAGGAGGCGTAGCCGTTGATCCTAGCAAGGTCAACGATGTGCTATCTGAGTCACCCGCTTCGATGTACCGATGTCGGAGTTTTCTCGGTTTAGCGGGATATTATCGTCGCTTTATCGAGAACTTCTCCAAGATCGTGAAGCCGATGACGGAGTTGCTCAAGAAGGACAAGAAGTTCTTGTGGTCTGATGCTTGTGAGGAAAGCTTCCAAGTACTCAAGAAGCGTTTGACCACCGCCCCCGTCCTCGTTCTTCCCGATATCCATCAAAGCTTCGATATCTATTGCGATGCTTCTCATCGAGGCCTCGGTTGTGTCCTTATGCAAGAAGGCAAGGTAGTGGCCTATGCATCAAGGCAATTGAGACCTCATGAACTCAACTACCCTACCCATGATTTGGAGTTAGCTGCTGTGATTCATGCACTTAAGATTTGGCGACATTACCTAATCGGTAATCGTTGTGAAGTGTATTCGGATCACAAAAGCTTGAAGTATTTGTTCACCCAACCTGACCTGAACCTCAGGCAAAGGAGATGGTTGGAGTTGATCAAGGATTTTGATATGGGTATTCACTACCATCCGGGCAAGGCTAATGTCGTTGCCGATGCGCTTAGTCGCAAAGCGCATTGCAATGCCTTGTTGCTCAAGGAGCTTCAGCCCACTCTTCTGGAGGAATTTCAGCGTCTCAACTTGGGTTTAGTTGAGCATGGTTCTCTCGCTGCCTTGGTTGTGCAACCAACCTTGGTGGATCGGATTAAGTCCGCTCAGCAGTCGGATATTGGAGTGAGCCACATCAAGGAAAATGTCAAGAACGGAACAACCAAGTGCTTCTCCGAGGATGAGCATGGTGTTGTGAGGTTCGGGCAACACCTTGTGGTTCCAAAGGACATGGAGTTGCGGAATTTGATCCTCTGCGAAGCCCACGATTCGCCTTTATCTATTCATCCCGGGGCCACAAAGATGTATCAAGATCTCCGCCAGAGATTTTGGTGGACCCGAATGAAGAGGGAGATTGCGAGTTCGTTCGAAAAGTCGACATGTGTCATCATGTCAAGGCGAGCATCGACATCCACCGATCGCTTGACCTTTGCTCGCGGGAATGGAAGTGGGATTCGTCGGCATGGACTTTATCACCGGGTCCGCCTCAACACAAAAGGGAAGGATTCCATCTGGGTTGTCATTGATCGGTTGACTAAAGTAGCACATTTCTTGCCTGTACGGGCTAAGATTTCTGTTGGTCAATTGGCAGACCTCTATGTTTCCCGCATTGTGTGCTTGCATGGTGTACCCAAGACGATTGTCTCGGATCGTGGTTCTCTTTTCACCTCTCGCTTTTGGCATAGTTTGCAAGAGACCATGGGAACCTGTCTTACCTTTAGCACAGCATATCATCCCCAAACTGATGGTCAGACCGAGAGGGTCAACCAAGTTTTGGAAGACTTGCTTCGTGCTTGTGTCCTTTTCTATGGGAAGCATTGGGAGAAATGCTTGCCATTCGCCGAGTTTTCTTGTAACAACAGCTTCCAGGCCAGTCTCGGCATAGCACCTTTCGAGGCCTTATATGGGAGGAAGTGTAGAACCCCGTTGAACTGGTCTGAGACCGTGAAAGACCTCTCTTTGGCGGACTCAATCAATGAGGCCGAGAGCCAAGTCCAAATTTTATTCGCGTTTGCTATGCAGCTCAATCGAGCAAAAGAGCTATACAGATCGCCGTCGTGAGTTGAGCTTTGAGCCCAATGACTTTGTTTATCTCAAAGTCTCTCCTTTGAAGGGCCATCAACGTTTGGCGTCAAGGGCAGCTAGCTCCTCGATATGTCGGTCCCTACCGCGTTATCGAGAAGAAGGAGCTGCCTATAAGTTGGAGTTGCCAGCTACACATGAGGGGGTACATGACGTGTTCCATGTGTCCCAGCTAAAGAAGTGCCTCCGTGTTCCAACTGAGGAAGCTCCGTTGGAAACTCTCGATGTCCAGGAAGATTTGACCTATCACGAGCACCACTGCTTCGCATACTCGATGAGTCCGAACGAAGAACAAGGAATAAGACCATCGTTCCTTAAAGTTCGATTGGTCGAACCATTACGAGGATGAGGCTACTTGGGAAAGGGAAGATCGTCTGCGTGCGGACTATCCCTCTTTCTTCCCCGAGTGAGCCAAATCTCGGGACGAGATTTTTGTAAGGAGGGGAGGTTTTGTAACATCCCAATTCTAACTCTTTGCTTCAAATGTAAGAAAATGAGTAGAAATTAAAACTTTTTCTTGCATCTTGAAGTCCTTGAGTATTTCTGTAATTATTGTAAAAGAATTGTGGAAATCATTTTCAAAAATCCTCTTTTGACTCCTATCAAAAACCTCCTTGTGAAAATCTTGTGCCAAACCCTTGTAAATAATTTTCCTAAGTTCTTGGGGTGACTTTTGACCCTTCTGAATTTTCTCATAATTTTTAGAAATTATTTGAATATCTTTAGAGGCATGTCAAACCTTGGTCAAACCTCTGAATTCACCATCTGGAATTTCTAGAGACAAATGCAGGGCCTAAGAATCTCTGGAAATTTTATGTAAGGTTCCTCTTTGAGTTAGCAAGCTCCTGTAAAAATTTCATAATTTATGGAGCTGTTTTGCTATCTCAAACAATCCTCCAAAGTCTCAGCTATTTTTCAATTCAAATCAGTTGGCACTGTTTCTTGGGCTCAGACCCGAGTCTGACTCGAGTCAAGTGACTCGGTCGAGTCCACTAATAGCACCCCAGCTCGGGCGCGCGGGCGCTAACTCTTGGCCGTTGGATTCTTATCGTACGGCCCTCGATCGCGTAACCCTTCACCCCCTCGATCTGTTCTCAGCCCTTTGATTAAAATCCGACGGCGGCCGTTTCGTCGTCCTCCTCGCGCACCCCACCTCGCTCGCGTGCGCGCTGAGCCATGGCAGAGGCGTGGGCAGCGCTCGTCAGGTCACTTCAGCGCAGGCGTCAACGGGCCACTGCAGCACATTTAATGCCCGTCACTCACAGCCCTCGCAGTCACCTCGCTCACCTGCTCCCGTCGCTCGTCGCGGCTTTGTGCCGCGGAGGACCGTGGACCACCCGTGAGCTTGCGCCCGTTGCTCCCTTGTTTCCTTCGGCTACTTAAGCCCCTAGCCCTCTCCCTTTGCTTCTTTTACGCACCTGTGAGCTCCAGCTAACGCCCACCTGTCTTGCTTGAGCTCAATTCCTCAAGACCGCCATTGCCGCACCTCGGGCTCTTGGTGAAGGTGGTACCTCGGTGCATCTCCTTCTCCATTTCTTGCTCCCTCTGCTCCCCCTCTCTTTGGTGAAGCTTAACCCTCAATTAATTTGGGTTTACCATCGCAGGGTGGAGCTAATTTTGGGTTTCCCCTTTTTCGGCCGAAACCGCTGTTCTTCGTCTCCCTTGCCGATGAGTCCTCTGTCTAATTCCTTCCTCGAGGAGCATCAGTGGGAGGTATGAAACCCATTTTGATGACGCGGCCTTTCGGATTTGGCTCTGGCTGCTGTCTCCTTATCGCCGTCTTCAGCGCCATCGTGGCTCTTCGTCGCTGGCACTGCTCCGGCCACCTCAGCTCCACCGCGTCACTCGGGTAAGTCCCTTGTAGCCTGTAGATGCTCAGGCACCCGCTGTATGACCTCGCTGCGGAGCTTTATCGCCTTGTCGTCATTCCCGTGTATTGCGGCGCCGCCCCTCGCCGTCGCGCCGCCGCTCCGGTCCACCCCCGTGGTAGTGAGTGGCACTGGAGGGTGCGCAATGTTATTGCGCACCCGTAGATGGCCTCCGTTTGCGCCACCGTGGCCTGTGTCGCCGGCGATTAGCCGGAGAGTGCATCGGGGACGTTGTCGGGCGAGTTAACAGTCCCCGTTGTCGCCATTAAGCACCTTAATCACCATCTCTTAATGTTAATCCTCGCTTAGCCTTAATCCTCGCCCTTAGCAGCTTTTGTCGTGTCAGCGACTCGTGGGCCAGTCTTAATTAAGCTCCCGGCGTTAAGTTGCCCACGATGCAATGAGTCACCGATCGGTGGGCCCTTTTCTGTCTTGGCGTCGCGCAAAAAACACCAGCGACTCCACATCACTGACAGTGGGCCCCGCTTGTCAGTTCTCACTGTGCATGGGCCGATTGGATCAATCATTATCGCCCATTCATTTTTAGATCAGCGGCCCGGATCCTTTGTGCTGTTCGGACCGGCCGAATGCTTTGTCAATCTCAGCCCTCCATCGCGAAATCGACGGTCCACATCCTTTGGGCCGACGGATCGGTTGGTGAGTCTTGTCGTGTGGGCTCTTGCGATGGGCGTGGGATGTGAGATCGATGGCCTAGGTTGCGCCACGCCATTTCCTTTTCGGTAAAGATTTATTTAATCCCCAGGGGATTTATTTCACAACTGGAAAATGCTTTAAACTTTGAAAAGGTATAACTATTTCATATTAATTCATTTTCGGTTGATTCCACTTTTGATAAATCTGTTATGAACTAAAGTTTAACCTAAAAATAGTTTCAAGCATGATATGACTTCAGAAAAATAGGAAAATAAGCTTTACTTCTTTTCAGCTTTATTAAATGTATTAACAATTCCTGATAAGTTCAAAAATGCATAACATATTCATTTAAACTCCTTTTTAGCTGAAATCAACTTTGTCAATTCTGGTAATATCTAAACTTAAATCTAAAAATGGGTTTAAGCATATTATAGTTACAAAAATGTCCAGAATTAACGTTATTAACATGTAGGCTTTAATTGCTATATTAAAAATCCATTTAACTTGTAAACTGCGTAACTAATTCTCTGTAACTTATTTTTGAGTGAATCCAATTTTGTTGAATTCCTCTATTAATGAAATTACTGTGAAAATTAGTTTTGAGCATGTTGCTATTGTCAAAAAGAATACTTATGCATTATAATTTTGTTCAAGTTCTTGTCTTTAAAAATTGATAGAAGGTGCATTATAGCTCCAAATGAGATGAATCCAATTGGGTTGTTCATATTATGAGGTTCTTATGCTACCATAAAAATCTCAGCTTCACCTCTGTTGTAGAAATTGTTGCCAAACAATTTAATTACCTGAATAGTAACTTTTCCTATTTTAAAAGCTGAGCAGAATTGAATTGATCATAACTTTTGAATTGTGAATCCGAATCGATTGGTTCCTGTTGCTAAATTCATGATAAATCATTATCTTGCTGCTGTAAAATTTTCAAAGCTTTCGGGGAAATTTTGCTGTTGGGCCTTTTTGTTTTCTTTGTTCTTATCGGTTCTTTTTCGCTTTCTCGTTAGGTTCCGAAGAACATATTGATAACCAAAGTGCTCCTCAGCAACAATTTGACCAGCAACAGCAAGGCAAGCAGTTTGATCATATCCCCTTTATCGTCCCATTACTTTAAGGTTAATATATTGTTTTACTTGTATGTATGCATGCTACTTGTGTTAAAACATCGCTAGCAATCCTATAGTTGCATAATCCATAGGAATTGTTTATCCTCTACTACCATGAGCCTAGGTTATTTGCTGTGGTTTGAGCTCGATGGATGAGCTCTTATCACTTAGTAGTTTTCGATTTCAATTGCTTAGACATGCTTAGTTATCGGTAGTAAAGGGGCGATCATTGATTTAGTCGATGATCTTGATCACACAAATCTAATTATTACTCCTTTATGTCCAGCACTTGTGCTTTGTTAATTTGTAAAGTCAAAATCTTAAAATAAAAAGGATTGGATTGGACTTGGGCATATTGGATGGATGGTGTGGTTTTTGGAATGTGGTAGTATGCCTGAGTCAACAAGGACCGAATTACTTGCGCCACCGTACTGAGCAAATTGCGTGCTAACCACACGAGGGGGATATGGAACCTCTCTTGACTAAGTACTTTGGGAGGTGTTAATTATGAGCTGGTCGGTGGGTGTGTTTAAAAATAAAATGTGTATGTGTGGTGTGGGAAGGGAGCATTAGCGAGCCTAGGGCTGTCTAATGTGTCCTTATCCCGTGGGTTCTTGACTCTTAATTAGCATCATCCATTGGAAATGTCTCGTAGGACTTAGCCGTGCGGCATACCAAAGGAAGTGTGCTAAATCATGTGGCGAAAAGGCATCGGCGTGTGGGTACATTGGTACACCCCTGCAGGGTTAAAACTATTCGAATAGCCTCGTCCTAGGTTATGGACACGCTCGGATACGCCCCGTGAGAATTAGACTACAGCCTTTAATTAAAACTTGACATGGGTGGTATGAATGGGTAATTCATGCTATTGTTGTGGTGACTTGGGTTAGTCACTTCCAGGTTGTTCATGTTGTTGTTGTTATGTTATTATCTCGTTGTTACTTAAATAAATAAAAATGCTTTGTCAAATTGCTTTCAATCTATTACATTATTGCAAATGAAAACTTGCTTTATGCTTAAAATGAGTCCAAAGCCTCATCCACTTAAATAAAGCTTGCATGTAGTTATACTATAGTTCTATTATACTACATGTCAGTCTTGCGAGTACATTTTTGTACTCATTTGCTTTGCTTAATAACTTTGTTGCAGAGGAGGTAGAGCCCAAAGGGCTTTACTTTTGTGAGATGTGCGGTGGTTGGGAAAGCGACTAGCTTGGCGGTCCGGTCAGTTGCCTTGTGGGTTAAGGCACACTGGTTGGCTCTTGTTATGGCCATCTCTATGGCACTTTTGCTTCCGCTGTTATCTTAGTAGACTTGTTGTTATTTGGCCGGTCGGCCTCTCTTTTGTAATAACTATCCTTTATTTATATTAACTTCTGGTTTGTTGCTTGTTTTGTTCTATGTATTTGAATGGAATTGATGCATTCTTTTGTAATGAGTTGTGTGTACTACATCTGTGGGAAGTACATATATCTTGAGGCACGGTTTATTTAGTTGATAATACTAGGGTCAATTGGATGACTAAGTATTATGAGCCTAATAAACCGGGGTCTCATGAAATCATAGGTTCAATATGATCAAAGGACTACGGCTTGCCTTGGAATAAATCCTGGGATTGATCTTGATCTTGGTAGACTCCTCCTTGCTCAAAGCTTCCCGAAGTATCAACGTCTAAACGTAAACAAGCCAATAAACAAAATAAATAAATAACAGAGAGCAAATAAACTCCAAAAATTAAATAAAAATCTTAGATAGCTAGATCTTGAATTTAGATGAATTTAGGAATTTGAATGGACTCAAACGGAGTTTGGATGCAAAAGATATGGGCTTTGGAAGATTTAATCTAAAAGAAAACCCTAAAAAGGATTTACTGGAATATTTCGAATTATTTTCCAATATAGAAAACCCTAAAAAGGATTTACTGGAATATTCCGAATTATTTTCCTATTGGAAAATCTCGGTTTATGACGCACACCGTCTGCTCAAGAGTTTTTCCATGGGAAAAGAAAAGAAAAGGAAAAGGAAATCCCCTAACAAAGTGGGTCCCTTTGAAGTGAGATGGCTCACGGTGGACAGCGTCCACCGAGCTGGGCGTTTGGGTTGGATCTGGAACGCCACGCGGATGCTAACGAGGCGGGCATGTGGGTGACACGCAAGCAACCCGGGGTGACATGGCGTTGGCGTGGATCCGACGTGGACACCGGTGAGGCTGGTGGCACTCGGCTCCGACGAAAACCGGCGAACGGTGGCGGCTCAACGGCAGCGGGTGCTACGGGGGTGTAGAGGGAGCGACGGCGAACTCCGGGGTGGGCTCACGGTGGCTTGAGGACGACCAGGGTGGCCAGCGGCGAGGTTTGGGCGGAACTCGAGCTACGGGCTTGGCGGTGACGGCGCTAGCGGACCTCCCCGGCGAAGGCGATGGTGGTTCCGAGATGCGGGCTTCACGGCGGTCCTGAAGGTGGCGCTCGACGGCGACCAAGGGCACTGGAGCGATGGGAATCTGACAAGGCGCTTCCGCTGGCACCGAAGACAAAGATGGGGCGAGGATATTTGTCGACAAAGCGGCGGCGCTAGGGTTTCCGGCGGCGTCATGGTGCGAGAAACAAGGATCCCCGGGGCCTTAAATAGGGCGGGGACGAAGAATCCCGCTCGGAGACGGTGACGGCGTGGCAAAGGAAAGAGGCGAGGATGAGTTCGGCTCGGAGACGATGCTGACGTGGTGAGCGGGTCCCACGAGTTGGCGAGATGGCTCGATTCTTGTTGCGTCGCGCATAACGGCGGCCGCCGGTGGGACCACACACACCAGTGAGAAGGAAATGGAGCGGGCTGCGCTTGAACGGGCCGAAAGCGAGGAAAACGGGCCGCACAGGAGTGGGCCGCGCGGGAACAGGAGGCGAGTTTCGGCCCGGACGTTTTAAATGAGATTTTAATAGTTTTTATTTTTAGAAATAGCTGAAAATCCAAATAAGACTTAGAAAATAGCAAATGACCTCGAAAAAATTCTAGAAAATATATCCAAGCTCATAAGATCCAAATAAAATAATTTTGGTAATAGTTGATGTTGACATTAATCACATTAAATTGTTTTTGAACTCTGAAAATTCTAATTAAGCTTTTAACTTTAGCAAGAAAATTCAAATGGTTCTTTTTCTTTTAAAACTTTAAAACAAACCAAAATTTTGGGATGTTACAGTACATCGGGCCCTTTCCAATTCTATTCAGAAGAGGAGAAGTTGCTTACAAAGTGGAGCTCCCGCCTCAGTTGTCATATGTGCATGATGTCTTCCATGTGTCTTAGTTAAAGAAATGTCTGCGTGTGCCAGAAGAGCAGATGTCGTTGGAAGCAGTTGACCTGTGGGAAGATCTCACATACAAGGAGCGACCCGCCAAGATTTTGGAAGTGGCAGAGCGAGTGACGAGAAGCAAGATCATCCGTGTCTACAAGGTTTAGTGGAGCAATCACATTGAAAAGGAAGCTACCTGGGAGCGGGAAGAGGACCTGAAGGCCGAGTTTCCACACCTATTCTTTAGTCAGCCCAAATCTCGGGGTCAAGATTTCGTTTAAGTGGGGTAGTTTTGTAACATCCCAAACTTTCTGGAGTTTTTGAGTTTTCAAAATAAAGCAACCATTTGGTTTTGCTGCTTTGCTAAGCTTGACTTGGAGATTTTCGTTTGCCATCCTCAACCACCTCTTGGTTTCGACCAGCCTCTTAGACACGACCACCTCTTGGTTTCGACCAGCCTCTTGGTCACGACCACCTCTTGGTTTCAACCAGCCTCTTGGTCACGACCACCTCTTGGTTTTGACTAGCCTCTTGGTCACGACCACCTCTTGGTTTCGACCAGCCTCTTTTTTTCCTCAACTCTTCCCTTCTCTCGCTCTCGCCCCCGTATCACCGTCGGAGAGTTCGCTGGGGTCTGCGCCGTCTTCAACCTCCTCGCCGCCAGAGAGTTCGCTGGGGCCCGCGCTGTCTTCGACCTCCTCACCACCAGAGAGTTCACTGGATTCCGCGCCATCTTCAACCTCCTCGCCGCTGAAGAGTTCACTGGAGTCCGCACTGTCTTCAACCTCCTCGCTGCCGTAGAGTTCGCCGGAGCACCGTTCGCCGTTCACCGATTATCGTCCTCCACTAGCCGCCTCCTCCAGTCTCTCTCTCGGTCCTCGTGAGTCTTCCGTTCCCTGTGTTCTCTCGTATCCTTTCGACCACGCCGAGTAGTCGAATCTTTTCTTCTTCTGACCGCGTCGAGTAGTCGAATCTTACTTTCTTCTTACGACCACGTTGAGTAGTCGTATCCTTCTTTGGACCTAAAAGTCAAAGCCTTCGTTCGACCTCCTTCTGTGAACTCGTTCTCCTTCGTTCGAGCTCCGATTCGAGTGATTCAATTTCTAAATTCGTCTTAATTCTGTACCTTTCTTTTGGTTCTTGTTTGGTTTGTTTTGGATTTTATTTGGATTGTCTTATTTATTTGGCGCTTTCCGTGCGTATAGATTTTGGCTTCTCTAAAGAGTTCTTGGACCCGACGACCTTGACTAAAGCATCCCAACTCATCAACGAAGGCATGTTGTAGACCTTTGATCATGTCGTACCCAGTTTATAAAATTATATTGCTTTGTATCAACATGCATGGTTAGTTGTATAAAAATGGTTTTAGGAATAGTTAAACACCTACTTGGCAGTATGACTCCTTGAATAATTGTGAACGACATATTGACATGTACTCTTGGACACCATAGGTTGGGTAATCTTGGTTGGACATTGTTGTAATACCATGGCAAGGGTTGCAATTTGGCCAGGTTGAACCGAAAATGTTTTCATACTCGGGCGAATGATCATGCAGTAAAGGGGAGAATTTTGGGATGTGGTTGCCTTGCCTAAGTAGTCTCTAAGGACTTAACTTTGTGTGCCATTGATCTGGGCCATACCGTGCAACCACATGTCTAGGATGGGGTGGACCTGGCCAACTAATTAGCAATGCTTTCGTTCGATTCTGTTGTGGTGGAGGTGTGAAACCTGGGATAGACATTCACACTTGGCACAAGAGGGGGCCGGTCGACTGAGCTGTTGTTTTGCAAGGTATGTATTGGGAGTTGTGGAGCCAGTTGGAGGCAAAACCTTAGCGAACAGAACCGAGTCAAAACGGAGCTTTGTAAAGGCCTTGTGATAATCTCTTAGTAGCACACCTCGGAAGTGTGTGAGCTGATAGTACAAGATGATTATCTCTTATGGGTCAAGCTATACAACCTCTGCAGAGTGTAAAACTATTCGAATAGCCGTGTCCCCGGTTATGGACAATACCTGGTGATTTCACACGAGTGGTAGATTTTCTCAAAAATCTGGTCATGGGAAGCGATCTGGTCGTGGTCGTTGGTTGGGAAGTGAACAGGGTGTTCACGAGTTGATTCAAAGAAACTCGATTACTTATGTATTAATCTTCCAAATTGTGCTTTATAATCTACTTATTGTATCTAATATCAATACTGCTTTCCGCAAGGTAAACATAAAGCTATCCTTGTCAAGCCTTGCATGAATACTATCAGCATACCGTTCCCTACGACTTGCTGAGTACTTTATGTACTCACGACTATACGCCCTTTGTTGATCAGTCGTCGAAGAAGACCGAGGGAACACCACATTCTATGAGAGGAGTATTTCGAAGACCATGTGGACTAGGTCGCGTCCTCCACTCGATTTCCTGTGGGCATGTCGGATGGCCTCCACGAGTTGTTTTGTTCTCCACTGCAAGTTGTACTCTGTTGTCTTTAGTCCTACGTGGCGAACTCTGTAAAAATGTTGACCATAAGGTCCTTTGGCTGTTAAGTACTATTAATTTGTCTACTTCATTAGCTATCTTGTTGTATGTATTTGATTACATCTATGTTGCAATTATGTGAGCTAGCTACTGATCTTTGAACTAGTTCAGTATACACAAAGGGTCTCGGGGTTGCATTCTTGGGGTCCCGACAGAGAGACCACTGAAGCTCAAGATGAAGACCATATCTTGGTAAGCTTTTTATCTTGATAATTTTCACTTTGAATTTACCAGTATAGACCTGACTCATAGAATATCTTAGGAGCCGCAAGATACCAGCGCTGATCGAACTAGGGGTGTTTTCCGTCTGGTTCAATTTGATCAGCCTAAAGATGAGATTCCTTTGGAACATACTCCTACCAGAACTGAAAAGAAGGACCTCCAGGACCTCATGACTTCTGTCAAAAGGTGCTGGAGAGTCAATATTGATATGGTAGAGGAGATTAAAACTTTTGCAGAGGAGAAAGAGAAGTAATTAGTACATGAAGTTATTATTTAATCATAAGATTCTAATTAAATAACTAACTTATGCATTTATTTACTTCAATGGGAGTATTTACTTGCGAAGGTCGGACAAGAAAATGCGGAATCTACACTTCATGCTCTCAGATTAAAATTGTGTGAGGCAGAGAAAATATCTGAGACGAATGCGGTGGTCATGGCAAAGAAAACCGAAGAGGTCCGCCATTTGACTCAGAAGAATGAGAAATTACGAGAGATCCTAAGCAGACAATCTAAAGAAAGTCATGATCTCTTTGAACAGAACAAGATGCTCATCAAGGAAAAGGAAGGTAAAGAACCTTGCTTTGTTTTTCATAGAGCACTTGACCTATTATATGTAGTGCATGAATTTTATTCTCTTTTTTTGTTCTTTGTCAGAACTAAAAAAGGCAAAAGAGGATCTTCATAAGACCTCTTCTAACAAAGATCTTCAGATTCAAGACTTGAAGGAAGTTGAAAAATGGAGTCGTACTGCCGTACAAGAACTTGAAAAGCTGGTGGAAACTTGATGAAGGCTGGCAAGGAAATTACTATAGTTATAGGAAATAGCTTTTCTCGGATCTCAGCTTCTCTATGAGGAATTGCAAAGCAACTGAAGGCTTCGACAACTCCTCTCGCAACCAAGATGACCTTGGACATCCTTCGGAATGACATTTATACTCAAATTACATATATTAAAAAACATATACCTGCTATGAAGACTACCATATATCAATCTTTGACAAGAGGAATGAGTCAAGCTTTAAACTGAGTCTTGTTGAAGATTGATCTCCTTTATGGGGATTCTGTTGATCTCTAGAAGCTTGTCCCTACACCTGAGTTCAAGACAAAAGAAGTAGGTATTGCGGCCCAAGCTAAGATCACACCAGTGGTGGCGGAGATCATTAGGAATATTGAAGCTAGTGCTCCTGCCCTTCCCTCAAATGCTCCTGGCTCAAGCGTACAAAAATGACATTGTAATGATATAGATGTTTTGTTTTAAATTGCATGGGATAATGAAAAATGTGGTGTATGACAATTATAATTATTTGTTAGAAGTTGACTGACTTGCTTTTGCAAATTAAATTATTTTTGCAAGTTGAATGTCGTATATTTTGCTATGTGTAGCCCCCCACCTGGAACACTATGTCCGGCCATGGGAGAAGTGTTTCGGATGAACAAAGGTGTTAGAACCAAGATATCTGTTACAAAATCAATGATCCGGACCAGTGTGTATTCAAGAAGATGCAGTTAGACTGCTGGGCTCTTATGCAATGAGAATTGGGTTATAGAAGAGGTCCCAAACAGTTGTCAGTTCCCAAATGTATACCGATGGCCATTTGATAAGTAAAGACACTATGATCCATGAGCGAAGTTGATCAACTGTAAGCACTTATGAAATATGATGATCATGTATGCGAAATGATACGAAAAAATTTATACCAAAAAAGTTAATATGATACTGACAGTAAAATGATAATTGAATTTATATATTATGAAAAAAGATATTTATACATAGAATCTTCGAAGATGTTCGATGTTCCATGTGTTAGATAAAACACGACCATCCTTGGCTAATCTAACTAATCCTAGCCTAGTGACAGAGACTACAGTATATGGACCCTCCCATCTAGAGAACAACTTGTTTAAGTTGGCTTGGTTCTGGATTCGTCTCAAGACCAAGTCACCCACATGAAGTGTTCATGGACGAACCCTTCTATTATAGTAGCATCTCAGCCCTTGCAGATAGCTAGCCGATTTTAAGAGTGCTCGATCACATCTTTCTTCTAGCATATTGACGTCATCTTCGCGCAAATCTCCTTGATTTATTTGATCTAGGAGGTCTATACATGTTGAACCTAGCTGAATCTCGCTAGGTAGCATTGCTTCTGTACCGTAGACTAGTGCGAATGGTGTTTCACCAGTTGCTCTACTGGTGGTAGTGCGCAATGCCCATAGGACAGAGAAGAGCTCTTCCATCCAACTCCTTGAGCATGCCTTAAGGCGATTAAAAACTCTCTTTTTAATACCTTGCATAATCTGACCATTGGCCCTTTACATTGCTCCATTGCTCTATGGGTGTGCTACGGAAGCAAAGTAGATTTTAGTGCTAATTTCATCGCAATAATCTTGAAACACGTCACTAACAAACTGGCTCCCATTGTCCGTGATAAGACGACTGGTACTCCAAATCTTGTAACAATGCTTCGCATAAAGAATTTGTTTGCTGTCGCAGCCATTATACGAACAACTGGCTCAGCTTCTATCCACTTAGTGAATGTATCAATGGCCACAAACAAGAATTTATACCCATTAGGTGCTTGCGGTAGTGGTCCAACTATGTCGATGCTCCAAGTCGAAAAAGGCCATGACAAGGGAATGGTCTGTAATTGATAGGATGGCTGGTAGACTTGCCTGGCATGGAACTGACACTGCTCATAGATCTTAACAAGGTCCATAGCATCTTGTAAAGCGGTGGGCCAATAATAGCCTTACCGAAAAGCTTTGCCAACCAGCGTTCTATAGGATACAGGTGTGCCACACAAGCCCTCATGGATTTCTTTTAGTAATTTTATCCCAGAGTCTTGGGATATGCAACGCATAAGAACACCATGTGCTCCCTTCCTGTACAATGATCCTTTGACCAGCTTGTACATACATGCTCTTCGAATTAACCTATCCTTCTGTTGAGGATCATCGGGCAATGTCCCTGATGCGAGATAGGTGGTCAATTGTTTTATCCACTCCGCATCTTGCTTGATGACTCCGACCTCTAAGGTGGTCAAACTTGTTTCGATTGAAGGTTTTGTAAGGTATTCGAGAAAAACGCCTGTTGGAATAGGAGTTCGTGAGGAACCCAATTTCGATAACTGGTCTACTAAGGAGTTTTCCTTACGCGGTATATGTTGGACTTCGAAGTCCCTAAAGTATTTTTCCAACTTCCTCACTTCATCCATGTACTGAGCCATTATCTCATTAGAACATCTATATTCCTTTGATACTTGGTTTACGACTAATTATGAATCTCCCTTCGCTAAAAGCCGACGGACATCGAGGGATTTGGCTGCTCGAAGCCCAGCTAGAAGTCCTTCATACTCTGCCACATTATTAGTGGTAGGGAACAGAAACTGTATGACATACTGAAGTCGATCACCCTGTGGTGTTATCAACAAAATCCCAGCTACCGAGCCTTTAAGCTCGCGGGAGCCATCAAAATAAAGTGTCTAATGATCATCTGGCCTTGGACTTACTTGAGGTTGATCCTCGGTATCTGTCCATTCAGCCACAAAGTCAGCCAGGACTTGGCTTTTTATGGTTGTTAGGGTAATAAAATGAAGATCAAACTCCCCAAGTTCCACTACCCATTTGGCTATGCGACCTGTCACTTCTTGGTTATGAAGTACATTTCCAAAAGGAAAAGATGAAGGTACTATGATTTTGTGAGATTGAAAGTAATGCCTCAGTTTCCTGGAAGTCATCAGAAGAGCATAAATTAGTTTTTGGACCTCAAGGTATCTCTCCTTCAGTCCATGTCATTGAGACCCTCCTCTTTCTGTAATAAGTACTGCGCTGACCATATTTGGTGTTGCTTCCAAGTAAACTAGTAAAGGTTCACCTTCTAAAGGTGAAACAAATACTAGAGGATTTGAGAGATAAGCTTTTAAGCCTTCAAAGGCTTTATCAGCTTCTTCGGACCATTGACATTCCCTATTACTCTTCCAAATTACCTAAAAGAAAGGTAAACCACGTTCTCCTAATCGAGAAATGAAACTACTAAGAGCCATCATTCGACCAGTTAAGGCTTGGACCTCCTTCACCATGGAAGGTGGTCGTAATTGTTCAATGGCTCGAATTTTCTCGGGATTAACTTCAATCCCACGAGAACAAACAAGGAAACCATGCAATTTGCCAGAATTAACCCTAAAAGTACACTTCTCAGGATTAAGCTTTATTGCATGTTTATTTACATTTTCAAAGGTCTATGTGAGATCCTTCAAATGGTCATTCTTAGTACTACTTTTTACAACGAGGTCATCTACGTAGGCCTCTAAATTATGCCCCAGCTGATTGCTAAAGGTTTTCTGCATCAAACGCTGGTACGTGGCTCCAATGTTTTTTTAACCCGAACGACATCTTGACATAGCAGTAGACGCCGAAGGGAGTGATGAAGGCAGTCTTTTCTTCATCTTCTTTCGCCATGCTGATATGATGGTATCCGGAATAAGCATCAAGAAAACTCATCAGTTGGCAACCCACAGTAGAATCAACTAATTGATCAATGCGAGGCAAAGGGAAGTTATCCTTTGGGCAAGCAATATTTAAACTGGTAAAATCTACGCACATACGCCACTTAACGTTAGATTTCTTGACTAGGACTGGATTTGCAAGCCATTCGAGGTGATTCACCTCGCGAATGAAACTAGCTTCAAGGAGCTTATCGAGCTCCACTCGGATGTCTTCTTGACGATCTAGGGCGAAACATCTTAGTCTTTGTTTGACTGGTTTTTCTCAGGCTGAATGGCTAGCCTATGCTCAATCACCTCCCTCGGGACTCCAGGCATATCAGATGGCTTCCATGCAAAGACATCTGAGTTGGCTCGGAGGAAGGTGAGGAGCTCTTCTTCCTATTTCTCACTTAGTCCCGCGGCAATCCGAACTGTCTTGGATTGGTCCTCGGGGCTGAGTGGTACGACCTTGACCTCCTCACTGGGTTGAGGAGTAGCCTTGACTTTTGCAGCCTTCCCTTCTTTATCATCTAAAGTAAGATCTTTTATATGTAATTGTTGGAAATATGCCCTAGAGGCAATCATAGAGATGATTATATTTCATTCTGTTCATGACATTGGATAATATGTTATCTTGTTCCTAGAATAATATTGTTAATATTTATTATCAAGTATGTGACTTGATTGTGAAACTCTATATTTCTTCGATGATTATTCTTAAACGTTCCCTGGTCAGAAACATATGAGGACACATATAAATAGACTAGCATATGTATTGGTTGATGACTATGTTTCACAAGTCATAGATATGGAGATATCAAACCAATAATATGGACACATGTTAGAGAAAAAAATGTTGGATTAGACCCACCTTGAGACACTATTGAGATTGTTATGATTCTATGTGTCATTAGTTGGTCTCAAGCAATGATGATGTATAATCCTTAGACCTGAGATCAGTATGGTTTCCTACATATGTAATGGCACTCTTAGGGGTTGCCAAACGCTATACCTAACTGGGTAGTTATAAAGGTAACTTCTGGGTATGCTATGAAATATGGAGAGGAATGTGACTGGTCGGATATGGGATTTGCCCCTCCTAACATAACAGGAGAGATGTCTCTAGGCCCCTCGTTATGATCGGATAAAGAAAGTGCATGGCCATGCCACTAGTGGTCGAAGTGTTCGACCACGTAAAGTTATCTGACACGTAATCGAGAAAGAATTGAACAGTCCATGGATGACACAACATCTCATCTGGAGTTCAACCGAACATTGTGAGGCAAAGGGAGAACACACGAGTACGTCACTCAGTTCGATCAGTTACAGACTGGTCGTATGGAGGTACGAGCTGGTCGTAGACTAGTCGAACGTAATCACAGAGTGGTCGAAACCTGGTCGTAAGGACTTACGAACTGCTCGTTACCAAATACGAACTAGTTGTATAGAGATAGGACCTGGTCGTAAGTGATGAGGACCTGATCGTAGATCATATTACATTAAGGTTCATCCGATATAATTTGTGTGTATTCGGGAATCGCTATGTTCTGCTAGGAGCCTGTAACATCCCCATTTTAATTAATGAGAATTAGTATGCATCTTATCAGCAAGCATGACATTTTGGTATCATTTGCATCAATTCTTGCACTTGAGAAATGTTAATCAAAGTTTAAACACACACTTTCAATTTAAGCTCCAAAAGAAAAACCAAAACAATTGCTACTGAAGTTCACTTGGAAATAATTTATTAAAATACTAGAATAATTATCATGAGTAAATATGAATTTTAATAAAATGTTTTAGAAGCACTGTTAACCCTATAAAAATCACGAACACATCGCAAAGGCTGTATAGAAATTTAATTACTGCTCTCAATTCAAAAGTGATCAGTGTGTGGGGGCATGAAAAATGGAAACTACACTTAACAGAGAAGCCACACAAAAATTTTCAGAAATTTTAGATTTTATTTACTATTTTAAACAAGTAGCTAAGGCCACCACAGCCATTCAACCTCTCACTGACATTTTTTTTTATTGCCTAGCTGAACACACATCTCTCTGCCGTCTTCTTTTCCCAACACCAAACATTAGCACTGTTCATTCGAAATTTATTTTGCTCCCAGCTGAACACCACACACCCCTGTCCACTGCCCTTTCCCATCCTTTTCCCCTCCCAACCGAACCCCACCAAGTCCATATCCTCACTGCCATCAACACTTCAACAGCACACTGCCTCCTCTCTGCCATCTTTCTTCTTCCTCCAGCAGCACCCCATTCTTTCTCCAACACATGCTCATCTCCACACCTTCTCTCCTCTAAATCCCAACCAAAACTGAGATTTAAGCCTTGCATGTCATACCTTTGTCTTCCTCATCCCACAAGCTCTCCATCCATGTAATTAGATTTCACATGCAAGTGCTTTTGAGTGTTTTGGAGAGAAGAGAAAGAAGAGCAGAGGGTGCTGGACTGGAGCTAGCTCTGTTGGAAATCTTCCTTGTCCTAGCTCTCTTTACTTGCGCAAAGAGCAGACCAAGAAAGTCCTTCTCTGCTGTTTGTTTCTTCACGCCTTTGAAACCTCAAAGAGCAGTGGCTGTTTTGGTAGGCAAGGAGTAGCGTGGCGAGCAGTGGACAGTGAGAAAGGCGGGCAGCCGAGGCCTGGTCCAGCGGCGCGGGCGCCTAGGCGAGGGCGTGGCGGCCCGAAAGAAGACAGGCGCTGCACTGCAGCTTGGCGCTGTCCAGCGGCACTCGGCAGCAGCCGGGCGGTGGCCGAGCCGAGGCAAGGACAGTGCAGCGGCGGCCCAGCGAGCAGGGAGCCGAGGTGCTGCATGCATGCATGGTAGCGCCGAGGTGGCCGGCTGATGGGAGGAGAAGTGAAGGTAAGTTCAGTTTGGTGGCTCTTGCCCGATCTGCTTGAAGCTCATGGTCGGAGGCTCAAACTTCATGGGTTAGGCTCCAAACTTGGTGAGTTAGTTCTACACTTATAGCACTTCGTTGTGATCAGTTGGTTTGAGGTTTAGTACAATTGAGCACCGGATTTGAGAGTGGTTTAGTTTGATCTGTTTGCAGTATAATCAGAGGTGCGCAACCTTGGTGCTTGATCTGTTTGGGGAGTCATATGGTGTCGGATTGGGCTGAAATTTGGACAGCATGTTGAGGACTCGTTGAACTGCATTCCTGCAAAGTTTCATGCAGTTTGAGTTAGTGGTTTGGAAGTTATGCACTAAAGACCAAGGTGGGCAGAAACAACGCTTCTCTGTTTTAACTGATTTTAGCTAGTTACCTCTTGTCAAATGTGGTTGTTGATGATGATGATGCCAAGATTAACTCGATGATGTTGCTTCTAGAGAAGACTCATTTGTATCCACTATTAATAAGAGTGGAATAGTGGGCACGGACAAGAGGACGAGCGGATGCGGGCGAGTTCGGTGACGACTACGGCGAGCCCCGTTGTGCCGGCCCGGTGCGCTTAGGTGATAATCCCAACTTTAGCACTTAATCGATTTCTTAGTGTGTGTGACGTGTAGACCCCTCCTGTCATAGACCATGGCTTGAATCACTTCGGTATAAATGTAATTCTTTAATTCTGAAAATCCAACATAAATTGTTTTACAACATGAAATTGGTTTAGAACTTCAAAAATTCATAACTAAATTAAATCATCTCCAGAACGAGTGAAACCAATTTTGTTGGTTTTCATTCTTAAAGTACTTTAACTTGGAATAGGTTTGAAACTTGTTAATGTCCCAGAAATTTTCGAAATCAGAATTAATTTCTGGAATGAATTATTTATACACTAGTAAAGGCTTTTAACTTTGAAAAATTCATAACTAATTCATATGAACTCCAAATGGGATGAATCCAATTGGGTTGTTCATATAATTTTATTCTCTATCCATTTTGTAGTTTTTATCCCCACTAGCTTCCTGCAATTTTTCGCTAAAATCAGTATTTTCGGACAGAGAGCAACAAGGCTGGATTTTCAGCATTTTCCCAAATGCTGGTTTTTAAATTGTTATAACTTTGACATACTAAATAAAAATGGAATGAATATTTCACCTAAATTCATATAAAATCATAATCTACCTACTGTATAATTTTCATGCATTTTTGAGCATTTTGAATTTTTGGCTTATTTGGTGTTAATTGCAATATCGTTCTTTCGATAGATATCTCGACGATACGAACGTAATTCATGAGTGCAACCTGAGATTGAATAAGTGATACAGCAAAGGTGCGAGCACCCTCCTCTTGAACATATTGCTCCTACTGATTTTAAAATGTTTTGAATGGTTTTAATATCTCAATTGCATGCTATTTTGAAATGTATGTTCATGGGTAGAAGTAGTTAATATCCTACTTGCTGCATTGGCCCTCCTTTGAATATTGATTACCTTTTTTTTTACCTTGGATGATTAAGGCTATATGTTATATGGGTGTGTGTGCTAATTTGTAGAACGATGCTTAGTCATGCTAGTAGTTGTAGTTGATAACGGTTGATGGAGCTAGTCCATCGGCCGATGGATTGAATTGAATCTTAATGAAATTTGAGGATTATATGGATTTGATTATATTGAAATTGAGGAGAATGTCCAGATCTTCGTATCTGAATATTATGAATTTGTTGATGGGTTGTTGTGTGTTGGACTTGGACGGGTGATAGGGTGATGAAGGGGTGGTCCCGGATTCATGTAGCCCCGTCTGGGTATTTGAGGACCGGTCTGTGGTGTGATGAACCAAGTCTTACGTACAACCACACGCCGGGTTTATGGGCGATGGCTTGGCTTAATAATTTGTTGTGTGTTAGCTATCAAAACACAATTGGGTTGGCAACTTTTATTATTATTATTTAATTATTTGAGTTGTCAATCTTGTGGGGGCATGTTACCCTTTTTCTTATCTTGCCCCTAAGGGTCTCTAGTTGATAGGGACTTACTTACACAACGGGGTTCACCTGTAGTGCAGGCGCGTAGTCTGCTATGGGATTCTGATCCTCGGGTGGTTTGATAGTTAGGACATGACATTGTAACGGCCTCGTTATGCTACCTCAGTCACACTCCAAAGGAAGAGTGCATTGGCCGACATTACGAGGAATGCATATCGTGTGGGTAAAGCTGTACAACTCTGCAGAGTCAAATAAATCTATTCGAATAGCCGTGTCCCCGGTTATGGACATCGCTTGTGGGAAAGCATGCACAGTTAGAGTATGGGAAGTTAAGTTTGGGGTTATGGTTGAAAATGTGTGTCATTATGTTAGTTTGTCCAAATCTGAATTGATATCTCGAACGGGATGTTCGCTTGTTAATTTGTTATGGAATGAATTGTGTCACGAATGGTATTTTCGTGTGATGAATATACTTGGAGATTATATTGTTGTTGATCATTACTCACTGTTATACAATGTTTTCTAAATGTTTTCAAAATGGCAATTTGAATCTATACTGTCTATCTAATTGCAAAACTTGCTTTATGCTGAAAATTGACTAGTGTAGTAGCCCTCCTTTGACACTCACATGCATCCTTATTTTTCTTGAAAAGTCTCGCGAGTACAACTTTGTACTTAAAAATTAACCATTTGTTCAGGTGAGAAGTCATTCAATTTGGGTAAAGTGCTTCAGACGCTACGACTTTAACTCCAGTTGGTTGCTTGTGGGATTGTGGGCATGCCAACTCGGTTATTCCCTACTATTTTTAAATTTGTCTTCCACTGCAAGTTATTCTTGATATTTATGTTTGGCCGAATGGTCCTCTTATGCAAACTTGTATATTATGTTTCTATTCAATGATGTTGTATTTACGATTCCAATTATTCTTGTATGTTGTGTATGGATGTGAATACAATGTTGTGTTTGGATATGTGCATGTTAGTCACTGATCCTTGGGAGCTAACATGAGACACCTATCCGAATTTTCGAATCGTTGTTTCATGTTAAGTATTACGCTCTTTCAGCGTAATTACTTAGCTTGACACGGATCTGATCTCGGGGTCCCCACAGCGTTGGTATCAGAGCCATACTGACTGTAGGTTAAAACCGTAGCAATGGACCTTACTAGGATTTTGATTTGCAAATAATATTTTCAAACTATCAAAAGTTTGGCAAAAATACAACTAATATAATTCCTTTCTTTCTTACCCACCCTAGTATCTATTTTCTTATCTCCCTGTTCATTTGATTTGAGAAAAATCATTTTCTCTATTGCTCGCCTCTCTTTTCCAACACTAGAAACGTTAAATAGTCGTCGGTAAGGAGAATTGGTGGAAGAAAGAGAGAACAACGCCTTGCTGCAATTTCAAGATTAAGTTAGGGATTATCCTTAGGTATTATACACCCTAATGGTATCATTTAGCTTGTAGGCGCAGATTTTTGTGAAGACTATTTGCTCCCTTTTATTCCTAGTAGTTGTGCATCGCCTACAGGCGGGTTGTCTCGCAACTATGTTGGAAAACTAACTGTGTTTTCGTTTGTATCTTGTGCTGTCCACATGGACCTTAGCACCCCATTTTTGTTGCTGCATACTGGTGTTTTCATTGTGCATTCATGCTACGTTAAGTTACCCCCCTGCTATCAATTGCTTACCTTATGCCTTTTCCTCATTCCTTTTGTCGGTTGCTAACAAGTCGTATGGCAACAGGATGTCGGGTCTTAAAACTCATTTGACATCGGAAGTAATGGAGGACTCACAACCCATGGGTTCTCAAATCACTGATGTTCAGCCCCCGAATCCTCAACGGCGCAATCCGGAGCACCCCGACCCGCAATTTCAGCATGTGGGCCGGCAAGAAGAAGTGACTCCACCTCAGCCATCCGTGACCGAAGTGTTGGCCCTGATGGAACAGAGTCAGCAAGACCAGACTCTAATCTTGCAGCAAATTGCTCAAAACACCGCCAGTGTCCAAGGTGCTCAAATGGCAGCGAGAGGAGCCGATCTTTATGGCTCCCGATTTGCTGATTTTCTTAGCACGAAGCCTCCCGTGTTCTCTTGTTCGGAGGATCCTCTCATGGCCGATGACTGGCTTCGTACCATTGAGCGGAAGCTGATCCTCACTCAATGTGCAGACAACGAGAACGTTTTCTATGCCTCCAACCAACTTGAAGGGGCCGCTTGTGCATGGTGGGATAATTTTTGCGCCATGTAGCCTGCCAATCACGTTCCATCATGGGACGAGTTCCGGACAGCTTTCCGTGAGGCACATGTTCCTTCAAGTATCGTGAGTATCAAGAGACGTGTGTTCCTCGAACTGAAGCAAGAAGATAAGTCCGTATTGGAGTATCTCAACGAGTTCAATCATTTGGCTCGTTACGCTCCGGACGATGTCTCCACTGATGCAAGGAAGCAAGATCAGTTTTTGAATGGGCTTTCAGAAGTATTGTAGTAGGCACTTGCTGTACATGAATTCCGCAACTTCCAACAATTGGTTGATAAGGCTATTGTGGTGGAGCATAAGATGCAAGCGGTTGTAGAATCGCAAAAACGCAAGAAGGTTGCACAAATTTCAGCAAGCTGCAGTTTCCATGAACAGGGTGTGTGGCAGCTCGCTCCTCCTGGATTTCAAGATCTGACACCTCCAGTATCTCCTATGCAAGTGTCCTATCCACCTCAGCAAGAAATCCAACAAGGGCAGCCTGGAAAGAAGCTAAGAAACCGACACAGGCGAAGGCTGCTAGCTGTATGTTTCACTTGTGGCAACCCAGGGCATTTTGCAGATCACTGTCCGGTGAAGCACCAAGCCAACCCCGGTCAGTGCCAAGACCTTGAAGAATCTCTTGATCAGCAGTCCATTGTCATTTCTCAGAACCCCAGTCGTGCTCATGTCAATCATGTTACCACCAAGGAAGCGCAGGAAGCACCCGACATCGTGTTGGGCACCTTTCTAGTCAACTCGACTCCTGCGACCGTGTTGTTTGACTCTGGAGCTTCTCATTCTTTCTTGTCAAGAGGTTTTGCTACACTCCACAACATCTCACTCAGCTTGATGACTACACCTATGATGATTCAATCACCAGGTTCAGAAATGAGAAGCATTCACGAATGTCGTGAAGTTGAAATTGAGATTGAAGGGGTGAAGTTCTCTGCCAATCTTATTGTGATAAATTCAACGGGCCTTGATGTTATTCTTGGGATGAATTGGCTGTCCAAGAACCATGGTCAAATTGATTGTGCTCGCAAGTCTATCATTCTTACAAGTCCTCTTGGTTTTCAAGTCGTGATGGTGCCGAAATTGGGGCATCCACATCTTTATGCTCTTAGCGGCAATGAGTTGCCAGAACTAAGTGAAGTTCCAGTGGTGTGTGAGTTTCCAGATGTATTTCCCGAGGAACTACCAGGCATGCCACCCGCACGAGAAGTTGAGTTCGTGATCGAGCTCCAGCCCGGAACTGCTCCAATTTCTAAGCGTCCTTATTGAATGCCGCCAAATGAGTTGGTTGAATTGAAGAAGCAACTCGTGGAACTTCAAGAGAAGGGTTTCATTAGGCCGAGTTCCTCACCTTGGGGATGCCCGGCTTTGTTTGTGAAGAAGAAGGACCACAGTCTGCGCATGTGTGTTGACTATCGTCCGTTGAATGAGGTCACCATCAAGAACAAGTATCCTCTTACGAGGATTGATGATTTATTTGACCAATTGACCGGTGCTCGTATATTCTCCAAAATTGATTTGAGATTGGGCTATCATCAAGTTAGGATCAGATCTGAAGACATTCCCAAGACGGCATTCTCAACTCGTTATGGCTTGTACGAGTACACTGTTATGTCCTTCGGTTTGACAAATGCACCGGCCATGTTCATGAGTCTCATGAACTCAGTATTTATGGAGTATTTGGATAAATTTGTGGTCGTCTTTATTGATGACATTCTCATATACTCCAAATCTGAAATGGAGCATGAAGAACACCTTCGGCTTGTGTTGAACAAGCTTCGGGAACATCGGCTCTATGCAAAATTCAGCAAATGTGAATTTTGGTTGAAAGAAGTCGCCTTTTTGGGTCATGTGCTATCTGAAGGAGGAATTGCTGTAGATCCAAGCAAAGTTCAAGATGTACTTAATTGGAGACAGCCCAAGTCCGTCTCTGACATTCGCAGTTTCCTCGGTCTTGCCGGTTATTACCGCCGTTTCATCGAGAACTTCTCGAAAATTGCAAGGCCATTGACCCAATTATTGAAGAAAGAAAAGAAGTATGAATGGTCAGCAGAGTGTGAAGCAAGCTTTCAGATGTTGAAGGATCGCCTAACCACTGCACCAGTGTTAGTCCTGCCAGATATTCATAAAACCTTCGACATCTATTGCGATGCATCTCGCCTTGGTCTTGGTTGCGTTCTTATGCAAGAGGGCCGAGTTGTGGCGTATGCATCGAGGCAATTGAGGCCTCATGAGATGAATTATCCCACTCATGACCTTGAGCTTGCAGCAGTTGTACATGCTTTGAAGATTTGGCGACATTTCCTTATCGGCAATCGTTGTGAAGTCTACACTGATCACAAGAGTTTGAAATATATCTTCACTCAAGCCGATCTGAACCTAAGGCAAAGAAGATGGCTTGAATTGATCAAGGACTATGATTTGGGACTTCATTATCATCCAGGGAAAGCTAATGTTGTTGCCGATGCCTTGAGCCGAAAATCGCAATGCAACTATATTTCGGTTCAACCCGAAACGGAAGCCCTATGCAACGAATTTCAACGGCTCAACTTGGAGATGGTTAGCGAAGGCTTTCTCGCTGCCTTGGAAGTGAAACCTACCCTAGAGGACCAGATCAAGATGGCCCAGAAGAATGATAAGGGTATGGAAAGAATTAAGAAGAAAATGAAGCTCGGCAAAGCCAAGTGTTTCTTCGAAGACCATCAAGGTGTTTTGTGGTTCGGAAAGCGATTGGTTGTGCCCCATGACATGAAGCTTAAGGAATTAATCCTTCAAGAGGCTCACAACTCTCTTTTCTCCATACATCCGGGAAGCTCCAAGATGTATCAGGACTTGAAGCAAAAATTGTGGTGGACTCGGATGAAGCGGGAAATTGCACGCTTTGTTGCCGAGTGTGATGTGTGTCAACGGGTGAAAGCCGAACACCAACGACCAGTGGGTACGCTTCAACCACTCCCCGTTCCCGAGTGGAAATGGGATGAAATTGGGATGGATTTCATCACCGGACTTCCTAAGACTCAACAAGGGTATGACTCCATATGGGTGATTGTCGACAGATTGTCAAAGGTTGCTCACTTCGTTCCCGTCAAGACCACTTATTCGGGAAACCAATTGGCGGAGTTGTATATCTCCAGAATTGTATGTCTTCATGGTGTGCCGAAGATAATTGTTTCTGATCGAGGCACTCAATTCACTTTGCATTTCTGGGATTGCCTCCATAAAGCAATGGGAACTCAGCTATCCTTTAGCACCGCTTACCACCCGCAAACCGGAGGTCAAACTGAGAGAGTGAATCAAATCTTGGAAGATATGTTGAGAGCTTATGTGCTGTCCTATGGCAAGAAATGGGATAAATGCTTACCGTTCGCGGAATTCTCTTATAACAATAGTTATCAAGCAAGCCTCCAAATGTCACCTTTTGAAGTGTTATATGGGAGAAGGTGTAGGACACCACTCAACTGGTCCGAGTCCGGGGAGAGACAATTCTTTGGACCGGACTTGATCAATGAAGCCAAAGAGCAAGTTCGTATGATCCGGGAGAGACTACGAACGGCTCAATCTCGTCAAAAGTCTTATGCTGATCGCCGTCGACGCGAATTGAGTTTTGAGGTGGACGATCATGTTTACCTTAAAGTCTCTCCCATGAAGGGAATGCAACGCTTTCAAGTCAAAGGCAAGCTGGCTCCTCGCTACATCGGTCCTTTTCGTATTCTAGCGAAGCGAGGATCGGTGGCGTATCAGTTAGAGCTACCACCATCACTTTTAGATGTGCACAATGTATTCCATGTCTCTCAACTGAAGAAGTGTCTTCGAGTTCCTACCGAAGCAACCAACTTAGAAGACCTTGTTTTGCAACCCGATCTTTCTTATCGGGAGCACCCGATACGCATTCTTGAAGAAATGGAGCGCAAGACAAGGAATCGCAACATCAAGTTCTTGAAGGTTCAGTGGAGCAACCATACTGAAGATGAAGCAACTTGGGAACGTGAAGACAGGATGCGAACCGAATATCCTAACCTTTTTCCTTCTGTTTGAAGTGCCTTCGAATCAAGAAAGGAAAGGTTAAGCAAAACAATAGAAAAGAAAATGTAAAAGAATTTCCTTGTAACCTCGTAAGGTGTCTTAGCACTATATTTAAAGGAAATCAAAATAACAGATGTTGTATCTTTTCTAGAACCCTCCTGTTCCAACTTCTATCCTACCCAGATCTCGGGGACGAGATCTTTTGTAAGGGGGGAGATTTGTAACATCCCCATTTTAATTAATGAGAATTAGTATGCATCTTATCAGCAAGCATGACATTTTGGTATCATTTGCATCAATTCTTGCACTTGAGAAATGTTAATCAAAGTTTAAACACACACTTTCAATTTAAGCTCCAAAAGAAAAACCAAAACAATTGCTACTGAAGTTCACTTGGAAATAATTTATTAAAATACTAGAATAATTATCATGAGTAAATATGAATTTTAATAAAATGTTTTAGAAGCACTGTTAACCCTATAAAAATCACGAACACATCATAAAGGCTGTATAGAAATTTAATTACTGCTCTCAATTCAAAAGTGATCAGTGTGTGGGGGCATGAAAAATGGAAACTACACTTAACAGAGAAGCCACACAAAAATTTTCAGAAATTTTAGATTTTATTTACTATTTTAAACAAGTAGCTAAGGCCACCACAGCCATTCAACCTCTCACTGACATTTTTTTTTATTGCCTAGCTGAACACACATCTCTCTGCCGTCTTCTTTTCCCAACACCAAACATTAGCACTGTTCATTCGAAATTTATTTTGCTCCCAGCTGAACACCACACACCCCTGTCCACTGCCCCTTTCCCATCCTTTTCCCCCTCCCAACCGAACCCCACCAAGTCCATATCCTCACTGCCATCAACACTTCAACAGCACACTGCCTCCTCTCTGCCATCTTTCTTCTTCCTCCAGCAGCACCCCCATTCTTTCTCCAACACATGCTCATCTCCACACCTTCTCTCCTCTAAATCCCAACCAAAAACTGAGATTTAAGCCTTGCATGTCATACCTTTGTCTTCCTCATCCCACAAGCTCTCCATCCATGTAATTAGATTTCACATGCAAGTGCTTTTGAGTGTTTTGGAGAGAAGAGAAAGAAGAGCAGAGGGTGCTGGACTGGAGCTAGCTCTGTTGGAAATCTTCCTTGTCCTAGCTCTCTTTACTTGCGCAAAGAGCAGACCAAGAAAGTCCTTCTCTGCTGTTTGTTTCTTCACGCCTTTGAAACCTCAAAGAGCAGTGGCTGTTTTGGTAGGCAAGGAGTAGCGTGGCGAGCAGTGGACAGTGAGAAAGGCGGGGCAGCCGAGGCCTGGTCCAGCGGCGCGGCGCCTAGGCGAGGGCGTGGCGGCCCGAGCAAGACGAGGCGCTGCACTGCAGCTTGGCGCTGTCCAGCGGCACTCGGCAGCAGCCGGGCGGTGGCCGAGCCGAGGCAAGGACAGTGCAGCGGCGGCCCAGCGAGCAGGGAGCCGAGGTGCTGCATGCATGCATGGTAGCGCCGAGGTGGCCGGCTGATGGGAGGAGAAGTGAAGGTAAGTTCAGTTTGGTGGCTCTTGCCCGATCTGCTTGAAGCTCATGGTCGGAGGCTCAAACTTCATGGGTTAGGCTCCAAACTTGGTGAGTTAGTTCTACACTTATAGCACTTCGTTGTGATCAGTTGGTTTGAGGTTTAGTACAATTGAGCACCGGATTTGAGAGTGGTTTAGTTTGATCTGTTTGCAGTATAATCAGAGGTGCGCAACCTTGGTGCTTGATCTGTTTGGGGAGTCATATGGTGTCGGATTGGGCTGAAATTTGGACAGCATGTTGAGGACTCGTTGAACTGCATTCCTGCAAAGTTTCATGCAGTTTGAGTTAGTGGTTTGGAAGTTATGCACTAAAGACCAAGGTGGGCAGAAACAACGCTTCTCTGTTTTAACTGATTTTAGCTAGTTACCTCTTGTCAAATGTGGTTGTTGATGATGATGATGCCAAGATTAACTTCGATGATGTTGCTTCTAGAGAAGACTCATTTGTATCCACTATTAATAAGAGTGGAATAGTGGGCACGGACAAGAGGACGAGCGGATCTTGGCGAAGTTCGGTGGCGACTCTGGCGAGCCCGTTGTGCGGCCCGGCGCGCGCTTAGGTGATAATCCCAACTTTAGCACTTAATCGATTTCTTAGTGTGTGTGACGTGTAGACCCTCCTGTCATAGACCATGGCTTGAATCACTTCGGTATAAATGTAATTCTTTAATTCTGAAAATCCAACATAAATTGTTTTACAACATGAAATTGGTTTAGAACTTCAAAAATTCATAACTAAATTAAATCATCTCGAGCAGAGTGAAACCAATTTTGTTGGTTTTCATTCTTAAAATACTTTAACTTGGAATAGGTTTGAAACTTGTTAATGTCCCAGAAATTTTCGAAATCAGAATTAATTTCTGGAATGAATTATTATACACTAGTAAAGGCTTTTAACTTTGAAAAATTCATAACTAATTCATATGAACTCCAAATGGGATGAATCCAATTGGGTTGTTCATATAATTTTATTCTCTATCCATTTTTGTAGTTTTTATCCCCACTAGCTTCCTGCAATTTTTCGCTAAAATCAGTATTTTCGGACAGAGAGCAACAAGGCTGGATTTTCAGCATTTTCCCAAATGCTGATTTTTAAATTGCTATAACTTTCACATACTAAATACAAATGGAATGAATATTTTACCTAAATTCATATAAAATCATAATCTACCTACTGTATAATTTTCATGCATTTTTGAGCATTTTGAATTTTTGGCTTATTTGGTGTTAATTGCAATATCGTTCTTTCGATAGATATCTCGACGATACGAACGTAATTCATGAGTGCAACCTGAGATTGAATAAGTGATACAGCAAAGGTGCGAGCACCCTCCTCTTGAACATATTGCTCCTACTGATTTTAAAATGTTTTGAATGGTTTTAATATCTCAATTGCATGCTATTTTGAAATGTATGTTCATGGGTAGAAGTAGTTAATATCCTACTTGCTGCATTGGCCCTCCTTTGAATATTGATTACCTTTTTTTTACCTTGTATGATTAAGGCTATATGTTATATGGGTGTGTTTGCTAATTTGTAGAACGATGCTTAGTCATGCTAGTAGTTGTAGTCGATAACGATTGATGGAGCTAGTCCATCGGCCGATGGATTGAATTGAATCTTAATGAAATTTGAGGATTATATGGATTTGATTATATTGAAATTGAGGAGAATGTCCAGATCTTCGTATCTGAATATTATGAATTTGTTGATGGGTTGTTGTGTGTTGGACTTGGGCGGGTGATAGGGTGATGAAGGGTGGTCCCGGATTCATGTAGCCCGTCTGGGTATTTGAGGACCGATGCGTGGTGTGATGAACCAAGTCTTACGTACAACCACACGCCGGTTTATAGGCGATGGCTTGGCTTAATACTTTGTTGTGTGTTTGCTATCAAAACACAATTGGGTTGGCAACTTTTATTATTATTATTTAATTATTTGAGTTGTCAATCTTGTGGGGCATGTTACCCTTTTTCTTATCTTGCCCTAAGGGTCTCTAGTTGATAGGGACTTACTTACTGTGGGTTCACCAGTAGTCTTGCCAGTAGTCTTCTATGGGATTCGATCCTCGGGTGGTTTGATAGTTAGGACATGACATTATAACGGCCTCGTTATGCTACCTCATCACACTCCAAAGGAAGAGTGCATTGGCCGACATTACGAGGAATGCATATCGTGTGGGTAAAGTCGTACAACTCTGCAGAGTCAAATAAATCTATTCAATAGCCGTGTCCCGGTTATGGACATCGCTTGGGAAAGCATGCACGCTAGAGTATGGGAAGTTAAGTTTGGGGTTATGGTTGAAAATGTGTGTCATTATGTTAGTTTGTTCAAATCTGAATTGATATCTCGAGCGGGATGTTAAACATTAATTGTTATGGAATGAATTGTGTCACGAATGGTATTTTCGTGTGATGAATATACTTGGAGATTATATTGTTGTTGATCATTACTCACTGTTATACAATGTTTTCTAAATGTTTTCAAAATGGCAATTTGAATCTATACTGTCTATCTAATTGCAAAACTTGCTTTATGCTGAAAATTGACTAGTGTAGTAGCCCTCCTTTGACACTCACATGCATCCTTATTTTTCTTGAAAAGTCTCGCGAGTACAACTTTGTACTTAAAAATTAACCATTTGTTCAGGTGAGAAGTCATTCAATTTGGGTAAAGTGCTTGAGCCTTCGACTTTAACTCCAGTTGGTTGCTTGTGGGATTGTGGGCATGCCAACTCGGTTATTCCCTACTATTTTTAAATTTGTCTTCCGCTGCAAGTTATTCTTGATATTTATGTTTGGCCGAATGGCCCTCTTATGCAAACTTGTATATTATGTTTCTATTCAATGATGTTGTATTTACGATTCCAATTATTCTTGTATGTTGTGTATGGATGTGAATACGATGTTGTGTTTGGATATGTGCATGTTAGTCACTGATCCTTGGGAGCTAACATGAGACACCTATCCGGGTACTCAGAATCTTTTTCGTTTCATGTTAAGTATTACGCTCTTTCAGCATAATTACTTAGCTTGACACGGATCTGATCTCGGGGTCCCCACAGAGCCGCTACGACTCGTGATCGGAAAGTGTTTCCGAGTCACAACCGATTACGCATGAACCTATAGGGTCACACACTTAACGGGTTGGAACAAACTAGTACGGATATGATTCATCAAACGTGTTCAGATAGGATCCGTGACGAGCACTATATAAGGAGATGCATGAGGCTGTTTGGGATGTAAGTGTTTACACCACTGAAACCCTAGCCGCCATCTTCCTGAGAGCTCTGCCGTGCGACTTGGTGCTAGTACACCGACGAACGGTTGTTCCTTCCCTAGACGTGTGGATGCCGTAGAGGCGCTACTGCGACTGTTGCACTTGAGGACGATCCGTGATCTTCACAAGGAACTGCAGACGTTGCTGGAGTAGACCATCGACTCGCGAGGACACTGGACGATCGACTATGACCACTACATTGACGCGCTCTACGTTGGACCAGGCTGCTCCAACCCTTCTTTCGCTGCTCTGCGCGTCTAGTGGTAATGATCTGTGATCATCTACTTGCTTGGCATCCTGGTTTGCTTGGTAGAAATTTTTGTTTCTAGCTATCGTAGCCTACCCGTATCCCTTCAATAATTGATCGATAAGTTCCAATGACTTACGATCACATGAAAGCACGATGACATGGTCACCTTGCATCACGATCATGCCCTTTGGCCCAAGAATCTTGATCTTCTTGTAGGCATGGTGTGTAGCTGCCATGAACTTTGTTAGAGATGGTCTTCCTAAAATAGCATTATAGGCAGACTCAAAATCAACCACTTCAAAAGTAATTAATTCAATTTGAAAATTGGTAGCCGTACCGAAGGTTAATGGTAAGACTACTTGCCCTATTGGTGTAACAGACATACCCGGCACTGTCCCATAGAAGGGACTTGTCATTAGTTTAATATTAGAACAAGGAATTTGCATCTCATCGAAGGTATTAACAAATAGCAGGTCCAAAGAACTACCGCTGTCTATTAATATTCTCCCTACTTTGCAATTACTTATGGTAGGAGAGACTAGTAATGGTAATTTACGAGAAGTAGACATACCTCTAGGGACGTCCTCCTTGGTGAAGGTTAGGGAGGTCTCTGACCACTTGGGATATTCCAGACGACCTAGTGGGATCTCAACATTGTAGACGTCCCTCCATGCCGCTTTGTACTGTCGCTTGGAGGTGTAGGTGGCCGAACCCCCGTAGATGACATTGACATGGTGATCGTCCTTTGAAACGGTATCTCCGTGTCCTTGTTGTTGTCTCAGACCATTGGTGGTCCGCTGTCTTCTGGTGGGACAGGCATTGGACCTTTCCCATCGTAATAATTCTCCATCTGCTTCTGCCAAGTACGGCAGTTGCGGAGGTCGTGACCAGGGACTTTATGCAATGGGCACCAGCGCTCATTGCTACTGGACATATTCGTAGATTGTGGGGCAGCATGATCGTTTGAATGACCTCCTTGCCTCCTCTTGGTCCAAGGACCTTTATTTTGGTCGTAGTGTGGTCGCTGGTCAACCGCTGCGACCTCCCTGTTGGACTGCTTGGACCTCTCCTTCTCCTTCTTTTTGGGTTTTCCTTTACTGCTCGTGGAGTCTTCAAACCTCTTTCCTTTGACATCCTCGAGGTCTGGCTGAGGAGGGGTGGTCCCCTTATCCACCATTCGGTTTCACTCCACTCCTCATTAGCATCAGAGTACCGATCGGCCATGTCGAAGAGTTCTAACACGGACCTGGGCGGGTTGATGTTGAGGTCTTCTGCGAACCTTCGATATCTCACCGTCTATTTAAAAGCTTGAATAAGAGTCATCAGAAACATTCGGGATAGTATTTTGAACTTCTATGAAATATTTTACAAATTGTCGTAAATTTTCCTCAGGGGTTTGGCAGAGTCGATGCAAATCATCCTCCTTCCCCGGCTTTGCATAACAACTTTTGAAATTGTTTTGCAATGCATTACAAAGCATCTCCCAGTTATATATAGATCCCTCAGGCTGGTTGAATAACCAGGTCCTGGCGGATCCTTTTAAAACTGTGGGTATATAATTGGCTATTACCTTATCATTGCCTCCAGCGGCGTGGATGGAGGTAGTGTAGACCTGGAGGAACTCCAATGGGTTTTGCGTCCCGTCAAAAGTTTCTATACTTCCTGGCTTGAATTTCTCTGGCCAGGTAATGTCCCTCAGTCCAGGGGAAAGAGCTTTGCAACCTGCATAAGGTCCAACACATTGTCGTATATTACGACGATTATTATGACCAACAGGAGATCTGGGACATCTAATACGTCCCAAAATTCGGTTGTCATGCTCACCTTGGCCTTGATCGAGACGGCCAGGAGCACCATGATTTCAGGTTTGCCTCTGATGTCCAATCGAGGACCCTTCTAGGTGTGAGTCCGTTTGGGAAAGCATAGTAGGCAATCGGGTGGAAATATTTTTTGCCGCATCCTGTAGCTCTTGTGTGATTGCATGCATTACTTGTACTCCTTGCTCCAGAGTTAATCCTTCCAAAGGACGTGCGATGGTGCTTGCTAAGTAGCGAACGCACTCTGCAGCGGAATCCTCCTACATGGGGGTTGGTAAGGTATTTGGGTCTCTTACCATCGTTGTCCATGGCAGTGGTGTATGCATTGCTGCAGCAGCGCCCTCGCTGAGGAGCCAAGGGTGTCTCGGTAGTAGTTGTCACAAACCTGCGAGATGTGCGCTTGTGTGGCGGCATGTATTCTCGGCTTGTCGGGCCTCTTCCTCTCGTTGGAGGTGTTCCTGTTCCTCCCGCTCCTAGCGTTGCCCTGATGCTTCAGGATTATCTCCAGGATTGGGTTGACTGTCACTGATGGCGGTGACCTGACAACCACCGGAGCAGGCAGAAGGGGTGAATATGCCATCGTCCTCTAAGGAAGAAGATGATTTGCATTGTAGGGCGAAGAGAAAATTCTCCCTAGATGTTCTCTCCAAGCTCTCAGTGTGGAGACCGCTAGTGAGATCAACATGGAACACTGGGCTCTAGGAACCTTCTGAATCTCCTGCTCTAAGGAAGACAGGCTTGGGACGGTACTCGTCCACAGCGGGGCTTATCGACGAAGTTATGGCCAGCATGGAGCCAGCAGATGCGGACTTGGTGGACGAAGGCACGGTCATCATGGAGCAAGTAGGTGCAGACTCGGTGGGCGATGGTACATCAGCAATGGCCCCGAAGGAACCATGGGTGTTGCCGGATACGAGGACGAAGTTTTCCTCCATGTCGTCATCGTAGTCGGAGATGTCAAGGATGTTTTCTTCTCTCCAAGCAGGCAAGTTGTGATTCATTAGCAAAGCACTGAACACATTACCAGAACTAAGTCAGTGAAGATGATGATAGCGATCCCCACGGACGGCGCCAGCTGTCGATGTCTGGGACTCTCGTCACAGAGTGAACAAACAAGAATATAAAGGAAAAATGGAGATTACTATCTGTTCGCAAAAGGACTCAAAATGGTAATATGTATTGCAAAGAGTATGCTCTGATTACATGGAAAAAGGCTGTGAATACACGTGGATTATGGCTTGGATGTGAATCTTATGTTACAAAGGTATGTAGGCCGGACTATTTATAGCTTTACAAGCATCGGCAGTTGGTTGCAGTGGTGCCTCTTCGCGCCAATGGTTGTGTCTCTTTACACCAATCGTTGCGTCCCTTCATGATAACCGTTATAGCCGATATCGCCACGTGCAGCTGTGTTACATCCCAATTTTTTGAGCTTTAAAAATCCTTTAAATAGTTAGTAGGGAGAAAATTCACCAATTGGTTTTATTTGAATTTAATTCAAAAGCTTAATATTGGACCTTGAGAGTCAAAACAATTTAATATGACTAAAGTCAACATGAACAATGGTCAAAACTATTTTATTTGGATTCTATGTGCTTGGATATATTTTCTAGATTTTTCTAGAATTTTTCCAAGTTCATTTGCTAATTTCTATTGCCTATTTGAATTCTCAGTATTTTCTAAAAAGAAAAATCATTTAAAATCTCAGAAATAGATTCAGGCCGAATCTATTCGGCCCAGCCTCCTTTTCCTCCACACGTGGCCCGTTGGTGGCCCATTCGCACATGCGCTCGCTCAGCCTACACCCCGCGCGCGCTTCGCCGCCTCGCCTCGCTGACGGGTGGGCCCTTGCGCGTCGTCGTCCTTGCCGCTTTCTTCCTCGCGTGAAATCCTGCCGCTGCCGCCATTGAAGCTATTGGAGCTTTGTCTGATAATAGCAAAAACGGCCCTGATTTTGTGCGCGGATGATCCCTTCTAGAAGCCTTATCTCTCCCACACCGCCTCAGTTCAAATTCGAATTTCGAATCCGTCCCTATCTCCTATTTCTTCCCAAGCTCGTTTCGGGTTGTTTCGGTCTCCGCCGCCAATATGCCACCCTGGCCATCCCCGACTCCCATAAATAGCCCCCAAGCATCGCCCTGCCTCCCGCACCAAAACCCCTCAATCAATCGCCCCTCTCGAGACCTAGTGCCGCCGTAATCCTTCATCTAGGGTTTTCAGCCAAGCTTTTTCTTCATCGAATTGCATCGCCGTCTTCATCACCGCGTCATCTTGGAGCACACCACTGGGTCCGCCGTCGCACGGGCTACCTCCAGCGACCATCCACGCTGCCGAAACCTCACCAGAGCTCCCATCCGACAACAACCGAAGCTGGCCGCCGGCCACCACCGACGTCCTTGACCACCTGTGAGCACACCCCCAGGATCGCAATATCCTCCTCTACCCCCTAGTACCATCCATTCCCGCCGACGAGCCGCCGTTCACCAGCGACCATCAGGACCAGAGTCGCCGTTGCCGTCGGGTCAGCGCGGACGTCCACGTCACCAACCACCTCACCCTCTGCACTGACGTGTCGCTCACATGGCTGCTTTGTCAACGCCCGTGTGTGCACCACGTGTGTGCACGCGTGGTAGATCCAGCCGCCCCGATCCCGAGGCTCGGTGAACCGAGTTCACTATGAGCCGTGAGACTGACGTGTGGGTCCCACATGTTAGGGTTTTCTTTATATTTATCTTTTCTGAAAATTTCCTCGCTGACGTCATCCTTGCGCAACACTCCGGTTTTTCTTTTAAAGAATAATTTGGGTAATTCTGAAAATAGGATTTCTTTTAGATTCAAACTTCCAAAGCTCATATCTTTTGCATCCGAACACCAATTGAGCCCATTCAAATTTCTAAATTCATCTAAATTCAAGATCTATTTATCTGAGATTTTTATTTAATTTTTGTAGTTTGTTTTGCTTCTGTTATTTATTTTTTTTGTTTGTTTGCTTCATTTGCGAGTAGACGTCGACACTTCGGGAAGATTTGAGGAAGAAGGAGCACCTCAAGACCAAGATAAAGTTCTAGACCTTTTCCAAGGCAAGCTATACCTTTGACCATCTTGACTCCCAGTTTTCTAAAAATTACTTTGATTCAAATTATTGCATTTAATTCCAATAACTATTTAAATGCTTTTGGGTATAGCTAATGATCCAAATTGTTATAATTCCTTGTCTACTTGATATGTCATAATCTTTTGTCACCCTAGGATTGGTTTATCTAGTTGGTAATATTGTAGCACCAACGTGGGTTGGTTAGATACGACTAGTTTGCTTAGCCATGCCACGAGTCACTATTTCATGTAAACTGCTATTACAACTTGACTAAGTGATTATGGAACTGTGTGTACTATGTGCTATTACTCGTGATGGCATGTCACTACAAGAAATTTGCTAAATGGTGACAATCAGAATTCGTCACGGATCTGTGTTTTTTTGTCACAGTATGGGATCTGTGACGCTCCCATGAAGAAAAATCGAATCATCACCTATAGTGCGTCACTGATTGGTTTCTGTGATGAAATAGTGAAATCATCACAGATCACGAATTTTATGACACTACCACGTTAGATTCTTATTATCATTGGTAGCCTGGTTGGGCCATGCAGGATCTAACGTGGCTGTTGGTTTGTGACGATGCCTACCGTCATAATGTGAGTTAGGCCCATGTAAATTTTCGTCATAATTTCTACAAGGCCCATTTTGATTCCATTTTGTAGGCCCAACTTATTTCAGGTTAGCCCAATTTTTTTTGGGTGTAGCCCATTTTGATTGCCTAGTCAGGGTTCAAGCCAGCGGTTTGTGGTTCTGTGAAGCATAATTGCAATGAACAATCAACAACAAAATCAAATAAGCATGGGCATAGAATGTAGAAACAATTTCATTCTAACAAGACCATCCAAAGATGTTTGTGGTTCTCATGACACATGCTAAATTCTCAAAACATCAAATATCAAAATCCTCAACTTGAGTACCTCTTGTACTGAAAACCTAAAAGACATACATAACAGAAGATAGTCTTTGGAAGACTAGGAGAATTTGGTAACAACTGTGCTCGGACTGCTCAATCGAACAAGCTAAAACCCATGTCATCATCACTCTCTTTCTTAGCCTCCTCTTGAGGACAGTCAACCAAAAAATATTTGTAAGTTATTGAACACAGTATTAGTTGTGCAAATAAAAGTGTTGTCTAGATGTATAATAGCTCACCTTCTTCTCCTCAGCAGCCGGGGCAGCAGCTGTTGCACCACCACCAGCCGGGGGTATGAATGCATAACACCTAAACAAAAACTGACCCAAGGAATTTTGTAGCAGCTAATTGACTATCCAAAAAACTATAAAGGAAGTTCAACCATTCATAGAATTGTGATAAGTGAAAATAGACATACTCGAGCCACTACAATAGCCATCTCCATGTTGAGTGATTGCTTCACAAATAGTTCATAGTTGCACGGTTTGTAGAAAAATTCTGCAAGCCAGGTTTCGTTCCTGATTTGACTGCAAGTCGCAATAAAATATATCGAGAATGGACGAGAAATGAGTAATGAAAGTTTGTCGTGAACATGCCCAACTAGACACTTCCTTGACTTTCGGAATCGTAAGATATTATGCTAGCAAATCCAACACTATCTCCTAATAGGAGCTTCTGTTCTAGCATGAAGCTTTGTTACGATAAATGTAAACCTACATCGGCATTATTTCCTAACAAATATCATAAAGAATATGTTATGACAAGTGATAGGCATTTATAGTTTTGTCAAACAAATTGCAAAAGGCTAGGTTATGATGTTCAAGTTCGAATTCGCACTCCACCACAACAAAGATAGATTACAAGTGTAATTAGGTAACATAACAAACCAGCTCACTGAAAAGGCTAACAAAGAATACAATACTTAACGAACACTCCAATGAAATAATAATCCAAGTCTAAAGGTCAAAATGACTAGTGCCTCTGTTTCTGCAGAAAATGCAATTGCGATGATTAGTCCACAAAACCGCAGACGGATCCAATCAGGCCTAATAGTTCGAAGCCTATCAGTATTGGTCCGTTGAGTATGTTGCAAACATTGAGCAAAACTTATCTGAATTTTTTTTATATCTGACGGCACAAATGTCTATCATTTCATATCTGACGGTACAAATATCTCTATAATGTGAAGTGACATGTAGGATGTAGGTGCCATGTTAGTGCCCCAGATACACCACGCGTTGATGGCATCACAAAATAGTCAAAATTATCCTCAAAATTAATGGATGGTAGATTTAAGGTAAATTAAAACATAATGTTAAAAGTACTTGTGATAAATTGAAACTTCTTAAATGTAGGTAATTGTAACCCGTGATAAAGTACTTGGGGCTTCTGGCCTTGTTTATATTTCAAAAATAGTCCAGTCGAAGACATAATCTAACTCATATCCTGTTAAAAGATGAGCAAAATATTGGATAAAAATACTGAATACCTTGGCAGGTAAACAAGTTGCAAAAAAGGCATTTCACGAATGCATAATCGGGCCGTTGATTGAATGTCAACGAATGGCAGTAGTGGAAGTAAGATGCAAATTCTACCGGACATGATTTGCATAACAACTAGTAAAAGTATTTTTGGTCAGCAACAAATACAAGAGTACTTGTTCTTTCAGAAGCTTGGTTTATTATGGTTGTGAGAGATAAACCTCAATAGGCGTTGAAAGCTTTTTCTCACATATCTTGTCATACTTCTCTTCTTTGTTGCAGCTTTTAGTCCCTGCCAAGGGAGACTTCACACAGCAATACATACCAAAGTAATTAGAATGAAGCAAAGTAAAATAGATAATGATAATTCAAAATTACGAAAGCTTTCATATTACACCTAAACTAATCTGTGGTGGATATCAAACACTATTACTTGAAAGCATGTCACAGGCAAGCCAGAGATTGCTAACAATTTGATGGTGGAACTTGAGAGAATTGTGGATTTTCGTAAACCAGTTGCACAAATATTTTGCAAGTGTTGATATTACATATATAATAATCCTTGTCAAATAGTTGCTACTTGTTAATGATAGAACTTACAGATAGAAGTGGGAAGTCTACTTTGTGATGAGGTTTCATACGTACGGTTTGTTCTAGGGAAATCTTAGTACAAATGCGGCACTAATGGTGCTTGTTGACAAAACTTACAGCTTTATAAGATCCTGTGCTATAAAGCTTGTTTTGAGCTTACCAATTTCAGTTCATCATTACAGCTAGAATATCTAAAAATGTGAAGAAAATCCTAGTTGGAACTAGACTAAGGCTGCATTTGGGATTGTTAGTTTTTTAAAAGTTGGCTCTTGAAATAGCTTTATAAGCACAATTGTTTCACCAGTGATTTTTAAGCACAATGCAATCCCAGATGCGTCTAGCACACTTCGCCACAAGCAGCATCGTAGTATACTAGTATGCCCTACCAAACAGCAGAAATATAAGCCTACCACCCTCAGATAAAATATAGAAGAACATAACCAAGAGATTTCAAATCATCCCATCGACTTGTGTTGCCAGTAAATCCAACAACGTGCCAAAATCAAATCCAGGTGATGATTTGATAGGTAATCAACATGTCATAACTTACCAATTCCAATGTGAGTGTTGCAACTTGCATATCCTGTAGTGCCAATTAAGTTCTTATTTTCTCTATAACAAAGCAGCAGCTCAATACACAGATCTCCTTAGGATCAATATGACACGGATGATGCAATCAATTGTAGAGAACTAAATGCAAGTATATATATAGAGAGAGGAACCCAAAAGAGGGCACCAGCTTTATGGAACAAGTGCTTCGATTGCACATTTCTTTAGAAATGGATCAAGCTGTGAGGACCCCGGCTTATTTAGCTTGTAATACTTAGTCATCCATTGACCCTAGCATCACAAACAAAATAACCCGTGTCTTCGAGATATGTATACTTCCCAGAAAAGCAGTATACACACCCCTTTACAAAATCATGCATCAATTCATACAAGACATAGAACCAAAGCACAAACAAGAAAAAAAACAACGACATACATAATATAGAGAGAGTTATTACAAAAGGGGCCGACCGGCCAAATAACAACTAGGAAAGATAAACACAGCGGAAGCAAAAGCCATAAGATGGCGATAAACAAAAGAGAGCCACAAGGTTTGCCTTTAGCCCACAAGGCAACCGACCGGGCCGCCTAGCTAGTCTTCCCAACCGCAGCACATCTCACAAAAGTAAAGCCCTTGGGGCTCTACCTCCTCTACAACAAAGTTATTAAGCAAAGCAAATGAGTACAAAAATGTACTTGCAAGACTGACGTGTAAGGCTAACAGACCTATACATATGCTACATGCAAGCTTTATTTAAGTGGAAGGCTTTAGGCTCATTTTAGCATAAAGCAAGTTTTCATTTGCAATATTTAAATAGATTCAAAGAAGTTTTACAATTCATTTTTAATTTGCAAGTAACAACGAGACAACAACATAATAACAATAGACAGATGACAACAACAATCCTGGAAGTGACTAACCCAATAGCCACCACAACACTAGCATGAATTATCCATTCATACCACCCATGTCAAGTTTTAATTAAAGGTTATAGTCTAACTCTCGAAAGACTTCCCCAAGCGTGTCCATAACCTAGGACAAGGCTATTCGAATAGTTTTAACCCTGCAGGGGTGTACCAATGTACGCACATGTTAGACCGCCTTTTCGCCAAGCTATTAGCACACTTCCTTTGGTGTGCCGGCACAGCTAAGTCCAACGAGACCTTTCCAATATTGAGTGTCAACCACAAGTTGCCCATATGGGGATACAACCACCCCATACATTGATGTGGAGTCATCAAAGATGCTCACCCCCTTATACGGGTGGTGCTTCTTGCAGTGGATAACCCCACTACTGCTCGCCCAATAGCCCACCATGCAACTCGAAGCTAACACCCGCCAAAGTACTTAGCCAAGAGAGGTCCCATATCCCTCTCGTGTGGTTAGCACGAAAAAAATGCTTAGTTTAGTGTAACAAGATGTTCGGTCCTTGTTGACTTAGGCACCATTCCACATACCAACAATCACACCATCATCCATTGTGCCCAAGTCCAAATAGTTTTCATTTTTGTTTTATTTGTTTACAAAGTAACAAAGCACAAGATGGACATAATGGAATAATAATTTTAGTGTGATCAAGGTCATCGACATAATGTCGACAACCACCCATTTCTACCGTTATCTAAGCATTTCTAAGCATCATCAACGTAAACTACTAAGTGATAAGAGTCCATCCATCGAACTCTACATCACAGCAAGATAATCCTAGGCTTAGTAGTAGAGAATGAACATTTACCTACAGGATATGCATCTATAGGATCACTAAACGATATCATTTACCAATAAAATAGCAATGCATACATACAAGTTAAACAACATATTAGACTTTTAAAGTAATAGGACATAAGGGATATGATCAAACTGCTTGCCTTGCTGGGTATGCTCAGTTTGCTACAGAGTATCGCTCACGGGATGAACACACCTAATCAAAAAGGCGAAAAGAATCGATAAGAACGACGAAAACCAAAAAGACACCACAGCAAACCTACTCCAAACGCTCTAAAACTTTTACGGCAGCAAGAGCATGATTGTTAGAGAATTTAGCAACAAGAACCAATTGATTTGGATTCTCAATGCAAAAGATATGAGCAAAACAAAACTGCTCAGCCTCTAAAAATGCGATCTGCTACTATTCACCACAATTAAATTGTTTAGTAAAAATTTCTAGAAAGGTGGTGCAATTGATATTTTTATAGTAAAACAATCACCTCATAAGATGAACAACCCAATTGGATTCATCTCATTTGGAGCTATTATGCATTTTCTATAATTTTTCAAAGGCATGAAAATGAGCACAACTAAAATGCACCCACAAATCTTTTGAAAATAGTGACATGCCTAAATCCTATTCTACCATTTAGTGCATTAACAGAGGAAGCCAACAAATTTGGATTGGATTCACTCAAAAATGATCTATAGAGAATTACTTATTCATTTTACAAGTTAAATGAATTTTTAAGGTAACATTTAAAGCCTATTTCTAAACCAAGTTGCAAAACCATTTTTGGAGCCAAACTGAGCTCACAACCATTTTTAGATTAGAGCCCCACTCAAATCAGAGCTAAAAAAATTGGAATCACCTCAGTTGGATTTAAAATGAAATAGTTCATTACATTTTTCAATTCACAAATAAGTCCATCGGGAAACTCTAAAACCCAAAACGACGTGGGAGGACATGAGCCGTTGATGCTCAATCGGACAGCCTAGGACCTCCCAGTGAAACACGCACGTGTCCGCACGAGATCGAGGACGTGAGCCGTGGATCCTGGATCCAACGGCTCACGACCTGCGGCATCGCGCGCTCGTGCCAGCGCGAGCTCGGAGAACGTGGGCCGTGGATCCTGGATCCGACGGCTCACGACCTGCGGCATCGCGCGCGGTGCGTTTGGACCTCGCGCACGCGAACGGGGAGGATGTCGTGGCCGCTGATCTCGAGATGGACGGCCCGCGACCACGCACGCATCGCACGCGCGCTCCGACAACAATTCTATCCCATGATTAGCACAGACAACCACGGGGATTGAGCATTAAACGTGTCCAAATCCAACAATGGCACGGCCCAGCTCGCGTCCAACAAAAACCGAGGAGGTTCCACGGCTTGTCACTGGCGAGCTAGGGCATGGCGGCGCACACCGAGGGCACTGACGAGTCCACAATAGCTTGGCGCACATGATGGTGCCACTCACACCGGCGGCGACGGCCCAGAACGGCGGCGAGCCGAAGGAGCACGACAGTGACCAAAATGGCCGAAAGCAACATATGAATTAAAGCTCCGCAACAATCTATACAGCGGGTGCCCAACATCTAGAGGACTACCAGGAGGTTAACTGGAGGTCTTGGAGGTGCTGAGGAGGTCTGGGGAGAGGAGGACCGACGATGGTGAAGAAGATGTGCTCCACGGCCAAAAGCTGCAAGCTCGAACTTAGGCCACCTCTGAAAATGTCCCAACCAAATAGTTTAGGGTTTTTGTCACAGAGGGGAGTGGCTCAAATTGAAGCAAAGAGAGGAAAGCCCCAGGGACCCTGTGCCACCGAGGAGATCCAAGCTCAACAATGGCGGTTGGGGGAGGTCTGAGGAGGAGGAAGCTCAGCCAACCACACTGGTGTCAGCCTGAGCTCAATGGTGTGTAAAGGAAGCCAAGGGGGGAAACCAAGGGAGGTCTTATAGCTCGGGGAGGCAGAGCTCATGAGCTAGGGCTAAGCTCCATGGTGAGCTTAGCCCATGGCTCGGTCCATGGCTCCACCAGGACGTGGAGGTGATGGGGGAGCAGGCCTGGGCATGGCCTAGGGGGCGGAAAGGCTGACACGCAATAAATGCGCGCAGCAAAGAGCTATTGGGGGACGTGACAGGTCACTGACCTCCTCCCCTGCCATGGCGCACGCGCGCGCCCGAGCTAGGAGAAGAACAAGACCTGCCCCCAACCGTTGGATAAGACCATGGGGAGGTCGTGACCCTGAAACCCGCAACGGTGCGATCTGGAAAGGCACGGGGGAGGTCATGACCACCGGATCTGCATCGCGCGATGGCGCAAGGAAAAAGGGGAGGTCGCAGCTGTAACATCCCCAAATTAATAAATGATAATTAGTATGCATTTCATTAATATGCATAGTGTTTTTAAATCTTTTGCATCATTTATTGCACTTGAGTTGTGTTTCAAATGTATAAAAATGAGGAGAAATTAAAACATTTGAATAGGTATTGGTTTTTCTGGAGCATTTGCATAATTTGTTGCTTTTGAGAATTTTGAAAACAAAGAAAATATACACTTCAAATTTAAATTCCAAAAGAAAACGAGAATAAAAATTTATGAACATCATTCGGAAATAATTTATTCAAATCATATAATAATTATCATCAACAAATATAATTTTCCCAAATTTTTGGGGATAGTTTTAACCCTCAGAAAATTCAAACTCAAATTTATAACCTTCTCTAAGTTTGAATTTAAACTAAGCAAATAAATCATGAACAGTAGGTTTTAAAAAATTTAGGAGTACTAGGATGTCCCAGGAACAACCTTGAATTAATTCAGAATTTTTAGAATTTTATTTCTATCCTTTTCTTGGCCAAATCTGATTTCAAATTCGGGCTCGCACTGTTGCACCGACCCGAGCCCCCGCACTGTTCCGATTCGGTGAATAGTCTCAGCCAAGCCAACTAACCGCACCAATCATAAACCATCCAGATCAACTGAAATGTTCGGCCTGTCCGAACAGCACGATCCATCTGAGCCGTTGATTCCAAAATAGACGGTCGAGATTAACTGAAATGTTTGGACCGTCTGCACGTCTCTTTTCATCTAAGCCATTTGTTTTTGATCGGACCGTCAAGGTTTAATCAACTCAAATCGTTCCGCTATCTCACTGATTAGTGGGTCCCATGTGCAGTGCTTTTCGTTTCCCTCTTTCGCTTCGATCGGGTCCACTCCTGTGAGCTCAAATTTTGTAGCAAAATCAGAAATGGAAAATTTTCCTTTATCTTCCACCGACCGGAGGGACCCGCCTGATCATCTTCTTCCACGCACCTGGACCTCCTCGCCGACGCTTGCAAGACGCTTAGGCGCCATGGCCTGTGCCGCTTGCCCTTTCGCGCCAGGCTCACCCCCGGAATCGGACCCTTCCGCCCACGGTATTGCCAGCGCCCCTGGTTTCCTCGTTCTCGCGCCGCATCAAACTACCCAATGCCTGGCCATTTCTTCCCTTCCCCCTCCATTCTCCTTCTCCTCTACCGAAATGGAGCCAAGCCGCCCTTCACCTCCAGCTCCCCCGCCTCTGCTTGCCGCCGCCGCGCCCTGCGCCCTTGAGCTTGTGCACCGTCGGCCCTCCACTGCTCGTCGTCGCCTCGCTCCACCACCGAGCCCGCCCGAGCTTTGCTGCCTCCCCCTGGTCCGACGAACACCGCCGCCACCTCCGCCCACTCGTCCTCATCTCCATCGCCGCCGCCTCCCAGCTCCCGGGTCACCGCCGCCACCCACCTCTAGCTTGCCGCCTCCCACCACGCCGTGCCTTGCCACCGCCGCCCCAGATCTGGCCCGGCCTGGTTCCTCCGCCACTGTGCCGCCGCCTCAGGTCTTCCCCGTGGGCGGCAACCACATGCCGCCGCGTGACTCCCAGGTGCCGCCGTCCCTCTTGCCGTCGGATCCGCCTCGACGCCACTCCCCTCGCCGGTGGCATACCTCACCCGAGCCTCCCCTGTCCGGCCTCCTTGAACTCCCTGTGTTGTTTGTGTTTTCTCTTCCACTGCTTGATGTTCAGAAATGCTAATTGATCTTGTAACTGATGAACCACTCATGTGACTTAACAAAAATTTGAAATTTAAAGGCTTGTATAAAGTTTAGCACTTTAGTTCAGAAGATGATGCTGTTGGTTAGTCCAGGGAATGAACCTTTGACAATACTAATTAAACCTTGGTAGTCAAGCGAACAGAGAAGTAGTAGGTAAAACCTGAAATTTCAGTTGGCTAATACACTTTTGTAATGGTTGTTCAATCACTTAGTGAGTTAGCAAGAATTGAAATATGAGCTAGTAAAGAAGTTGTCAAGTTGAGAATTAGTTTTGTCAGTAGCCTAAAAGCTTATCTAACTCAAATAGATAGGGATTGTATTAATTCCATTACTCAGTTGACAAATAACTCTTAGCAGTGCTAAAATCTGGAAACCAGTTGGCTTTAAATTGTCAGAAAAACAAACAGGGTAGAGAAAAGAATAGTTGAAAATGTTGATTTATCTTTGGCACTCTCCTGCAAAACTTCCTATCTTTTGCTTTCAATCTTTGAATGCCAAGTAGGTCTTGAGCTGTTAAATGGAGAATTTCAGATTTTGGGCAGTGAGCTGATAGCATAACCAAATCTAGTAGTTAGACCTTGTTTTCTTGTTTTAATTAGTTAAGTGGGGCAATTAGAGATCAGTAGCAACCAATTCTAAAAATGTGTTAAGAATATGGATTTTCAGAGGCTAACCAACTCCTTCCTTTTTGTTGAAGTGTTAGGAAAGAGCAGTGCTAGTATTTTTTTAGTTTAGATCACTCAAAACTTGCTTCTGTAGGTATATAAACAACAAGATGAAGGAAAGCAGATTTGTGCATAGCCTTATACATTTGTCAATACAGTAGTTAAGAATCTTTCTTAATGCTCTCTAGTCAGCTGGTCATTTAGTTTTCTGTGGCATCCAATTCTGAAAACCTTTTTGGGTCTGAGTGTTTAGAAATAAGCAGAGAAGAGAAGGTGGTGTGAAAAAGTTGTTTTATCAGTAAAACTCATTTGTAAAAGAAACCACTGTCCTTTACTATCAAACTTGAAAAGGTTAAGTCACTCTATTGAGCTAAACAAAATTTGGAGGAGGTTTAGTTAGTAACAACTAAGTTAGGAAACATTTCCATGTGAACGATGTATGAACCGAGTAAATAAAATGAGAAAACTTGAAATGACAGTAAGCCATATACCCTAGTTTTGATAATAGCAATAGTAACAATAGGATATGAGATGGTAAGGCAATTAGAGATTACAAATCATTAGTTGGAAGTTAACCCAGTAATAGTTGCACCTTAGCATAAAGCTTAGTCATGTAATGACTATAAAAAGGACACACTTAAAACATGGAATTTCCTTGATAAATAGGAAATAATAACAAAATTAATCATTAACATGAGCTGGACCTTCCATGCTAGTCATGTTAAGAAACTCCCATTAAACCGGTATCAATTTAGTTAATAATTAACTAAAATAATCATGAGAACATATAAGAGGATTGATTTTGACTGTATGATCATCATAGATGCATTCATAGAATGCCTAGTAAGAGTGTTTGCGAGTGCTAGGTCAGCCCCAATGAGAAAGGTGGGCATGCTTTATAAAATTCTGAAAAGAATTATTGTTGCATTAAAAATTGTTTTAACTTAAAAAATGCATAAGTATTTCTCTGTAACTCCAAAAAGAGTAAACTCAATTTTTTTAGAATCCTCTATTAGTGTAGTTTATTGTAAAATAGGTTATGAACATGATATTGTTACTGAAAATCTTATTTTGCATATATCTTGTGCACTACTATCATAACTTTGAAAAATTATAGAAAATTCATCTTAGCTCCAAATGAGGTGAATCAAATTCCATTGTTCATCTCATGTGGTGCTCTTCATACCATAAAAATTTCAAGTGCACCACTGTTCTGGATATTTTCACCAAAATATTTAATCCGAATGAACAGTAACAGATTACAATTTTATTGGATTTTCTGGAAAACTGACATTAAAACTGTTATAACTTTTGCATAGAACATCCAAATGAAATGATTCTTGTTGCTAAATTCATATAAAATCATGATCTACCTTCTATGATTTTTTCATACTTTTTGGATGATTTTGGGTCTTTTCGGTGTTATTCGTTCTTATTGTGCTTTCGACTTCTTGAGCTAGGTTCCAATGAAATTTATCGATTGCGCGAGTGATCCTCTGCAGCAAGACAGTGAGCTACAGCAAGGTAAGCAGTTTGATCATAAATGTCCTATTACTTTCAAGTCTAATACTTTGTTTGCAAATTGTATGTATGCATGCTTTTGTGTCAAAGTAATTTTCCCGATTAGAGGTAGCTATTCCTATTGCATGGTTGCCCTTAAATTGTTATCCCCTACCACAAAACATAAGTTATTAATATCACTGGTGAATTAGAGCCCGGTGATTTAATTATGCTCTTTTATTGTCTTTGCGGTGTCATGCTTAGAAATGCTTAGCTACCGGTAGAATTGGGCGGTTATCAACTTAGTCGGTAACCTTGATCACACAAATCATTTTATTACGCTTTGATCAGCACCTTGTGCTAAATTGCTTTGAAAACTAAAAGTGCAAATGAAATGATTTAGACTTGGGCAAGTGGTTGGATGGTGGGATATTGGGTTTGTGTATGTCTTGCCCAGGTCAACAAGGACCGAACATCTTGTTTCACCAAAACCAAGCATAATTGCGTGCTAACCACGCGAGAGGGATATGGGACCTCTCTTGACTTAGTACATTGGCGTGTGTTAGCTCTGGGTCGCATGGTGGATGTGTGCGTTGTGTTGAAAAAGAAACATGTGTGTGTTTGGGTGAGTAGTGGTGGAGGTTATCCACTGCAAGGAGCATCGTCCTTTATCAGGAGATGAGCATCTTTGATGACTCCACATCAACATATGGGGCTTCCTCCCATATGGGCGACTCGTAGTTAATGCACAATATTGGAAATGTCTCGTAGGACTTAGCCGTGCTGGCATACCAAAGGAAGTGTGCTAATCATGTGGCGAAAAGGCGGTCTGGCGTGTGGGTACATTGGTACACCCCTGCAGGGTATAAACTATTCGAATAGCCTTGTCCTAGGTTATGGACACTCTTGGGATTGGATTTGCAGGAGTTAGACTCAACACTTTGGAATTCTTAATTAAAAGTTGATGTGGGTGGTATGAACGGGGAGTTCATGCTATTGTTGTGGTGGCTATTGGGTTAGCCACTTCCAGGATATCTTGTTATTATTGTTACTTATTTATCACTGTTTTTATCAAATAAAATCAGATTGTAAAATTGCCTTCAATCTATTACATTATTGCAAATGAAAACTTGCTTTATGCTGAAAATGAGTCTAGAGCCTGCTCCACCTAAATAAGCTTGTATGTAGCTATTTATATAGGCCTGTTACTCTACACGTCAGTCTTGCGAGTACATTTTTGTACTCATTTGCTTTGCTTAATAATATTGTTGCAGAGGAGGTGGTTGATCCCCAAGGGATCGACTATTGTGAGACCGACTTCGTGCAGGACGACTAGCTTGGCGGCCTGGTCGGTTGCCTTGTGGGTAATGGCAAACTGTTTGGCTTTTGTTTATCGCCATCTTATGGCTTGTGTTTCCGCTGCTACTTTGATTATTTACCTTGTTTTTTGGCCGGTCGGCCCTACTTTTGTAATATGTTCTTGTATGTCCTTTAAGTTGTACGCTTGTAATAACTAGTGTATGGAATGGATGCTTAATTTTTGTATGGGGTGTATGTACTGCAATTCTGGGAAGTACATATGCGCCGATGGCGAGGACTTAACCACTGCGCGCGACTTAGATAAGCGAGGGGCAGGTCATGGCCTTTAGATTTTCATCCAAGGGCACACAATGATGAGGGGAGGTCGTGGCCATTGGATTTACATCCAAGGGCGCACAACATTGAGGGGATGTCGTGGCTGTTGCGCACAACACAAAGGGAGGTCGTGGCGGTTGGATGTTGATCCAACGGTACACCACGATGAGGGGAGGTCATGGGCGTTGTGCATGACACAAGGGAGGTCGTGGCTGTTGGATTTTGATCCAACGGCAACGAACGGAGGTAGGAGGTCAGGACCATTGGATTTACATCCAAAGGCGCTGAATAGAGGAGGGAGGTCGTGGCGGTGAGATCCTGATCTGACGGTGACAATATGAGAGGATAGGTCGTAGCCGTGGATTTTAATCCAACGGGCACGACCACACGCGGGTGGGAGGTCTAGCGCGCAAGGCAACGAGAGGAGGTCGTGGTCGTGGATGTTAATCCAACGGCGCACAACACATGGCAGAGGGGGAGGACTGGTGCGCTTGATAAAGAGAGGAGGTCACGACCGTGGATTTTGATCCAACGGTGCAAGACCTCGCGAGGGAGGAGGACTGGGCTGAGCTGGTTGTGGCGGAGGTCGTGGTTACTGGATCTGAATCCAACGGCTACGACCTCATGCGGGGAGAGGACCACACGGTGAGCTAAGGGCACGGTTGGGTGCGGCAGAGGTCGTGGCCGTTGATCTTGATCCAATGGGCACGACCTCGCCTGGGAGGAGGAGCACAGGCTGAGATGAAAAGTGGGTTGGGTTCGACCTGATTTGAAGGAGGCTCGGACCCAAGGAACAATGCCAGGTTTGAATTCAAATTGAAGACTGAGGTTTGAGGAATTTTTAGAGGTAGCAAACTAACTCCAAAAATTCCGAAATTTTAACTGGAGCTTCCTTGCTCCAGGATTAACCTTACATAAAATTTTCAGAGGTTTTTATGCAACACATTTTTCTCCAGAAATTCATGAAGACTGTCCTAGGGTTTGACTTACCTCCAAAAATTATCAAACAAGTTTTAAAACTTATGAAATTTCTCAGAAGGGTCCCACATTGTGAGGACCCCGGTTTATTTAGCTTGTAATGCTTAGTCACCCATTGACCCTAGCATCACAAACAAAATAACCCGTGTCTTCGAGATATGTATACTTCCCAGAAATGCAGTATACACACCCCTTTACAAAATTGTGCATCAATACCATACAAGACATAGAACCACAGCACGAACAAGATTAAAACAACGACATACATAATATATAGAGAGAGTTATTACAAAAGGGGCCGACCGGCCAAATAACAACTAAGAAAAGATAACACAGCGGAAGCAAAATCCATAAGATGGCGATAAACAAAAGAAGGCCAAGAGGTGTGCCTTAGCCCACAAGGCAACCGACCGGGCCGCCTAGCTAGTCTTCCCAACCGCAGCACATCTCACAAAAGTAAAGCCCTTTGGGCTCTACCTCCTCTGCAACAAAATTATTAAGCAAAGCAAATGAGTACAAAAATGTACTCGCAAGACTGACGTGTAGTATAATAGAACTATAGTTAACTACATGCAAGCTTTATTTAAGTGGAAGGCTTTAGGCTTATTTTAGCATAAAGCAAGTTTCATTTGCAATATTTAAATAGATTCAAAGCAGTTTTGTAATTCATTTTTAATTTGCAAGTAACCACGAGACAAGTAACATAATAACAATAGATAGATGACAACAACAATCCTGGAAGTGACTAACCCAATAGCCACCACAACAATAGTATGAACATCCATTCATACCAACCTATCAAGTTTTAATTAAATGTTGTAGTCTAGTTCTTGCACGACCTTACCAATCATGTCCATAACCTAGGACAAGGCTATTCGAATAGTTTTAACCCTGCAGGGGTGTGCCAATGTACCCACACGTCAGACCACCTTTTCGCCAAGCTATTTAGCACACTACCTTTGGTGTGCCGGCACGGCTAAGTCCTACGAGGCATTTCCAATGAATGACACTAATTATGAGTCGCGACAACCCAAAGGATAGGAGACATCGGCCCAGCCTAAGCAACTGCAGGTGCTCTTCCCCTTATAAAAACAGTTTTAACCACATGCGACCCACAATTAACACCTCCCAAGGTACTTAGCCAAGAGGGGTTCCCAATACCCTCGTGTGGTTAGCACGCATAAGCGCTTGGCTTAGTGACACAAGTAACTCGGTCCTTGGGGACCTAGGCACCATTCCATTCACACCCAACAATCACACCAACATCCATTGTGCCCAAGTCATTAAACAATTTTGTTTTCATTTTTGTTTCATTTGTTTACAAAGTAACAAAGCACAAGATGGACATAATAGAATAATAATTTTTTGTGTGATAAAGGTCATCGACATAATGTCGACAACCGCCCATTTCTACCATTATCTAAGCATTTCTAAGCATCATCAACGGAAACTACTAAGTGATAAGAGTCCATCCATCGAACTCTACATCATAGCAAGATAATCCTAGGCTTAGTAGTAGAGAATGAACATTTACCTACAGAATATGCATTTATAGGATCACTAACGATATCATTTAACAACAAAATAGCAATGCATACATACAAGTAAAACAATATATTAGACTTTAAAGTAATGGGACAAAATGGATATGATCAAACTGCTTGCCTTGCTGGGGCTGCTCAGTTTGCTGTAGAGTATCGCTTACGGGATCAACACACTTGTCGACACCTAATCGAAAAAGGCGAAAAGAATCGATAAGAACGACGAAAACCAAAAAGACACCACAGCAAACTAGCCCCAAATGCTCTGAAATTATTACAGCAGCTAGAGCAAGATTTTTAGAGAATTTAGCAACAAGAACCAATTGATTTGGATTCTCAATGCAAAAGATATGAGCAAAATAAAACTGCTCAGCCTCTAAAAATGCAAACTGCTACTATTCACCATAACTAAATTGTTTAGCAAAAATTTCTAGAAAGGTGGTGCAATTGAAAATTTTACAGTAAAACAAGCACCTCATAATATGAACAACCCAATTGGATTCATCTCATTTGGAGCTATTATGCATTTTCTATAATTTTTCAAAGACATGAAAATGAGCACAACTAAAATGCACCCACAATTCTTTTGAAAATAGTGACATGCCTAAATCCTATTCTACCATTTAATGCATTAACAAAGGAAGCCAACAAAGTTGGATTCACTCAAAAATGATCGATAGAGAATTATTTATGCATTTTACAAGGTAATTACAATTTTTAATGTAACATTTAAAGTTAGTTTTGAAACCAACTTGTAAACCTGTTTTCTGGAGCCGAACTGAGCTCACAACCATTTTTAGATTAGAGCCCAGATCAAACCAGAGCTAACAAAATTTGAATCAACTCATTTGGATTTAAAATGAAATAGTTATGCATTTTCAAATTTTATTACCTTTTTCAGTTCACAAACAAGTCCTTCGGAAATTCCTAAAACCATAACGAAGCGGGAGGACATGAGCCGTTGATTCTCAATCAGACGACCCAAGACCTCCTGGTGAAAACGCGCCCGCAGGAGATCGAGGACATGGGCCGTGGATCCTGGATCCAACGGCTCACGACCTACGGCATCGCTGCGAGTTTGGATCTCACGCGCGCGAAAGGGGCGGAGGTCGTGGCCGTAGATCTTAATCGGACGGCCCAAGACCTCGGTGAAAACACGCACACAACCTCGTGAGCTCGGAGAACGTGGGCCGTGGATCCTGGATCCAACGGCTCACGACCTCTTGACATCGCAAGGCCAGGCGCGACGCTTTGGAGCTTCGCGCGAGAACGGGGAGGAGGTCGTGGCCGCTGATCGCGAGATGGACGGCCCGCGACCATGCACCCATGCACGCGCGCTCCGACATAGATCCGCACCCATGATTAGCATGGAAAACCATGGAGATTACGCATTAATGATGTCCAAATCCGACAATGGCACGGCTCAGTTGCGTCCGACAAAAACCGAGGACCTTCCACGGCTTGTTGCCGGCGAGCTAGGGCACGGTGGTGCACACTGAGGGCACCGACGGGACCACAATAGCCAAGTGCACATGATGTTGCCACCCACACCAGCGGTGACGGCCCAGAACGGCGGCGAGCCGGAGATGGGCGGCGCGGTGAGGCACGGCCAAACGGCAAAAATGAAAGGAAAGCTCCGCAACATCATACAAGCGGGTGCCCAGCATCTAGAGGACTACCAGGAGGTTACCTGGAGGTCTTGGAGGTGTTGAGGAGGTCTGGGGAGGAGTGGACCGGCGCTGGTGAAGAAGATGTGCTCCACAGCCAAAACCTCCAAGCTCCAACTTAGGCCACCTCTGAAAATGTCCCAACCAAACCAAGTTAGGATTTAGATCACAGAGGGGAGTGGCTCAAATTGAAGCAAAGAGAGGAAAAGCCCCAGGGACCCTGTGCCACCGAGGAGCTCCAAGCTCAACAATGGCAGTTGGGGGAGGTCTGTGGAGAGGAAGCTCAGCCAAGCACAGTGAGGCAAGGCAAAGCTCAATGGCGTGTAAAGGAAGCCAAGGGGGAAACCAAGGGGAGGTCTTAAAGCCCGGGGTGAAGAGGTCGTGAGCTAGGGCTAAGCTCCATGGTGAGCTTAGTCCAAGGCTCGGTCCATGGCTTAGACAGGGACGTGGAGGTGATGGGGGGGGGGTAGGCCTGGGCATGGCCTAGGGGCGGAAAGACTGACACGCAATAAATGCGCGCAGAAAAAGAGCGGTTGAGGAAGTGACAGGTCACTGACCTCCTCCCTGCCATGGCGCACGCACACGCCCGAGCTAGGAGAAGAATAGGACCTGCCCCCAACCGTTGGATGAGAAAGGCTGGGAGGTCACAGCCCTTAGATCTGAAACGGTAAGTTTTAAATGGAAAGGGAGGAGGTCGCAGCCATAGGATCTAGACTGGGGAGGTCGTGACCCTTAGATCGACATCGTGCGGAGGCGCAAAGGAACGGGGAGGTCACAACTGTGGGATCTCTATCGCACGGTTGCGCGCGGTAAGGGGATAGGAGGTCCTGGCCGTTGGATTGCGATCCAAGGGCGTGGAACCAATGGGGAGGACTTAACCGCAGCGCGCGACTTTGATAAGCGAGGAGAAGGTCATGGCCTTTAGATTTTCATCCAAGGGCACACAATGATGAGGGGAGGTCGTGGCCATTGGATTTACATCCAAGGGCGCACAACATTGAGGGGATGTCGTGGCTGTTGCGCACAACACGGAGGGAGGTCGTGGCAATTGGATGTTGATCCAACGGCACGCCACGACGAGGGGAGGTCATGGGCGTTGCGCATGACACAAGGGAGGTCGTGGCTATTGGATTTTGATCCAACGGCAACGAACGGAGGTAGGAGGTCAGGACCATTGGATTTACATCCAAAGGCGCTGAACAGAGAAGGGGAGGTCATGGCTGTGAGATCTCCATCTAACGGCAATGAGATGAGAGGGGGAGGTCATGGCCGTTGATTTGGATCCAACGGAGCACGACCTCGGTGGGTGGGAGGTTAGGTGTGCAAGGCAACGAGAGGAGGTCGTGGCCGTGGATGTTAATCCAACGGCGCACAACACATGGCAGAGGGGGAGGACTGGTGCGCTTGCTAAAGAAGGAGGTCGTGGCCGTGGATGTTAATCCAACGGCGCACAACCAATGCGCTGGGGAGGACGGGCGTGTTTGCTAAAGGAGGGAGGTCATGGCCGTGGATTTTGATCCAACGGCGCAAGACCTCGCGAGGGAGGAGGACTGGGCCGAGCTGGTTGCGGTGGAGGTCGTGGCGGTTGGATCTGATCCAATGGCACACAACCTCGATGAGGTGGGAGGTCTGATGCGCACGATAGAGAGGGGAGGTCGTGGCCGTTGATCTGGGATCCAACAGGGCACGACCTCACGTGGGGAAAGGGCTGGGCCGCGGTTGGCTGTGGCAGAGGTCGTGGCTGTTGGATGTTGATCCAACGGCTACGACCTCACACGTGGGTAGGAGAGCGAGCTGAGCCAGAGAGCGGTTGGGTTCGACCCACTTTGGAGAGTGGCTCGGGCCCAAGGAATAGTGTCAGGTTGGAATTTAAAATGAAGGCTGAGGTTGGAGAAATTTTTAGAGGTAGCAAACTAACTTCAAAAATTTCGAAATTTTAACTAGAGCTTCCTCACTCTAGGATTAACCTTACATAAAATTTCCAGAGGTTTTTGTGCACTACATTTTTCTCCAGAAATTCATCAATGCTGTTCTAGGGTTTGATTTACCTCCAAAAATTATCAAAGAAGTTTTAAAACTTATGAAATTTTTCAGAGGGATCCCACATCATCTCTAGAACCTAGGAAAAATATTTCCAAGGGTTGGCATAAGATTTGTGACAAAGTGGAATAATGTTTTGACTTTAGTCAACAAGAGCTTTGTGTTCTTGGATTCCATAACTCTTGGACAAGAATTATAGATGAGTTCAAGAGTTTCAAGATGTGAGAAAAAGTTTTAATTTCTACACATTTTCTTACATTTGAAACACACAACTGTTTATACATTTGGGATGTTACACACATCATCTCTAGAACTTAGGAAAAATATTTTCAAAGGTTGGCACAAGATTTGTGACAAAGTGGAATAAGGGTTTGACTTTGGTCAACAGGAGGTTTAGGTTTTTGAACTCCACAACCCTTGACAAGAATTATGGCAATGTTCAAGAGTTTCAAGATGTGAGAAAAAGTTTCATTTTCTACACATTTTCTTACATTTGAAACACACACCTGTTTATATATTTGGGATGTTACAAAATCTCCCCCCCCCCTCTTACAGAAATCTCATCCCGAGATTTGGCTCACTCGGAAAAGAAAGAGGGGTAGTCCGCACGCAGACGATGTTCCCTTTTCCAAGTAGCTTCATCCTCGGAATGGTTCGACCACTGAACTTTAAGAAACTTGATGGAATGGTTCCTTGTTCTTCGTTCAGCCTCTTCGAGTATGCGAACAGGGTGCTCGTGATAGGTCAAATCTGCTTGGACATCGAGAGATTCCAACGGAGCTTCCTCAGTTGGAACACGGAGGCACTTCTTCAACTGGGATACATGGAACACATCATGTACCCCCTCAAGTGCAGCAAGCAACTCCAACTTATAGGCAACAGCTCCCTTCTTCTCGATGATGCGGTAGGGACCCACATATCGAGGAGCTAACTTGCCCTTGACACCGAAACGTTGATGGCCCTTCAAAGGAGAGACTTTGAGATAAACAAAGTCATTAGGCTCAAAACTCAACTCACGACGGCGGCGATCCGCATAGCTCTTTTGCCTGGATTGAGCTGTGCGAAGACGCTCACGAATAAGCTAGACTTGACTCTCGGCCTCATTGATTGAGTCCGGGCCAAAGAAAGGTCTTCGCGGTCTCGCACCAGCCTCAACGGGTTCGCACTTTCTACCGTATAAGGCCTCGAAAGGTGCCATGCCGAGACTGGCTTGGAAGCTGTTGTTGTAAGAAAACTCGGCGAATGGTAAGCATTTCTCCCAATGCTTCCCATAGGAAAGGACACAAGCACGAGCATGTCTTCCAAAACTTGGTTGACCCTCTCGGTCGACCATCGGTTTGGGGATGATATGTCAGGTCAAGGAAAGGTGAGTTCCCATAGCCTCTTGCAAACTATGCCAAAATCGAGAAGTAAACAGAGAACCACGATCAGAAATGATCGTCTTAGGTATCCCATGTAGACTTACAATTCTGGAAACATAGAGCTCGGCTAAGAGACCCACACGAAGCTGAGTCTTGATAGGAATGAAATGAGCCACTTTAGTCAATCGATCGATGACGACCCAAATGGCTTCATTCTTCTTCGGGGATGTGGGTAGACCAGTTATGAAATCCATTCCGATCGAATCCCACTTCCACTCTGGCACTGGCAAAGGCTGAAGCAGTCCAGCTGGACGCTGATGCTCAGCCTTCACACGACAACACACGTCGCACTCGGCAATGAACTTCGTAATCTCCCTCTTCATTCGGGTCCACCAAAATCCCTAACGGAGATCTTGATACATCTTTGTGGCCCCGGGATGAATGGAAAAGGGTGAATCACGGGCTTCGCGGAGGATTAACTTCCACAATTCCATGTCCTTTGGAACCACAAGGCGCTACCCGAACCTCACAACACCAAGCTCATCCTCAGAGAAGCACTTGGCTGTTCCGTTCTTGATATTTTGCTTGATTTGGTTCACTCTAGCATCCGATTGCTGAGCGGCCTTGACACGATCCACCAAGGTTGGTTGCACAACCAAGGTAGCGAGGAAACCCTGCTCAACCAATCCCAAGTTGAGATGCTGAAACTCCTCCAGAAGGGTGGGATGATGCTCCTTGAGCAACAAGGCATTACAATGCGCTCTACGGCTAAGCGCATCGGCAACGACATTAGCCTTGCCCGGATTGTAGTGAATACCCACGTCATAGTCTTTGATCAACTCCAACCATCTCCTTTGCCTGAGGTTTAGATCTGGCTGGGTGAACAAATACTTCAAGCTCTTGTGATCCGAGTACACTTCACAATGATTACCGATAAGGTAATGTCGCCAAATCTTAAGTGCATGAATCACAGCAACTAGCTCCAAGTCATGGGTAGGATAGTTGAGTTCATGAGGTCTCAATTGCCTTGATGCATAGGCCACTACCTTGCCTTCTTGCATAAGGACACAACTGAGGCCTCGACGAGAAGCATCGCAAAAGATATCAAAGCTCCGATGAATATCGGGAAGAACAAGAACGGGAGCAGTGGTCAAACGCGTCTTGAGTACTTGAAAACTTTCCTCACAATCAGCAGACCACACGAACTTCTTGTCCTTCTTGAGCAACTCAGTCATCGGCTTCGCAATCTTGGAGAAGTTCTCGATGAAGCGACGATAATATCCCGCTAAATCGAGAAAACTCCGCACTTCGGTTACCGATCTAGGCTGACTCCAGGAAAGCACATCGCTGACCTTGCTAGGATCAACAGCTATGCCTCCTGCTGAAAGAACATGGCCTAAGAAGGCCACTTCCTTCAACCAGAACATGCACTTGCTGAACTTCGCATACAGCTGGTGCTCACGCAGCTTGCCCAAAACAAGCTTCAGATGCTCGGCGTGTTCCTCATCGTTCTTGGAGTAGATAAGAATATCATCGATGAAGACCACGATAAACTTATCCAAATACTCCATAAACATCGAATTCATGAGGTTCATGAACAAGGCAGGAGCATTGGTCAAGCCAAACGACATGACGGTATACTCGTACAAACCATAACGAGTAGAGAAAGCCGTCTTGGGAATATCCTCAGGTCGGATACGAACTTGATGATATCCCACTCTCAAATCAATCTTGGAGAAAACTTGAGCTCCAGATAATTGATCAAAGAGATCATCGATGCGGGGCAAAGGATACTTGTTCTTTACCGTCACTTCATTAAGTGAACGGTAATCGACGCACATGCGCAAAGTACCGTCCTTCTTCTTTACGAAGATGGCTGGACAACCCCACGGAGATGAGCTAGGGCGGATGAAACCCTTCTCTTGAAGCTCACCAAGTTGCTTCTTTAACTCCACCAACTCATTCGGTGGCATCCGGTAAGGCCTCTTTGAGATCGGGGCGGTACCGGGAGCCAACTCGATGACGAACTCGAGATCTCAAACTAGTGGCATCCCTGGAAGATCTTCGGGAAATACAACCATGAAGTCACATACTGTTGGGACTTCAGGAATATCCGGAGCTGGCTTCGCTTCGAGTGCGAAGAGATGTGGACCTAACAGCTTCGGCGAAAAGCGAACTTGTTCGCCGGAGAGACTGGTGAGGTAGATGATCTTCCGAGCGCAATCGATTTGCCTCATGTGCTGAGACAACCAATCCATGCCCAAAATCACATCCAAGCTCGCTGCATTGAGGAGAATAAGATTTGCCAAAAATCTTACTCCCTCAATCTCAATAGGAACCTCCCGACACTCGGATTCAGCTCTCAACTCCGAACCGGGAGAGCAAATGAGCAACGGGGCCAATAAAGGAGCAAAAAGAAGATCACTAACAGCAGCAAAAGACTGAGATACAAAAGAATGAGATGCTCCGAAATTGAACAAAACAGTAGCAGGATGGGAGTTAACAAGAAGCGTACCCAACACGACGTCAGGTGCCTCCTGTGCATCCTCAGCAGAGATGACGTTGACGCGACCGCTACCCACGCCTTGGGCTACGGGGACAATCTTCTGATCCTGAGAAGATCCACCACCTTGCCTGCGTCCTCCATTAGGACGAGGGGCCGCTCCAGTCTTCTTAGGGCAATGGTTCGCATAATGGCCCTTCTGGTTGCAAAAGAAGCAAGTGACCTCGGCAACATTGCGAGGGCCACCCTGCTGAGCCACAGGTGCACGTGGTCGAAACACGGCTCATGGAGGACGAGGCAGTCTTTGGCGACCTCGGTGCTTGGCTCGAGGCGGGACCCCGAGATCGCCCAAAGTGAGCACGAGAAGAGCTGGTATGGGAAGACTTCTGAGTCTCCCACTTGCGCTTGCGGGAGTCACGCAGCGCCCTTCCCTTGTGCTCAGAGACAATGGCCTTGTCCACCAAGGCCTGGAAAATCGGGGAAGTCAACAATAGATAGCTTGTCCTGAAGCTCCTCAGACAAGCCATCCATGAACTTCTCCTACTTGGCCTCATTAGTGGGCACCTCGTCAGGAGCATAACGAGCCAGATGGTTGAACTCGTAAAAATACTCCGTGACCGAATTGCGCCCTTGCTTGAGCGCAGAAAACTCCTTCTTCTTCAGCTTCATCACACCAGCAAGGATGTGAGACCGCCGGAAGGCAACACGAAACTCCTCCCAAGTGATGGTGTGGCCTACGGGCTGCATGGCGAGAAAGTTCTCCCACCATGAAAGAGCTGCACCCTCCAACTGATGGGATGCAAAGAGTGCCTTCTCCTGGTCCTGGCACTGAGCGATGCTGAGCTTCCGCTCAACCAGATAAAGCTAGTCGTCTGCATCCAGTGGGTCCTCAGACCTGGAGAAAGTGGGCGGCTGGGTGCGAAGGAACTCTGCAAGTCCCCCATGCGACTGATGCCCACTTCCTCCCCCTGATCCAGAGGCACCGGGAAGGGTGGAGGTGTTGCATGCAATCGCCTCCAGGACCCTAGTCTGATCCATACGGTTCTGCTCGATCTGGAGCAGAACCTCTGCTATGGTCGGAGGAGGTGGAAGCTCCTCATCCGGACCAGCTGGCTGACCCTGACTACTACGAGTTCTTCCAGCCATCCTGCTGAAGAGAGAAAAGGGGTTAGCAACGAAATCCAAAAATTAGAAGTTAAAGAAAGCGAAAAGCTATCGACTAGGGGAATGGAGAATCACCCTAACCGAAAGCCAAATTAAAAAACAAGAACACAACTTTAATGTCCACAAAAAGGCTCAAGAAATATCAAGGAAACACAAGACTAAAGTTCAACTTCTCAACACGACAAACCCGTATTGAATGAACAAGTAATCGGTAGAGAAGGCAAAATTTCAGCAAGCTATTTTAGCTCTAACACTACTACAAAGCAAGGTAAAACCAATAAAATAGGTGTTAGATACTTAGCTAACTAGTATCACATCTTACCCTTTTATTCCGACAAGTTTTAGTTGAATTATCCTCTCATTATCTATCCTAATTAGAACCTTTGAGACTGCTGTCCGGAAATTTGATGCTTGCTGTCCAGATTTTGCATCCAAGCTCTTAGCCGAAATCACCGACTCCAGGAACTTCAAAACCTTGTAAAAGGGCAGCTAACACTTCAATTTGCCAATCTCATTGATTCCCAAAACCCAATTAAATGATAACGCTATCTTTTGAGGGAATGAGAGGGAAACAACTTTTAAAAACTCAAATTAGAGTGAGATGAGATAAGAAAGCTAAGATAGGTAAGGAGTAAAAGTAGAGAATTTACTTAAGCTTTCATAAACCATTTGACATTTTAAAAATAAGTTTTTCAAAATATCCTAAGGATGACCAAGCTAGGGTTACTACGGTCAGTATGGCTCTGATACCAACTTTGTGAGGACCCCAGCTTATTTAGCTTGTAATGCTTAGTCATCCATTGACCCTAGCATCACAAATAAAACAACCCGTGTCTTCGAGATATGTATACTTCCCAGAAAAGCAGTATACACACCCCTTTACAAAATCATGCATCGATTCATACAAGACATAGAACCAAAGCACGAACTAGAAAGAAACAACGACATACATAATATAGAGAGTTATTACAAAAGGGGCCGACCGGCCAAATAACAATTAGGAAAGATAAACACAGCGGAACCAAAAGCCTTAAGATGGTGATAAACAAAAGAGAGCCACAAGGTTTGCCTTTAGCCCACAAGGCAACCGACCGGGCCGCCTAGCTAGTCTTCCCAACCGCAGCACATCTCACAAAAGTAAAGCCCTTGGGGCTCTACCTCCTCTACAACAAAGTTATTAAGCAAAGCAAATGAGTACAAAAATGTACTCGCAAGACTGACGTGTAAGGGTAACAGACCTATACATATGCTACATGCAAGCTTTATTTAAGTGGAAGGCTTTAGGCTCATTTTAGCATAAAGCAAGTTTTCATTTGCAATATTTAAATAGATTTAAAGCAGCTTTACAATTCATTTTTAATTTGCAAGTAACAAGGAGACAACAACATAATAACAATAGACAGATGACAACAACAATCCTGGAAGTGACTAACCCAATAGCCACCACAACACTAGCATGAATTATCCATTCATACCACCCATGTCAAGTTTTAATTAAAGGTTATAGTCTAACTCTCGAAAGACTTCCCCAAGCGTGTCCATAACCTAGTATGAGGCTATTCAAATAGTTTTAACCCTGTAGGGGTGTACCAATATACCCACACGTTAGACCGCCTTTTTGCCAAGCTATTCGCACACTTCCTTTGGTGTGCCGGCACAGCTAAGTCCAACGAGACCTTTCCAATATTGAGTGTCAACCACGAATTGCCCATATGGGGATACAACCACCCCATACGTTGATGCGGAGTCATCAAAGATGCTCACCCCCTTATACGGGTGGTGCTCCTTGTAGTGGATAACCCCACTACTGCTCGCCCAATAGCCCACCATGCAACTCGAAGCTAACACCCGCCAAAGTACTTAGCCAAGAGAGGTCCCATATCCCTCTCGTGTGGTTAGCACACAAAAATGCTTAGTTTAGTGTAACAAGATGTTCGGTCCTTGTTGACTTAGGCACCATTCCACATACCAACAATCACACCAACATCCATTGTGCCCAAGTCCAAATAGTTTTCATTTTTATTTTATTTGTTTACAAAGTAACAAAGCACAAGATGGACATAATGGAATAATAATTTTAGTGTGATCAAGGTCATCGACATAATGTCGACAACCGCCCATTTCTACTGTTATCTAAGCATTTCTAAGCATCATCAACGTAAACTACTAAGTGATAAGAGTCCATCCATCGAACTCTACATCACAGCAAGATAATCCTCAGCCTAGTAGTAGAGAATGAACATTTACCTACAGGATATGCATCTATAGGATCACTAAACGATATAATTTAACAACAAAATAGCAATGCATACATACAAGTTAAACAACATATTAGACTTTTAAAGTAATGGGACATAAGGGATATGATCAAACTGCTTGCCTTGCTGGGTATGCTCAGTTGGCTGCAGAGTATCGCTCACGTGATCAACACACTCGTCGACACCTAATCGAAAAGGCGAAAAGAATCGATAAGAACGACGAAAACCAAAAAGACACCACAGAAAACCTACTCCAAACACTCTAAAACTTTTACAGCAGCAAAAGCATGATTTTTAGAGAATTTATCAATAAGAACGAATTGATTTGGATTCTCAATGCAAAAGATATGAGCAAAACAAAACTGCTCAGCCTCTAAAAATGCAATCTGCTACTATTCACCACAATTAAATTGTTTAGCAAAAATTTCTACAAAGGTGGTGCAATTGAAATTTTTACAGTAAAACAAACACCTCATAAGATGAACAACCCAATTAGATTCATCTCATTTGGAGCTATTATGCATTTTCTATAATTTTTCAAAGGCGTGAAAATGAGCACAACTAAAATGCACCCACAAATCTTTTGAAAATAGTGACATGCCTAAATCCTATTCTACCATTTAGTGCATTAATAGAGGAAGCCAACAAAGTTGGATTCACTCAAAAATGATCTATAGAGAATTACTTATGCATTTTACAAGTTAAATGAATTTTTAAGGTAACATTTAAAGCCTATTTCTAAACCAAGTTGGAAAACCATTTTCTCGAGCCAAACTGAGCTCACAACCATTTTTAGGTTAGAGCCCCACTCAAACCAGAGCTAACAAAATTGGAATCACCTCAGTTGGATTTAAAATGAAATAGTTATGCATTTTTGAAGTTCATTACATTTTTCAGTTCACAAATAAGTCCATCGGGAAACTCTAAAACCCAAAACGACGCGGGAGGACATGAGCCGTTGATGCTCAATCGGACGGCCAGAACCTACTAGTGAAAATGCACACGCGTCCGCGCGAGATCGAGGACGTGCGCCGTGGATCCTGGATCCAACGGCTCACGACCTGCGGCATCGCGCGCTCGTGCCAGCGCGAGCTCGGAGAACGTGGGCCGTGGATCCTGGATCCGACGGCTCACGACCTGCAGCATCGCGCGCTCGCGCACGGTGCGTTTGGACTTCGCGTGCGCGAATGGGGAGGAGGTCGTGGCCGCTGATCTCGAGATGGACGGCCCGTGACCACGCACGCAGCGCACGCGCGCTCCGACAACGATTCTATCCCATGATTAGCGTGGATAACCACGGGGATTGAGCATTAAACGTGTCCAAATCCGACAATGGCACGGCCCAGCTCGTGTCCAACAAAAACCGAGGAGGTTCCATGGCTTGTCACAGGCGAGCTAGGGCACGACGGCCCACACCGAGGGCACCGACAAGTCCACAATAGCCAGGCGCACATGATGGTGCCACTCACACCGGCAGCGACGGCCCAGAATGGCGGCGAGCCGGAGGAGCACGACGGTGACCAAAATGGCCGAAAGCAACATATGAATTAAAGCTCCGCAACAATCTATACAGTGGGTGCCCAGCATCTAGAGGACTACCAGGAGGTTACCTGGAGGTCTTGGAGGTGCCAAGGAGGTCTGGGGAGAGGAGGACCGGTGATGGTGAAGAAGATGTGCTCCACAGCCAAAAGCTCCAAGCTCCAACTTAGGCCACCTCTGAAAATGTCCCAACCAAATAATTTAGGTTTTTTGTCACAGAGGGGAGTGGCTCAAATTGAAGCAAAGAGAGGAAAGCCCCAGGGACCCTGTGCAAATGAGGAGCTCCAAGCTCAATAATGGCAGTTGGGGTAGGTCTGAGGAGGAGGAAGCTCAGCCAAGCACAGTGGTGTCAGCTTGAGCTCAATGGTGTGTAAAGGAAGCCAAGGGGGGAAACCAAGGGAGGTCTTATAGCTCGGGGAGGCAGAGCTCATGAGCTAGGGCTAAGCTCCATGGTGAGCTTAGCCCATGGCTCGGTCCATGGCTCCACCAGGACGTGGAGGTGATGGGGGAGCAGGCCTGGGCATGGCCTAGGGGGCGGAAAGGCTGACACGCAATAAATACGCGCAGCAAAGAGCTGTTGGGGGACGTGACAGGTCACTGACCTCCTCCCTGCATGGCGCACGCGCGTCCCCGAGCTAGGAGAAGAACAGGACCTGCCTCCAACCGTTGGATAAGACCATGGGGAGGTCGTGACCCTCAGATCCACAACAGTGTGATCTGGAAAGGCACGGGGGAGGTCGTGACCACCGGATCTGCATCACGCGGTGGCGCAAGGAAAAAGGGGAGGTCGCAGCCGTGGGATCTCCATCGCATGCAGCCATTGAAAAAGAAAGGGGAGGTCAGCGATAAGGGACAGAGGGTCGGGCCGTTGGATTGCGATCCAAGGGTGCGGAACCGATGGAGAGGACTTAACCACTGCGCGCGACTTTGATAAGCGAGGGGGAGGTCATGGCCTTTAGATTTTCATCCAAGGGCACACAATGATGAGGGGAGGTCGTGGCCATTGGATTTACATCCAAGGGCGCACAATATTGAGGGGATGTCGTGGCTGTTGCGCATAACACAAAGGGAGCTCGTGGCGGTTGGATGTTGATCGAGTGGCACACCACGATGAGGGGAGGTCATGGGCGTTGCGCATGACACAAGGGAGGTCGTGGCTGTTGGATTTTGATCCAACGGCAACGAACGGAGGTAGGAGGTCAGGACCATTGGATTTACATCCAAAGGCGCTAAACAGAGGAGGGAGGTCGTGGCGGTGAGATCCTGATCTGAAGGCGACGATATGAGAGGAGAGGTCGTAGCCGTGGATTTTAATCCAATGGGCACGACCACGCGCGAGTGGGAGGTCTGGCGCGCAAGGCAACGAGAGGAGGTCGTGGCCGTGGATGTTAATCCAACGGCGCACAACACATGGCAGAGGGGGAGGACTGGTGTGCTTAATAAAGAGAGGAGGTCATGACCGTGGATTTTGATCCAACAGCGCAAGACCTCGTGAGGGAGGAGGACTGGGCTGAGCTGGTTGTGGCGGAGGTCGTGGCTACTGGATCTGAATCCAACGGCTACGACCTCACGCGGGGAGAGGACCACGCGATGAGCTGAGGGCACGGTTGGGTGCGGCAGAGGTCGTGGCTGTTGATCTTAATCCAACAGGCACGACCTCGCCCGGGAGGTGGAGCACGGGTTGAGCCGGAAAGTGGGTTGGGTTCGACCTGATTTGAAGGAGGCTCGGACCCAAGGAACAGTGCCAGGTTTGAATTCAAATTGAAGGTTGACGTTGGAGGAATTTTTAGAGGTAGCAAACTAACTCCAAAAATTCCAAAATTTTAACTGGAGCTTCCTCACTCCAGGATTAACCTTACATAAAATTTCTAGAGGTTTTTATGTACGCATTTTTCTCCAGAAATTCATCAAGGCTGTCCTAGGGTTTGACTTACCTCCAAAAATTAACAAACAAGTTTTAAAACTTATGAAATTCATCAGAGGGGTCCCACATCATCTCTAGAACTTAGGAAAAATATTTTCAAAGGTTGGCACAAGATTTGTGACAAAGTGGAATAAGGGTTTGACTTTGGTCAACAAGAGGTTTAGGTTTTTGAACTCCACAACCCTTGACAAGAATTATGGCAATGTTCAAGAGTTTCAAGATGTGAGAAAAAGTTTTATTTTCTACCCATTTTCTTACATTTGAAACACACACTTGTTTATATATTTGGGATGTTACACAAGCACAACAAACAATATCACAACAGAGCAAGAATCCTTTAGTTCTATAGAATATTTTCCTAGATCAGTCGAAGTAAGAGGTCAAACAGACTAGTAGGGGAATTGGATCACAAGCACCTATCGTTCTATCGGTCGAAAGATAAAGAGTTGGATCAAAGACGCAAGCTTTACCTCCTAGCCGCTGTATTGCACAAAGGAAAAAAAAAGAACACTAGTATTGTACAGTATCTTAGTAAGCAACTGCCACAAAGATCTAATCTTGGCTAAAAGCATCCTGTGGTGACGAATCAAGGATCACAAGAAAGCAAGAAACTTTTGCCCCCAAACTGAAATCAAGCAAAGCAAACATCAAAGATAACCATTGGAGAGTTTTAGAGTGGAGCTAGACCTCACCTTCTTGTGGCTCTCGACGGGCAGCGGCATCTTACGCTTGGGCACGCGGATGGCACAATGTCCGACGAGATCCGGGTCCTCGACGACCTCGAGTTCGGACGACTGGTTGGAGCTGGAGCCATTTGTCGTGCGGCAGTGGAACAGGTGGTGGAAGCCGTCGATGAACGCGCCTCCTCCCCCCATATATCCTCCTATCCCTGCGCCCGCGAGTGCCGCGGCGGCATTGGCTAGCTCCTCCTCTTCTTGCAGCTATCACTCACTGCTCAAGTTCTTCGCGGCTTCTCCGGACGCGACCGCGTTGCTTCCGTTGGAGTCGTCGGCGGGTGGGGGGAGGGGTAGATGAGGATTGAGGACTAAGGAAGGACTACGGGAGGGGAGGGGAGGAGGCGGCGGCGGTGAGGGAGGAGGAACGTGGTAGCGGCGGCGGTGAGGGCTAGGGTTAGGGGTGATTTGGGAGACACGGGCAGGAGATGTTGCCCCTGGGCAGGACTGCGGTGCGGGAGTAGCTGGAGGTGGTGAATCGCTCTCTGCATTAGAGAATAGAGGCGGAAGCCCCGATTCGGATATCGGCGTACGAGAAGAAGGCGAGATAGTAGGAGGAGGCGGCAGCGGCGCGCTTACCAGAGGGAGGTGAGAGAGGTGGAGGCGCGGGAGGCAGGGGGGTTCTAGGGTTTCGAAGGAGGCGTGGGTGGGATTTTATATTGGGGTGAGGGGGGAGGAGTTTGGGGCGGAATGTCTTGTCTCATGGGCTTTTGTTCGGATCTGTTGTAGGCGTAGGTGTAACTATGACAAAGCAATGGTGTCACAATGCCAAACATCTTGTTTATGACAATTTGAGGTTTGGGAGTTAGTGATGATTTTGACATTTTTCGTCACTACAAGTAGGTTCCCAGCCCCAGGATGCTCTTTATGACACTGTTGCCAAAAAACATCATAGAATATGGGCAGATAATGACAATTTACCTAGTTGTCATAGAAATTTTGTCATAGTTTAGCAGATTTCTTGTAGTGTTGCACTTAACCAACTGGGTGGTAAAAGATTTGGACTGAGGCAAGGGGTGGATACTGTGTGAATTGGTGGACTATGTGAACTGTGTGCATGGGAATATTAATCTGTGTGGCATAGTTAGCATATGGAAGTCTTGCCTTGGTGAATTAAGGATCTAACTTTGTGCGCCATTGAACTGAGCCTTACTGTACGACCACATGCCTGTTATGGGACGGGCCTAACTTAGTAAGTTATGAATTCTTGACGTTGATTGCTCAGGCAGTAGGTTAGGCTCTGTGAAAGGGTGGAGGTGTGTACTATCAGGTAGTCGCATCGCGGGACGGTTCGCCGCTTCCCTGTCCAACAGTGTGTGTCGTACCAATCGCTGTGTATGGCTTGGTGTGACGGTTCATAAGCACACTGGGAGTGTCAATGTTAAGATGAAGTTTCTGAAATGTTTTGTTATAATTAGTGCTTGCAATACTGGTTATATCTTGTGGGTAAAGTGTGCAACCTCTGCAGAATGTTAATTAATCTATTCGAATAGCCGTGTCCGTGGTTATGGACATGCTTGGGGATTTCACACAAGAGGTAGTTTTCATAAAACATTTGGGAAGGGAGCTGTGTGATCTAAATCATATGGCTGTGTGAATAACATGTTTAGACTGTGTGTCTTTGTGAAATCAAACTGTTAAAACTAAATATTGTTTATTTGTTTTACTTATTGCTTTCAATCTATTATTCGTATTCAATTACAAATGTTGCATTTCTGCAAAAGAATCACAGAAGCCATTCCGTTGGAATAAGCCATCATGTATATTTTCATTTCCGTGGTATGGTTTGCGAGTACGGTTGTGTACTCATGCTTGTTGTAAAACATGCAACAGAAGAGGAGGAGTCATCGCCTGCATACGAGGAGGAGTTCATCGAAGGTGCTTGATCGTAGGGTCTTGATCCCAGTCGGTTGCCTGTGGTGAATTGATGGGATGCCGCTGCTGTTTCTGTTTCCGCTGCTATTTAATTCTCTGTTAGCCTTGCATGGCTTAATAAGTGTAAACTCGACCATAAGGTCAAAACATTATTTATTAATCAAATTATTCGTTTATGTTATTAATCGCTTGTGTGTATCGATATTTACCTATGTTGACACTGTGTGCACTAGCGTGATCTTGGACTAGTGCATTAAACTTAGAGGGTCCAGAATTGTATTTTTCGGTCCCAACAAGCTGTCATTAACCACACGTGGGTAACCACCTTCTAGGACCTCCTCTGTGGGGAAGAGGTCCTAGAGAGGTCCTGGAATGGTCCGAAGGAACCTATAAAGGAGGTTCAACTGGGCCTTCGGAAGAGGTTTTCGGAACGGTCAAAGAAAAGACTTTTAGGCCCACATTCTGACTACTTAATTGATCTTGGGCCCAGAAAGCTAACTTAGGCCCAGTAAAAACCCGACTTATTTATAAATAAGCAAATAAACATATACTCGGATAATTGATTAGTCAACAATCCTCGTCAACATTCAATATAAAAACACAGTAGGGTTGTTATTCTCTCCGAAGAAGACCCAAACTTGTCTAAAAAAACCATGTCTCCTCTTGCATATTCTCGAGTGCTATATGCCTAGCATTTATTTCATAATATCGATATCAAATCATCGACATATATCATTTTGGACATTAACACAGTTTCTAAATTATCACTTTGATAGCTGTTTCTTGTCATAAGATGTTGTTAACTATCAATCCTTGGAATTCTACATTATAAAAAGTATAATCACGACGAATCTAATGATCCCAATGATTGTTTTGGCCAACCTAAATATTGTTTTATAAGTTGATGGTCAAATATAAAAGTGTTTGGCTCATATGTATTCTACGATGACTTGTATTTGCTATGCGACAATTCTAGAGAAGAACCAAGGAGGCAAAAGGAGACAATTCTTGAAGTGTTATAGCGCCTTATAAAATTCAAGCTCAAACTTGATTGTTATGGGATAAGTAGAAAAGGAGAGAAAACAAAACAATAACAAGCGTTATGCAAAAAGTAAATTCGCTGTAAAAATTTTCTCCTGGCATTTGTGGAGTTTGAACTTGAAATTTTCAATTTCATGAACTACCCCAAGGACTACGTTCCTCTATAACTCTTCGGAGTACATCTTGTATTAATCTCATAGGTCAAATCAACTTGGAGTTTTTGGCTAAAATAGCAATTTTTACGCTCGCAATAACAAAAATAGCCTTATCCGGAGATCAATGCCAAAAATGGCACCACGGAGCCATCGGTGGGCAACACACCGCCGAGTTGCATGCCGGGCGCCCGAAGCCCCTCATCCACACGCCCCGGGCATGGAGCTGCCGAGTCTGTGTGCCAGGGGTCCGGACTCGCCTTGGCGCCGCACCTCGTGCCTGTGCCCCTGGCACACAGACTCGCAGCTCCATGTCCGGGGTGTGCGGACGAGAGGCTCCGGGCACTCGACGTGCAGACTCGGCACCGTGTCACCCATCGGCGGCTCCACTATACCATTTTTGTCTTTGATGTCGAGAGGGTGCTAGATTTGCTATTGCGCACGTAAAAAATGCTATTTTAGTCAAAAACTCATCAACTTGCTTCTCACCCTTTCACCAAATTGGTGGTTCTCGCTAGCTATTTCTCCAATTCGAATGATATTCACCCATTGGCACAATCGTGGGAAGCACGGCATTGTACATTAGTATACCTGTCCAGATCGAATAAGTTAACTTGATCCGCTACTCCGTCCAAGAAAACCAAGAAACGAACCATGTCCACACAATACATTCTGGAAGCGCGATCATCACAAAGAACCAAACCCCATTTGGAAAACGAGAATCTTGAACCGGTAAACCGCTCCATGTGCGGAAGTTTGTCAGCATTGAAACCGCCGAGACAGGTCGCACATCAGCGCAGAAAGATCTCTGTCCGGTTCCGGCTGAAAAGTATAGAGCTAGACAAGCGGTAGGGCTCTGAGATTCGAGGCTGGACAATCTTGTCCAGCTAAAACAGCGACGGCTGCGGTGGCTGACGAGGTGAAAAGTGGCAGTTACTGTTATGTTTGACGGACTCAAGGTCTTCGCTGCAAGGGCGGTCAAGCTGAGATAAGGCGTGATAATGGCAGATGCAATGCATGTGTGTGGATGGGAGGATGCTGTAAAGGTGTTTTTAAACCCCGAGTCCTGAGCCAGCCGAGCATCCAGCTCAAAATCACAGTTCACACACCACCCGGCAAAACCAAGCATGCCGTTTTCTGCGCTCCGGCCGAGCAGAGGTGCCCTATTCTCTACTACTCTCTAGTGTACTTACATTTGTCTTGTTACTTGCTGTTATGCTTGTGAGTGGTGTGAACATTTGACAAAGTTTAGCCTATCTGATTTAAATAACTGACTACTACTCATGGATAAGCACACATGCATTCGCACGGAATGTGAATAAATTCGACTTGAATTGTAAGCATGTTTGTAGCTGGTTAGAGCAAGGCGCAACGTAGTTCCGCTAGTGAATATGAAGTACATAATGTGCTGTTACATTTGATACCCCTTTTTATGCGCAATAGCTCTCGGATCGGATCAGAATTTATGAGATACGGCACGAGCATGCACGGTATCAAAACCGAAGTAGATGAATCTCGTAGAGAGAACCGTAATAACGGCGCCGAAACAATCAGACAAGAGAGAGATTTGGTGAAGCCAGCCGCAAATTCGTTAAGAACGACCTCAAAAGAGTACAATGGATTGTTGCTCTCTCACATTTCTCTTGAACCTTTTGGGACTCTCGGATCCTTACCCTATGCAAGAATCTAGTACTAAAGAAGAACCTAACATCTAATTTTCTCGTGCGCCTCTTGCTTTGGATAAGTTGGCTTGTGAATTGTATTCTCTATGAGCACCCCTCATGGTTTTATATAGTACCCCTAATTCTTCTCGAAAGAGTAGTCGGAATCCTAATCCTATTATGATGCATATAGAAATTCTTGTAGCACACATCTCTAAGTCTTAGTTGGTTAGGATATGAGTCACCATACTCAATAATTTTCACCTTGACTCTTATCCTTTGAAGTCACTGTGCTCTTCCAAGAATTCACTCTACGTTGGATCCACCTTTTTTTTGTTTTTCCTCCCACCTTTGGGAGTGCCATCACCAGAGGGGATCATGAACATCACCGCAATATGCGTATTCGTGTTTGGGCTAGCCTACCAGGACCCTCCACCTGAGAGCTCTTTTGTTGTGTAGTTTGATTAATCACACCTCTTGTTCCCACAGTCCTCCATGCCATATGTTTGTACCACCTCCAAGATCCTACTGTTTGTTGGTACTGCGTGGTTGGTCCAACCACATCTTTCTTTTCCCAACAGCTCGCACATTTGCCTCTGCGACCGCTAGAGTTTGCAACCATCTTTGCAGTTCCACACGTAACTACAGATAAGATCTGAGTACGTACCGTTGATGACACTACTTCCTTCTCATGACCAGGATTTTTACCAAACCTCCTATTGGCTGCTCTTCCCTAATGATTACCCATTAATCGGTATCCTCTATTTCTCCACATACTTTTTTATGATTATGTGGCTTTGCAAGTAATTCGCATGACTCCACCTCGAAGTGATACCTCACAACATTTGAGTTCAAGCGACCTCACAGATATTAGATTCTTCTTTAAGTCAGGAACATACCGAACTCTCGTCACTGTGCGATGTGCTCCATCATACATCTCCAATGTAACCGTTCCGACCTCAGTAATTGTATATTCTTTGCAATTCACTAAGTGAACAGTTCCATCTGCTGGGCGTAGAGATCCTTCGTCAAACATCTCCATCGCTGAACATATATGGAAGCAGCAACCTGAATCTAATATCCATCCATGAGAAGTACCTGATTAACTAACGAATAGTATGTCTGAATCATCGTTTGCTACTACCACTGGGCATTCACCTCTCATTTGCTTCAAGCTTGGACTGTCCTTTATCATATCTTTCTCATCACATAGTCACATAGATAGCATACATGTGTGCCCTTGTTCTTCCTATGACTTTTGCTTTTGCCTGCAATACCTACAATAACCAATGTTTGATCACCTGAGGATAAATAATCCAATGACTTCTTCAAGGACTCCGCCTCCAATAGATATGCAACTACCTCATTGAAGTTGAAAGTAGTTTTTTCAACGAGAATATTCATCACCAATTGCTCCCATGATGGTGGTAGAGATGACAACAATATGACAACTTTGTCGTTCTCCTCAATTTTCTCATCCACATTAGTCAACTGTGTGATAAGCTTGTTGAAGAAATAAGGTGGTCAATGAGCTTTGTGTCTTCCTCTATGCGCAGCCTATACAATTATCGCTTCAACACCCAACCGTTTTTCAACGACTTCGTCATATACAATTATTCTAAGCCACTCCAAAATTTCTTCGGCAAATCTCTGCTTGATCACCAAGTATTTTACCTCATCTGAGATACATAGACGGATTGTACTGACAGCTTTCTGCTCCATCACCTTTCAGTCTTCATCAGGCGTCTTTTCCGATTTGCCCCCTTCAAGAGCATCAATTAACCCTTGTTGGACAAGAACATCACTTACCACACATTGGAATTTCCTCTGCCATCAAATTTCTTTATTTGATTCCACGTCAACATCGATCTTGATTTTGTGCCACCTAACGCTTTGCCGACCTTCTCACAGATCATATTAACATGGCATTGGCTCTGATACCACTTGTTACACTCTGATACCTCTTCTTATGTGCAGTATCCCTCGGACTGGATCAAAATTTGTGAGATACGACATGAGCGTGCACACTATCAAGAACAAAGTAGATGATTCTTATAGAGAGAACCATAATAATAGCGCCGAAACAATCACTACTAGAGAGAAATATTTGACGAAGCCGACTGCAAATTCGTTAAGCATGATCTCAAAATAGTACAAGGGATTGTCACTCTTGCACAATCCTCTCGAGCCTTTTAGGACCATTTGATTCTTGCCTTATACAAGAATCTAGTGCTAAAGAATAACCTACCATCTAATCCTCTTGTGCGTCTCTTGCTTTGAATGAGTTGGTTTGTGGCATGTGTTCTCCATGAGCACCCCTCATATATAGCTTTATATAGTGCTTCCTAGTTTTTCTCTAAAGAGAAGTTGAAATTCTAATCCTAGTAGGATTTATATAGGAATCATTGTAGCACCGCTGTTCAAGTCTTAGTAGATTAGGATATGCCTCACTACACTCAACATGTGCCACCAAGTTTATGCTTTATATTTTGCAGGTGATAAGTGCCTCATGTGTGCCAAGCAACCCGCGGAACTCACCATGTTTATATTGTTAGTATTATTGCTGCTGTGTTATGGAGTTGGTAACATTCAGTGCTCAACAGTTCATGAGAACAACATAGATCTGCACTCACTGCTCGATTTCAAGAAGGGCATCACTGATGATCCAAGAGGAGTCTTGAGCTCGTGGAATACCAGTATTCACTACTGTAGGTGGAGGGGCCTCACCTGCACACCAACACGGCCGTGGCGCGTCTCGGGGCTTAATCTCACAGGCCAAAGCTTGGCAGGCGAAATCACCTCCTCTCTTGCAAACCTCACGTTTCTTAGTTTCCTTGACTTGTCCTCAAATCGCTTCTTTGGTCAGTTTCCTCTCCTTAACCACCTAAAGCAACTGGACACCCTAAACACGAGTATGAACTCACTAGAGGGGACTATTCCTGACGCACTCACAAATTGTTCCAGCCTAACGATCATAGACCTATCTGGTAACCGGCTGCACGGTGCAATTCCTCCTAAAATAGACTCCCTTACCAATCTAGAATGTTTGGACCTTGGCAGTAATAATCTCACTGGCATCATCCCGGCAACCGTTGGAAACCTCACCCAATTAAATTTTGTCAGCCTTAGATACAATCAATTCGAAGGAAGAATTCCCGATGGGCTTTGGCAATTGTCAAATCTGTCTGTTCTTCTTCTAGGTGGCAATATGCTATCAGGTGAAATCCCACAGGCCCTAAACCTGTCTCTTCTCAGTATGCTAGGTTTGGAGTTCAATACGCTAGGCAACGTATTGCCACCGAACTTTGGCGATGGCCTCCCTAATCTCCAAGTTCTAGCTTTGGCTTCTAACAAGTTTGAAGGTCACATCCCAACTTCCCTAGGCAATGCTTCAGAGCTGATGGTAGTAGATTTGTCAAAAAATAAATTCACTGGGCAAATTCCTACTTCTTTTGGAAAGCTTTCAAGGTTGTCTTTTCTAAACCTTGAGCAAAACCAGCTTGAAGCAAGGGACAACCAAGGCTGGGAATTCTTATATGAGTTAAGAAACTGTAGATCTTTAAATCTACTCTCACTCGCTGAAAATAATCTGCAGGGATCTATACCACATTCCATTAGTAATATATCCATCACTCTTCAAAAATTAATACTGGGCGGAAACAACCTATCAGGGATAGTCCCCCCAAGTATAGGGAACTTTTCTAACTTAATCAGTCTAGGGCTCAGTAGAAATAGCTTTAGTGGTGAAATTGGAGAATGGGTTGGAAAGATGAAAAAACTACAAGCTCTATGGCTCCCAGAGAACAAATTCATCGGGCCAATTCCGCCCTCCATTGGAAATCATAGTCAGTTGGCATATCTCTTTCTACAAAATAATAAATTCGAAGGCCTCGTGCCACCCAGCATCGGACATCTTTCTCAACTCGAGGTGTTGAACTTTAGCTACAATAACCTTCAAGGTAGCATACCAGTAGAGGTTGGCAATCTTGAACAACTCGTCGAACTACATCTTTCATCAAACAAGCTCACTGGGGAGATTCCTGATGCTTTGGGCCAATGTCTAAACTTAGTAACCATTCAAATGGACCAAAATTTTCTTACAGGAAACATTCCAGTTACTTTAGGCAAAATAAAGGGCTTAAACTCGATAAATCTTTCCCATAACAACCTGTCGGGCACCATCCCTAGAGCTCTCAATGATCTACCACTGCTTATGCTGGACCTTTCATACAATGATCTTCAGGGAGAAATACCAAGAAATGGAGTATTTGAAAATGCTACGGCTGTTTCACTCGATGGCAATAGGGGACTCTGTGGAGGAGCGACGAATCTCCATATGCCCTCATGCCCAGCTGTTTCTCAGAGAATAGAAAGACGGTCCAATTTGATTAAAATATTGATTCCAATATTTGGTTTCATGTCACTCGTATTGTTGGTCTACTTTTTAATCCTTTTGAAGAAGACATCAAGAACACATGTACCCTTGCCTCTTATTGGTGAGAATTTTCCGAAAGTTTCTTATAAAGACTTAGCTCAAGCCACAAGAAACTTCTCAGCATCTAACCTGATTGGGAGGGGGAGCTATGGGTCAGTTTACAGAGGAAAGTTAAAGGAATCTAAAACAGATGTGGCCGTGAAGGTTTTTGATCTTGAGATGCGAGGCGCGGAGAGAAGTTTCATGTCAGAATGTGAAGCATTAAGAAGCATTCAACATCGAAATCTTCTTCGCATCATAACTGCATGCTCGACGGTAGACAGAGAAGGCAATGTTTTCAAAGCTTTGGTTTATGAGTTCATGCCTAATGGGAGTCTGGACAGATGGCTACATCACAAAGGCGACACGAAATCTCCAAAACATCTAGGCTTAACCGAAAGAATAAGCATAGCAGTTAACATAGCTGATGCGTTGGACTATTTACACCACGACTGCGGAAGGCCCACTATCCACTGTGATTTGAAGCCTAGCAATATACTCCTCGGTGATGATATGACTGCTCTTTTGGGAGACTTTGGCATTGCAAGGTTTTATGTTGATTCTTGGTCGGCGTCAACTGGCTCAGTTAGTTCAATCGGTGTGAAGGGGACTATAGGATATATTGCTCCAGGTATACTTGTACAAGTTACTATTACTTTCTGTAACCTTTATTTTGTCTAAGACAACACATGGGTATTAACTTCATAACTATTTTTTGTACGTACATCCGTCTTCAGAGTATGGGGGAGGTGGCCATGCATCAACTTCTGGGGATGTTTATAGTTTTGGAATAGTGCTGCTGGAGATTATGACTGGCAGAAGACCAACAGATCCAATGTTCAAGGACGGGCTCGACATCGTCACCTTTGTGAACAGCAACGTTCCACATCAAATATATCATGTAATTGATGCTCATCTTATTGAAGAATGCAAAGACTTGGCTCAAGGAAAGACGGTTTCAGAACATGCGGTTTTCCATGACGTGGTGTCGCTGCTAGAAGTTGCGCTTTCTTGCACGAGCCCATTACCAAGCGAACGAATGAACATGAAACAAATAGCAAGCAAAATGCATGCGATCAAGAAGTCATATCTTGGATGTAGTGCTAAGAAGTAAGAAGTATGCTCTCTAGAGTGGCCTTGTGCTATATATGGAATATATATATACATATATGTGTGTGTGTGTGTGTGTGTGTGTGTTTTCCCTTTTTTAATTATTACAAAAAACATGCGACGTGGAGTAGCATGAAAATGAATTATACTATATATTGTGGATCTCTATTAATTGAAGATGGTAGTTTATCACTATATGAATGAATGTCACGGTACCTCAAAGCAATGCTGACCATCTCCAAGGCAATGACATATGGATGGGTGTTTAGCAAAAGAAAAACGCCTTTTTCTTGCCATGTAAGATAAATAAGGTACTGGTTTTGTAACATCGCTGTTTGAAGGGGGCACCAGATTTTATGAAGTGCTTATACATTGTAACGTCCCGTTTTCAGACAATTAAATAGTAACTACTATTCCGGATTTTCATCCTTCTGCCGTATTTGAAATTAGCAGTATTTGCAAAAACTTCCTTCCTTCGTTTAGCTCAGGTTTGTGTTTCAAATACCCTCGACCTTCGAAATTCAATTTCAGGTTTGAATTTCTTCCTTTTGAATTTCGGGCTCTTTCTCTTCTTTGGGCTTCCTTTCTTCTTGGGCTCAGCCTGTTTGTTTTTCCTGGGCTCAGCCCTGTTTTCTTGGGCGCCCATCTCTCTTGCTCCTTGGCCCATCTCGGCCCAGCTGACCTTCCTTGGGCCCCCATCTCCTTTTTCCTTGGCCTGGCCCAGTCACATGCCCCGGCCTGCTCCCTTTTCTTCGGCCATTTCTCCTTGGCCCAACTCTCGTGCACCTAGCGCCTTCTTCTTCCTCCTGCGGTCAAGCAGCCCAAGCTCCCCTCCCTTCTTTCTTCACCCATGACGCCTGCTCCCTGCCTGCTACTCCCTGGCACCGCGCCGCCTCTGGCTTCTCCTGCCACCCGCGCACGCCACCCTCTGCAGCCTAGCGCCGCACCTACTCCCTCACCTTCGCCTTGTTCCCTCAGCCGCACGCCCGTGTATCCCTCCCTCTGCACACGCCACCTCTGGCCTCTCTGCCCTGCACCGCCGCCTGCGCCACTAGCCCCCTCTCCCTTACGCCATCCCCTACGCCTGGCCTCCCTCTTTTGCACACGTAACCGAGCCACCCGCTTGGCCAAAGCCTGCTGCGCCGCCTCGCCTTCGCCATGTCCCGTCCGCCATCATCGCTCGAGCTCCAGCACCCAGAGCCCCCTCAACGGCTCTGAGCTCCCCTTCGGCCATAAAAGCACCCCCTGTGCTTCCCTTATCTCCCTTACGCCTCCCCCTTCTTCTGCGGGTATGTCCACCAAAGCCACAGCTTCCTTTTTGTTTCGACCGCCGCCGCCCCCAACTCCGATCAGCTACTCCGGTGCCTCCACCATGCCGCCATCCCCGTCACCGTGAGCACCTGAAGCCCAGGAGCAATTCCCTCAAGCAGAGTCCCTTTTGGTCCGCCATCGCGCCCACGCCCACACTCGACCTCCTTCCCCGCCTCCGGCCGTCACCGTCACCGCCACCGATCTCCCTTCTTCGGCCACCTCCCGCCCCCTTTTTCGGCTTGGTGAGTCCCTTTGACCTCCCCCTTGCCCGTGCGCGCACCCATGTTTGCCTAGGATCGTCGGACCACTGGTTGGCCTTGAAGCCCACCGCCTCTGCTGCCTCCCACCACCACACCGCCGCTCCAACCCTTCTCCGGCGCCGCCACCTCCATTGCCAGCTCTGTCTCAGCGAGGGCTCTCCGTTTCTACCCTTGGCCGCCACCGCCGAGCTGCCCACCGCCGGCGACGAGCCCAAGCCAGGAGCGCCCTGGGAGCCCCCAGTTGTTCGAACCCAACAGCAGCCCAAGCAGCATTTAATTCCCCCCCTCCCCCCAAAATCTCTATCTTGATGGCTAAACAATCATTTGTTTTAATTAAACTTCGGTTTAATTGCTAACCAATCTTTTGCCTTAATTAGCCGTCGGTTTTAAGGCAACACATTGATTAGCCTTGTTTATGGACTGTTGCGTGTCTCGCTGCCGCATGGACCTAAGCACAGTGAATGCTAGCCCTTAAACACTACTCCTTTCAATGCCAAGTGGGTCCCACCCCCCTTTTTGTTGTTCCCATGCACCGAGTGTACCATGAACCGGTGCACAGTGTATGTTGACCTCCGGTCCATGCACTATTGACATGAGTCATGTATTGTTCAATGGGTCCCATAGGTCAGTGGGTGAATTTATCTCCTTCTTCCTTTTGATTCTCCGAATTATTTCCAATTCAATCTTCGTAAATTCCGTTCTCCTCCATTATAGCTCCAAAAATTGTGAAGTTTGTTTCTAAAATTTTGTAAGTTCAAGATCTTGCTAATGGCATAGGTCTTGTTCAATTTGGAGTTCATTTGTGTATTCTTGTGTATTTATTTGCTCTTTTTGCCGTTGTGCCTTTTTCCGGTATTTTCGCCAGATTAGGATTTGAAGACGTGGGAGACTTCCAAGTTGATCAAGCCTAAGAATATCAAGATCCTCTTGCCTATAACCAAGGTGAGTGAATGCTTTGATCATATTGATCCTACATTTTATGCAAATTATATTCATTTAAATTAACAAAACTGCATGCTTTAATTCTTTAATCAAATGTATGTTAAAGCTTAAGGTAGTTAAACACTCAATTGATGATTAATAAATAAATATGTCTTCCATTGATATTGAATCCATTATTCCTTGTCACCTTAGTAAATATATGGTAATACTAGCTATAGGTTGTACTTAAGAGACATGCTAGACTTGCTTAAGTACTGGGGTATTAAAATACCCCAAACATCATTCTTCAAACATGAAATGATTTGGGTAGTCATTGGTGGTCCATTGACTGAAATGAAGGAAATAATTTGGGTTTACTGCTCAAAACCCTAATAATTGCTAATACCACATCTGGGCGGATGGCAAGGTGGTGGGTGCTCCGAGAGCACGAGAGTGGTTGGAAATCTGGAAAGAACTGTCTGGATGGATTAAGGACTTAATCTTGTCACGACCTCCCGTGTTAAACAAGTACAACCATAAGTATGCAAAATGCATCATGGCCTGGTAAAATTATTGAACCCTGAATGTGTCTCACGGGATGGAGAAAGGGAATGCGCAAGCTTGCGGTACATCCAGCTTGAATGGGTGAAGCTGCCAGCTGTTGTGGGTAGTACAACTACACCAGACGCTGCGGTACAACGATCCCACGCAACGTATGAGCGTAACCCCATATGGGTGAGATGACAGAAAGGGCAAGGTAGTTTGAAAGGTTACTATGACGGTCGCTCAACTACATGACTACGGAATCATGTGGGGTAATGAGTATGACTATCTCTTGTGGGTACAGTGTACAACCTCTGCGGAGTCTAAACTGTTTAAACAGTCATGCCTACGGTCAAAGGCGAACATGGGAACTTAACTTGAGTTAGTTCTATTTCAAAAACTTTATGGGTGGTATGAAAAATGTGGAGGGCTCACCTAGCCCTGAGTTGGATTTTACCTGAGTCTTCGAGCTCAGCGGTGGTAGTAATTGGAGGTAGCTCCAATTAAAAGATGCATGGTGTAGAGTTTTCGATGTAGGGAACCTCTACTGAAAAAAAATCGCACAATTACTCTCTCTTTAAAATGCAATTTGACAAAATGCTAAGTGATAGAGATTTGTAATTATGATAATTGAAATTGTTGCTTTAGCAAATAAAAGAACCTGAGCCATCCTTGTTTAAGCCTTGCATATATATTATTGCATTGTGCGTTGGCTCGCGAGCACGGAAGTTGTGCTCATTCTCGCTCCTCTCCCCAAACCCTTCAGACAACAAAGACCAAAGAGACTACGCATTCTATGAAGGCCCAGAAGCGGATGGACAAGGAAACAATGAAGAGTAGTATAGTTCTATAGTCTAGGTCTCGTCCCAGTCTAAGTGGACTCGTTGGTACTTGCGTACAACCGATATTATCCAGCTCTTGGTTAATATCTGTCGTACACAGGTTGCCCCAGTCGCTTGCCTATGGTGAGATGAGCCCTACCTCCCCTGTTGCTTCCGTTGTAGATTTTGTTGCTTTTGTAATGTAATCTTTGGCCTGTTCGGCCCTTATTGTAAAAATTGACCCGATGCGGTCTATTTAAACTCTGATATGTTAAATTAATGAATGGTATGGTTTACTTCACGCCATGTATGAATGATTCAGTAATGTGCCTGTCAGTGCTATCTACTGATCTAGGCAATATCATAGTGTTTTCACAGGGGATTTGGATTATTGGAATCCGGGTCCGACATACATGTAGCTACCTTCAATTAATGGATAGTATAACAATGGAAGCACCTACAAAGAGGTGCTTCCATTACAGAAGATGGCTCTTAAATAGGTGATAAATGATGGTGGGTTTTGCTTCGGTATTTCTCTTAAATGAAAAATTGGGAATCTTAAAGCATAATTATATAGTTATTAATGAGTATGGACAAATCTGCACTAGCTATTAATCTATTATATATTAAAAGTTGATGACAGATGCTTTACAACTACTAAGAAAAAATGTAACAGAAATTCTCAAAAAAAAAAAAAATCCGGCCCTCAATCGTTGGATGTTATTAAAAAGAGATAAATATGCTAGAAATTCTTTAAAAAAACATTGAGCATTAAAAGAGATAAATATGCTAAAAATTATCAAAAAAGAGAGAAAAACATATAGCCTTAAATATAACTAGCGGAACTGTCCGCGCAATTGCGTGGCTAGATCTTGCAATACATTTTATTTGATATATAACTCTAATGCTTATGATTGAAGATTGAAAATAAATCTATAATGTTAGACAATTGCAACGACTGTATATCCTATTTATAATTAATCTGCACTGTCGTTTTTTGGTCCTAGCAAAATAAAATGTGCATACCATTCTCTTCTCTCAATCAATGAGAGAATTTCTATTTTTTTTACATATTCTTAGTACTATCACATTAATTTCTAGTCTACGAATTCGCTATAACCGCTCCCAAAAGGGTATCTGTCCGAAAACAGATTTCCAAACCTTGCTTCATGGTTGCCTAATCCTTCACTGTCTACTTCTTTTTACTCTTTTGTTCATCTTCATGCTATGCACGTGTTGGTTCTCTCATGTTGACTACCCACAATGGTTCGGTCTATTTCCAGTGGCAAATAAAAGCACCACAGCTAATAAATGCATTGATGTACCAGAAGGGCTCTTTTACGGTATCCTCAAATCAATATGAGTCATCCATTTCTTTTATCCAATGTTTTAGATTAGTTATGATCTATTTATGCTAGGTAAAATTTTAAAGGGACACAGAGTAATCTTGGCAATCCTAGTGGGCTTAAGGTTTGATTACTGGTGGCCAGATGGGAAGCCCGACCCAGCACAACATGGGCACGAGCCGGCCCGGCCCATCTCAGCATGGCCCATCATGCATTCACAAACAGATGGGCCGTGACGTGCCAACCCACGTGCCGAAGAGATGGCCCAAGCAAGGCCCGAAGGCCTCTCGTGTCGTATCGTGCTGGCTCGAGCCCATTTAGCTCGACGAGTCGTTGCGGCCCACTGCACGACTATCCGGACGCCTACCTGCCTACTCGGCTACCCACACCCCTGCCCTTTCCTCCCCCTGCGCATGCGGCAGTGCGCCCGAGTGCAGCACGCCGCACACCCACTACTGCAGTGCCACCCCTTTGCCAGCCGCCCTCTCCCGACCTCCTCCCTACATGCAGGCTCTGCCCCCTCCTCTTGTCTCCTCCTTCTCCTCCCGGCTCCCTCCTTCTTGAGTCGGCCCCGCCGCCTTCTCCCCCCTCCCAGCCTCCCCAATCCACGTCGGCGCTACCCCTTCCCAGCTTCCTCAATCCAAGCAGGCGCCGCCCCCCTCCTCCTCCTCTCCTCCTCCTCCCGGCTCCCTCCTTCCCAAGCCGGCCCTGTCGCCTTCTCCTTCCTCCGCACCGACATCCCCTCCTCCTGGATCCCTCCCACCCTCCCCGCCGGCTAGCTACTGCTGCTCCTCCCTCCTTCCTAGTGCTCCCTGTGGCCTGGGGCCCCGGGCCGCCTGGCGGCCCGCCTCCCTTGACCTCTCCGCAAGCGAACTATGCGGGCCATGTTGGGCACGTGTCATGCCAATCGTGCCGTGCTTGGCACGACCCGACAGAGTTTGTGCCATGCTTGGCAGAGTCTAACACTGTACGTGCCATCCGGGACCGGTCCATCGTGCTAGGGGGTCAGCCCAAGCATGGCACAGGCCTTCGTGCCATGCCATCCTATCTGGCCACCTCTAGGATGGGTGCACGATCGTATTGGGCTGCTAGAGAGACCGGAGCCACCGGCCTAGTAATGGACTAGCTAGAGCTGGCCAAATGGGCCGGCCTGAGGCACGTCACTGTAGGCTCGGCCCAGGCACAGCACGAGCCTGGCCAGCCCGGCATGGCCCATCTGGGCCACTATGTATGAACTGATGAACAACAGCTTAGAAGTCAGAGAAACAGTCAAACAAGCACAGAATCATTTCATGAGAAATCAAACTATCGAAGCAAATAAACCAAAAACTGACAACTAAGATTAAAAATATGCAATCATTAGAATCAATCATAGTTCACACCATTCATTCACAGTTCACGGTATCACACCATTCATTTACAACACAAAATATGCAATCATCATAATCAATCAAGAACCGGAGAGGAAGAGGGGGAGGGGAGGCGACGCGGGCCAACACTGAGGGAGGAGATGGCATAGAGAGGAGGACAAGCCGACGAGGACCTAAGGATGAGGAGGCGGCACGGCGGGCGACGCTGAGAGGAGGACAAGCCAACGAGAACTCGAGGACGAGGAGGCGGTGCCGGTGCGGCGCGGCCGCGTGGAGGTCGGCAACTCGGGAGACGAAGGGAGAGTGGTAGTGGCGTGGCCGCGTAGGAGACGAAGGGGCAGGCGGCGTGGGGCAGGGGAAGAAGAAAGGGGGCAGGGCAGACCGGGCAGTGGCCTCGTGGGCTAAATGGGCCAGCTTTGGTCCAGCAGGGCAAACGGGCTTGTGCCGGCCAGCACAACACGAACTGCCAACAGACTGTGCCTAGGCCACCTTCCTGACACAACCCATCTAATAGCCAGGCCAGAATGGGTCGGGTCAGCTTGTGCCCGTGCCGTACTAGGCCGCCCATTTCGCCAGCTTTGGGACTAGCCCATACGAGCATTACTAAGCCGTCGGTTTGTTTAGCCTGCTGGGGTTAGGGTTTGAAAATAGAGAGGAGCAGGGATGGGGCGCCACGGTAGGGGGCGGGGCGGTGCAGCGTGATTAGGTGGTGGCGCCCCGGGGTGTGATTAGGGGCCCACGCGGCGGGGTGTGATGAGTGGTCGGGGCGGCGGCTGAGAAGCGTGGCAGCGTGGTGTCTTGAGGAGCGTGCCGCCGTCGTCGTGTCTGGGCGATCGCAGTGGCACAAGCCAGTGGTGGTGGTCCACCTCCTCTGCGGCGCCTCCCCAAACCATACCACCTAGCCTTCCCCAATCCTGCTTCAACCAGCCCATCCCCAAACCTCAGCCCTAGCATGCGCCTCCACCCGTGCGCCGGCGACGGCGATGGCTACCTCCACCCCCGGCGGTGCTGCCCCATCTGGAGCCGCATCTTCCAGTCCTCCATCGTGGCGACCAGCACTCCTGCGATGGCGGCGGCGGCTGAGGCTCCATATCTTTCTATGTCCGACATTAGGTAGACCATTGTTTGACCAGTTAATTTTGTTGTGTTTATTGAATTTTCATGTTTTGTGCCTTTTCGTGCTTTTTGAGAAGCACATAAGTAGAGAAGGTTGTATTTATTTCAAGTTACTGAATTGCTTTGAAAACAAGTTGTGTGGTGTAAGTTACGCTACCCGCATATATGTCATTAGCCATGATAATCATAACATACTGTTCTTCATTGTAATCTTAGCTCAATCTGAGGAAACATTGATAAATACTCCAGAAATTTGAAACTAGTATTTAGGAAAAGTTTGGTTAATTGATGCCATTTCTCACATACAAACTTGATAATGGGTAGTTTGTCCTTTTTATTAATTTGTTGCTAGACATGTTTTTTTTTCTTATTTTCCAATGTTTGTATGGATATTTGGTTTAGTTTCCAACTGATACAGCCCAATGTGTTGTCTGCTACAATGTGCAGTAGGAAATGTGTTGTGTATAAACTAAAAAAGTGCCCCAAGTTGTTAGTTGATCTGATGGAACACAAGAAAAAAATGCATTATAACCTAAATGATAATAAAAGTACTGCAGTCGTTGTCAATTGGTTAGACAACAACGTTAATGTAAGGCAATTGTAAGGTAGCTTGATTTAATCAAAGGTACCCATTCAGGTTTATGGATTTGTCTATTGCAGGGTTCACAATTTCGGCGAAATTTCGCTGAAATTTTCAAAATTTCTTAAATTTCGTTCATTTCATCCCCATCTGAAAGGAATTCAATTCGTTCAATTTTTTTCGATTTGTTTGAATTTGGAGGGAATCTAGAGAGTTAAATTGAGTAAACACTAGTATAGAAACATCAAACCGAAGATAGCCTCGTGGCAAAGCCCTCTTGCTAGTTTCCTGGAGACCCGGGATCAAATCCCACTCAAAGCATTAATTTTTGCGATTATTTTAAATTTTAAATTCAAATTTGTTTCAAACCAGTTTGAAAACCCACCGAAATTTCGGTTATTTCGGCCCCCAACGATTTTTTTCAAAAACGAAATGTGTTTCCCTGGTCTGTTGTTCATAGTTGAAAGAGTTTAAAATTGCACGTGCTCTAACTTGATTGGACACAATTTCTTTTGGTTCTTTTTTCAGATGTATGGATCTTTATGCTCTGCCTGTTGTTGTAGTATTTCACAAAGCTTGAATCCCTTGTCTTAAGATCCAATTATCTGCACATCCAAATCACATTAAACCATATGCTGCTAAATACTAGTAAGTGTTTGTTTGCACCTATTTCCTCCTGAATATTAACGAATAGTAAGCTTTGCCTTTTCTTCCTTTCCAGGGATCAGATTGTGTTAAGCTCTTTATCACATTGCAGGACTAGATGAAGGAAATGTAGAAATGTAGAGGCATTTTCCAAGGAGATTTTGGAAGAACAGGAGAATGACGAGGAGGCTGAGAAGCCCAACCTGAAAGTTAAAGCTCCAGCATGGCCTATAGAACCCAAGTCAAAGCTTTGAGATTGAGTGGTATTAGCTGACAGCCTGATATTGATAAGATGATCCCCTTATTTCTCTGCAACATCACGCAAGATAATATTGTTGTAACTTAATGAAGGATTTCATCCCCTTTATCTTGGCCATCAGTTGTGTGGAACACTGGAACCCATGGGAGAAGAAGTTGAAAACCATGGCGGACTTTAGCAACGAGGAGTACAAACAGATGCTCTGTGTGGACGCTTCTGCGGTCAAGAGAGCCATCACACTAAAGCCAATGAGGAGTGGACGGGGAGGCTAGATCTGTCCGCCATCCCGTCGACCAACTACAGCGACCATCTGGACCACCCCCGGCAGCATGTCGAGCGAGAGTTTACAATGTGCTCTAGGTTGCTGCTGCCTTCTGATGCTTAGTTTGCCCCTGATTTGAAAAGCATGTACTACTTTTCCCCCCGGTAGATGGGTTACTAGGTCCGTCTATGACCAGCCAGTTCCTGAATCCAAATCTATATCAGATGCAAAACTTGTTGTGACCGCCTTTGTTCCTTGAAGTATGAATACATGTCAGGCTGGCCGTCGTGTCTGACGTCCAGAATTCGCTAAGGTGGTTTATGGTGAAAGATACTTCATACTGGAGGTCTTTGTGTTATGTACATGTGCGCCATTGTACTGTCATGTTTGAAGTACTATGGAAATTTCTGGAGAAATTCAGGGACAGGTTGCAACCAATCAAGAACATAGTTCTGGCAGTGGTTCACAAAGTAACTGGAAACATCCTGCTATCAGAGAATCATATGGTCCAGCTGATACTAGCATTACAGTGTTTTTTGTTTTTTATTTTGTTTTTTTTAACAAAAAAGCAGGTCACTGCTGCTGTAGTTTTCGAGTGAATAGCACTAGAGTCATTAACAGATGCACTCTCATTTTCCACACAAAATATTAGTACAAACACTAACTTTTTATGCCCAATTGTTATACATCAAGCATCAAGTACGAGTTCATTCACGCAAATACAATACAAGTAAAATCATTGCTACATTTAAAAAATCACTTCCAGACCCTCGGAAATTTAAATAATACTTTTACTCAAGCATTGCACAGGTCCTTGAGGCAGCATTCTACTCAAGCAGCAAAACCAAACCGAAAAATTACTGAAAGAAATTGCTAATCCATTTCAAATTGAAGGACTTAAGACAAGAAAGCAACTTAACGGACCAATGCAATTCACAAATGATTTTATCATCTTATGGGATAACATCAAGTTCACTAAATAGCTAAATGCAAGTCACTGCTGCTGCAGTTTTTCCAGCGAGTAGCAGCAGCGCCTGAACATGTCCAAGCATTTGGAGATTTTTGCAATTTGGAGCTCTGCGACCTGAAATCAGAAGTTTAGGACAGACAGATTATTGTTTCTGAAAATAGAAAAAATACGAACAGTAAACTAAGCTTCCAGTCAGTGGCAAACCCAGGACCAAAATTTAGGGGGTGCTATGCTAATGAGACTTGCTCACCGGCTTGCGGCTTGCCAAATGCCGAGTTGCCGGTCAGCGGTAGCTTGCCTCGTTACCGGCCTGCTGCTTTCCTATCGAGTGCGACGCAGTGCACTGCCTTGCGCCCCTGCTTGTTTACCCATCGACGTTGCCTGGCTGAGTGCTTGGCTGCCTCCTTGCTGCGCCCGCGTGCCGCACGCACGCATGACATCCCTGCCCCTTGCCGTGCTTCCCACTTGCCAACTACCAGGCGCCCAACATGGAAATAGCCAACTACCAACACATGATTTGGTTTTGGTGCGGCCCACGCAACCCAAATCTCCTAGTCTTCTTCCTCTACCTCTGGAATCTAGATTCACCGATCGAAGCTCGATGCCATGCAACATGGCTGGGTTGGCGGTGCTAGGGGGTACCCATGAGCCGGTCGATGGTAGGGGGTGCCCTAGCCTCGGCGGACCCAGGGAGCTGCTCCCCACCCTCTCTGGGTCCGCCCCTACTTCTAGTGGAACATAAGTTGATGGAACATAACTACATAAGTTTATATCACTCATGGTAAGTGTGGAAATAGATTAAAAGTAAAGTGTGGAAATAGATTAAAAGCTACACAATCTTTTCATAAACTTAGCATTACTTCAAGTGGAACATTAGTTGATGGAAGCAAAACAAATTACTGAGGCCCAATTAGTTATTACTGTCAAAATTTCAGAACCATGGTGGATGGAAAGACTATTGGAACATAAGTTGATGGAAGCAAAATAGGACAGTGAAAAATTCATTAACATACACTAATTTAATGCATGTGTGTTTCTACAGATTTTTTTAAAAAAAAATCATATTACCCTATCATGTCGACCTGTTGTTGCCGAGCTCGGCCTGTACCATGCTCTCGGTTCTGGAGTAGCACCCAGCCGAGCTCCGCCCTGCACGACGTTGTGTCTCCATTGTCGCACTTGGCATATACTTTTCCATCGGTTCCATCGATGTAAGATCCTGGGCGTTGAATACCTGAAATCCTCATGTGTATACCGTACTAGTCCCATGATTAGTAGCTAGTGCACACATCCACAACATTGGCATACACATTTACATACAACATGAAACAAATAAGGTATATAAACTTAAGCGATTACATAGTTTACAATACAAAGACCGACTGGCCAAATAAAAGATCAAGTATCAGAAGTAGCAGCGAAAACATAGTAATTTAGATGCAAAAGTCCAGCGGTATGCCCATCCAAACACTCAGGCTACTGACAAAGGATGAAACCCTAGGAAGACACATCCCATACCCCCGGTACCGGGAGCGAAGGAGGTGTCGTCTGGAATCTATTCATCCTCATCCTCTGAACTATAATTTAAGCAAGATTGAGTACATTGCGTACTCAGCAAGACTTGTAGCGTATAGCAAAATTTATATAAATGCATGGCTAACAATAGATGAGGCTCTATGCTACAAGTTATTTCGAGCATTAAGCAAAGTTTATTTGCAATATCAATACGTAGTATTTTGCAACGAAAGTTAAAAGAGCAGTTAAATAAGTAAGGAACAACAAGTATGTAACTTAATAAATAACAAATCACAACTCTTCTTGGCTGCGATCAACATATTATTTTCAGCGATAGACATAAAAAATATCAATCCGAGTATTTCCCGATAAGACTGTTTTTTGCAAAAGCAGAGACTATACCCGATGTGACTGCACTAAGCATGCTCATGACCACGAGCATGGCTATTTAAATAGATTTACACTCTGCAAAGGTGTACATCTTTACCCACAGTATACGAGTTCTCTAGTTTATTTGGCATCCGTCGATACCACCGCACACAACATTATAGTATGTAGTTTTGTAACATCCCAAAAATTTTGATTTTTGAAAAAAATTAAAAATAAATAATTTAATGGTATTTATGTATTTTCCAAAACAAATTGACCCTTCTTGGGGATTTTCCTTCGTTTATTAAAGCTTTCCTAAATTTCTATTTTAAAATAAAAACTAAATTGTGTTGAAAATATTTTATTTAACCTCAAAATACCATATTTATCTACTCTAAAATTTTATAGAATTTTTGGAGCTATATTGCTGATTTTTCTAGCTTAAAAAGATTTTCAGAATTTTAAAATTATTATTATTTTATTTGAACTCAAAATGTTGGATTTGTTGGAGTTTATTTGTTATTTTCCCAAGTAAATTTATTCTCTCTGGAATTTTCAAAAGAGAAATAACTGTTTTCCGGATTAATTAATTATTTCATAATTTTTAGAAAACTGTTCATTACCAGATCCAAAGCATTTAGGTTGGGCCCACCCATCATCCATGCAACTGTAAAGGGCGAATTAAACCCGCCGCTGGCTGTTTCCAACCACTCCGCTTCCGAAACCGATGCCACTATTCCGGCTGTTACTTCGGTGATCAATTCCAGCCGAACCATTGCTCCTCCACCCCCATAAATTGGAAGGTACCATCCCCATGCTGTTCCCCACAACACCCTCTCTCGGTTTTGGCCGAAGTCCTCCAGAGCTCCCTCTACAAGGCCTTCCAAGTTTGTCGAGCTATACCGACCGCTCCCGGCCACCAATGGTCCTCAACATTTTACTAGAGCATCCTCAAGCTATCGTCTACAATGTGTTAGTTCAATTTTGGTCAGAGTTCACCGGAGCACTACCGGCCGCCTCTTCTTCTCCAAGTCCGGCAATAACTACGTTGAACTCAACCTCTTCGTCCGTTGGGTATTTTTGCGTGCCGTTTTACCTGCATGTTTCTTTTAACATTATCTACCTTTCTATTAAAATGGAATCTTGATTTTATCAATAATTCACCATCGGCCATGTCGGATTCTCTATCCTCCGTTAAATTCCTGAATTTCTATCATTTCATGTGAAATCTAACTTCCGAGAGCCCGTCCTCGTTCATTCAAACTCCGATTCAGTTGATTCAAATCTCAAAATTCATCTAAATTCAATATCTATCTTACAGAACCTATATTATTAATATTGGGGTTTATTTGGATTTTATTTGAGTTTTATTTTAATTTGGATTGTTTTCGCATATAGATATCGACGACTCTGGAGAACCAGATTTGTACACCGTTTCAGAACAACAATTAATTGAGAATGGCAAGTTACACTTTCGATCATGTTTGATCCCATTATTTTAAATTATGTATTCTATTTAAAATTATTATTGCGTTCTTACTTTTATTCAAAGTAATTTAAATTCCTATCTTTAAATTGTAGCTAAATCCCAACACTTGCATAACCATTTTTTGGATGTTCAGATAGGTAGTGTGGAGAATCATTACAAGTGTGATACAGTTTGGAGTTAGAAAATTAATAATATTGGATAAAACTTTAAGACGCTCTTGTAAATTGAAGGAATCAAAGGTATATTTGTAAAATCCCACTGATTATGAAATAATAACATTTTTGTTGGATTATAGGAATACATTTGTAAGATACCAAAAATCCCAATTTTAGGAAAGTATAATGAAAATAAGTGGGAGAATGATTTTGAGCATGTTTTTGTGTGGAAAACTATTTTAGCATGATTTGTGAACTTTTGTATAAATCAAATAGTGAAATTTCATGCAAACAACAACTTGTAGGACTTTTCAAGAAAATCACAAAATAGATAATCCTGAACAATTTACACACGAAACTGTACGGTGGCATAAGCCCCCACAAAAAGTTTCACAAATTTTAGACTCTGTTTGCTAGGTACAAAAATTTGGGAAATATTTAGCTAGTTTTGAAAAAAATTCAAAAGCCATTTTGAATTTCCCTCTCGCCGTTGGGCCGTAACTACCGCGGCCCAATTTCGCTCGAACCGCTTTAGCCTGCGCCAGCTCCTGCCTCCCTCTCCCGCTGACATACCGGGCCCGCATGTTAGGGTGCTTCTTCCACCTCACACAGCCATCTCCTCTGCCCTGTAGCACGCCGGAACCTCGCCCATGTCGTCACTGCCGTCATACTCAAGTGCTCGCGGGAGGAGACCAAGGTCGTACGGTCTCACCTGCTCTGCCCACTATTTGTCTCTGCCTGGGTCTCGTCGCCATGTGAGAAAATCGCGAGAACTCGAGTTGACCGCCTTTTCCCCATCAACGTTCTCCTACTCATCTCGCTACTTGAAGCTTTCCCTTCTGAGCCAAAACCCTCCACTTCTATTGTCGTTTCCATTTCCCCCCTTCCCGGTAAGTTTCTTCCACTAAATCGCCCGGAACACCTCTTTGTCACGAGCTTTGGTGCATGCACTCCGCTGAAACACAATCGTGTCCCGGTGAGCCAAGCCCTCGATGTGCGCATCAGCTTGCGCCATTTGGCTCACTCATTCACTTTCTCACTTCTCTATTCTTCTATTGCAGTATACACTACAACATGAACACCCTTTTAACAACGCATATGTGCGTTGGTAGAAGTCTAAATAAATGTTGTTAGGATCTATACCAACGCATTTAGTATGCGTTACCATTGAGACCGTTGCCAAGGTCTGTGACAACACATATACAAGTGTTGGTAACAAGTAAATAAAAGCGTTGTAAGGTTGCAACACATATTTTGATATGGTGGCAACATATATATATATGCGTTGGCATTGGACACTAGCAAATTGCTTCCAGGATTGTTTACAACGCATCTAATCATTGCAACAGGTGTCCTTTTCATGTCCAAGCTGGACTTATCAATTAGGGCCCACGAGGTTAAACAAAACACACATATCAAAGTGTATAACAAAAAAAATTCATTGACATCAACAAAAAATTGTTTCATTACAAAGAATTTCCAACTGGCTTCACAAGTCTAGACTCGAGGCATGCACAGTTGGTACCATCATGATCTAATAACATAATATGCCCTAAAACATAAATGTAAGTACATGTCTATACTTTTAGTGAAAAGTCTTTGTTCTTTATGCCCCCGTGGTGCCATAAAAAAATTCTTCATTCCCATGCATTCTCCACTCTACACAAAAGTTTGCCGAATAGTGCAAACCATCAATATATCTTCTCAATCTGAAAAGAGAAATAAAGTTCATTATTAAAGTAAAATGTAACATTCCAACTCTTCCAAACTGTTGGACCGAATAGGCGACTAGAGGGGGGGTGAATAGGAGCACGCTCACTTTTTCACAAGGATCGAATTCAACACCAATTCCCTCCAATAGCTATGGAAGCTATGAATATCAAAGTACAAGTGCAGCAGATAACTTGTATTGAATTCAATCCAAACCCCAAAGCAAAACACCCAAAATAACCAAGAACTCAAATCACCAAGTGTTGGGCGGTCAGACCTCTGATATTGGCGGTCTAACCGCTACATGGGGCGGTCTGACCTCTGGTATTGGCGGTCTGACCTCCAGCCTGATGATGAACAGCAAACAGCCCGAAAACCGAAACTAAAATCGGTCTAACTTTCGATTCGTAAGGCCAAACTCCACGAAATTTGAACTACACCTTCTTAAAGATATTAGGAACCTATTCTTTAATCAAAGATCGTAGAGATCCATGCCAAAGTTCCTATCTTTTTCAGTTTGAGCGAAGGTGGTTCAAAAACCGAGCCAAAAACGAAATATGATCTAGAGACTTGCTCATGGGTGATTGATGATCAAGATGATCCTAGATGGGTTCCAACATGTCACAGCAAGTTAGATCATGACAAGAAACCAACCAAAAACTCACGGATCAAAGAAAGGCTCAAAATAATCAAATAGAGAGAAAGAAAGCAAATGAACTCATCTTTGAGAGAACTTTCTTTGGATTGATTTAATATGGTATTGGTTTACAGCCACTCCATCAATGGAGGATAACGACTCATTACATGAGCACGAAATCAAATCCAACTCTCTAAAACCCTAACCTCCACTAATCCTCTCCCTAAGCAAACTAGGGTTTCAAACACAATGAAAGGGTTGAGGGGATACAGCCATCTCCCTCCTCTATTTATAGTGGAGGCTTAGACCTTCTAGAAGAGTAACCCTAATGGGCTCCCGTTAAGGCCCAAAACAAACGGGTCACACACGCACGCATTTTAAAGCGCCGTCTTCATCTCTTGACCTAATCCACTTCACCTTGCGTCATCTTGCGCCGTGATTTGGCAAAAGGTCACCAAGGCGGTATACGGTAAAATTACCAAAATACCCCTTCTCGATGTTTTTGCAAAGACCGAGTCCCATCTTCGTGAAGCACCTCTATGCTTCGCCACATGTAGGTTGATCCAGCGGCTCTCTTCATGTCGGCAAGTCTCTCCCATCCGGCTCCCACCGAAACCACCATGGCACTTGCATCGACCCCCGCGCCACTTGATCGAACCCGTCGCACTGAACTGCCCATTCGGTCACCTTTGTCCCTCTTACACAATGCTTGACTCCATTGACCTCACCCGGCATCCCCGATCGTTCTGGACCTCAGCTCTCCAAGCTTAGTCCCGATCATCCTCGCCGTTGACCGTCATTGACCTCCAAGCATCCTGCACATCAATAGACAAAGAAATCGAATCCGGGAATAAGTTCTTCACAACTTGACCCACGTTAGTCAAAACATGCATCATGCAACAGATATGCCATGAAACCCATGAACTTGACCTAACTACCAAACATCGTCGCCACGAAGGACGATGAGACAAGTGAAAACTAGTCAGACCGCCACCATGGCGGTCGACCGCCTCGGCCGGCCTCGATCACACTGCTGGCCGGCCGTCGACCGCCAACCTAGGACTTAGCCAAATTTCGATCCTGGAAATCCGAAACCTACTGGAATTTTTAAACCAATAGAACTTTTGCCTGGAAGCTCCAAAAATTATGAGACCAAGTGCAGAAGAACCCTCTCACTTGCCTACACCCTCTATTTTTGGCCCACTCCGAATCCAAAGACATTACAATGGCGGTCGACCGCCGAGGCAAAACCGGCTCGACCGCTCCAGCGCCGGTCGACCACCACCCTTGCCGGTCTGACCGCCAGCAACCATTTTAGAAAAACCCAGACAGCATGGCGGTCGGCCGCCTAATGGCGGTCAGACCGCCAGAGGCCTGACAGACCTGGAGCTTTGCCAAAAACACGTGATTCGACAAACCGTCAACGACATTGCCAATTGTAACATCATCCTAAGATCTTAGGCATATCCCGATGATATCCACACAAACAATTGGCAGGTACATACATAGAGCAGCAATTCCCAATCATTAATCGTAAACATGTATGTATTGTAATCAAATAATGATGTAAAGCTGCATATTTAATTAATGATGCATTATTTTGCTACTGTGTTGTGTGAGAAAGAATGTATGAATGATTGATGAATGAATGAAAGGATGAAACATATGCAGCCATACATCTCCAAGACTTGACATAGAAAATAGTCAAAATATCATAAGTTCATAACATATCTTTGCTACTTTAGAAGATTTTGAAGAGAACTGCCATGCTTCTGATGATGTATAAGACATACCCAACTTTTTATTGTCTACTCCTGCCGCACCAGGAAAGTTTGTAGACTTCATACTGTAGCACTCGGTCTTTAGTGGGGCCAATCAAGCTACAGGTTAGTGGGGCCAAAAGTTTGACACTAAATTCTCTAGGGCCTAATAACATACAACAATAAGGAGAAAACAAAGGATACTACAACTCTAGCATTTTCATCAACGAAGTCAATCCTTGAGATACGAAAATAAAAATCAGCAGACCACAAAGCATAAGCCAATGACAATTTGTTATAAACACATCTTTGCACTAAGAAATTTGAAGCAAGGTTTCAGCTTGTGTATAAATTCATATCTGATTATACACACAAATGTATAGAATTAGCACCTTCCCACGACAAACTGCAAGAAAAGTAGCTCCTCCTTTAGTAGATTCATGTGATGAATTCTTTGTCACTCCATTCTTCACGATTTGTTTTGCACCACCTCTGCCTTTCTTGAGGGGAGCCTTATTGAGGATTGCATTATAGTATCCTTTTAACTCAATGTCAAGTTCCTTAGTACTTCCTCTAGGCTCTAAAACAAACAAGTCTTAAATTAGCAAAATGGATGAAATTGGAAATGTAGATAGACTGACTTTTAGAATTTGATGCAACATTTTAGCCACAGCCTAGCTTCCCCATGTTGTATTGTATTACATAAATCCATAAATAGCTCAATGTAAAACTGGAAATTAGTAGTTTGTTGACTGTGTTATGAAATGAGCAGTTTGTTGACTAGGTCATTTCAAGTATAAATCCGCCACTGTCCATGCAACAATGCCATACAATCAAAACCCAGAACTAAGATTATATATGTGTTTAGTTTGGTTACAAAATCGAATAAATCCAGTCACTAAGTTCAAAGTATACCCCATACCTTTCAAGCAATTTTGGAGTAAGCACGCTCATAGAAATCTTGCGGCGGGAGAGGTGGAAGCGAGGAACATGGGGTTGGGGAACATCACTGTCTTCTTGGCCCACGACCAGTTCTTGGGGGACACCCTGTTTGCGGTCACGGACGAACGACCGAGGGACGAGGTGGGCTCGAAGTGGACCCGGGACCGCACGCGTCCACACGACGGCGGCGTGTAGGCCTCGGCATGCGTGGCACCCCACTGGCTCTACTTCTCCCTGGCGTGGAGGGCGTGGAGCGACGTCTACTCGGCAGTCACCTTCCTGGGTGTCTGTTCGCAGAGGAGCATCGCCAGCAGCGACATCCGCCGCCACTGGGAGGGAGGGACGGGCGTGAAGGCGAGGGATGAGTGAGGGGCAAGGGGGTCGTGGCGGCGGGCGAGGGGCAGGCAGCGGTGGGCGAGGGCGGCGTGGAGGCATGTGAGTAGGCAATGTAGGCGGAGGATGTGGGCGAGGGGCGTAGCGCGGAGTTTCGAGGGCAGCTCAGGGGAGATGGGCGAGGGGCGAGGGATGCGGGGGAGGACGAGGGTGGGTTGGCGGCAGGCGAGGACGGCCTGGTGGCGACAAGTGAGGGCAGTGCGGATTTGGGGGAAGGGACTGGGCACCGGATTTTTGGAAGGAAGTAGTGGATTTTTTACAAGAGGAAGATGAAGCGGAAGGGACGGGGAGGAGGGAAGTCAGGATAAGATGAGTTTAGAGGGGGAGCAGTTATTTGGATGTGGGAGGTGGTGGGCTGAGTTGGTTCTGCAACACATGTGCTTTTTCTTGCGAGTTCTGTGTTGTTGTATGTATGTTTTTCTTGTAGTGATAGCGCCACAATCGGGTCTTCTTTCTCACCTCCGGTGCTACGGTAGCCACAGAAGACCTTCAAGCCTGGTGAGTCCTGGTCTACTCCGTGTCCGGTTTGAGCATCGCCTCATCTCATTGAACCTCCTCGCACCACCCATTTCAGCTATCATCGCCCACACGAAGCTGCCACCGTAAACCTCTCTGTCTCTGCCACTGCCATCTACGACAACGCCTCTCTATTGAGTTCTTGACCCTACCAAGGTCAAATTCTCCATCTATGAGTCACCCTGAAGCTATGCATGTGCTTCATTTCCACTGATTTTCACCAGGATAGTCCGTCACCGTGAAGCTTGCCACCACCAGCACTAACCATCACCGTCAAGCCATCTCAGCCCTACTCTGACCTCGCTATCGGCTTCCTCATACTCGTGGTAAATTGCTAGAGCTTAAGCCCCTATAATTTGAATAGTTTCGGGCATGTACGCCATAATCGCTAGTAGAACCTATGGCGTCGCCATGGGATACCATCGCCGGCTCGCCTCAAGTGACCCTAGGGCCCTGAGCCATGCCTAATGGCATTTTGATAGCACCTTAAGCCAATTTGAGCTTCAAGCCCGCCTTGTCTTTGCCCCTAGTGCAAATCCCATGTTTACCCTAACAGTTTCTGTCGCCTCTCGCCTTCGTGCGCCGAGTCCATCCATCTCTCCGGTCACCTTCACCTCCCCTACCGCCGCATTGACTCCCTCTTCCCATTTCTAGGCTCCCACAGCCTTTACGCGCATGCCTCACCGCCGGCAAGCTTCTCTTCCTCTCGGTCACGTGCAGCTCTGTTGCTTTGTCTCTGTCTCCCTCTCTACCAAGTGGGACCCATGTCATTAAGGATTAATTAGTGCTAAGAATCAGTAGTTAAGCATACAGAGTCGATGACAGGTGGGACCAGTCGAAAAGGTTAACAGAAATCTAATTTCAAACATTTTTAGTAAATGTGTTACTGACATGTGGGATCGCCCCTGTTTTATAAATAAATCAAGAAAAATAAAATTATGAGTCACTAACAAGTAGGCCCCACATGTAAGTTAATAAAATTCAGAAAAATGAGAAAATCCACTTTCAGTTCAGAGGAAAATACGCTTTCTCTGTTGGAAAGCGTAAACCTTAGTAGTGCTAAGAGGAAAATATGCTTTCTCTGTTGGAAAGCGTAAACCTTAGTAGTGCTAAGAGGAAAATATGCTTTCTCTGTTGGAAAGTGTAAACCTTAGAGAATACGCCTTCAACGTCACCCTTTTACTAATTTCTAGAATTTCAAAACCAAAGCAAATTGAAATGTTAATAACTTTTGCATATGAACTCCAAATCAAATGAATCTTTTTTCTAAATTCATATAAAATCATGCTATATCTGAATATATAAAAATATTCTGATTTTGTTGCTATTCAAATTATTTTTCTATAATTAATTTGCTTCCGGCTCTTTTGATTAGACATTGTTACATCGAACGAAATTTACGATGATCCTTCATCCTCTTATTCAGAACATAATTTTTAGAAAAATATACATAGAACATAAAATCCTCAAACAATGGAATAAAAATTTACAATATATCAGAAACCTGCTCTGAAAATTTTATAATTTTTGAAGCTTGATAACTATACTTAACAATTCACTTATCCATCAATCATTTGTCTGAAAATCTGGAAATTCCACTTCTTTTTCCTCTCACCGGCCAGTGGGGTCCGCTGGCCAGCTTCTCTGCCACGCAGCTCTTCGCCACTGTAGCGCATGGGACACGTGCCCGCGTCGCTGCCAATGCAAGCCCACATGGCACGGCACGCCACGCCACCCCATCTTGTAGCTTCTCCCCGCAGATATTTTTCTCCACTCGGTCATCACCACCAGGGCCAGTCTTCTCCCCCAAATCTCCTTCTTCCCTTCCCCTATTCCATGGCGCTGCCGCCCTACTCCCCAACCGCCGGCCACCTCCTCACCTCCCCTCCACTCCCACATGCCGCCGCCCCCTCGCTCAGCCCCATCCCTCCTCCGTGCCGCCGCACCGCCTCCCACTCCCCGTCCGACGCCGCCCTCGCCGCCGCACCACCTCCCGGTTTCCCCCACCGACTCCACGGTCGACCCGGCTCCCCGGATCCTTCGCCTGCCTAGCTCCGCCCGTCCGGCCCACGCCTTGGCCAAGGCCCTTCTTCTCCGAGCCACCGAAGCCCCCTTTTTCGCCGTCGCCGTCACACGGAGTCCTCCGCGCCGCCCTCGCTGTCCGACTGCCTCCTCCGGCTCCCCGGCCCCTATGGTTCCACCGGTGCCACTGTCGTTGTCGTCTCCCTCGGCCCTATCCGCGCCGTCGCACCCTAACCCGAGCCACCTCCGGCCGGTTCGACGCCTCCCCGACTGCCGGCTCCCTACGCCTCCTCCGGCCCCTATGGTGCTCGCGCCCTTCGTCGCCAAGCTGCGCCGTCCCCAGCTCTCCTTCTCGGCCGTTAAGACTTGCTGACAAGGTTCGTCGTCTGTCTCTCCACTTTGGCAATGAAGAAGATGCAACACCGTAGGCAAATATGAGACTATCGCAAGTTCGATCACTTGCCTTTTTTGGATTGTTCAAGTGCATGCCTTCCATCAATGAGTTTAAGCTTCTTCGAGTTCTAATCCTTAAATTATGGGTTGATTCTGATGACATGAGTTACAATCTCAAGGAAATTTTGAAGCTGTTTCGACTTTGATATTTGTGTATTGATGCATGTCATTTAAGCTTGGAACTACCAGCGGAGATGCAACAGTTAAAAGATTTGGTGACACTGGAAATTGATGCAAAAGTAAGTGAAGTTCCATCGGACATCATTTATTTGCATGGCTTGTCTCATCTCCGTCTTCCTGGCGAGACAAATTTGCCTGACAGGATTGGCCATATGACATCTCTTTGAACCCTAGGATATTATAATCTCAGTAGCAACTCGAAAGACAATGTGCTGATCTCCATGACATGGAGTCTACCTCTATCTCTCTCTCTTTTTCTGTTGGTAGTGAAGTCAATAGGCTCATGAATTAGTAAGTGCAGTAGTTAGAGTTGGTCTTAAATCAATTAGTCAGTTAGTTGAGAAGATTTTTACTTCTTAGTGGTCTGAAGAATTTCAGATTTTATCATAAGGCTAGCAAAATGACAAAATCTGACAACCAGTAAAAAGGTGGAACTGAATGCTTCTGGAGCAGTCAGTAAGTAGCTTAATAGTTAATAAAGCTTTCAAAATTTCAAAGTACTTGTTGATAGCTAAAACCAAAATTTTAAGAATTGTTTTGAGGTAATTGGTAACCACTCACAACCAACTGAATAGAAAACAATTAAAAGCCCTTGATCTTGGTAGCAGTAGGGATCCACACAGTTTGGCCAAGTTAAGGTTTTAGTAAAGAAGAAGTTGGTTAACTTCACAAACTCATAACTAATTCATTCTAAATCCAAATTGAGTGAAACATACTTTGTGGTTTCCATTTGTAATGTAATTTCACATGGCATTGCACTTAAGATAATTAATGAATAATTGAATGGCATGACTTAAATGGTTAGTTTATAATACAAGATAGTTAACCTAGATAATTAGAGGTTAAATAGAAACACCAGTAAGCCATTTGTCATTTCTAGTACAAATACAATCAATACCAAAATGATAATAGTCATAAGGATCGCTTAGTGATTAATAGTTAGTATAGCTTTAGCGTTCGATTGGGAGAACAACCTTAAGTAGAGCTCCTATCCGAATGTGATAACCTCTATGGCAGTAGGCCATTCCAGTTAGTCCGTGATTGACTAAAACCTGTTAATAAACATATCAGTTAGGGCTTGTACTAAATATAGTCTACTTAAAAGTGCCTAATTAACAAGATCCTAAACCATTAAATGAGCTAGGTCCCATGTGTCGATGAGACGTATGTCTACTTAGAGCAGACCCCGCACTTATGCACAGGTCTCACCTGGTTTACATGGAACCTCCTCGGTAAATAGAAAGTAATAACTAAAATAATTGTGAGAACATATAAGAGGATTAATTTTGACTGTATGATCATCGTGGATGTATACATAGAATGCCTATAGAGAGAGTGTTTGTGAGTACTAGGTGTCCTGTTAAGGAAAGCAATACCACCTAAACTCTAGGTATCGTCAGTTATTATGATTACATTAGAAATTGAATTAATTTCAACAAGTCCATAAGAAATTGAACTCTAATTAAACTAAAATCTATATGTAAATGCATCCAACATCATAACCTCATTAATATGTAACTGTCATGCATTTTTGAGCATTTTGGATTTCTCGATTTTATCGGTGTTTATTCGTATCATATTTGCTCTCTAGATTCTGAATTTGTGCGGAGTGAACATTTACATCTACGAGAGTGAACAAGTGAACTTCTAACAAGGCAAGCATCCTCTTTGCACCATGTTGATCCCAGAATTTTTGAACTGTAGATTTCCAAAATACAGAGATACTGTTGCATGCTAATTTTCTAAAAAGTATTTGTGATATGTCCATAGTTAGTTACAACCTAGCACTTGAGGCTTACCTTTAATTTAATCATACACTTAAACTTAAGGTAGTACTTCTATACTTAAATACTTGTTTCCAGTTATTGCTTAGCCATGCAGTCTGTAGAACGTTAGCGTTTGGCAAGCTTACCTTGTCAAACTTGGTAACACTAAATGAACTTCATTTATTTTATTCTTTGTTCAGTCTATTTAAATCTGATTTGAAATCAAATTTTGTTTGTTTTCACAAATTTTAAATCCGGACAAGTGGATGCTAGTGATGGTGCCTCAGTGCATGAGATTGGGAAATGTGGTTGTCTTGTCTGGATTGATTAAGGACTGAACATTGACTGGACGATTGAAGCCCCAATGTACTTCCACACGCAGTGTATGGGCACTGTTTGGTTAAGTAAAAGGTTAATACTATTGAGTTGGAAAACAGGATAGTAAGGACATATGTGTTTGATCTCATATCTGTATCATATGTTCTTAATAGGGTGAGGACGTACATGCGTTCCATCACATGTACGTACCTTAAGGGCTCCGATTGCAAATTAATATGTGCAGCTAGCACAGCTCTACTTTCTGTCATTTAATTTTTGTCTTTCGAATCGGCATTCCCGGCACAACATGTGGGCCCCCGGTTGGCAGGTTCTATTAGTAACCTGAACTAAGCGGGATCAGTCACACATGGGTATAACAGCTCAATAGTGTCAACTTGTTGAAAAACACCAAATCTTAGTTTACGGCCAAGATACCAAAGGCAAGGTGTGCTATTATTCCGAGGCTTACGGGCTAGCTAAGTCGTGTGGGTAAAGATGTACACCCCTGCAGGGTTTAAAACTATTCGAATAGCCGTGTCCACGGTTACGGACAATGCTTGAGTTGAATAGATCTTTGTATAGCTTTCGAATTACAACTTTGGTCTGGATACTATTTCGGCATAAATGTGTTCATGCAATACTTGGTGCGGCAGGCAGCCACTTAAATTTTGCTATTAATCTTGATTACATTTCCTTCTATGCAAAGCTTTAGTCCAAATTGATTTATAAAATTGCTTTGTCAAAACTTGGTTATGGGTACTATTTCGGTATGAGAGACATTCTTGCAATGTTTTTGATAATTTTGGACAGCCACTTTATTGCTGTCATTAATTATGATTATGCTCTCTTTTACTTACTGTTTTAGTCCAAATTGATTTCTAAAACTGCTTGACCCAAAACTTAGCAAGTGTAGGATTAAGATGTATTGCTTTACGCAAAAATTGAAACCATTATAACCTTCCTGTTGTTAACCTTAAGCATGTACAAATTCTACTCCTTTGAATAGGATCTATTAAATACTTTCTTTTCATAGTTTGTGTAAGTCTTGCGAGTACCTTCTGTACTCAGGTTTTATAACCTCTTGTTGCAGGTAAGGCTGTTTGTTTATATGAGATGCCCGTTAGCGCCGATCAGGGTGACGCTAACGAGTGAAGCTAATTCTAATCTCCACTCAATAGCCTGAGGGTAATGGGGCCATTGGTGGCTTTTGCTATTTACTTCAAGTTTCCGCTGCTAAATTTTGTTGTGACCAAAGTCACATAATATAAGGATATATGTGCAATATTCACTGATCCTGGGAAATATTGCATGACATATATCCGGGAACCTGAATGTTGGATTTGTACCTAATTAAGAATTATGCTTCTAGTATGAATTTTAGTTAAGGACCGGTTGTTCTTGGTTAAGAATTATGCTTTTGGTATGATTTTTAATTCGGTATAAACCTCCAATATTTCTGGGTCATTACAAATAGGTCCTGAATTGAATCATTTTGCTCAATTTTCTCAAACGCCCATTTTTCAACTGTTTTTCATTTGTAATGAATATTGAAGTTTACTAATGATCTAACTTAGTGACAAGATCCTGGACTAGGAGCCATCCACAAACTCATCCTAAGCGTAGAGCAAAAGTTGATTAAAGGTATATCTTAGTGAAGAAGATCCTGGACTAGGAGCCATCCACAAACTCTTCCTAAGCTTCTACCAGGGCGACAAATCTTGAGGTTCATGTCAGTTGTGACAAGCAGTCCCCATGAGATCGTCTGGATCATCAAACTATCTCCAAGTTCATGTCTTTGACATGCAGTCTCGTAAGAGTAGTTTGGCACAATTTAAGCATAAGACAATCTTGAAGTTTGATTTTTCATTTTTCACAAGAGAAGTTTTAGATTCTTAAGAACACAAGAAGCTCAAGTAATGATCAAAGCTAGATTCAAGAGCTAACAAAGCAATTTTGACAGGGCCAATATCACAAAAGGAGCACTAATTGCGCAACTGGCTAAACAATTCACAAATTGCTAATTTCTTAGTTAAGTTGTTTTTCAAGTTCTAGCTCATACAACAAAGACTTAGCTACACATGTGAAAGCATGATAATTCTAGCAAGTCAAAGAACTAGACATGGCATTGAGCAAGAATTGAAACACTAAAGCTCTAAAGGGTAATAAGCAAAGCTTCATCAATTTTAAAAGATAAGAGAAAAGCTTATATTATAATGCATCTTTTTGGATTTTTCATATGAATGCAATATGATACGATGAGACGCAAGAAAAGCTCAAAAAGCTTAAAAAGCCTAAAAAGATCAACAAGTTCAAAAGAAGATCAATAAAAGATCAAAAGAACAAGAAAAGATCAGAAAAGATCCAACTCCCCCTCAAACCAACCCATAGGGATAAATTACCCCTAGCTCACTTCTCAAGGTGGCAAACCTTGTTGGGTCTAAAGGCTTGGTGAGGATATCGGCTAACTGAGCCTCGGACTCCACAAAATGCAGCACAATATCACCCTTCTCAACGTGATCTCTAAGGAAGTGATAGCGAATGTCTATGTGCTTGGTCCTAGAATGTTGCACTGGGTTTCTAGCAATGTTAATAGCAGAAGTGTTGTCACAGAAGAGAGGAACACTAGCAAAAGTTAACCCAAAATCCTTAAGAGTGGAGACCATCCACAAAATCTGACTATAGCAACTAGCAGCAGCTACATATTTAGCTTCAGCAGTGGATTGTGCAACAGAAGACTACTTCCTGGATGACCAAGAGACAAGAGAAGTGCCTAAGAAATGACATGTGCCAGATGTGCTCTTTCTATCTAGCCTCTGACATAAAAATCGAATCAAAACCCCGGATGGACAGCGAAGATGAACAAGAATACCAAATGCCATACTGAAGGGTAGAGTGTAAATACCTGAAAATGCGCTTAACGGCTTGGCAATGTGAACTCCTCGGTGACGCCTGAAACCTTGTGCAGAGGCAGACTGCGAAGTGGATATCTGGTCTTGAGGCAGTCAGGTACAGGAGGGAATCGATCATGCTGCGGTACTCGCGTTGATCCACAGCTTCTCCTTCCTCATCTAGATCCAAAGCAGTCGAAGTTGCCATGGGAGTGGCGATCGGCTTGCAGTCACCCATCTCAAAACGCTTGAGTAAATCCTTGGTGTACTTCGTTTGATGGATGAAGATCCCTTCCTTGCACTGCTTGATTTGTAGCCCCAGAAAGTAGTTGAGCTCTCCCATCATACTCATCTCGAATTCCCTGGACATGGTCTCAGAAAAACTAGAAACAAGAGCATGAGAGGAACCACCAAAGATAATATCATCTACATAAATTTGAACAAGCAGGAAGTCATTGCCATGCCTAAGAATGAAAAGAGTCTTATCTAATTTTTCCATTTCAAAATCATTCTTAAGTAAGAAGGTCTTAAGCCTATCATACCAAGCTCTAGGGGCTTGCTTAAGACCATACAAGGCTTTGGATAACTTGTAAACACGATCAGGATGCTTGGGATTCTCAAAGCCAGGGGGTTGTCTAACATAAACTTCCTCCTCTATAAAACCATTCAAAAAGGCACTCTTGACATCCATTTGATACAATCAAAAGCCTTTAGAAGCAGCAAATGCAAGCAGAATCCGAATGGCTTCTAATCTAGCAACAGGAGCGAAGGTTTCATCAAAATCTAACCCCTCAACCTGGCTAAAACCCTGAGCTATCAACCTAGCCTTGTTTCTAACCACAGAACCATCCTCATTTTGTTTATTTTTGAACACCCAACGGGTTCCTATAACATTATGACCACTAGGAGGTTCTACAAGGTTCCAAACTTTATTTCTTTCAAAATTCTCTAACTCCTCATGCATGGTATTGACCCAACTAGCATCAGATAAAGCTTGTGATATATCTTTGGGTTCAAAAGAAGCTACAAATGCAGAGTGAGAGAAAAGGCTCGGATCATGATACCTGGAGCGAGTGGCTCACTCATGGAGATTACCAATCATCTAATTCGGAGGGTGTTGCTTCTGAATGTGCAAAGGAGCGCCTGGAGGAGATAGCGTCTCCTCAACCTCCGCAGGTACTGCTGATGAAGAAGTTGCAGCAGGAGCCTCAATTGGAGGTGAAGCAGTCGTAGGTGTTCGGAGCTTGGGTAGCTTATGAGGAACATCGACAAGTGGAGGAGCAGTATCAAGTTCATCCTCATCTTCTTCAACAAAAATGCTCTCTGTCACCTGTAAGTCATCTGAAACATTGGATCTAGCTCCAGGGCTAGTCTCATCAGAAGTGACATTGCATGTCTCCTGGACAATGTTAGTTTCAACATTAAAAACCCGAAAGCCCCTCGAATGAGCAGGATAACCCAGAAATAAACCATCACAAGTCCTTGATTCAAATTTATCTAGGTTTCCTGTCTTGAGAATAAAACACTTCGATCCAAAGACTCGAAAATGGGAGACAGAGGGTTTTCTGCCAAAACGAAGCTCATATGAAGTCTTGCCCAAAGACGGTCTCAAAAAGACATGGTTTGAAATATGGCAAGCTGTAGCAATAGTTTCAGCCCAAAACCTCCTCGGTGTGCTATACTCATCCAGCATCGTTCTAGCCATCTCGACTAGAGTCCTGTTCTTCCTTTCCACAACACCATTTTGTTGAGGGATGTGTGGAGAAGAGAACTGATGCTCAATACCGCACTCAGCACAAAAAGAGGCAAAAGATGCATTCTTGAACTCTGAGCCATTGTCACTACAGATCGCTCTCAAGGCACCAGGAAGTTCAGAAGCCAAACGAAGAACAAGGTCATGATAATGATCAAAAGCCTCATCCTTCGAAGCAAGAAAGAACACCCAAGAGTATCTCGAAAAATCATCGCCTATGACAAGAATGTACCATTTGCCACCGACTGACCGAACCCTAGCAGGACCAACAGTATCCATATGAAGTAACTGTCCCGGTCCGTCAGTCATGACCATAGTCAATGACGGGTGTGAAGCGGCAACTTGCTTGCCATGCCTCTGAGGCACATCTACATCCTTAATGACTTTGAGTTTAGGAAAACCTCTCATGAGATCAAGGTCGCTAACTCGTGTCGATGATCAAAACCAATGTGCCCCAAACGTCGATTGCCAAAGCCGATATCGAAGAAGAAGCAATTAAGCACTTAAGGGATCCAGCAAGAGATTCAGAAAAATCAGCTCCAAAAATTCTACCAACTCTAGAAATCCGAAAAACGAGCTCACCAAAATAATCAAGCACACGACAGGCATTCTTCTTAAAACGAGTCTCATAGCCATCATCGAGAAGTTGTGAGAAAGAAAGGAGATTGTACCTTAGCTTAGACACAAGCGCGACGTCCTTGAGAATGAACTTGTCGTTCACCCTGATCACTCCAGTTCGTTCAATGCGCCCTTGTGTATCATCTCCAAAGGTGATGAAGTCATCACCAGTTGACCACGTGAAAGAGGTGAACCATCTTGAGTCTCCGGTCATGTGGCGTGAACACCCGGAGTCGACGAACCATGTTGTCTTCCCCCTTCCGCGGCAATCCTGAAAATCAAGGAGCAAAAGAACGATGTGTCTCAATACTGGGGTTAGTTAAAAGCGACTTGGGAACCCAGTACTGAGACACTCATTTGCGAGTAGTATGCAAAGCAGATGTGCTTTCCTTGACTTTATTAGTAGTTCTATTATGAGCAATGGTAACAAGAACATGAGATGCATCCTGTGTAGGAACATGGTGATGAGCATGTGCAGCAAATCCTAGACCGGGGTTCTTCTTTTGTACATGACCATGTCTCATAAAAGCTCTAGGTTGATTAGATGATATTCTAGCAATATTTTTCTTAGCGTTCTTCAACCTATGCCAACAGAACTCAACCAAATGTCCATTCTTCTTGCAATAGGTGCAATGGTATTTTGTACCACTGGGAGAAGCACCTTTTGCCTCAAAAGAAGGTTGGACAAACCCTGTAGATTTAAAGACAGTTTTTGCAGGTTGAGTTTTGAATTCAACTAAGCCTTTTTCCAAGACCTGAATGACATTAGGCTTGGACATGTCCTGGGCAGAGTTGTATCCTAAACCTTTCTTCTTAAAAGGAGTTTTAGATTTATCTAGAATCATGTTTAACTGTTTTTTACCATTAGTGAATCTTTCTAAAGTATCCTTGAGATATGCATTCTCTTTTCCAACATTAGCACATGATTCACAAGTCTTGGCCTTAATGGCTCTAGCATATTTCTCCTTAAGATGAGCAGCTTCAAGCTTATAGGCGGCACAAGAGGCACAAGGTGTAGACTCAATTGTGTCCTTAAGCTTGGCATATTTAGCTCTAACTGCTTCTAGAATATCCTTAACTTCATGTTCGCGTTTTAAGCAGAAAGAGCAAAAGCTAGATTTCACATTGCCAGAAGCATCCAATTTGCTAGACTCTAAGAATTTTTCACATGGAGCAGATTTAATATCAATTAGCTCAGTTCTAGCATTTTCAAGTTGATGCAAAGCAATATCATGAGCAGATTGTAGTTTACACAGTTTGGAATGCAAAGCATGGCAGGATGAACATTCATCAACATCTAGACTCTTAGCATTCACAAGCTCTAATATCAAATTCTCGACTTGTGACTCTAGATCCTTGTTCCTAGCCATGGTAAACTCTAAAGCCTTATCCTGACTAAGCAATTGCTCATACATATTATCGCATCTAGCAGAAAGAACATCATAGGAGAGAGGTACCTCATCGTCGTCATTTGCGTCGATGGAGTCGGCCATGAAGCACATGCCGGTAAAATCCTTGGCCTTCCCCTTCTTGTCTTGAGGAATCTCCTCCTCCTTGTCCTCCTCGCTCCCGGAGTCCACATCGCTCATGGATTGAACTCCAAAAGCGGCAAGGACTCGGTGAGCAGCCTTCATGAGCTCGGCAGCATCATACTTGGACTTGCCCCCTTTAGGCTTCTTCTAGGCAGGCTTCTCATTCTTGTGGTTGCCCTTACCTTTCAGCTTGGGGTAGTTGGCCCGGATGTGATATAGCTCTCCACACTCATAGCATGTCACAGGGCCACCTCTCTTTCTATTTCTGACATTGTTATATGCCCGTGTGACTTTCTTGGCTAAAAGAGCCAAATTAGCCTCAGGAAGACTCTCAAACTCTTCTTCTTGAATAGCAGATAAACACGCAAGAGAAAAACCAGAAGAAGACTCAGAAGAACCATTAGGAGTCCCTTTGAGAGGATCAGCCACCAAAGCCATGTTACCCTTCTTAGGATTACCACCTCTCTTGATCTCATGAGTTTTCAGCTTGCTATAAAGTAGCTCCAAAGTGAGATTAGAGAGATCGACGTTCTCCTCTATGGCAGTTGCCTTTATCTCCCACTCCTTGGTGTTGATTGCAGCCAAGAGGTGGGTGGCATTCTCAGATTGAGAGTACTCAATGTCAACAGCTCTCATCTAATTGATCACCTTGTTAAAGCGAGTAAAGACGTCATCGATGCTCTCGCCAGGACGTATCTCGAATTTGTTGTACTCTCGCTTGTAGACATTCTGACGCACTTCCTCGATCTGGGACGATCCCTCATGGTAAGTTTCGAGGGTGTGCCAAATCTCATGTGCGGTCGCAAGGTTGCAAATCCTATCGTACTCTTGCCTACCAAGCCCAGCATATAGAAGGTTATTTGCCTTATTATTGTTAGCCAAGAGGGCTGCTGAAGCCGGCGTCGCAACTTCGGGCAAAACGAGCGGGGCTCGAACAACCTCCCATATAGCTTGTCCTTCGCTCTCAAGGAAGACTCGCATGCGATTCTTCCAATAGGCATAGTCGAGCCCATCGAAGACATGTGGCTTGGTCGAGTACTTATCCATCGCCAAGTTCAGTGACCGGTTGAGATCAAGATTGAACTAACCGGGCTTTGATACCACTTGTTGGACCGAAAAGGAGACTAGAGGGGGGGGTGAATAGGAGCACACTCACTTTTTCACAAGGATCAAATTCAACACCAATTCCCTCCAATAGCTATGGAAGCTATGAAGATCAAAGTACAAGTGCAGCGGATAACTTGTATTGAATTCAATCCAAACCCCAAAGCAAAACACCCAAAATAACCAAGAACTCAAATCACCAAGTGTTGGGTGGTCAGACCTCTGATATTGGCGGTCTGACCGCTACATGGGGCGATCGACCAGTGGTATTGGCGGTCGACCTCCAAATGACGATGAACAAAGAAATGCGGCAAAACCGAAACTAAAATCGGTCTAACTTTCGATTCGTAAGGCCAAACTCCACGAAATTTGAACCACACCTTCTTAAAGATATTAGGAACCTATTCCAATCAAAGATCGCAGAGATCCATGCCAAAGTTCCTATCTTTTTCAGTTTGAGCGAAGGTGGTTCAAAAACTGAGCCAAAAACGAAATATGATCTAGAGACTTGCTCGTGGGTGATTGATGATCAAGATGATCCTAGATGGGTTCCAACATGTCACAGCAAGTTAGATCACGGCAAGAAACCAACCAAAAACTCGCGGATCAAAGAAAGACTCAAAATCATCAAATAGAGAGAAAGAAAGCAAATGAACTCATCTTTGAGAGAACTTTCTTTGGATTGATTTGATATGGTATTGGTTTACAGCCACTCCATCAATGGAGGACAAACACTCAATACATGAGCACGAAAACAAATCCAACTCTCTAGAACCCTAACCTCCACTAATCCTCTCCCTAAGCAAACTAGGGTTTCAAACACAATGAAAGGGTTGAGGGGGTGCAGCCACCTCCCTCCTCTATTTATAGTGGAAGCTTAGACCTTCTAAAAGAGTAACCCTAATGGGCTCCCGTTAAGGCCCAAAACAAACGGGTCGCACACGCATGCATTTTAAAGCACCGTCTTCATCTCTTGACCTAATCCACTTCACCTTGCGCCATCTTGCGCCGTGATTTGGCAAAAGGTCACCAAGGCGGTATATGGTAAAATTACAAAAATACCCCTTCTCGATCTTTTTGCAAAGACTGAGTCCCATCTTCGTGAAGCACCTCTATGCTTCGCCACGTGTAGGTTGATCCAACGGCTCTCTTCATGTCGGCAAGTCTCTCCCATCCGGCTCCCACCAAAACCACCATGGCACTTGCACCGACCCCTACGCCGCTTGATCGAACTCGTCGCACCGAACTGCCCATTCGGTCACCTTTGTCCCTCTTACGCAATGCTTGACTCCATTGACCTCACCCGGCATCCCCGATCGTTCTGGACCTCAGCTCTCCAAGCTTAGACCCGATCATCCTCGCCGTTGACCGTCATTGACCTCCAAGCATCCTGCACATCAATAGACAAAGAAATCGAATCCGGGAACAAGTTCTTCACAACTTGACCCACGTTAGTCAAAACATGCATCATGCAACACATATGCCATGAAACCCTTGAACTTGACCTAACTACCAAACATCGCCGCCACGAAGGACGACGAGACAAGTGAACACCGGTCAGACTGCCCCCTGGCCGGTGTGACCGCCACCTATTGGCCGGTTTGACCGCCCAGCTGGGACTTAGCCAAATTTCCATCCTGGAAATCCGAAACCTACTGGAATTTTCAAACCAATAGAACTTTTGCCTAGAAGCTCCAAAAATTATGAGACCAAGTGCAGAAGAACCCTCTCACTTGGCTACACCCTCTATTTTTGGCCCAGCTCCAAAATCCAAAGACATTACAACGGCCAGTCTGACCGCAAAGGCAAAGCCGGTCAGACCGCTCCACTGGCCGGTCTGACCACCACCCTTGTCGGTCTGACCACCAGCAACCATTTCAGAAAAACCACACAGGCATGGCCGGTCAGACCACCAGAGGCTTGACAGACCTGGAGCTTTGCCGAAAACACGTGATTCGATAAACCATCAGCGACATTGCCAATTGTAACATCATCCTAAGATCTCAGGTATATCCCCATGATATCCACACAAACAATTGGCAGGTACATACATAGAGCAGCAATTCCCAATCATTAATCGTAAACATGTATGTATTGTAATCAAATAATGATGTAAACCTACATATTTAATTAATGATGCGTTATTTTGCTACTGTGTTGTGTGAGAAAGAATGTATGAATGATTGATGAATGAATGAAAGGATGAAACATAAGCAGCCATACATCTCCAAGACTTGACATAGAAAATAGTCAAAATATCATAAGTTCGTAACATATCTTTGCTAATTTAGAAGATTTTGAAGAGAACTGCCATGCTTCTGATGATGTATAAGACATACCCAACTTTTATTGTCTACTCCTGTCGCACGAGGAAAGTTTGTAGACCTCATACTGTAGCACTCGGTCTTTAGTGGGGCCAATCATGCTACAGGTTAGTGGGGCCAAAAGTTTGACACTAAATTCTCTAGGGCCTAATAACATACAACAATAAGGAGAAAACAAAGGATACCACAACTCTAGCATTTTCATCAACGAAGTCAATCCCTTCAGATACCTGAAAATAAAAATCAGCAGCCACAAAGCATAAGCCAATGACAGCTGTTATAAGCACATGCTGCACTAAGAAATTTGAAGCAAGGTTTCAACATGTGTATAAATTCATATACAGTTATACACACAAATGTATAGAATTAGCACCTTCCCATGACAAACTGCAAGAAAAGTAGCTCCTCCTTTAGTAGATTCATGTGATGAATTCTTTGTCACTCCATTCTTCACGATTTGTTTTGCACCACCTTTGCCTTTCTTGAGGGGAGCCTTACTGAGGATTGCATTATAGTATCCTTTTAACTCAATGTCAAGTTCCTCAGTACTTCCTTTAGGCTGTAAAACAAACAAGTCTTAAATTAGCAAAATGGATGAAATTGGAAATGTAGACAGACTGACTTTTAGAATTTGATGCAATGTTTTAGCCACAGCCTAGCTTCCCCATGTTGTATTGTATTACATAAATCCATAAATAGCTCAATGGAAAATTGGAAATGAGTAGTTTGTTGACTGGGTTATGAAATGAGCAGTTTGTTGACTGGGTCATTTCAAGTATAAATCCGCCACTGTCCATGCAACAATGCCATACAATCAAAACCCAGAACTAAGCTTATATATGTGTTTAGTTTGGTTACAAAATCGAATAAATCCAGTCACTAAGTTCAAAGTATACCCCATACCTTTCAAGCAATTTTGGAGTAAGCACACTCATAGAAATCTTGCGGCGGGGGAGGTGGAAGCGAGGAACATGGGGTTGGGGAACATCACTGTCTTCTTGGCCCACGACCAGTTCTTGGGGGACACCCTGTTTGCGGTCACGGACAGACGGCCGAGGGGCGAGGTGGGCTTGAAGTGGACCCAGGACCGCACGCGGCCACACGACGGCGGCGTGTAGGCCTCGACATGCGTGGCACCCCATTGGCTCTACTTCTCCCTGGCGTGGAGGGCGTGGAGCGATGTCTGCTCGGTAGTCACCTTCCTGGGTGTTTGTTCGCAGAGGAGCATCGCCAGCAGCGACATCCACCGCCACTGGGAGGGAGGGACGGGCGTGAAGGCGAGGGACGAGTGAGGGGCAAGGGGGTTGTGGCGGCGGGCGAGGGGCAGGCAGCGGCAGGCGAGGGCGGCGTGGAGGCATGTGAGTGGGCAATGGAGGCGGAGGATGTGGGCGAGGGGCGTAGCGCGGAGTTTCGAGGGCAGCTCAGGGGAGATGGGCGAGGGGCGAGGGATGCGGGGGAGGATGAGGGCAGGTTGGCGGCAGGCGAGGGCGGCATGGTGGCGACAAGTGAGGGCAGTGCGGATTTGGGGGAAGGGACTGGGCGCCGGATTTTTGGAAGGAAGTAGTGGATTTTTTACAAGAGGAAGATGAAGCGGAAGGGACGGGGAGGAGGGAAGTCAGGATAAGATGAGTTTAGAGGGGGAGCAGTTATTTGGATGTGGGAGGTGGTGGGCTGAGTTGGTTCTGCAACACATGTGCTTTTTCTTGCGAGTTATGTGTTGTTGTATGTATGTTTTTCTTGTAGTGATAGCGCCACAATCGGGTCTTCTTTCTCACCTCCGGTGCTACGGTAGCCACAGAATGTGCTTCATTTCAACTGATTTTCACCAGGACAGTCCGTCACCGTGAAGCTTGCCACCACCGGCACTAACCATCACCGTCAAGCCATCTCAGCCCTACTCTGACCTCGCTATCGGCTTCCTCATACTCGTGGTAAATTGCTAGAGCTTAAGCCCCTATAATTTGAATAGTTTCGGGCATGTACGCCATAATCGCTAGTAGAACCTATGGCGTCGCAGTGGGATACCACCGCCGGCTCGCCTCAAATGACCCTAGGGCCCTGAGCCATGCCTAATGGCATTTTGATAGCACCTTAAGCCAATTTGAGCTTCAAGCCCGCCTTGTCTTTGCCCCTAGTGCAAATCCCATGTTTACCCTAACAGTTTCTGTCGCCTCTCGCCTTCGTGCGCCGAGTCCATCCATCTCTCCGGTCACCTTCACCTCCCCTACCGCCGCATTGACTCCCTCTTCCCATTTCTGGGCTCCCCATAGCCTTTACGCGCATGCCTCACCGCCGGCAAGCTTCTCTTCCTCTTGGTCACGTGCAGCTCTATTGCTTTGTTTCTCTCTCCCTCTCTGCCAAGTGGGACCCACGTCATTAAGGATTAATTAGTGCTAAGAATCAGTAGTTAAGCATACAGAGTCGATGACAGGTGGGACCAGTCGAAAAGGTTAACAGAAATCTAATTTCAAACATTTTTAGTAAATGTGTTACTAACATGTGGGATCGCCCCTGTTTTATAAATAAAATCAAGAAAAATAAAATTATGAGTCACTGACAAGTAGGCCCCACATGTAAGTTAATAAAATTCAAAAAAATGAGAAAAGCCACTTTCAGTTCGGAGGAAAATACGCTTTCTCTGTTGGAAAGCGTAAACCTTAGTAGTGCTAAGAGGAAAATATGCTTTCTCTGTTGGAAAGCGTAAACCTTATTAGTGTTAAGAGGGAAATATGCTTTCTCTGTTGGAAAGTGTAAACCTTAGAGAATACGCCTTCAACGTCACCCTTTTACTAATTTCTAGAATTTCAAAACCAAAGTAAATTGAAATGTTAATAACTTTTGCATATGAACTCCAAATCAAATGAATCTTTTTTATAAATTCATATAAAATCATGCTATATCTGAATATGTAAAAATATTTGGATTTTGTTGCTATTGAAATTATTTTTATATAATTAATTTGCTTCTGGCTCTTTTGATTAGACATCGTTACATCGAACGAAATTTACGATGATCCTTCATCCTCTTATTTAGAGCAACCAGAGCAAGGCAAGCACCTCCTTTGACCATGTTGATCCACTATTTCAATTATTGTACTTCTTTGTGCAAAAATATATTATGCATTAGTGTTTGTTTGTTCAAAATTGCCAGGCAGTTATATTCCTATTCAATTATGAGGACCCCCGGGTTCTTTTTGTAAGACCGAGGCCTTCCCGGTCTTATGGAAATAACTCTAGGCCTTAAGTAAATGAATTCCAAGTTAACTCCATCTAAGTGAGAGTACCCAGCTGAAACTAGAGCCCCGGTGACCATGCACACCGCTCCTTTGCGGATGCCGCATGGTATCTGGTTCCCCAATCAACCGAATACACACTTAAACAAGTTAAAAGGGAATTAAAAAAATAGCGGGTATGTGTCCGTGTTGGCTCCCAAGATCAGCGACCAACATGCACATACACTTAACAACGTCAATCAAAAGTCATACAAGGCATACATTGACATTACATAGTGGCATACAACATAATAGTTCAAGTCTACAACTATTACAAGGTGTCGACTGGCCAAATTCAAAATAATACATCAAGTAGAAGTGGAAGTAAGTGAAATAAAGAAAAAGGTCCAGCAATGGTGTGCCCCACAACCCATGGCAACCAACTGGGAGCTAGAAACAACACTATTCGTTAGCGTCGCCAAAATCGGTGCTAACGAATGTATCAATCGCAAGGTCATCCTCACCTAAAAGCAGCAACGGGTTAAGTACAAATGTACTCACAAGTCTTACACAAATTAAAGTATATATGCTAGAGGATATTGAAAGGATAGGCATTAGTGGTTTTAGTTTTGCTGAAAACGCAACAATTTTCATCCTACACATACTAGTTTTCAAATGCCATTTTGTAAACAGATTTTTAAGCAAAAAGTGACCATGTGACATAGATATACATTGATAAACAAATGAATCAAGCAAATACCAAAGTGGCAGCCAACTTTGATAAACGAAAATGCACAAACACCTGTTCATGCCGAATACCAAGTTGTAACCATGTCAATTTTAATTTTTATGTCTAACAATAATGACTCCTAAATTCAAGCGGTCGTCCGTAACCGTGGACACGGCTATTCGAATAGATTTACACCCTGTAGGGGAGTACAAGTTGACCCACATTGACTCGCCAACCTATAAGCCAAACACATTGACTTTGGTCAGTTGGCTGGGTAGATCAAGATTTGGTATTGTTTAGCAAGAAGACCCTATTGTGTTAGATCACACGTGTGAGATGAAATCCCAACTTAGTACATATGCATATAGCAAATGCTAAGCGGGCATGCAAGTTTTGTGTAACATCCCAAACAATGGTTTGTGTTTCAAATGTAATAAAATGAGGATAAATTAAAACTTTTGATGCCTCATGATGTCATTTAAAATTTTCTAGAAATTTTCCCCTAGTGTATCCTATTTTCAAAGATCAATGTTTTATTTGGTGGAAGCATAATCTTTGAAAACCCCTTTAAGCAAATCTTGTGATCATCCCCTGGAAATATTTTTCCTATCATCTAGATCATCCTAGTAACCTCTCTGAAAAATCTCATAATTTTTAGATTTTATTTGCTATTTCAAAAGAGCTAGTCACACGAGTTTGAATTCTGGTCAAAACCCTAGACCAGCAGTTTGTGAATTTTCTAGGGAACAATGAATTGCATGAAAATTCCTACAAAAATTACACAAGGTTTTTCTCTGAACCAGAAAGCTTCCATAAAAATTTCAGAATTTTTGGAGCTTCGGAGCTACCTCCAAATATTCCATATCTTCTCAGCCTTTTTAAATCAAAATCTGAATTCACTATTCCTCCGGCTCGAACCAGACTCAAGTCTGACCCGAGTCGACTTGGCTCGACCAAGTCACCTAACACGCATCGCATGTAGCCGTCCGATGGACAATAAACGATCACGATCACGTACTGCTTTGGCCTGGTTTAAAAATCCTCGCGCGTTATTGATCGTTTGATCGTGATCCAACGGCCCGCGTCAACCCAATTCGCTCGACTGCTTGCGCATCGCTGAGTCGCTGACGCCACGGCCCCACCAGTCAGATGCGTCATTCTCCTCGCACTAGCGCTCACGCAGAACTCGCGCACCACGCCGCCGCGCCGCGCTGCCGACTCCGTCAACGCGCGAGCACGGCGTCAATCCACCGCCCCTCTCGGCCAATCCCTAGCTTCGCCGGTTGACGCCGCTCCCATTCCCGTCATTGCCTGGGGATAATACCCCCTCTCCCGCCCGTTGGAAGCAATTCCTCCTCTCGGTGGCTGAGGAGGGAGGCGCTGGTTTGAGCTCAGCTCAAGGGTGAGCTTCCTCTGCGTGGTTCCCCCTTCTTCCTCTTCCTCACCGCTCCTTTGTGCACTAGTTTGAGCCTTTGTCTCCTTGTGTAGCTCGAGGAAGTGAGGCACGCTCCCCGCTGCTCCAGACCTCACACCCAAGGCCACCGCCGTGCCATCTTGGTCTCCAGTGAGTTTCCCTCTCACTTAAGTGCGTCACCGTGCGCCTTTTGGTCTAAGGAGGAGATTCCCTCAACCAATTTTGTATTTCGGTCGCAGGAATCATCGAAATCAAAATTTTCCCCATTTTCGGCTGCAAGTGCCATCTTCTTCTCTGACGACGATACGGTGAGTCCTGGTTCAATTCCTCGCTCGTACACCATCTCAAGGCACCTCTGATGCATCCCCCATCACCCATTCACTCCCTCTGTCCTCAGGTTGAGCTCTCCTCGGTGAAGCCATTCCACCGCCGCTGTTCTTCATCACGGCCCAACTCCAGTAGCCTCCCCACCTCCGGGTCATCACAGTAAGTCCCTAGAACCCCCCTGTTGCCCATGCGCGCGCTATTTTGCCGTGTCCGTCTCTCTTCCGCGTTGTACCATGTTTCCCGTAGCACCACCGCCGCCTTTGCTCGCCACGCCACCGCGTCGGACCACCACAGGTCTCACCGTTGGTGCCGTCGGGTGCGCAAGGGTGTGAGCTTTCCATTTTTTCCATTCACTCACGCCGCAGCAGACCGGTTCGGTTCGCGGCCGCCGAAACTTCGTGGCAGCGTCCGAAGGTGGTAGTTTTACGATCAGAGTTAATGATTAGAGTTTAATTGCTATCTTAAGCGTAGGTTTCTGTGTAGATCTGGTAATGTGTCATTGGCAGGTGGGCCATAGGCCGGTTAAGTGGTAGTTAAAGTGGAGGTCTACGCTTTCCCTTAAGGAAACCGTATTTCTATTATGCTTTAGAGATAGAGTGCGTTTCCCGGTTTGGAAAGCGTATTTCCGGCTGGGGTCTGGGTCAAATTTGACCAGGTCAGACTTTGACCATGGCCCCACTGGTCAGTGAGTATGGCTAGCTTGGTATGGGTATAAAAAGTATGTTATGTTTATATAGTTTCCAAAATGCTTTATTTGTGAACTGAAAATTGGTTCAACTTCAAAATTTCATAACTAATTCATTTTAGCTCCAAATTTGATGATTCAAATTTTGTTAGTTTCCTTTTTAAATGTACTTTAATATAAAAATGGGTTAAATCATGTTACTGTTACATAAAACACTTTTGGCAAAATTACTTTAGGTTTAGTATTATTGTTGCACTAAAAATTGCTTTAACTTCAAAAATGCATAAGTATTTATCTGTAACTCCAAAAAGAGTAAACTCAATTTTGTTAGAATCCTCCATTAGTGTAGTTTATTGTAAAATAGGTTGTGAGCATGATACTAAATCTTATTTTACATGTAACTTGTGTACTACTTTCATAACTTTGAAAAATCATAGAAAATTCATCTTAACTCCAAATGAGATGAATCAAATTCCATTGTTCATCTCATGAGGTGCTATGCCTACCATAAAAATTTCAAGTACACCACATCTCTGGAAATTTTTACCAAAATAATTAATACGGATGAACAGTAACCGGTAGCAATTAAATTGGATTTTCTGGAAAACTAACATTCAAACTATCTTAACTTTTGCATAGAACATCCAAATCAATTGATTCTTGTTGCTAAATTCATCTAAAATCATGCTCTACCTTCTGTGAATTTTTCATGATTTTTGGATGAATTTGAATTTTTGGATCTTTTCGGTGTTATTCGTTCTTATTGTGCTTTCGACTTTTTTCGCTAGGTTCCAATGAAATTATTGATTGCGCGAGTGACCCTCTGCAGAAAGATAACAATCCTCAGCAAGGTAAGCAGTTTGATCATAAATGTCCCATTACTTCCAAGTCTAATACTTTGTTTACAAATCGTATGTATGCATGGTGTTGTGTCAAAGTAATTTTCCCGATTAGAGGTAGCTATTCCTATTGTATGGTTTCCCTTAAATTGTTATCCCCTGCCACCAAACATAAGTTACTAATATCGCTGGTGAATTAGAGCCCGGTGATTTAATTATGCTCTTTTATTGTCTTTACGGTGTCATGCTTAGAAATGCTTAGCTACCTGTAGAAATGGGCGGTTATCGACTTAGTCGATAACTTTGATCACACAAAATTATTATTATCATTATGCTCAGCACTTTGTGCTTTGTTACTTTATAAAGTCAAAAACTGAAACTGAAAATGAAATGTTTGAGACTTGGGCACAATGGTTGATGGTGTGATCTTATGGTGTGATGGAATGGTGCCCAAGTCAATCAAGGACCGAGTTACTTGCGCCACCGTACCGAGCAATTTGCGTACTAACCACATGAGAGGCATATGGAACCTCTCTTGACTTAGTACTTTGGCGTGTGTTAGCTCCGAGTTGCATGGTGGGCTTGTGACGACCCACCCTGTGATATACCGCAAGAGGTCCGGGAGGACCATTTTTTTTTTGCGCCGCGGTGCCACCACAGCGAGGAGTGGTAGCACCGCTCGGTGCATTCCTGAGGAGATCCACCAGGACCTCCCAGGAGGTCCTCAGGACCTCCTGGAGGTCTTGGTCTGCAACCGACCTCCCAGGAGGTCTTTAAGACCTCCTGGAGGTCTTGGCCCGCAGCCCTTCGGTAGCACCTCCAGGTATATTACTAGAGAGGTCCGACAGGACTTCCCAGGTTAAGTCCCGTAGGACCTCCTGGAGGTCCTATCCCTGTGCATCCGAGCTAGTCCCAGGACAACCGAAGCTAGCTCACACAAGAACACAAGCTACTATCACAACCATGAGGTCAAACAAAGATGAAGCAGACAAAATAAACTTAATAAAAGACAGGACCTTATGGTCAAGCTTGTTAACAAGAGGTCTGCCACTGAGGGCTTACAAAACCAACAAGGACTTACAACTGGCAACAAAGAGCTCTAAAGCTCCAACACCAAAAGCACACAGAAGCCATCCAACAATCCCCACAGGCTGTCGGGTGGAGGATGTCCTAGGCAGCTGGATCGTCGAAGAACTCCTCCTCAAAGAGGTCTGAACTGCCCTGCACTTGGTCATCTTCATAATCTGCTTTGACACAGGGCTTAAAGCCATGAGTACTTTGAATGTACTCAGCAAGTCACAGGGAGCATTTATGCAATAATATTCATGCAAGGGCTTACCAAATGAGAGCTGTATGGTTGGTTTGCGCAAAGCCAGGTTTTGACAATAATAACAATAATAGATTGAAAAGCAGCAAGGTAAAACAATAGTACATATTACATTTGATGCATGAAAAAGTGGACTGAGCACCAACTCACATCCACAACAAAAATGGGGGAGGTCTGGTCACACCAGTGTCCAGGTCCTCACCCAAAAACCACTCTAGAGCACCCACTCCAGAGGTCCGAACCAGCCCCTGGACCACTACCCGAGCCAACCCTGACCCCTCTGGAGCCGGCCAAGGTCTCTTCGAGGCAAAGCCAAGGCATCTCACTGAAGTGTCCAGTGGCACAAACTTTTGAAACGACTACCCCTTGCACCATTTTCACTGAGCATGTCCATGACCAAGGACTTGGCTATTCGAATAGATTTTACACTCTGTAGAGGTGTACAACTTTACCCACAATCCACGATCTCTCTAGCGGGACGGGTTCCGGTCACCCTTGCTCACTTCCAAAGGTGAGCAGTCTAGAGAGCGTAGCAAGGCCTTTACAAAGCTTTGAAATGGCTCGGAGCTGCCCGCTAAGGTTTCGCAATTCCCCCCCCCCCTTTGGTCTAGAAGTCCGCAGGGTTATGGGGTGCCCCCTTTTGCGCCAACGAATCACACACTCAACCACAACAGCCCCCAAGCCATCCCATTGCTAATTATTCAGCCCAGACCATTCCCATAAAATGATCTTGTGGTTGCACTGTTTGGCCCAGATCAACAGACACAAAGTTAAGTTCTTAATTGTGCTAAGGCAAGACTTCCACAAACCCAGATGTGCATAGCACCCACTACTCACTCCCTGCCTTCTTGCCTCAGCAAAACCTTTTGTAATTACCCTTGCCAAAAGACCACCCAGTCTTGGCACACCAGTTTTAACAAAATGGCCTCACACCACAGTCAACACAACTTAGGCATCCTACCATAGCTGCTTAACAGTGGCACCGACCACAGGTTCCATAACTCATTAATCAAGATTATTAGGAATGAAACATGATTCACAGTCCCCCGATTTCTAGAGCAAAGCAATACATAACCTATGGCCCCATGTTGGCGAATAACAAGGAATACCAACTAAATACCCAACCTAAGGCTTACAAGGTGAACATGTCAACATGATTGGGACAAAGTATAAAGGAGGCATAACAGCAAGTAGGAAAGTAACTACAGCCCAAACATTTTCTTATAAACATAGCCATGCATGATAAAGTAAAACCAAAATACATTTGCAAAACTAGGTTCAAAATGGTCAAAAGGAGGTCTGTGGCTTGCCTTGGTCAAGCAGTGGAGAACCTTCGGCTGGAAGAGCTGGATCCAAGAACTCCTTGAACTCGTGATCTACACGTTCGCAAAAGTCAAATAAGCAAGTCTACACTAGGCCAAAGAACTTCAAAAGAAGACTAAAAAGAGCTTAAACAAAACTCAACCAAAACCAGCCAAACGGGCAGCCCAAAACGAGAAGGGAGATCCAAGGCAAGAGAGGGTGGTCTTTAAGCAAAAGACCAGCAAAGATCCGTAAGGAGGTCTTCCAGAGAAGATGCCAACTCCTACAGCTAACTCTTGGTGAAGCTCCGAGCACAAGCCTGGAGCGAACAAGGCAGGAGCAAGGTTGGCAAGTGAGCAAAAGGTTACAAGGGTTTGCCCACCCAGGCTATATATAGCCAGAGTTGGTGGAGTGCACCAAGAAAGAGGTTCAATGACGTGTTGGCAATCGGGGCAGCTAGGGCAGGGCTTGCCCTTAAAGAATTAAAATAAGGTACCTCAGATGTGACTTCATTTAATGTGACCCGACACCGATTAAATGCGCACAGAGTTCTAAGGCTAGAGCAATAATAACAAGGTTGAGAGAGGCTGGCAAGTGGGGCCAGTCAAAAGGGTGCACCGCTGGTGAAAGGGGTGGCCCCACCGCAAGGGTCGCTTCCGCAAAAGACCACTGGGAGGTCCTGGACAGGAGGTCCAAAACGCTCAAGGGGGTGGTCCTAGAGGGGAGGTCCAAGGACTCAAGAGGAGGTCCTGACACTCAGATCTTCACAAGGGAGGTCTAATGGTCAAGATCTCAAAGGGGAGGACCTTAACGGTCCAGATCAAAGAGTGCAGGGAGGTCCTGACGAGTAGATCTCCAAAAGGGAGGTCTAACAGTCAAGATCTCAAAGAGGAGGACCTTAACGGTCCAGATCAAAGGGTGCAGGGAGGTCCTGACGAGTAGATGTCCAAAAAGGGAGGTCTAACGGTCAAGATCTCAAAGAGGAGGACCTTAACGGTCCAGATCAAAGGGTGCAGGGAGGTCCTAACGAGTAGATCTCCAAAAGGGAGGTCTAACGGTCAACATCTCAAAGAGGAGGACCTTAACGGTCCAGATCAAAGGGTGCAGGGAGGTCCTGACGAGTAGATCTCCAAAAGGGAGGTCTAACGGTCAAGATCTCAAAGAGGAGGATCTTAACGGTCCAGATCAAAGGGTGCAGGGAGGTCCTGACAAGTAGATCTCCAAAAAAGGGAGGTCTAACAGTCAAGATCTCAAAGAGGAGGACCTTAACGGTCCAGATCAAAGGGTGCAGGGAGGTCCTGACCAACAAGGATACTCTGGGTTAGGAGGGTGGTCTTTACAAAAGACCAGCAAGGATCGAGGAGGTGGTCCTTGCAAAACAGCCAGGAAGAGGTCCTGGGAACAAAGGAAAAATGCGCAGCAAAGCAGAGCCGTTCGATTGGAATCGGACGGTCCAGAAAGGAAAGGAACGTTCGGACCATCCAAACGTTACCTCACAGTTGAGCCGTCGGATCAAGATCGAATGGCGCAAAACAAAGGGGCCGTTCGGACCGAGCGAACGGACCAACGAGACTAGGCCGTCTGATTTAAATCGGACGGCTAGGAGGGAAAGGGGACGTTCGGACCAAGCGAACGTGCCCTTAGGATCGGGCCATCCGAACAACATCGGACGGTCCTTAGGTGAGGAAGGCAAAGCCTTAAGCGATATGACCGCAGGAGCCAACAGTAGGTTCAAGTGCTAAGGAGGTCTTGGACCTAAGGAGGTCGGGACCTTTAGATCCAAACAAAAGGAAGGACCTGGACGGCTAAGATCTTCAAGGAGATCCCGACGATGATCCACGTCCTGAAAAGGGAGGTCCTAGCGGTTAAGATCTTCAGAGAGGAGGTCCTAACGGCCAGATCTCAACAACGGGAGGTCTGTGCGGTTAAGATCTCCAGAGAGGAGGTCCTAACGGCCAGATATCAACAAGGGGAGGTCTGTGGGGTTAAGATCTCCAGAGAAGAGATCCTAACGGCCAGATCTCAACAAGGGGAGGTCTGTGCGGTTAAGATCTCCAGAGAGGAGGTCCTAACGGCTAAATCTCAACAAGGGGAGGTTTGTGCGGTTAAGATCTCTAGAGAGGAGGTCCTAACGGCCAGATGTCAACAAGGGGAGGTCTGTGTGGTTAAGATCTCCAGAGAGGAGGTCCTAACGGCCAGATCTCAACAAGGGGAGGTCTGTAGGACAAAGGTAGGCCCGAAAAGACTTAGGGAGGTCCAAAGGAAACAAAGCCAAGCTTGGCTTTGAGAGATCAAAGGGGTTTGAAACACAAACCCAAGCTGGGTCCTTAGTAGGAAAACCAAAGCAAGGGGAGGTCTGAACGGAGGGGGGAGGTCTAAGCCTCAAAGAGATTCGAACCAACAAAGGAAGTTAAAAGAGAAGAGATACACCCAGAGGCACACAGAGAAGCTACAGAGGGAGGACGGGGAAAACTCCAATTAAACAGCAAAGGCACCGAACAGATTTAGTTCAAGTTTGGTTTAATCAATTAAAGCTCTTTTGAAAACTCAAGTTAAGCTTCGAACTCTCATTAAAACCAAATGGTTATTTTTATTTTGGAAACAGGGCAAGAACCTAGGAGAAGCGGGGCATTACAGGGCTTTTGGGTGAGCAGTAGTGGAATTTCTCCACTGCAAGGAGCACTATCCTTTGTAAGGAGGTGAACATCTTTGATGACTCCGCATCAACGTATGGGGCTTTCTCCCATATGGGCGACTCGTAGTTAATACACAATATTGGAAATGCCTCGTAGGACTCAACTCTACCGGCATGCCAAAGGAAGTGTGCTTTATCGCGTGGCAATAAGGAGCGGTCTGACATGTGGGTACATTGGTACACCCCTGTAGGGTTCAAACAATTTGAATAGCCTCATCCTAGGTTATGGATACGCTTGGATACACCCCGTGAGAACTAGACTATAACATTTAATTAAAACTTTATGTGGGTGGTATGAATGGGGAATTCATGCTATTGTTGTGGTGGCTATTGGGTTAGCCACTTCCGGGATGTCTTGTTATTATTATTACTTAGTATCTCCCTGTTTTTATCAAATAAAATCAGATTGTAAAACTGCTTTCAATCTATTACATTATTACAAATGAAAACTTGCTTTATGCTAAAAATGAGTCCAGAGCCTCCTCCACTTAAATAAGCTTGCATGTAGCTATGTACATAGGCTTGTTACTCTACACATAAGTCTTGTGAGTATATTTTTTTGTACTCATTTGCTTTGCTTAATAAATTGTTGCAGAGGAGGAAGTTGAACCCCAAGGGTTCCACTTTTGCGAGATGCGCGGTGGTTTCGACGACTAGGTTGGTTGCCTTGTGGGTTAAAGGCACACTAATTGGCTTTTGTTATTGCCATCTTATGGCTATTTGCTTCCGCTGTTATCTAACTCTTTAGTTGTCATTTGGCCGATCGGCCCCTTTTGTAATAACTCTATATTGTATGTCTTTTGAATTGCTTAGTTGTACTTTGGTTCTATGTGTTGAATGGAATTGATTCATAATTTTTGTATGGGGTATGTGTACTGCATTCTGGGAAGTACATATACGCCGAGAGTCAAGATATTTGATTTGTAATGCTTGAATCATCTTTATGGTTAGTATTACAAGTTAAATACCCTGGGTTCTCACAAAAGTTGGTATTAGAGCCATACTAACCGTAGAAACCACTAGCTTGGTCGTACTTAGGATATTTTGAAAAACTTAGTTTCAAAATGTCAAATGGTTTATGAAAAATTAAGTAAGTTCTCAGATTTTACTCCTTACCTATCTTAGATTGCTCATCTCACCTTGTTCTTGTTTAAGTTTTGAAAAGTTGTTTCCTCTCATCTTCTTTCAAAAGATAGTTGTTACTGTTTAAATTCAGTTTTGGGATTCAATGAGTGTTGAGAATATGAAGTGTTGGCTGTCCTTTGATGAAGATTAGAAGCTTTTGAAGTTGTAAATTTCAGCTTGGAGCTTAGATACAAAATCTGGACAGCAAGTACAAGTTTTGGACAGCAAGCACCTAGTTCTTCGATAGGGTTTAAAATGAGAGGATAATTCAACTAAAACTTGTGGGGTTTAAAAAGGGTAAGATGTGATATTAGATAGCTAGTGTCTAGCACACCCTAGATGGTTTTTACCATGATCCTTATATGCAATAAGACTTGAGTTGTGTTCTGAAATTTTCTTCTCAAAACGATTACTCATTCATTCAATACGAGTTAGTCGTACCGAGAAGTTGAATCTTGTGTCTTATGAGTTTTGCATTGGATCTTATGCCTTTTTGCAAATGTTTGGAGTTCATTCCTTGCTGGATATATGGTTGTAATTGGGCTAGGGTAATATCTCATTTCCTTGGTCGATAGCTTTTCTGCTGCTACCTTTAGCCTCTAGTTTTCGGGTTTTTGTTGCTAACCCACCTCAATGAAACAGGATGGCTGGAAGAACTCGTAGCAGCCAGGGTTAGCCAGCTGGTCAGGATGAGGAGCACCCACTTCCTCCGACCATGGCTGAGGTTCTCGCTCAGATTGAGCGAAATCGCATGGATCAGACAAGGATCCTAGAGGCGATTGCACAGAACACCTCCAACCTTTCCGGTGCCTCCGGATCAGGAGGGGGAGGTGGTCATCATCAGAGGGGAGGACTCTCATAGTTCCATCACATGCAGCCACCCACCTTCTCGTGGTCCGAGGATCCACTCGACGCAGACGATTGGTTGCGTCTAGTCGAGCGGAAGCTCGATGTCGCTCAGTGCAAAGAACAGGAGAAGGCACTCTTCGCCTCCCATCAGCTGGAGGGGGCAGCACTCTCATGGTGGGAGAACTTCCTCGCCATGCAGCCCGCGGGCCGGGCTATCACTTGGGCGGAGTTTCGCACTGCCTTCCGTCGGGCTCATGTTCCCGCCAGATTGATGAAGCTTAAGAAAAAGGAATTCTCGGCGCCCAAGCAAGGGCGCAAATCAGTGACTGAGTACTTGCATGAATTCAACCATCTATCTCGGTACGCCCCTGAGGACGTGCCCACTGATGAGGCCAAGTAGGAGAAGTTCATGGATGGCTTGTTTGAGGAGCTTCAGGACAAGTTGTCTATCATCGACTTCCTCGACTTCCAGACATTGGTCGACAAGGCTATTATCGCCGAGCACAAGGGAAGTGCACTAGGCGATTCTCGCAAGCGCAAGTGGGAGGCCCAAAAATCAGCAAGGGCCAGTTTTTCTCGTTCTCATGGCGGGCAAGCCCCGATGCATCACTCTCAGGCTCCACCACCACCGAGGGCACTGGCGTTTGTACCTCGCCCACCGCAAGCCGTGTCTCAACCACATGCACCTGTGGGACAGCTAGGAGGCCCCCGCAATCCGGCTGCGGAGGTCACCTGTTTCTTCTACAACAACAAGGGCCATTATGCTAATCATTGCCCTAAGAAGATTGGAGCGGCCCCTCGTCCTAATGGAGGACGCGGGCAAGGAAATGGGCAAGATCAGAAGGTTACTCAGAAGGCCCAGAATGTGGGCAGCGGCCGAGTCAACCATATCTCGGCCGAGGAAGCTTAGGAGGCACCCGACGTCGTGTTGGGTACGCTTCTTATCAACTCTCAACCAGCTACTGTTTTATTCGATTCTGGAGCTTCTCATTCATTTATATCAAAGTGTTTTGCTGCACTTAGTGATCTTCAAATTGTTCCTATGCATGTTCCCTTGATTATCCATTCTCCGGGGTCGGTAATGAGAGCTAAAAATGAATGTCGGGATGTTTCTATTGAGATTGGAGGAGTGGGATTTTTGGCAAATCTTATCCTCATCAATTCAACAAGTTTGGATGTGATACTTGGCATGGATTGGCTATTTCAACACTTGGGGCAAATTGATTGTGCCAAAAAATTCATCTCCCTCACAAGTCCATCCGGCGAGCAAGTTGGAATTTCACCAAAGCTGCAAGAACCACATTTTTATCATTTAAAGCAAAGCCAACTATGGAGATTCATGAAGTTCCAGTGGTATGCGACTTCATTGATGTGTTTCCCGAAGAATTGCCTGGGATGCCTCCAGTCCGAGATATTGAGTTTGTTATTGAGTTGCTGCCCGGTACCACCCCGATTTCAAAGAGGTCGTATCGGATGCCTCCGAATGAACTGGAGGAATTGAAGAAGCAACTTGGTGAGCTTCAAGAGAAGGGTTTCATCCACCTAAGCTCATCACCGTGGGGTTGTCCTATAATCTTTGTGAAGAAGAAAGACAAGACTCTGCGTTTGTGTGTTGATTACCGTCCGCTAAATGCAGCGACGGTGAAGAACAAGTACCCGTTGCCTCGGATTGACGACCTTTTTGATCAATTGACCAGAGCTCAGGTATTCTCTAAGATTGATCTGAGATTGGGCTACCATCAAGTCCGAATCAGGTCTGAAGATATCCCAAAGACGGCTTTCTCTACTCGCTACGGATTGTACAAGTGTGCAATCATGTCTTTTGGCTTGACGAATGCTCCCGCTCTTTTCATGAATCTTATGAATATGGTACTCATGGAGTATTTGGACAATTTTATGGTGGTATTTATTGATGATATTCTCATCTACTCGAAGAATGATGAAGAGCATGCTGAACACCTGAAGCTAGTGTTGGGAAAACTTCATGAATATAAACTCTATGTGAAGTTCAACAAGTGCGAGTTTTGGTTGAAGGAAGTGGCATTCTTGGGCCATGTTCTTTCAGCGGAAGGCATAGCCGTGGATCCTAGCAAGGTCAGTGATGTGCTCTCATGGGGTCAACCCAAGTCAGTGACTGATGTGAGGAGTTTTCTCGGTTTAGTGGGATACTATCGTCGCTTTATTGAGAACTTCTCCAAGATTGCAAAGCCAATGACTGAATTGCTCAAGAAGGACAAAAAGTTTGTATGGTCCACTGATTGTGAGAAGAGTTTTCAAGAGCTAAAGAAGAGATTGACCACAGCTCCAGTTCTTGTTCTTCCCGACGTCCACCGAAGCTTCGATATCTATTGTGATGCTTCTCGTCAAGGACTAGGTTGTGTTCTTATGCAAGAGGGCAAGGTAGTGGCTTATGCATCACGGCAATTGAGGCCTCATGAACTAAATTATTCGACCCATGACATGGAATTAGCTGCAGTGGTTCATGCACTGAAGATTTGGCGACATTACCTCATCGGTAGTCATTTGCGAAGTGTATTCGAATCACAAAAGTTTGAAGTACTTGTTCACCCAACCGGATCTGAACCTTAGGCAAAGAAGGTGGATGGAATTGATCAAAGATTATGATATGGGTCTCCAATACCATCCGGGCAAGGCTAATGCTGTTGCCGATGCTCTCAGTCGCAAGGTTTATTGCAACACCTTGATGATCAAGGAGCAGCAGCCTGCCCTTCATGAAGAATTTCAGCAGCTCAACTTGGGAGTGGTTGAGCATGGTTCCCTCGCTGCCTTGGTTGTGCAACCAACCTTAGAAGATCAGACCAAGGCTTCACAACAAATAGATGAAGGTGTGAATCAAATCAAGCAGAATATCAAGAATAGAACAGCCAAGTGCTTCTCAGAAGATGACAATGGTGTTGTATGGTTCGGAAAGCACCTTGTTGTTCCGAAGGACATGGAATTGTGGAATGTCATCCTCCGCAAAGCCCATGATTCTCCGTTGTCCATTCATCCCGGGGCCACAAAGATGTATCAAGATCTTCGTCAAAGGTTCTGGTGGACCCGAATGAAGCGAGAAATCGCAAAGTTTGTTGCCGAGTGTGACGTATGTCGTCGTGTGAAGGCTGAGCATCAACGTCCTGCGGGTTTACTACAACCCTTGCAAGTGCTTGAATGGAAGTGGGATTCTATCGGCATGGACTTCATCACCAGTCTACCCCGTACCTCAAAAGGGAAAGATGCCATATGGGTTATCATTGATTGGTTGACGAAGGTAGCCCATTTTCTGCTAGTGCGGGTGTAGGTGCTTTGGCAGACCTGTACATATCTCGCATTGTGAGTTTGCATGGTGTGCCCAAGACGATTGTTTCGGATCGTGGATCACTCTTTACCTCCCGGTTTTGGCATAGTTTGCAAGAGGCTATGGGAACTCGTCTTTCTTTCAGCACAATGTATCATCCTCAAACTGATGGCCAAACTGAAAGAGTCAATCAAGTGTTGGAAGACATGCTCTGTGCTTGTGTTCTCTCCTACGGGAAGAATTGGGAAAAATGTTTGTCGTTCGCCGAGTTCTCCTACAACAATAGCTTTCAAGCTAGTCTTGGCATGGCACCATTTGAGGCATTATATGGAAGAAAGTGTAGAACCCCATTGAATTGGTCAGAAACCGGTGAAAGACCATTCTTTGGCCCTGACTCGATTAATGAGGCCGAAAGTCAAGTTCAGTTGATTAGAGATTGGTTGCGCACGACTCAATCAAGGCAAAAGAGCTATGCGGATCGTCACCGTCGTGAGTTGAGCTTCGAGCCTAATGACTTTTTTTTATCTCAAAGTCTCTCCTCTGAAGGGTCATCAACGATTTGGCATCAAAGGCAAGCTAGCTCCTCGATATGTTGGAACTTATCGCATCATCGAGAAGAAAGGAGCAGTTGCCTACAAGTTGGAATTGCCCACTGCACTTGAAGGTGTGCATGATGTCTTTCACGTGTCTCAATTGAAGAACTGCCTTCGCATTCCAACCGAGGAAGCTCGATTGGAGAGTCTCGATGTACAAGAAGACTTGACCTACAAAGAGCGTCCTCTTCGCATCCTTGAAGAAGCTGAACGAAGAATGAGGAATCGTGCCATCAAGTTCCTTAAAGTTCAGTGGTCAAACCATACCAAGGATGAAGCAACTTGGGAAAGGGAGGATCGCCTGCGTGCGGACTACCCATCTTTCTTTTTCGAGTAATCAGAATCTCGGGACGAGATTCTTGTAAGGGGGGAGGTTTTGTAACATCCCAAACAATGGTGTGTGTTTCAAATGTAATAAAATGAGGATAAATTAAAACTTTTGATGCCTCATGATGTCATTTGAAATTTTCTAGAAATTTTCCCCTAGTAATTCCTATTTCCAAAGAACAATGTTTCTATTAATGGAAATTATCGTCCTTAAAAATTCCATGAACCAATCTTATGATCATCCTCTGGAAATATTTTTCCTATCATCTTGATCATCCTAGTAACCTCTCTGCAAAATCTCATAATTTTTAGATTTTGTTTGCTATTTCAAAAGAGCAAGTCAAACCAGTTTGAATTCTGGTCAAACCTCTTAGGCAGCAGCTTGTGAATTTTTTGGAGAGCAATGCATGCATGAAAATTCCTAGAAAAATTACACAAGGCTTTTCTCTGAACCAGAAAGCTTTCATAAAAATTTCAGAATTTTTAGAGCTACGGAGCTACCTCCAAATATTCCATATCTTCTCAGCCTTTTTAAATCAAAATCTGAACTCGCTGTTCCTCTGGCTCGAACCAGACTCAAGTCTGACCCGAGCCAACTTGGCTTGACCAAGTCACCTAACGTGTATCGCATGCAGCCGTCCGATGGACAATAAACGATCACGATCGCGTACCGCTTCGGCCTGGTTTAAAAATCCTCGCGCGTTATCGATCGTTTGATCGCGATCCAACGGCCCGCGTCAACCCAATTCGCTTGACCGCTTGTGCGTCGCTGAGTCGCTGACACCGTGGCCCCACCACCGATCGTCGTTCTCCTCGTCTTTGGCACTCACGCGAATTCATGGCACGTCGTCGCCAGCCCGGCCGACTCACGTCAGCGCTGGGCACGGCATCAATCCACCGCCCCTCTCGGCCAATCCCTAGCTTTGCCGGTTGACGCTGCTCCCATTCCCGTCATCGCCTGGGGATAATACCCCCTCTCCCACCCATTGGAAGCCATTCCTCCTCTCGGTGGCTGAGGAGGGAGGCGCTGGTTTGAGCTCAGCTCAAGGGTGAGCTTCCTCTGCATGGTTCCCCCTTCTTCCTCTTCCTTCACCGCTCCTTTGTGCACCAGTTTGAGCCTTTGTCTCCATGTGTAGCTCGAGGAAGTGAGGCGCGCTCCCCGCTGCTCCAGAGCTCGCACTCGAGGCCGCTGCCGTGCCATCTTGGTCTATGGTGAGTTTCCCTCTCATTTAAGTGCGTCGCTGTGCGCATTTTGGTCTAAGGAGGAGATTCCCTCAACCAATTTTGTATTTCGGTCGCAGGAATCATTGGAATCAAAATTTTCCCCATTTTTGGCTGCAAGTGCCATCTTCTTCTCCAGCGACGATACGGTGAGTCACGGTTCAATTCCTCGCTCATACACCATCTCGAGGCACCTCTGATGCATCCCCCATCACCCATTCACTCCCTTTGTCCTCAGGTTGAGCTCTCCTCGGTGAAGCCATTCCGCCGCCACTGTTCTTCATCGCCGGCCCAACTCCGGCAGCCTCCCCACCTTCGGGTCATCGCAGTAAGTCCCTGGAACCCCCCTGTTGCCCATGTGCATGCTATTTTGCTGTGGGCGTCTCTCTTCCGTGTTGTACCATGTTTCCCATAGCACCACCGCCGCCTTTGCTCGCCGCACCGCCGCGTCGGACCACCACAGGTCTCGCTGCTGGTGCGGTCGATTGTGCAAGGGTGTGAGCTTTCCATTTTGACCATTCACTCGTCTGCGTCGTTCCTTTGGTTCGCCAATGAGCCGCCAGAAAACTTCGTGGCATAAGCCCGAGCGTGGGCGATTTAGACGATTATTGTAGCGAATGATTAGAGTTTAATTGCTGTCTTAAGAATGGGTTTCTGTGTAGATCTAGTAGTGTGTCGCTGGCAGGTGGGCCATAGGCCAGTTAAGTGGTAGTTAAAGTGGAGGTCTACACTTTCCCTTAAGGAAAACGTATTTCTATTACGCTTCAGAGATAGAGTGCGTTTCCCGATTTGGAAAGCGTATTTCCGGCTGGGGTCTGGGTCAAATTTGACCAAGTCAGACTTTGACCGTGGCCCCACTAGTCAGTGAGTATGGCTAGCTTGGTATGGGTATAAAAAGTATGTTATGTTTATATAATTTCCGAAATGCTTTATTTGTGAACTGAAAATTGGTTCAACTTCAAAATTTCATAATTAATTCATTTTAGCTCCAAAATTGATGATTCAAAATTTTTTAGTTTCCTTTTTAAATGTACTTTAATATAAAAATGGTTTGAATCATGTTACTATTACAGAAAACACTTTTGGCAAAATTACTTTAGGTTTAGTATTATTGTTGCACTAAAAATTGCTTTAACTTCAAAAATGCATAAGTATTTCTCTGTAATTCCAAAAAGAGTAAACTCAATTTTGTTAAAATCCTATGTTAGTGTAGTTTATTGTAAAATAGGTTGTGAGCATGATACTATTACTGAAAATCTTATTTTACATGTAACTTGTGTACTACTTTCATAACTTTGAAAAATCACAGAAAATTCATCTTAACTTCAAATGAGATGAATCAAACTCCATTGTTCATATAATGAGGTGCTATGCCTACCATAAAAATTTCAAGTACACCACATCTCTGGAAATATTCACCAAAATAATTAATTTGGATGAACAGTAACCGGTAGCAATTAAATTGGATTTTCTGGAAAACTGACATTCAAACTGTCATAACTTTTGCATAGAACATCCAAATCAATTGATTCTTATTGATAAATTCACCTAAAATCGTGCTATACCTTCTGTGAATTTTTCATGATTTTTGGATGAATTTGAATTTTTGGGTCTTTTCAGTGTTATTCGTTCTTATTGTGCTTTCGACTTCTTTCTCTAGGTTCCAACGAAATTATTTATTGCGCGAGTGACTCTCTGCAGCAAGATAATCATCCTCAGTAAGGCAAGTAGTTTGATCATAAATGTCTCATTACTTTCAAGTCTAATACTTTGTTTACAAATCGCATGTATGCATGCTTTTGTGTCAAAGTAATTTTCCCGATTAGAGATAGCTATTCCTATTGCATGGTTGCCCTTAAATTGTTATCCCCTACCACAAAACATAAGTTATTAATATCGCTGGTGAATTAGAGCCCGGTGATTTAATTATGCTCTTTTATTGTCTTTACGGTGTCATGATTAGAAACGCTTAGCTACCGGTAGAAATGGGCGGTTATCGACTTAGTTGATAACTTTGATCAGACAAAATTATTATTATCATTATGCTCAGCACTTTGTGCTTTGTTACTTTATAAAGTCAAAAACTGAAACTGAAAATGAAATGTTTGAGACTTGGGCACAATGGTTGATGGTGTGATGTTATGGTGTGATGGAATAGTGCCCAAGTCAATCAAGGACCGAGCTTGCACCACCGTACCAAGCAATTTGCGTACTAACCACATGAGAGGCATATGGAACCTCTCTTGACTTAGTACTTTGGCGTGTGTTAGCTCCGAGTTGCATGGTGGGCTTTTGGGTGAGCAGTAGTGGAATTTCTCCACTGCAAGGAGCACTATCCTTTGTAAGGAGGTGAACATCTTTGATGACTCCGCATCAACGTATGGGGCTTTCTCCCATATGGGCGACTCGTAGTTAATACACAATATTAGAAATGCCTCATAGGACTCAGCTCTGCCGGCATGCCACAGGAAGTGTGCTTTATCGTGTGGCAATAAGGAGCGGTCTGACATGTGGGTACATTGGTACACCCCTGCAGGGTTCAAACTATTCGAATAGCTTTGTCCTAGGTTATGGACACGCTTGGATACGCCCCGTGAGAACTAGACTATAACATTTAATTAAAACTTGATGTGGGTGGTATGAATGGGGAATTCATGCTATTGTTGTGGTGGCTATTGGGTTAGCCACTTCCAGGATGTCTTGTTATTATTATTACTTAGTTTCTCGCTGTTTTTATCAAATAAAATCAGATTGTAAAACTGCTTTCAATCTTTTACATAAATTGCAAATGAAAACTTGCTTTTATGCTGAAAATGAGTCTAGAGCCTCCTCCACTTAAATAAGCTTGCATGTAGCTATGTATATAGGCCTGTTACTCTACACGTAAGTCTTGCGAGTATATTTTTTTGTACTCATTTTCTTTGCTTAATAAATTATTGTAGAGGAGGAAGTTGAACCCCAAGGGTTCCACTTTTGTGAGATGTGCGGTGGTTTTGACGACTAGATTGGTGGCCTGGTTGGTTGCCTTGTGGGTTAAAGGCACACTAATTGGCTTTTGTTGTCGCCATCTTATGGCTATTTGCTTTCGCTGTTATCTAACTCTTTAGTTGTCATTTGGCCGGCCGGCCCTGATGAGGACATCACTTCTTCGGATACATACAACAATCCTCCACTTGACATTCAAGGACCAATCACTAGAGCTCGCGCCCGACAATTGAATTTACAAGTGAGCTCGTTCCTAAGTACTTCTTTTTGTTTATTTGAGAATCAATTGCTACCTAATGATTTAATTATGATTAGGAACCATGGAGAGGACCGGGAAATACTTGGAGAAGGGCTACAAGGCGCACAAGTCCAGCAAGGGCGGTCGAATCATGTTGGAGGCCCAACTCAAGCCGACTTCGAATCCAATTCGGAGTCTAGGACCAGGCCGCACTAAAACGGACGCCCAGATCGCATCCGGGCTCCGTTTTGGATGTTCCACATATGTATGGAAATCTGAGAAGACGACCTTTCCAATGGCTCTGGTCCCATGTCAAAATTCCTTCTAAGTCAACGGGAATCATCGAAACAAGTGGGCATTCAGAATCTGTCAGGGTGCTGCGCCACCGTCTTTTGGGCCGTTCGGCTTTGTATCGTGTTGGAGCCCATTAGGGCGTGTCCAGGGGTTTTGCACGCCCCTCACCTCTATATCCAGCCGCCACCCCCACCATTAGGGTTGGGTTTTCCTTAGATTAATTCTGTCTTGAACAGTTTCGCCGTTCATCAGTTTGTGAGACCCCAACTGTCGAGTGCTAAAACAATACATCTGCAATTCCATTGTGTTCTTCCTTGTTCTTGCTTGTGTTCTTCGATTCGCAGGCGGGGATTAGCCTTCTTGGCAAGGTCAACCGGGCTGTGCACGGTTGATAACCTGAGGAGACGTGGTGCTACGATTGCGGGGTTCGGAACGTGTTGTTCGGAAGCCGAATCGATTTGTGTCGCGCCTCCACTAAATCAAACATATCCAGAACCTGTTGGAAGATCGGGACCCCCATGGTAGTAGTAACAAATACACGTTTATGCATAAGGGAAAGAAAGTTACTTTACTGCCTTTGACCCCAGCTGAGATTATAGAGGCCGATAGGGAGCGAGCTGCTGCTGCTAATGATCCAAAGGAACATGATAAATCTGAAAAACATTCTGTTATGCTTGCCACAAAATCAGACCTTGCTGAAATTGATGATATTAATGATACATGCTATGCTTTTGTGTGCAAAGATGCTTTATTTTCTCTAGATAATATGCCTTGCACTTTGCCTGCTCCTGTCACTAACCTTTTGCAGGATTTTAGAGATGTTTTCCCTGAGGAGATACCTCCAGGACTTCCACCCATTCGAGGGATTGAGCACCAGATTGACTTGATCCCTGGAGCGAGTTTGCCAAACCGTGCGGCGTACAGGACCAATCCCAAAGAGACTAAGGAGATTCAGCGACAAGTCCAAGAACTTTTGGACCGTGGGTACGTACGTGAGAGCCTTAGTCCTTGTGTTGTTCCTGTTCTTTTGGTACCCAAAAAAGATGGTTCTTGGCGTATGTGTGTAGATTGTAGAGCCATTAACAACATTACTATAAGGTATCGTCATCCTATTCCTAGGCTAGACGACATGCTTGATGAGTTGTGTGGTGCTATAATTTTCACAAAGATTGACTTCGTAGTGGATACCACCAAATAAGAATGAAACTTGGCGATGAATGGAAAACGCTTTTAAAACTAAGTTAGAAGCTTGTATGAGTGGTTAGTCATGCCTTTTGGTTTAACTAATGCACCTAGCACTTTCATGAGATTAATGAACGAGGTTTCGTCCTTTCATTGGCAAATTTGTGGTCGTTTACTTTGATGATATCTTGATTTATAGCAAGTCCATGGATGAACATTTGAATCACTTACGTGCTGTTTTAATGCTTTGAGAGATGCACGTTTGTTTGGTAACCTTGAGAAGTGCACCTTTTGCACGGATCGAGTCTCTTTCTTGGCTATGTTGTGACTCCACAGGAATTGAGGTTGATAGAGCCAAGGTGGAGGCGATATGGAGTTGGCCCACGCCCACGACGGTCTCCCAAGTCGGAGTTTTCTTGGCCTTGCGAGGTTTTATCGCCGCTTTGTCAAGGAATTCAGCACCATTCGCGACACCGTTGATTGAGTTGACAAAGAAGGGAGTCGTGTTTCATTGGGGGCCATCACAAGAGGAGTCCTTTAATCTTTTGAAGGACAAGCTTACACACTCACCATTGCTCCAACTTCCGGATTTTGGTAAGACTTTTGAGCTGGAATGTGATGCTAGCGGAATTGGTATTGGTGGTGTTTTGATGCAAGAAGGCAAACCTGTTGCCTACTTTAGTGAAAAATTGAATGGTCCTGCTCTTAATTATTCCACGTATGATAAAGAATTGTATGCTCTTGTTCGTTCTTTAGAGACGTGGCAACACTATTTATGGCCTAAAGAATTTGTCATTCATTCTGATCATGAATCACTTAAGCATATTAAGTAGTCAAACCAATTTGAATCGTAGACATGCTAAGTGGGTTGAATTTATTGAATCTTTTCCTTATGTCATTAAACACAAGAAAGGGAAGGATAATGTGATTCTTGATGCTTTGTCTTGGCGCTATACCATGTTGTCTCAACTTGATTGTCACATTTTGGTCTTCAAACCATTAAAGGACAATATGCTTTAGATGCTGATTTTAAGGATGTGTTGTTGCATTGTAAAGAGGGACAAGCATGTAATAAATTTGTGATCAATGATGGGTTCTTGTTTAGAGCTAACCGCCTATGCATTCGAGTTGGATCCGTTCGTCTTTTGTTGTTGCGGAGGCGCATGGAGGCGGTTTGATGGGACATTTTGGTGCTAAGAAGGCGGAGGGCGTTCGCCACACACTTCTTTTGGCCAAAAATGAGGCGAGATGTTAAGCGGTTTGTGGCTCATTGCACTACATGTCAAAAAGCTAAGTCTCGCTTGAATCCACATGGTTTGTATATGCCTCTTCCTGTTCCTTCTATTCCGTAGGCGATATTTCTATGGACTTTGTTTTAGGATTGCCCGGGACTAAGAGGGGAGGATAGCATTTTGTTGTTGTGGATCGTTTTTCTAAGATGGCTCATTTTATACCATGTCATAAAACCGATGATGCCATTCATATTGCTGACATCTTTTTCAAAGAGATAGTTCGTTTGCATGGTATGCCTTCTACTATTGTTTCAGATCGTGATGCCAAGTTCTTGAGTCACTTTTGGCGTACTCTATGGAACAAGTTGGGTACAAAGTTGTTGTTCTCTACAACATGTCACCCACAAACCGATGGCCAAACCAAGGTGGTGAACCGCACATTGTCTACCATCTTTGAGAGCTGTTTTGACGAATAATTTGAGGTCATGTGGGAAGAGTGTTTGCCGCATGTTGAGTTCGCATATAATCGGCGGAACACTCCACCACCAAGGTAAGTCCTTTTCGGGTAGTATATGGATTCAATCCCGTGCCCTCTTGATATTTTACCTTTGCCTACTAGTGAGAGAGTTCATAATGATGCTAAGGGCGTCTTGATTTTATTGTCAAGATGCATGAGACTACTAAGGCAAAGCTATAATGACCTCGACCCTAATATCTGATAATAAAATCTTGTTCATGTCATTACTGTTCATTTTGGCAATTTAGGTAACTTGTTACAAACCTTTTTCCCAAATTTCTATTGCAAACTCCAACTTGATCAAAATTTCAAAAGGAAATACCATCTAATGTTGGTATTATGACTGGGATATATTTTAATTGAAAATCAGATGAAGTATTATGGTCAAAAATAATTTTTGTTGAATTTATAGAAATTATTTTGATTTTCAGAAAAATATTTGTCTTTAAATAAACCTTAATTGGTTTAATTGAATTATTTATGTATTTTTAAAGAAGAAACAGTGGTTTCAAAATTTATTTGGGGAAAATATCACCCCAGTAGCAGTTCTGCAAAATTTCATATTTTTACAAATTTATTTGATATTTTTAAAGTCCCAGTCAAAGGCTTTGAAGTTTTGAATTAAATCTGGTCAAATTTCTCGGTCTAACACTGTAGCGACTCAGCCTCATTTCAGTTGGGTCCAACCCATTGCGCCAGGTCCGGCTCAGTCACATCCCTCTTGTGCGCGTCCAAACTTCCGCGAAATCTCGCCGTCCATTCTTGCGCGGACGCGCCAGATCCGATGGGCTGTTCGGACCGCCCTTACCGCCCACGCGATCTCCGCCGTTGGATCTCAATTCGACGGCATCGCAGCCTGTCTCACTCTATGTAAACTTCCTCACATCTGGCCACCGTTGGATGTGCTTTGGACCGCTCTCATCAATTGGGCTGATCGGACCACTTCAGTGCCCACTGAATCACAGCCGTTAACGTGTGATCGAATGTGAGACCCCGACATTTATTAGGCTCATAATACTTAGTCATCCAATTGACCCTAGTATTATCAACCCAATAAACCCGGTCTCGAGAGACGTATACTTCCCAGAATGCAGTATACATACCTCACAACAAAAGAATGTATCAATTCCATACAACACATAGTACATAAGCAACAAACCAGAAGTTAATATTAATATGGAATAGATATTACAAAAGAGAGGCCCTTAGGCCAAAAAGCAACAAATACAAAAGATAACAATGAAGCAAAAGTGCCATAAAGATGGCTATAACACAAAAGCCAATCGGTGTGCCTTAACCCTAGGCATCGACCGGCCGCCAAGCTAGTCGTCGAAGAAAGCGCAACACATGGCACAGTAAGGCTCTTGGAGCTCACCTCAGTCCTCTGCAACAAATTTGTTAAGCAAAGCGGATGAGTACAATAACTTGTTTATTGTACTGCAAAACTGACGATGTAAGATAACAGAACTATAATTTAGCTACATGCAAGCTTTATTTAAGTGGATGAGGCTTTGGACTCATTTTAGCATAAAGCAAGATTCATTTGCAATAACATAATAGATTGAAGGCAATTTGACAAAGCATTTTTAATTGTTGAAATAACAACGCGATAGTAACATAATAACAACAACAAGAACAATCCTGGAAGTGACTAACCCAAGTCACCACAACAATAGCATGAACACCCATTCATACCAACCCATCAAGTTTTAATTAAAAGGTTGAGACTAGTCTTGAATGACCTTACCAAGCATGTCCATAACCTAGGACGAGGATATTCGAATAGTTTTATCCCTGCAGGGGTGTACCAATGTACCCACACGCCAGACCGCCTTTCCTTTAGGCACACTACCTTTGGTGTGTCGGCACGGCTAAGTCCTATGAGACATTTCCAATGGGCGATGCTAATTACGAGCCGCAACCCACGGGACAAGACACATTAGACAGCCTAACCGGTGCCAATGCTCCTCCCAACACCACACACACAGATTTTATTAAAACATACCCACCAACTAGCTCATAATTAACACCTCCCAAAGTACTTAGTCAAGAGAGGTCCCATATCCCCCTCGTGTGGTTAGCACGCAAAAGCGCTTGGCTTAGTGACCCAAGTACTCGGTCCTTAGGGACCCAGGCATACCACCACATTCCAAAAACCGCACCATCCATCCAATATGCCCAAGTCTAAATCAATCTTTTATTTTCAGATTTTTGTTTTACAAATTAATCAAAGCACAAGTGCTGGACATAAAGGAGTAATAATCAGTTTTGAGTGATCAAGATCATTGACTAAGTCGATGATGGCCCATTACTACCGATAACTAAGCATGTCTAAGCGTTATTAAACGCAACTACTAAGTGATAAGAGCTCATCCAACGAGCTCAAACCACAGCGAATAACCTAGGCTCATTGGTAGTAGAGGATAACAATTCCTACAGATTATGCAGCTATAGGAATACTAGCGACATTTAACACAAAGTAGCATGCATACATAGAAGTAAAACAAAGTATTAAGCTTTAAAGTAATGGGACAATAAGGAAATGATCAAACTGCTTGCCTTGTTGCTGGTCAATTTGTTGCGGAGGGTCACTCTCGGGATCACCACAAATGTCGAAACCTACCGGAAAAACGATAAAGAACCGATAAGAACGACGATAAACGACAAAGACAGCACAGCAAAAGAACTCCAAATACCCTGAATTTTCTACAGCGGCAAGGGGGGGATTTTTAGGGAATTTAGCAACAAGAACCAATGGATTTGGATTCTTAATGCAAAAGTTATGAGCAAAACAATTCTGCTCAGCCCCTAAAATACCAAACTGCACTATTTACTAATTTAATTATGAGGCAATATTTTCTAGAAAAGTGGTGAGGCTGAAATTTTTACTGTAAAACCAGCACTTCATGAGATGAACAACACAATTGAGTTCATCTCATTTGGAGCTATTATGCACTTTCTATAATTTCTCAAAAACAAGAACTTGAACAAAATTATAATGCACAAGTCCTCATTTTTCTAACAGCAACAAGCTCAAAACTAATTTTCTTAGTGAGCTCATTAATAGAGGAAACCCACAAAGTTGGTCTCACTCAAAAAGAATCCACAGAGCATTAGTTATGCATGTTACAAGTTAAGCATTAATTTAAGTGTATATTTAAAGTTGGTTTTAAAACTTAATGGCAGATCTGTGCTCTGGAGCTGAACTCAACTTACAATCATTTTTGGATTATAGTCGAGTTCAAGACAGAGCTAACACAATTTGAATGACCTCATTTGGACTTAAAGTGAAAAAGATATGAAATTCTAAAGTTTATACCTTGTTCTGTTTATTATTAAGACTTCACTGGAATTTCTAAAACTCACAAAGACACGGGAGGTCGTGAGCCACAGATCACAGATCTAACGGCTCAGACCTCCCCAGAGGACAACACACATGCGCGCGTGAGGTCCAGAGGTCCTGGACCTCCTAGCAACGCACGCACGCGAGGTGAGGGGGAGGTCGTGGCCGTTGATGATAAATCCAACGAACCACAACATGGAAGGGAGGTCCAGAACGGACCAGATCTAAAGGGGGAGGTCCTCAACGGCGAAATGACCTCGAGGAGGTCCCAGCGGTAGATTTAAACATCACAGACCTCCAGGGAGGTCTGGATGGTCAGGATCGCGCAAGGGGGAGGTCTTGGGCGCTCCAGATCTCCTCGGAGGAGGTCTGGACACCCCAGAGCTTGCGACCGCGTGCTTGCGCACGCACGTGTTTGGACAAAAGGTTAATGCGCGCGGGACACAAGGAGGTCCGCGCGCGGGGAGGCCTTAATGGCGCGCCATAAATGGTGGATTTAAGGACACCAAGACACAACCAATGATTGCGAGATTGAGCAATTTATGGCGCATTAAACCCAGCGAATCTCTGTCCTAAAAATGACAATGACGCTGCCGTTGCGCCCGACAAAATCCCGGGTTCAAATATTTGGTTCTCGCCGGCGATGTAGACCTCGCCGGCGACATCCAATGGTACCGTTGGGTCCGCAATAACCATGCGCACCCAACGGACCTCCTCTCAACGGCGACGACGGCCTTGAACGCCGGCGAGCCGGAGAGGACCAATATGACCCGCACGGCCAAAATACGAAAATGCGAAAAGGGAGCTCCGCGCGACATTCAAGCGTGTGCCAAGAAAAGCTCCGCATCATGCAATCCAGCGGGTGCCAGCAACTAAGGACTAACAGGAGGTTTACCTGGTGGTCCTAAGGTGCTGGGGAGGTCGTGGAGGTGATGGCCGGTGTTGGGGAAGACAGTGAAGCTTCACTGCCCAAGACACCAGCTCCAGCTCCAACTTTGTCCACCTCTGAAAAGTGCCCAAACAAACTAAGTCAGGGATAACTTCCAAGAGGTGTTGGGAGCAAAAGCGAGCAAGGGTTTGAAAAGGAAGCCACTGGATCTTCTTGTGCCACAAAGGAGCTCCAAGGACCCAACAATGGCAGCCACCAGTGAGGAAGTGAGTGAGGGAGGAGCTCAGCCACGCACAAGTGCAAGACTGAGATCAATTGTGTGCAAAGGAAGCCAAGGGAGGCTCCCAAGGGATACTTTATAGCCTGAGGTGATGGTTACGAGCTGGGGCTGAGCTCCATGGTGAGCTTAGCCCACGGGTTGGTCCATGGGGTGGCAAGGACATGAGGCTGACAAGGGGGCAGGCTCGAGCTTGACCTGAGAGGCTAAAAAGCTGACCTGCATTAAATGCGAGTCAGCAAAGAGCTGTTAAAAAGGTACCTCATGGACAGACACGCATTAATTGCTCTGCTCAGAGCTTGCCCGCGCGCCCAAGGAAGGAGAAGAACAGGGGAGGTCTTAGTGGCCGTTGGATAGGACTTCGGGGAGGTCCTAACCATCGGATAAGAGTTTTGAACCGTTACGTTTTAAGTGGCTGGGAGGAGGTCCCAGCCACACGATCAAGGATGGGGAGGTCATGGCCCTCCGATTTCCTTAATGTGTAAACGCACGTGAGGAAAGGGACAGAGGTCCAAAGCGTTGGATCTCCATCCAGCAGTGCGGACCTCGGTGAGGACTTAACTGCACGCGATCGAAAAAGACATGAGGGAGGTCATGGCCTTGCAACGCACAAGGGAGGTCATGGCCTTTAGATTTAGATCTAAGACTCACGACCTCACGTCTTGTGGGAGGTCTGTGCGCCTGAGACAAGGGGAGGTCGTGAGCGGTGATGATTTGCAACGGAGGTCGTGGCCTTTGGATCTGAATCCAACGGCTACGACCTCAACAGCGTTAAAAGGGAGGTCTGATAGTTAAGAGGAGGAGGTCGTTGAGGTTTAACACACAGGGGAGGTCATGACCGTTGATCTTTGATCCAACGGCTATGACCTGATGAGGTGGGGAGGTCTTTGCGGTTTTGACCGCGGAGGAGGTCTGGTGCCCACGTTGACCCGAGGAGGTCCACGAGGTCAAGAGGACCTCGAAGGGGAGGTCCAGGGTGGTTTGGGCGCGAGGGGAGGTCATGGCCATGGATCTTAGATCCAAGGGCTGTGACCTCAAGGGGGTGGGGAGGACATGACACTGCCGGCTGAGGAGGAGGTCGTGGCGGTTGGATGTAAATCCAGCTCTACGACCTCATCAAATGGAGAGGAGGTCTGTTGGGTGCAGAACACGGTTGGGCTGGACCCGACTTTGAATAAGGCTAGCCCAAGGAGCAGTGTAGGCTTTTAGTTTTAGTTTCTAACAATGAGACTTTGCAAAATTGTTTGGCATAGCATTTCAGCTCCAAAATTCATGAAATTTTTACAGGAGCTTGCTGACAACATGATTAACCTGACATAAAATTTCCAGAGGTTCTTATGCAATGTATTTTTCTCAGGAAATTCATTAAGGTTGTTTAAAGGATTGTTTTACCTCCAAAATTTATCAAACTAGTTTTACCACTTGTGATATTTTTCAGAGGGGTCCCACATTAACTTTAGGACCGAGGGAAAATATTTCCAATTGTTTGGCACAAGATTTAAGATAATTGGAATATGAATTTGACTTTTGGTCAACAAGAGCTTTGTGTTTTTGGGATAACACAACTCTTGGACAAGAATCACATGAGTGTTTAGGGGTTTTCAAGGTGTGAGAAAAAGTTTTAATTTCTACACATATAATTATACTTGAATAACCCTGATTATACACTTGGGATGTTACATCGAACGATCCTGTGAATTGGGCAGTTCGGACCACTACAGGACCCGATACATCCTGGCCGTCTGCTGGAGATCGCATGGTCCGGGTTGCGAGATACCGGTTCAAGCGTTGTTGGTCACCTCATCGTAGCCATTCAAATCGAATCGAACGGTCCTCGTGGACTGGTGAGATTCGGACCACCTCGTGGCTTCCTTTGATCGTGGTCGTCCGCGGTAACTCGTGTGGTCCACGTTTCGCGCTACCATTTCAGCGTGTTGTTTATCCCCGCATCGCAGCTGTTCCTTTCTGATCGAACGGTGGCTGTACGTCGCAGCTGATTGCGTGCACTGCATGTTGTGGCTGCCACTGGGACCCAGTTGTCAGCGACTATGGTTGTTCCCATATATGCTGTTCACCGGTGCAGCCCTCCTCGCCGGCGTTGAGGTCGTGAACAGTGTTTAGGAAGATATTTCTCTTGATAATTATCCCTAAGTGCCACCTCATTAGCTCTAGATGGTTCCCACGAGCTCTAGGAACTCCACATTATATAAACACTAGCTCCTGAGCTCCTACCATTGTTGACCAGGGAGGACTCTCTTTGCTGCCTTTCCTTCCCAGTGAAGCTTCCTTACTCTTGATCTTGCTCAGCCCTAAATATGTCTAAATCTCATCTTAATGTGAGTTGTGGACATTTCTTGTAGGTTGAGCAAAGGATCACTCTCTGTCAACTGAAGCCAGTGAGAACCCCACCTTGGTGCAACCACATCCTGGTGAGATGGTTCCATCTTTTCTTAGCAAGAATGTGACTAATGATCTTTAGAGCTTAGTCCCATCGTTTTCTCTTGGTCAGCACAAAGAAAGGACACTGGATCTTTTCTATTGACCAAGACTTGATCTTTTCTTCCATAAACCCTAGCTGGTAAGTATACCTTGGCTTCTGTCACTTTAAAATCCCTAAGAACCTCCTTAGCTCACTAGGATCACTCATCTGTTCATGTGATGCTCCTATCTTGTTTTAGCTAAAAACTTGTATTTTAACTTTTCGGTCTTTCATATCGTTTCAAGAACTTTAGATTTCTCATATCAGTATATTAGTTGTTTAGGTCCTTAAAGAAACCCTAGCAACAACATGACCTTTCTTTAAAGTTCTTAAAGTCCCCAGTTCGTTTATAAATACAAATCTCTTTTCTGTTAGTTTTGTCGACTAAAACCGACAAATAGTGTAGTTTCTAATTCTTTCTTCAAACCGGCCTGTTAGTGGTAGCATTGTTGAGTTGTGCTATTAGTTACTTTTCAGATAGCTTTAACCACAATTTAGAGTTTTCGTTTTGTATACTTCTCCAAAAGTTAGCCGAAAGCTAAAGTAGAACATTTTGCTATTTTGAATTTTGGTCAAACCGACAACAGCCCATGTCGCCGTTTCCTTCCCTGAACTGAGCCCATAAGGATTAGCAATATTACATGGTAACATTAGATACCCCAGCCGGCTGTTACTTCACTTTAAAAAGTCTATGTATCGTGTAACTTTCCACGCTAACCAAAATGATAAAGGACTCTTGCCGTTTTGGATGTTATCCAGACCAACAAAATGCACAGCAAGCTCATTACTATCCACTTTTTGTCACTTTGAGCAATTAAAGGATGAATAAAATTACAATATCAGGCTTGGATGTTCTTAGTCTAAAATAAGTTAATTACTTATCACATGTTTTAGTTAGCTAAACCTTATTTTCTTTTTTTGTCCTGATCCAGTATATAAAACCTGATACTGTAGTCTTAAGCTGAATATAAAAATTGGGTAGCAAGTGTCAGTAGATGGAATATATGGGTTATTACCCTTAATAAATTAGACATAGCTTAAGCATACTATTACTCATGCATTAAGACCTTGACCATACATTCTTTTTATGCTTGTTGTTCTCTGTTTTTCCTGTATTCATTGGATTTTATTCTCTTTTAGATATTGGTTCTTCCGAAATTGTTGAGCCTTTTATTGAGTCACAAGAACCTAAGCAAGAGGTTGTTTACTACTATCAAGGCAAGCTTCCTCTCTGCACCATGTTGATCCTAATTTGCTGAACTGTAGAGTTATAAAATACAGTGACACTGTTGCATGCAGTTTTCTAAAAACTATTTGTGCTCTGTTCCTAGTTAGTTACAACCTAGACTTGTGGCTTACCTTAAATTGAATCATACACTTAACCTAAGGTAGTATATGATATGATAATATCTGATTTCTATTTTGGCTTAGCCATGCAGTCCATAGAACGGTAGTGTTTGACAAGCTTATCTTGTCAAACCTGGAAACAACAAATAATTTGTATTTGTCTTTGATCCTTGTTCAGTTTATTTGAATTTAAAATGATTCTAAATCTTGTTATAATTTATTCAAATCTAGACAAGTGAATGTTAGTGATGGTGCCTTTGTGCACGAGAATTGAGAAATGTGGATGTCTTGTCTGGGTTGATTAAGGACTGAACTCTGACAATTTAATTCAAGTCCCAACGTACTTCCACACGCAGTGTATGGGCGTTGTTTGGTTAAGTAAAGGGTTAATATTATTGAGTTGGATACAGGAGAGTAAGGACATGTGTATTGATTTCATATGGCATAGATGCTTAAGTCTTCGGGCCGTGTCATATGCCATGTGGAACTTATATTGATATTAGATGTTCTTAGAAGGGTAAGGGCGTAGATGTGTTACATCGCATGTACTTTCCTTGAGGCCCCATCTATGTGTAATATGTGTGGCTAACACGAGTTTGCATTTAATTGACTAGGTCGGCATTCCCGGTACAACATGTGAGCCTCGGTTGAATATATGCTATCAGTCGTTGTTTAAGCGGGATTAGCCTCACATGGGTCATCCAACTCAATAGTATCAACTTGTTGAAAAATACCAAATCTTAGTTTACCCGGCCGACACACCAAAGGCAGTGTGTTATTATTCCGGAGGCTTACGGGCTAACTAAGTCATGTGGGTAAAGATGTACACCCTTGCAAGGTATAAAACTATTCGAATAGCCGTGTCCACGGTTACGGACGATACTTGAATTGATGTCATCTGTATAGATTTTGTTCTAAGTTTGATTTGGGAATTATTTCGATATGATGGTTGTTGTGCATATGTATTTGTGAGCTGTTATTTACTTCTGTTACTATTTATGCTTATGATTGCACTTACTCACTGTTTTAGTCCAAATCAATTTATTAAAATTGCTTTATCAAAACATAGCAATTGTAGGTTAAGATGTATCGCTTTATGCAAAATGGAACCATTTAAGCCTTCTGTTGTCAACCTTATGCATATACAAATTTTCTATTCCTTTGTATAGGATCTAACAAACACTTTCTTTTATTAGTTTGTGTAAGTCTTGCTGAGTACCTTTCGTACTCAGGGTTTATGACCTCTTGTTGCAGGTGAGGATGGATATCTTTATGAGATGCCCGTTAGCGCCGATCTGGGTGACGCTAACGAGTGATGCTAGTTCTAGTCTCCACGCAATAGCATGCGGGATGAGGGGGCCATTGGTGGTTTTTATCGTTTATTTTGCTTCCGCTGTTGTTCTTTTTGTTATTGACCCAAGGTCACCTGTTCCTGTTGCTAATTCGGGCACTGTAGCAGACCTGACACTGTAGCAACCGAATTATGATGTAATTATTGATGTATAATTATGTGAATGTATGACTTGTATGTGATTGATGCGATGTTGATTAAGGATATATGCGCAATAGTCACTAATCCTGGGAACTATTGCATGGCATATATCCGGGAACCTAAATGTTGGATTGTTACTTATTATGATTATGCTTCTAGTATGATTTTTATTAAGGACATTACATGTTCCTTAATTAAGAATTATGCTACCAAGATAATTTTAATTGACACATTCAATAATTCCGGTTCTTCTGACGTTGGTATCAGAGCATACGTTTGCCTGTAGGATAGAATTAGCATGGGTGTTACCTTTAGTGAGTCTCTGTGACATTATTTTAACTTAAATTAATTTCTAAAGATCTAAGTCTGCTATCTTTTATTTCTTATCTTCTTTTAGTATCAATTCTTATCCACCTTTCTGTTGATTTTTCAAGATTAGTTTCTTATCTATCTTGTCTTATCTCTGTAGATGAGTGGCTGGTATTTGATTAAGGAGACTCGAGCCGAAGAAGTGGACGGGTTTCCAGCTTTACTTCGAGATATGATGTGGCGTGCCAATTTTACCTATCAACCAGAGTATGCCATTTATCGTCGAGACCGAGGTCCTGGTATGGAAGAGTACCAAGCTATCATTAATGTGATCGCCAGACAGGTGGTGGGTAGTGTCCCCTACTGTATCCACGTACGTGCCACTTCCGAGTCTATGGCTATGCAGGAAGCTGCGCGTAGGATGATGGGCCTCCTTCGTCATGATCTGACGGAGCTGTCTCAGCCACCCTATGTTCACTTCCCGAAACATGGCCCTAGGTCGGATGTGATTGCGTTTGATGAGATTCAGTTCGGAGAGGACCCATACGTACGCGAGCTAGCGAGGTTGGTCCGTATCATGGACCAAACCTATCACTGTCTCGTGTGCGAGTTATGGGAAACCAGCGCCGTGCGCACGAGGCACGTGAGTATTGAGGCTTGGTGTTGCCACGAATCGCGTTCCTCGTAACGTGCTTTATGGCAACAATGAGATTCCTCCAAACTCTTGTACCACGAGTTGAGACTTCGAGAGGTGCACGGGCTTGTTCCTGCCCTGGTCGGTGTCATCGAGGCCGGATGTCTGCTGGATTTCCTCGCACTCAGCGGCCTACACACTCTGGTGGCCATCACTTGCTGCTGGGTTCTCCTACCTGTCTCATCAGTCCTAGGGATCCCATAGATACGGGTTCACCCGAAGCTCATCTGTTAAATGAGTTCCCGGTGAATTTCAACCGTAATGACTACACTTAGGGGCTAGTTGATGTGTTCGGCCATAGTTGTGTAATAGACTAGTATTGTGTATTAAATATTGTGTAATAGCATAGCCTATGTTCTGTATAAATACTATGTGTTAACTTTTGCATTTTGGAACTTGGTGCTGTAGTGGCCGACTTGTGTATTTGGACTTAATGTGTTAATAAAGTAGGGCCGCCCCTTTTGCTGTATATGGTTCTGGTGTTAATTGTTTGTTAATAAAGGGAAGGCCGACTGTTGTGCATTCGGTTCTGTTGGATTATGCTAATTGGTGTGGCCGACCTATTAGAAGGTATTGGAGGCTGCACTTTTGACTGTACTGAGTGTTATTGTTTTGGTATTACTTGGCTGCATGTCATGACATGTTGCATGCTTAAGTTTAGTAATTAATTAATTTCTATCTCCTAATCTTGTATGTGTTAGCCCGAGTGTATCCTTGTTATGTTGTTAACCATTACATGGCAACAGGATGACAGGACCAACCACTCGTTCGCGAACACAACAAGAGGAGAGGTTCTCTACCCCTGTTCTCCAAACTCAGGGGGAGCAGACTGACCCTTCCGGATCTCAGGGTCCGCTAGGTGGTCGTCGGAAGAGAGCTTCCTCCACCACCGACTATGGCGACGTGCTCATGCAAATTGGCGCAACCGCATGGACCAGACAGCGATATTGGAGCAGATTATGCAGAACACCTCCTCTACTCCTACACCACCGGTAGAGTAGGAGTTGACATAAGCGAAGTCTCGGCGATTTTCAATGGACTAACCGCTTGTGTTCTCCACTCGAGATCCACTGGAGGCAGAGGATTGGCTTCGGGAGATTGAGAAGAAGCTATCCATTGCCCAATGTTCTGAAAGAGAGAAGGTCCTATATGCTAGCTACCAGCTGATTGGGCCAGCTAGTAATTGGTGGGATAATTACCTGGCTATCCAACCCACCGGACATACTCCTACTTGGCTTGAGTTCATGGAGGCCTTTCGCGAGGCCCATATTCCTGAGGGAGTGATGATGCTCAAGCAGCAGGAATTTCTCGCTCTCAAACAAGGGCGAAAGTCAGTGACCGAGTATCTTCATGAGTTCAATTTCCTTGCTCGGTACGCTCCTGACGATGTTTCGACTGACACTCGTCGTCGAAACCGTTTCATGAATGGGCTGTCTGAAGAATTGCAGTTGGCTTTGGCAATACAAGACTTCAGAAATTTTCAACATCTTGTGGACAAAGCCATCATTGCTGAGACCAAGAGCAAAGCTTTGGAGGATTCACGAAAGCGGCAGAAGGACACCCAATTTACATACAGTGGCCATTCTGTCAGACCGCGTCTGTGGCAACCTCAGTCTTTCCGAGCACCCGCTCCAGTTCCACCCAGGGCGCCAGTGTTTGCTTTTCGCCCACCGCCACCCGCTGGACAGTCCCGACCTAGTGGACACAGGCCACCCGCCGCTATCAATGTCAGGCCGGGTGTGATATGCTATCATTGTGGACGCCCGGGGCATTTTGCTAATCAGTGCTTTGCGAAGGCACGAGGGCTACCACATTGCTCACCATCTCCGACTCTTGCGTCCGCACCTTCTCCAAAGGTAGCTGTCAAACCCGATCCTATCGATTAAGTGGCCGTGTAAATCAATTGACTGCTGAAGAAGCGGCCGAGGCACCTGAGGTTATCCTTGGTATGCTCCTAGTTAATTTTATTTCAGCTACTGTTCTATTTGACTCTGGAGCATCCCATTCTTTTATTAGTAGGCAGTTTGCTACTCAACATCAATTAGACATGCATCTGCTTCATCCACCTCATATTATTCACTACTTTGGGTCAAGATTTATGGTGATCAAATCTGCCTTAATGTCAATATTAATATTGAAGGGGTAGATTTTTGGGCAGACTTGATTGTGATAAACTCTAAAGGGATAGATGTCATTTTGGGTATGGACTGGCTGTCCAGAAATTTTGGCCAAATCAATTGTGCCCCGCGAACTATATCCCTCACTAATAAAAATGGCCTTTCAGTCATCTTTCAGTCTAGAGCAGTTCATTCTCACCTTGGTGCATTGAAAACTGATATCACTCTTACCTTGGAGTCAGTACCGGTAGTGTGTGAATATCTGGATGTCTTTTCTGAAGACCTTCCCGGTATGCCACCAGATCGGGAAGTAGAGTTCGTGATTGAACTAGTTCCGGGTACGGCTCCCATTTCAAGAAGACCTTATCGAATGCCTTCTAATGAGCTGTTTGAATTAAAGAAACAGCTTGGAGAATTGCTTGACAAGGGATTCATTCGACCGAGTTCCTCACCCTGGGGATGCCCGGCCATCTTTGTCAAAAAGAAAGATCAAACTCTACGGATGTGTGTAGACTACCGTCCGTTAAATGAGGTTACTATCAAGAATAAGTATCCTCTCGCCTTAATTGATGATCTGTTTGACCGATTAATCGGAGCCCGTGTCTTTTCTAAGATTGATTTGCGTTAGGGCTATCATCGGATCAAGGTTAGAACGGAGGATATTCCTAAAACAAAGATTCTCTACTCGTTATGGATTATACGAGTATCTTGTTATGTCCTTTGGTCTAACCAATGCTCCTGCTTATTTCATGAATCTAATGAATTCAGTATTCATGGATTTCTTGGATAAGTTTGTTGTTGTGTTCATTGACGACATTCTTGTCTACTCCAAGTCTGACGAAGAGCATGAGCATCATTTGAGACTTGTGCTGGATACACTTCACAAGCATCGGCTGTATGCTAAATTTAGTAAGTGTGCTTTCTGGCTCAAGAAAGTGGCATTTCTGGGACATGTATTATCCGAAGGAGGTATTATTGTTGATCGACAAAGAAAGTACAGGATGTACTAGATCGAAGCGACCCAAGAATGTTCCAAATTCAAGTTTCCTTGGACTTATGGGATATTACCGTAGGTTCATTGAAAACTTTTCCAAGATTTCCGTGCCATCGACTCGACTTTTAAAGAAGGAGAACAAATTCTTTTGGTCGATGGAATGTGAAAACAGTTTTGACTTTTGAGAAAGCTCTGATGAAGCTCTGTTCTCACTCTTCCGGATATCCATAAAATTTTGATATCTATTGTGATGCATCTCGCCATGGACTTGGCTGTACTTATGCAAGAGGGCGAGTTGTGGCATATGCATCGGCGATTCTTGACCTCATGAGGTTAATTATCCTACCCATGATTTGGAATTGGCGTGATAGTCCATGCATTAAAGATTTGGCGACATTACCTTCTTGGCAATCGTTATGAAATCTATACTAATCATAAGAGCACAAATACATATTCACTCAAGTTGATCTGAATATGAGGCAAAGAAGGTGGCTTGAATTGATCAAGGACTACGATATGGGTATTCACTACCATCTGGCAAAGCCAATGTTGTGGTGATGCTCGAAAGCAGAAGTCACAAAGGCAATTGCTTATCAACAATTCCTTTGACTAAGAGCTTATGTGCTGACTTTCAGCGCTTAAGTCTCGAAATGGTCAAAGATGGATTTCTTGCTGCCTTAGAAGTTAAGTCAACTCTCGAAGATCAGATTCGAGGCCCGTAAAACGATCTTTGTCAAGTAGCGAGATCAAGGAAAATATGAAGGCAGGTAAAGCCAATGAATTTTCTGAAGATGCTCGTGGTACCATTCGATATCGCAATCGTTTAGTGGTACCCTCAGATTCACAGCTGAGAGAGCTAATTCTTAAAGAGGCTCATAATTCCAAGTTTTCATTACATCCTGGAAGTACTAAGATGTACCAGGACTTAAAGAAAACATTTTGGTGGAGCAAGATGAAAAGGCAAATTGCTCAGTTTGTTGCTGAATGTGATATTTGCCAAAGGGTTAAAGCCGAGCACTTAAAACCTGCTGGTACCCTTCAGCCTTTACCTATTCCACAATGGAAATGGGAAGAAGTCGGTATGGATTTTGTTACCGGACTTCCCAAGTCTCAGAATGGGTTTGATGCCATTTGGGTGATAATTGATCGTCTAACAAAAGTGGCTCATTTCATCCCTGTCAAAACCACTTTTAGTGGCAAGCAATTGGCAGAACTCTATATTGCTAAAATTGTTTGTCTCCATGGTGTTCCTAAAGTCATTGTTTCAGACCGTGGACCTCAATTCACTTCCCATTTTTGGAATTGTCTTCATCAAGCAATGGGAACTGAACTCTCCTTCAGTACTGCTTATCATCCTCAGACCAGTGGTCAAACTGAAAGGGTGAATCAAATAATGGAGGATCTTCTTAGAGCTTGTGTTTTAGCATATGGCAAGAATTGGGAGAAATCTTTGCCGTATGTGGAGTTCCTACAACAATAGCTACCAAGCAAGTATTCAAATGTCACCTTTTGAAGCCTTGTATGGAAGAGCTTGTAGGACTCCATTGAATTGGTCTGAATCTGGTGAAAGACCATTCTTTGGCCCAGACTTGGTTTTAGAAGCCGAAGAGCAAGTTCGTCTGATTCGAGACCATTTGAAAACTGCCCAGTCTCGTCAAAAGAGCTATGCCGATCATCGACGTCGTGAGCTAAGCTTTGAAATAGATGATTATGTCTATCTTAAAGTGTCGCCGATGAAAGGTACTCATCGCTTTCAAGTGAAAGGAAAGCTAGCACCTCGTTACATCAGACCTTTCCGAATCATTGCAAAACGAGGAGCTGTGGCATATCAATTAGAACTTCCCGACACTTTGTCGGCAGTCCATGATACCTTTCATGTTTCTCAATTAAAGAAGTGCCTTCGTGTTCCAACCGAGGCTACAGCTTATGAGAATCTTGATCTTCAACCGGATCTTTCTTATCAAGAACAACCAGTGCGTATCCTCGACGAAATGGAACGTAGAACAAGAAATCGCACTGTCAAGTTCTTAAAGATTCAGTGGTCTAATCATTCGGAAGATGAAGCCACTTGGGAGCGCGAAGATCTGATGAGGATCGAACACCCCCACCTTTTTGCTGTTTAATACTTGCCTTTGAATCAAGAAAGGCAAGGTTAAACAAAGCAATGTAACATAAGTTGTAATAACAGCACTATGTTGTTATGTGAGAAATTTCTTTTCTATCTTTGAAAGAAATAAAGACAACTGATGTTATGTTTCTAAAGAATATCATTTTAACTTCGTCTTTGTCCAACTTCGATTATAAGAAATCTCGGACGAGATTTTCTTAAGGAGGTAGGTTTGTAATGACCTCAGCCCTAATATACTGATAATAAACTCTTTGTTCATGTCATTCTTGTTTATTTTGGCAATTTAGGCAACTTGTTACAAACCTTTTCCAAATTTCTATTGCAAACTCCAACTTGATCAAAATTTCAAAAGGAAATACCATCTAATGTTGGTATTATGACTGGGATATATTTTAATTGAAAATCGATGAAGTATTATGGTCAAAAATATTTTTGTTGAATTTATAGAAATTATTTTGATTTTCGAACAATATTTGTCTTTAAATAAACCTTAATTGGTTTAATTGAATTATTTATGTATTTTTAAAGAAGAAACAGTGGTTTCAAAATTTATTTGGGAAAATATCACCCCATGAGCGATTCTGCAAAATTTCATATTTTACAAATTTATTTGATATTTTTAAAGTCGATCAAAGGCTTTGAAGTTTTGAATTAAATCTGGTCAAATTTCTCGGTCTAACATCAGAGCGACTTCAAATTCATTTCAGTTGGGTCCAACCCATTGCGCCAGTTCCGGCTCAGTCACGTCCCTCTTGTGCGCATCCAAACTTCCGCGAAATCTCGCCGTCCATTCTTGCGCGGACGCGCCAGATCCGATGGGCTGTTCGGACCGCCCTTACCACCCACGCGATCTCCGCCGTTGGATCTCAATTCGACGGCATCGCAGCCTGTCTCACTCTGTGTAAACTTCCTCACATCTGGCCACCGTTGGATGTGCTTTGGACCGCTCTCATCAATTGGGCTGATCGGACCACTTCAGTGCCCACTGAATCACAGCCGTTAACGTGTGATCGAACGACTCCTATGAATTGGGCAGTTCGGACCACTACAGGACCCGATACATCCTGGCCGTCTGCTGGAGATCGCATGGTCCGGGTTGCGAGATACCGGTTCAAGCGTTGTTGGTCACCTCATCATAGCCATTCAAATCGAATCGAACGGTCCTCGTGGACTGGTGAGATTCGGACCACCTCGTGGCTTCCTTTGATCGTGGTCGTCCACGGTAAATCGTGTGGTCCACGTTTCGCGCTACCATTTCAGCGTGTTGTTTATCCCCGCATCGCAGCCGTTCCTTCGATCGAGCGGTGGTCATGCGTCGCGGTGATTGCGTCTTGTTGCATGTTGTGGTGGTCGCCATCGACCCGGTTATCGGCGGCGTGGTTGTTCCCATACATGCTGTGCACCGGTGCAGCCCTCCTCGCCGGCGTTGAGGTCGTGAACAGTGTTTAGGAAGATATTTCTCTTGATAATTATCCCTAAGTGCCACCACATTAGCTCTAGATGGTTCCCGTGAGCTCTAGGAACTCCACATTATATAAACCCTAGCTCCTGAGCTCCTACCATTGTTGACCAGGGAGGACTCTCTTTGCTGCCTTTCCTTCCTAGTGAAGCTTCCTTACTCTTGATCTTGCTCAGCCCTAAATATGTCTAAATCTCATCTTAATGTGAGTTGTGGACATTTCTTGTAGGTTGAGCAAAGGATCACTCTCTGTCAACTGAAGCGAGTGAGAACCCCACCTTGGTGCAACCACATCCTGGTGAGATGGTTCCATCTTTTCTTAGCAAGAATGTGACTAATGATCTTTAGAGCTTAGTCCCATCGTTTTCTCTTGGTCAGCACAAAGAAAGGACACTGGATCTTTTCTATTGACCAAGACTTGATCTTTTCTTCCATAAACCCTAGCTGGTAAGTATACCTTGGCTTCTGTCACTTTAAAATCCCTAAGAACCTCCTTAGCTCACTAGGATCACTCATCTGTTCATGTGATGCTCCTATCTTGTTTTAGCTAAAAACTTGTATTTTAACTTTTCGGTCTTTCATATCGTTTCAAGAACTTTAGATTTCTCATATCAAGATATTAGTTGTTTAGGTCCTTAAAGAAACCCTAGCAACAACATGACCTTTCTTTAAAGTTCTTAAAGTCCCCGATTAGTTTATAAATACAAATCTCTTTTACATTAGTTTTGTCGACTAAAACCACAAATAGTGTAGTTTCTAATTCTTTCTTCAAACCGGCTGTTAGTGGTAGCATTGTTGAGTTGTGCTATTAGTTACTTTTCAGATAGCTTTAACCACAATTTAGAGTTTTCGTTTTGTATACTTCTCCAAAAGTTAGCGAAAGCTAAAGTAGAACATTTTGCTATTTTGAATTTTGGTCAAGCCGACAACAACCCATGTCGCCGTTTCCTTCCTGAATCGAGCCCATAAGGATTAGCAATATTACATGGTAACATTAGATACCCCAAATTGGCTGTTACTTCACTTTAAAAGTCTATGTATCGTGTAACTTTCCACGCTAACCAAAATGATAAAGGACTCTTGCCGTTTTGGATGTTATCGAGACCAACAAAATGCACAAACAAGCTCATTACTATCCACTTTTTGTCACTTTGAGCAATTAAAGGATGAATAAAATTACAATATCGAGGCTTGGATGTTCTTAGTCTAAAATAAGTTAATTACTTATCACATGTTTTAGTTAGCTAAACCTTATTTTCTTTTTTGTCTGATCCGATTATATAAAACACGACTTCGTAGTCTTAAGCTGAATATAAAAATTGGGTAGCAAGTGTCAGTAGATGGTATATATGGGTTATTACCCTTAATAAATTAGATATAGCTTAAGCATACTATTACTCATGCATTAAGACCTTGACCATACATTCTTTTTATGGTTGTTGTTCTCTGTTTTTCCTGTATTCATTGGATTTTATTCTATTTTAGATATTGGTTCTTCTGAAATTGTTGAGCCTTTTATTGAGTCACAAGAACCTGAGCAAGAGGTTGTTTACTACTATCAAGGCAAGCTTCCTCTCTGCACCATGTTGATCCTAATTTGCTGAACTGTAGAGTTATAAAATACAGTGACACTGTTGCATGCAGTTTTCTAAAAACTATTTGTGCTCTGTTCCTAGTTAGTTACAACCTAGACTTGTGGCTTACCTTAAATTGAATCATACACTTAACCTAAGGTAGTTTATGATATGATAATATCTGATTTCTATTTTGGCTTAGCCATGCAGTCCATAGAACGGTAGTGTTTGACAAGCTTATCTTGTCAAACCTGGAAACAACAAATAATTTGTATTTGTCTTTGATCCTTGTTCAGTTTATTTGAATTTAAAATGATTCTAAATCTTGTTATAATTTATTCAAATCTGGACAAGTGGATGTTAGTGATGGTGCCTTTGTGCATGAGAATTGGGAAATGTGGATGTCTTGTCTGGGTTGATTAAGGACTGAACTCTGACAATTTAATTCAAGTCCCAACGTACTTCCACACGCAGTGTATGGGCGCTGTTTGGTTAAGTAAAGGGTTAATATTATTGAGTTGGATACAGGAGAGTAAGGACATGTGTATGGATTTCATATGGCATAGATGCTTAAGTCTTCGGGCCGTGTCATATGCCATGTGGAACTTATATTGATATCAGATGTTCTTAGAAGTGTAAGGGCGTAGATGTGTTACATCGCATGTACGTTCCTTCAGGGCCCTGACTGCGGTGTAATATGTGTGGCTAACACGAGTTTGCATTTAATTGACTGGGTCGGCATTCCCGGTACAACATGTGAGCCTCGGTTGAATATATGCTATCAGTCGTTGTTTAAGCGGGATTAGCCTCACATGGGTCATCCAACTCAATAGTATCAACTTGTTGAAAAATACCAAATCTTAGTTTACCCGGCCGACACACCAAAGGCAGTGTGTTATTATTCCGGAGGCTTACGGGCTAACTAAGTCATGTGGGTAAAGATGTACACCCTTGCAAGGTATAAAACTATTCGAATAGCCGTGTCCACGGTTACGGACGATACTTGAATTGATGTCATCTGTATAGATTTTGTTCTAAGTTTGATTTGGGAATTATTTCGATATGATGGTTGTTGTGCATATGTATTTGTGAGTGTTATTTATACATTACTATTTATGCTTATGATTGCACTTACTCCTTTGTTTTAGTCCAAATCAATTTATTAAAATTGCTTTATCAAAACATAGCAATTGTAGGTTAAGATGTATCGCTTTATGCAAAATGGAACCATTTAAGCCTTCTGTTGTCAACCTTATGCATATACAAATTTTCTATTCCTTTGTATAGGATCTAACAAACACTTTCTTTTATTAGTTTGTGTAAGTCTTGCTGAGTACCTTTCGTACTCAGGGTTTATGACCTCTTGTTGCAGGTGAGGATGGATATCTTTATGAGATGCCCGTTAGCGCCGATCTGGGTGACGCTAACGAGTGATGCTAGTTCTAGTCTCCACGCAATAGCCTGCGGGATGAGGGGGCCATTGGTGGTTTTTATCGTTTATTTTGCTTCCGCTGTTGTTCTTTTTGTTATTGACCCAAGGTCACCTGTTCCTGTTGCTAATTCGGGCACTGTAGCAGACCTGACACTGTAGCAACCGAATTATGATGTAATTATTGATGTATAATTATGTGAATGTATGACTTGTATGTGATTGATGCGATGTTGATTAAGGATATATGCGCAATAGTCACTAATCCTGGGAACTATTGCATGTCATATATCCGGGAACCTAAATGTTGGATTGTTACTTATTATGATTATGCTTCTAGTATGATTTTTATTAAGGACATTACACTGTTCCTTAATTAAGAATTATGCTACCAGTATAATTTTAATTCGGCACATTCCAATAATTCCGGGTTCTTACACAAACATTGAAAAGATGAATAAAAAATATAGGATTACTGGTAGTAAAGGTAGAAAGGAAGTTAAACTTGAACTGGGTGATTTTGTTTGGTTGCACTTGAGAAAGGATAGATTTCTTGAGTTAAGAAAGTCAAAATTGATGCCTAGAGCTGCTGGTCCTTTTAAGATAGTTGAGAAGATAAATGATAATGCATATAAACTTGAGTTGCCTTCCGAGTTTGGGGTTAGTCCCACCTTTAACATTTCAGATTTGAAGCCATACATGGGAGAAGAAGATGAGGCTGAGTTGAGGACAACTCCGCTTCAAGAGGGGGAGGATGATGAGGACATCACTTCTTCGGATACATACAACAATCCTCCACTTGACATTCAAGGACCAATCACTAGAGCTCACGCCCGACAATTGAATTTACAGGTGAGCTCGTTCCTAAGTACTTCTTTTTGTTCATTTGAGAATCGATTGCTACCTAATGATTTAATTATGATTAGGAACCATGGAGAGGACCTGGAAATACTTGGAGAAGGGCTACGAGGCGCACAAGTCCAGCAAGGGTGGTCGAATCATGTTGGAGGCCCAACTCAAGCCGACTTCGAATCCAATTCGGAGTCCAGGACCAGGCCGCACTAAAACGGACGCCCAGATCGCATCCGGGCTCCGTTTTGGATGTTCCACATATGTATGGAAATCTGAGAAGACGACCTTTCCAAAGGCTCTGGTCCCATGTCAAAATTCCTTCTGAGTCAACGGGAATCGTCGAAACAAGTGGGCATTCAGAATCTGTCAGGGTGCTGCGCCACCGTCTTTTGGGCCGTTCGGCTTTGTATCGTGTTGGAGCCCATTAGGGCGCGTCCAGGGGTTTTGTACGCCCCTCACCTCTATATCCAGCCGCCACCCCCACCATTAGGGTTGGGTTTTGCTTAGATTAATTCTGTCTTGAATAGTTTCGCCGTTCATCGGTTTGTGAGACCCCAACTTTCGAGTGCTAAAACAATACATCTGCAATTTCGTTGTGTTCTTCCTTGTTCTTGCTTGTGTTCTTCGATTCGCAGGTGGGGATTAGCCTTCTTGGCAAGGTCAACCGGGCTGTGCACGGTTGATAACCTGAGGAGACGTGGTGCTGCGATTGCGGGGTTCGGAACGTGTTGTTCGGAAGCCGAATCGATTTGTGTCGCGCCTCCACTAAATCGAACATATCCAGAACCTGTTGGAAGATCGGGACCCCGTTCCCATCAGGCCCCTTTTGTAATAACTCTATATTGTATGTCTTTTGAATTGCTTAGTTGTACTTTGGTTCTATGTGTTGAATGGAATTGATGTATAATTTTTGTATGGGGTATGTGTACTGCATTCTGGGAAGTACATATACGCTGAGAGTCGAGATATTTGATTTGTAATGCTTGAATCATCTTGATGGTTAGTATTACAAGTTAAATACCCCGGGTTCTCACATTTTGTCAGAGGGGCTAGTGTAAGGTAGTTAATATGTTGGGTGACCCCCAACGTAAGTAATCGTGCTCACCCGGACAGTATATATTACACTGGGTTCCTAAGGAACATAAGATTTCACGGTCGCTATGTGCTCACACCACCTGTGGTCTAAACCATTGAAATCTTCCCCTTACTTAACCAAATGGCACCCATACTACCGCGTGTGGTAGTACAAGTGTTACTTGAATTAATAACGTCACCAAAGTTCGGTCCTTGTTGGTCCGGACAAGACAACCACAAACCCGAGTCTCGTGCATGAAGGCACCCACACTACAACCGCTCGTCCAGACCCAAATCCTTTTTAATTTGACCAAAATGAACTTAAAACCAGATTCAAAGATCTAGACCAAAAGTAGAAAAGATAAGGGTGAGGTGTTTCCCACGGTCGATGGAATAATCCCGTCAACCGGACTACTGACAATTCTAGACTTGCATGGCTAAGCGACAAACATACATTATATATATATTATCACACACATCTAACTTAGGCATACATGTACTGGAAATAACAAGGATAGCATCAGGAGTAGGACATTACGAACTACAACTTCCAAAATACCGATATAACAACATAGCATGCAAGCAAATATCATTGCAATTTAAAATACCATCTTATCAAAAGGTGGGAGTAATATGATGCAAAATAAAGTTCAAATGATGCTTGCCTTGCTAGAATTCAAGTTGCTTGCTCTCGGTGGCGTAAGAGTCTACGTCCGGCACTTCGGGTTCTATAGAAAAGCGACATCGTATAAACACTGATCAAAAGCCAAAAAGTGCTAAAAAATGCATGAATTTTCAACAATTGTTATATCATGACTTTATATGAATTTATGTGAAATAATTATTTCATTTAGATTTAGCATGTGAGAGTTATAGCAGTTTGAAAATTAGCAAGTGAGAAAATGCTAAAAAATCATGATCTATCACTGTTCATCCTATTTTAATTATTTAACAAAAAATTGTAGGATAGTGGTGGAGATAAGGATTACATAGTTAAATATAGAATAATATTACATGACCAAAATAACATGGTTCATCTGATTTGGAGTTCATATGAATCAGTTATGAATTTTCAAAGTTACAAGCATTTTTAGTGTAAAAATAATTACATTTTGGATCAATTTCCAAAATTAATATTTTCTACAAAAGAAACAAGTCTCACAACTCTTCCATATCAAAGTATATTTAAAATAAAATTTATTAAAATTGGTTTCACTTGATTTGGAGTTGATTTGAATAAGTTATGAATTGTTGAAGTTATTCAAATTTTCAGTGTACAAATAAATGTTTTCCGAATTTTCTAAAGCATTTAATACTTTTTATACCGAGCCTATCCTAGCCTCTATCGCTGATGTGTGGGGTCCAGCGCATAGTGTGTCTTTCATTTAAACCTACAAATTAAAACGTTTTGACAGGTGGGACCCGTATTTCATTGATTCGGTCCACACCACAGTGCATGGACCGCTGGTCTACAAGTTCGGTCCATGAGTCTATGATTGTGTACTTAAAACTTTGGGCCCACATGTCACTCTCTAATGCAAACCGGTACTCCAACCTCGTTTTCTGTTTACGGGTCCCACATGTAATAGACACATTAGCATTTTAAGACAGCCTTTTATTATCCTAAGCAATGATTAGCACTTAATGAATGGGATTTACCCTAATCACCTTGCTACAGTGCCGGTCGGAGTACGACAAAGACCTAAAAACGCCAGGGTTCATTGCCATGCTCACCACTGGCGACATGGTGCACGCTGACGTGAACAAAGGCCATGAATGGATTCCCAATAGCATTGTGCTTCTACCAGTACCGGTCTCGAGTGTTGGGACAACCTGTAGCGGTGGCTCACCGGAGAAGTGCGGCGGTGAACTTCGACCAAACATGCATGCAACAATAGAGCCCTGCATTGTCCAACTAAGCACGCGCACAAGCCTCTACGGTGTATAGGGATGTTACCTGAGCGAGATGGTTGGTCGGGGATGGCTGGAGTAGGCTTGTTGTCGTTGAGGTCGACGGTAGCGATGAGGTCCAACACGGAGGGGTGAACCTAAGTGAAGAGAGAGGCAATGAAGGTGCGAAACATCTCAAGGAGGTCCACGAGGTGGTGTAAACACATGGGATTGGGTAATGCCTTACCACGTCGGTGTTAGAGAAGAAAGGGGAAGCTTTGGCCGAAATTTGGGCAACATCAAAATTTGTGGGCTCCTATCAAGCATTAGGGGAGTGAGTTGAGGGTAAATGGTCCTCATACTAAAGAACATGATATGACGTGCAAGGAATGGACAAGGGCTCATCGGAACGATGGTTGACACGGCGGTGGCTTCACGGTGTAGCCGAGGGTGCGCTCTGGAGACGTTGAGGACACCACAGCTTTCCGGGAATTACAAACCAAACCAAGGTTGCTCATTAGCAGAAATGGAAACAGCGTAGAGAGAGGAAGATGAGGGTCGAAGTGGCTTGAAGCCTACCCAAGGAATGCATGAGAATGAGCTTCCCTTTCCTCGGCCAAAACAAGGAAAAGTGAGGAAGAAGGAGGTTTGGAGGGAGGGTTAAGCACGGGGAGAATATGGAGTGGAGGCGGCATCAAGCAGAGAATCTCCAGGAGTGGCCAGCGCATGCGGTGGATTCACGGCATCTCTGGAGCAGTGCAGGGCGTCGTGGACGCGTGGAGCTCGGCGTTTGAGCATGCCAATGGGAGGAAGGAGAAGGGTCTTACAAGCGAGCCCGGGGTGGTAGTGGCTCAAGCACGGCGCGATCGCTGGGTGGCTCGAGCCGGTTGTTAGTTGGTTGGGTCTAACTAAGTGGTCCGATCGGGTGACTGGTCAGGTGGTCCAATCATGTGGTCCAATTGTGTGGTCCGATTGGGTGAACTGGTCGGGTCGGACCCAGTGGTCCAGTTGGACTTGAGTCCAACCATTGACTGAGTTTGAAATCAAACCCAACAACTTTGACTAGTGGATTAAAAATAGCAAATAGAATCCTAAAAATCTAAAAATTTGCAAAGAGGTTCCTGGGATGATCTAGTACTCATATAAATTTCCTAACATCACTGTTCAAGTTTTATCTTCTTATTTTTTTATTCAACAATAGTAGGGTCTTTTAGAACTTGGTTTGAATTTTCTCAAGGTTGAATTAGGTTCATCTTCAGTATGGTTACTCCACTGAACCTTCAAGAATTTGATGTTGTGATTTCTCGTCTTGCGCTCTATTTCTTCAAGAATGCGAATCAGAAACTCCCGATAAGAAAGATCGGGTTGCAAATCGAGTTCTTCCATCTGGTTTGCTTCGGTTGGGACTCGAAGGAACTTCTTCAGCTATGAGACATGAAAAACATTGTGCACATCTAAGAGTAGTGGTGGCAATTTCAATTCATAGGCCACCGATCCACGTTTTGTTAGAATTCGGAATGGTCCGATGTAGCGTGGTGCCAACTTGTCCGTGACTTGAAAGCGATGTGTTCCTTTCATCGGGGTGACCTTAAGATAAACATGATCATTCACCTCGAAGCTCAGCTCGCAGCGGCGACGGTTGGCATAAGACTTTTGATGAGATTGAGCTACCCGTAGATGCTCCTGAATCACATGGACTTGCTCTTCTGCGTCCTCCACCAAGGTCGGGCCATAAAATGGCCTCTCCCCAGCTTTGGACTAGTTCAATGGCATCCTACAAGGTCTCCCATACAGTGCCTCGAAAGGGGACATTTGTATGCTTGATTGAAAGCTATTGTTGTAGAAAAATTCCTCATACGGCAAGCATTTCTCCCAATGTTTGCCGTAGGACAACACACATGCTCGGAGAAGGTCTTCTAAAATTTGGTTCACCCTCTCAGTTTGTCCATCCTTCTGTGGGTGGTACGCGGTGCTAAAAGATAGGTTGGTCCCCATCGCTTGATGCATACATTTCCAAAAGTAGGATGTGAACTGAGTGCCTCGATTTGAAATGATCACCTTTGGTACACCGTGGAGACAAACAATCCTTGTGATGTATAGCTCTCATAACTTGTTCCCAGCGTAGGTGGTTTTGACGGTAATAAAGTGGGCAACCTTTGTTAGACGATCGACAATCACCCAAATCGAATCGGACACGGTTTGAGTCCTTCGAAGGTCGGGGATGAAGTTCATTCCGATTTCCTCCCACTTCCACATGGGAATGGGTAGCGGTTGGAGTGTACCTGCTGGCTTGAAATGCTCAGCCTTAACTTTTTGGCACACGTCGCACTCGGCAACATACTGTGCGATTTGCCACTTCATTTGGTTCCACCAAAGCCTCTTTTTAGTTCTTGGTTGTAATATCCCAAAGTTCTGTTACCAAAAATAAAAATTAATAAAGTTATTATTTTTAGATTTTCTGAAATTTAAAAGAGTTTTATCAATTTTCTTGAATTTCCTAAATTTTAAAAGTCAAAAAAATTTATTGAGTTTTCTTGGATTTTCTTGGATTTAAAGTTAACAAAAAATTTAAATAATTTCTTGAATTTTTGGTATTTAAAAAGGTTTTTCCTATTTTCTAGAAATTTAAAATAATTTATTTGCAAAAATAAAAGACAACATTAAGTTGGAAATAATTTTATTAAGTTAAAAATAATTCCAAGAATTTCGTGAATGTTTCTATAATTTTTGAACTCTATTTTCTATTTTCTAAAAGTCCCTTTTAATTTGTTGTAATTCCTAGCAATTAAAAATGAATTTTTTTTCACAAATAAAAGCTAAATTTGTGTTGAATATTTTCTTTAAGTTCAAAATACCCTATTTAACCGCTCTGAAAATCTATAGAATTTTTAGAGCTATATTACTAATTTTTTCAAGTTCAAAAAGAATTTTTAGCATTATAAAAATAATTACTTTGTAAAAATAAAATTATGAATTGAACTATTAATATTTTATTTGAATTCAAAATATTGTATATAGTATCTGTGCTTTTTTTTTTGGAAATGTTTGGAGTTTATATGCTATTTTTCCGAAATTAATTAGTGTCTTTCTTCTCCAACTCCGGCGAGAACTCCAGCAAGCCCGATCTCCTCATCCGTTGTTCCGTTGGGTAGCAAAAATGTTACCAGTGAGTTCCTCTTGAGATTCTCCACATTTCTATTCAAGCCGAATTTTGATTTCCCTACTGGTTCACTGCGGCCACAAAAGCACCCATGGTCTTCTTCTTCAACTTCGCCGAGCCCGATCTCCTCGTCTGTTACTCCGTTGGGCACCAAATTTTATCGGTGAGTTCCTCTTGAGATTCTCTACATTTCTATTCAAGTGGAATTTTGATTTACTTACCTTTACACCACCGGCCACATCTTCTTCCCCAAGTCCGGTGAGAACTCCGTCAAGCCCGATCTCTTCATTCGTCGACTATTTGCACGAGCCCTTTTACCTACATGTTCCTTTCAATATTATATACCTTTCTATTCAAATGAAATTTTGAATCTCGCGACGTTCTACACCACGCTCCCCTCACCTTCACTGGATCATCGCCGGAACACCGCCACCATCGTGAGCACGCGGCAGCCGCTGCCTCTCTCCTCGCCGCCGGTAAGCTGTTCGCACCCCTCCGCCATTCAGGTGAGCACCGTGTTCGCCTCGTTTTCCTCTTTCCAACGATGCCCTCGTCGGTCGCCGATTCGCCGTCGTTTCGCCAGAATGACAATTTTTGTGCACCGACCACCACGTTGTGCCATGTGCCACGCCACAACAACGCCATATCACCTTCTCGCCTTCATGGCCGCCACATGCTGCCTCATCATGCTTATGTGGCTACCCAGTCAAATGCCCACGTGGCATTTTCCTTTTCCTTTAGAAAAATAAAGAGTAATTCTAGAAATTTGGAATTTCATCATATCATGTGAAATTCAATCTTCGGAGAGCTCGTTCACCTTCATACGAGCTCCAAATTCAACGATTCAAATTTCTAAATTCATCTAATTTCAATATCTACCTCCCAGAACCAAAATTATTTAATTTGGAGTTTATTTGGATTTTGTTTGAATTTGGCTTATTTTCGCGTATAGATTTGGGCGACTTTGGAGAGTCAGATTTTGACGCCGTTTGAGAACAACGATTAATCAAGCAAGGTAAGTTACATCTTTGATCATGTTTGATCCCATTATTTTAAATTATTTAAATTCTATTTTAAATCATTACTGCATGCTTATTTCTATTCAATGTAATTTAAATTCCTGTTTTAAATTTATACCCAATTCCATTTGTATGGCCAAATATTGACATTGAAACATCCATACCTTTTCACCTTAGATAAAATCTAGTTGATGCAATTGTATGAACTAGAACATTTTGGGAAAAGTTATGTTTAGTCATGCTTAGACCCAACATTATTTGATTTGGGAATTTTCAGCCAAAAATCAAATTTGGTTTAAATTGTATTCATAGCATTGGTGTGCCATGGAAGTTTGCAAATGATTTGAAAAGAAAAATAAAATAAAAAACTAGTTTGAACTTGGGCGAATTGGATAGTTGGTGGGTGCAGGTTTATGCACAAGCTCAATGAAGTGAATGGTTGAGGCCCAGAGATTGTTTTGGAAATCATCCAGTCAATTAAGGATCGGTCTGCGAGCTGTGGATTGTTAATCCATTCCGTACTACTACAAGTTTGGTATGGGACAGACCGGGCTAATTAATTTGCAAAGTTCAATTCCACTGTTAGTTGTGCCATGTTGATGTGTGGGTGTCGTGAAGACTTATTTTTAATAACCAAAAGGTGCAAGAGGGGGTTGTCATTTGGTGTGAAGCCTACGACAACGAAACCTTAGTGGGCATAACTACTTTAGGATGGCACATTGTAAAGGACTTGTGATAATCACTTAGTCGTACACCTTCGAAAGTGTGTCAGACGGACATTAAAAGTTGATTATCTCTTGTTGGTAAAGTTGTACAACCTCTGTAGAGTGTCAAACTATTTGAATAGCCATGTCAACGGTCATGGACATGCTGAGCAAAGCCTTTCGTGGATTAGACTTTAATTTTGTTTTAAAAATGTTTTAAAAAATAGTTTATGTCATGGATTGGTGTCCACGAGAAAATTATGGGTTGAAGCCCCGAGTTGGAGCCCATGTTTAAGTTAGTGTGAGTTTGGTGCCTACACTAGCTTTATTAATTCAATTAAAACTCAATTTTAGATATTGTAAAATTTAAGCTTTTGAACTTAGCTATTGTATTTAAAAGGAATAATTAGGTCAATGACATCGCGTTAGAGCGTAATCGGAGGAATGACACTCCGTTCTCCTCGGGTTGGAGAATAACAACGCGAACATCAAAAAATTAGACAAATGACATCCTAGCTAGTTACCTCCGTTTCCAGAATTTTTTAAATATAGAAATTGAGCTCAAAAAATTATCAATTTTTTTTGTGGCATCTCCCGACACAGTTTAATTGCTTGTGTATTTTTTTCAAAACTTTATACATTATAATTTTGTCTCTAAAATTCATTTAATTATGCTGATTGTAGGAATTTTTTAATATAGAAAATGAGGTCCAAACATTATAAATTTTTTTTCAGGCTCTTTACATAGTGTACTTGATTGTGTAATTTTTCTAAAATTTTTACAAAATTAATTAATATAATTTTATAATGTCCTTACATTATGAAATATTAGACCTCTCACACAGTGGGCATTATGAAATTGCATTACTTAATTTTGTAAAATTTGAAAAAATTACATAATCAAGTCCACTATGTAAGGAGCCTGAAAAAAAATTTCATAATGTTTGGATCTCATTTTCTACATTAGAAAATTCCTACAAACAATATAATTAAATGAATTTTAGAGACAAAATTAGAATGTATAAAGTTTTTTAAAAAAATACACAAGCAATTAAACTGTGTCGGGAGACTCCACAAAAAAATTGATAATTTGTTGAGCTCAGTTTCTATATTTAAAAAATTCTAGAAATAGAGGTAACTAGCTAGGATGTCATTTGTCTATTTTTTCGATGTTCGCGATGTTATTTTCCAACCCGAGGAGAACAGAGTGTCATTTCTCCGATTACGCTCTAACGCGATGTCATTGACCTAATTACCCCTATTTAAAATGTCAAATGCTTCTTTTGCACAAATAACCCTATAAGCCTTCCTTTGATAATATACATGCATGCATTAACTCTGTTATGGGTGTAACTTGTGGAGCACGGCTGTTTGTACTCACCCTTGCTCAATAAAATATTGTGCAAAGGAGAAGGACTTTGCTACCTGTGTGGATCTTGACGATTAGACCGCTACCCTAGTCAATTGCCTGTGGCAGATTAGCTGGGCTCTACTACATTTTCTTTGTCTTCTACTATGTTTGTTTATCATTGGCTTATAAGCCTTTCTGGTAATAAATTCTGATATTTATTAATAAAGTTTTACGAATTATGGATGTTACCATATTTGTTTACTATGTGAACTAGCTACTGATCATGGGACTAGTTCAGAAATACACAGAGGATTTGGGGGTGTTACTCCCAGATCCGACATTGTTACGTTTTGGTACTCCCGGGGTGTGTGGAGAACTGAGAGTCGTGAGATTCTTTGAGAATTAATTCTCTCAACTTGGGGCCTAAGGCACCACCAAACGGTTCCCGTACCATAGGGGTGCCTTGCGTGTCTTCAATAAAACCTTTTATCTCGCCTTGCTTCACATCCTCCCGGATTCGGGTCACCTCTTCATCGGTCTTCTGGGCCTCCTTGATCTGGTCCTGTAATGTGGATTTCACACTTAGGGCAGCAATAGAACCTTCTTCAATTATCTCAAGACTCAGTCGTTGCAATTCGGCACACAAGCCTGCTAAAACGGGTGTTACCGACAAGCCGTTACATTCAGATTTTCTGCTCAATGCGTCGGCCACTACGTTGGCTTCCCCTGGGTGATAATAAAGTTCCATATCATAGTCCTCGATCAATTCAAGCCACCTCCTTTGTCTCAAGATCAGATCGGCTTGATTGAAAATATATTTGAGGCTCTTATGATCAGTGTAGATCTCGCAACAATTAGCGATGAGGTAATATCGCCAAATCTTCAAAACATAAACTACAGTTGCTAGCTCTAAGTCATGTATGGGATAATTAACTTTGTGAGGTCTCAATTGCCTCAATGCATACGCCACCACTCGGCCCTCTTGCATAAGCACTCAACCGAGCCCGTGGCGAGAAGCACCGTAGTACACATTGAATCTCTTGTGAATATCCAGCAGAATAAGCACTGGAGCTTTTGTTAGGCATTCTTTCAAGATCTGAAAGCTTTCCTCACACTCCTCTAACTATTCATACTTCTTTTCCTTCTTTAACAGTTGGGTCATTGGCCTCGCAATGTTGGAGAAGTTTTTGATGAATCTGCGGTAGTAGCCTGCAAGTCCGAGAAAAATACGGATGTCAGTGATGCTCTTGGGCTGTCCCCAATTTAGTACATCTTGCACTTTGCTCGGGTCAACGGCGACACCACCTTTGGATAGCACATGACCCAAAAGGCTAACTTCTCAAAGCCAAAATTCGCACTTGCTGAATTTTGCGTAAAGTTGATGTTGCCGGAGTTTCTCCAACACAAGCCTCAAGTGTTGCTCATGTTCTTCACTAGATTTGGAGTAGATGAGGATATCATCGATGAACACGACAACGAAATGGTCCAAATATTCCATGAAAACCAAATTCATGAGGTTCACGAAGTATGCCGGTGCATTTGTCAAACCGAAGAACATAACAGTGTACTCGTACAAGCCATAGTGAGTAGAGAATGCCGTCTTCGATATGTCCTCGGTTCTGACCATGATCTGATGGTAGCCCAATCGCAAGTCGATCTTGGAAAATACTTGAGCTCTAGTCAGCTTGTCAAATAAATCATCAATCTGTGGAAGCAGATATTTGTTCTTGATAGTGACTTCGTTTAAGAAACAGTAATCAACACACATCCGCAAACTCTTGTCTTTCTTCTTGACGAATATTGCCGGACATCCCCAAGGTGAGGAGCTCAGCCTAATAAATCCTTTGTCTTGTAGCTCCTTGAGTTGCTCCTTCAATTCCACCAACTCATTGGGAGGCATCCGATAAGGCCGTTTTGAAATTAGCACAGTACCGGGTGCAAGCTCATTCACAAACTCAACTTCGTGATCCGGTGGCATGCCTGGGAGTTCTTCGGGAAAGATATCTAGGTACTCACGTACCACTAGTACCCTCTCCAATTCGAGAGAAAAGGAAATATGCATGCATGCATGCATGGGTGCTACGGGAAGGATCCCTATTCCACTTCCTTTCCTATTTTTGTGGCTCCAACCAAAGGAAGGCCACCAGCATGCATGGAAGGAATATGGCGTCCAGAACCTTTCCTATTTTTGTGGCTCCAACCAAAGGAAGCCCACCTGCATGCATGGAAAGAAGATGGGTCCAGACTAGATCAAGGAATTAATTTTTATGTCTATATGTCATGTCCTGCATGCTCGAGTGGGTAGACTTGATTTTATTTTGTTTTGTTTTGGTGTTGCTGCTAGCCACTTGAACAATTGAGTCTCTCCAATCAATCATTCACCTTTGAGTGAAAATTCTTCCGCTGTTGCTCTTGCGTCTTCTCTTGGATTTGTTTGAGCCGTTCTTCGTGAACAGACCAATTATGTTTGACACGGTCGGTAACCAATCGTGGAGTAGTGTAGCGATTGCGAGGTTGCTGGTCATGATCGGATCGTGGTTAGCCTCCCCTTCGTCAACGTCGCAACTCAAGTTATCAGATATCTCCTACGACGGTAGATCGGGACCAATTTGCATGCACTCATCTTAAATCGAGGCATGTGCATATCAGGTGGTATCAGAGCCTACGTTGCCGGTAGGAATTCATCTATCCCCTAGTTTTGTTTGATTAATTTTTGTTTACCTAAAGTCCAGAAAATTAGCCCTATAAAATATTCAATTCCAAGTCCATTGTTGCTTTCAATCTGTTAGTTTCAGTTTGTTTAATTGAATTTTCGTCCGTACTGATCAAGTCTAGTTGCTGGTCAATATCTTTGTTAAGCCAAAAAAAAAAAGTGTTCAAAAAAAGTGTTCTTGGTACCCACGTCGAAAAACCTACTCCACCTAAAAACAGCTTTGCCCTGTTTCCTGCCAGAAATTTCCTCTGCACAGCCAACACCAAAAATTTCATATATTTCTATCCACAGATCCAAATCCACCTGAACCACTTTTGTTAGCTTCCTAACTCAAAAACCCACCTTACTGCAAAATTTGGTAGTGATTGGATCAGTAGTTTAAAATCTGCATCTGTTGCAATTGCCCGTTTCCTGCCAGAAATTTTCTCTGCACAGCCGACACAAAAAATTTCATATCTTTCGATTCAGAGATCCAAATCCACCCAAACCACTTTTTTTAGCTTCCGAACTCACAAACCCACCTTCGTACAAAATTTGGTAGAGATTGGATCAGTAGTTGGAAATCTGCACATGTTGCAATTTGCACGAGCTGTTGTAGTCTTTCCAGGATCGACCTACAGTTGGGCTTTCAATACTCTTTTCCCTGTTGCGAGTCTGGTATTGGTGAGAAAAAAGAAGAAGAAGAAACAAAAAGGTAAAAAAAAAAGACGAGTAAAAAAAAATCAAAAGCAAAAAGAGCTATATCCATAAAATTTTAGGCCAATACAGACTTGCCGATGTGTGGGCTGCTGCGATCTGAAATCAGCAAATTGTCTCTTCTACCCTTGCACGCTGATCATATTTTCTCTATACTCATATATACATGTCCATAGCCTAAATCTCCTTTGACTGATCAGCAATATAGGCTAATGACTAGTTACAAACTATTATTCAATTTGTGCAATTTCTGGAATTACTGATTGCTTACTCCTTTGCTACAAATTTTTATCCCTGCCTAGAACTCCACAAATTTTCCATTGATCACGTGTTTTGGTACCTTCAATCACTTCACTGACTCCCGTTTGAAAGTTACCATGAACTAGTAGCACACGAGCAATCTTCGAGAAGGGTAAGAGCTTCTGTTGGTAAGATTTGTGAAAGTTGAGAGTTGTCCACATAAATATTTAGTTTGCTAGGAATTCCTTTTGTTTTTCTTTCTAACGATGACAGGGACAAGAAGTTCTTGTGATGGTTCGTTTCATGGTGTGAATGAAGGCGATGGTATGGACAAACCCCAAGCGGTGCTACTATTGCCTCAGTCTCAAGCTTTGATGGATGCATTTGCCGACACTTTTGAGCGGATGCTTTCCGATCAAGTACTTGTTCGGCTGGACGGTATGGAGAATCGTATTGGAGGAATTGAAGTACCACGGGCAAATTTGAACTCCGCATTTCAGCATGCTGCCCATGAGGAGATGAATGACAACTATATGGCTAACAATGGAGAAGACCTTGATTTTGACCGTGATCGGCAGCGTCTTGTGCATAATCGTCGAGGAATGGGTAGTCATGGAGGACATACACCTCATCGTCATGAGGAGAGAAGAGATGATGGCTTGGGTAAGATTAAATTTACCATTCCTTCATTTGATGGTAAATATAATCCCAAAGCATATCTTGATTGGGAACTGCTAGTAGAGCAAAAGTTCAGTTGTCATGACTTTCCTGAAAATAGAAGAGTATGTGCTACTACTAGTGAGTTTACAAATTATGCTTCTATTTGGTAGAGTCAATTTAAAAGAAGGGATGATGCACTTCACACTTGGGATGAGTTGAAAAGGGTAATGAGATCCAAATTTGTTCCTTCTTATTTTGAGCGTGATGTGATGAATAAGTTACAAAGATTGAATCAAGATAGTAAGTCTGTCGAGGAATACTATCAAGAATTGCAAATTGGCATGATCCGTGCTAATATAGAGGAGCAAGACAATGCGAAGATGGCTAGATTTCTCGGTGGGATGAATAAGTGAGAGACCATGTGGAGGTCGTCCCGTGTGAGTGATGAGTAATTGACAAAGGTTTTAGGTCAGTCGAGTTTGGTTTGTGTGGTCGGACCATGTCGTTCTTGCGTTCACGCTGCGTTTTAGTCAATCAATCGAAATGTCGGGATAATCGAACGACGGCGTTTATGGGCGGTACGACCGCAGGGCGGTTGTACCGATTGGTAAATGGCGGTTGAAGAATTCCAGAGAAGTTGTTTCTCGTGTTCTGGTCTTCATTGAAAATCGGAACGACCGCAGGTATTGGAGCGGTACGACCGGAGTGCGGTTGATCCGCTGGTAACATGGCGGTTGTACCGATTGTATTGTGAGTTTCGGCCATTTTGGTGATTTGAGTTTTGGGATAGGTCATATCCAAGTGTGTTCATGCATATGTGTTGCATATTGCATGTTTGAGCTAACGTTGGGTCAAGTTGTGAAGAACTTGTTCCCGGTTTCGTGTTTCTTGTCTGTGTGGCTGCAGGACGTCGAGTGGAGTCGTGGCGAGACACGGTGGACTGGACTAGGCGCAGGTGGCGCTGAGGTCAGAACGGTCAGGATGTGTCGAAGACGACGTGGACTCGAGGTGGTTGCGAGGCGTGCGAGACAAGGAGCGCGGAAGCTTCCCGGAAGGTGCAGAAGGGGCGAATCGGGAAATTCGCAAAGCTGCACAAGCGGGAGCGGGCTCCGTTGGACTTAGCGGGCGTAACGGGGAGGAGACCCGTTAGCCAAGGCTATATAAAGGATTGGAGGGGCTGCATGCCCTCTAGAGCACTTGAAAAGGAATTAGGGTTTGCTAGAGTCAAAAGAGTCTTTAGTGGCTGTTTTTGCTTTAGGCTTTAGTGGTTGAGGAGTGTTGGTGGAGGCAGTGGGTGCTCCCTGCTTGTCCCCTCTGTTGCTTCCCTCCTCAAGAATGGATGAGTGTGTGTTCTTGAGGTTTGAGAGTGGGAGAGGATGAGATGAAAGCTTGTAATCATTCCTCTTGTATCAATCATGTATCTCTCTTCCTCTAGATCAATATGAGATGGTGTTTGTTTCATATTTGAGCTCTCTGTCATTTCTTTCTTCGATGACCTCTTTTTGAAGATTTCTTGATTCTTTGTTTCTCTGGTTGTTTCTTGCCCCAATCTACCTTGCTATGACGTGTGGGAATACATCTAGGGTGATCTAGATCATCAATCATCCACGAGCAAGTGATTAGATCAAGTTTTGTTTTTTGCCCAGTTTTTGAACCCACCTTCGTTCAAATGCAAAAGGATAGGAACCTTGGCATGGATCTCTGAAATCGTTGCTTGGAATAGGTTCCTAATATCTTCAGGAAGGTGTGGTTCAATTTTGGTCAAGTTTGGCGCGTAGATCAAAAGTTACGTTGATTTTCGTTTTGAAACCCGGCGGATTTTGCTGTTCGGGACAATCGGATGAACCGGCTTAACATCGCGGTTGTATCTGGATCGCGTACAACCGCCGTTTGTTCGCGGTTGTAGCCGGACTCTTGTACAACCGCCGTTTGTTCGCGGTTGTACCGATTGTCTGATTTGTTCGAACTTCTGCTTTTTGTTTGTTTGAAATGTGGGGGTGAGGAGTGGATGCAACATAAGACTTCCTCTATGCTTAATCTTTGATCTTCATAGCTCTCATAGCTATTGGAGTGATTTACAAGTTGAATCCATTCTTTGCGAAAAATATTAGGTGCTCCTATTCACCCCCTCTAGTCGCCTTCCGGTCCTTCAATTGGTATCGAGCGGTTAGCTCTTTTCAATAGATCTTAACCGGTCTCAAGAGCCGTGGCGATGGACAAGTACTCGACCAAGCCGCCTGTTTTCGATGGCATCGATTACCCCTTCTGGAAGAGCCGAATGGAGACATACATCCAGGCCCAGGGGTATGCCATCTGGCGAAAGGTCAAGGTTCGATTCATTGTTCTGCCGATGAGAACATCAATGCCGGAACATGGTTGATGTTGAGGCGAATGCAAAGGCAAGGAACATCATCATCCGTGGTTTGAGTCGTAGTGAGTTTGACGCATATCTCACCTGTCGTCCGCCTCACGATATCTGGGTGACCTCGACGCATACCATGAGGGCACCACCCAGATCAAGACGGTTCGGCAGACCAGCTCAAACGAGAATACAACAAATTTGAGATGCTTGTCGGTGAGTCCCTAGATGAGTGCTTCAGCGTTTTCACAAGATCTTGAGCAACCTCCGGCGGTCGGTCTCACATACCCGACTCGGACAACGCTCGTCGGATGCTCACGGCACTTGATCTTCGTGTTTGGGAAATGAAAGTGACTACCATCAAGGACACCACGGACCTCTCGACCTTGACTCTTGATGCTACCACTACTCGCGTCTCAAGACTCACGAGATTGACATTGTCTCTCGAAAGTCGAAGTCACGATCGATGGCCCTAGTCACCAATCCCGGTTCGGCTTCTGGTTCTCTTGCTGATTCGTTGTGTGGTTTCTCCTTGTCGCTCTCGTGACGAATCGATGATCGCTTAGAGCAGCTCGAGGATGAGCAAATGCCCTCCTAGCTCGGAAGTTTTCTCATGCTTACAAGAGGAGGAGGGACAGAAGAGAGGAGGACCCGTGATTTGCTTCGAGTGTGGTGGCCCCAACCACATTCGAACAACCGCCCCAAGCCGGAGAAGGGCAAGAACGACTACGGCGGTTCGGGCAAACGACTACACCGACAAGTACTGCAACAAGAAGCCTCCACTCAGGCGCCCAAAGAAGAAGAAGTTCCGCGACTTCGGCAAAGCCAAGAAGCTTTCCACCGCGTCCTCACCGCCTCGACGACCTCGACCTCGGCGAGGTGGAGGGATGGAGCGGCGATGACGGACGGGTGACCAAGAGCCCAAGGATGGCGGCGACGACTTCTCGGCATGTGCTTCATGGCCCTCGAGGGCGAACTTCGGCTGACAATGAACAGATCCGACTTCGGACGAGGTAGATCCCACCTACTGAACAGCTCAATCATGCTTTTCTTAAGCTAGGAGGTTTTCATGCTAAAGCTAAGGCTAGGTGTCTTTGAGTTAGAGAAGGAAATAGATAGACCGTCACTAGAGATTATTGCTCTTACATCTGCTCCTTCTAGTGATGATTGTGATACATGCTCGCTTTCTTTGGTTGATATGGAGAAGTTAAGGACCTCACATGATAGTGTGTCCTCCAAACTTGATAGTGTTAAGGTGGAGAATGTTAGTCTACTTGCCGAGTTAGAGTTGAGTAGGATGGTCATTACCCTACTTATTCTTGATGAGACTACTTCTCCCACCTCATGTGAGGGTAAGGACATTCTTTGCTAGAGGATCTTATGCCATGCTTCTTGATCTGCTGAGTCTTGTGAAAATTGCAATAACTTGAAGATGAACTTAAACAGGCAGATCATAAAATTGTTGAACTACAAGCTTCTTTACTTGAGCCGATTGTTTCATGCTTGAACTGTCCTAAGTTAATCTATTGAACTTGAGGTCGTCTCCAAACAGTTTCAAGATATGATTGATCATGAAAGGAAGTTGGCTCGACTTGCTTCTAAGGACCTGTTAGCTCACCATGCATTAAGTGTAACAAACTAAAATCGACTTGATTGCTTTGGATGAGAAATGTGTGAAGCTAACTAAGGATCTTCTAGAGAAGCCACATTGTGCTTGCAATATGATTGTGGAGAAGGGGAGAAGCCCTGTGGTAAGGATGAGACGCTTAGCAACGTGAACCAAGCGGCTAGCGATGGGATCGTGTCCCTTGAGTCGGTGTGCTTGCACAAGCCATTCTTCCCTCTCGCTTTGGTTCTTCTTTTGCTCCCTTACCTCTCTGCCTCTCTTCTTCCCCGCTCTTCTTGCACCTCTCTCTTTCGGGAGTGTCAGTACCTTATGAACACTCTCGAGAGATTTGTAGGAGGCAAGAAGAAGCTCAATCTTATTCTAGACCAATCTAAGATCTGCAGATTTAATCAGGGTCTAGGATATGACTTCTCTGAGGACATGAGGAAGCATCCACCTGCCGTGCTCAGACCCATAGCACCAGGTGTGATCGAGACTGAGCCCAGGACCGAGAAAGTCCATTTCAAGTCAGCGGGCTATGTCCAGGGGATTTCTGACAGTAAGGTAATTTCACATGCTGCTTCTACCTCTCAGAAGGTGAAGTATCACTGCACCTTCTCCGGAAGGATGGACACACATCGATCGATGCTTGGTAGCGCCAAGATCGCGTAGAGACCATGTTGAGTCTCTTAGGCGCATTCAGGGTCGGCCCCAGACCTTGAGTGCACCTAAGACCAACACGAGGTCTAGGCTTGTTTCTTCTGATGGGTTTGTGCAGCATCGAGGACTTGGTTTTTCCGAGTTTTCTGGTTTTCGTCCTCATCTTTGCTTTCGATCGTGACTTCCGCCGTCCCGAGGGTAGATCTCGTTTTCCCCATCGAGATAGCTACCATGGCGTGTTCAACATATTGCGGTGCTCGACTCACTCCTTCAGAGCGATCGGACCCAACAACGACTTCGGTCTACTCTTAGACCTTCGCTTTGAGTTACTGAGAGCGTAGGGTAGATAGAGGTCGATCGTGCTTGACTACTTCATCGCGCCGGCGTGTTATTCAAGATATTAGGTGCGAAATCATTGTTGATTTATCCCATCTTGAGACTTTACTCTGTTTGACTCAGTTCGCGGGTAGGGAAGGAGAAGGTTTGGCTTGTAGACTCGGTTGTTCTCGTCATATGACCGGAGACTCCCGTTGGTTCTCCTCCCTAGCCCGCGCTCCAGGTGATGAGACGATCACCTTCGGAGACGCTTCGTCTGGGCGCGTCATCGCCAAAGGTACTGTGCGTATTAATGCTTCTTTTATTCTTAAGGATGTTGCCTTGGTTAGTAAGCTGCAGTACAATTTGCTTTCCGTTTCTCAGCTTACCGATGACGGTTTCGAGGTGAGCTTCAAGAAAAACAATTGCAAAATTCTTGACTCTTCGGGTAGTCTGGTTTGCGGGATTTCTCGTTATGGGAGGATCTTTCGTGCTGATTTTTCTGATTCTTCTGGTGATTCCCTCCGGTGTTTGGTTGCTTCTGAGTCCCGCGATCTCTCTTTCTGGCATAGGAGACTTGGTCATATTGGATTTGACCATTTGACCCGAAAGTTAGCGACCATGATCTCATTAAGTGGTCCGCCAAACTCAAGATGGTCAAAGATCTTGTTTGCACTCCATGCCAAGACGCGGCAAGATGGTTGCCGCTTCTCATCCTCCCACACAAGATTACTATGACCGATGCAGGACAAATTGCTCCACATGGACACAGTTGGACCAAATCGAGTCTTGATCGGCGGGAGGGAAGTGGTATGTTCTTGTTGTGGTCGATGACTTCTCGAGGTATTCTTGGGTGTTTTTCTTAGCGTCAAAGGATGAGACGTTTTCACTTTTCCGAGGTCTTTTAGTAGGCTTTCTGTTGAGCTTCACGGTGCCTTCGAGCGATCCGCATGACAATGGCACGGAGTTCAAGAATTCCTACTTTGAGAGTTTCTGTGGTGAGGCAGTGTAGAGCACCGCCTCTTCTCCATACGTCCCTCAAAGAAATGGCGTTGTGGAGAGGAAGAACCGTACCTTGGTCGAGATGGCGGTGCGATGCTTGATGAGTACTCTACAGAGGAAGTTTTGGGTGAGGCCATTGCGACCGCGTGCCATGTTTGAATCGAGTTTTCTTGGGCACTCCTACACGCACTTCTTATGAGTCGAGATACTGAAAAGCCCAGCGTCTCTCATTTTCGTGTGTTTGGTTGCAAGTGCTTTATCTTGAAGTCAGGAACCTAGACAAGTTCGAGTCACGTTCTGTGGCGGTATCTTTCTAGGCTACTCGACTTCTTGGCGGGCTTATAGGGTGCAGGCTGCGAGTCTAGCAAAATGGTAGAGACCTGCGAGGTGACTTTTGACGAGGCCAGTCCGGGGACTAGGCCAGATATCTCAGGTTCTTTAGAGCAGTCCGAGACCATCTTTGAGGATGATGAGGATGATGGAGATGACGGTTGTCTACCTGATCCTGTCCCTCATCCACTCCTTGAGGTGCCGTCTTCCACCGCACCTCGAGGTGATCAGCCCTTGCCTTCTGCTTCCTCTGGAGCTAGTGGCTCTGTTCCTACCTCGTCAGCTCATGAGGTAGAGGCCACTTCTTCATCTCTCCCAGGACCTCCTAGACACATCCAGAAAGTTCATCCTTCAGAGCAGATCATTGGAGATCTTTTCGAGCGTGTTACCCGCTCAAAATCTGGCTTATCTCAATTCTGTCTCCATTCTGCCTTCATTGCCTCTTTTGAGCCCAAAGATGTTTCTCATGCTTTATCTGATGAGTCATGGGTCAATGCCATGCATGAGGAGCTAGAAAATTTCGAGAGGAACAAGGTGCAGTCGCTTGTTGAGCCCCACGAGGCCACAATATCATTGGAACCAAGTGGGTGTTCAAGAACAAGCAGAGAGGATGGGGTAATCATCCCAAACAAGGCGAGATTGGTAGCTCGGGGTTTTCCTGAGTTGAGGTCTAGACTTTGAGGAGACCTTTGCCCTGAGCTCGACTTGAAGCCATTAGAATCGCTTGCCTTTGCGACTTCTAAGGGTTTCAAGCTTTACAGATGGACGTGAAGAGTGCCTTCCTCAATGGCCTTATTGAGGAGGAAGTCTCGTCAAACGACCTCCGTGTTTCGAGAACCCCAAATACCCTAACCATGTCTTCAAGCTTTCAAAAGCCAGTATGGACTTAAGCGAGCTCCCGAGCTTGGTATGAGAGGCTTAAGTCCTACTTGATAAGTCATGGTTTTGAGATGGGTAAAGTTGACAAGACCTTGTTCATCCGCCGGCATGGCATCGACCTTCTGCTCGTCGGATCTATGTCGATGACATTATCTTTGGCGGCTCTTCCCATACTCTGGTTTCCCGGTTCTCGGATGTCATGAGCACCGAGTTTGAGATGAGCATGATGGGTGAGTTGACATTCTTTCTTGGCTTCCAAATCAAGCGGACTCGGGAGGTACTTTTCTTCATCGGGCAAGTACACTCGTGATCTCTGAGACGCCGACATGAGTGATGGTAAGCTTGTGTCGACTCCCATGGCTTCTCTGACCTATCTTGATCCAGATGAGGATGGCGAGCCGTTGATCAAAAGGAGTTTCGCGGCATGATTGGCTCCCTCTTGTACCTCAACGCCTCGAGACCGGACATACATTTTTCTCGTGTGTTTGTGCGCTCGTTTTGAGCTTCTCCTCGCGTTTCTCACCGCCAGCGGTGAAGCGCATCTTCGATACTGCGAGCAACCATTGACTATGGTATCTGGTACTCTTCCTCATCTGTCTTTCCTTGAGAGCCTTTTCGGATGCGAACTTATTGGGTCAGGATAGATAGGAAGAGCACTTCGCACTTGCCAATTTCTTGGCACTTCTCTTGTTTCTGGTCTTCAAGGAAGCGATGCAGTGTTACCTGATCCACCGCAGAGGCCGAGTATGTTCTTTGCGGCCGATTCTTTGTAGTCAAGTGCTCGATGGCTTCGACCTGCGGGACTTTGGGTTAGTTATCGGCATGTGTTCCACTCTTTTGTGATAACACTTCTGCGATTAACATTGCCAAGAACCCAAGTCAAAGATTCGGACCAAGCACATCGATATTCGTTTCCACTTCCTTAGAGACCATGTAGAGAAGGGCGATATAGTGCTTCGGTTTGTGAGAGTGACCACCGGTTGGTGACATTTTCACCAAGCCATTGGATAGTTCGAGGTTTTCACTCTGCGAGGAGAGCTTGGGGTGGTTTGTCCTTATGGATTTGTAGTGAGGGAGCTTTGGGTTTCTTGCTTTACTATATTTTTATGCTCTTGCTCCTTACTATTGCATTGCATTTTGGGTGCATTTGGGATTAGTCCTCCTAGCATAGATTAGAGTGCTTCTTTTGTCTAGTTGTTTAGATTTACTGCTCTTATCTTGTGATTCTAGGATCTTGCTTATTAGTGTCTCTTCTCACTAGGTTGAGCTTACTCACTTCTTATAGGTTCTAGCAAGGGTTGGGCCACCCTTGGGTAGACAGGGAACGTGTTTGCTCCTTAGTGTGTTAGCCGGGCAGTTGATAGTCCTAGAGTCATATGGGGTAGATGAGAGTCAGTCTGAGCCATAGTATTCTCTATATCTTATCTATGCTTTAAGGACTGCCTGTTTTATGTTTTCTTTGCCAGCTTCTCGATTTATTGTTTTGGTTCAAGGGGAGTTCATTTGGGAGCTTCTGGAGCTTAATTTTGACATAACTCAACTTGAACTAAAAATTGCATCTTTTGTTGAGGGGGAGCTGGATCTTTTGCATTTCTAGCATTCTGCATTGTAATATAACTACATTGAGCCTTGATTACTATCCTGCTATGACATGTTTACAATGCTTTACACCTTGCCATGACTTGTGCTTATTTGCTAGATTTATCATGACTTCATATGTGTAGCCTAGCTTTTGCCATGATAAGTTAATTAAAATTGCTCAACTTAAACTAAAACTTGTCATGTTAGCACTCGAGATTAGTCTTTCTTGAGCTATCCTTTTATGATACATGCCATGTCAAATAGGTTTGGGTAGAGTGATGAATCTATATTGAGCCTTAGAAAGAGCTATTTTAGTCTCTTGATGATGCATGAGTTAGTACAACTTGTTAAAAGGCAAAAAGATCTCTTTTGTGCGAAAAAACTGATCTCACCAATTCTCTCCTATGAGACGGCTTGCCATTGCACTTGGCATGAACTTAGGGGGAGTTTTGGGTGACCTAGACTATCTTCTTAAGCTTCTCGCTTGGAGTAGTCGCATAAGGCTTGAGACCTAGCACATGATAAAACAAAAATCTGGTTGGAAACCACCATGAATTTCAAAAGAAAATATGTTTCATGTGCTTAAAGCCACAAAAAGTATCATGTACTTTAACCAATGTTTCAATCTTGAGCATAGCACTCTATTTGGTCTCAATTTAAGCTTCTTAGTTCCGCCTAGCGTATTGACATGGCCTGCATCATCCTTGGATATCTCTAGCGAGACTTTGCTCATTGATGACTTGACTTGCTCACATAATGTACCTCATTTTCAGATTGTCATCTATGTGTTCTAGCTAGCTTATACATATCTTGTCATGATCTAGATAGCCTTTTTATTAAGTTATGGCTTGGTGTATTACATGTTGGTCATTATGGATAATTCTCATGGCTCAAAATGCTTAAATAAACAAACTTCAGCCATTTTTCATCCATTAACATGTCATATTCTCTCTATTGCATCTTGATGCGTTTATTGACAAAAGGGGGAGAATAGAGCAGAAAAGTCTGTTGGGAACAGTTTAGAGCTTTGGAGAACAATTTGCTCTTTTAGTTGTTGCTCTAATGTTCCTTCTGTCGACATGGTCATTGTTTCACTCTTCTTCTTTGGACCATGTTGGATTCTTCAAACTCAAACTCAACTTTGCTCTTTTTTTTCGGAGTTTGTCAATATACTCATCAAGGGGGAGATTGAGAGACCATGTGGAGGTCGTCCCGTGTGAGTGATGAGTAATTGACAAAGGTTTTAGGTCAGTCGAGTTTGGTTTGTGTGGTCGGACCATGTCGTTCTGCCGGTTCACGCGTTTTAATGAAATCAATCGAAATTGTCGGGATAATCGAACGACGGCGTGTTATGGGCGATGCGACCATGAGGCGGTTATACCGATTGGTAAATGGCGGTTGAAGAATTCGGAGAGAAGTTGTTTCTCGTGTTCGGTCTTCATTGAAAATCGGAACGACCGCAGTATTGGAGCGATACGACCGAGTCACGGTTGATCCGCTGGTAACATGGCGGTTGTCCGATTGTATTGTGAGTTTCGCCATTTTGGTGATTTGAGTTTTGGGATAGGTCATATCCAAGTGTGTTCACGCATATGTGTTGCATATTGCATGTTTGAGCTAACGTTGGGTCAAGTTGTGAAGAACTTGTTCCGGTTTCGTGTTTCTTATGCGTGTGGTGCGGGGCGTCGAGTGGAGTCGTGGCGAGACACGATGGATGGACTAGGCGCAGTGGCGCCGAGGTCGAACGGTCGGGATGTGTCGAAGACGACGTGGACTCGAGGTGGTTGCGAGGCGTCTTGAGACAAGGAGCGCTGAAGCTTCCGGAAGGTGCGAAAGGCGAATCGGAAATTCGCAAAGGCGCACTGGCGGGAGCGGCTCCGTTGGACTTAGCGGGCGTACCGGGGAGGAGACCCGTTAGCCAAGGCTATATAAAGGATTGGAGGGGCTGCATGCCCTCTAGAGCACTTGAAAAGGAATTAGGGTTTGCTAGAGTCAAAAGAGTCTTTAGTGGCTGTTTTTGCTTTAGGCTTTAGTGGTTGAGGAGTGTTGGTGGAGGCGGTGGGTGCTCCTGCTTGTCCCTCTGTTGCTTCCCTCCTCAAGAATGGATGAGTGTGTGTTCTTGAGGTTTGAGAGTGGGAGAGGATGAGATGAAAGCTTGTAATCATTCCTCTTGTATCAATCATGTATCTCTCTTCCTCTAGATCAATATGAGATGGTGTTTGTTTCATATTTGAGCTCTCTGTCATTTCTTTCTTCGATGACCTCTTTTTGAAGATTTCTTGATTCTTTGTTTCTCTGGTTGTTTCTTGCCCCAATCTACCTTGCTATGACGTGTGGGAATACATCTAGGGTGATCTAGATCATCAATCATCCACGAGCAAGTGATTAGATCAAGTTTTGTTTTTGCCAGCTTTTGAACCCACCTTCGTTCAAATGCAAAGGATAGGAACCTTGGCATGGATCTCTGAAATCGTTGCTTGGAATAGGTTCCTAATATCTTCAGGAAGGTGTGGTTCAATTTTGGTCAAGTTTGGCCGCGTAGATCAAAAGTTACGTTGATTTTCGTTTTGAAACCCGAGCGGATTTTGCCTGTTCCAGGACAATCGGATGAACCGGACTTAACATCTGCGGTTAGTCTTGATTGCGGTACAACCGCCGTTTGTTAGCGGTTGTCGGACTGCGGTACAACCGGCCGTTTGCCTGCGGTTGTACCGATTGTCCTGATTTGTTCAGAACTTCCTGTTTTTGTTTGCTGAGCTGTGGGGGTGAGGAGTGGATGCAACATAAGACTTCCTCTGTGCTTAATCTTTGATCTTCATAGCTCTCATAGCTATTGGAGTGATTTACAAGTTGAATCCATTCTTTGCGAAAAATATTAGGTGCTCCTATTCACCCCCCCTCTAGTCGCCTTTCCGGTCCTTCAATAAGGAGATTTAGAATATACTTGATTTTTATCATTACAATTTGTTGAATGAGTTGTTCCATTTTGCTTGTAAGGTTGAAAAGCAGGTGCATGATCAGAGGCAAAGCTACAGCAGGATGAACCGCAACTATTCTAGCTCCTCCACACCATGGAAACCTACCAGTTCATAGCTTAAGAAGCCCGTAATTAGTTTGAGACACAGAACAGCATTACCCAGTAGGAGCAATTAGCAAGCCATCCCAATTCTTCAACACATAGGCCTCCTGATTTGAAGAAGACCGCTGCTATCCCAGCCGCAAGTTCATCATCCATAACTTCCACGGGAAGAACCAAGGAGATAGAATGCTTCAAATGCAAGGGGAAGGGGCATTACATGCGTGATTGCCCAAATCAACGAGCTCTTATCATTCGGGAAGATGGAGAGTACACATCGGCAAGCGACGTAGAGGAAGAAGAATCTGACCATGAGGAGCAACAGAACATTTTAGGGTCTAATTCAGAGGGGATCACCTATGATACAAAACATGCAAACCTCGTCGTTTTTCGTGTTCTTAGCTCACAGATGGAAAGGGCAGAGAGAGGACAGCGTCACAATTTATTCCAATCAAAATTTGTTATCAAAGGGCACTCATGCAAGGTGATAATTGATGGCGGAAGCTGTAACAACATTGCAAGTTTAGAGATGGTTGAGGAGCTTGGGTTGACTACACGTGCTCACCCGCAGCCATACTACATCTAATGGCTCAACTCATGTGGGAAACTGAAGGTAACTACTATGGTGAGAGTGCCTTTTGCTGTTGGTAGCTATTCTGATTTTATGGATTGTGATGTGGTGCTGATGCAAGCGTGTGCATTACTTGTTGGGAGGCCATGGCAGTATGACAAAGACACGGTTCACTATGGGCGTTCCAACAAGTACTTGTTTATGCACAAGGAGGAGAAGGTTTCATTAGTTCCAATGTCACCAGAAGAAATTCTCAAGGATGATTTAGATAGGACTGAGCGTGGCAGAAAAGAAAGAGAGATGAGCGACATCCATAACACGGGAAACGAGAGCCACCAACCCAAATTGAGAGAAAAGCAAGGAGAGATACAAATTAAGGGACGGGTTCTTCTAGCCACAAAGAGAGAGATCCGGGAGTTAGAAACCCATCCTCAAGAGTGCTTTGTGCTTGTGTGCAAAGATACTCTCTTTACTACTGATGCTTTACCCTCTACTTTGCCTATTTCGGTTGTTTCTTTGCTGCAGGAGTTCTCGGACGTGTTGCCAGATGAGGTACCAGCAGGGCTGCCACCATTGCGAGGGATGGAGCATCAAATTGACTTGATTCTAGGGGCATCTTTGCCTAACCGTCCTCCGTACCACACCAATCCCGAGGAGACGAAAGAAATTCGGCCCCAAGGGCAAGAGCTTCTTGACAAAGGGTACGCACGCGAAAGTTTAAGCCCATGTGCTGTTTCTATTTTATTAGTGCCTAAGAAAGATGGGTCATGGAGGATGTGTATCGATTATAGAGCTATTAACAACATTACTGTTAAATACCATCATCCTATTCCTAGGTTAGATGATATGCTTGACGAATTGAGTGGTTCTACTATCTTTTCGAAAGTTGACTTGTGAAGTGATTACCACCAAATTAGAATGAAACTAGGTGATGAATGGAAAATCGTTTAAGACTAAGTTTGGCATGTATGAGTGGTTGGTTATGCCTTTTGGTCTTACTAATGCACCTAGTACTTTTATGCATTTAATGAACGAAGTGTTGAGAGCATTTATTGGGAAATTTGTTGTGGCATACTTTGATGATATATTGATATACAGCAAATCATTGGAAGAGCATTTAAACCATTTACGCCAAGTTTTTGTAGCTTTGAGAGAGGTGTGCTTGTTTGGTAACCTCGAGAAGTGCACCTTTTTCACGGATCGAGTTGTGTTTCTTGGTTTTGTTGTGACTGCGTAGGGAATCGAAGTGGATGAACAGAAGGTAGAAGCTATATGAGCAGGGCCTACACCTACAACAGTCACACTAGTGCGGAGTTTTCATGGACTCGCTGGTTTCTACCACAGATTCGTGAAGGATTTTAGCACACTCGCTGCCCCACTCAATGAGTTGACAAAGAAGAACGTGCCATTCAAGTGGGGGAAAGTACAAGTGGATGCCTTCAACATGCTAAAAGATAAGTTAACTAAAGCACCACTTCTACAACTTCCTGATTTTGATAAGGCTTTTGAGATAGAATGTGATGCTAGTGGTATTGGGATTGGAGGTGTTCTCATGCAAGATAGAAAGCCCATTGCTTATTTTAGTGAAAAACTTAGTCGTCCAACTTTAAACTACTCAACATATGACAAAGAATTATATGCCTTGGTTAGAGTATTAGAAACGTGGCGACACTATCGCTGGCCAAAAGAATTTGTCATTCATTCAAATCATGAATCACTAAAGCATATTCGTAGCCAAAGTAAGTTGAACCGTAGACATGCTAAGTGGATAGAATTTATTGAGACTTTTCCATACATTGTCAAACATAAGAAAGGTAAGGAGAATATAGTGGCTGACGCATTGTCTAGATGGTACATGCTGCTATCCCAACTTGATTGTAAAATTCTCGGTTTTGGAAAGTTTAAAAGAACTATATGCTACTGATTTAGATTTCCAGGACATTTATGCTAATTGTAAAGAAGGGACATGTTGGGATAAATATGTGCTAAATGATGGCTATTTGTTTAGAGCTAACAAGCTTTGTGTTCTCGCGAGTTCTGTTTGTCTTTTGTTGTTACAGGAGGTGCATGGAGGTGGTTTGATGGGACATTTTGGTATTCACAAGACCGAGGACGTACTGGCTACACACTTCTATTGGCCAAAGATGAGGCGTGACGTTGAGCGCTATGTGGGAAAATGCTCTACATGTCAATTAGCTAAGTCTCACTTAAACCTACACAGATTATATATGCCTCTTCCTGTTCCTAAACTGCCTTGGGAGGATATTTCAATGGATTTTGTGTTAGGATTGCCTAGGACCAAGAGGGAGAGGAATAGTATATTTGTTGTGGTGGATAGGTTCTAAAAAATGGCGCATTTTATTCCTTACCAAAAGAGCGATGATGCTACTCATGTTGCTAATTTGTTTTTAAGGGAGGTCGTTCGTTTGCATGGAGTACTGAGTTGTTTTAGACCATGACGCCAAGTTTTTAAGCCATTTTTGGAAGACGCTTTGGGGAAAGTTTGGGACAAAGTTACTATTTTCAACTACTTGTCATCCTCAAACCGACGGGCAAACCGAAGTCGTCAACCGCACACTTGGTACCATGATACAGGCTATACTCAAGAAGAATTTGAAGCTTTGGGAGGAATGTTTGCCACACATTGAATTCGCGTACAACCGGGTTGTGCATTCTACTACGAAGTTTTGTCCATTTGAGATCGTCTATGGATTCAAGCCTACTGCCCCAATTGATTTGTGACCTCTACCACCTTCAGAAAGAGGTAATCTAGATGCTGACAAGCGTGCCGAGATGATTCATAAGCTACATGAGACAAACAAAGCGATTATTGAGAAGATGCAAGCCCAATACAAGAAGCACGCAAACAAGGGCAGGAAGGAGATGGTATTTGAAGAAGGTGACTTAGTTTGGTTGCTCTTGCGCATGGATCGCTTTCCTGAACGACGCAAGTCCAAACTAATGCCACGAGGAGATGGACCATTTAAAGTGCTTACAAAGATCAACGACAATGCTTATAAGTTGGAGCTGCCTGAGGAATATGGAGTGAGTAATACATTCAACATTGCTGATTTATCTCCATATTAGGGAGATGAAGATGAGCCAGAGTCAAGGTCGACTTCTTCTTAAGAAGGGGAGTATGTTGAGGACATCACTGACACACATACCCTTCTAGCGGCACACACACCTCTAGTTGAGTCTACTAAAATTCAAGAGTTAGCTAGTGTACAAGGTCCAATAACACGAGCACGTCACCTTGGACAACAGGTGAATTTGTTTCTTGGGCAAATTAGTTATTTAATTATAGAACAAATGATATTACCTAATAAATATTGTTTACTTGTTACTACATGTGAAGGAATTTTCAGAGAAGTTGTTGATCAGGATTCGGCCAAGGAAATGATGAACATTGGCATGTGCATGTAAGGAGGAGAGAAACTCAGTCAACAAGCAATATTTTCTGCGTGAGGAATAGAAGGAGTTCATCCAATCCAAGAGAGAGAAGAGGAAATATGCATGCATGCATGGGTGCTATGGGAAGGATCCCTATTCCACTACCTTTCATATTGTTGTGGCTCCAACCAAAGGAAGGCCACTTGCACGCATGGAAAGAATATGGCGTCCAGAACCTTTCCTATTTTTGTGGCTCTAACCAAAGGAAGCCCACTTGCATGCACGGAAAGAAGATGGGTCCAGACTAGATCAAGGAATTAATTTTTATGTCTATATGTTATGTCCTGCATGCTCGAGAGGGTAGACTTGATTTTTGTTTTGTTTTGGTGTTGCTGCTAGCCACTTGAAAAATTGAGTCTCTCCAATCAATCATTCAGCTTTGAGTGAAAATTCTTCCGCTGTTGCTCTTGCGTCTTCTCTTAGATTTGCTCAAGCCGTTCTTCGCGAACATGCCAATTGTGTTTGACACAGTTGGTAACCAATCGAGGATTGATGTAGAGATTGCAAGGTTGCTGGTCATGATCGGATCGTGGTTAGCCTCCCCTTCATCAACGTGAATTTATAGAATTTCTCCTATGACGGAAGATTGGGACCAACTTGCATGCACACATCTTAAATTGAGGCGTGTGCATATCACCATGTGTTGGAAATTCCTGAAGTCGTGGATGGCAAGAGCAAGTTGCATCTCCTCAGTCAAGTCGTTCATGAAACGGCTCTAACGACGGGCGTCGGTGGAGACGTCATCTGGAGCAGAACGAGCCAAAAAGTTGAACTCGTGTAGATACTCCGTCACGCTCTTTCGCCCTTGCTTGTGTCAAACCTGGGAGCGAAGGATCCTGGATTCTCTGTGTTTCATACACTAGTCCAGGAATAGCTAGTGTACACAGTTAAACAAAAGTGATAGCAAAATCTTATCATGCATTTATTATTTGATAATCAAAGTTTATTATAATTGGGCCTGAGGCCAAATAGAAAGATACAACAGAAACATAAATAAATAGACAGGCCATACAATTTGCCACAGGCAATCGTTTGGGGGCGCAGCCTAGTCGTCCAGGTCCTCACTGTCCTGGAAGTCGTCTTCCCCTAGTAAGAATTTTGTTAAGCAAGAGTGAGTACAAAAAACTGTACTCCACAAGTCACACCCAACATTAATAACAAATATAATGCATGCAGGATAATGTCAAGGAAGGGTAGTATGGCTATTTTGCTAAAAGCTACATTTTCAAGTTTATATACAAATACTAAGTTCTAAGGCAATTTTTACTTTATATCGAAAAATCAAAATTTTAATTTGTTTCATCAATATCTCAAGTGTAGGATAAACCTCCATACACAAGGGTGAAGGAAAACCCCCCTTGCACCTGGCTTTCTGCACAATATTACCAATTGGATGAACTATCAAAAAATTCTCAGTTTAAATCATCTTTAAAACAAAAAACAAGGTCTAATCCGCGAAAGGCATTGCTCAACATGTCCATGACTACGGACGCGACTATTCGAATAGATTATCAATCCTACAGAATCTGTACAGCTTTACCCACAAGCGATAATTTGCTTTTCACATCGGCCAATACACGCTTTCGAAGGCGTGTGACTAAGCAATTATCATGAGGCCTTTACCCTACATTATTTCAACACAAATATGCCTGCTAAGGTTTCGTTACCGTAGGCTTCGCACCAAATGGTAACCCCCTCTTGCACCATGTGAGTACTAAAAGTAGGTCTTCACGACACTCACACCTCCAATGGCATAATTATGCCAGAATAACATAGATTAGTTGGCCAAGTCCGTCCCATTCCAGACTTGTGGTGGCACGAGTTTAGCTTAAGAATACGCAGCTCGCAAACCGGTCCTTATATGACTGGACGACTTCCAAAACCATCCCTGGGCTTCTAACATTCACTGAATAGAGCCCATGCATAAACCTGCACCCACCATCTAACCATTTCACCTAAGTCCAAACCAGTTTTATTTTATTTCCATTGTCAAAACATTTTCTAAAAACTTACTATGGTAAAGTCAATACCATAGCCAAATTTTAAATCATCATTTTGTCTTGGCTAAATTCCCCAAAATCACATTTTGGTCTAAGCATACACTAAGCATCATTTTTCAAATTTATTTTACTAAGGTGATAAGGAAATGACATTTCAAACTTCAACATTGGCCATACAAAGAAAGTAGAGTAACTAGGAATTTAAAACATGAATTTAAAATAACTGAATAGAAATATACGTGCAATAATAATTTAAAATAGAATTAAATAACTTAAAATAATAGATCAACATGATCAATGGTATAACTTGCCTTACTCAAATTCTTATTCTCCAACTAACTCAAGATCCTTGGAATCGTCGAAATCTATACGTGAAATTAAGCCAAATTCAAATAAACACAAATAAATTCAAATTAACTACAAATTAAATAATTTTGATTTAGTTGGCTAGATCTTGATTTTATATGAATTTAGAAATTTGAATCGTCGAATTTGGAGTTCATATGAAGGAGAAAGAACCCCTCGAAGTTTAAATCCTAAAGAAAATACTAAAATCAGATTTTATTAAATTTCCTGATTTATTTTCGTAGGATCGTATAGCACAATCAAAGGGGGGGTGAATGATTGTACCAATTTTGTTGCTCACAAATCAGCCATTCTCCCCTGCGCTGGCCTTCTCACGACCTCCTCGAGAACCTCTTCGAGGACCTCTTCAAGACCTCCTCAAAAACCTCTTCGAAAAAGACCTCTCACGCACAGCTTGACGAAAACAATCTTGAGACAATGTCGAAAAGATCTTATCTCTTATTTCTCAATATTGTTCTGTGTCTACAAAGTGCTCTACAAGCACCCCTCAAAGCTTTCAACCGAAAGACCTCTTTAGTTCTACCGCAAAAGCTACGTAACAAAGCCCCCGTAACAGCCACGGGAAAACACTTCCCCTCTGCCTTCTTTTATAGGCAGAGACCAATCCGTGTCTTCAATGACACGGACACAACAACTAACTCTTCCGAGAATCAAGGGACCCGAAACCCTTCCAAACACGAGTTTTCCTATCTCTCCAAACCTTCCAGATATGGAACTCCTTCCGTATCTCCTCACACGTCGTAAGCCTTCTGGACTCCACCTCTCGAAGCTTCTCCATGCATCAGCAACCACCTTTGATCTCCACGTGCTCCAGCGCAAGCTCAACCACCTCGTGACATCCTCGACCTCCTAGACCTCAGATTTCCCCATCCTAGTCTCGGTCCTCCTTGTCATCGACCATGGTTGTCTTCACGCTCAACCTGCACATGCAAAGACCAAAGAACATATTCACAGCACAAGTTCTCCAACTTGGCCATTATTAGTTCACACACGCATAACACACTCTCAAGTAGGTCCGCGACCAGTTCAGTAGGTTTACAACCACTTCCACCAAATCTACGACCACTCACCTACACCGTAGCACTCGAAGCATACAGTAATTGGAATGAATAGGGTGGTCTTGTGAAGACCTCTGGGTGGTCCTGAGAATACCTCCGGGTGGTCCTACAAGACATCGTGAAAGACCTCATGAGAGGTCCTGGAAAACCGTCCTGGGAGGTCCTGAAAGACCTCCTGAAGGACCTCCTGGGAGGTCCTAGAAGACCTCCTCAAAGACCTCTGCAAAGACCTCTTGGGAGGTCTTGGAGGACCTCCTGGGTGGTCCTGAGCGACCTCCACAAAGACCTCCTGGGAGGTCATGGAGGACTTCTGGGTGGTCCTGAATAGACTTGTCTTTTTGCAAAGACCACCCCGTTATAGTACCTGGAAGACCGCTTCATTACAGCACTTGTGATGAACAGTAGCTGGAAGACCTCCTTGCTATAGTACTTCATAGGGCCTCCTTGCTACAGTACCTCAATGAACAGTACCTAGAGCTACAGTATTTCGGAAGACCTCCTTGCTACAGTACCTAGATGAACAGTATCGGGCTGCAGTACTTGAAAGACCTCTTCACCGGAGGAGGTCCTAGACGATCCAGATAGCTCCTAGGGGAGGTCTTGGGTGGTCCAGATTGAGCCACATTTGTGCTCTTGGGGAGGTCCTGAGTGATCCAGATAAATCCACGTTGGTGCTCTTGGGAAGGTCCTGAGTGGTCCAGATTGATCCACGTCGATGCACCAGAAGGAGGTCCTGGATGAACAAGATTGATCCAAGGGAGGTCCTAGATAGACGAGATTTCACCACGTTGATTCTCCTGGAGAGGTCCTGGATGGACGCGATTGATGCGGGTTGGTTCTCCTGGAGAGGTCCTGGACGGTTGCGATTGATGCGCGTTAGTTCTCCTGGAGAAGTCCTGGATGGTTGCGATTGATGCGCGTTAGTTCTCCTGGAGAGGTCCTGGACGGACGCGATTGATGCATGTTAGTTCTCCTGCAGAGGTCCTGGACGGACATGATTTATCCACGTTGATGCTCCTAGGGAGGTCCTGGACGGTCCAGATTGATGCGCGTTGGTTCTCCTGGAGGAGGACCTGGACGGTCTAGATTGATGAACGTTGGTTCTCCAGGGGGAGGTCCTGGATGGACCAGATTGATGCTGGGAGAGGTCCTGAATGGCTTGGATGAGTCCACGCAAGTCCTCCCGAGGAGGACCTCAAAGACCTCCTATGATGGACGTGGAAAAGCTCTAGGGTGGTCATGAAGACCTCTAGGGAGGTCTTGGAAGACATTAAACCAACCACCCAAAAAGGAACAACCGAAACTTCCACAACAGCAAATTCCAAGCAACCCAAAAGACAATTATTCAAATCAATTATTCATCAGCAAAAACCGAGACAAGGCCGCATGGTCTAACAATTTTCCTAAAAGAAATTCTCTTTATGACGTAAGCCGACGTCATCGGTTGAATTTCCTTTCGGGAGAATTCTTTTTTCTGCCAAAAAATGCGCTGATAGGTGGGCCCCTTGGTCAATGGACCAAGTCCATGGTTCGGTCAACGTACCATGGTGGACTCGGCCCGTGCAACAATGCTTGTGCTGACGCAGGCATTGATGTGGATTTTTGTGCTGATATGGCGCGTGCGTGGCAGTGACGTGGCTGAGCCACGTCAGCCTGTGATTGGTGGTGCTCCAGCGAGTGGTATCAAAATGATCAGTGAAACACAATGAGTCTAGGGCTCACCTTAGTTGCTCAAGGGCCAACGTTTTGGTTGTCGGCGATGAGGTTTGGTGGCGGCGCGTTCTAGGGTTCCGGCGAAGTGGTGCTCTGGTGGTCTTCAGGCTGAGATGATGCGCGCACGAGTTAGGCGATGATGAGGCAGTGCTGAGGGTGGGGTCGGGGTTGCCGAAGAGGTCCCGACGGCGCCGGAGACGATGAAGAACCGAGCTTCAGGGGTGCAACAAAAAACTCAAAATCCGGGCGAAGGAGAGGGAGATGATGTTGGGGGTTTTGGGGTTTGGGATGAGTGGAGAAGTGCGCATCCGAGGCTCCTATTTATAGGTCTTGGGCGTGGTCGGAATGGCGTGCTACGCACGAAGGTCCGAGCGGCATCTACGACACGATTGGGAGAATTAAGGTGACATAAGGAAACAGATGCGGGATTGTCTCGGCGTTTTAATGCGCACAAAAACGGGCAAAGGGATACGGATTTCATCGGGTTTTGAAAAACTCCGAAGGTGCGCTAATGGCAGAGGCACGTGGGTGTTACGCGAGGATGAAGATGGAAGGTAGGAGAAGGGGTGACGTGTCTAGTGAGCCCACATGGTAGAGGAAGAGAGAGACAAGAGACGGAGAGGCTAACGGCGTGGGCCCACGCGTCGGTGAGAGGGAGAGGAGGCGCACGGGAATGGGCTGGCGGGTGAGATGGGCTGAGAAAAATAGGCCGTGCACGGGTGGAAATGGGTTGGGTTGAGGGAGATTCGGCCCAAGGCTATTTCTGTATTTTAAATGCTTTAGTGATATAAATAATTTAGTTAATTCATTTAGGCTTTAGAAAATAGCAAATAAAGTCCAAAAATTATGAGAAAATTCACAAAAATTCCTTGAGTCATTTTGGATTTAAATAAAATATTTCCAACTCATAATTGGTAGTTAGTTTTGCAAACAAATTATTTTGGCTTTGAAATAAATAGGGAAAAACTTTTAAAATTTCATTAAAAAATAATTAAATTTTACTTTTAACTGGAAATTGAAATTTGGGCTGTTATAGCTTGAGAGCAAGAAACTGTTGTTGCTTGATCATCATTACGCCCTCGGGAATGTGGGCCTCACAGAAGGCTGCTCGGAACTCGTTCCAAGTCGGAACGTCTCCATCAGGTTGCATGGCATAAAAATTATCCCACCTTGCACTTGCAGCTCCCTCCAACTGATAGCTAGCGAACAAAACTTTCTCAATGCTGGTGCATTGAGCAATCGCCAACTTCTTCTCAATAGTCCGGAGCCAGTCCTCTGCCTCCATGGGATCTTCGGAGCTCGAGAATGTCGGGGGATTCGTGTGAGAACCCAGGGTATTTAACTTGTAATACTTAACCATTAAGATGATTCAAGCATTACAAATCAAATATCCCAATTCTCGGCGTATATGTACTTCCCAGAATTGCAGTACACATACCCCATACAAAAATTAAGCATCCAATCCATACACAAGTTATTACAAGCGTACAACTAAATGAACATACAAGAATATTTTACAAAAGTAGGGCCGACCGGCCAAATAACAACTAAAGAGATAAATAAACAGCGGAAGCAAAAGCCATAAGATGGCGATAAACAAAAGCCAAACGGTTTGCCATAACCCACAAGGCACCCGACCGGGCCGCCAAGCTAATCGTCCAGAACGAAGTCGGTCTCACAATAGTCGATCCCTTGGGGATCAACCACCTCCTCTGCAACAATTTTATTAAGCAAAGCAAATGAGTACAAAATGTACTCGCAAGACCGACGTGTAGAGTAACCAGACCTATATATTTAGCTACATGCAAGCTTATTTAAGTGGAGCAGGCTCTAGACTCATTTTCAGCATAAAGCAAGTTTTCATTTGCAATAATGTAATAGATTGAAGGCAGTTTTACAATATGATTTTATTTGATAAAAACAGCGATAAATAAGTAACAATAATAAAAAGACATCCTGGAAGTGGCTAACCCAATAGCCACCACAACAATAGCATGAATTCCCCATTCATACCACCCACATCATGTTTTAATTAAATGTTGTAGTCTAGTTCTCACGGGGCGTATCCAAGCGTGTCCATAACCTAGGACAAGGCTATTCGAATAGTTTGAACCCTGCAGGGGTGTACCAATGTACCCACATGTCAGACCGCCTTTTCGCCACATGATTAGCACACTTCCTTTAGTATGCCGGCACGGCTAAGTCCTACGAGACATTTCCAATATTGTGCATTAACTACGAGTCACCCATATGGGAGGAAGCCCCATATGTTGATGCGGAGTCATCAAAGATGCTCATCTCCTTTAAAGGACGATGCTCCTCGCAGTGGGTAACTCCCACCACTACTCACCCAAGCACACACGAGTTTCTTTTTCAACACAACGCAACACACACATCCACCATGCGACCCGAAGCTAACACACGCCAAAGTACTAAGTCAAGAGAGGTCCCATATCCCTCTCATGTGGTTAGCACGCAAATTGCTCGGAATGGTGGTGCAAGTAACTCGGTCCTTAATTGACTTGGGCAAGACATACACAAACCCGATATACCACCATCCAACCACTTGCCCAAGTATGAATCATTTTATTTGCACTTTTAGTTTTCAAAACAATTTAGCACAAGGTGCTGATCAAAGAGTAATAAAATGATTTGTGTGATCAAGGTTACCGACTAAGTCGATAACCGCCCAAACTACCGGTAGCTAAGCATTTCTAAGCATGACGCCGAAGACAATAAAAGAGCATAATTAAATCGCCGGGCTCTAATTCACCAGCGATGTTAATAACTTATGTTTGTGGCAGGGGATAACAATTTAAGGGCAACCATGCAATAGGAATAGCTACCTCTAATCGGGAAAATTACTTTGACACAAAAGCATGCATACATACCGTTGAAACAAAGTATTAGACTTGAAAATAATAGGACATTTATGATCAAACTGCTTGCCTTTGCTGGAGATAACTTTCTTTCTGCAGAGGATCACTCGCGCAAATAATAATATCGTTGGAACCTAGTGAAAGAAGTCGAAAGCACAATAAGAACGAATAACACCGAAAAGACCCAAAAATTCAAATTCATCCAAAAATTATGAAAAATTCACAGTAGGTAGATCATGATTTTAGATGAATTTAGCAACAAAAATCATTTCATTTGGATGTTCTATGCAAAAGTTATAACAGTTTTAATGTCAGTTTTCCAGAAAATCCAATAAAATTGTAATCTGTTACTGTTCATTCGAATTAAATATTTTGGTGAAAATTTCCAGAACAGTGGTGCACTTGAAATTTTTATGGTATGAATAGCACCACATGAGATGAACAATGGAATTTGATTCATCTCATTTGGAGCTAAAATGAATTTTCTGTCATTTTTCAAAGTTATGAAAGTAGTACACAAGTTATATGTAAAATAAGATTTTCAGCAACAGTAACATGCTCACAACCTATTCTACAATAAACTACACTAATAGAGGATTCCAACAAAATTGAGTTTACTTAATTTGGAGTTATAGAGAAATACTTATGCATTTTTGAAGTTAAAACAATTTTTAATGCAACAATAATTCATTTCGGAATTTTATAAACCATGCCCACCATTTCTCATAGGGGCAGACCTAGCACTCTCAAACACTCTTACAAGGCATTCTATGTATACATCTACGATGATCATACAGTCAAAATCAATCCTCTTATATGATCTCATGATTATTTTAGTTAATCATTAACTAAATTGATACCTGTTTAATGAGAGTTTCTTAACATGACTAGCATGGAAGGTCCAGCACTTGTTAAGGATTATTTTTGTTATTACTTCCTATTTATCAAGGAAATTCCATGTTTTAAGTGTGTCCTTTATATAGCCATACATGACTAAGCATTATGCTAAGGTGCAACTAATGATTTTTAATCTTTAATTGCTTTACCAATTTACACTATTTATTTCATTTCCCTAGTGATACTATTGACCACTAGGGCTACTGTTATAAAAGAAAATTTCATCTAGAGACCTCTCTGTTTATCTATCTCACACAGGATCCTTTCCAAAACTGAAACTACTAGCACATCTTCCTATAAGACTGAAACTTCCACTTTAACAGATCATTAGAGTGACCAAAATGACATTCTCAACAAGGTACTAGCACTGCTCTCTCATTTCTGTCTAACACTTCAACTTAAAGGAGTTGGTCGACCTCTGAAAATCCATATATTCATTTGCTAAGCAAATTTTTGTGGGATCAATTAGTTCATGGTCAAAATAATTTATCCATTTGTTAAACTCATTTAAACATGCATGAATAATAAAATGACATGCTTAATATGATGATGCAACATGCACAAGTAATAAAGGAATGCGGTACGCGATTTAACACTAATGATTTTACCGTCGCACGCGCTAAGCGTGCGACTACCACCGACGATGTCGTCGTCGAACTCGTCCGTGACCGCACCGCCGTAGCCGTGCCGCAGCGAGCATGCGCCGCGCATCGCCACGCCGAGTGCATGCACGCATGCGCCGCCACATGCATGCATGCATGTGCCGCGTCGCCGCTCGCATGCACCGCCGTCGTCCTTGGCCGTCACCTCACGTCCGCTGCTCTGCCGGCCCGGCCGCTGGCAGCAAGCCGCCGCTGGACACCATGTGCCGCTGCACCTCGGCCTTGCTGCTGCCCGCGCCAGCCCCTGGCCATGGGCTGCGGCGGAGCCTTGCCTCCCTGCTCGCTGCTACAAGCACAGCCGCTGCCTGCTTCCTGCTGCGACTGCATGCATGCAAGGACACATGCATCCACTGCACCTGCACACCACCAAGCCAGGCTGCATGCATGCGCTAGCTTGTGCTGCTCACGGCTGCTGCATCAAGCCGTACAGTGCGTCGCTCCCTCCCCCTTCTTGCAAAACGCTCAAACCTACTCGCATGCGAAAACTAATGGTATAGATGGGAAGCTTAGGTGGCGATGAATCCAGTGGTATAGCATGCATAGCTCGGTTTTGGGTCTTTGGATGAAATCGGAAGGAGAGAAGTATATAGATGAACTAATGTTCAAGAAGAGAAGAAGCAAAACGGGCTGTTCTGCTCGGAAGAAAGAAAAGATAGGGAGGATGGAACAGCTGTGTAGTGATCTCTGTTGGAAAATGCCTTGGGCAGTGGGAGGTTTTGCTTGAATGGGAATGAGATCAAGTTGGGAGTGGGCGGTGAGAACAAAAGCTTGCTCGGCTGGGAAAGCAAATGGGCAGTGTGGTTTCTCGTCCCTTGGGAAATAAAGAAATGGTGCATGGGGAGGATGAGTGGTTGTGTAGAGAGGTGTATAAAATAAAAAGATGGCAGTAGTGAACAGGGAAATGGCAGTGGCATGGATGGGATTCGGCTGGAAGGAAGGGCAGAGGGGAGAAAAAGATTTTCGGCTGAGAGTTTGGGGGAAGGAAAAGAAATGGCAGAGGGAGTTAAATAATTTTTAGGCAGAGAAGTTTAACTCCAAAAATTATGAAATTTTTAAGAGAGGTTCCTCACATAATACAGATGCTTAGGTTAAATTTTCAGGAATTTATTCGTAGTGTGATGCTCTCTAAAAATCTTTGAAGTTTCTGTTTGCTCTGCAGAAGAATAGCAGTACAGTTCTTCCTCTTTTCTCCAGCTCGCTCAAACTATCTCGCATGCGCGAACTAGTCACTAAAATGGAACACTCTCGAGATGACGAACGCAGTGGTATAACATGCGTCGTCGGATTCTTGATTTTTGGTGGTGATCGCGAAGAGAGAAGTTGGGGAAAAGAATCGGCATGCAGGCGTTTCATCTCCTACTTCTTTTCGTCTGTTTGCAAATTCGCTGAAACTGCCATGCATGCGAAAACAAATTGTAGAAATGGGTTGGTCGTGCGATGACGATCGCGGTGGTATGACATGCATGGCTTGGTTTAGAATTTTTGGATGAGATTTGAAGGAGAGAAGCAAAAAGGGGTTAGCAGGGAAGGGAAAAGACAGATGACATGAAAAGAAGGGACACACAGACGTTTCGCCCGTGGTCGATCAAACTGGAAAATGAGAACAGTGATACTAATGTATACATAATGACATGATTATTGTGATGCATGTGAAAACATAACATCAAAATAATTAAATTTCTAATTGCATTTTTTTTAAAACAATTTGATTTAATATTGATTTTTATTACTTGATGTGAGAAAATTGCAAACATGCATTAATTAATTTCTTAAATTATATTATAACAATTATGTTGTGTTTAGATTTTTATTTATCAACTTTCATTCCCATTTGTTTTATTTACCTATTAGGTTTGTATTTTAAATTCAAATTCAAAATTTGAACAAGCAAATTAAATTGAAACCAATTAACCTCCAATAAATTCTAGAAAATCCAAACAAGCATATCAAAGAATATAGAATCCAATTGAAACATTCACATAATTGAAACCTATTTGCTGCAACAAAAAGTTTAAAAAAAGTCCAAAATTTTACAAATGCACCTTAAATGCTTAACTAATCCAACTTAGAGGTTTAGGGCTGTTACAATTCGTACGCTGGAAATCAGCGAGTCCCCTGTGTGGGCGGTGAGTTCCCGCTCCTCCGGATGGTCATAGAGCTGGGGAGATGTTGTGGGCGATGGCCTCGAGGATACAGGTTTGATCCATCTGGTTCCTTTCTGTGAGGACCCCCGGATTATTTCCGTAAGACCGAGACCTTCCCGATCTTATGGAAAGAACTCTGGGCCTCAAGTAAATGAATTCCATCTTAACTCCATCCAAGTGAAAGAACCCAGTTGAAACTAGAGCCCCGATGACCATGCACACCACTCCTCTGTGGATGCCGCATGGTAGCCGGTTCCCTAATCAACCGAATACACACTTAAACAAGTTAAAAGGAAATTTAAAAACAGCGGGTATGTGTCACGTGTTGGCTCCCAAGATCAGCGACCAACACACACATACCCTTATGAATGTCAATCACATCCATACAACATTCATACATTGATAATCCAAAAGACATACAACATATTAGTTAAGTCTACAATATTACAAAGCGCCAGGCCGGCCAAATTCAAACAAGATCATTAAGTAGCAGCGGAAGCAATATAAATAAACCAAAAGGTCCAGCAAGGTGTTCCCCATAAACCCAAGGCATCCGACTGGGAATTAAAGAGCAACTCTATTCGTTAGTGTCGCCTAAATCGGCGCTAACGAATTCATCGAGGGTACAATCATCCTCACCTGAAATTAGTAGACAAACTGATTGAGCACAAATGTACTCGCAAGTCTTATACAAATTAAAAAGTATATATGCTAGAGGATATTCAAAGGATGGCTTTAGTGGCTTAGTTTTGCAGGAAAAGCAACAATTTTCACCCTACACATACTAGTTTTCAATTGCCATTTTGTAAACAAGTTTCTAAGCAAAAGATAAACATGTGACATAGATATACATTATTAAACAATTAGATCAAACAAATACCAAAGTGGCAGCCCACTTTGATAAACTAAAATGCATGAATACCTGTTCATGTCGAATACCAAGTTGTAACCATGTCAATTTTAATTCAAAGTCTAACAATAATAACTCCGAATTCAAGCGGTCGTCCGTAACCGTGGAGATGGCTATTCAAATAGATTTACACCCTACAGGGGAGAACTACTTTACCCACATGACTCGATTAGCCAGTAAGCCTCCGGATAATGACACACTTCCTAAGGTATGCCGACCGGGGAAATCAAGATTTGGTACTTTTTAGCAAGAAAGCCCTATTGAGATAAGTCCCCCTTACGAGATAAATCCCATACTTAGTACAAGCTACGAACAAGGTAGTCAAAGTCGAGATCCTAAGTTGGATCGATTTGCCTCCGGTAGGATCGAATCGTAATATCGAATCGTAGAATCGGCGATTCTACGGAATTGTAAAAAATACACATATTTAACATCTATACTATAAGTTTGTAGTATTATTATATGGTTTACCACTTACTTATAACTAAAGAAGGGACAAAGCACTTTTTATCGCACAACAAAAAAGCATAATGGTACTGACATGATGGGTGTTATAATTCTGAACTACAAGAGAACCGTCAATGACCATGACTAGTTTACTACAATTACATGCGAAATGTTCACAACTTTGGTAAATCAACATCTAATTGCAACACTTTCATGTTCCTTAAAAGCAGCTAGACATACTCCAGGAATAAAAATAGCTTATCATTATCAAGCTCAAGATTGCTCATGTCAAAATATAGATATTTGTACTAGCATTACCACACTGATATAATATTTTGCATGCTCCTTGTTTATTTATAGTTTCATTCTCAAAAATTAATATCAACAAATTTTGCTCTAAAACAAAATATCAGCAAAGCCTAGCCTCTAAAAAAAATTGCAAAAAAAATTGTGACTCTACCACGAATCTACTTTGCGATTCTACATGATTCTACTCTTTGGATCGTGACTCTACCACGATTCTACCTGATTCTGATTCACAGTGCGATTTGGATCAACAGGTTGTCATGGGTTCGTAGAATCGTAAGACTCTACGAGTAGGATCACGATTCTAACTACCTTGGCTAGGGATAGAACTTGCTAAGCGGGCTCGCAAGTTGTGTTGGAGATACCAATGCGATTTAAATAAAGAAAAATAGTGCTCCCATGCACATTATAGAAAATTGCATCGGGTCCTATGAATAGATGATCGAACACAAATGTCCTCACACCACCTAGGACTTAATCCAATAAAACCCTCCCCTTACTTGAGCAAGCCAGTTCCCAACTCCAGCGTGTGATAGCATGAGTTTTACTTGAATTAACGACGTCACCAAAGTTCGGTCCTTGTTGGTCCGGACAAGACAACCAAAAAACCCGAGTCTCGTGCATAACAACACACACACACTAACAACCACTTATCCATACCCAAATCACTTTTGAAATAAACAATGTTTAACTTGAGAAACAGATACGATGATCTAGATAAAAACAAAGATAAGAAAGTTTTGTGTCTCCCATAATTGACGGGTTAAGCCCGTCAATCGATCTAACGCAAAACTAGACTTGGATGGCTAAGTAACCCCATATATATAATATATATTTCATAAAACCTAACTTAAGCATATATGTACTGGAATAATCAAGGATACCATCATGAATAGGACATAACTAGCTACACATCACAAGAATATTGACATATTGAAATAGCATGCAAGCAAATATCATTGCATTTCAAAACACTACTTATCAAAAGCTGGGATCAAAATGATGCAAAAAGAAAGTTCAAATGATGCTTGTCTTGCTGGAAGTCTAGTTGCTCTCTTTCGGTTGCGTAGTCATTAACGTCGAACACTTCGGATTCTATAGAAAGCGACATCGTATAAACACCGAGAAAAGCCAAAAATTCAAATTGCTCAAAAAATGCATGAATTTTCTGCAGTCTCTAGATTATTTCATTTGGATTTAGTATGTGAGAGTTATAGCAGTTTGAAAATCAGTTTTTGGAAAAAAAAAAGCTGAAAAATGCCCTTCCGTTATTGTTCATTTGAAATTAGCTTTTTCGCAAAAAAAAATTGTATAACAGTGGTGGAGAAAAGGATTACATGGTTAGGTAGATAATAAAATTATAGGACCAAAATAACTTGGTTCAACTTATTTGGAGTTCATATGAATTAGTTATTGATTTTTGAAGTTAAAGCAATTTCTTGTGTGAAAATAATTCTGTTTTTGATCGATTTTCAAAATTAATATTTTCTGTGATAGAAACAAGTTTGAAAGCTATTTAAAATTAAATTATATTTAAAATCAGAATTACCAAAATTGGTTTTACTTGATTTGGAATTAATTTGAATTAGTTTTTGAAGTTATTTGATATTTCAGTGTAACAATAATTGTTTTCCGAATTTCTTAATTCATTTAAAACTTTTTTTGCCGAAGCTAACCTAGTCGTTATCGCTGGTGTGTGGGGTCTACTTATTTCCTTTTTCTTTTTCATTTATTTTCTAAAGGAACACATCTACCGACCAATCTAATCTTCTCATAATCATTCACTTAACCGACACCTAATGAGATTTACCATTTTAACAACACATCCAACAACTAATGGCTCACTAATCGATCTACTCATATCCATACCACCGAACTTAGTCGTGAACGACCTCTACCAATCCAATCATATATGTGTCTCTACAATCAACTAATAATCCTTTATCTACTAATCCAATTGAGGGTACTAATCTATCAACTCAGCACCTAGAACTTAACTACTAATTACATGACAATTCTAATATTTATCCGTAGTCAAATAATCCATTCTACATCTCCCAATTCTAGCATATAAGATTCGCATAACTATTAGTTAAGACATCTGATCAAACAATCCAATAATGTACTTAATCCGACATCCAACGAGCAACAATACACATAAATAATAGATATATCTTTAAACATCAAAACATACGTCATCCATCAAGTAATAAATTAAAAAAAACCTTATGCGTCCGATCTCCTAAAATTACTAATCCAACATGAGGGAAAAATCTCCAATTAATGTATTATCCAAAGATCACTAACTTCCATGCAACTTCAAAATAATATCATCCGATAAAATAATCCAATCATATATTTAATCTAGTATCTACCGATCAATAAGATACATATTCCGCTATGACGATAAAATTATTCGTATCTATCGACAAACATCACATGAACACGCCTACGCATAAATAAGACATAACCGGATAATTATACCGGTCTTAAGCTACCAAATTATTTTTTATATAATTAAACATGCACAAATAGATGCCATGCTCATGACTAAAATGCAAGATGCACGGCTAAAAATGTAACGCGGTAACATAAATAACACTAAGAATTTTACCGCAACGCTAGCCGTGCGAAATGCCTTCGGACGTTGTCTTCTCGGCACTCGTCCATGTCTACCATAGTCGTCGTCATTTTCGCATCCGCTCGGCCTCACGTCTGCATCTGCGTCTGCCATAGTCGTCATCGTTTCCGCGTCCGCTCGGCCTCTCGTCTGCGTCCACTGTAGTCATCACCGAACTCGTCCGTGTCCTCGTTCGTGTCCCACTCCGCATCATCGCCGTTGCTCTCAGCCATGCCCATGGAGCCGCCTTGCCGATGCCGTGCTCAAGCGCGACACGCCATATCGCCTCGCCTCGCTCGGGTTGCCGCGTCGCTGCATGCATGGCTGTCGCATGCAAGCGCCACATTCTCGGCTGGCTCCTCCACACCGCCATCTTCGCACCGCTGGCCGCGTCACCAAGCCTCGCGTCCTCGGCTCGGCCACCTCTGCCTCAGTCGCCTTGGGCTTGGCCACCACTGGGTTGACGTCGCCGCGTGCCGCTGCAGCACCTCGTCTTGCTCGAGCTGCCACACCCTCGCCTAGGTGTCGCGCTGCCAGCTGAGCCAAGCTATAATAGCCCTAGATCCCTAAGTTGGATTAGATAAGCAACCAATGAACATTTGTGAAATTTTGGACTTTTTAAAACTTTTGTTGCAAAACAAATGAGTTAAAACCTAGTAATCCAATACTTCTTCTCCAATTAAAAAGTCCAATTTGAATTTGGGGCAAACTAAAAACGTTTCAAGTGTGGGAATATTTTAGTTGAGTTCTATATGCTCTGGTTTGCTTATTCGGATTTTCTGGAATTTTTGGAGGTTAATAGGTTTCTTTTCAATCTGCATGTTCAAAAATTGAATTTGATTTTAAAATACGAACAAATCTTGTGAAAAGTACCTAGAAATTTTTTTCCTAGGTTCTGGAGAAACTAAGGAACTCAACTGAAAAATTTCAAGATTTTCGGGATTTAATTGGTATTATTAAACAACCAGTCAATCTAAGAAAATCAAAAGTCAAACACCACAATCGAAACTTAAAATAATTCTAGAGAAAATAGTATAACTTGTAAAACCCTAGAAAAATTTATTAATAGTCTAACCAGTGTAAGGGATTTTCCCTAAAAAAAGTTATCAATTTTGGAGCTAAATATCGACCTTCAAAAATTCACTTAAGCTGTCTTTTCCACAAAAATCAGGGAAATCATTGTTCATCCCGTCGGACCCGAACTTTCGGACCGACCGAACCTGAGTCAATTTGGCTCAGCTTAACCAACTGATTGAGCTGCCTCTCCTCTGCTGCTGACTGCTTGGCCCCACCGGTTAGACCTCCTTCTCCTTCACTGCGCCGCTCTTGTCGCTGAGCCTAAGCGGTGCTAATGCCACGCAGCCGCTCACCACTCTCGCCAGGGACACATGCCACACATGTCAAGCTCCTTAGTGCTGCTTTGCCACACCACCCATCCAGCACTGCCCTGTCTCCCTCCTTCCCCAGCCTTAACTTCCTCTCCCTAAGCCCTTTCGGCCAGTGTCCCCAATGCCATTCGGCTATGGCCACACCACCTTGAAGCCGTCCCAGCCGCACCGACGAGATCTGACCACCCACAACCGCGTCACAGAGTGCCTTCAACCCCAAGGAGCCAAACCCCTCAAGCAATTTCGGATTTCAACACCCGAGGAGCCGTGTGTAACAGCCCAAAATCCCTAAGTTAGATTAGTTAAGCATTTAATGTGCATTTGTGAAATTTTGGACTTTTTAAAACTTTTGCTGCAGCAAATAGGTTTCAATTGTGTGAATGTTTTAGTTGGTTTCTACGTTCTCGGATATGCTTGTTTGGATTTCTGGAATTTTTGGAGATTATTTGGTTCCTTATTTAATTTGTTTGTTCAATTTGGAATTTGAAATTAAAACACAAACTTAATAGATAAATAAAACAAATGGGAATGAAAGTTGATAAATAAAAATCTAAACACAACATAATTGTTCTAAATATAATTTGAGAAATTGATTAATGCATGTTTGCAATTTTCTCACATCAAGTAATAAAAATCAATACTAAATCAAATTGTTTGAAAAACTGCAATTAGAAATATAATTATTTTGATGTTATGTTTTCGCATGCATCACAAAAATCATGTTATTATGCATACATTAGTATCGTCGTTCTCATTTTCCAGTTCGACTGACGCCTGCGTGTCCCTTCTTTTCATGTTATCTGTCTTTTCCTTTTCCTGCTAACCCCTTTTCGCTTCTCTCCTTCAAATCTCCTCAAAAAAAAATTCAAAACCAAGCCATGCATGTCATACCACCGCGATCGTCGTCGCATGACCAACCCGATTCTGCAATTTGTTCTCGCATGCATGGCAGTTTGAGCGAGTTCGCAAAAGGGAGAGAAGCACTAGCAGATAAAACACCTGTGTATCCATTTCTTTTCCATAACTTCTCTCTTCGCAATCACAACCAAAAACTCAAATTCAAGCAATGCATGTTATACCGTTGTGATCGTCATCTCGAGAGCTTTCCAATCATGCAATTAGTTTGCACATGCATTGTCGTTTGAGCGAGTTAGAGAAAAAGAAGAAAAACCGTACTGTTATTCATCTTCCAAGCAAATGGGAACTTTAAAGATTTTTAGAGAAAATCACACTCTAGATAAATTGCTGAAAATTTTATCCAAGTATCTACTTTATGTCAGGAACCTCCTCTAAAAATTTCATGATTTTTGGAGTTAAACTTCTACACCTAAAAATTATTTTCCCCCTTTCCTTGCTATTTGCTTTGTCCATCCGAATCAACAAGTCTGCACTGTCACTCATGCTTCCAGCCGTGAGCCACCCAAAGCCTCACGCCACAGCTACTGCCCATCCATTTCTTTTCTCCCCAACCAAGCAACACACACCCCCACTGCTATCTTTCTTCCCAAAGAGCATCCCATGCTATTTTTTTTTTCTCCCTCCTAGCACAGCCGAGAGCCACCATCTTTCACTGCCCTTTCCCATCTTATGCTCGCAGCCGTAACCCATTTCCTCCCACCGCCAACTTGTCTTTCCAAGGGAGCACTACACACAACCATATCTTCTAGCTATACACTACCCATTATTTGCTGTCTCAGCCGAACCATTGAAACAATCCACTGCCGTTTATTTTTCTCCCGGTCACAAGTCATTTCTTCTCCACGCCATTGTTTCTTCCCATAAGAGTAGAACTTCTAGTCGTTGCTTTCTCCCCCAAGCCATTTTTTTCTTTGTTTGTTTATTCACCTCACTGCCATTCGCAGCACACAGCTGAACACCATCCTCCCCATTTCTTTATTGCCATCCATATAGCCACCCCTCTGCCACTCTTTTCCTCTCACGTCAGTTCTTCTTCCTCCAATACACCAGCCATTTCTTCCCTTCACAAGCTCCAGCTCCACTTCTCTCCTCTCAATCCCATCCAAGATCCGAAAAACTCTAAATGCATGTTATACCACCGTGTTCCTCATCTCCTAAGCTTTGCATCCATGCAAGTATCTTTCGCATGCGAGCTCTTTTGAGCATTTTGCAAGAGGAGGAAGAGGTGGCATGCACTGTGTTGTGCTGGCACACAGTCTGGCCATTGTGGCTACGGTGTGGTGCGGCACCAGGAGCGGCAACATGCTGTGCAGTGCTAGCATGAAGCAGCAGGCGGCAGGACATGCAGAGACTCCACTCGGTGGACATGTCCAGCATGCAGTAGCAATCCAGACAGGGGTGCGGCCAGCAAAGCAGCGGTGGCGAGGTGGCGACGGCTCGGCGAGGTGGCCGGCAGGAGCTAGCGCAGCATGCAGCCGCTCGGCATGCATGCATGTGGCCTGAGCGCAGGCGCGGCGTCGGCAGCGGCGCGAAGAGTGCGGCATCGGCAAGGACGTGAACGCGGATGCGGACGTGGGCGCCGACGAGAAGGCGAGCGGGACGTGAACGAGTCGGCAATGACTACGGCGGGCTCGGTCGCAGACGAGTTCGACGATGACGTCGTCCGGTGGTAGTCGCACGCTTAACGCGTGCGACGGTAAAATCTTTAGGATTTATTTGCATTACCGCGTTTATGATATTAGTGTGCATGTGCATAATCATATTAAGCATGTCATTTTATTATTCATGCATGTTTAAATGAGTTTAACAAATGGATAAATTATTTTGACCATGAACTAATTGATCCCACAAAAATTTGCTTAGCAAATGAATATATGGATTTTTAGAGGTCGACCAACTCCTTTATGTTGAAGTGTTAGACAGAAATGAGAGAGCTGTGCTAGTACCTTGTTGAGAATGCCATTTTGGTCACTCTAACGATCTGTTAAAGTGGAAGTTTCAGTCTAGTAGTTTCAGTTTTGGAAAGGATCCTGTGTAAGATAGATAAACAGAGAGGTCTCTAGATGAAATTTTCTTTTATAACAGTAGCCCTAGTGGTCAATAGTATCACTAGGGAAATGAAATAAATAGTGTAAATTGGTAAAGCAATTAAAGATTAAAAATCATTAGTTGCACCTTAGCATAAAGCTTAGTCATGTATGGCTATATAAAGGACACACTTAAAACATGGAATTTCCTTGATAAATAGGAAGTAATAACAAAAATAATCCTTAACAAGTGCTGGACCTTCCATGCTAGTCATGTTAAGAAACTCTCATTAAACCGGTATCAATTTAGTTAATGATTAACTAAAATAATCATGAGAACATATAAGAGGATTGATTTTGACTGTATGCTCATCGTAGATGTATACATAGAATGCCTCATTAGAGTGTTTGCGAGTTCTAGGTCAGCCCCATTGAGAAAGGTGGGCGTGGTTTATAAATTTCCGAAACGAATTATTGTTGCATTAAAAATTGTTTTAACTTCAAAAATGCATAAGTATTTCTCTGTAACTCCAAATTGAGTAAACCCAATTTTGTTGGAATCCTCTATTAGTGTAGTTTATTTTAGAATAGGTTGTGAGCATGTTACTGTTGCTGAAAATCTTATTTTACATATAACTTGTGTACTACTTTCATAACTTCGAAAAATGATAGAAAATTCATTTTAACTCCAAATGAGATGAATCAAATTCCATTGTTCATCTCATGTGGTGCTATTCATACCATAAAAATTTCAAGTGCACCACTGTTCTGGAAATTTTCACCAAAATATTTAATTCGAATGAACAGTAACAGATTACAATTTTATTGGATTTTCTGGAAAACTGACATTAAAACTGTTATAACTTTTGCATAGAACATCCAAATGAAATGATTCTTGTTGCTAAATTCATATAAAATCATGATCTACCTTCTGTGAAGTTTTCATAATTTTTGGATGACTTTGAATTTTTGGGTCTTTTCGGTGTTATTCGTTCTTATTGTGCTTCCGACTTCTTGCGCTAGGTTCCAACGAAATTATCGATTGCGTGAGTGATCCTCTGCAGCAAGAAAGTTATCTCCAGCAAAGGCAAGCAGTTTGATCATAATTGTCCTATTATTTTCAAGTCTAATACTTTGTTTCAATTGTATGTATGCATGCTTTTGTGTCAAAGTAATTTTCCCGATTAGAGGTAGCTATTCCTATTGCATGGTTGCCCTTAAATTGTTATCCCCTGCCACAAAACATAAGTTATTAATATCGCTGGTGAATTAGAGCCCGGTGATTTAATTATGCTCTTTTATTGTCTTTGCGATGTCATGCTTAGAAATGCTTAGTTACCGGTAGATTGGGCGGTTATCGACTTAGTCGGTAACCTTGATCACACAAATCATTTTATTACTCTTTGATCAGCACCTTGTGCTAAATTACTTTGAAAACTAAAAGTGCAAATAAAATGTTTCAGACTTGGGCAAGTGGTTGGATGGTGGTATATTGGGTTTGTGTATGTCTTGCCTAGGTCAACAAGGACCGAACATCTTGTTTCACCAAAACCAAGCATTATTTGCGTGCTAACCACATGGGAGGGATATGGGACCTCTCTTGACTTAGTACTTTGGCGTGTGTTAGCTTTGGGTCGCATGGTGGATGTGTGTGTTGCGTTGTATTGAAAAAGAAACTTGAGTGTGCTTGGGTGAGTAGTGGTGGGAGTTACCCACTGCGAGGAGCATCGTCCTTTAAAGGAGATGAGCATCTTTGATGACTCCGCATCAACATATGGGGCTTCCTCCCATATGGGTGACTCGTAGTTAATACACAATATTGGAAAGGTCTCGTAGGACTTAGCCGTGCCGGCATACCAAAGGAAGTGTGCTAATCATGTGGCGAAAAGGTGGTCTGACATGTGGGTACATTGGTACACCCCTGCAGGGTATAAACTATTCGAATAGCCTCATCCTAGGTTATGGACACGCTTGGGATTGGACTTGCAGGAGTTAGACTCAACACTTTGGAATTCTTAATTAAAACTTGATGTGGGTGGTATGAACGGGGAGTTCATGCTATTGTTGTGGTGACTATTGGGTTAGTCACTTCCTGGTTGTTGTTACCTTTTATCTATTATTACTCGCTGTTATTTCAAGCAATTAAAATTCAGTTTGTCAAATTGCTTTAAATCTATTACTATATTGCAAAAGAAAGCTTGCTTTATGCTAAAATTAGGTCTAGAGCCTTCCTCCACTTAAATGAGCTTGCATGTAGCTAAATATTAGTTCTGTTATATTACACGTCAGTCTTGCGAGTACAATTTTTGTACTCATTTGCTATGCTTAAATGTAATTGTTGTAGAGGAGGTTGATCCCCAAGGGGTCAACTATTGTGAGACCGACTTCGTGCAGGACGACTAGCTTGGCGGCCCGGTCGGTTGCCTTGTGGGTAATGGCAAACCGTTTGGCTTTTGTTTATCGCCATCTTATGACTTATTTGCTTCCGCTGTTTAATTATCCCTTTAGTTGTTATTTGGCCGGTCGGCCCCTTTTGTAATTTGATCTTGTATGTCCTTTTGTTGTAAGCTTGTATTGTCTTGTGTATGGAATTGATGCTTGATTTTTGTATGGGGTATGTGTACTGCAATTCTGGGAAGTACATGTACGCCGAGAGTCGAGATATTTGATTTGTAATGCTTGAATCATCTTAATGGTTAAGTATTACAAGTTAAATACCCCGGGTTCTCACACCGCGCGCCTCCTTTCTTCTCCGAGTTTGGCCAAATCGCCTCCACCACCGCCGCGTCTTCTCCAGTGAGCCAAAGCTGGATTCCCCACTCTGTGAGCTTTCTCTAGTTCCCCTATACCTCCTCCCAGCACTCACTTGCGCTTTTCCCCTCTCCAGGCACCCCTCTACATTGAGCTGACCGAGCCGTAGGAGGCCTCCGCCATAGGGTCACTCCCCTCGACCGGCGACCACTCCGGTGAGCACCACCACCATGGTTCACCTCCTCAGCCGGCCGCTGCTCGCCCTAGCTGCGATGCCGCAGCACTACTCAAGCTGCGCCACTGTCACCTCTACTCTAGCCTCCTTGTACTCCAAGCAACCTATTTTGGTGGTTACCGTCACCTCTGTGTCGCCCCCATCGCTGACGATGAACCACATCTAAGTTGCTGGCCACCTCCCCTGTAGCTCCCACCCTGTATTTTTTTGTACCAAGAGGTTGTAGGGCCATCTAAGGATTGGCTGTTAACTAAGTTTGGTGATAGACTAATTAGATCACTCATGCTAGTGTTAAACAATTGGAAAATTGAATTAAGGAGAAGTTAGTTTGCAAATAATTGAAATCCCTTGATGAAATAATGATCAGATAAAGTTTCTGAAGATGCTTAATTTTGGGAATAGGTTATTGTCATGGTTAACACAATAAACAGAAATGTCTTCAATTCATTTAGTCTTTAGGAAACTATATAGCAATTATCTAACAACAGCAGCTAAATTTGAAAATTAATATGGTTGTGAACTTTCAGAAACCAATAGAGAACCATCAACGCTTTCTGGCGAAGTGTTAGACAGAGAAGCAAAAGGGTTATAAGGAAATCATAACCCACTTGCAAGACCAATCAATTTTTCAGCTAATTAATTTCATGAATATCTATGTGATCACTGAAATCGACTATCAAAGTGAAGTTTGAGTCTTATATCAAAGTAAAATTTGAGTCTTGTAGGAAATGGAATCAGTAGCTTTTCAGCTTTGATGAATGTTTTGAACATAAAAGGCAATTTGAAACTAACCCTAAAATTGGTAATAGGGCATAACTTTGCTAAGTGAAGGAGTTAGAAATAGTGGATATTACAATTTGGAAAAGCATTTAAAGTTTCTTAAAAAATCATTAGTATGTTCTTAGCATAAAGTCATAAGATCATGACCTAAAGTCTTAACATCATGCTCCCAGTTAAGAATCCACAATAAAATTGTTTACAACATGAAATTGGTTAAACTTTGAAATTCATATGAACTTCAATTGAACTAAAATTTTCACCTAAATGCGTCTAAATCATTCTCTACCTTCTGTATTAATTTCATAATTTTTGGAGATTTTGGTATCTTGGTGTTTATTCGATGCTTTTGCTTTGTCAGTTCTTATCGTTAGATGACGATGATTTGGGAGTGCAACTGAAATGATCGTGAGAATGTCTAGACTTCTAGCAAACAAAGGCAAGCACCCATTCCATTGATGCACGTTGATCCTATTATATTCATAAATTGCAAACTGTATGTATGCATGCTTTATTTGTCAAATTATATTTGAGATTAGAGGTAGTTAGTCCTGTTGCATGAATTCCCTAAAATTGTTCAGTCCCTTCTACTAGCCTAAGTTAATAATCCCACTAGTGAATTAGAGCCCGGTGGTTGTTATATGGTCTAATTATGTATATTCGATGTCCTGCATAGCAATGCTTAGTTTTTGGTAGATTGGGCGGTTGTCGACTTAGTCGATAACCTTGATCACATAAATCATTTTTATTATGTTTTTTACAGCACCCTGTGCTATCATATTTGGAAAACTAAAAATGAAAACAAAACGATTTGGACTTGGGCACATTGGTATGTTGGTGTGCTGTTGTGTGTGTGATTGGTGCCCGAGTCAACAAGGACCAAACATCTTGTCACACTGAACCAAGCATTATTGCGTGCATCCACATGAGGGTCATATGGGCCCCCTCTTGACTTAGTACTTTGGCGTGTGTTAGCTTTGAGTCGCAGGTGGTGGGTGTGTGTGTTGTGTTAAAAAGGAAATGTTTTGTGTGTGATGGGTGTGCGGGAGTGGGTTCCTGTCCAGGTTCTCCACACTTGGGGGACATCGGCAGTTGCTAAGGCTGGGCCGATGCCCCAACACAACGTGTGGGTCCTCCGTGGGAGCCTTGTCTGCACACACAAGGGCGGTTCACAGAGGGTTTCACCCATGCGGGCGACTCGTAGTTAATGCACTATATTGGAAAACGTCTCGTAGGACTTAGCCTTGCCAGCATACCTAAGGAAGTGTGCTCTATAGCTTGGCAAAATGGTGATCTAACATGTGGGTAAAGTTGTACACCCCTGCAGGGTTAAATATATTCGAATAGCTATGTCCTTGGTTAAGGACATGCTTGGGGTGGTCTGTCGAGAGTTAGACTCAATATTTTGGAATTTAAACTTAAAACTTGATGGGTGGTATTGAGAATGATTTCTCATACTATGTTTGTGTGCTGCAGGGGCAGCCACCTGTTTAGTTGTTGTCTTATGTTAATTACTCGCTATTATTTAAAGTATTAAAAATGTTTGCTCACTTTTCATTTAAATCTACTACATTGTACTCAAATTCAAATATTGCTTTGCGCTGAAAATGAACTCAATAGCCTTCTCCATTGAATAGAGCTTGCATGTAGCTATGTATAGGCTTGGTAAAGTCTTGCGGAGACAGCAGGTGCTGAGGTCGAATCAAGTAGGAAAATTGTGCATGAACGTCGATTGCTAAGGTTTGAACCCCAGTCGGTTGCCCTACGGGTTATGGCAAGCCATTAGGACACCAGTTCTGGTTAATTTATAATTTTATTTCAGTTCATTTATTGTTTATCTCTGCATACTTGATATTTTATCTTGCGATGCTATGATATCCTGTGTATGGTTCGATACTGTTTTTGAAGGTGTTTGTGTACCGCTCCTAGGAGGTACATAATACACTGAGAGCGGGGAAATTTAATTTGTAATGCTAGGATCAGATGGAGGGTTAAGCATTACAAGTTAAATCGCCTGGCGGCTCTCACAAGTTTGGTATCAGAGCTATGCTGATTGTAGATTGAGCCGTAGCAATGGACGTTGTTAGGATTTAGTTTGCAAATAATATTTTCAAACTAGCAAAGATTTGGCAAAAATGCAAGTGATACAATTCCATTCTTTCTTACCCATCCTAGCCTCTAATTCTTACCTCGTATTCATTTGATTTGTGAAAAATCATTTCTCCATTACTCATCTCCCTTTTCCAAACAATAGAAACGCTAAGTAGTCACTGGTGAAGAGCATCGGCGAATGGACGAGAAGACGATGACTTGCTACAAAATTAGGATTAAATTAGGGTTTATTCTTAGAATATGAACACCCATATGATATTATTTAGCTTGTAGACGCTGGATTTTGTAATCATTTGCTCTCTTTTGTTCCAAGTAGTTGCGCATCGCCTACGGGCAGCATGTATAGCAACTATATCGGAAAACTAACTGGGGTTTGCTTGTAACTCATTTTGGTGATTTTGGAATGATTAGTTCATACTAGGGTTAAGATGCATACCCGCGGTTTACTTACTCACCTTATGCTCATTCTTTCCTCACCTCATCATTTATGCATCAAAATATTTAGGGGGGTAGAAGATACTTTAGCTATGTGTTAAGCATCTTGATAAAGAATGAACATGTCTAACATATGAAAGTTATAAAATTGAAATGGTCCTTAGTTTCACCTCCTTCAAATGAGTAACCAAATTGCATTTGACAATTTGCCATGCTCATATAGATTCCTTATGTGAACCTAAAAAAAATATTGGAGGTCATGGGTGTGTAGCTTGATGTGCTAGGTTGTCGTTAAGTTAAAGAGCATGCTGGTCTTCTAAATTGTTAATAAGTGAACTTGTCATAACATGAACTAGGAGTAGCTCATTTTTTTGTGTGCTGTTAAAAGTAATTAAACCATATTAGATTGTACTAGTAGTTCTATGTTTTTTGTTAAAATAAAACCCATTCCTTGCTAAGGTGCCATTTTTTACCTAGATTGTTGGAAATGCACTCCAGTGACTTAGGTGATCTTAAAATTTTTAAGAATATTGACCAGAGCACCTGATAGTGTGCAATTAACAAATATAATTTTTCTAGGATTTATTGAATTTGTTTTGTCCAGGATTTAACTCAAACAATTTGCAGAACTGTTCTGGCTAAGTTTGAATCTAGAATTAGTAGGAGGGTTTAAAATGTTAGGGCCCAATTTTCTAGTGATGAGTATCACCTAAGTATCATGCCCTAAGCCGTATTGATTAGATGTTAAGGACCAGGTCATGGTAGTGTGAATTCATGTTGTTTATTAAATCTCATGTTCACCTAACATCAATTAAATTGTTATGCTGCATTTTGATGCATGTGAGCCTTGCACTCCCACAAACCAAACCTAAATTTTTCATAAAAATTGATTGCATACATGCATCTTTTCATGCATCCTTTCATGCATTCCTCCCCAAGCTGAGTTAATAGAGTTAGAGAAACAAGGGTTAAGCGAGACTGCCATAAACACTGCTTTGACCTCTCTTCTCTGCACCAAATCCTGGTTTTGGGAGCTAGATTTCCGTTTAGTCAGTCCTTCTGTTCTATCGACCGATGCCTATTTCAGTCGACTGAATGGAGCCATGCTTTCCTCCTTTCTAAAACCCAAAGTTGTTGAGGAACATCATTTGTTTCAAATTTGAACCCTCTCCTTAGGTGACACCTTCTCTTGTAGGTAATTGGTAATCTATCGTTCTACCAGAAAATAACGCGAACTTGATATGTTTGAAGTACCTTCGAATCAAGAAAGGAATGATTAAACAAAGCAATGGAAAGGTTAAACAAAACAATGGAAAGGAAAAAGGTGTCAGCAACACCAGGATACTTAGTCAAGATCTTCCAGCACTACCTCTGAAGGAAATCAAAACAACAAATGGTGCATTTCGTTTAGAGTTGAAAGAACCACCTAGAGAAAGCTTAACAGAATGATCTTAGTAATCCTTCGACAAAGTTTCCCTCTATAGTACCTAAACCTTAGGAAGAACTTCATTTGATTTGGATTTGAGTTTGATATGTGACAAAATCCAAAGTGTGACCCTGTGACCAAGCCCACCTAGGTCTGCCTCAGACTTTTGTTTCGACTTCTAGACTACCGGAATCTCGAGACGAGATTTTGTTTAAGGGGGCTAGAATTGTAACAGCCCTAGATCCCTAAGTTGAATTAGTTAAGCAACTAATGAACATTTGTGAAAATTTGGACTTTTTAAAACTTTTGTTGCAAAACAAATGTGTTAAAACCTAGCAATCCAATATTTTTCTCCAATTCAAAAGTCCAATTTGAATTTGGGGCAAACTAAAAAGGTTTCAAGTGTGGGAATATTTTAGTTCAATTCTATATGCTCTGGTTTGCTTATTCAGATTTTCTAGAATTTTTGGAGGTTAATTGGTTTCTTTTCAATCTGCATGTTCAAAAATTGAATTTGATTTTAAAATACGAACAAATCTTATGAACAGTACCTAGAAATATTTTTCCTAGGTTCTGGAGCAATTGAGGAACTCACTCGGAAAATTTCAAGATTTTTGGGATTTAATTGATATTTTTAAACAGCCAGTCAATCTAAGAAAATCAAAAGTCAAACACCACAATAGAAACATAAAATAATTCTAGAGAAAATTGTATAACTTGCAAAACCCTAGAAAAATTAATTAATGGTCTAACCAGTCTTAGGGATTTTCCCTAAAAAATTCATCAATTTTGGAGCTAAAAATCTACCTTCAAATATCACTTAAGCTGCCTTTTCCACAAAAATCAGGGAAATCACTGTTCATCTCGTCGGACCCGAACTTTCGGACCGACCAAACCTGAGTCGATTTGGCTCAGCCTAACCAACTAATTGAGCCACCTCTCCTCTACCACTGACTGCTTGGCCCCACCAATTAGACCTCCTTCTCCTTCACTGCGCTGCCCTTGTCGCTGAGCCTGAGCGGCGCTCATGCCACGCAGCTGCCCACTGCTCTCGCTGGGGACACACGCCACACATGCCAAGCTCCTTAGCGCCACTTTGCCATGCCACCCATCCAGCACTGCCATGTCTCCCTCCTTCCCCAGCCTTAACTTCCTCTCCCCAAGCCCTCTCGGCCAATGTCCCCAATGCCATTCGGCTATGGCCGCACCACCTTGAAATTGTCCCGGCCGCACCGATGAGATCCGACCGCGTCACAGAGTGCCTTCGACCCCAAGGAGCCAAACCCCTCAAGCAATTTTGGATTTCATCACTCGAGGAGATGCGCGCCTCCTTTCTTCTCTAGGTCCGGCCAAATCGCCTCCACCACCGCCGCGTCTTCTCCAACGAGGCCAAGCTCGATTCCCCTCTCTGTGAGCATTCTCTAGTTCCCCTATACCTCCTCCTAGCACTGACTTGTGCTTTTCCCCTCTCCAGGGACCCCTCTACATTGAGCCAACCGAGCCACAGGAGGCTTCCGCCGCCGGGTCACTCCGGCCACTCCCCTCCACCGGCGACCACTCCGGTGAGATCCCTACAGCTCAGCAGTACTCATGCTTCTCCTATTTTAGCCCTTACTCCACCCGAGCGCCGCCGCCATGGTTCACCTCCTCGCCCGGCTGCCACTCTCCCTAGCTGCGCCGTTGTAGTACTGCTCAAGCTGCACCACCGCCACCTCTAGCCTCCTTGTACTCCGGGCAACCCATTTTGGTGGTTGCCATCGCCTCCACACCGCCCGGCCATGGCTGGTGATGAGCCACATCTAAGTCACAGGCCACCTCCCCTATAGCTCCCTCCTTGTGTTTTTCTCTGCCAAGGGCTGTAGGGCCATCTGAGGATTGGCTATTAATTAAGTTTGGTGATAAACTAATTAGATCACTCATGCTAGTGTTAAGCAATTGGAAAATTGAATTAAGGAGAAGTTAGTGGGCAAATCAGTGAAATCCCTTGATGAAATAATGATCAGATAATGTTTCTGAAGATGCTCAGTTTTGGCAATAGGTTATTGTCATGGTTAACACAATAAACAGAAATGTCTTCAATTCATTTAGTCTTTGGGAAACTATATAGCAATTATCTAACAACAGCAGCTAAATCTGAAAATTAATATGGTTGTGAACTTTGAGAAACCAACAGAGAACCATCAACCCTTTCTGGTGAAGTGTTAGATAGAGAAGCAAAAGGGTTATAAGGAAATCATAATCCACTTGCAAGACCAATCAATTTTTCAGCTAATTAATTTCATGAATATGTTTGTGGTCACTGAAATCAACTATCAAAGTGAAGTTTGAGTCTTATATCAAAGTAAAATTTGAGTCTGGTAGGAAGTGGGATCAGTAGCTTTTCAGCTTTGATGAATGTTTTGAACATAGAAGGCAATTTGAAACTAACCCTAAAATTGGCAATAGGGCATAACTTTGCTAAGTCAAGGAGTTAGAAATAGTGGATATTACAATTTGGAAAAGCATTTAAAGTTTTTAAAAAAATCATTAGTATGTTCTTAGCATAAAGTCATAAGAATCATGGCCTAAAGTCTTAACATCATGCTCCCAGTTAAGAATCCACAATAGAATTGTTTACAACATGAAATTGGTTAAACTTTGAAATTCATAAGAAATTCATATGAACTTCAATTGAACTAAAATTTTCACCTAAATGCATCTAAATCATTCTCTACCTTCTGTATTAATTTCATAATTTTTGGAGATTTTGGAATCTTGGTATTTATTCGACGCTTTTGCTTTGTCGGTTCTTATCGTTAGGTGATAATGATTTGGGAGTGCAACCGAAATGATCGTGAGACTGTCCAGAGTTCCAGCAAACAAAGGCAAGCACCCATTCCTTTGATGCATGTTGATCCTATTATATTCATAAACTAATATCTTGTTTGCAAAATGTATGTATGCATGCTTTATTTGTCAAATTATGTTTGCGATTTGTAACGTCCCGTTTTTCGGACAGTTAATAGTGCTTACCATTTCGGTTTTCGTTCTTCACCGTAATTCAAATGATCAAACTAATTGCGAAAATTTCCTTTCTCCTCTTAGCTCCAGTTTGTGTTTCAAACCTTTTCGCAACTTCGGAATTCAAAATTCGATTTGAATTTCCTCTTTCGCAAATTGGGCCCCTTCTCATTTTGCTTTCTTTATTTTCTCTTCGGTTTGTGTTTCAAATGTAATGTTCTTAACATTTGAAATTCAAATGCTGGGTTGGAGCTTCCCCTCTTTTTTGACTTCCCGAGCCATTTCGAGTTGGACCTCCATTTTCTTTCGGGCTCAGCCCATTTCTCCTCTTGGGCCAAGCCCATCTCCTCTCAGCCACCCGGCCCATTTTCCCTTTGGCCTAGGCCACCTCTGGCCCTCCTTTTCTTTCTTGGCCTGTGGCCCAAGCTGCCCTGGCCCAAGCAATTTTCGGCCACCTCCTTTCCCGACCCAAGCCACCCGGGGTCATCTTCTTCTCCCCCTAGTCAGGCCCTGGCAGCACCGCCCTCTGCCGCCCGCTACAGCGCCCTCTGTGCCACCTCGCCCGCGCACGCCATCGCCTGCTCACCCACGAGCTCCCTGTTGCCACCCACCTGCTGCAAGCCGCCGAAGTCGCCGCTGCCGTCAGCCCACTCCGCCCTATCCTGTCGTGGTGACGCCACATCCCACGCCGCTCTGTGTGCATTGCGCAGGCACACGCGCGTGTGCCTGCCATCGCCAATGTGCCATGACGCCATGCCGTCCTCACCGCTTCGGAGCTGCTCAGTCCACACCCAGCGCCTGCGCCACCCACTTTGTCGCCACCATCAGCAGGCCTTAAAAGTCTTTGTGGCCGTTGTCACCACCCGTGTGCGCACCCGCGTCACCCACCTGCACCTGCGTCATCCTCCTCGCCATGTCGCCTCCGCCACCCACTCCTCTGCTGCGCCCATGCCGCCCTCTGCTCCCACCGCGCCATGCCGCTCAGCGCCCATGCCGGTCACCTCCTCAGGACTAGGTGGCCAACAGCTCCCCAACGGCTCTCTCCATCCTTGACCCCTACAAAGCTTCCCCCCTGTGCCTTGCTCACCTTCATGCCGCCCCCAAGCTCCCGGGTAAGCCACAAGCAAAGCACCGCCGCCGCGCTCTCATCTTGGCCGCGCCGCCTCGCCACTCCGGTGAGCTTCCGCCTCCGACGACTGCGTCACCGTGTGCCCCGCAACCCAAGGATCCAATCCCCCTCCTCCCTGTTTGTAACACCCCGATTTTCAGAATCGGGATGTTAATATTTAATTTGGAGATCTATTAAATTTTTCACTATGTTTTAAAATTTTTCTTGTGTTTAATCAAAATGTTGCTTTAAGAATCAAATTGAATTAATTAAAAGGTTGCATTTTATTAAAACAAATTGTTGAAAGACTATGTTAAAAAAATATATATTATTAAAATTAAAATTAATTGTATTGATATCTTAGTCTCACATGCATTTCAAAAATCATACCATGATGCATGCATTAGTATCGTCGTTTTATTTTTCGACTCGACCAAGCCTTAAGCTAAACGCTTTGTGTGTTCCATCTTTTCCGGTCATCTCCCTTTTTCCTTCCCTGCTAACTCCTTTCGCTTCTTTCCTTCAAATCTCATCCAAAAACTCAAAACCAAGCCATGCATGTCATACCATCGCGATCGTTATCGCACGACCAACCCAATTCCACAATTCGATTTCGCATGCATGGTAGTTTGAGCAAATTCACAAAAGGAGAAAAAGAAATAGCAGATAAAACACCTGCGTGTTTATTCTTTTCCCTAACTTCTCTCCTCGCAATCACAACCGGGAATCAAGAATCCGAGGACGCATGTTATACCGTTGCGATCGTCGTCTCGAGAGCTTTCCAATTTGGCGGTTAGTTCGCGCATGCAAAGTCACTGGAGCGAGCCGAAGAAAAGAGGAAGAACTGTACTGCTATTCATTTTCCAAGCAGATAGGAAATCCAAAGATTTTTAGAGAGCATCACACTCTAGAAAAATTCCTGAAAATTTTACCTAAGCATAATCATTATGTCAGGGACCTTCCATAAAAATTTCGTGATTTTTAGAGCTAGGCAACTATGTCTAAAAATTCTTTCCCCAAAACTGAACACTGTTCATTCGTAAATTGTACTACCAACGGAACCCCTCTCTAACCACATGCATGTCATGCATTTTTCTATGCCCCAGCCGAACACAGCATCTCCCCTGACATTTCCTCTCTCCACAACTAAACCAACTCACTGCCCTTTTCCCATCCCTTGCTATTTCGTTTAGTCCACCAACAAAACACACCACAACTCATCAACCCATTCTTTTCATCACACAGCCGAAACTGGTTTGTCTCCTGAAATTTTCTTGCCCAGCCGAAGGATCCACTCCCTGCCTCCTTCCCCTTTTCTATCCCCTACTATATCAATTCTTTTCTCCCTACCAAACTGAACAAAGCCCCCATTGCCCACGCCATCTTCTCCCCCTCCAACAGCACCTTGCTCCTTCTCCCCCAACAGAGCCTATTTTCATTTGTTTCTCCATTACATGAACTCACCTCCTCTCCTCTAAATCCCAACCATAGACTGAGATTCAGCCCATGCATGTCACCCCATTGCAATCCCCATCACTTGAGCATCCCATTCATGCAATTCTTTCTCGCATGCATGAACGTTTGAGCACTTTGGAGAAGAGGAAGGGGAAGAACACGGTGATGCACCAGGAGCAAGGCAGCCAGCTGCAGCCTGGCGTGGCGTGGCGCGGCGGCTTGCTAGCAGGAGCCCGTGTCCGGGAGTAGCAGCGGCAAGCAGTGGCGTGCTGTGCATGCACAGCAGCAACTGGTGGCAGCTCGGCAAGGAGGAGGCTGAGGCGTGGACATGCATGTAGCAGTAGCGCTTGCTGTGGCGGGTGCTGAGGTCCGAGCGGCAGCGAGCAGCGGTGGACGGCAAGGCAGCAGTGGGGCAAGTGCTGTCCAGCGGCGGCCCGGACAGCGGCGCATGGGAGCAGGCGGCTCCAAGCTGTGGACGTGGGTAGCATGCAGCGGCAGCAGGCAAGGAGGCCGGGAGCAGCAGTGGCAACCAGTGAGCATCGGCGGCAGCATGGCCATGCTGCAACAAGCGTGCATGTATGCCGCTGGAGCAACGACAATGGCGAGGCGGCGCCTAGAAGGCAGCAGTGGAGCAGGCGATGCTGATTGGAATGTGCAGTCCAGCGGCGACAAGGCGTGGCAAAGGAGGAGCGGACAGCGGGGCTCTGGCGGCACAGCGGCATGGAGGAGCCGGCCGAGGGCGCAGCGCAGGCATGCGACGGCCATGCATGCAGCGCACGGTGGTCGGCGGCGAGTGGTATGGTGTGTCGTGCTTGAGCGCGGCGTCGGCAAGGCGGCTCCGTGGGCGTGGCCGAGAATGACGGCGACGATGCGGAACGAGACGGGGCGCGGACGCGGACGAACTCGGCGACGACTACGGCGGACGCGAACGAGTGACGAGAAGACATCATCCGGTGGTGATTCGCACGCCGAATGCTTCGGTAAAAATCTTTAGTTATGCATGTTGCCTAATCATCTTAAGCATCGCATCTTTTCATGCATGTTTAATTGTAAAAAATATTTTGGTAACTTAAGACTGGAATAATCCTATGGTTATGTCTTATTTGTGCGTAGGCGTGATTGGGTGTCGATATATTGGTGGATGTGAATAATTAGCTTATTGTGGCGGGATATGTGTAGTGTTGTTCGGTAGATGCTAGATTAAATGTATGATTGGATTATGTGATCGAAGGATATTATTTTGAAGTGGCATAAACGTTAGTGGTGATCTTTGGATAATACATTAATTGGAGATTTTTCTCATGTTGGATTAGTATATGTCGTACACGACTAGTCCGGTGAAATGGATGTGAGTTGATTTATTAGTGAGTTCTTAAATTTTGGATGTGCTATTAAATTGTAAAGCTCATTAGGTATCAGTAAGTCAAATAAATCTCGATCGGTGGAAATGTTGGTGTATACGAATGTGAATTGCCGAAGAAATACTAGTAGAGCTAGATAGTTAGTATTAGCTTAAATAATATATATGAAAATGATTGATGGATTTAGTCATGGTAATATGCTTATCACTTGGTGGATTTCATATAACTACTAGATGGGTTGTGTAGATGGAAGTCTATGAGTCCGGGAATTATTTGTTGGATTGACTACCTTGATTATGCCTTAGTGAAGGTTAGTATGGGATTTAGATCAAGATATGAGAATATGATCAGCGAGTGTTATGCATGTGATGGGATTCAACACCGAAGAATTGGTTGAGTCAATGATATTGAGAATATTAGATTTGCCGGTAGATGCTTTACTTTAGGAATTAAATAGAAAATAAAAGAAAATACTTAGGCCTCTTTTGTGGTGACAAAGGCTAGGTTAGCATGTACGCAAAAAGTATTAAATGATTTGGAAAAAACCTGGAATACAAGTTTTGTGCACTGCATATTCATTTAACTTCAAAAATTCATAACTAGTGCAAGCCAACTCCAAATCAAGCGAAACCAAGTTTGATAATTTTATTTTTAAATGTATTTTAATTTGAAATAGCTTTGAAATATGTCTCTGCCACAGAGAATATAGTTTTTGGAAAGTTATCCAAAGTTGTTTTACCTTTGAATTAGAAAATACTTTTAACTTTAAAAATTCATAACTAATTCATAAAAACTCCAAATGAGATGAACCAATTATTTTGGTCTTATATTAATATTCCCTATCCATCTATATAATCCTCATCCTCACCACTGCTCTACAAAGTTTGGCCAAATAATTAAATTAAGTGAACAGTAACCGAATTGAATTAAATTGGAATTTCCTGAAAACTGATTTTCAAACCTTCATAACTCTCACATACCAAGTCCAAATGGAATAATTCTTTCACCTAAATTCATCTAAAATCATCATCTAGCTACTGTAGAAAATTCATGTATTTTTGAGCACTTTGAATTTTTCGGCTTTTCTCGATGTTTATTCGATACCGTCTTTCTATAGATTCCGAGTTGCCGGAAGTAAGTGAGTATGTAACCGAGAGTGAGAAAGTGAACTCCCTGAAAGGCAAGCATCATTTAAACTTTCTTTTGCATCATATTTGATCCCAGTTTTGTTAAGTTAGTGCACTGATAATTGCTTGCATGCTATTTTTGATAATGTCGCTATTTTTGTGATGAATAGTTAGATACATCCTATTACTTTGTCATTGTGGTTATCCATGAATTACTCCAGTACTGAAATGCTTAAGATAGGATTGGGTGAAGTATATTATGTTCGGGTTTGCTTAGCCATGCAAGTCTAGAACGGTAGCCGATTGTCGGGAGTAACCCGACAATTATGGGATACACACAACTTTCAATTTATACTTTTGTTTCAGATCTTCGTATCTGTTTTATGAGTCAAATTTTATCATTTTAAATGAGCTTTTGGTCTGGACAAGTGATGGTTAGTGATGGTGCCTTTGTGCACGAGATTGGGTAAGTGGTTGGCTTGTCTGGACAATTAAGGACCGAACTTTGGGTACCTACGGTTCAAGAAAAACTCGTGCTATCACACGCGGTGTATGGGCACTGCTTAGTTAAGTAAGGGGTTGGTATTGTTGAGTTGATGACTCGTGGTGTGAGGGCGTATACGTGTTCCATCGCATATACGTTCCATAAGGGTGCCGATTGCAATTTTTTATTGTGAGGGTGAGCCCTCTTTAAACTTTATTAATTGGGTTGGCATTTCCGGCACAACTTACGTGCCCGTTTAGTTGTAGGTGGGTAGCCTACACTTAAACAGGATTACGTCGTGTATGGGTGAGCCAACTCAATGATATCAACTTGCTGAAAAATGCTAAGTCTTGGTTTACCCGGCCGGCATACCATAGGAAGTATGCTATATTCGGAGGCATCTGGAGGCTTACGGGCTAATCAAGTCGTGTGGGTAAAGTAGTACACCCCTGCAGGGTATAAATCTATTCGAATAGCCGTGTCCACGGTTATGGACGACCACTTGAGTTTGTGGCTGCTTATTGTTAGACTTGGAATTAAAATTGTGGTTATAACTTGGTATTCGTCATGAATGGGATGTTCATGCTTGTTGTTGTATCAAAGTGGACAGCCACTTTGGTATTTGTATGATTTATTTGTAATTCAATTTACTACTTATTCACATGCTTTACTTCTACTTCAAATCTGATTTCAAAATGGCACTTGAAAAACTAGTATGTGTAGGTTGTAAATTGTTGCGTCTCTTTTGCAAAACTAAGCCAATATGAGCCATCCTTTGGAACAACCTCTAGCATGACTAATTTTTATTTGTGTAAGACTTGCGAGTACCTTTGTACTCAACCCGGTTGCTGCAATTTCAGGTGAGGAAGACTTTGAGCCCGTTGAGCTCGTTAGTGTTGATTTAGGCGACATTGACGAGTAGTGCTATCATTTAACTCCCAGTCGGTTGCCGATGGGTTATGGGGCATACCATGCTGGATATTTTGGTTTAGTTACTTGCTTCCGCTGTTACTTTATGATCTTATTTGAATTTGGCCGGTCGGCCACTTGTAATAGTTGTAGACTTGAACTATTATGTTGTATGTCTTTTGACCTATGAATGTATGAATGTTGTATGGGTATGATCAATGCTATATGTGAGTTTGGGGCATGTTGGTTGCTGATCTTGGGAGCCAACATGACCTCATGCTCGCTATTCATGGATTCCATTTTAACTCACTAAGTGTGATCTTTGATTGTTTAGAGAACCGATAATCATGCAGTGCTTGCAGAGGAGCAGTACGTATGATCACCGGTGCTCTAGTTTCAGTAAAGATCTCTCATTTAGATGGAGTTAACTTAGAATCCATTTACTTGAGGCCCAAGAGCTATGTCCTTAAGACCATGCTTAGTCTCGGTCTTACGGAGATAACCCGGGGGTCCTCACAGCGTTGGTATCAGAGCCATACTGACTGTAGGTTAGAGATAGCATGGGCGTTAAGTTTTGCCAGTCCATTGGTCTAAAACTATTTTCAAAGTATCAAACTAATTTGAGAAAAACTAAGTTAGGATATCTTTTATTCCTCATCCATCTTAGTATCATTTCTCACCCTATTCTTGTTTCGATTTACAAAACTAACTCATCTTGCCATTCTGTCCTTGGATGAGTCGTCAGTACCTGGTTAGGGTGACCCAAACTGAAGATGTGGACGGATACCCGACGCTTCTAGAGATATAATGTGAAGAGCAAACTTCACTTATCAACCCCAATACTCCATCTACCATCAAAATCAAGGACCGGGGATGAAAGAGTACCTGGCAGTGATCAATATCATGGCTGGACGCGTGACAGGGAGTATCCATATGGATTCCAGGCGCGTGGCACCTCTGAGGCCACTTGCGTTGCAGAAGTGGCTCGTGTGGCATCGAGCCATCTTCGTCATGATTTGACGGTTAGCTCACCTCCATACTACCACTTTCCTATGCAAGCACGCGGCGCAAGTGAACACTTTGCGGGACTCGATCTGGGAAGACCCTCAAGTGCGACAGCTGGCAAGGTTGATTCACATCATGGATCAGATCCATCATTGCACTATGCATGAGTTATGGGAGGCGGGCTGTAATACCTCGATGCTGCTCGTCAGATGCGGCCCATGTGGCCCATGAGGAGTTGTGTGGTGGGATTAGTCCCACATTGCTTGTCTAAAGTGAGTTGTACTAGTATATAATGCTGTTGGGTCCAAACATAGCACCTCCGGGTTAACCCTTTTACCGGCGAGGACGAAAGTGTAAGTGGGGTGCTATGTGTGCTGAGTCCGCCCACGGTGGGCTGGGCATTAAGCGGATTTTGGGCGAGGTGTTACGAGATGGTATCGAGCATCAACCTTATTGCAGCAGGCGCGTCGGATGGGGCGCGGGCATATGGCGCATGGCGTGTGTGGTCCCGGAGTGGACACACGGCATGGCATATGTGCCAAGACTGGACGCCTGCGGGCGTGTACCGAGGGGTGGTTACAGGCATTTGCAGCGTATGCGGTGTCTTTGCCGAGGGTCGGCCCTTAAGGGGTGAATGTAATACCTCGGCTGCTTTCGTATCGTCCCATGTGGCCCATGAGGAGTTGTGTGGTGGGATTAGTCCCACATTGCTTGTCTAAAGTGAGTTGTACTAGTATATAATGCCTGTTGGGTCCAAACATAGCACCTCCGGGTTAACCCTTTTACATGAAGCGAGGACGAAAGTGTAAGTGGGGTGCTATGTGTGCGCGGGTCCGCCCCATGGTGGGCTGGGCATTGAGCGGATTTTGGGCCAGGGTGTTACAGCGGCGTCGTCTCACTGTGGCTCAAGGGCGTCTGCGACCCCTATGTAACATGGGGCTTGTGGACCGGCATGTGTTTTATGGGGAGAACGAGGTCTCTCCATATGCGTCTGCACCACCAGAGTGCCGTCTTCCTGAAGAAGGAGGGCAAGTACTCAATCTTGGAGCAAGATGTCAGGCTCGTATGTCCGTAGGTTTCTCTCGTGTCCAGAGCATTGGCGAAAGAACAAGAAGGAGATGCCTTGCTGCGATATTAGGGTTAAATTAGGATTATTCTTAGATTATATACGCCCTAATGATATTATTACTTAGCTTGTAGACGCTGGATTTTGTGGCGATCATTTGCTCTCTTTTGTTCCAAGTAGTTGTGCATCGCCTACGGGCGGGTTGTATCGCAACTATGTCGGAAAACTAACCGTGTTCCATTTGTGTCTTGTGCTGTCCCTACTGCTTTCTTTTTCGTTTGTTTCGAGTTGGTTCTTGTGTTTTGGAGCTTCAAATCTCTAAATTGAATTAAGGACCTCACCCCTGTTGTTTCCCCTACCTTATGCTTTTTCCTCTCATCTCTTTAATGGAAGTCGCATGTTGATTAAGAGATTGATAGCGGAATCAGTAAAGAGAATGATGTGATTGAATAACTGCTATTTTATCTTTAATTAGATCTTTTATGTTTGGTTGATATCGGTGGTTTTCCATTGTCAAAGTGATAGTTGAGAAATTGAATTATTACTCATGATCCCCGAATATGATCTTAGTAGAGTTAATTAGATTTTCGAATTGTGGGATATTAACCTTTGTGAGATCAATTGTGGATTATGATAGACGTTACCATCAGAGGTTACGATATGAGTATAAATGGAACAATTATAGTGGGGTAAGGTTGCCTGCAAGTGATGTTGGATTTATATCAGAGAAATATGCAGGTAGAACTCATAGAACACATGTAGTAGGCTTAAATAATTAAATTGTGGGTTCACTTGGGGATTTTGATGAAAGATATATCTTAGTCAATATGGCAATAAGATTGTTAGTCATATTTTGGTTTTGTGTGATAAAGTTAGAATTTGGAACTGTGATGATATTATAAATTTTGATGGATGCTTATGATGATCAATTGAGATTTGTGAAGTTGTAATTGAGTATATAATCAGATCGTAATACTTTTAGAGATAAGGAATGATTTGGTGATTGAATAGTCATATAGTGGATGACTATGAGGATTGAATGGAAGATTTATATCTTTGGGAATAGTTGTCCCAAGGATGCCATAATTAGATTAATTATGGATGATTAAATATAGCCGTTGGATTTAGAAAATGCTTGATGATAAGTAGACTATGGAAAACATCGAGTGAATATTGTTGATTTGAACTAAGATAATTATTATGGATAACTTGATTTGGACAAAGTTAATGATTAAAACTATTTGAATTATGGTTGGATCACAAACTCATCTTGGGTGGATGATCTTTTTGATGATTTGATTTACCTTGGTCGGAGTTGACTTTGGATAAAGGAGGTATATCCTTAACCTTGGATAATTGTGTTGATTTTGATGATTGATTAGATCCTACAATAGGGATGAGTGGATTAGACTTTAAAAGATTGATTTGAAGTAATTGGTGGATTGATTATTGCAAGTGGATTGATCCTACTGACCAAAAGGGTTGAGAAGTAGAAATATAAATGCATTGCTTGAGGATGCAATTTGATCTCATATAGACATACCCTCTTTTAGGAATTGAAATTGTAGTGGGGAAAATTGCTGGAAATCAACAAGTAATTTATGGATGGTTGATAGTATATGTCAATTGGTAAATTGTAGGCATTGAAATGCGGTTCTTTGGTGCTCATGTTTTGGGAGTTATATTGGAGATACCCTATGGTACAATTTTATAAAGCCAGTATAATGGAATACGTGAGCAATATGGTGGTTTCACTTAGGATTATTAGTGTTCCCGAAAATGTGATCGAGATCGAAGTTAAACCACAATCTATACTGTGAGAATGGATTAATAGATGTTTGTGCTCATACGCATTGTTAAATTTTAGAAGTAAGTCGACCCTTTTGGAAATCAAACTAACCTAGGAATTTGTGGTGGTTTGGAGGATTACATCAAAGCAAGTGATTTTCGATGGTTCTTATATAAATTGTGGAACGATCGATTGGAGTGTGCCTACTTTAGACTAAATATGATTGGTGGATTTTTATTGGATGAACAACAATTAGAGGTTGCGGAACCGATAGTGTTGGGATTGTAGTGGTATTGGTTGAAGATTGAGTCATTCAATCTTTGAAAAGAAGATCGGATTTTAACAAAGCGACTAAGTCTTTCTGCCCCTATCCTTTTTCTGTCCAAATCTTGGGGACGAGATTTTTTCTAAGGGGGGGAGGTTTGTAACACCCCGATTTTCAGAATCGGGATGTTAATATTTAATTTGGAGATCTATTAAATTTTTCACTATGTTTTAAAATTTTTCTTGTGTTTAATCAAAATGTTGCTTTAAGAATCAAATTGAATTAATTAAAAGGTTGCATTTTATTAAAACAAATTGTTGAAAGACTATGTTAAAAATATATATATTATTAAAATTAAAATTAATTGTATTGATATCTTAGTCTCACATGCATTTCAAAAATCATACCATGATGCATGCATTAGTATCGTCGTTTTATTTTTCGACTCGACCGACCGCAAGCTAAACGCCTGTGTGTTCCATCTTTTTCGGTCATCTCCCTTTTTCCTTCCCTGCTAACTCCTTTCGCTTCTTTCCTTCAAATCTCATCCAAAAACTCAAAACCAAGCCATGCATGTCATGCCATCGCGATCATTATCGCACGACCAACCCAATTCCGCAATTTGATTTCGCATGCATGGTAGTTTGAGCAAATTCACAAAAGGAGAAAAAGAAATAGCAGATAAAACACCTGCGTGTTTATTCTTTTCCCTAACTTCTCTCCTCGCAATCACAACCGGGAATCAAGAATCCGAGGACGCATGTTATACCGTTCCGATCGTCGTCTTGAGAGCTTTCCAATTTGGCGGTTAGTTCGCGCATGCAAAGTCACTGGAGCGAGCCGAAGAAAAGAGGAAGAATTGTACTGCTATTCATTTTTCAAGCAAATAGGAAATCCAAAGATTTTTGGAGAGCATCACACTCTGGAAAAATTCCTGAAAATTTTACCTAAGCATCATCATTATGTCAGAGACCTTCCATAAAAAATTCGTGATTTTTAGAGCTAGGAAACTATGTCTAAAAATTCTTTCCCCAAAACTGAACACTGTTCATTCGAAAATTGTACTACCAACGGAACCCCTCTCTAACCACATGCATGTCATGCATTTTTCTATGCCCCAGCCGAACACAGCATCTCCCCTGACATTTCCTCTCTCCACAACTGAACCAACTCACTGCCCTTTTCCCATCCCTTGCTATTTCGTTTAGTCCACCAACAAAACACACCACAACTCATCAACCCATTCTTTTCATCACACAGCCGAAACTGGTTTGTCTCCTGAAATTTTCTTGCCCAGCCGAAGGATCCACTCCCTGCCTCCTTCCCCTTTTCTATCCCCTACTATATCAATTCTTTTCTCCCAACCAAACTGAACAAAGCCCCCACTGTCCACGCCATCTTCTCCCCCTCCAACAGCACCTTGCTCCTTCTCCCCCAACAGAGCCTATTTTCATTTGTTTCTCCATTACATGAACTCACCTCCTCTCCTCTAAATCCCAACCATAGACTGAGATTCAGCCCATGCATGTCACCCCATTGCAATCCCCATCACTTGAGCATCCCATTCATGCAATTCTTTCTCGCATGCATGAACGTTTGAGCACTTTGGAGAAGAGGAAGGGGAAGAACACGGTGATGCACCAGGAGCAAGGCAGCCAGCTGCAGCCTGGCGTGGCGTGGCGCGGCGGCTTGCTAGCAGGAGCCCGTGTCCGGGAGTAGCAGCGGCAAGCAGTGGCGTGCTGTGCATGCACAGCAGCAACTGGTGGCAGCTCGGCAAGGAGGAGGCTGAGGCGTGGACATGCATGTAGCAGTAGCGCTTGCTGTGGCGGGTGCTGAGGTCCGAGCGGCAGCGAGCAGCGGTGGACGGCAAGGCAGCAGTGGGGCAAGTGCTGTCCAGCGGCGGCCCGGACAGCGGCGCATGGGAGCAGGCGGCTCCAAGCTGTGGACGTGGGTAGCATGCAGCGGCAGCAGGCAAGGAGGCCGGGAGCAGCAGTGGCAACCAGTGAGCATCGGCGGCAGCATGGCCATGCTGCAACAAGCATGCATGTATGCCGCTGGAGCAACGACAATGGCGAGGCGGCGCCTAGAAGGCAGCAGTGGAGCAGGCGATGCTGATTGGAATGTGCAGTCCAGCGGCGACAAGGCGTGGCAAAGGAGGAGCGGACAGCGGGGGCTCACAGCGGCACAGCGGCATGGAGGAGCCGGCCGAGGGCGCAGCGCAGGCATGCGACGGCCATGCATGCAGCGGCACGGTGGTCCGAGCGAGGCGAGGTGGTATGGTGTGTCGTGCTTGAGCGCGGCGTCGGCAAGGCGGCTCCGTGGGCGTGGCCGAGAATGACGGCGACGATGCGGAACGAGACGGGGCGCGGACGCGGACGAACTCGGCGACGACTACGGCGGACGCGAACGAGTGACGAGAAGACATCATCCGGTGGTGATTCGCACGCCGAATGCTTCGGTAAAAATCTTTAGTGTTATATTGAGTTACCGCGTTATATTGTTAGCTATGCATGTTGCCTAATCATCTTAAGCATCGCATCTTTTCATGCATGTTTAATTGTAAAAAATATTTTGGTATTTAAGACTGGAATAATCCTATGGTTATGTCTTATTCGTGCGTAGGCGTGATTGGGTGTCGATATATTGGTGGATGTGAATAATTAGCTTATTGTGGCGGGATATGTGTAGTGTTGTTCGGTAGATGCTAGATTAAATGTATGATTGGATTATGTGATCGAAGGTGTCACATCCCCAAATAAATAAAAAGGATTACTGTACATCTCATGATAATCTCAAATTATCAAAGCTAATTACTATGCATCTCACTAGCATGCATCATGATTTCTAGCATTTACATTACATATTGCACTAGGAAAATCTGTGAAAGAGATTAAAACATGTGTTGTAAATGGAACTCCAAAAAGGAAACAAGAACAAAATCTCATGAACATCTCCTGGAAATAATTTATTCAAATACTATGGTAATTATAATGAATTGATATAATTTTTCCCAAATTTTTGGAACAGGTTGCAACCCTATTAAAATTCAAACACAGTCTTATGACCTAGTTTAAGTTTGAAATGGTAAAATACAAAGTATATCATGAACAGTATGATATTATAATTTTTATGAACACTAGACTACCCCAGAAACCCCTGTGATTTATTTCCCATTTTTAGGAATTTTATTTCTATTTTTAGCACCTTGGTCAAACTGGAGGATCAAATTTAAAACTCTAGTCAAACCCTATAACCCAAACCCTAGCCGATACTGTTCATCGGGCTCGAGTCTAACTTGGAGAATGGGCGCAGCCCAACCGCCTAATTGCACCATCACATGCAAGCGTTGGATCAAAGACCGACGGCCTAGATCGTCGCACCCCTTCAACAGCTCAAGACATCACCTTGTATCGTAGCCGTCAGATCCCGATCTTAAGGTGTTCGTTGAGCCACGTCGCCCCGTTTCGCTCCCGCGCCTTGAGTCACTGCCAGCACGGACCCACCTGTCGGTCCTGTCTTCTCCAACAGGCGGCCTTCGCTGCCGAGCTCCGAGCTCCACGCGGCTGCGAATCTCTTCAGCGCGCTGAGCCCTGTCACTTCACCGCCCAAATTGGCCACTCGGGAGCGTTCCTCTCTGTGCACCGCACCCACTCCCTCCTTTTCCTCGGGTTAAGACTTCTCGCACCCCTTCCTTCTCCTCACTTCTCCTCTGTTGACCGAGGAGAGGGAGGTCAGCAAACTCACCTCTCAGGTAAGCTCCCACCGGGTGGTACCTTTGATTTCCATGCTCAATGCCTTTTCCGTTTTAGCTAACTTGAGCTCCCTCGATGGGTTGTAGCTCCTGAACCAGTTTCGTGCTCTCTGGAATCCTAGGGCGCGCACCCGAGGAGCTCAACTTGCTTTCTTCGTGTCCGGGAGGTAAGACCCTGAATCTTGCGCGTCAGAATGTGCATTAGGGTATCTTGACTCCTTTCCCTCAATTAATTTCATGATTGCTTCACAGGAAGTGTCGGATTTTGGAATTAATCTCCTGTCAACCGCCGTCATTGTTCATCTTCCCCAGCTCAGGCTGGTAAGCCATTGTCAAATTATTGGTGCCTACATCTTATCCTAGACGTGCTTGAGCTAATCCGAGCACCCATTGGTCCCCCTTTTGCCCAGAGCATCTCGTTTGCTTGGAGCCGTGCCACCACCATCGTCTTCTTCAGCTCCGGTCAAGCTTCATCAACCCCCAAGCTCCCCGAGCGCCCTTATCAACTTAGGTAACCCCTCCTTAGTCCCCTAGACCTCGGGCACCCGCTTGATTGTCTTTGCGAGCTTCATATAGTCATTGTCGTCATTCCGGTGCTTAGTAGCGCCGCCGCCGGTTAATCGCCGTTAAGGGCTGGCTCGTCTTTGTGAGTGCTCCTGAGGTGCGCAATACTATTGCGCACCCGTCCATCTCATTAGACCGTGCCGCCGTGGCTGCAATAAGACAAGCCGCCGGCAACAGCAGCGAGGTTGTGTCGGACGTGGCGCTCATGGCTGTCCGTTCACGACAAATGACGGTCTTAAAGAACTAATGAATCACTTACACGCGGGACCCACGCGCAGAAAACCAACACGTTTAGTAACTCGTAAGCACTCACTTACATGTGGGCCCACAACTTAAACATACCGCTTCATGCACAGGATCTGAGCTTATAACTTGGGTCATTCTTGACCGTTGGATGCGAAATCGACGGCTTTGATTCGACGGACCATTCGGACCGCTCTGGACGCGCCGCGAATCTGAGCCGTGCGTTGCGCATTGGACGGTCACGATCGATGCACCGATCGGACCATTTCTTCGGCCACGATTGGTGACCGTTGGATTCAAATCCAACGGCTCACGAGCTTTGTCGTGTGTATGTAACACACGCAGCATACCAGCTGTGATGGGCATTGGCAAGCAGCCTTGTCGTGATGAGGGCTAGCCCATGCATGTAAGAAAAGTATTAAAAGATTTAGAAAATCGGGAATGGTTTATTTACACCTTTGAAAAATATGTATAACTTCAAAAATACATAACTAATTCATATTAACTCCAAAAAGCAATGAAACTGATTTTGTTGATCTTGATTTTAACTAAACTTTATTATAAAAATTGGTTTCACACACAAAATCACTGTTCCAGAGAATAAATTTGAGGGGAGGTGATCCAAAACCTAAATTATTTGTATACTAGTAAATGTTGTTAACTTTAAAAATACATAACAAATTCATCCTAACTTCAAAACAAATGAAACCACTTCTGGTAATTTTCATTTTTATTGAACTTTATATTAAAATTGGTTTCAAACTTGTCTCTGTAGCAGAGAGTATTATTGTGGAAATTGATCCATTAAAACTATTATTTTTACAAAAGGAAATGCTGATAACTTTAGAAATTCATAACTAAATCATGAGAACTCCAATTGAGGCAAACTCAACTGATTTAGTCTTGTATTAATATTCTAAATTTATCCATATAATCCTTATACCCTCTACTGCTCTACAAATTTTGACCCCATAATTAAATTAATTAAAGAGGGCATATCGAAAGCTGAAATCCAAATCGTTATAACTCTCACATGCTAAATCAAAATGGAGAAATTCTTTCACCTAAATTCATCTAAAATCATGATTTACCTACTGTAGAAAAATCATGCATTTTTGAGTACTTTGGAGTTTTGAGTATTTCTCGCTATTTATTCGGTATTGTATTTATCTAGATACCGAGCCTATTGATATCGATCTTTACGCTACTGAGGGAGAGCAGCTTAGCTACCAGTAAGGCAAGCATCATTTGAACTTTCTTTTGCATCATATTTGATCCCAGTTTTATTAAGTTAGTGCAATGATAGTTGCTTGCATGCTATTTTTGATAATGTCGCTATTTTTGTGATGGATAGTTAGATACATCCTATTATCTTGTCATTGTGGCTATCCATGAATTATTCCAGTACTGAAATGCTAAGATAATATGTGTGATTTACGTGGTATGTGTTTGCTTAGCCATGCAAGTCTAGAACGGTGAATCGATTGTCGGAATAACTTGACAATTATGGAAATACAATCTTTTATTACTTCCTGTTTATTTCAGATCTTCGTATCTGTTTTGTGAGTTAACATTTTGTCATTTTAAATGAACCTTTGGTCTGGACAAGTGATGGTGCCTTGTGCACGAGATTGGGTATGTGGTTGGCTTGTCTGGACAATTAAGGACCGAACTTTGGGTACCTACGGTTCAAGCAAAACTCGTGCTATCACACGTGGTGTATGGGCACTACTTAGTTAAGTAAGGGGTTGGTATTATTGGGTTGATGACTGGTGGTGTGAGGGCGTATATGTGTTCCATCACATATACGTTCCATAAGGGTGCCGATTGCAATTATTTATTGTGAGGGTGAGCCCTCTTTAAACTTTATTAATTGGGTTGGCATTTCCGGCACAACTTGCGTGCCCGTTTAGTTGTAGGTGGGTAGCCTACACTTAAACTGTCACATCCCCAAATAAATAAAAAGGATTACTGTGCATCTCATGATAATCTCAAATTAATAAAGCTGATTAATATGCATCTCACTAGCATGCATCATGATTTCTAGCATTTACATTATATATTGCACTTGGAAAGTCTGTGAAACCGATTAAATTTATATTGTAAATGAAACCCCAAAAGAAAAACCAGAACAAATGCTACTGAAGTTTCCTTGGAAATAATTTATTCAAATACTATATTAATTATCATGAATTGATATAATTTTTCCTAAATTTTTGGAACAAGTTTAAACCCTATTAAAATTCAAACCCAATTATATAACCTACCTTAAGTTTGAATTTATACTATACAAATTATATCATGAATAGTATGATATTATAATTTTTATAGACACTAGACATTCAGGAACCTCTGTGATTTATTTCACAATTTTAGGAATTTCATTTCTATTTTTTAGCACCTTGGTCAAAGTGGGGAAAACAATTTAAATTTCTGGTCAAACCACGACCCAAACCGGTAGCTCTGTTCCTCGGGCTCGAGCCCAAAGCAGCGACCTGACTCAGCCCAACCGCCTAGCTGTACCCTCACATGCAGCCATTAGATCTAAATTCGACGGCCCAGATCACTCTTCTGTTTCGGCCAGTCCGACCCCTTCATCCCATCTGAGCCGTCCGTTTGTAAATCGATGGCTTACATTGCGTACCCCTTCGGGACGACCTGAGCACACTTCTTCTAATCTTGGCCGTCCCTCGGAGATCCAGCGGTCCGCATTGATCCACTTACTCCACGGACGCACGCGCGCGCTGAGTCGCTGACGACGTGGGGCCCACTGGTCAGCTGCTTCGTCAACCTCCCGCAGGAGCTCCATGCCACGCGGCCGCGCGATTGTGACACGCACAGAACGGCGACGTCAACGCCGTCAATCCGTCGCGTCCGTTGGCCTATCCTGGAGCTCCGTCGCTTGACGCCGCCTCCACTCCGTCCATCGCTCGGGGATAACACCCCCTCTTCACCTCGCATTTCTTCACTTCTCCTCTTTTCGGCCGAGGGGAAGGAAGCTCTCCCGTGCGCTCCTCTCCGGTAAGCTTCCACCGGGTGGTAGCCCTCGATTCCTTACTCACTACCTTGTCCATTTTTGCTCACACGACCTTCTGTGGTTGCTTGTAGCTGCCGGACCAGCTTCGTGCTCTCGGCTCGTTCCAGGGCGCGCACTCGAGGAGCTCCCTTTGCCTTTATCCAATCCGGGAGGTATTATCCTCAAACTTTCGCGTCACATCTTGTATTTTAGCATAAGTATGAAAACCCCTAAGTGTATTTTGTCAATGCACGGCAGGTTTTATCTAAATTGAAGAAATCCTGTATTCGGACCTAGGGCAGTCCCTTCGTCTCCCACTTCACCTCGGTAAGTCTTTCTTCAATTCCTTAGTCCCTCAGCATCCTTGTTTAGTACTTAACCTCTTGCGACCACTCATTGTCTCTCTGGTTCACCAGATCGAGCCCTCACCGTTGAAGCTTGTTGCCGCCGTCGTCTTCTTCGACTCCGGCACCGCTCCAGCAGCTCCAGCGCCTCCCAAGCACCCTCTCCTACGCAGGTAGTTTTCTTTTAGCCCCTAGGACCCCAGGCACCTGCTTGTATGGACGCTGCGGAGCTCTACTTGTGCATGCATGCTTGGCCGAGCTTCTAGCTCCGCTCAACTCCGGCTCGCCGCCGGCATGGACCGTCTCAGGCGCTGTAACCACACCCATTAGACGCGCAAGACTATTGCAAGAATCGTCTGACCAGGGCGGCTCATGCGTGGTAGCGCCTTGGCGCCGCCCGAGACGCCGGGAAAGCCAGCACGGTGTTGTCGGGCCGTCCGACAACATTGTAGCAGAACGCTTAAGGATTAATGACGTTGATTAGTGTAAATAACTGTCTTAAGGAAATAAGTAGTCACTTACATGTGGGGCCGCGCACAGAAAACCAAAGACTTAAGTATAGTAGCTGAGAGACTGACGGGTGGGCCCAGCCCTTAAACCCCGTGCGCCACGTGCGCGTGTGTGTGGACCAGGTCCTGTGGACCAGGTCGCTGACAGCGGGACCCACCTGTTAGAACGATATTTAAAATCTGAGTTTAAATTGAAAGCGCACTGTTTACCGAGCCCGCTGGTCAGTGACCGCGGCTAGCAAGCCACTCGGTAAGAAAAGTAATAAATAGATTAGAAAATTCGAAATCTGTTTATTGGTACACTAAAAAATATGTGTAACTTCAAAAATACATAACTAAATCATTTTAATTCCAAAAACAATTGAAACAAATTTTGTTAATCTTAACTCTAACTGAACTTTATTATAAAATTTGTTTCACATACATCACTGTTCCAGAGAAAATGTTTGGTGGGAATAACCCCAAAACCCAAATTATTGGTATACTAGAAAATGTTATTAACTTTAAAATGCATAACAAATACATCTTGACTCCAAAAGGGATGAAACCACTTCTGGTAATTTTCATTTTTATTGAGCTTTATATTAAAATTAGTTTCAAACTTGTCTCTGTAGCAGAGAGTATTATTGTGGAAATTGATCCATTAAAACTATTATTTTTTACAAAAGGAAATGCTGATAACTTTAGAAATTCATAACTAAATCATGAAAACTCCAATTGAGGCAAACTCAACTAATTTAGTCTTGTACTAATATTCTAAATTTATCCATATAATCCTTATACCCTCTACTGCTCTACAAATTTTGACCCCATAATTAAATTAATTAAAGAGGGCATATTGAAAGCTGAAATTCAAATCATTATAACTCTCACATGCTAAATCCAAATGGAGAAATGCTTTCACCTAAATTCATCTAAAATCATGATTTACCTACTGTAGAAAAATCATGCATTTTTTAGTACTTTGGATTTTTGAGTATTTCTCGCTATTTATTCGGTATTGTATTTATCTAGATACCGAGCCTATTGATATCGATCTTTATGCTACTGAGGGAGAGCAGCTTAGCTACCAGCAAGGCAAGCATCATTTGAACTTTCTTTTGCATCATATTTGATCCCAGTTTTATTAAGTTAGTGCAATGATAATTACTTGCATGCTATTTTTGATAATGTCGCTATTTTTGTGATGGATAGTGAGATACATCCTATTATCTTGTCATTGTGGCTATCCATGAATTATTCCAGTACTGAAATGCTAAGATAAGATGTGTGATTTACGTGGTATGTGTTTGCTTAGCCATGCAAGTCTAGAACGGTAGTCTGATTGTTGGGAATAACCCGACAATTATGGGAAATACAATCTTTTATTACTTCCTGTTATTTCAGATCTCCGTATCTGTTTTGTGAGTTAAAATTTTGTCATTTTAAATGAACCCTTGGTCTGGACAAGTGATGGTTAGTGATGGTGCCTTGTGCACGAGATTGGGTATCTTGGTTGGCTTATGCGGACAATTAAGGACCGAACTTTGGGTACCTACGGTTCAAGCAAAACTCGTGCTATCACACGTGGTGTATGGGCACTACTTAGTTAAGTAAGGGGTTGGTATTATTGGGTTGATGACTGGTGGTGTGAGGGCGTATATGTGTTCCATCATATATACGTTCCATAAGGGTGCCGATTGCAATTATTTATTGTGAGGGTGAGCCCTCTTTAAACTTCATTAATTGGGTTGGCATTTCCGGCACAACTTGCGTGCCCGTTTAGTTGTAGGTGGGTAGCCTACACTTAAACGGGATTACATCGCGTATGGGTGAGTCAACTCAATGATATCAACTTGCTGAAAAATGCTAAGTCTTGGTTTACCCGGCCGGCATACCATAGGAAGTATGCTATATTCGGAGGCATCTGGAGGCTTACGGGCTAATCAAGTCGTGTGGGTAAAGTAGTACACCCCTACAGGGTATAAATCTATTCGAATAGCCGTGTCCACGGTTATGGACGACCGCTTGAGTTTGTGGCTGCTTATTGTTAGACTTGGAATTAAAATTTTGGTATAACTTGGTATTGTCATGAATGGGATGTTCATGCTTGTTGTAGTATCAAAGTGGACAGCCACTTTGGTATTTGTATGATTCATTTGTTATTCACTTGATTACTTATTCATATGCTTTACTTCTACTTCAAATCTGATTTTGAAATGGCACTTAAAAATCTAGTATGTGTAGGTTGTAATTGTTGCGTCTCTTTTGCAAAACTAAGCCAATATGAGCCATCCTTTGGAACAACCTCTAGCATGACTAATTTTTATTTGTGTAAGACTTGCAGTACCTTTGTACTCAACCGGTTGCTACAATTTCAGGTGAGGAAGTGTATGAGCCCGATGAGCTTGTTAGCGCCGATGTAAGCGGCAGCTAATGAGTAGCGCTAACTTTTAACCCCGATCGGTTGCCGATGGGTTATGGGGCATACCATGCTGGACCTTTTGGTTTATTTACTTACTTCCGCTGCTACTTAATACTCTCATTTGAATTTGGCCGGTCGGCTGCTTGTAATAGTTGTAACCTTAACTATTATGTTGTATGTCGTTTCAACTATCTATGTATGTTGTTGTATGGATGTGATCAACGCTATATGTGAGTATGGGGCATGTTGGTCGCTGATCTTGGGAGCCAACATGACCTTATGCTCACTGTTCGTGGCTTCCTATTTAACTCACTAAGTGTAGCGCTTGACTTGTTGGAGAACCGACAATCATGTAGTGCTTGCAAGCGAGCAGCACGCATGATCGCCGGTGCTCTAGGTTGTAGTTAAGCCTTTCACTAAGATTGAGTTAAGTTGGAATCCATTCACTTGAGGCTCTAGAGTTATGTCCTTAAGACCATGTTTAATCTCGGTCTTATGGAGATAACCCGGGGGTCCTCGCATAAACGGGATTACGTCGCGTATGGGTGAGTCAACTCAATGATATCAACTTGCTGAAAAATGCTAAGTCTTGGTTTACCCGGCCGGCATACCATAGGAAGTATGCTATATTCGGAGGCATCTGGAGGCTTACGGGCTAATCAAGTCGTGTGGGTAAAGTAGTACACCCCTGCAGGGTATAAATCTATTCGAATAGCCGTGTCCATGGTTATGGACGACCGCTTGAGTTTGTGGCTGCTTATTGTTAGACTTGGAATTAAAATTGTGGTATAACTTGGTATTGTCATGAATGGGATGTTCATGCTTGTTGTAGTATCAAAGTGGACAGCCACTTTGGTATTTGTATGATTCATTTGTTATTCAATTGATTACTTATTCATATGCTTTACTTCTACTTCAAATCTGATTTTGAAATGGCACTTAAAAATCTAGTATGTGTAGGTTGTAATTGTTGCGTCTCTTTTGCAAAACTAAGCCAATATGAGCCATCCTTTGGAACAACCTCTAGCATGACTAATTTTTATTTGTGTAAGACTTGCGAGTACCTTCGTACTCAACCCGGTTGCTACAATTTCAGGTGAGGAAGTGTATGAGCCCGATGAGCTTGTTAGCGCCGATGTAGGCGACGCTAATGAGTAGCGCTAGCTTTTAACCCCAGTCGGTTGCCGATGGGTTATGGGGCATACCATGCTGGACCTTTTGGTTTATTTACTTGCTTCCGCTGCTACTTAATACTCTTATTTGAATTTGGCCGGTCGGCCGCTTGTAATAGTTGTAAACCTTGCCTATTATGTTGTATGTCATTTCAACTATCTATGTATGTTGTTGTATGGATGTGATCAATGCTATATGTGAGTATGGGGCATGTTGGTCGCTGATCTTGGGAGCCAACATGACCTTATCCTCGCTGTTCGTGGCTTCCTATTTAACTCACTAAGTGTAGCGCTTGACTTGTTGGAGAACCGACAATCATGTAGTGCTTGTAAGGGAGCAGCACGCATGATCGCCGGGGCTCTAGTTTGTAGTTAAGCCTTTCACTAAGATTGAGTGAAGTTGGAATCCATTTACTTGAGGCTCTAGAGTTATGTCCTTAAGACCATGTTTAATCTCGGTCTTATGGAGATAACCCGGGGGTCCTCGCAAGCGTTGGTATCAGAGCCATACTGACGGTAGGTTAGAGTTAGCATGGGCGTTAAGTTTAGCAAGTCTCTTGGTCAAAATATTTTTGTTATCAAAATTACTTTGGAAAGATAAGTCAGGGATATCTTTTATTCCTCACCCATCTTAGAATCATTTCTTACCCTATTCTGGTTTTTATTTACAAAACTAACTTACCTTGTCCTTCTTGTCCTTTAGATGAATCCTCAATACCTTGTTCGGGAGACTCAAGCTGAGAATGTGGGAGGATACCCGGAGTTGCTTCGGGACATGATGTGGAGGGCCAACTTCACCTATCAGCCGACGTATTCCATCTATCGCCGAGACCGAGGGCCAGGAATGGAGGAGTACCTGGCCGTAGCTGACATCATTGCTAGGCGTGTTGCTGGGAGCATCCCATACCGATTTCAGGCATGTGGCACTTCTGAGGCCATGGCGCTTCAGGAGGTCGCTTGGGTGGCCATGAGTCGCCTTCGCTATGATTTGACTGAGCTATCCCAGCCTCCCTATGACCATTTCCCCATGCAAGCACATGCTGGGGAAGTGAGCAGGTTCGCCAGAATTCAGTTCGGGGAGGATCCCCAAGTCCGACAGTTGGCGAGGCTGGTGCACGCTATGGATTTGATGCATCGTTGCACCGTGCATGAGTTATGGGAGACGCGGCGCCGTCTCATCATAGCTCAGGAGCACCTACGACTTATGCATGACATGATGCTTATTCATACTGATGTGCTGTATGGTGCTAATGTGATCTCTCCCTACCATTCCGCACCACCTGAGTATCGCCTTCCCGTGGTCGAAGGCCATCTTAATGGCGTAGGGTCGCCTTTGCGTCTCCCTAACCTAGGGGACCCCGATGATACAGGATCCTCTGGATGTCACCTTCTCGATGAGTTTCCGGTGAACTTCGACCGGAACAATATCTAGGATGTTAGGGTAGTTAGCTCGCTGTCCTGTCATGTGTTCAGCGATGCTTGTATCTTTAAAATTCCTGTAATAGTCTAGTAATGGTTGGAACTTTTGTGTTATTTGCAAGAACTTTTATTCAGGCGATTACCATTACGCCTTTGGGCTAATCAATGTAATTGTACCAGAACTCTATGTATGGTTTTTATTGGATCTTGTACCGGCCTCAGCGCCTTTGTACCCCCATTTGGTGTTATGATCTTGCGTATTTTTGGTATATTTATCATTATGCATGCTTATGTATAACTTTTAAATCTTCCTAACCCTCCGTGTCACTCTGAGATGACAGTCCCAACACCCGCCGAGGCGCTTGCGTGATGAGGGTTCTCCACCCTTAGAACCGTGTTCCATTGCTTTGGGTGAATCTTCTCACCAAAGATCGGTGGGTCATGACGCTTGAGGAGACACTTCCACCGCCTCCTACCATGGCGGAAGTGTTGGCTCAAGAAGGGGAGGAACCGTATGGATCGGACCAGGTATCCTCGAGGCTATCGCTCGCAACACCTCTCCTGCTCCTGCAGCGGCAGGGGGAGGTGGGAATCACAGAGCTCAGGGAGGTCTCGCTGACTTTCAGCGGACTAACCCTCCCACCTTTGCGGGCACTGAAGACCCAATGGAGGCCGAGGATTGGCTGCGAGACATTGAGAAGAAGCTAGCTATTGCTCAATGCACGGGCATTGAGAAGGTGCTCTTTGCTAGCTATCAGCTAGAGGGCGCTGCCAGTGTATGGTGGGACAACTTCTCCGCCATGCAACCCGACGGAGACGTTCCTTCATGGAACGATTTTCGCACAGCTTTCAGGGAGGCCCATATTCCTGATGGGGTCATATCCATCAAGCAGCAGCAGTTTCTTGCTTTGAAGCAAGAAAAGAAGACTATCACTGAGTATCTTCATGAGTTCAACTCCTTGGCTCGTTATGCACCTGATGACGTCTCCACCGACGCCCGCCGCCAGAACCGTTTCATGAACGGTTTGACTGAGGAGATGCAGCTAGCTCTAGTTGTGCATGACTTCCGCAACTTCCAGCACTTGGTGAACAAGGCCATAGTGGTGGAGCACAAGAGTGTGGCTGTGGAGGAATCCAAGAAGAGGAAGAAGGCTGCTCAGGGTTCAGCTAGCAGTAGTTTTCCCCGGCAGCGTACCGGACCACCTCAGGCACCTCGTTACCCAGCTCCAGTGCCACCGAGGGCTTCTTCGATGACTCCACGTACTTCTTTTCCAGCGGCACAGCGGCACAATGGGGGTAAGAAGCCCCAAAACAGCAGCCCCTTTAGGCCCAATGTCACTTGCTTTCACTGTGGTCGCCAGGGCCACTATGCAGATAAGTGCCTCGCCAAGCGGCGAGGATGCCTCGAACTTCTGAGATTCCTACATCTTCGGTTGTGACCAGACCTTCACCACCTCCGAGGGCAGCATCTACCCTCCCGAGGTCCTGCGTGGCGAGTCAACCACGTCCATCGCCGAGGAGGCAAGCGATGCTCCGGACGTCGTTTTGGGTACACTTCTTGTTAATTCTTGTCCAGCATCAGTTCTTTTTGATTCAGGAGCATCTCATTCATTCATTAAAAAGGAATATGCTGCACTTAATCAATTTGAGATAGTCAAGCTTCAGCCAACATATCAAATTCAGTCACCAGGATCGGTTTTCCAAACCGATCAAGTCTGTCGAGACGTGAAGGTGGAAATTCATAAGAATGACTTCTTGGCTAATCTAATTGTGATAAATTCAGTGGGTATTGATGTGATTTTAGGGATGGATTGGCTGTCCAAGAATCAGGGAAAGATCGATTGTGCTCAACGGTCTATTTCTGTCACAAGTGATGACGGCAGTCTAGTTGTCTTTACCCCTTCAATGGGTGATTCTCATTTTATGCCTTGGAAGCCAGTACCCCGATTGAATTGGAGAAGGTACCAGTAGTATGTGAGTATCCAGATGTTTTTCCGGAAGAACTCCCAGGCATGCCACCTGACCGTGAAGTTGAATTCGTCATTGAGCTTGTACCCGGTACCGCGCCAATTTCCAAGCGGCCGTATCGGATGCCCCCTAATGAGTTGGTGGAATTGAAAGCACAACTCAAGGAACTTCAAGACAAGGGATTCATTAGGCCAAGCTCCTAGCCTTGGGGATGTCCGGTTCTTTTTGTCAAGAAGAAGGATAAGAGTTTACGGATGTGTGTCGACTACCGTCCGTTGAACGAGGTCACCGTCAAGAACAAATATCCGCTGCCTAGGATTGACAATTTGTTCGATCAGTTGAATGGGGCCCAGGTTTTCTCCAAGGTTGACTTGAGGTTGGGTTACCATCAAATCAAGGTCAGAGCCGAAGACATACCGAAGAAAGCTTTCTCCACTCGTTACGGTCTGTACGAGTACACTGTTATGTCTTTTGGTTTGACAAATGCTCCAGCATATTTCATGAACCTCATGAATTCGGTTTTCATGGAGTACTTGGATAAGTTTGTTGTTGTGTTCATCGATGACATCCTTATCTACTCGAAGACTGATGAAGAGCACGAGCAGCACCTGCGGCTTGTGTTGGAAAAGCTTCGGCAACATCGACTCTATGCAAAATTCAACAAATGTGAATTCTGGCTTCAGGAAGTTAGTTTCTTGGGACACATCCTATCCAAGGGTGGTGTCGCTGTTGATCCAAGCAAAGTGAAAGATGTGCTTGACTGGAAACAACCCAAGAGCGTCACCGACATTCGCAGTTTTCTTGGACTTGCGGGGTACTACCGTAGATTCATCAAGGACTTCTCCAAGATTGCGAGACCAATGACCCAATTGTTGAAGAAGGAGAAGAAGTTTGAATGGTCAGAGGAATGTGAGGAAAGTTTCCGCACCTTGAAAGATCTTCTGACCAAAGCTCCAGTGCTCATCCTGCCTGATATTCATAAGAGCTTTGATATTTATTGTGATGCATCTCGCCACGGGCTCGGTTGTGTGCTCATGCAAGAGGGCCAAGTGGTGGCATATGCGTCGAGGCAATTGAGACCTCATGAAGCTAATTATCCCACACACGACTTGGAGCTTGCAGCAGTGGTTCATGCTTTGAAGATTTGGCGGCATTACCTCATTGGTAATCGTTGCGAGATCTACACCGACCACAAGAGTCTCAAATATATTTTCACTCAAGCCGATCTGAACTTGAGGCAAAGAAGGTGGCTTGAGTTGATCAAGGACTATGATATGGGACTTCATTATCACCCCGGGAAAGCTAATGTGGTGGCCGACGCATTGAGCAGAAAATCTCAATGCCACTGTTTGTCAGTAACCCCATTTTCAGCAGGCTTGTGTGCTGCAATGCAACGTCTGCATCTGGAAATAGTTGAGGAAGGTTCTCTTGCTGCTCTAAGTGTGAATTGTACACTTGAGGATCAGATTAGAGAAGCCCAAAAGACTGAGTTGGGAGTAGTTCAAATCCGGGAGGAAATGAAGAAAGGCAAAGCCAAATGCTTCAATGAAGATGCACATGGTGCCCTTTGTTTCGGAAACCGCTTGGTAGTACCGTTTGATCGCAACTTAAGAGAGCTAATTCTCAAAGAGGATCATGACAGCAAGTTCTCTATTCACCCAGGTAGTACCAAGATGTACCAAGATTTGAAGAAAAGGCTTTGGTGGAGCCAAATGAAGCGGCAAATTGCTCAATATGTTGCCGGGTGTAATGTATGCCAAAGAGTCAAGGCTGAGCATTTGAAGCCAGCAGGTACTCTACAACCCCTGCCCATTCCCAAGTGGAAGTGGGAAGAAGTTGGCATGGATTTTATCACCGGCCTTCCTAGGACACTAGCTGGATCCGATTCCATATGGGTAATCGTCGATCGCCTGACTAAGGTTGCTCACTTTATTCCTGTCAAGACCACCTACCGTGGAGACAAGTTGGCAGAACTTTATATTTCAAGAATTGTTTGTCTCCATGGTGTTCCGAAAGTGATTGTGTCAGATAGAGGCCCTCAATTCACATCCTATTTTTGGGGATGCCTTCATAAAGCAATGGGGACCAGTCTGTCTTTCAGCTCCGCTTACCACCCACAAACAGGTGGGCAAACTGAAAGGGTAAACCAGATTTTAGAAGACCTTCTCCGGGCATGTGTGCTGTCCTATAGCAAAAATTGGGAGAAATGCCTACCTTTTGCAGGGTTCTCCTACAACAATAGCTTCCAATCAAGCATTCAAATGTCCCCCTTCGAGGCACTGTATGGGAGAGCTTGCAGGACACCCTTGAACTGGTCCAAAGCCGGGGAGAGACCATTTTATGGTCCAACCTTGGTGGAGGATGCGGAGGAACAAGTCCGTGTCATCCGCGAGCGACTTCGGACGGCTCAATCTCGTCAGAAGTCCTATGCCGACCGTCGTAGGCGCGAGCTGAGTTTCAAGGTGGATGATCATGTCTATCTTAAAGTCTCTCCAATGAAAGGAATGCATCGTTTTCAAGTCAAAGGCAAATTGGCACCTCGCTACATCGGACCATTCCGTATCCTAGCAAAGGTGGGATCGGTGGCCTATCAATTGGAATTGCCACCATCACTATCAGATATTCATGATGTGTTCCATGTTTCGCAATTGAAGAAATGTCTTCGTGTCCCAACCGAAGCGACCGAGTTGGAAAGACTCGATTTGCAGCCCGATCTTTCTTATCGAGAGCGTCCTATCCGCATTCTTGAAGAAACCGAACGCAAGACAAGGAATCGCAATATCAAGTTTATCAAAGTGCAATGGAGTAATCATACTGAGGATGAAGCTACATGGGAACGTGAGGATCTTTTCCGTCAAGCCTATCCAGACCTTTTCCTTGAAGTGCCTTCGTACCAAGAAAGGAAAGGTTAAGCAAAGCAACGGTAAGGAAAATGTTAAAGTTTGTCGTAACCTTGTCAGGCATCATTGCACTATCTTTAAAAGAAATCAAGACAGCAGATGCTAAAAACTTCTTAGAACCATTCCATCTAACTCCCACCCTACCCGATCTCGGGGACGAGATCTTTTGTAAGGGGGGGAGGTTTGTCACATCCCCAAATAAATAAAAAGGATTACTGTACATCTCATGATAATCTCAAATTATCAAAGCTAATTACTATGCATCTCACTAGCATGCATCATGATTTCTAGCATTTACATTATATATTGCACTAGGAAAATCTGTGAAAGAGATTAAAACATGTGTTGTAAATGGAACTCCAAAAAGGAAAGAAGAACAAAAATCTCATGAACATCTCCTGGAAATAATTTATTCCAATACTATGGTAATTATAATGAATTGATATAATTTTTCCAAAATTTTTGGAGCAGGTTGCAACCCTATTAAAATTCAAACACAGTCTTATGACCTAGTTTAAGTTTGAAATGGTAAAATACAAAGTATATCATGAACAGTATGATATTATAATTTTTATGAACACTAGACTACCCCAGGAACCCCTGTGATTTATTTCCCATTTTTAGGAATTTTATTTCTATTTTTAGCACCTTGGTCAAACTGGAGGATCAAATTTAAAACTCTGGTCAAACCCTATAACCCAAACCCTAGCCGATACTGTCCATCGGGCTCAAGTCTGACTTGGCGAATGGGCGCAGCCCAACCGCCTAATTGCACCATCACATGCAAGCGTTGGATCAAAGACCGACGGCCCAGATCGTCGCACCCCTTCAACAGCTCAAGACATCACCTTGTATCGTAGCCGTCAGATCCCGATCTTAAGGTGTTCGTTGAGCCACGTCGCCCCGTTTCGCTCCCGCGCCTTGAGTCACTGCCAGCACGGACCCACCTGTCGGTCCTGTCTTCTCCAACGGGCAGGCGCGCTCGCGCAGAGCCGAGCTCCACGCGGCTGCGAATCTCTTCAGCGCGCTGAGCCCTGTCACTTCACCGCCCAAATTGGCCACTCGGGAGCATTCCTCTCTGTGCACCGCACCCACTCCCTCCTTTTCCTCGGGTTAAGACTTCTCGCACCCCTTCCTTCTCCCTCACTTCTCCTCTGTTGACCGAGGAGAGGGAGGCTGGCTTGAGCTCACCTCTCAGGTAAGCTCCCACCGGGTGGTACCTTTGATTTCCATGCTCAATGCCTTTTCCGTTTTAGCTAACTTGAGCTCCCTCGATGGGTTGTAGCTCCTGAACCAGTTTCGTGCTCTCTGGAATCCTAGGGCGCGCACCCGAGGAGCTCAACTTGCTTTCTTCGTGTCCGGGAGGTAAGACCACAATCTTCTTGCGTCGAGAATGTGCATTAGGGTATCTTGACTCCTTTCCCTCAATTAATTTCATGATTGCTTCACAGGAAGTGTCGGATTTTGGAATTAATCTCCTGTCAACCGCCGTCATTGTTCATCTTCCCCAGCTCAGGCTGGTAAGCCATTGTCAAATTATTGGTGCCTACATCTTATCCTAGACGTGCTTGAGCTAATCCGAGCACCCATTGGTCCCCCTTTTGCCCAGAGCATCTCGTTTGCTTGGAGCCGTGCCGCCACCATCGTCTTCTTCAGCTCCGGTCAAGCTTCATCAACCCCCAAGCTCCCCGAGCACCCTTATCAACTTGGGTAACCCCTCCTTAGTCCCCTAGACCTTGGGCACCCGCTTGATTGTGCTGTGGAGCTTCATATAGCTGTTGTCGTCATTCCAGTACTTGGTAGCGCTGCTCGCCGCCGGTTAGCCGCCGTTCGGGGCTGGCTCCGGTGCTATGAGTGCTCCCTGGAGGTGCGCAATACTATTGCGCACCCGTCCATCTCATTAGACCGTGCCGCCGTGGCGCACAGCGCCGGCAAGCCGCCGGGCAACCGCGCAGGGTCGTGTCGGACGTGGGCAGCTACTGTAGCTGTCCCGTTACGACAAATGACGGTCTTAAAGAACTAATGAATCACTTACACGCGGGACCCACGCACAGAAAACCAACACGTTTAGTAACTCGTAAGCACTCACTTACATGTGGGCCCACAACTTAAACATATCGCTTCGTGCACAGGATCTGAGCTTATAACTTGGGTCATTCTTGACCGTTAGATGCGAAATCGACGGCTTTGATTCGACGGACCATTCGGACCGCTCTGGACGCGCCGCGAATCTGAGCCGTGCGTTGCGCATTGGACAGTCACGATCGATGCGCCGATCGGACCATTTCTTCGGCCACGATTGGTGACCGTTGGATTCAAATCCAACGGCTCACGAGCCTATCCTGTGTAACACATGCGCATACGCTCTTGCCATGGGCGGCAGCGAAGCGAGCCTTGTCGATGGTAGGGGCTAGCCCACGCGCGGTAAGAAAAGTATTAAAAGATTTAGAAAATCGGGAATGGTTTATTTACACACTGAAAAATATGTATAACTTCAAAAATACATAACTAATTCATATTAACTCCAAAAACAGTGAAACTGATTTTGTTGATCTTGATTTTAACTAAACTTTATTATAAAAATTGGTTTCACACACAAAATCACTGTTCCAGAGAATAAATTTTGTTAACTTTAAAAATACATAACAAATTCATCCTAACTTCAAAACAAATGAAACCACTTCTGGTAATTTTCATTTTTATTGAACTTTATATTAAAATTGGTTTCAAACTTGTCTCTGTAGCAGAGAGTATTATTGTGGAAATTGATCCATTAAAACTATTATTTTTACAAAAGGAAATGCTGATAACTTTAGAAATTCATAACTAAATCATGAGAACTCCAATTGAGGCAAACTCAACTGATTTAGTCTTGTATTAATATTCTAAATTTATCCATATAATCCTTATACCCTCTACTGCTCTACAAATTTTGACCCCATAATTAAATTAATTAAAGAGGGCATATCGAAAGCTGAAATCCAAATCGTTATAACTCTCACATGCTAAATCCAAATGGAGAAATTCTTTCACCTAAATTCATCTAAAATCATGATTTACCTACTGTAGAAAAATCATGCATTTTTGAGTACTTTGGATTTTTGAGTATTTCTCGCTATTTATTCGGTATTGTATTTATCTAGATACCGAGCCTATTGATATCAATCTTTACGCTACTGAGGGAGAGCAGCTTAGCTACCAGCAAGGCAAGCATCATTTGAACTTTCTTTTGCATCATATTTGATCCCAGTTTTATTAAGTTAGTGCAATGATTGTTGCTTGCATGCTATTTTTGATAATGTCGCTATTTTTGTGATGGATAGTTAGATACATCCTATTATCTTGTCATTGTGGCTATCCATGAATTATTCCAGTACTGAAATGCTAAGATAAGATGTGTGAATTATTCCATTAATTGGGTTGGCATTTCCGGCACAACTTGTGTGCCCGTTTAGTTGTAGGTGGGTAGCCTACACTTAAACGGGATTACGTCGCGTATGGGTGAGTCAACTCAATGATATCAACTTGCTGAAAAATGCTAAGTCTTGGTTTACCCGGCCGGCATACCATAGGAAGTATGCTATATTCGGAGGCATCTGGAGGCTTACGGGCTAATCAAGTCATGTGGGTAAAGTAGTACACCCCTGCAGGGTATAAATCTATTCGAATAGCCGTGTCCACGGTTATGGACGACCGCTTGAGTTTGTGGCTGCTTATTGTTAGACTTGGAATTAAAATTGTGGTATAACTTGGTATTGTCATGAATGGGATGTTCATGCTTGTTGTAGTATCAAAGTGGACAGCCGCTTTGGTATTTGTATGATTCATTTGTTATTCAGTTGATTACTTATTCATATGCTTTACTTCTACTTCAAATCTGATTTTGAAATGGCACTTAAAAATCTAGTATGTGTAGGTTGTAATTGTTGCGTCTCTTTTGCAAAACTAAGCCAATATGAGCCATCCTTTGGAACAACCTCTAGCATGACTAATTTTTATTTGTGTAAGACTTGCGAGTACCTTTGTACTCAACCCGGTTGCTACAATTTCAGGTGAGGAAGTGTATGAGCCCGATGAGCTTGTTAGCGCCGATGTAGGCGATGCTAATGAGTAGCGCTAGCTTTTAACCCCAGTCGGTTGCCGATGGGTTATGGGGCATACCATGCTGTACCTTTTGGTTTATTTACTTGCTTCCGCTGCTACTTAATACTCTTATTTGAATTTGGCCGGTCGGCCGCTTGTAATAGTTGTAAACCTTGCCTATTATGTTGTATGTCGTTTCAACTATCTATGTATGTTGTTGTATGGATGTGATCAATGCTATATGTGAGTATGGGGCATGTTGGTCGCTGATCTTGGGAGCCAACATGACCTTATGCTCGCTGTTCGTGGCTTCCTATTTAACTCACTAAGTGTAGCACTTGACTTGTTGGAGAACCGACAATCATGTAGTGCTTGCAAGGGAGCAGCACGCATGATCGCCGGGGCTCTAGTTTGTAGTTAAGCCTTTCACTAAGATTGAGTTAAGTTGGAATCCATTTACTTGAGGCTCTAGAGATATGTCCTTAAGACCATGTTTAATCTCGGTCTTATGGAGATAACCCGGGGGTCCTCGCAGAAGGATATTATTCTGAAGTGGCATAAACGTTAGTGGTGATCTTTGGATAATACATTAATTGGAGATTTTTCTCATGTTGGATTAGTATATGTCGTACACGACTAGTCCGGTGAAATGGATGTGAGTTGATTTATTAGTGAGTTCTTAAATTTTGGATGTGCTATTAAATTGTAAAGCTCATTAGGTATCGGTAAGTCAAATAAATCTCGATCGGTGGAAATGTTGGTGTATACGAATGTGAATTGCCGAAGAAATACTAGTAGAGCTAGATAGTTAGTATTAGCTTAAATAATATATCAGAAAATGATTGATGGATTTAGTCATGGTAATATGCTTATCACTTGGTGGATTTCATATAACTACTAGATGGGTTGTGTAGATGGAAGTCTATGAGTCCGGGAATTATTTGTTGGATTGACTACCTTGATTATGCCTTAGTGAAGGTTAGCATGGGATTTAGATCAAGATATGAGAATATGATCAGTGAGTGTTATGCATGTGATGGGATTCAACACCGAAGAATTGGTTGAGTCAATGATATTGAGAATATTAGATTTGCCGGTAGATGCTTTACTTTAGGAATTAAATAGAAAATAAAAGGAAATACTTAGGCCTCTTTTGTGGTGACAAAGGCTAGGTTAGCATGTACGCAAAAAGTATTAAATGATTTGGAAAAAACCTGGAATACAAGTTTTGTGCACTGCATATTCATTTAACTTCCAAAATTCATAACTAGTGCAAGCCAACTCCAAATCAAGCGAAACCAAGTTTGATAATTTTATTTTTAAATGTATTTTAATTTGAAATAGCTTTGAAATATGTCTCTGCCACAGAGAATATAGTTTTTGGAAAGTTATCCAAAGTTGTTTTACCTTTGAATTAGAAAATGCTTTTAACTTTAAAAATTCATAACTAATTCATAAAAACTCCAAATGAGATGAACCAAGTTATTTTGGTCTTATATTAATATTCCCTATCCATCTATATAATCCTCATCCTCACCACTGCTCTACAAATTTTGGCCAAATAATTAAATTAAGTGAACAGTAACCGAATTGAATTAAATTGGAATTTCCTGAAAACTGATTTTCAAACCTTCATAACTCTCACATACCAAGTCCAAATGGAATAATTCTTTCACCTAAATTCATATAAAATCATCATCTAGCTACTGTAGAAAATTCATGTATTTTTTAGCACTTTGAATTTTTCGGCTTTTCTCGATGTTTATTCGATACCGTCTTTCTATAGATTCCGAGTTGCCGGAAGTAAGTGAGTATGTAACCGAGAGTGAGAAAGTGAACTCCCTGAAAGGCAAGCATCATTTGAACTTTCTTTTGCATCATATTTGATCCCAGTTTTGTTAAGTCAGTGCAATGATAATTGCTTGCATGCTATTTTTGATAATGTCGCTATTTTTGTGATGAATAGTTAGATACATCCTATTACTTTGTCATTGTGGTTATCCATGAATTACTCCAGTACTGAAATGCTTAAGATAGGATTGGGTGAAGTATATTATGTTCGGGTTTGCTTAGCCATGCAAGTCTAGAACGGTAGCCGATTGTCGGGAGTAACCCGACAATTATGGGATACACACAACTTTCAATTTATACTTTTGTTTCAGATCTTCGTATCTGTTTTATGAGTCAAATTTTATCATTTTAAATGAGCTTTTGGTCTGGACAAGTGATAGTTAGTGATGGTGCCTTTGTGCACGAGATTGGGTAAGTGGTTGGCTTGTCTGGACAATTAAGGACCGAACTTTGGGTACCTACGGTTCAAGCAAAACTCGTGCTATCACACGCGGTGTATGGGCACTACTTAGTTAAGTAAGGGGTTGGTATTGTTGAGTTGATGACTGGTGGTGTGAGGGCGTATACGTGTTCCATCGTATATACGTTCCATAAGGGTGCCGATTGCAATTCTTTATTGTGAGGGTGAGCCCTCTTTAAACTTTATTAATTGGGTTGGCATTTCCGGAACAACTTGCGTGCCCGTTTAGTTGTAGGTGGGTAGCCTACACTTAAACGGGATTACGTCGCATATGGGTGAGTCAACTCAATGATATCAACTTGCTGAAAAATGCTAAGTCTTGGTTTACCCGGCCGGCATACCATAGGAAGTATGCTATATTCGGAGGCATCTGGAGGCTTACGGGCTAATCAAGTCGTGTGGGTAAAGTAGTACACCCCTGTAGGGTATAAATCTATTCGAATAGCCGTGTCCACGGTTATGGACGACCGCTTGAGTTTGTGGCTGCTTATTGTTAGACTTGGAATTAAAATTGTGGTTATAACTTGGTATTCGTCATGAATGGGATGTTCATGCTTGTTGTTGTATCAAAGTGGACAGCCACTTTGGTATTTTTATGATTTATTTGTTATTCAATTTACTACTTATTCACATGCTTTACTTCTACTTCAAATCTGATTTCAAAATGGCACTTGAAAAACTAGTATGTGTAGGTTGTAAATTGTTGCGTCTCTTTTGCAAAACTAAGCCAATATGAGCCATCCTTTGGAACAACCTCTAGCATGACTAATTTTTATTTGTGTAAGACTTGCGAGTACCTTTGTACTCAACCCGGTTGCTGCAATTTCAGGTGAGGAAGACTTTGAGCCCGTTGAGCTCGTTATTGTTGATTTAGGCGACATTGACGAGTAGTGCTATCATTTAACTCCCAGTCGGTTGCCGATGGGTTATGGGGCATACCATGCTGGATATTTTGGTTTATTTACTTGCTTCCGCTGTTACTTTATGATCTTATTTGAATTTGGCCGGTCGGCCACTTGTAATAGTTGTAGACTTGAACTATTATGTTGTATGTCTTTTGACCTATGAATGTATGAATGTTGTATGGATATGATCAATGCTATATGTGAGTTTGGGGCATGTTGGTCGCTGATCTTGGGAGCCAACATGACTTCATGCTCGCTGTTCATGGATTCCATTTTAACTCACTAAGTGTGATCTTTGATTGTTTAGAGAACCGATAATCATGCAGTGCTTGCAGAGGAGCAGTACGTATGATCACCGGTGCTCTAGTTTCAGTAAAGATCTCTCATTTAGATGGAGTTAACTTAGAATCCATTTACTTGAGGCCCAAGAGCTATGTCCTTAAGACCATGCTTAGTCTCGGTCTTACGGAGATAACCCGGGGGTCCTCACACTGCTCCTTCCCCCTCGCCGAATCGAGCCCTCACTGTCACCCCTCTTCCTCCACCCCAGGCTGCCGCCGCTGGACCGCCACGGTCGCTCCCGAGCTGACTTGACCCCGCCTCCGGCTTCCCCTAACTCCTGCGCCGCCCATGCACACGCAAACTTTGCCGCTCCGCCAACCCAACTTCGGCACCACACGAGCTCGTGTTGTCGCCGTCACCGCCCTTGAGCACTGCTGCCACCGCCGTGCACTTTTGGCGCCGTCACCACCGCTTGTGGGTTCGCCGCCTCCCAGGGATCCCATTCCGATCACCCGCCGGCTGCCCCGCCGCCCTGCACACCGGCGCCGCCTCCGCTTCCCAAGCCACCTGCTCCCTTCTGCTTCCCCTTTCTTCTCTCTGTGTAAGCCGAATTGGGGAAAGAAATGGGTAGGGCCCCACCGGTCATTGCCTTGACCCTCCCTCCCCTTTGGCTGCCATGTGGGCCCCCCCTCTTTTCCTGTACCCATGGACCGGCGCCCCCTGTGCTCATGGACCCGGTTCAAGCACTGTGCTGTGGACCATTTCCTCTCTCTCCCTTTTATTTCCTTTTCCAAGTTCGAAAGCTCCGTTCTCTCTCATCGTAACTCCGATTCAAGTGAAATAAATTCCTAAAAAATTGTTAATTCAAGATATTGCTAATGGCATAGTTCTTGTTCAATTTGGAATTCATTTATTGTTCTTTATTTTTTATTTGCTCTCTTTGCTTATTTGTGCCCTTTTTCTGGTGCGATCGTCCGATTAGGATTCGAAGACACGGAGGATCTCCACTTCGATCAAGCACAAGATTGTTAAGCTCCTCTTACCTATATCCAAGGCAAGTCAATACTTTGATCATATTGATTCTACATTTTATGCAAATTATATTCATTTAAATTAACCAAAATTGCATGCTTTAATTATTTAATGAAATGTATGTTAAAGCTTAAGGTAGTTAAACACCCATTTGTTGATTAATTAATTAATATACCAACCATTGTTATTGAATCCATTATTTCTTGTCACCTTAGTAAATATATGGTAATACTAGCTATAAATGTCCCAAACATCATCTTTTAAACATGAAAATGGTTTTGGGCGGTCATTGCGGGGAAATGACTAAGATGGTTGAGTTGATATATTTTACTCCTCAAAAACCCTAATTATTGTTCCTATCTAGGCGGATGATGTGTTATATGGGTGCTAATGTAGCCCAAAGAATGTTGGTTGTGAATGATATAATGTTGAAGGGTGCTAATGCAGGCCAAAGAGTCTGCAAAGTGCCCCTAAGGACTTAATCTTGTCATGACCTCCTGTGTAAAACAAGTACAACCACAAGTTTGCAAAGTGCAACTTGGCCTAGTAAATTTATTAAACCCTGAAAGTCATCTCACTAAGAGAACTGTGCAAGTGTGGACACGGTCCAACTTGAATGGGACACCAAAGAAGGGTGAAGTGCCTGCTACGACTAGTCGTAGGGGTGGCAACCCACACAAACGTATGGGACCCACCGCAAGCGTGGCCCATACGATGAAATGACGCAAGGGGCGAGGTAATTTGAAAGGTTACTGTGACAGTCGCTCAACTACACGACTAAGGAATTGTGTAGGGTAACGAGTATGACTATCTCTTGTGGGTACAGTGTACAACCTCTGCAGAGTCTAAACTGTTTAAACAGCCGCGCCTACGGTCAAAGGCGGACATGGGAATCTTAACTTGAGTTAGTTCTATTTTACACTTTGTGGGAGGTATGGAAAATGTGGAAGGGCTCACCTAGCCCTGTGTTGGATTTTACCTGAGTCTTCGAGCTCAGCGAGAGTAGTAATTGGAGGTAGCTCCAATCAAAAGAAGCATGTGGTATAGGTTCCGCCGGATGGAACCTCCACTGAAATAAATATTGCATTATTACTCTCTTTAATAAAATGCAATTTGTTAAAATGCTAAGTGATAGGAATTTGTAATTATGATGATTCAAAACATTGCTTTAGCAAATAAAAGAACTTGAGCCATCCTTGTTAAGCCTTGCATGTATACTATTGCATTGTGTGTTGGCTCGCGAGCACAGAAGTTGTGCTCATTCTCGCTCTTTCCCCCCAACAACCCTCAGAAGCAGGAAATCCAGAGGATTACAACTACTACGAGGATCCCGAAGTTGGAGGCCTTGGAGATGAATGAAGCGTAGTTAGTCTTAGTTGTTCTAGTCTCGCCCCAGTCTGGTTGAGTCCGTTGGTGCTTGCGTGCATCCTATATTATCTGAGTCTTTGGGTAATATCGGATGCACGCGGGTTTCCCCAGTCGCTTGCCTGTGGAGAGATGTGCTCTACCCCTTTTTCTTCTGTTGTCGCTTTTGCTTTTGTAATGTAATCTTTGGCCTTGTTTGACCCCTTTTGTAAAATCCGACCCGACGCGGTCTATGTAAACTCTTAAGTGTTAATTAATGAATGATATGGTTTAATCTACGACTTGTATAATTTGATTCAGTGATGTATCTGTGAGTGCTATCTACTGATCCAGGGAATAGCACGTGGTTTTCACAGAGGATTCGGATTCTCAGAATCCGGGTCTGACACGATTAGAGGTAGTTAATCCTGTTGCATGAATTCCCTAAAATTGTTCACCCCCTGCCACTAGCCTAAGTTAATAATCCCACTAGTGAATTAGAGCCCGGTGGTTGTTATATGGTCTAATTATGTTTATTCGATGTCCTGCTTAGCAATGCTTAATTTCTGGTAGATTGGGTGGTTGTCGACTTAGTCGATAACCTTGATCACATAAATCATTTTTATTATGTTATGTACAACAACATGTGCTATCATATTTGAAAAACTAAAAATGAAAACAAAACGATTTGGACTTGGGCACATTGGTATGTTGGTGTGTGATTGGTGCCTGAGTCAATAAGGACCGAACATCTTGTTACACTGAACCAAGCATTATTGCGTGCATCCACATGAGGGTCATATGGGTCCCCTCTTGACTTAGTACTTTGGCGTGTGTTAGCTTCGAGTCGCAGGTGGTGGGTGTGTGTGTTGTGTTAAAAAGGAAATGTTTTGTGTGTGATGGGTGTGCGGGGTGGGTTCTGTCCTGTGTTCTCCACACCGGGGCATCTACAGTTGATAAGGCTGGGCTGATGTCTTGACACAATGTGTGGGTCCTCCATGGGAGCCCCGTCTGCACACACAATGGCGGTTCATGGAGGGTTTCACCCATGTGAGCAACTCATAGTTAATGCACTATATTGGAAAATGTTGTGTAGGACTTAGCCTTGCCGGCATATCTAAGGAAGTTTGCTCTATAGCTTGGCAAAAAAGGCGGTCTGACATGTAGGGAAAGTTGTACACCCCTGCAGGGTTAAATCTATTCGAATAGCCAAGTCCTTGGTTATGGACACGCTTGGGGAGGTTTTTCGAGATTTAGACTCAACATTTTGGAATTTAAACTTAAAACTTGATGGGGGGTATTGAGAATGGTTTCTCATACTATGTTTGTGTGCTGCAAGGGCAGGCACCTGTTTAGTTGTTGTCTAATGTTAATTACTCGCTGCTATTTAAAGTATTAATAATGTTTGCTCACTTGCCATTTAAATCTACTACATTGTATTCAAATTCAAATATTGCTTTGCGCTAAAAGCTATGTATAGGCTTGGTAAAGTCTTGCAGAGTACATTCATGTACTCATTGTTGAGGTCGAATCGAGTAGGAAAGTTGCACAGGAATGTCGATTGCTAAGGTTTGAACCCCAGTCGGATGCCCTGCGGGTTATGGCAAGCCATTGGGACTCCAGTTCTGGTTTATTTATAATTTTATTTCAGTTCATTTGTTGTTTTCCGCTGCGTACTTGATATTTTATGTTGTGATGCTATGATATCCTGTGTATGGTTTGATACTGTTTGCGAAGGTGTTTGTGTACCGCTCCTGGGAGGTACATAATACGCCGAGAGTAGGAAAATTTAATTTGTAATGCTAGGATCAGTTGGAGGGTTAAGCATTACAAGTCAAATCGCTCGATGGGTCTCACACGAGCGTCCACTCAGCTGCCTTGACGCCGGGCTGCAGATGGCCAGCATCACCGCATGTGCGCATGGACGCATGCATGTGCTGCCACGGCCGCCTTAACGCCTACTGTAGTGCCTCGGCTCCAAGGGCTCACCGCTACTGCTCTTGGCCGGCCACGTCCTCAGCACCGTGCCGTCCGACTACAGGCGTCGTTGGCCGCTGCTACTCCTGAGCTGCTCCTGGCCATGGAGCTGCCGCCGCTCCTGTGCTGCTGCATGCACGCACGCATGCTACATGGAGCCGCATGCATCGCCTGGCCACCGTCAAGCCACGCCGGGCTGCCGCGCCAAGGCTGCTGTGTCGACAGTGCCACACCAAGCCGCACAATGTTTTCTCCTCCCCTTGAAAAAATGCTCAAACAAACTCGCATGCCAAAAAGAATCGTAGAAATGGAAAGCCCGCGCGACAAGGAACACAATGGTATGACATGCATAGAGGGATTTGTGATTTTTTTCTAGACATTGAGAGGAAAGAAGGTGGGGAGATGGACATGTTCTAAAGTTCTTGCTATGACTAGAAATGAGTTCGGTTGTGTGCTGTTGGAAAAATAAGCTGGATGTGGAAGAAGAAAGGTGGCATGGGAAGATAAATGGAAGAGGGGTTGTTCGGTTGTGGAGGTTTGCTGGAAGAATAAACAAAAGGGTAGCTTGGTTGGGGAAAGATGAGCTCTCGGCAGGGCAAAGAAATGGGGTTGTTCGGCTGGGGGAGATGGCTATGCTGTGAATGACAATGGGGTGCTTTGGTGCTAAATTGAGTAGAAATGGCATGGGGGAAATGGTAGGAAAGAGGGATGCTTCGGTCGGGAGCAAGAGAAAAATGGCAATGGGCAGTGCGTGGGATGGTGCTTGTTGTGCAACGAATTGGTGTGGAGCTGAGTGGTTCAGTTGGGAAGAAAAATTGTTGCAATGAGCATCTCAACAGTCTGCCACTTCCTTCCCTCTTCTCTAATTCACTCAAACGATCATGCATGCGAGAACTAGAGGTAGGAATGGATTTCTCTTGCGACGATGAATGCCGCTGCGTAACATGCATAGCTCGGTTCTTCATTTTTGGTGGAGATTTGAAGGAGAGAAGGAGGGTGAGATGAACATGTATAAAAGTTCAAAGCACTTGAATGACTAGAAATGGGTAACCGTTTTGCTCTGTCGTAATTGGAGAGAAGAGAGTGGTGTGGAGAGAGAATGGCAGTGGGGAGGCATTGCTTTTGGCTGAGAATAAAAATAACAGTGAGGTGGTGGTTGAAAATGAATGGATGTGCTGAGGGCAAAAATAGGGATAGGTCGCGCAGGCGTTTCGTCTGTGGTCGGTTAAAACGGAGAAGGAGCGACGATAAAAAAATGATATGATATGATTTTTGAGATGCATGCGAAAACAAGAATTCAACATAATTTAATTTCAATGCACTTTTTCAAAGAATTCGATTTAGCCCTTAAATGTAACCTTTTAATTTGTTCGATTTGCCAGTATCAAATCCTTATCTATCAATTGCTACAACTGCTGTAATTTGATAGGGTTTCTGGACAGCAGTAAAGAAATTATCATATCTTTCAAACTACAACTCCAAATAAAGTGAACTCAGATCCTACAGAAACCTAATGATATTCCCCACAATTCTTTAGGAGGCCCTAACATCTAATTTCTCCTTGATCTATTTCAAAACTACAGCACCACGAACAGCAGTAAAAACCTGATCAACTGCCCTAAATCAATCGCATGGAAACAAATTAATCACAAACGCAAAGAACGGAGAAGTCACCCTTGAAGATCGACATGAGGGAGGTGAAATCACAGTGAATCCCCACGAAATTCTCTTCTCCTCTTCCTTTCTTCTTCTCCCCTCCTCTTCTTCTCCCTTGGCTGAAAGCACACAAGAACAAGATGGCTAAGGGCGGAGGGTACTGTAGCAAAATGTGCTACAATATCACATTAGGGTTTCCCATCTCCTTTTCTTGGTGGCTAGATCCCCCATGGGCCATGGCCCAAAAGGGCTGATTTTCCCCCCTCGCTTGACTTTGGGTTGGCGGCCCATTCCCCTCTAAATTCTAAGTTTTTTTCTCTTTTCATTCCCATAATTCCATCTCTAATCTTATTGCACTTACTAATGATAATCAGGATATTACATTCTACCCCCCTTAAAAAGAATTTAAACCCGAATTCTACTCTCACCAATCTACTTGAAAGAACACCAAAACTGAAAAAAAACAACAGCTAACACGTCTCCGACATGAATAACTCTGGACAACGCTCGCGCATGCGAGACTCCAACTCCCAAGTCGTCTATCTCACGAATTGACGTGACCACAACACCATGACGTATACCAATATTTTGTGCCTCGGCACTCGCTCCGATCTCCCTGGAATACGCATCGGACGGGACTCGAATGTACGATTTTACTCGTTGGTCAAAGGCTTTAACGAAACCTTAGGCTTTGGATATCTCAAGTGCTCCCTCAACAACGGGTCATACAAGACATTGTGTACCCCGAGCGTAGACCCAAGGCGGTCCTAGCGATACGCCAACCTCCAAATCCTCGCAACTACCAGAAGCAATTAAATATACCTTGCGTTACCATTACCTTTGGTACCATACCACACAACCTACACGGCACATGGAACTCTTGTTCTATCTCTCAATCGAACTCTTCACCACAACAAGGATCACCTCCTTTAATGAGGGACACACCACAGAACTTGTTTGGAACAAACTCTATTATAAACAGAGTCAATTGAAAGTAAAGGATTCTCATCGCAACCACGCAATGCCAACTCCCCACCAAAAGGGTCAAATCCAAAATTGAAGATTCATCACGAAAACCATTCCACTTTCTAATTAGGCAGTTTGCAAATGAACACCACGGAAGCCAAAGGAGAAATCACTCGAATGTCCAAATCAAATATTTCTTTTATTCTTTCTGAACTAGAAAGAACTACCCATGCCAACATAGTGCAAAATCAATTTGCGGAAGACATTAGTCATAAACACATAGCTCAAACAAGAATCAATGGAGCGTTTCATTACCCCAGGCAACATTCTTTTCTCAATTTATCTTTTAGGAATAAAACTTCTCTCAAATTATGTAATTCCAATTCATCGCATGACACACTAACTCATTTCTCTTAAATTGGCAACCTCAACGACATGTTCAAACCAAAAACATCATCCACACCTTTGTAGAGGTTCTAATGACTACACAAAAACATACTCTAGCCAACTCCTCTACCGACGGAATTACATTTGACAGATGACTCCCAATGCATCTTAAAATAGATTTCACACGCAATCACATCACCTCAATCCTTTAAGAATAAACAGCTCGGAATTCACATCACACGCTCTCATGTACTACATCAAAAGGGTTCTATCAATGATCATCGCACTATCCGGAATCCACCCTTATTCTACTTCCTCTACACATAATCCTTGAGTGACCAAAGTCCTAGCATAAAAATACGTAGCCCAAATTTAAACTCTAAGACTCCTACAATGAACTTCTGGTGTAAATGATAGTGAAATCATCAAATTCGATGACCAAAATTCCAACAATCTAACCATACTCAATCATTAACATCAATAGATAAATATATTCTTGACCAAATTATCCTTTGGAAGATTCTAACTCTAAGAGAGTTACTTATTGAAACCAAGTCATACCTAACAATAACTCTACATTCCCTACTATCCCAATAATTGTCATAACAATTAGATTTCTTCATGATTCTACTCTCATTAAACTACACCGTCAAAAAATCACCAACACAGCCTTGCCAATGACACAATTGCAACACTCTAATAAATTGATCAAGATTTCCATACTTTCGATAATTCTAATGTTCCACCCAATATAAATAAAAGATCTTGGACCAGAAATCACTATAGGTTCTACTAGTTGTACCAATGCAATCAGTTTAGCTCCCGAGAATGACATTCTATTTAAATCAAATCCTCTCCAAGGAGTATTCCAGGGAATCAGTTTATCACCCAATGCGTCTCGAACAACTTGACACCCCATGTGAGGACCCCCAGGTTATCTCCGTAAGACCGAGACTAAGCATGGTCTTAAGGACATAACTCTAGGGCCTCAAGTAAATGGATTCCAACTTAACTCAATCTCAGTGAAAGGCTTAACTACAAACTAGAGCCTCGACGATCATGTGCGCTGCTCCTCTGCGAGCACTACATGATTGTCGGTTCTCTAACAAGTCAAGCACTACACTTAGTGAGTTAAATGGGAAGCCACAAACAGCGAGCATGAGGCCATGTTGGCTCCCAAGATCAGCAACCAACATGCCCCAAACTCACATATAGCATTGATCATATCCATACAACATTCATACATTCATACGTCAAAAGACATACAACAATAGTTCAAGTCTACAACTATTACAAGTGGCTGACCGGCCAAATTCAAATAAGATCATAAAGTAACAGAGAAAGCAAGTAAATAAACCAAACTATCCAGCATGGTATGCCCCATAACCCATCGGCAACCGACTGGGAGTTAAATGATAGCACTACTCGTCAATGTCGCCTAAATCGACACTAACAAGTTCAACGGGCTCAAAGTCTTCCTCACCTGAAATTGTAGCAACCGGGTTGAGTACAAAGGTACTCGCAAGTCTTACACAAATAAAAATTAGTCATGCTAGAGGTTGTTCCAAAGGATGGCTCATATTGGCTTAGTTTTGCAAAAAGAGACGCAACAATTTACCACCTACACATACTAGTTTTTCAAGTGCCATTTTGAAATCAGATTTGAAGTAGAAGTAAAGCATGTGAATAAGTAGTAAATTGAATAATGAATAAATCATACAAATACCAAAGTGGTTGTCCACTTTGATACAACAACAAGCATGAACATCCCATTCATGACGAATACCAAGTTATAGCCACAATTTTAATTCCAAGTCTAACAATAAGCAGCCACAAACTCAAGCGGTCGTCCATAACCGCGGACACGGCTATTCGAATAGATTTATACCCTGCAGGGGTGTACTACTTTACCCACATGACTTGATTAGCCCGTAAGCCTCCAGATGCCTCCGAATATAGCATACTTCCTATGGTATGCCGGCCGGGTAAATCAAGATATGGTCATTTTTAGCAAGAAGATCCTATTGGGCTAAGTCCCACAAAACCCTGGGCTCCTAGGTAACATAAGACGTCACGGTCTATATGCCCTATCGGCCCATAAGGAAAACATAGGACGTCACGGTCCCATGCCTTTATAATTCTACAACCGTGGGACCTAACACAACAAAATCTCCCCCCTACTTAACCATACAACACCCATATACCGCGTGTGATAGCACGAGTTTTGCTTGAACCGTAGGTACCCAAAGTTCGGTCCTTAATTGTCCAGACAAGACAAGCCACAACCCAAAGTGTGCACGAAGGCACCCTCCATAACCAATCACTTGTCCAGACCAAAAGCTCATTTAAATTGACAAAATTTAACTCATAAAACAGATACGAAGATCTGAAACAAAAGTATAAATTGAAAGTTGTGTGTTTCCCATAATTGTCGGGTTATTCCCGACAATCAGCTACCGTTCTAGACTTGTATGGCTAAGCAAACCCGAACATAATATAATTCACACAATCCTATCTTAAGCATTTCAGTACTAGAATAATTCATGGATAACCACAATGACAAGATAATAGGATGTATCTAACTATTCATCACAAAAATAGCGACATTATCAAAAATAGCATGCAAGCAATTATCATTGCACTAACTTAATAAAACTGGGATTAAATATGATGCAAAAGAAAGTTCAAATGATGCTTGCCTTTCATGGAGTTCACTTTCTCACTCTCGGTTACGTACTCACTTACTTCCGGCAACTCGGAATCTATAGAAAGACGATATCGAATAAACATCGAGAAAAGCCGGAAAATTCAAAGTGCTCAAAAATGCATGAATTTTCTACAGTAGCTAGATGATGATTTTAGATGAATTTAGGTGAAAGAATTATTCTATTTGGATTTAGTATGTGAGAGTTATAGCAGTTTGAATATCAGTTTTCAGAAAAATCCAATTTAATTGTAATCTGTTACTGTTCACCGAATTTAATTATTTGATCAAAATTTGTAGAGCAGTGGGGAGGCAAAGGATTATATGGATGGATAGATAATATTAATATAAGACCAAAATAACTTGGTTCATCTCATTTGGAGTTTTTATGAATTAGTGATGAATTTTTGAAGTTAAATGAATATGCAGTGCACAATTAATTGTATTCCGAATTTTTCCAAGTCATTTAATACTTTTTGCACACATGCTAACCTAGCCTCTGTCATGACAAAAGGGGCCTACGTATAATCTTTTCTATTCTATTTAATTCCTAAAGGAAAACATCTATCGGCAAATCTAATATTCTCATAATCATTGACTTAACTAATTCTCTGGTGTTGAATCCACTCACATGCATAACACTCTCCAATCATATTCGCGTACCTTGATCTAAATCCCGTACTAACCTCCACTAAGGCATTATCAAGGTAGTCAATCTATCGAGTGATGCCCGAACTCACGATACTCCAACTATACAACCTATCCAATAATTATACGAAATCCACTGACTTATGGGCATATGACTATAATCAAATCCCTCAATTGTTCTTTGCTAGACTAATTAAGTTAATAGTAACTACTATCTCTACTAGTCTAGCCTCAGCAAGTCATAATAACATACACTCAATTCTCCATCGATCGAGGTTTAATTGACTAACCGACACCTAATGAGCTTAACAATTTAAAAACGTATCCAACAAATATTGGCTCACAAATTGATCATCTCATATCCATATCACCGACTTTAGTCATGAACGACCACTACCAATCCAATCACATATGCGCCTCTACGATCGACTAATAATCATTTAGTTACTAATCCAATCCAATAGAGAGTACATTTCCACCGACTCGGCACAAGAAACTTACCTACAAAGTGCATGGCAAATCCAAATATTTATTCGCAACCAAATGATCCATTCTACCTTCTCCAAATTCTAGCATAAGTGACTCACAAAGCTATTACTTAGGACATCGCATCAATTTACTCAGGATTAAATAAATTACACGATTCAACCTCCATATCCCCATAGATATCATCACAAGAGCTATCCATCAAGTAATAATCCATCAAATCCTTATGCATCATAACACCAAAATTAATAATCCAACATGAGGGAAAACCCCCAATTAATTTATCATCTAAGATCACCACAAGCTTCCATGCAACTTTACAATAATATCGTCCAATCAAATAATCAACTCATATATTTAATCTAGCATCCACCGATCAAAAGATACATATTCCGCTCTGACGATAAAATTATTCAGATTCTACCGACATACATCACATGAACACGCCTACGCATAAATAAGACAAAACCGAGAATTATACCACCATAAGCTACCAAATCATTTTTATAATTAAACATGCACAAATAGATGACATGCACATGACTAATATGCAACACGCACGGCTAATATTGTAGCGCGGTTACAAAAATAATATTAAAGATTTTACCCTCGCACTAGGCGTGCATATTGTCACCGGACAACGTCTTCTCGGCTCCACGTCCGCCGTAGTCATCGCCGAGCTCGTCCGCGTCCGTGTCCCGCTCCGCATCATCGCCGTCGCTCTCGGCCAAGCCCACGGAGCCGCCTTGCCGACGCCGCGCTCAAGCGTACACACCATACCATATGAAGCCGCTGGGCGGCACTCGTCCTCGCATCCTCCGCTCCTCGGAGCTCGCCGCGATGCCGTCTCCGCGCCATGCCGCCGCGCCGACAACGCATCACCGCTGCCACCATGCGTCCGCCACCTTGCATGCCGTGGCTCCTTAACCGCCGTCTTCGCGTTGCTACGGTGCACGGCATGCATGCACGCAGTGCATGCACCACAACTAGCTCTGCTGCTGCATGCATGCCGGCAAAGACCTCTGTCCTGCCCTCCTTCTTTCTCGCCACAAGAAAGCCACCGAGCTATTGCAACAAGATACGGCCGCTGCGCATGTGCTGCTCATCGCTGCCTCGGCCATGCATTGCATTGCCGGCTGCTGCTGCCAAGACCACCTCCATTCCGCCATGCACCAGCCAAGACCAGCCAGCGCCACCTCCTGCTTTCCCAGTCGCCACAGCTCCCTCTTGGTGTGCGGCTCCTCATTCTTTGAGCTCCCATGCATGCACCGATCCACTTCTGGACTAGCCACAGACCGGTGCCTCTGCTCCCCTCTTCTCTTTCTCCAATCACTCAATCGACCATGCATGCAAACAATTCTTGCATAAATGGAGAGCTTATGGGGTGTTTGGTATCCGGCTCGGTTGGCCCGCACCAGCCCATACAACATCCTAGATGATTGGTTAATCGCATCAACAATCTAGCCAGGCCGGCTCATGCAAAAGGCTGCCGAGCCAGCCCGCATAAACCGCACTTCCGCCTTCGCTCGCGAGCCGAAGCGAGCGAGCAACAGATACGCCGCGAGGACCTCCATGGCAGTTGCATCTGCGCGTGCATCCATCAGTGCTGCGCCGCTTCGCCTCCGCCTCAGCGCCTCGCCGTCTCGCCTCCGCCTCCGTCTCCGCCTCCGCCTCCGTCTCCGCCTTGGCCTCCGCATCTGCCTCCGCCTCCGCCTCCGTCTCCGCCTCCTCGCTACTCTCAACGCTCTCGCCGGCGGAGGTAAGCATGGCGGTCGGTGCTCTAGCGGGGTACCCACCGCTGCCCGGCCCCGGTGCCCCCTCTCCTCCTATCCCCCTCCTCTCCCGGCCTAGATCTACTTGATCTGTACATTCTGGGGGTGTTTGGTGTCCTGTTAGTTCTAATCATCTGCAATTTTTGACCCCTGTTAGTTCTAATCAAAATTATTCAAGAACAACTCACCTGTAGTTTTAGTATCTAAGGATGGTATTATTGATCTGCATACTAGTTTAATTTCAATCAACTCCTATTAGTTCTTGATCTGCTATTTCTAAGGATGGTATACCACTATTTTGTTGATCTGCATTTCTGACCCAGATAGCAGATAGCAGATAGCAGATAGCATTTCTGACCCAGCATTCTTGATCTACATACTTGATCGGCATACTTGTTTAATATGAAGCATCAATACTTGATCTGCATATTTGATCTGCTTTGCTGCTACTAGTTGGATAATTGTTATGTTTGAATGATGGAATGATTGACAAAATGTTTGAATGATTGATATTGTCTAGTCATAGGATTGACATTTCATACGAGGAAGCAAGTTTACAATTTTCTATGTGCTACTTGCAATGTTAATTGCAATGTAACTGTGTTTGAGAAATGCCGATTGCTTTTGAGGATGTGTGAGTCCATTGACATTGAAGGTGAGGAACTTACTAAGTGTACTTTTATTCAGCCATCATTTTCTCCTGATTTAGTTACCAGTGTCATTTATATTCAGGAAGGACATATGATCTGGGAGGACAAGGTGAGCAAACTTGATCTTAAACTGTACTCAGGCAAGCAGTGAACATCCTCTTGCAAAAGCTGTTTTAAGAACTAGTTTTAAGGACCGTGTATCCAAAGTAATCATCATGTTGTCAGGAACTGTGTATATGCTTGCACTTACACAATGTTGTTAAAGAATTTATGTTGCTATTCTTGCTGCAAAGCCAAATACATGAATAATGTGCGAGTCTTTGGCGGTGCATATTAGGTAGCAATTGTTCATTATTGCACCAAGAACTGTTATGATCCTGCTTTCTTATTATGATGGTGGGATGTCAAACTAGTGCACAAAGGAAATGTTGCTCTTGAAGCGATGGCGGCCAGACAACCGTTGAGACAGATCCACAGATGAACAGCCTCTCTGTTGTTTGTCTACTAAATCTCTCTCACATTATTGTGTCACGAATGGTCTTCACTCCTTTTATTTTCTGAATATTTTCTTGGTTTGTAGGCTTCACATATGTTTTACTTGGTGTTTGTCTCAATTTATGAGTTCCTATTCACATGCTGACATCCTTGTATACATGGCAGGGCATGCTATGGCGTTCTTCGCTTTGTTACGGAGAGTGGTGCCAAGGGTTGTGAGGTGAGTTTTCTACACTCTTGGAGATGTTACGATATAATAACATATTGCGCTTTTGATGGTTTGGTGGCGGTGATCTATTCATGCTTATTTAGGTCATTGTGAGTGGAAAGCTCAGGGCCCAAAGAGCTAAGTCCATGAAGTTCAAGGATGGTTACATGATCTCATCTCGATCACCAAGAAATGAGTACATTGATGTTTTGTGAAATGATGTTTTGGGATGTTCATTTGAACCAAGTTTGTGTTTGTAGAGTTTCATGTAGAAGAGTGGATGATAAATGGTTGTCATAGTTTCATGTTCAATTTTATCAACTAAAAATCTGCTCTAGTGGCACTTGCCAATATCCTTTTCTCAATCGATTGACAAATCATGAAATATGTATTGAAACATGGTTTAACATGACTTATATGAAGGTATTGTTACTTGAGTTATGCCCGAAAATCATAGGGCGTTCTTGAAATATTAGAAATCTCCTTCCATTAGAATAAATCATAAAGAATAACTCTCGGTGCCTAGTGAAAGATACGGTTGTATGTTAAGCTATCTGAACAAACTTATGGTCGCTTACGGACCTTTTGTGTCATCTTGTATTCATATGCTATTTTTTCTAGTTTATCGCATGATTTCTGTTCTTTCTTGCACTAACATATGATTGTTTCTTTGTAGGGCTACGAGAGACTAAATTTTAGTTTTAAATGGCAGCTAGAGAATAGCTTGGAGTAAGATTTTTCATCCGGGATAGAATGGGTAGCTCTTTGTCGTTTTCTATGGAGATCATGAGATCATGAAGAAGTAGTAGTTGTTGTATTTGCTCTCGCCATTTGATAACTTGGAGGGACATGGTCTCACGACTGTGTCCGAAGCTACTGGCCACGAGGACAGAGGCGAGGACATTCCAATGGATATGCAGGAGAAATCAGGAAGAAGTGTGCTCGTTAATTCATATCTTATGGTTTTTATTTTATTTAGCACGTAAATTTTGGCACGTAAATTTTCTTGCATGAATTTGAGGTGTCCATGGTCGAATGGGCAAGATTGGAGTTCTTCTTGGACATACAGAGAAATCAGAAGAAGTGTGCTCTCGTTTATTTTTATTTTATTTAGCACAAAAATTTTGGCCCAACGGAAACAACCAACCAAACAACATCTCAAGACAAACTGCCCAATGAAAAATGACCAACCAAACAACATCTCAAAGACTACTGGCTCAATGAAGCAACCAACCAAACACCCCATCTTGCATCAACTCACTGGCTCAACTCAAATGTATGATGACTCAGACGACAAAGTTAGTCTCATGCAGGGAACCAAACACACCGTATGCGATGGGAAACACGGTGGTATGACATGCAAAGCACGATTTATGGTTCTTGGATGGGATTGGGAGGAGAGAAGGGAAGAACTTTGTTTGTGTTCTTGCTTGGGGAAGAAAGGGATGACTAGAAGATGTTGTGGGGAGATGGAGTTGGCAGGGGATGCTCTCGGTTGTGTAAAGAAAACTGGGCATGCAACACTTGCTGGTTCGGATGGAAGAGGACAGCAACACATTGGGAAAACAAGTTGGCAATGGAGAGCAGGAGCTCTCGGCTGGGCATATGGGCATGCATGTGGCTTTGTTTGGGGGAATAAACAACAAGGAAAGGTGGCAAGGAAGCCCTTCTACCGGGACAAAAACAATTAGGCGAAAGGGTGTTCGGTTGGTGATAAGAAAAGGCAATGGGGAGCAAGTGAGTTCGGCTGGGTGAAAGATTTTCAAATGAACAGTGTTTGATTTTGGGGAAAGAATTTTTAGACATAGTCCTGACATAATGATGATGCTTAGGTAAAATTTCCAGGAATTTTTCCAGAGAGTGATGCTCTCTAAAAATCTTTGAATTTCCTATTTGCTCAGAAGAAGAATAGCAGTACAGTTCTTCCTCTTTTCTCCGGCTCACTCCAACGACCTTGCATGCATGAACTAAACGCTACAATGGAATGCTCTCGAGACAACGATCGCAACGGTACAACATGCGTCATCGGATTCTTGATTTTAGGTGGTGATTGCGAAGAGAGAAGTTGTGGAAAAGAATTGGCATGCAGGCGTTTCATCTGTGATTTCTTTGCTTCTTTTTGCCAACTTGCGCAAACTGTCATGCATGCGAAAACAAATCGCAGAAATAGGTTGGTCGTGCAATGAGGATCGCGATGGTATGACATGCATGGCTTGGTTTTGAGTTTTCGGATGAGATTTGAAGGAGAGAAGCTAAAAAGTTAGTAGGGACGGAAAATGGAAGATGACAGGTCAAGAAGGGACACGCAGGCGTTTCGCTTGCAGTTGATTGATCCGGAAAAGAGCTTTGGTACTAACGCATGCATCATGATTTTTGAAAGGCATGCGAAAACAAAGATATCAATACAATTAATTTTAATAATAATAATTTAATTTTTTTACAGTCTTTCAAATAATTTGGTTTAATAAAATGCAACCTTTTAATTAATTCAATTTGATTTTTAAAGCAACATTTTGATTAAACACTGGAAAATTTTTAAAACATAGTCAAAAATTTAATATAACACCAAATTAAATATTAACAACCCGATTCCAAAAATCGGGGTGTTACACCCCAAGTCTCACAAAGTCATTCACTTGATCACCACCAACCAGTTGCCACTAAAAACTCTATAAGGTTTTGTAAAACAAATTGATTATTCCTTTCTCAAAAGAAAAGACAGATAACAATAGTTTTTAGCACACAGGAAACGTTTACCATTTGCAGTGCACAATACCAAGAGAGATGGTCAAATAGTAATGATCTCGGAAGGCAAAAGACGACACCATAATTAAGGGCACAAGTCCCACAAGAAGAGAATATCAAACCTTAAACAATAATAATAAAATATTGCATTTGAATCTTGAGAAGCTCTTATGCAGCCAAACAACCAGGTTAAGCACGCTTCAATAAGCCACAAACTACAAAACTTGAGTCCACCCTCAAATACTTCTACTACACTCTTTCTTTTAACAAAGAAAACAATATCTTTGATTAAAACTTCACTTTTCCATCACAAACAAAATAGTCTTTAAGATCAAATCACATGAATCACTCAAGAACCAAATAGAACTTTCCAACACGTCTCTTTGCTCAACAAATTTCAGCTACCACATAATTCATGAACTACCAAAGGTCATGAATGCAAAACTCTAAACTTTTCATTTAATCGATATTACGAAAGGCGATCAAATTACTTTATTTCTAAAAGAATCATCACCACACCCGCAAGTCGCAATCCCTTGCAGACAATCTTACTAACTTCAAGAATAATACCCTCTTAACACGAATATTTATCGTCAACTCTTCCATTATAAAGCCCCCAAAGGTTCACCAAATTGTTCCACACTACTTTTTCATCCCATCTTCAAATTGACAGTATACCAAAACCATACAACCTTACTACAACAACCACTTTATTTTAGAGGTGATCTACTACACAAAATAAAAGGTTTTAGCAAAACCCTTTTATCAAGGACATGCTATCATCCGACTATTCCACAATCATGTAGGCATAATCCACCTATTAAATCATGTTAGTTCAACTCTGAGTGATGCCTAACACCAAAACTTAACACACAACAATTGCTCTCCAACCATCATTGTTATCAATTGGCTTCATTAAGAAGTCTAGTTGTTACCTACTTTCCTTTGCGAATCACATGAATATTTACAAACACATATTCAACTGTTCCTCCTCATGTTTAGATTTCGGCAAAATCACACTAAAACTTCAAGAATCGAAATCTTCCATCGATCAAAAGTCTCAACAACACTACAACCAAATTCATCGCGTCATTCTATATAGAAGTACTATCCAGAACTCCTCCCATAAATCCTAGATCCACCAATATTCAATCCCTTCAACCTTTTGCACACAATTCTAATAATTAATCATACTAAGGAATATGTAAATCTAGCATCTCCTCCAGTTTCTATCACATCCCCAAATTAATGCATGATAACTAGTATGCATCTCATGAGCATGCATCATGTTTTGAAGCATTTGCATAATTTATTGCACTTGGAAAATCTTATTCAAATGTAAACCTACACTTCAAATTTGAAATCCCATTTGGAAACAGGAACAAAAATTTACGATTATCAACTAGAAATAATTTATTCAAATACTATAATAATTATCAAGAATAAATATAAATTTTCTGAAATTTATGGGACTAGTTTCAAGCCTCAGAAAATTCAAACACATTTCAATGACCTATTCTAAGTTTGAATTTAAACTGAACAAATTAAATCATGAATAGTGAGGTTTAAGAATTTTTATGAGCACTAGACCTTCCCAGGAACCCCTCTGATTTATTTTAGATTTTTAGGAAATTTATTTTTATTTTTAAGACCCTAGTCAAAGTAGAGATGAAGTTTCAAATATTTGTCAACTATTGTTTCCCTAGAGCCACTCAGGACCGTCCGATCTCAATCGTGTGGCTCTAATGGGTGGTCCGATCAGCACCAGGTCGGCCCAAACGGAACCGACTGTGATCGATCGTCCAATCAAGATCAAGTGGCCCAAACAAAACTGACCCGAGCTAGTTGATTCGATTGAACCAACTAACTGCACTGACCGAACCCGACTCTGACTCACGCCACTTTGTATCACTGACCACCCGGGCCCACCTATCAGCTCCATCTTCTCCACGTGTGCACGATGTGCAGGAGCTGAGCTCCACGCGGCCGCGAGCTCCTGCGACGCACCGTCGACGGCATCAATTCACCGCCTCTCCCGACCAATCCCTGAGCTTCAGCATGTGATGCTGCCTCCACTCTGTCATCTCCCCGAGCATAAGTCACCTCCTAACCTTAGCATTCACTCACTTTTCCTCGTTGCAGCCGAGGAAAAGGACGCTCGTTCTAGCTCCTCTCTTGGGTAAGCTTCGAACTGTTGTGTCCTTGTCTGTTCTTCCTCAACACCGTTTCCATTTTGCTTAATACGAGCTCTCCTCATCGCTTGTAGCTTCTGGACCACCTTCGTGCTCCCGGTAGCTCTAGAGCACGCACCCGAGTAACATCACCGTGTCATTTTTGTGCTCGGTAAGTATTTTCCTAAGTCTTTCGCATCATATCATGTCCTAGGGTATGAGATTGAAAACCCCTCAGTCAATTTCAACAATGCACGACAGGTCCCTTCATCTCCCACTTCGATTTGGTAAGGCATTGTCCAATTCCATTTATCTACACCTTACTCCTACCACCCTTAAGCTATCCCAAGGCTTCATTCTCCTTCTCTTTGCTCAGGGTTCTCCCTCCTTGTTGAACTGCACCACCTCCGTAGCCATTGCCGGTGTCAAGCTTCCCCAAGCAACCGGCGAGCTTCAGTTAGCCTCCTAGTAGCCTCTAGACACTCAGGGGACCTGCTTGAATGGACGCTGCGGAGCTCCTTTGTTGCATGCATGTTTGCCGTTTTCACACTGCCGCCCTTCTTCGGCTAGCCGTTGGTACGGGCCATCTTAGATGTCGCCACCACCACCCAAATGAGCACAAGTCTATTGCACATCTATCCCGGGCCTTGGCCGGCTCCACCGTGACGCGTAGCGTCGGTGAGCCGTCGAGCAAACGCGCGGAACGGGAAGTTTTCTGTCACATCCCTAAATTTATTAATGATACTTAGCATGCATCTCATCAGCATGCATCATGATTTATAAACTTTTGCATAATTTATTGCGCTAGGAAAATCTCAAAGAATAATTAAACCTACACTTCAAAATTTAACTTCAAAAGGAATCAGGAACAAAACCTTATGTTAATCCTCTGGAAATAATTTATTCAAATACTTTAATAATTATCAATAATTAATATAATTTTTCCCAAATTTTTGGGAATAGTTTCAACCCTCAGAAAATTCAAACACAATCCATTAACCTATCTCGGGTTTGGATTTAAACTATACAAATTGTATCATGAACAGTGAGGTTTAATAATTTTTGTGAATACTAGGTCATCCCAGGAACACCTCTGATTAATTGCAGATTTTTAGGATTGTTTTTGCTATTTTTAGTAGCTCGGTCAAAGTGGAAGATTGAAAAATTAAATCAGTCAAACACATTTGACTCAAACCCAACCTAAACCCTGTGAGGACCCCGGTTTATTAGGCTTGTAATACTTAGTAATCCATTGACCCTAGCATAACAAACATAATAATTCGTGTCTTCGAGATATGTATACTTCCCAGAATGCAGTATACACACCCCTTTACAAAATCATGCATCAATTCCATTCAAGACATAGAACCAAGCACGAACTAGAAATAAAAGATATACATAATATAAAGAGAGTTATTACAAAAGGGGCCGACCGGCCAAATACAACTAAGAAAGATAACACAGCGGAAGCAAAAGCCATAAGATGGCGATAAACAAAAGAGAGCCACAAGGTTTGCCTTTAGCCCACAAGGCAACCAACCAAGCCGCCTAGCTAGACTCCCAACCGCAGCACATCTCACAAAAGTAAAGCCCTTTGGGCCCTACCTCCTCTGCAACAAAGTTATTAATCAAAGCAAATGAGTATAAAAATGTACCCGCAAGACTGACGTGTAGTATAACAGAACTATAGTTTAACTACATGCAAGCTTTATTTAAGTGGATGAGGCTTTGGACTTATTTTAGCATAAAGCAAGTTTTCATTTGCAATATTTAAATAGATTGAAAGCAATTTTGACAAAGCATTTTTAATTTTTGAAGTAACAACGATACAATAATAATAACAACAACAAGAACAACCTGGAAGTGACTAACCCAATAGCCACCACAACAATAGCATGAATTACCCATTCATACCACCCATCAAGTTTTAATTAAGTGTTTAGTCTAGTTCTTGCAGGAAATCACCAAGCGTGTCCATAACCTAGGACGAGGCTATTCGAATAGATTTAACCCTGCAGGGGTGTACCAATGTACCCACACGTCAGACCGCCTTTTCGCCAAGCTATTTAGCACACTACCTTTGGTGTGCCGGCACGGCTAAGTCCTACGAGGCATTTCCTATGAATGATGCTAGTTAAGAGCTGCACACACCTTAAGAGTAGGAGACACCGGCCCAGCCAAAGCAACTGCGGGAGCTCTTCCTCTTATAAAAACAGTTTTCATCAGAGCGACCCATAACTAACACCTCCCAAAGTACTTAGCCAAGAGAGGTCCCATATCCCCCTCGTGTGGTTAGCACGCAAAAGTGCTTGGATCAATAGCGCAAGTAACTCGGTCCTTAGGGACTTAGGCACCATTACGTTCACACCCAACAAATCACACCAACATCCATTGTGCCCAATTCAATAACAATTTTGTTTTCATTTTTGTTTATTTACAAAGTAACAAGCACAAGATGGACATAATGGAATAATAGTTTTTGTGTGATCAAGGTCATCGACATAATGTCGACAACCGCCCATTTCTACCGTTATCTAAGCATTTCTAAGCATTATCAACGTAAACTACTAAGTGATAAGAGTCCATCCATCGAACTCTAAATCACAGCAAGATAATCCTAGGCTTAGTAGTAGAGAATGAACATTTACCTACAGGATATGCATCTATAGGCTCAACTAATCGATATTTTAACACAAAGTAGCATGCATACATACAAGTGAAACAAAGTATTAAACTTTAAAGTAATGGGACAATAATGGGATATGATCAAACTACTTGCCCTGCTGGTTATGCTCAGTTTGCTGCAGAGGTTCGCTCATGTGATCAACACACTCGTCAACACCTAATCGCAAAGGCGAAAACATCGATAAGAACGACGAAAACCAAGAAGACAGCACAGCAAACTTTCTCCAAAAGCTCTGAAATTTCTAAATAAGCTAGATCATGATTTTTATAGAATTTATCAATAAGAACCAATTGATTTGGATTCTCAATGCAAAAGATATGAGCAAAACAATTCTGCTCAGCCTCTAAAAATGCAATCTGCTACTATTCACATAATTAAATTGTTTAGCAAAAATTTCTAGAAAGGTGGTGCAATTGAAATTTTTACAGTAAAACAAGCACCTCATAAGATGAACAACCCAATTGAGTTCACCTCATTTGGAGCTATGATGCATGTTTTATGATTTTTCAAAGACATGAAAACGAGCATAACTAAAATGCACTCACAATTTTAATGAAAATAGTGACATGCCTAAATCCTATTCTACCATCTAGTTCACTAACAGAGGAAGCCAACAAAGTTAGATTCACTCAAAAATAACCTACAGAGAATTACTTATGCATTTTACAAGTTTTGGAGCAATATTTAAAGTTAATTTTGAAACCTATTTATCAATTCACTTTTCTGGAGCTGAACTGAGCTCACAACGATTTTTAGGTTAGAGCCCAGGTCAAACCAGAGCTAACAAAATTTGAATCAACTCATCTGGATTTAAAATGAAACAGTTATGCATTTTACAAGTTTTTACCTTTTTCAGTTTACAAATAACAGCTCTCGGGATTTTCTAAAAACCAAAATGACAGGGGAGGACATGAGCCGTTGATCCTGGATCGGACGGCTCAAGACCTCCCAGGGAAAACGCGCACGTGCTTGTGCAGGTCCAGAGAACATGGGCCATTGATCTTGGATCCAACGGTCCATGTCCTCCCGGCAACGCACGCGCTAACGAGGAAGGAGGTCGTGGCCGTTGATGCTGCATCCAACGGACCAAGACAATCAAGGGAGGACCGGGACAGTCCAGATCTAGCGAGGGAGGACCTGAGCAGCTGAGATCTTCCAAAGGAAGATCTAAACAATCAAGATCTCCCCAAGGAAGATCTACACGGTCAAGACCTCTCGAGGGAGGACCTGGACAGTCTAGATTTTCCAAGGGAGGACCTCAATGGTCTAGATTGTCCGAGGGAGGACCTAAATGGCTAAGATCAACTCGGGGAGGTCCAAGATGGCTGAGATGACCTCGAGGAGGTCCTACACGGTGAGAACTTACGAGGGAGGTCCTATGCGGAGGAGATCTACACAGGGAGGACCTCAACGGCTAAGATCCCACAAGAGGGGAGGTCCAAGATGGCTAAGATGACCCCGAGGAGGTCCTGGCCGTAGATCTTGAGATGGACGGCCCAAGACCTCGCACGCAGCGCTTAAGGACACAATAAAAGCTACAATGATTGGAGATGATTAGCCATTAATGGGGGAGGTCTTTGTCTTAACGACAACAGCACAGTGCCATTGTCGTCCGACAAAATCCCGAGAGGCTCCCAAGGCTCGCCGCCTACGATGAGGACCTCACCGGCGCAAACCAAGGGTGCCATTGGGACCACAATAGCCATGCGCACCCAATGGACCTACTCTCAATGGCGGCGGCGGCCTAGAACACCGACGAGCTGGAGAGGAGCAAGATGACCAACACGGCCAAAAACATAAAATTTGAAGTAAAGCTCCGCAACAACATACAAGCGGGTGCCCAGCTCAAAATGACTACCAGAAGGTTACCTGGAGGTCGTGGTAGAGCTGAGGAGGTCGGAGGAGAGGAGAACCGGTGATGGGGAAGACAATGTGCTCCACGGCCAAAAGCTCCAGCTCCACTTTAGCTCGCTCCTGAAGAGGTCAACCCAAGATTAAGTTAGGGTTTAACTCCAGGAAGTTAGGAGAGCACAAAGGAGCAAGAGGTCGTGAGAGGGAGCCACTGGAGTACTCAAAGCACCGAGGAGCTCCGAGGTCATCAATGGCGATTTGGGGAGGTTCAGGGAGGAAGAGCTCAGCCAAGCACAGTGGCAAGGCAAAGCTCAATGGTGTGCAAAGGAAGCCAAGGGGAGATACCAAGGAGGTATTATACCCCAGGACATAGAGGTCATGAGCCAAGGGTTAAGCTCATGGTGAGCTTAGCCCATGGCGCGGTCCATGGCTTGGATAGGACATGGAGGTGACGGGGAGTAGACTAGGGCATGGCCTAGGGGGCGGAAAGACTGACACGCATTTAATGCGCACAGGCACAGAGCCGTTGGGGAAGTGACAAGTCACTGACCTCCCCCTACTGCCATGACGCACGCGCGTGCCCAAGCTAGGAGAAGAACAGGACCTGCCCCCAACTGTTGGATGAGAAAGGCTGGGAGGTCACAGCCCTCAGATCTAAAACGGTCAGATTTTAAGTGGAAAGGGAGGAGGTCACAACCATTGGATCTGACCTGGGGAGGTCATGACCCTTAGATCACCCTTGTGCGGATGCACAAAGGAAAAGGGGAGGTCACAGCCACACGATCTCCATCGCATGGTTGTGAAAAGGAAAAAGGAGGTCAAGCGCTAAAGGGGATAGGAGGTCCTGGCCGTTGGATTTGAATCCAAAGGTGCGGACCTGATGAGGAGGACTTAACGATGCACGTGATACAGCCAAAGGGATGTGGAGGTCATGGCCTTTGGATCTACATCCAAAGGCGCACAACAGAGCGAGGAGGTCGTGGCCTTTGGATTTCAATCCAAGGGTGCACAACATATGGGGAGGTCAAGACCGCTGGATTTACATCCAACGGTTCCGATCAAATGAGGGAGGTCATAGCCATCGCGCATTGCACGATGGGAGGTCGTGGCGGTTGGATTTTGATTCAACAGGCACGACCTGAGGTGCGGGAGGTCTGGGCTGTTAGGCCAGACACTGAGTAGGAAAAGGAGGTCGTAGCGGTTGGATCTTTATCCAATGGCTACGGGATGAGAAGGGAGGTCATGGCTGTGAGATCTCTATCTAACAGCTATGACCTCGCGTGGGTGGGAGGTCTGATGCGCACGATGCAAAGGGGAGGTCGTGGCCGTGGATTTTAATCCAACGGCGCACAACACAACGCGCGGGGAGGACTAAGGCGCTAGATAACGAGGGGAGGTCATGGCTGTTGGATTTGATCCAATGGCTATGACCTCACGAGGTGGGAGGTCTGGGGCCCTTGCTAAAGAAAGGAGGTCATGGCCGTAGATTTTGATCCAACGGCGCAAGACCTCACGTGGTGGGAGGACTGGGCCGAGTTGGTTGTGGAGGAGGTCGTGGCCACTGGATCTGAATCCAACGGCTACGACCTCACGCATGGGAAAAGAACTCAGGCTGAGCCAGGGATGTGGTTGGGTTTAACCCAATTTAGAAAGTGGCTCGGCCCAAGGAACAGTGCCAGCCATTTGAGTTTAAAATTAAAAGCTGAGACTTGGAGGATTTAATTGAGATAGGAAACCAACTCCAAAATTTATGAAATTTTAACTAGAGCTTGCTGACTTTAGGATTAACCTTGTATAAAATTTCTAGAGGTTTTTGTGCACTGCATTTTTCTCCAGAAATTCATCAAGGTTGTTCTAGGGTTTGATTTACCTCCAAAAATTATCAAACAAGTTTTAAAACTTATGACAATTTTTCAGAGGGGTCACACACCAGTCCTAGAACCTGGGAAAAATATTTTCCAAGGTTTGGCACAAGATTAGTGACAAGTTGAAATAAGGGTTGGACTTTAATCCACAGGAGGTTTAGGTTTTTTTGAACTCCACAACTTTTGATAAGAATTATAGAGGAGTTCAAGAGTTTCAAGATGTGAGAAAAAGTTTTAATTTTTACACATTTTCTTACATTTGAAACACACACCTGTTTATACATTTGGGATGTTACAAAATCTCCCCCCTTACAGAAATCTCGTCCCGAGATTTGGCTCACTCGGAAAAGAAAGGGTGGTAGTCCGCACGCAGACGATCTTCCCTTTCCCAAGTAGCTTCATCCTTGGAATGGTTCGACCACTAAACTTTAAGGAACTTGATGGAACAATTCCTAGTTCTTCGTTCAGCCTCTTCGAGTATGCGAACAGGGTGCTTGCGATAGGTCAAATCTGGTTGGACATCGAGAGTTTCCAACGGAGCTTCCTCAGTTGGAACATGGAGGCACTTCAACTGGGACACATGGAACACATCATGTACCCCCTCAAGTGCAGCAGGCAACTCCAACTTATAGGCAACAGCTCCCTTCTTCTCGATGATGCGGTAGGGACCCACATATCGAGGAGCTAACTTGCCCTTGACGCCGAAACGTTGATGGCCCTTCAAAGGAGAGACTTTGAGATACACAAAGTCATTAGGCTCAAAACTCAACTCACGACGACGGCGATCCGCATAGCTCTTTTGCAGGATTGAGTCTGCCAAGACGCCACGAATAAGTTTGGACTTGACTCTCGGCCTCATTGATCGAGTCCGCCAAAGAAAGGTCTTTCACGGTCTCGCACCAGTTCAACGGGTTCTACACTTTCTCCGTATAAGGCCTCGAAGGTGCCATGCCAAGACCGGCCCGAAAAGTCGTTGTTGTAAGAAAACTTCGATGAATGGTAAGCATTTCTCCCAATGCTTCCCATAGGAAAGAACACAAGCACGAAGCATGTCTTCCAAAACTTGGTTGACCTCTCGGTCGACCATCGGTTTGGGGATGATATGTCGAAATGAAGCAAGACGAGTTCCCATAGCCTCCTGCAAGCTATGCCAGAACTGGGAAGTAAAGATAGAACCACGATCAGAAACGATCGTCTTCGGCACACCATGTAAGCTCACGATCCTGGATACGTAGAACTCAGCTAGGCGACCGGTACAAATCTTGGTCTTGACTGGAAGAAAGTGTGACACATTAGTCAACCGATCAATGACAACCCAAATGGCATCATTTCCCTTCGGTGACCTGGGTAGACCGGTAATAAAATCCATCCCGATCGAATCCCACTTCCATTCAGGAACAGGCAGGGGCTGAAGCAGTCCAGCTGGACGCTGATGCTTGGCCTTCACATGACAGCACACGTCGCACTTGGCAACAAACTTCACAATCTCCCTCTTCATTCGGGTCCACCAAAATCCCTGACGGAGATCTTGATACATCTTTGTGGCCCCGGGATGAATGGACAAAGGCGAATCATGGGCTTCGCGGAGGATCAATTTCCGCAACTCCATGTCATTTGGAATCACCAGGCATTGTCCGAATCTCACAACACCATGCTCATCCTCAGAGAAGCACTTGGCTGTTCCGTTCTTGACATTTTGCATGATTTTGTTCACTCCAGGATCCGATTGCTGAGCGACCTTGACACGATCCACCAAGGTTGGTTGCACAACCAAGGTAGCGAGGAAACCATGCTCAACCAACCGCAAGTTAAGACGCTGAAATTCCTCCAGAAGGGAGGGGTGATGCTCCTTGAGCAACAAGGCATTACAATGCGCTTTACGACTAAGCGCATCGGCAACGACATTAGCCTTGCCCGAATGGTAGTGAATACCCACGTCATAGTCCTTGATCAACTCCAACCATCTCCTTTGCCTGAGGTTCAGATATGGCTGGGTGAACAAATACTTCAAGCTTTTGTGATCCGAATACACTTCACAACGATTACCAATAAGGTAATGTCGCCAAATCTTAAGTGCATGAATCACAGCAGCTAGCTCCAAGTCATGGGTAGGGTAGTTGAGCTCATGAGGTCTCAATTGCCTTGATGCATAGGCCACTACCTTGCCTTCTTGCATAAGGACACAACCGAGGCCTCGACGAGAAGCATCGCAAAAGATATCGAAGCTCCGGTGAATATCGGGAAGGACGAGAACGGGAGCAGTGGTCAAACGTGTCTTGAGTACTTGAAAACTTTCCTCACATTCAGCGGACCATACGAACTTCTTGTCCTTCTTGAGCAACTCCGTCATCGGCTTCGCGATCTTGGAGAAGTTCTCGATAAAGCGACGATAGTACCCCGCTAAACCGAGAAAACTCTGCACTTCGGTTACCGAACGGGGATGACTCCAGGAAAGCACATCGCTGACCTTGCTAGGATCAATGGCTACGCCCCCTACTGAAAGAACATGGCCCAAGAAAGCCACTTCCTTCAACCAGAACGCGCACTTGCTGAACTTCGCATACAGCCGGTGCTCACGCACCTTGCCCAACACAAGCTTCAGATGCTCGGCGTGTTCCTCATCGTTCTTGGAGTAGATAAGAATATCATCGATGAAGACCCCCTCCCTCTTCCTGTAGTCCTCACTTTCCCTTTCGGAGGCCGAGGGAAAGGAAGCGAGCATTTAGGTTTCTCTTCGGTGAGCTTCGTGCCTCTAAGCTCCTTGTCCTCCTCCTTTTCATGCTAGTTCCATTTTTGTTAATACCGACCTTTGCCTTGGTGTGTAGATCTCGGGACAAGATCGTGTCAATTGTGGCTCTAGAGCGCGCCCGCGGCTAACCCCTTTGGCATTCTTCGTCTCCAGTGAGTCCTACCCATGCTCACGCGCGTCATCTTGTGTCCCTAAACACAACATTTCTTTCCCCTCAACCAATTTGGTCTTTCCATCACAGGATCATTGGAAATTGGATTTTTCCCTCTTATCGACCAACACCACTGTTCATCGTCCAACTGCCGTCTTGGTGAGCCATTCCTCGATTGCTCGCATTTACACTATCTTCACTGCCCCTTTGACCTCCCCCAACTGTTCATTATTGATCTCATGGCGTAGGTTGACCTCTCCGCAACGCACCTGACGCTGCCGTCGCCAATGCCGTGGACGACACATCACTGAGCTTCTCCGGCCGCTTTAACCATCTGGTAAGCTTCTTGGAGTGCACCAATAGCTCACTCATGAATTGTTTTACTCAATGCACCACCGAAGCATCACATGCATGTTAGGCAGTAACTCACCGCTGCCCATTTCCGGCACGTCGCCGCTGCACACCGCCGTTGAGGTCGCCACTGGTGTGGGAAGGTTCGCATGACTATTGTTCACCGGTAAGACCTTGCTCCGCGCCACCAAGGAACGCATCGCCGACGGGATGCCGGGACGATGTCACGGCCGTGCCACTCTATTGTCGGGAACACCTAACAATTCCTGTAGCTGAGTCATTAGGGATTAAATGCAATGATTAACAATTAATGACGTGATTTGTGTCAGAAATCAGGAATTAACTGAGTTAAGGTTGGCTTGGTACCTATCACAAGTAGACCCAAGTCACTTAAGCCCCCGAGCCCTGTAGTTATACACCGGTGGACCTCCACACGTGGCCGGTCCATGCACTATTATGTGAACCGTGAGTATGACGTGTAGCGCCCACCTGTCAATAGGAAAATTTAATCCAGAAGTTAATTGAAAAATGCACTGTACGCTGGACCCCACTGTTAGTGACTGAAGCTAGAAAGGGTATCGAAAAGAAAAGTAGTAAATGCTTTATTAAATTCAAAATCTATTATTTTGCACACTGAAAATATGAATAACTTCAAAAATATATAACTTTTTCATCTCAACTCCAAATCAGATGAAACCAGTGCTGATAATTTTTATTCTTAATGAACTTTATTTTAAAATTGGTTTTAAACATGTATCTGTAGTAGAGAATTTAGTTTCAGAAAATGGTCCATAACTCTATTATCTTTACAATAGAAAAAGGTTGATAACTTAGAAAATGAATAACTAATTCATAAAAACTCCAAATGAGATGAACCCAGATATTTTGGACTTGTAAAAATATTTTCTATTTATCTATATAATCCTTGTATCCCCCACTGATCCGCAAATTTTGACCAAATAATTAAATTGCATGAACAATGACCTATTGGAATATGAAAATTCAAATTGTTATAACTTTCACATAATAACTCCAAATGGACTAATTCTTTCACCTAAATTCATCTAAAATCATACACTAGCCACTGTAGAAAAATCATGCATTTTTTAGCAGTTTGGTTTTCAAGGTATTTCTCGGTGTTTATCGATATCGTTATTTCTCTAGATTCCGAAGTGTTTGATATTGGCTCGTACGCTACTGAGAGTGAAAAACTGATCTACCAGCAAGGCAAGCATCATTTGAACTTTCTTTTGCATTATATTTGATCCTAGTTTTTGATAAGTTAGTGCAATGATAATTGCTTGCATGCTTATTTTGCTATGTCGCTATTTTTGTGATGTGTAGATAGTCATATCCTATTCATTGAGGTTATCCTTGAATTCATTCCAGTATCAACATGCTTAAGTTAGGTTGTGTGAAATATATTCTACGAGTTTGCTTAGCTATGCAAGTCTAGATGCGGTAGATTGATTGTCGGGAATAACCCGACAATTATGAGAAACACATATTATCTTATCTTCTTTTATTTCAGAGCTTTGCATCTATTTAATGAGTTAAACTTTGTCATTTTAATTGAGTTTTGAGGTCTGGACAAGTGGTTGCTAGTGAGGGTGCCTTCGTGCACGAGATTAGGTATGTGGTTGGCTTGTTCGGACCAACAAGGACCGAACTTTGGTAACATCACTAATTCAAGTAAAACTCGTGCTATCACACGCGGTATATGGGTGTTGTTTGGTCCGGGGAAGGTTTCACTACTTTAGACCGCATGTGGTGTGAGGACATAGAGACTGTGAAATCCTATGTTCCTTTGGAACCCAGTGTGATATATACTGTGTACTCACACTGTGTAAGGGAGCACGATTACCTATGTTGAGGAAAACCAACATACTAACTACCTCACACTGGCCCCTCTAACACAATGTGCATGCCCACTTAGCATTTGCTATATGCATGTGTATTAAGTTGGGGTTCATCTTGCATGGGTGGTCTAACTCAATGGGATTTTCTTGATAACAAATACTGAATCTCGATTTCCCCGGCCGACGTACCTAAGGAAGTGTGTCATTATCCGGAGGCTTACAGGCTAGTTGAGTCGTGTGGGTAAAGTAGTACACCTCTACAGATATAAATCTATTCGAATAGCCGTGTCCGCGGTTATGGACGATCGCTTGAGTTATGTGGTTGCTATTGTTAGACTTTGAATTAAAATTTGTGGGTACAACTTGGTATTCGTCATGAATGGGTGTTCATGCATGTTTATGTATTAAAGTGGGCTGCCACTTTGGTGTTTGTTTGATTTATTTGTTATTTGATTTAATACTTTGTCACATGATTTACTTCTACTTCAAATCTGTTTTTAAAATGGCAATTGATAAACTAGTATGTGTAGGTTGGAAAATTATTGCGTTTCTCGCAAAACTAAAGCCACTAATGCTATCCTTTGAATGTCCACTATGCATAACTAATTTTTATTTGTGTAAGACTTGTGAGTACAACTTTGAACTCAACTAGTTTGTCTACTGGTTCCAGGTGAGGAAGACTTTGAGCCCGATGAGCTTGTGAGTGTCGATTTAGGCGACACTAACGAGTAGTGCTATCATTTAACTCCCAGTCGGTTGCCGATGTGTTATGGGGTATACCATGCTGGACTTTTGGTTTATTTACTTGCTTCCACTGCTACTTTAAGTTCTTATTTGAATTTGGCTGGTTGGCCACTTGTAATAGTTGTAGACTTGAACTACTATGATGTATGTCCTTTGCACTATTAATGTATGAATGTTGTATGGATGTGATCAATGTTGTATGTGAGTTTGGGCTTGTTGGTCGCTGATCTTGGGAGCCAACATGACCTCATGCTCGCTATTCATGGACTCCATTTTAACTCACTAAGTGTGGTCTTTGCTTGTTAGAGAATCGATAATCATGCAGTGCTTGCAGAGGAGCGGTACACATGATCACCAGGGCTCTAGTTTCAGTAAGGACTTCTCACTTAGATGGAGTTAACTTAAAATCCATTAACTGGGAAGCCCAGAGTTATCTCCTTAAGGCCGAGCGGGATTCAGTCTTAGAAAAATAACCCGGGGGCTCCCACAGCGTTGGTATCAGAGCCATACTGATTGTAGGTTAGAGATAGCTTGGGCGTTAAGTTTGGCAAGTCCTTCGTCAAATTATTTTCAAAAGTATCAAACTAACTTTGAGGAAGCTAAGTTAGGAATTACTAAACTTAATTCTTGAAAGAAAGGGGCTTCAGCTGCCCTGGCCACGTCACCTGAAAAATGTGCTCCGTCCGATCTCGCTCGCGGCCGCTCCGGCCTGTCCGATCCGCGCCCGGGCGCTTCGTAGGAACAAGCGAAGCCGCGTGGGCCATGTCGCCTCGCCAATGCGTCTTCATCGCGACTCTTCTTCTGGCTTCTCTATCCATGCAGTCGCTCCTCCGCTAGGTTCCTCTCCCCACTCGCTCCCTCGCACCGCCAACCTTCACCTCTGTGCAGCCGCTCCTCCCCTCGGTTCCTCTCCCAGCTTGCTCCCTCGCACCGCTGCCCCTCCCCTCCACGCAGCCGCTGCTTCCTCCACTACTGCCTCGCGCCGCCACCCTTCCCCTCCGCGTAGCTACTCCTCCCCTCGCTAATCTCTATCCTCAAGCACGCTCCTTCTCTCTTCCTTCGCCGCAGCTCCTCCCTCCGACGCCGGGCGGCCGCGCCCTCCTCCACTAGCTCCGATGCCCCCCCCAGCACTTGATCGACGATGACGCGCGCCCCTCCTCCACCAAAGACCGACCCTCCTCCCCAAATTTGCTTCCACGCCTCCTCTCCTTCCCCGTCGCCTCGTTGGTCTTCTTCCCTAGCACGCTCCTTCTCCCTTCCTCCGCCGCAGCTCCTCTCTCTGACGCCGTGCGGCCGCACCCTCCTCCACCAGCGCCGACGCCCCCTCCCCAGTCGCTGCTTCGACGATGACGTGCGGCTGCGCCCTCCTCCACCAGTGCCGACGCCCCCTCCCCAGCCGCTGCTTCCACGCCTCCTCTCCTTCCCCATCGCCCTGTTGGTTTTCTTCCCCGTCGCTGCAGGTCCGTCCCCCACAACCCCTCTTTGCTGCAGTTTTGAGCTCCGATTTTTTGATTTTTGTGGATTTATTAGGTGGTTCTTGCGCCGACGCCCCCTCCCCAGCCGCTGCTTCGACGACACCGCGTGGCCGCACCCTCCGCCACCAGCTTCGACGCCCCCTCCCTAGCCACTGCTTCCACGCCTCCTCTCCTTCCCCATCGCCCCATTGGTCTTCTTCCCCGTCGCTGCAGGTCCATCCCCCACAACCCCTCTTTGCTACAGTTTTGAGCTCCAATTTTTTTTATTTTTGTGGATTTATTAGGTGGTTCTTGATGTGGCGACCGGGAGCGATATTCTTGCCATCTAAAACGCCCAGACCAGCGCTAAGAGGTTGTACGCCGTCGACGCGACCAATATGGCGGAGCACACCCGTGCCAATAAGGTGTACACCGTCGACGCGACCAATATGAAGGTGAGTCTTGATTTCTCAATTTTGACAATGCTGCAATTGTAGAGACAATTGATGAAAAGATCATCATATTGGCAGAGAAATCCTGGATCTGGACAATGCTTCAATTGATTCTTAAAATTGTTTAATAGTTTTAACACATTCCATTGCAGATGCAGGACATCAATAAATCTACGATTTTATTGAAGATTGAAAGAAGAAGAAAAAATAAATTGCGGTCTCTCTTATACTCTAAAATGACAGAATGAGTGTCATTACTTATATTTTGTAAGTTAGTTAAAAGTGCCTAATTCAGTGAAATGATTTATTCTTTTCTGGCAATCCACGCATAGTGGCTTTGAAATGATCTTTCAAGGAGGATATTGTATATGATAGTTAATAGCTTCAGAAAACTCCATAGGTCGAGAACTGAGACCATAAAGCTCTTGCCCTTCTGCTTCTATCGATTTAGCGTCATATACATTTTGTCTCACAAATTACAAGTCAGTAAAGCATACTTGCACAGTGTGGACAGGTCTACGTTGCTTCATCCATATTAATCCACTTCCTGTGTGCTGAATCAGCTATTTTAGTTATATTATTGTGTATTGTAATAACGCTTATAGCTTGAACTCAAAACTATCACAAAAAAAAGTTTTGTCAATGATGTTATATAATTTATGTGGCTTCATCTATATCATGAATAATCCTCTTCCTATATGCTGAATCTGCTATTTTAGTTCTATTACTGTGTATTGTGCTATCATTTATAGCTTGAGTTAATATAGTTGATCTCCTGAGAGGTATTGTGATCGTACATCTAATCATATGATGCCTTTATCATACTCTCCCCTTTTAGACTTTCCACTACATATAGTATTTCTAATAATAAAATATATTAGTGCCATTCCTATCGTGTTTACCAAATAACTCTTCTTCTCATTCATTTATCTCACAGATTACAGGTCAGTAAAGCATACTTGCACATTGAGGACAGGTCAAGCACATTGATTGCTAGTGCCAAAAAAGGGGAGTTCCATCAATGATGTTAGATGATTTACGTTGCTTCATCCATATTAATCCACTTCTTGTATGCTAGATCTGCTATTTTAGTTATATTATTGTGTGTTGTGATAACACTTATAGCTTAAACTCAGAACTATCACAAAAAAATAAAGAGTTTCGTCAATGATGTTGTAGAATTTATGTGGCTTCATCCATATAATGTATAATCCGCTTCCTATATGCTGAATCTGCTATTTTAGTTCCATTACTGTGTATTGTGCTATCATTTATAACTTGAGCTAATATAGCTGATCTCCTGAGAGGTATTGTGATTGTACATCTAATCTTATGATGCCTTTATCATACTCTCCCCTTTTAAACTTTCCACTACATATAGTATTTCTAATATTAAAATATATTAGTGCCATTCCTATCGTGTTTACCAAATAACCCTTCTTCTGTGGGTTCAAAAATTTAGGGGGATTTCATGTTTTTTTTTTATTGTTGTTACATGCTAATCATCGCCCCTTAATGTTTGCTTTGCTACTTTACGTTACATGTTAGCAATCCCTTTAGCTGGATGTTATTGAAAAAACTTTGTTTAGTTCCTTTTTTTACGCAATAGGTGCCATTGTCTGAAAAGACTCTTTAAGATATCTGTTTGATAAAAGATAAGCTAATTAATTGCGGTAGTGTTTCAATGAGCGAGTATATGTCTGCAGCTCAAATCATTTAATTTAAAATCACTAGAACATGTGAATAAGATCTACCTGTTTAGTCTTTTCTTACAAAAATATTATTGTTTTAGGACTCAGAGAATCCATATATGGCATATCGAAGGAAACAACAAATGTGTTTTCAGATAATGTACATTTGTAATACATGATACTAACATCTTTACAATTGCTTTGTTCATCATTGTACGAATAGCAGTTAGTAGCCCTTTTTATTGGCTTGGATCAACGATGAATTGTGTGTTTGTTAACCGTGACCAGAGAGGTGAGGCTTTATTCTGTTCAGATATAAATACATAAACCACTAATTCTCCTCGTGCTTTAAAAAATATTTAGCTTTACTATCTATGGACCACTGACAGCAGCTATTTCTTACTAGCAAGCTTCTACTATCTATAAGACCATGTCTGTTTGTTCTTTAATGCAGTAGAGGAAACAGCCCTCCATCACATCGTATTCACAGAAACATGTTTCTTGCTTACATAGTTACAGACCACAACGTTGACACAGAGGTATGCCTCCAAACAAAAAAACAGATTCTACATACAGCTCACCTAGATTAACAATAGCTTCAAATTTATGTCCAATGCCTATTATTCATGATGTCCTTCACCTGCAGAATCATATATTTCCAGCAACACCTGTAGACACTTATTTTGTACACCCTTAACATTCATGATAACAATCTCTATTTTATGTTAAGTTTACTCATTATGTAGAGCTGCTTACAACTAACCAGTTCGGTACTATCTTCTAGCTTACATACCTCACCAAAAAAAAAGACCAGAAAAACCTCAGACCAAAAAATGCCCTTATATCCCTTATATGTACGTCTGTTCTGCATTCATTACCGCTGGAACCTGATCGATACTTACTTACACTAGATTAGCATTGAACTCAGACCTCCTTCGAAGTAACTATTAGTTCTGTCCTATTTACATCCACATCGCCAGAAAACGCAGGTTGGAAAAGCTATTTCATCGCCTGATGAAAATCCACACACTTTTCCATCTAAAAAGTATGTAACCATAATCAATTAGATCACACACTATGTCAAAAGTGTCACAGATTAATTTCTTCAGTTATGTCAAAGGTTTCATAGATTTACTACTTTGATTACAACAGCGACTGTATATGTTTATTTGCTACATCCTTTTAGTATCTGACATCAATGTCACTTTTATGTTACGTTTACTCATTCTGTAGAATTGTTTGCATCTAACCACTGCAATACCGCCTTCTAGATTTCATGCATCAGACACGAGATCAATGAGAGCTCAAGCGAAAAATTAATTGTTGTCGCCTGTATGTACACTTACTATACATTCGTTAACATTATAACCTTCTGTATATTTACTTACAGGCATAAAAATATCATTAGGCTCTACCTTCCTTAAAAAAACTATGATGTCTCTCCTATTTATAAACCCATATCCAAGTAACAGACCTTGCAAAAGTTGTTTCCTTACCTGATAAAGCACCGCAAACTGTTCCATCTAACAGGTTTGTTACCATTGTCACTTGGAACATGCGTTGTATAAAAAATTCTTTAAATTTAATGCTTTTGTTTCGTTACACATAACGTTGAATCTTATTTTTAAACATCTCTGCGTCACCTCCTACCTACTTTACGACTTATCCACCTGCGAAGAAAACACGTCCATCTACCAAAATAAAGGTTGAGTAATTGGATAACTCTGCGCAACACCAAAACCTCAAGTATAATACACTGCTGCTTCCCAATGGAAAAAAAACTTTACGATCTCTTCTAACTTACTGCTACTCTATATAGTTTTTTTCAACCACTGTCTCCAACCGCCTCAGCGAACACGTCTTCCCCAGGAGCATCAGATTTCTTCGGGTTTAACATTTAACAGATTTTATGTGTATAATCTGTACATTTTGTTGCTCCTTTGATCTGTCCTGTTACTGCTTTCGAAGCCTATTTTGTAACCGTTACCGACTTAGCTATAGTTGTCAGCAATATCACCTTATTTTATATGCACGCTTTAAAATCTTCCTTAGACTTCATGTAGTATACTACAGATAGTTGCCAAATTGTGTTCTAAAAAATTTCTATTCGTTTAGATAAGTGCGTTGATAATTAAACAGCCTCTGATCTTATATGTCATCTTCTGCTTCGATCAAACCTCTACTACTACAGCGCATAATGCTAACATAAAATTTATTGTTTGCAAACTAGTTTGAAACCCGAAAATAAATGGAATAAAAACCAAAAAAATAAATAAATCCATACGCGCCCGCGCCATGTGGCGCAGGTGAACTTCTAGTCTCTTTTATTCCTCATCCATCTTAGTATCAATGCTTACCTTATTCATGTTTTGTTTTACAAAGCTAACTTATCTTGCCCTTCTTGTCCTTAGATGAATCATCATTACCTTGTCAAAGAGGCCCAAGCGGAAGATGTGGACGGATACCCAGCACTACTTAGAGACATGATGTGGAGAGCAAACTTCACAAATCAGCCAACCTACTCCATCTACCGTTGAGACAGAGGGCCGGGAATGGCAGACTATCAGGCCGTGATCCACATCATTGCTAGACGAGTTATGGGGAGCATTCTGTACCATTTTCAGGCTCGTGGCACTTCCAAGGCCATGGCATTGCAGGAAGTGGCTCGTATGGCAATGAGCCGTCTTTGTTATGATTTAACGGAGTTGTCTCAGCCACCATATGACCATTTTCCTATCCAAGCGCATGGCGTTGATGTGGACACTTTTGTCAGAATTCAGTACGGGGAAGATCCCCAAGTGAGGCAACTGGAGAGGTTGGTTCATATCATGAACCAAGTTCATCATCGCACCATACGCAAGCTATGGGAGACCCAACGTCATCTCATAGCGGCTCAAGGGGGCCTACTACACCTGTATAACATGGGGCTCGTTGACCGTCGTGTTGTATACGGCGCAAACGAGGTTTTCCCGTATGCATTTGCACCATAGGAATATCGACTTCCCGAAGTGGAAAATCATGTTATTGATGAATGGTCACCCTTGTGCCTAACTAATCTAGAGGACCCTGATGATACGAGATCACCTGGATATCATCTTTCGGGCGAGTTCCCGGTGAACTTCGATCGGGAAGATAGATAGATGTTAGTGTAGTGAGCTCGCTGTCTGGACATATGTCCAGTGAGCATGTATCTTATATGGATGTAATTGTACTGGAAAACTATGAATTTCTTTAATGGATCTTATGTTGCCTCTATGCCTTTGTCTCTTCATTTGGTGTTAAGTTGTGTGCATTCTATTGCCATATTGCATGATAGTTTAAGATATCCTCCTTACTGTCCAGGTTTTCTTTCCACGCTCATTCGAGCGTATCTCTCATGATGAGGACATCCCTACCATGGATACAACCATGCTTGTGTTCGCCAACTTAATTACCACGTGAATTCGTTCCTAGGTTTATATATTACTGAGAATAGACAGCTACCTAATGCAAGTGATTTAGTTGTGGTTAGGAACATGGGCAAGGACCAAGGAGAGGCATGTGGAGTCATGGACATACATGGAAGTCATGATGAAGGTCACCACTTCACTTTGGGTCCGAGTCAAGCAGGAGTTCAAGTTGGGCTCGTTCTAGATTCGGATTTGGACTACTGTGATAGTACTAAATTTAAACGGCCTTAACTTCTTCATACAGACTCTATTTGGGATGTTCCTGGACTTCATGGAAAGCTTATCAAGTCTACTTTCCAATGGATCCGACCTCATCATCAAATTGCATCCGAGCCAGCCACAATCATCAAAAAGTTCACGTCTGTTTCTGAGCCCTAGTCAAAAGGGTGCTGCGCCACCTCCACTTGGGCCCATGGACCTTGTAACCCTAGGGGCATGCGTCCACTTCCCTGGCTGCCACCCCTAGTCATCTCCCCATATAGGAGCCACTGCCTCCCTTTGCTAGAACTCAGATTTCGTTGAGTTTAGGTTTAGCCATTATACAAACTTCTGTTCTTTAGTTGTGTCGGACGACCACCTATCAAGACAGCCTTCGGGATCCCACCTTTGTTTTTCAATACCATCTACACTACAATCTTATTCGCAATATCAGATTGCCTACATCTTATTCTTGCTTGTTCTTCAATTGCTCGCAGGGATTGAACCTCGTGTTCAGGTTGATCGCGCTTCCAGCAAGGTCAATAACATCTTGGAGTTGGTTCAACGATTGCTAAGGCGCAAGCATCGTCGTATGATTGTAGTCAGATCGTGAGAGTCACCTCCAACCAAATCGATAGTTATCAGTCTCATCGAGAGATCGGGCACCCCGCCTACATCATCTCATCTGTTCTCTAACCATCCATGTTAGAGAGAGAGAGAGAGAGAAAGAAAGAAAAAAGAAAAAGAAAAAAAAAAGAAAAGGTTGTTTTCGTACTGCCAGAAGGATTCATTTGACTTCAGTAACATGATAAAAAAAACAAAGTTTAGAGAGAGAGAGAGAGAAAAGTTGTGACCCATATACCTCCCTAGACAAATTACCTTTATACCCCTGCCTTCGACAAAAAGTTTGTGACCCATATACCTCCCTAGACCCGGAAGAGGATTTTAAAGAGATTTGAGTTGGGTGCACATTCGCAAAAAAAAAAAAAAAACAGAGCGAAAAAAAGGAGCGAAAAAAAAATCCTCTCTTCCGGGGCTTGTTTTCATTGTTGGTTTAGCTATTCCCCAGTCTATGTGAGGATCAGCAATTTTGAGTAGTACTTTGAATATTTATTCAACTTGCATTTGCTGAATTGATTGTTGCTAATCCATTGCTATCATATTTGAGCCTTCCCAGCTACACCTTTTCTACACCGTACAAACTGAACTTCACCTAGCAATCGCTCCATCCAATCTTCAGAGATACGTTGACACCGTTGGTTGCTAATCACCCCTGTTTGCTTGGTAAGAATTCGATAGAAGGCTTGAGTTTGAGTGACTTTTGAAATGCTAGAACCTAGTAGTTGATAGAGACATATACACTGTGATTTGTTCTTTGTTTTCTACTAACGATGGCAGGGTCACACGGATCTACACATGGTGGAAACAACAACGACCACTCTTTGGAGCATACGAGTGAGGGATCTCTCACACCTCGCACGAGAGAGCTCGTCTGGCACATTGAGCACTCGCTCGGCGAGAGTGTTCGCAATGCCTTGGATGAGATCAAGGACAACCTCACGGCACTCCACACACACATTGCGCTCCTCGAACGTCAGCCACTTGCTGAAACCACGGCCCGGGGTGCGCCAAGAGTGAAGGATCCTCCTGCTCGCCGCCCACCGCCTGCTGCCCGTTCTTTGGCAGATGAGGTGGAAGAAGAAGATGTGAACAACTACACTGCTAATACGGAGATCGATGGAGTCAATGTTCACAATGATCACAACCATCATCAGCTTCATCACAATTGTCAAGGTATGGGAAGAAATCAACGTGCGCTACGTGACCATAATGATGCTTTTGGTAAAATTAAATTCACTCTGCCTCCTTTTGCTGGAAAATATGATCCTGATGCTTATCTCACATCGGAGCTTACCGTAGGTCAAAAATTTGCTTACCATGACTTTCCTAATATTAGACGAGTTAGGGCTGCTACTTGTGAATTTACCGACTTTGCTTCTATTTGGTGGAAAGAATATTTCCGTCAACATCCCAATAACATTCCTAACACTTGGGAGGCTTTAAAATTGCTTATGCGGCATCGATTTGTTCCCTCATATTATGCTCGTGATTTGTTAAATAAATTGCAACGCTTGCGATAAGGTACAAAGTATGTGGAAGACTACTATCAAGAATTACAAATTGGTATGTTGCATTGTGGTTTAGTTGAGAATGAGGAGGCCTCCATGGCTAGGTTTTTGGGAGGGTTGAATCGAGAAATTCAAGACATCCTTGATTATAAAGATTACAATTCCATTACTAGATTGTTTCATCTTGCTTGCAAAGTTGAACGTGAATTGCAGGGACACCAGACGAGGACATGATCTAATTCTTCTGCAGGTCGCACAAACTCGTGGACGCCATGCACCCCTACTGCCCCGTACACTATTGCACCACCACTGTTATCCTCCAAGAACAAGAAGCGCCCCACTACTTCAAGTTCAGCACCACGAGTTTTTGAAGCAGCCAAATTAGCACCACAAGCTTCTGCAAAAACCTACTCTTTGGTTGCTTCGATAGGATGAACTAAGGACATTCAATGCCATCGTTGCAAAGGCTATGGACACATGATGCGAGACTGTCCAAATAAGCGCGTACTGATTATACGCGATGATGGTGGGTATTCCTTTGCTAGTGATTTTGACGATGAAACATATGCTATGCTTAAAACTGACCCTGCAGGGCATGATGATGAATCTAATCATGAGGAACATGTTGGCGCCGAAGATGCCGACAAGTATTTGAGCATTATAGTGCAACGCATACTAAGTGCTCAAGTTTCTCGTGCCGAGAAAAATCAGCGCCATAATTTGTTTCAAATAAAGGGTGTTGTCAAGGAACGCTCGATTCGCATAATTATTGATGGTGGGAGTTGCAACAATTTGGTGAGTATGGATATGGTGGAGAAGCTTTCTTTACCGACCAACCCTCATCCCCACCCATACCATATTCAATGTTTCAACAATAGTGGTAAGTTGAAGGTAACACGGATGGTGAGAGTAAACTTTTCTATGGGTTCATACCATGATTATGTTGATTACGATGTTGTTCCTATGCAAGCTTGTTCGTTGTTATTAGGAAGACCTTGGCAATATGATACTGATTGTGTGCATCATGGTAGGAATAATCAATGCTCTCTCATGTTCAAAGGGAAGAAAATTGTGTTGCGTCCTATGACTCCTGAACAAATTGTTAAAGATGAACTTGCTAGATCTAGTAGAGAGAAGAATATAGAGAATGCTAAGAGCAAAAATCAGATTGTAGCAAAAGAGCTTGAGCAACATAAGAAGAAAGAACCTAAATCTGCTCATGTGAAGAATAAAGAAAGTAAATTGAAAGGTGCTAGTTTTCTTGCTACCAAATCTGATATGACCGAATTGGATGCTAGTAATTCTGTTTGCTATGCATTAGTTTGCAAAGAAGCTTTGTTTTCATTTGAGGATATACCTTCTTCTTTGCCTCCCACTGTCAATAACATTTTGCAGGAGTACAAAGACGTCTTTCCGAAGGACATACTGCCGGGGTTGCCACCGCTTCGAGGGATTGAGCATCAAATTGATTTAATTCTCGACGCATCATAGCCCAATCGCACACCATACAGGACCAATCCGGAAGAAACTAAAGAAATTCAGCGCCAAGTTCAAGAATTGCTTAATAAAGGGTATGTGCACGAATCTCTTAGTCCTTGTGTTGTTCCGGTCATTTTAGTGCCTAAGAAAGATGGATCTTGGCGCATGTGTGTGGATTGTAGAGCAATCAATAATATCACCATTAGGTATCGTCATCCTATTCCTAGGTTAGATGATATGCTTGATGAATTGAGTGGCTCTGTTGTTTTCTCCAAGGTTGATTTGCGAAGTGGATATCATCAAATTCGCATGAAATTAGGTGATGAATGGAAAACAACATTTAAAACTAAGTTCAGGTTATATGAGTGGCTAGTAATGCCTTTTGGTTTAACTAATGCACCTAGCACCTTCAAGAGATTAATGAACGAAGTTTTGCGTGCTTTCATTGGTAGATTTGTGGTGGTTTATTTTGATGATATATTGATATATAGCAAATCATTAGAGGAACATCTTGACCATTTACATGTTATTTTTAATGCTTTACATGGTGCACGTTTATTTGGTAACCTTGAGAAGTGCACCTTTTGCACCGATTGAATCGCGTTTCTTGGCTATGTTGTTACTCCACAGGGAATTGAAGTTGATCAAGCCAAGGTTGAAGCAACACAGAGTTGGCCGACTCCTAACACGGTCACACGGGTGCGGAGCTATTTAGGACTTGCTGGATTCTATCGTCGCTTCGTGAAGGATTTCAGCACCATCGCTGCACCATGAATGAGCTCACCAAGAAGGGCGTGCCATTTGTTTGGAACGCCGCACAGGAGAACGCCTTCACTACGTTGAAAGATAAGTTAACATATGCCCCACTACTCCAACTCCCTGATTTTAACAAGACTTTTGAACTAGAATGTGGTGCCAGCGGAATTGGTTTAGGCGGCGTGTTGTTACAAGAAGGTAAACCTATAGCATACTTCAGTGAGAAATTGAGTAGGCCTAGTTTGAACTATTCTACTTATGATAAGGAGTTATATGCACTCTTTTGAACTTGAAAAACTTGGCAACATTATTTATGGCCCAAAGAACTTGTTATACATTCTGATCATGAATCTTTAAAGCATATTCGAAGTCAAGCTAAAATGAACCGTAGACATGCAAAGTGGGTTGAATTTATTGAGTCTTTTCCGTATGTCATAAAACACAAGAAGGGAAAGGAGAATGTTATTGCTGATGCTTTGTCTAGGAGATATACCATGCTTTCACAACTTGACTTCCAAATTTTTGGATTAGAGACTATTAAAGAGCAATATGTGCATGATACTGATTTTACGGATATATTGTTGAATTGTAAAGAAGGGAAAATGTGGAACAAATTTGTCATTTATGATGGGTTTGTGTTTAGAGCTAACAAGCTATGCATTCCAGCTAGCGCCGTTCGTTTGTTGTTGTTACAAGAAGCGCATGGAGGCGGGCTGATGGGACACTTTGGCGTGAAGAAAATGGAGGATATACTTGCTGATAATTTCTTTTGGCCAAAGATGAGATGGGACGTCGAGCGCTATGTTGCTCGCTGCACTACATGTCAAAGATCTAAGTCACGACTTAATCCTCATGGTTTATACATGCCTCTACTTGTTCCTAGCGTTCTGTGGAAGATATTTCGATGGACTTTGTTTTAGGATTGCCTAGAACAAAGAAGGGGAGGGATAGTATATTCATGGTTGCTGATAGATTTTCTAAGATGGCCCACTTTATACCATGTTATAAGAGCAATGATGCTGCTAATATTGCTAATTTATTCTTTCGTGAAATTGTTCGTTTGCATGGTGTGCCTAATACTATAGTTTCATATCGTGATGCTAAATTCCTTAGCCACTTTTGGAGAACTTTATGGGCTAAATTGGGGACTAAGCTGTTATTTTCTACTACTTGTCATCCCCAAACTAATGGACAAATTGAAGTTGTGAATAGAACTTTATCTACAATGCTTAGGGCTGTGTTGAAAAAGATTTTAAAAATGTAGGAAGAATTCTTGCCTCATATTGAGTTTGCTTATAACCGTTCATTTCATTCTACTACAAAGATGTGCCCTTTTGAGGTTGTTTATGGTTTTGTGCCTCGTGTTCCTATTGATTTAATGCTTATTCCATCTTCGGAGAAGGTGAACTTTGATGCTAAACAACGTGCTGAATTGATTTTAAAAATGCATGAGATAACTAAGGAGAATATAGAGTGCATGAATGCTAAATATAAATTTGCTGGTAGTCAGGGGAGAAAACATCTAACTTTTGAACCAGGAGATCTTGTTTGGTTGCACTTGCGAAAAGATAGGTTCCCTGAATTGAGAAAGTCAAAATTGATGCCTAGAGCTGATGGTCCTTTCAAAGTGTTAAAAAAGATTAATGATAATGCATACAAGCTTGAACTGCCTGTAGATTTTGGGGTTAGTCGCACATTTAACATTGCAGATTTGAAGCCTTACTTGGGAGAAGAGGATGAGCTTGAGTCGAGGACGACTCAAATGCAAGAAGGGGAGGATGATGAGGACATCCCTACCATGGATACAACCGCGCCTACACACACAACTCATCCACAACCAGTGTTACAAGGACCACTTACTTGAGCTCGTGTTCGCCAACTTAATTACCAGGTGAATTCGTTCCTAGGTTTATATATTACTGAGAATAGACCGCTACCTAATGCAAGTGATTTAATTGTGCTTAGGAACATGGGCAAGGACCAAGGAGAGGCATGTGGAGTCATGGACATGCATGGAAGGCATAATGGAGGTCACCACGTCACTTTGGGTCCAAGTCAAGCAAGAGTTCGAGTTGGGCTAGTTCTGGATTCGGATTCGGACTACTGCGATAGTACTAAATTTAAATGGTCGTAACGTCTTCATACGGACTCCGTTTGGGACGTTATTGGACTTCATGGAAAGCTTACCAAGTGTACTTTCCAACGGATCCAAACTTATCGTCAAATTCCATCCGAGCCAGCCACAATCATCAAAAGAGTCCATGTATGTTTCTGAGCCCGAGTCAAAAGGGTGCTGCGCCACCTCCACTTGAAACCATGGGCCTTGTAACCCTAGGGGCGTGCGTCCACTTCCCTGGCCGCTACCCCTGATCATCTCCCCATATAGGAGCCATCACCTCCCTTTGCTAGAACTCGAATTTCGTTGAGTTTAGGTTTAGCCATTGTGCAAACTTCTGTTCTTTAGTTGTGTCGGATGACCACCTATCATGACAGCCTTCAGAATCTCACATTTGTTTTTCAATGCCATCTACACTACAATATTATTCGCAATATCAGATTGTCTACATCTTATTCTTGCTAGTTCTTCGATTGCTCACAGGGATTGAACCTCGTGTTCGGGTTGATCGCGCTTCCAGCAAGGTCAATAACATCTCGGAGTTGGTTCAACGATTGCTAAGGCGCAAGCGTCGTCGTACGGTTGTAGTCGGGTCGCGAGAGTCACCTCCACCAAAATCAATAATTATCAATCTCATCGAGAGATCGGGCACCCCGCCTACATCATCTCACCTATTCTCTAACCATCCGTGTGACACAGGATGGCAGGACCTAGTACTCCTTCAAGCACTCAACCAGGGGAGAGATCACCATTCCCTGGGATTTAGCACACCGTCACATGTCTTGGGTGTATCAAGGAGAATCACTATGAATCCCGCTGCCCTGAAAAGCGGCAAACCTGATGTGTTTGTTTTAGCTATGATAAGGTGGGGCACTTCGCCCACCGATGCGAACTAAGGAAGTTGAACAGGGACATGACAGAGGTCACGGTCTGTCGACGCTGTAGTGAGGAAGGATGCTACATCGATTAGTGCATTACAAGTTGTCCCAACTGCGATGGAGACCACTCACCACGAAGCTGTCCAACTACCAGAGTGACTTGTTTTTTCTGCGAGGGACACGATCACTATCCCAAGGAGTATCATCTACACCAGATGATCACCAAGTCGGTCGAACTAGAACAAAGGATTTTCCATGCAGCCATCATCAAAACGACCTCTGGCCAAGAAGTTACGCAAGGGCAACCCGGAAAGAAGCATCGAAGCCGACTCCATAAAGACAAGAAAATTACTTGTTTCATTTGCAGCACTCTGGGGCATTTTGCGATGTCTTTCCAGGAGAAGCGCCAAGCTTTTACCATCCGTGATCAAGATCTTCAAGGATCCATCGATCAGGGATACGATGTCCCTTCTCAGCATGCCAGTTCACCCCTAACCACCCCATTCTCAAGCACCGGTGCCACCAAGGCCTCCAACGGCGACTCTACGACCTTCTCCACTCGAGGCACAGCAGCTTAATGGGGGCAAAAGCTCCCAAAACCACAATACGTTCAGGCCCAACGTCACTTGTTTTCATTGTGGTCGCCCCGGCCACTATGAATCACATTACTGCTAAGGAGGCGAGCGACGCACCTGACGTCATTTTGGGTACTCTCTTTGTCAAATAATTTTTCCATCTATTGTCTTTTGAGTCGGAATTATCTCATTCATTCGTCAAGAAGTTCTTTGCTGCACATCATCGATTTGAAATGCATATACTTCAGCCCCCTTATCAGATCCAGTCCTCGAGATTGGTTTTCCAAACCGATCAAGTCTGCTAGGATGTAAAAGTAGAAATTCAAGGGGTTAACTTTCGGTAAACTTAATAGTAATAACTTCAGTGGGTATTGATGTGATATTAGGGATGGATTGGCTGTCCAAAAACTAGGTACAAATCAATTGTGCCCGACGGTCTATTTCTGTCACAAGTGATGACGGCAATCGAGCCATTTTCACACCTTTAGTGGGCACTTCTCATCTCTATGCCTTGGAAGCTATTACCTCTCTTGAATTAGAGAAGGTACCAGTGGTATGTGAGTATCCAGATATATTCCCCGAAGAACTCCCAGGCATGCCCCCTGATCGTGAAGTCGAGTTCGTTATCGAGTTTGCACCCGGTACTACGCCAATTTCAAAACGGCCGTACCGAATGCCTCCTAATGAGTTGGTAGAATTGAAGAAGCAACTGAAGGAACTCCAAGATAAAGGTTTTATTCGGCCTAGGTCCTCACCTTGGGGATGCCCGACTATCTTTGTCAAGTAGAAGGACAAGAGTTTGCAGATGTTTGCTAACTATCGTCCGTTGAACGAAGTCACAGTTATGAACAAGTATCCGTTTCCATGGATTGATGATCTGTTTGACCAATTGACTGGAGCCCAGGTATTCTCCAAGATTGATTTACGATTGGACTATCATCAAATCAAGGTCGTAGCAGAAGACATCCCAAAGACCGCATTCTCTACTCATTATGGTTTGTATGAGTATATTGTTATGTCCTTCGGCCTGACCAAAGCTTCAGTACTCATCTTGCCGGATATTCACAAGAGCTTCGACATATACTGCGATGCATCTCGCCATGGGCTTGGTTGTGTGCTCATGCAAGAGGGCCAAGTTGTGGTATATGTAGGGTTACGGGTAGGCTACGATAGCAAAAATCAAAAAATTCTACCACGTAAACCAGGAAGCCAAGCAAGTAGATGATCACAGATTGTTACCAACAGACACGCAGATCAGCAGAAGAAGGGTTGGAGCAGCCTAGTCCAGCACAGAGCGCATCTATGTAGTGGTCGTAGTCGATCATCCAGCGTCGAACACGTCGGTGCGGTGGTCATGGTCGATCGTCTCCTCCAGCGACCTCTGCAGTTCCTTTTGAAGATCGCGGATCGTCCTCAAGCACAATAGCAACCGCAGTAGCACCTCTACATTATCCACACATCCAAGGAAGGAACAACCATGCGTCGGTGTGCTAGCACCAAGTCGCACGGCAGAGCTCTCAAGAAGATGGCGGCTAGGGTTTCGGTGGAACAACTCAACTCACGACTTTCGTGTGTCTCGTCTGTTACGTTCACCACCTTTTCCCATCAGCCTCATGCATCTCCTTATATAGTGCTCGTGACGGATCCTATCCGAACACGTTTGACGAATCGTATCTGTACTGGTTTGTTCCAACCCGTTAAGTGTGTGACCCTATAGGTTCATGTGTAATCGGTTGTGACTCGGAAACCCTTTCTGATCACGAGTCATTAGCGGTTCCTAGCAGGACATAACGATTTTCGAATGCACACAAATTATATCGGACGAACCTTAGTGCAATATGATCTACGACCAGGTCCTCATCACTTACGACCAGGTCCTATCTCTATACGACCAGTTCGTAACTCCTAATGACCGTGTTTCACCACTCTGGATTACGCTCGACCGGCCTCGACCAGCTCAGATTCCATACGACCGATCAGAATCGATCGAACTAAGCTTTCCTACTGTATTCTCCCTTTACCTCACGATGTCCGGTTGAACTCTGTGAGATGTTGTGTCATCCATGGATTGTTCAATACTTTCTCGATCGAGTGTCGGATAACTTCACGTGGTAGAGCACTTCGACCACTAGTGGCATGGCCATGCACTTTCTTTATCCGACCACAATGAGGGGCCCAGAGACATCTCTCTTGTTATGTTACGAGGGGTAAATCCCATATCTGACCAGTCACATTCCTCCGCATATTTCATAGCATACATGAAAGCTACCTTTATAACTACCCAGTTACAAGTAGCGATTGGCAACCCCTAAGAGTGCTATTACATATGTAGGAAACCATAGTAATCTCAGGTCTAAGGATTATACATCATCATTGCTTAAGACCAACTAACGACACATAGAATCATAACAATCTCAATAGTGTCTCAAGGTGGGTCAATCCAACCCCATGTTCTCTAACATGTGTCCACATTATTGATTCGATATCTCTATATCCATGACCGGCGAAACATGGTCATCAATCAATACATGTGCTGGTCGTAGAGTCATTGGTGTTCCGACCATTGACATCCGACCAGGGGTTCATTTAGAACGACATCATATAAGTTAAGAGTTTCACCAACAAGTCACATACTTCTTAATCTTCATAACCAATGATTCATTCAAGGAACATGATAACATATTATCCAATATTATGAACATAATGAAATATAATCATCTCTATGATTGCCTCTAGGGCATATTTCCAACAGTCTCCCACTTGCACTAGAGTCAATCATTCAGGTATCTAATACCGATATCTCTCATGTGCGCCTCATGCTTGGGTTGTGTGAGAGGATTTGTTAACGGATTAACAATATTTAAATCCGTATGAACTTTGCATATCTTGACATCTCCTCTATTAACTAACTCACGAATAAGATGAAAACACCTGAGTATATGTTTGGACTTCTAATGGGATCTAGGCTCCTTAGCCTGAGCAATGGCTCCTTTGTTGTCACAATAGAGATCCATTGGGCTCGAGGCACTCGGAACCACACCCAACTCAGCAAGGAACTTCCTTATCCAAACACCTTCTTTTGCAGCTTCAGAAGCCGTAATGTACTCGGCCTCTATCGTAGAATCAGCAACCATCTCTTGCTTGGAACTTTTCGAGCTCACTGCTCCTCCATTCAAAATGAATACAAAACCAGATTGCAAACGATAATCATCTCTGTCGGTTTGGAAGCTTGCATCGGTGTAAACATTTACAACGAGCTCTTCATCACTGACATAAACTAGGAACGCATTCTTAGTCCTTCTTAAGTACTTAATGATGTTTTTCACAACTGTCCAGTGACCTTCACCGGGATCAGCTTGGTATCTGCTCGTAACACTTAGAGCATATGATACATCTGGTCATGTACATAGCATGGCATACATGATAGATCCAATAGCCGAAGCATATGGAATTCTACTGATCTTGTCTCACTCATCAGTGGTCATAGGACACTGACTCTTGCTAAGATTAATGCCATGTACCATGGGCAAGAAACCTTTCTTGGAATCTTGCATGTTGAACCATTTCAACACTTTGTCTATGTACATATCCTGGCTTAATCCAATTAGCCTCTTATATCTATCTCTATAGATCCTTATACCTAGAATATATGCTGCATCTCCTAAATCTTTCATTGAGAAACTATTTCTTAATGAAGTTTTAATAGATTCAAGCATTGGAATATCATTTCCGACTTGTAGTATGTCATCTACATACAAGATCAGAAACACAAGCTTGCTCCTACTAACCTTTTTGTAAACACAAGGTTCTTCTTCGTTCTTGATGAAGTCAAACCCTTTAACCACTTCATCAAAACAAATGTTCCAACTCCGAGATGCTTGCTTCAATCCATAGATGGATTTATTAAGCTTGCATACCTTTCTAGCTTCCTTTGGATCGACAAAACCCTCAAGTTGTGTCATGTACACACCCTCACTTAGTTTTCCATTAAGGAAAGCCATTTTGGCATCCATCTGCCATATCTCGTAGTCGAAATATGCAGCAATAGCTAGAATGATCCGAATAGACTTAAGCATCACGACAGGAGAGAAGGGGGGGGGGTGAATAGGAGCACGCTCACTTTTTCACTTTAATCAAATTCAACACCAATTTCACTCCAGTAGCTATGAAAGCTATGAAGATCAATATACTAGTACAGCGGAAAACTAGTATTGAATCCAATCCAAAATCCCCAAAGCAAAAGACCAAAGCAAAGAGCTCAAACCCTAAGGGCGGTCAGATCGGTGTGTATTGCACGGTCAAACCGGGGTGCGGTCCGACCGGTGGCAAAGGAGCGGTCTGACCGCTTGGTGGTCTGACCAGCGATCTGAGGTTGGTTTGACCGCACCTGACAGAGAACAGTGCAAAACAGCCCGAGTTCAAGATTATAAATTGACCTAACTTTTGATCTACACGAGCAAACTCCGCGAAACTTGAGACACACCTTCTCTAAGATATTAGGAACCTATTCCAATCAAGGGTCGTGAAGATCCATGCCAAAGTTCCTATCTTTTTCAGATTGAACGAAGGTGGCTCCAAAATCGAGTCAAAATCGAAATATGATTTAGAGACTTGCTCGTAGGTGATTGATGATCAAGATGATCCTAGATGGGTTCCCACATGTCATAGCAAGTTAGATCAAGGCAAGAAACCAAGCAAAAACTCGCAGATTAAAGAAAGACTTAAAATCACCAAATGGAGAGAAGGAAAGCAAATAGACACATCTTTGAGAAACTTTCCTTGGATTGATTTGATACGGTATTGGTTTACAGCCACTCCATCAATGGAGGACAAAGACTCAATACATGAGCACGAAATCAAATCCAACTCTCTAGAACCCTAACCTCCAACTATCAACTCCCAAAGCAAACTAGGGTTTCAAAACAATGAAAGGGTTAAGGGGGCGCTGCCACCACCATTCTCGGGTTAAGGGGGTGCTGCCACCACCATTCTCTATTTATAGTGGAGGCTTAGACTTTCTAGAAGATTGAACCCTAATGGGCTCCTGTTAAGCCCACACACAAATAGGTCACACACACACGCACGTATTTTAAAGCGTCGTCTTCATCTCCTCTTGACCTAATCCGCTTCTCCACGCATCGTCTTGTGCCGCGGGATGGCAAAAGGTCACCAAGGCGGTATTTGGTAAAATTACCAAAATACCCCTTCTCGATCTTTTTCGAAGACCGAGTCCAAACTGCGTGAGGCACTTCCATGCTTCGCCACGTGTAGGTTGATCTAGTGGCTCTCATCATGTCGGCAAGTCTCTCCCATCCAACTCCCACCGAAACCACCATGGCACTTGCATCGACTGCCGCACCGCCCGAACCAACCCGTCGCACCGAATTGCCCATTCGGTCACCTTTGTCCATTCTGCACCATGCTTGACTCCATTGACTTCACCCGGCATCCCCGATCGTTCTGGACCTCAGCTCTCCAAGCTTAGTCCCGATCATCCTCGCCGTTGACCGTCGTTGGCCTCCAAGCAAGCTGCACATCAATAGACAAAGAAATTGAATCCGGGAACAAGTTTTTCACAACTTGACCCATGTTAGTCAAAACATGCATCATGCAACACATATGCCATGAAACCCATGAACTTGACCTACCCAACACTCATCGCCACCTTTGGCCGATGAATCAGTTCAAAACTGGTTAGACCGCCATTGAATGGCCGGTCTGACCGAAGCCCAGTTTGATCGCGTCTACAACGCCGGTCGACCGCAGTCGGTATGACAATATACCAATGCCGGCCTCGACCGCACCGCCTCGACAAAGAATCAACCTTTGACGAAAACACGTGTTTCGGCAAACCAAAAATGACAATGCCAATTGTAACACCATCCTAAGATCATGAGCATATCCCCATGATATCCACAATCTCCCCCTTGATGAACACATTGGCAATTTTCCAAAAATGCAAAGAATGAGGTTTGAGAATAGAAAAACTCGACGTTTTCGCACAAAGGCACAACTTGGTCCAAATGCAAGAGAAAGCAATGGAAATGACCAAGTTGGCTTCAGAATAGCAAAGGCAAGTGAGATAAGGCAAAAGGAAGCGAGAAAGCTTCAATTTCCAGAAAAGAGTCAAAATCTCACTTAAGGTCCATATGAAAGAACAATTGTTCAAATTGACCTTTGATCATTGTGAGGTTCCAAGAATTGCAATTCAAGTTCAGAAATAGCATTAAGACCATACGAATGCAAATAAGATACTCCCCCTCACTATGATCCTCAAAATTCTCAAATTTTCTGCGAGGACCCCTGGGTTATCTCCGTAAGACCGAGACTAAGCATGGTCTTATGGACATAACTCTAGAGCCTCGAGTAAATGGATTCCAACTTAACTCAATCTTAGTGAAAGGCTTAACTACAAAATAGAGCCCCGGCGATCATGCGCTACGCTTCCTCTCATGAAAGCACTACATGATTGTCGGTTCTCCAACAAGTCAAGCACTACACTTAGTGAGTTAAATAGAAGCCACTTAACAGCGAGCATAAGGTCATGTTGGCTCCCAAGATCAGCGACCAACATGCCCCAAACTCACATATAGCATTGATCACATCCATACAACAACATACATAGATAGTTGAAACGACATACAACATGATAGTTAAGGTTTACAACTATTACAAGCGGCCGACCGCCAAATTCAAATAAGAGTATTAAGTAGCAGCGAAGCAAGTAAATAAACCAAAAGGTCCAGCATGGTATGCCCCATAACCCATCGGCAACCGATCAAGTTAAAAGTTAGCGCTACTCATTAGCGCCGCCTACATCGGCGCTAACAAGCTCATCGGCTCATACACTTCCTCACCTGAAATTGTAGCAACCGGGTTGAGTACAAAGGTACTCATAAGTCTTACACAAATAAAAATTAGTCATGCTAGAGGTTGTTCCAAAGGATGGCTCATATTGGCTTAGTTTTGCAAAAGAGACGCAACAATTACAACCTACACATACTAGATTTTTAAGTGCCATTTCAAAATCAGATTTGAAGTAGAAGTAAAGCATATGAATAAGTAATCAATTGAATAACAAATGAATCATACCAATACCAAAGTGGCTGTCCACTTTGATACTACAACAAGCATGAACACCCCATTCATGACAATACCAAGTTATACCACAATTTTAGTTTCAAGTCTAACAATAAGCAGCCACAAACTCAAGCGGTCGTCCATAACCGTGGACACGGCTATTCGAATAGATTTATACCCTGCAGGGGTGTACTACTTTACCCACACGACTTAATTAGCCCGTAAGCCTCCAGATGCCTCCGAATATAGCATACTTCCTATGGTATGCCTAAGATAAACCAAGACTTAGCATTTTTCAGCAAGTTGATATCATTGAGTTGACTCACCCATACGCGACGTAATCACGTTTAAGTGTAGGCTACCCACCTACAACTAAACGGGCACGCAAGTTGTGCCGGAAATGCCAACCCAATTAATAAAGTTTAAAGAGGGCTCACCCTCACAATAAATAATTGCAATCGGCACCCTTATGGAACGTATATGTGATGGAACACATATACGCCCTCACACCACCAGTTATCAACCCAACAATACCAACCCCTTACTTAACTAAGTAGTGCCCATACACCACGTGTGATAGCACGAGTTTTGCTTGAACCGTAGGTACCCAAAGTTCGGTCCTTAATCGTCCGCATAAGCCAACCACATACCCAATCTCGCACAAGGCACCATCACTAACCATCACTTGTCCAGACCAAAGGTTCATTTAAAATGAAAAATTTTAACTCACAAAACAGATACGAAGATCTGAAATAAACAGGAAGTAATAAAAGATTGTATTTCCCATAATTGTCAAGTTATTCCGACAATCGACTACTGCTCTAGACTTGCATGGCTAAGCAAACACATACCACGTAAATCACACATCTTATCTTAGCATTTCAGTACTGAAATAATTCATGGATAGCCACAATGACAAGATAATAGGATGTATCTAACTATCCATCACAAAAATAGCGACATTATCAAAAATAGCATGCAAGCAACTATCATTGCACTAACTTAATAAAACTGGGATCAAATATGATGCAAAAGAAAGTTCAAATGATGCTTGCCTTGCTGGTAGCTAAGCTGCTCTCCCTCAGTAGCGTAAAGATCGATATCAATAGGCTCGGTATCTAGATAAATACAATACCGAATAAATAGCGAGAAATACTCAAAAATCCAAAATACTCAAAAATCCAAAGTACTCAAAAATGCATGATTTTTCTACAGTAGGTAAATCATGATTTTAGATGAATTTAGGTGAAAGAATTTCTCCATTAGGATTTAGCATGTGCGAGTTATAACGATTTGAATTTCAGCTTTCGATATGCCCTCTTTAATTAATTTAATTATGGGGTCAAAATTTGTAGAGCAGTAGAGGGTATAAGGATTATATGGATAAATTTAGAATATTAATACAAGACTAAATCAGTTGAGTTTGCCTCAATTGGAGTTTTCATGATTTAGTTATGAATTTCTAGAGTTATCAGCATTTCCTTTTGTAAAAATAATAGTTTTAATGGATCAATTTCCACAATAATACTCTCTGCTACAGAGACAAGTTTGAAACCAATTTTAATATAAAGTTCAATAAAAACGAAAATTATCAGAAGTGGTTTCATCCATTTTGGAGTTAAGACGTATTTGTTATGCATTTTTAAAGTTGGTAACATTTTCTAGTATACCAATAATTTGGGTTTTGGGTTATCCTCCACCAAATACTTTCTCTGGGATAGTGATGTGTGTGAAACCAATTTTATAATAAAGTTCAGTTAGAGTCAAGATTAACAAAATTAGTTTCACTGTTTTTGGAATTAAAATGATTTAGTTATGTATTTTTGAAGTTATACATATTTTTCAGTGTGCAATTAAACAGATTTCGAATTTTCTAATCTATTTATTACTTTTCTTACCGAGTGGCTTGCTAGCCGTGGTTACTGACCAGCGGGACCCCCGGGTCAGCGGTGGACTTGGTCAAAATGACCAACCGAGTTACACAGCAAGCGTATTCCACTATTACGTTTTCTTAAACTCAAAACGTATTTTCTATTTAAGCCGAGAAGAAATACGTTTTCCTTAAGGGAAAGCGTATCCCATAACTCTACACTACCTCTTAATCACCCATGGCCCACATGTCATACTCTGCGGGTTTTTACTTAATACGTTTTAACACCGTTTTCTGACAAAGATCTTCATTAAATGACTAATCATTTGCATTAACTCCCTAATGACATCTACAGTGCCGGTCGGAAAACCGACAACGGGCACGCTGGCTTTGCCGGATCCTCGCCGCGTTCTCGCCACGCACATGGCTCGATGAGTACGGGCAAAAGCGCAATAGTGTTATGCGACCGAGGAGCACTCACAACAAGTCAGCCGCTTCTGCATCGCGGCCAGCCGCCGGCATGAGTGGCGGTGACAATTACTGGAAACACGGCAACAGCAAGGGGAAGCTCCGCAGCGCAATCAAGCGGGTGCCCGAGGTCTAGGGGACTAATGAGGGGTTACCTAAGCTGATAAGGGCGCTCGGGGAGCTTGGGGTTGATGAAGCTTGACTGGAGCTGAAGAAGATGACGGCGGCGATAAGCTTCAACGAGGAGGAGCGTCCTTGAGCCGAAACAAAGAGGGTGAGTGATCTGAGAAGCTCAAGGACTCCTCAAGGATGCTATAGAAGCAAGGAATTGAAGTAGGGCTTACCGAATGAAATGGGAGATGAAGAGTTGCTTGTCGGCCGAAAGTGGTTCAAGCCCCAAATTCGCATGATCCTGTCGTGCATTATCAAAATACACTTAGGGGTTTTGCTCAGTAGGTTAAAGCACAAAGTATGACGCGGAAAATTGAGGATAATACCTCCCAGATTTGATAATGGCAAGGGGAGCTCCTCGGGTGCGTGCCCTGGAAGTCACCGAGAGCACGGCAATGGACCACAAGCTACAAGGCATCGAAGGAGCTCTAGTTAGCTAAAATGGATAAGGCATCGAGCAAGAAGTTGAGGTGAACCAAGCGGAGGAAAACCTACCCGAGGGATTAGCTCCAGCTAGCCTCCCTCTCCTCGGTCAACAGAGGAGAAGTGAGGGAGAAAGAGCGGTTGCGAGGGGTGTTAAAGCCAGAGAGGTGAGAGAGCGAGGGCGGTGCACAGAGAAGAACACCCCTGAGTGGCTCAAACGGGCGGTGGACGTGACAGGGCTCAAAGCGTCGAAGTGATTCGCGGCAGCACAGGAGCTCGGCCTGCGCGAGCGCCGCCTTTGCTGAAGAAGACAGTCTCGACAGTGGGATCGAGGCGGCAGCGACTCAAGGCGCGAAGGGCAACGGGGCGACGTGGCTCAACGAACGCCATTTGATCGGGATCTGACGGCTACGATATAAGGTGAGGTTTTGAGCTGTTGAAGGGGTGCGACGATCTGGGCCGTCGGTCTTTGATCCAACGCGTGCATGCATCGGTGCATTTAGGTGACTCGACCAAGCCGCTCCGCTGGGTCGGACTCGAGCCCCATGAATAGTACTTAACCAGCTTGGTTTATAGGGTTTGACTAAGTTTAAATTTGATCCTCCAGTTTGACCAGAGCCTTAAAAATATAAATAAAATCCCAAAAATTCTGAAATAATTTCCAGAGGTTCCTGGGATAGTCTAAAGTTCATAAAAATTATAATATCATACTGTTCATGATATAATTTGGATAGTATAAATTCAAACTTAAGGTAGGTTATATAATTGGGTTTGAATTTTAAGAGGGTTTAAACTTGTTCCAAAATTTGGGAAAAATTATATCAATTCATTATAATTACCACAGTATTTGAATAAATTATTTCCAGGAGATGTTCATGAGATTTTGTTCTTGTTTCCTTTTTGAGTTCCATTTACAAAGACATGTTTTAATCTCTTTCATGATTTTCCTAGTGCAATATATAATGTAAATGTTAGAAATCATGATGCATGCTAGTGAGATGCATAGTAATTAGCTTTGATAATTTGAGATTATCATGAGATGTACAGTAATCCTTTTTATTTATTTGGGGATGTGACATTTTCCATTTTTCTCCAAATAGCTCCCCCTTTTTCACATTTTTGATACATCTTCTCCCCCTTTGACAATGGAGTCATCAAAGAATCACGCCTTCCTCTCATCCAGAGATGACAAATGCAGAATGAGGAAAAAGCATAAGAAAGAGCATGCATGAAATGCAATGGAGTGGCTTCATTTTTTTTTGTATTTTTCAATTTTTGAGTACAAGAAGCTTTGGAGATTACCCAAAAGAACAAGCTAGCATTTCTAATATTTGCACAAGACATATCAAACCTGAAGGCGCTAGCAAGATCATGTTAAGGCATATATATCAAAGCTAAGCTAGAAGGCTCAAAGTAAAGCAATGAATTTTTAACAGTTTAAGCAAAGCTTCAAATTTAGCAAGTTCATCAACAGGGATCCTAAAATGATAATGGCCATGTCAAAATGTCAATGTGAGATCAAAAATCTAACAATTACCACATTAAGAGACAAACATGTCCTGAATTGAATCATTTTGCTCAAATTTCTCAAACACCCATTTTTCAACAGTTTTTCATTTGCAATGAATATTGAAATTGACTACCGATCTAACTTGGTGAAGAAGATCCTAGACTAGGAGCCATCCACAAACTCTTCCTAAGCTTCGACCAGTCGTTGATTAAAGGTATATCTTAGTGAAGAAGATCCTGGACTAGGAGCCATCCACAAACTCTTCCTAAGCTTCTACCAAGGCGACAAATCTTGAGGTTCATGTCAGATTTGACAAGCAGTCCCCATGAGATTGTCTGGATCATCAAACTATCTCCAAGTTCATGTCTTGTACATGCAACCTCATGAGAGTAGTTTGGCACATTTTAACACAAGACAATCTTGAAATTCATTTTTCATTTTTCACAAGAGTAGTTTTAGATTCTCAGAAGAACAAGAAGTTCAAGTTACGATCAATTTTAGATTGAAGAGCTAACAAAGCAATTTTGACAGGGCCAATGTCACAAAAGGAGCATTAACTGAGCAACTAGTTAAAACATCCACAAATTGCAATTTTTAATTCAAGTTGTTTTAGAGTTCTAGCTCATTCAGCAAAGACTTAGCTGCACATGTGAAAGCATGATAATTCTAGCAAGTCAAAGAACTAGGCATGGCATTGGGCAAGAATTGAAATACTAAAGCTCAAGAGGATAATAAGCAAAGCTTCATCAATTTTAAAAGACAAGCAGTAAAGCTTATATTACAATGCATCTTTTTGTGTTTTTCATATGAATGCATTATGATACAATGAGATGCAAGAAAAGCTCAAAAAGCCTAAAAAGATCAAAGAGATCAACAAGTTCAAAAGAAGATCAAGAAAAGATCAGATGAACAAGGAAAGATGAGGAAAAGATCCAATTCCCCCTTAAACCAACCCACAGGGATAAATTACCCCTAACTCACTTCTCAAGGTGGCAAACCTTGTTGGGTCTAAAGGCTTGGTGAGGATATCAGCTAGCTGAGCCTCGGACTCCACAAAATGCAGCACAATATCACCCTTCGCTACATGGTCTCTAAGGAAGTGATAGCGAATGTCTATGTACTTGGTCCTAGAATGTTGCACTGGGTTTTTAGCAATGTTAATGGCAGAAGTGTTATCATAGAAAAGAGGAACACTAGCAAAGTTTAACCCAAAGTCCTTAAGAGTGGACACCACCCACAAAATCGACTACAAAGAACTAGTCATGCCTACATATTCAAACGAGAGTGGATTGTGCAACAGAAGACTGCTTCCTAGAAGACCAAGAGACAAGAGAAGTGCCTAAGAAATGAAAAGTGCTAGAGGTACTCTTCCTATCTAGCCAACAGCCCACAAAATCAGAATAAAAAAACCCCCGAATGGACAAAGAAGACGAGCAGGAAAACCAAATGCCATACTGAAGGGTAGAGTGTAAGTACCTGAAGATGCGCTTAACGGCTTGGCGATGTGAAGTCCTCGAAGATGCCTGAAACCTCGCACAGAGGTAGACCGCGAAGTGGATGTCCGGTCTTGAGGCCATCAGGTACAGAAGGGAGCTGATCATGCTGCGGTACTCGAGTTGATCCACGGCTTCTCCTTCCTCATCTGGATCCAAAGCAGTCGATGTCGCCATGGTAGTGGCGATCGGCTTGCAATCACCCATCTCGAAACGCTTGAGCAAGTCCTTTGTGTACTTCGTTTGATGGATGAAGATCCCTTCCTTGCATTGCTTGATTTGAAGCCCCAAAAAGTAGTTGAGCTCTCCCATCATACTCATCTCAAATTCCCTGGATATGGTCTCAGAAAAACTGGAAACAAGGGCATCAGAAGAACCACCAAAGATAATATCATCCACGTAAATGTGAACAAGTAGGAAGTTATTGCCATACCTAAGAATGAAAAGTGTCTTCTCTAATTTTCCCATTTCAAAATCATTCTTAAGCAAGAAGGTCTTAAGTCTATCATACTAGGCTCTAGGGGCTTGCTTAAGACCATACAAGGCTTTGGATAGCTTGAAAACATGATCTGGGTGCTTAAGATTCTCAAAGCCAGGGGTTTCCTAACATACACTTCCTCCTCTATGAAACCATTCAGAAAGGCACTCTTGACATCCATTTGATGCAACCTAAAACCTTTAGATGCAGCAAATACAAGCAAAATGCGAATGGTTTCTAATCTAGCAACAGGAGCGAAGGTCTCATCAAAGTCTAACCCCTCAACCTGGCTAAAGCCCTGAGCTACCAACCTAGCCTTGTTTCTAACAACAGAACTATCCTCATTTTGTTTATTTTTGAACACCCAATGGGTTCCTATAACATTATGACCACTAAGAGGTTCTACAAGGTTCCAGACTTTATTTCTTTCAAAATTCTCTAACTCCTCATGCATGGCATTGACCTAGCTAGAGTCAGATAAAGCATGTGATATATCGCGGGGTTCAAAAGAAGCTACAAATGTAGAGTGAGAAAAAAAGACTCGGATCATGATATCTGGAGCGAGTGACTCGCTCATAAAGATTACCAATCATCTGATCCGGAGGATGTTGCTTCTGAATGTGTAGTGGAGCGCCTGGGGGAGATAGCATCTCCTCAACCTCCGCAGGTACTGCTGATGATGAAGATGCAGTAGGAGCCTCAATTGGAGGTGAAGCGATAGCAGGTGTTCGAGCTTGACAGAACATCGACAATGTGGAGGAGCAGTATCAAGTTCATCCTCATCTTCTTCAACAAAAATGCTCTCTACCACCTGTAAGTCACCTGAAACATCGGATCTAGCTCCAGGGCTAGTCTCATCAAAAGTGACATTGCATGTCTCCTAGACAATGTTAGTTTCAACATTGAAAACCCGGAAACCCCTCGAATGAGTAGGATAACCCAGAAATAAACCATCACAAGTCCTTGATTCAAATTTATCTAGGTTTCCTATCTTGAGAATAAAACACCTCGATCCAAAGACTCGAAAGTGAGAGATAGAGGGTTTTCGACCAAATCGAAGCTCATATGAAGTCTTGCCCAAAGACGGTCTCAAGAAGACACGGTTTGAAATATGGCAAGCTGTAGCAATAGCTTTGGCCCAAAACCTCCTCAGTGTGCTATACTCATCTAGCATCGTCCTAGCCATCTCGACTAGGGTTTTGTTCTTCCTTTCCACAATGCCATTCTGTTGAGGGATGTGTGGAGAAGAGAACTGATGCTCAATACCGCGCTCAGCACAAAAAGAGGCAAAAGAAGCATTCTTGAACTCTATGCCATTGTCACTGCAGATTGCTCTCAAGGCACTAGGAAGTTCATAAGCAAAACGAAGGACAAGATCATGATAGTGAACAAAAGCCTCATCCTTCGAAGCAAGAAAGAACACCCAAGAGTATCTTGAAAAATCATCGACTATAACAAGAATGTACCATTTGCCACTGACTGACCGAATCCTAGCAGGACCAACAGTATCCATATGGAGCAACTGTCCTAGTCTGTCAGTCATGACCATAGTCAATGATGGGTGTGAGACAGAAACTTGCTTGCCATGCCTACAGGGTGCACATACAGCATCCTTGGCAGCTTTGTGTTTAGGCAAACCTCTCATGAGATCAAGGCCGCTAACTCATGTCAGATGATCAAAACCAATGTGCCCCAAACATCGGTGACAAAGCCAGATATCAGAAGAAGAAGCAATTAAGCATTTGATAGATCCAGCAAGAGATTCAAAAAATCAGCTCCAAAAATTCTACCAACTCTAGAAATCCCAAAAACAAGCTCACCGGTAGAATCAAGCACATGACAGGCATTTTTCTTAAAACGAGTTTCGTAGCCAGCATCAAGAAGCTGCAAAACAGAAAGCAAGTTGTACCTTAACTTGTCCACAAGGGCGACGTCCTTCAAGATGAATCTGTCATTCACCTTGATTGATCCCGTTCCTTCAATTCGTCCTTGTGTATCATCTCCAAAGGTGATGAAGTCATCACCCGTCAACCGCGTGAAGGAAGTGAACCATCTTGAGTCTCCGGTCATGTGGCGTGAACACCCAGAGTCGACGAGCCACATGTTCTTCCTCCTTCTGCGGCGATCCTGAAAAATCAAGGCACAGAAGACCGATGTGTCTCAATACTAGGGTTAGTTAAAACTGACTTGGGAATCCAGTACTCAGACACACGTCTGCGAGTAGTATGGAAAGCAGAAGTGCTATCCTTGATTTTATTTGTAGTTCTATTATGAGCAATGTTTACAAGAGGATTAGAAACATCCTGTCTAGGAACATTATGATGGTGAGCATGTGAAATAAATCCTAGTCTAGGTTTCTTGTTTTCTAAATGACCATGTCTCATAAAAGCTTTAGGTTGATGAGATAAAATTCTAGCAATGCTTTTCTTAAAGTTCTTCAACCTACGCCAACAGAACTCAACCAAATGTCCACTCTTCTTGCAATAGGTGCAATGGTATTTTGTACCACTGGGAGAAGCACCTTTTGACTCAAAAGAAGGTTGGACAAAGCCTGCAGATTTGAAAATTATTTTGGCAGGTTGGGTTGTGAATTCAACTAAGCCATTTTCCGAGACCTCAATGACATTAGGCTTGGATTTGTCCAGGGCATAGTTGTATCCTAACCCTTGCTTCTTATAAGGAGTTTTTGATTGATCAAGAATTATGTTTAACTGTTTTTTTACGAATAGAGAATCTTTCTAAAGTATTCTTGAGATATGCATTCTCTTTTCCAACATTAACACATGAGTCACAATTCTTGACCATAACGGCTCTAGTATGTTTCTCCTTAAGAAAAGCAACTTCAAGCTTATAGGCTGCACAAGAGGCACAAGGCATAGACTTAATTGTGTCTTTAAGCTTGGCATATTTAGCTCTAACTGCTTCTAGAATGTCCTTGACTTCATGTTCATGTTCTAAGCAGAAAGAGCAAACGCTAGATTTAACATTATCAAAAGCATCCAACTTGCTAGACTCTAAGAATTTTTCATAGGGAGTAGATTTAACATCAATTAGCTCAGTCCTAGCATTTTCAAGTTGATGCAAGCAGTATCATGAGCAGATTGCAGTTTAGCAAATTCAGAATGTAGAGCATGGCAAGACGAACATTCATCGGATTCAAAAGTCTTAGCATTTACAAGTTCTAAAGTCAAATTGTCTACTTGTGACTCTAAATCCTTGTTCCTAGCCATAGTAAATTCTAATGCCTTATGCTGATTCATGAGTTGCTCAAACATGTTGTCGCATCTAGCAGAAAGAACATCATAGGAGAGAGGTACCTCATCGTTGTCATCGGCGTCAACGGAGTCGGCCATGAAGCACATGCCGGTGAAGTCCTTGGCCTTCCCCTTCTTGTCTTGAGGGAGCTCCTCCTCCTTGTCCTCCTCGCTCTTGGAGTCCACATCGCTCATGGATTGCTCTCCAAAAGCAGCAAGGACCCGGTGAGCAGCCTTCATGAGCTTGGTAGCATCATACTTGGGCTTGCTCCCCTAAGGCTTCTTCCAGGCAAGCTTCTCATCCTTGCTGTTGCCCTTACCTTTCTGCTTGGGGCAGTTTGCCTAGATGTGATATAGCTCTCCACACTCATAGCACGTCACAGGGCCACCTCTATTCTTGTTTCTAACATTGTTATATGCCCTTGTGACTTTCTTGGCTAAAAGAGCTAAATCAGCCTCAGGAAGACTCTCAAACTCTTCTTCTTGAACAGCAGATAAACACACAAGAGAAAATCCAGAAGAAGACTCAGAAGAACCATCAGAAGTTCTTTTCAAAGGATCAGCTACCAAAGCTATGTTATCCTTCTTAGGAAGACTGCCTCTCTTGATCTCATGAGTCTTGAGCTTGCTATAAAGCAGCTCCAAAGTGACATTAGAGAGATCAACGTTCTCCTCAATAGCAGTAGCCTTTATCTCCCACTCCTTGGTGTTGATTGCAGCCAAGAGGTGGGTGTCATTCTCAGATTGAGAGTATTCAATGTCTACAGCTCTCATCTGGTTGATCACCTTGTTAAAGCGAGTAAAAACATCATCGATGCTCTCGCTAGGACGCATATCGAATTTGTTATACTCTCGCTTGCAAACCGTTTGGCGCACTTGCTTGATTTGAGACGATCGCTCATGGTAAGTTTCAAGGGTGTGGCAAATCTCATGTGCGGTCGCAAGGTTGCAAATCCTATCGTACTCTTGCCTACCAAGCCCAGCATATAGAAGGTTCTTTGCCTTGTTGTTGCTAGCCAAGAGGGTTGCTGAAGCGGGCGTAGCAACTTCGGACAAAACGAGCGGGGCTCGAACAACCTCCCATATAGCTTGTCCTTCGCTCTCAAGGAAGGCTCGCATGCGATTCTTCCAATAGGCATAGTCGAGCCTATCGAAGATATGCGGCTTGGTCGAGTACTTATCCATCGCCAAGTTTAGTGCCCGGTTACGATCAAGATTGAACTAACCAGGCTCTGATACCACTTGTTGGACCGAAAAGGCGACTAGAGGGGGGGTGAATAGGAGCACGCTCCCTTTTTCAGTTTGATCGGATTCAACACCAATTTCACTCCAGTAGCTATGAAAGCTATGAAGATCAATATATCAGTACAGTGGAAGACTAGTATTGAATCCAATCCAAAATCCCCAAAGCAAAAGACCAAAGCAAAGAGCTCAAACCCTAAGGGCGGTCAGACCGGTGTGTATTGCACGGTCAAACCGGGGTGCGGTCTGACCGGTGGCAAAGGAGCGGTCTGACCGCTTGGTGGTCCGACCGGCGATCTGAGACACATCTTTGAGAAACTTTCTTTGGATTGATTTGATATGGTATTGGTTTACAGCCACTCTATCAATGGAGGACAAAGACTCAATACATGAGCACGAAATCAAATCCAACTCTCTAGAACCCTAACCTCCAACTATCAACTCCCTAAGCAAACTAGGGTTTCAAAACAATGAAAGGGTTAAGGGGGTGCTTCCACCGCCCTTCTCTATTTATAGTGGAGGCTTAGAGCTTCTAGAAGATTGAACCCTAATGGGCTCCCGTTAAACCCACACACAAACGGGTCACACACACACGTATTTTAAAGCTCTGTATTCATCTCCTCTTGACCTAATCCGCTTCTCCACACACCGTCTTGCGCCGTAGGTTGGCAAAAGGTCACCAAGGTAGTATTTGGTAAAATTACCAAAATACCCCTTCTCGATCTTTTTCGAAGACCGAGTCCAAACTGCGTGAAGCACTTCCATGCTTCGCCACGTGTAGGTTGATCTAGCGGCTCTCATCATGTCGGCAAGTCTCTCCCATCCGGCTCCCACCAAAACCACCATGGCACTTGCACCGACCCCCGCGCCGCTCGAACCAACCAGTCGCACCGAACTGCCCGTTCGGTCACCTTTGTCCATTTTGCACCACGCTTGACTCCATTGACTTCACTCGGCATCCCCAATCGTTCTAGACCTTAGCTCTCCAAGGTTAGTCCCGATCATCCTCGCCGTTGACCGTCGTTGGCCTCTAAGCAACCTGCACATCAATAGACAAAGAAATCGAATCCGGGAACAAGTTGTTCACAACCTGACCCACGTTAGTCAAAACATGCATCATGCAACACATATGCCATGAAACCCATGAACTTGACCTAACCCAACACTCATCGCCACCTTTGGCTGATGAATCAGTTCAAAACCAGTCAGACCGCCATTGAATGACCGGTCTAACAAAGTCTTGGCCTCGACTGCGTCTATAACGCCGGTCGGGACCGCATGCTTGACCGACCGCGCCCCAATGCCGGTTTGACCGCACCGCTCGACAAAGAATTCAACCTTTGACAAAAACGCGTGTTTTGACAAACCAAAAACGACATTGCCAATTGTAACATCATTCTAAGATCATGAGCATATCCCCATGATACCCACAGTTTCATCATAATCAACACCTTGAATTTGTTTGAAACCCTTCGCAACCTGTCGTGCCTTATGAATGTGAACATTTCCATGCACATCTATCTTTTTCATAAAAATCCACTTGCACTCAATTGTCTTAATACCATCAGGTGCATCAACCAAGTTCCAAACTTGATTATCATGCATGGACTTTATTTCGGATCTCATGGCTTCATGCCATGACTCAGAGTCTGGGTCCATCATCGCTTCCGCATAAGTTTTAGGCTCATCATTATTCAATAATAATACATCATGCCCATACCTTACAGGCAATAGACATGGCCTTTTTGATCTACGTGGGGCTGATGCCTCATCTACAGGTTCAACAACATTTTGTTCATCCTGTAGAGGTTCAGTGGGAGTTGAAACACTTTCAGATGCTTCCCGAATTTCTTCGAGTTGCACCTTGCTCTCACTGACTCATTTTGAAAGAAACTCTTTCTCCAAGAAGACACCATTACGAGCAACAAACACTTTGTTAACAACCCAACTATAAAAATAATATCCTTTAGTTTCCTTAGGATACCCCACAAAGAAGCACTTATCAGACTTGGGTGTGAGTTTGCCAGATGTCAAACATTTAACATAGACATCACATCCCTAAATATTTAGAAAAGACAAACTAGAACTCTCCCCAGTCCATATCTCATATGGTGTCTTATCTACTGATTGAGATGGTACCCTATTTAAAGTGAAAGCGGTAGTTTCTAGAGCGTAACCCCAAAAATACAACGGTAGATCTGATTGGCTCATCATTGATCGGACCATGTCCAACAAGGTCCGATAATGCTACTCGGACACCCCATTCCATTGTGGAGTGCCCGGTGGTGTAAGCTGTCGAACAATTCCACATTGTTTCAAATGATCACTGAACTCATGGCTCAAAAATTCACCTCCACGATCAGATCATAAAGATTTGATTGTCTTGCCAAGTTGATTCTGTACCTCATTCTGTAACTCCTTGAACTTTTCAAAGGATTCCGACTTATTCCTCATTAAATAGATATATCCATATCTACTATAGTCATCTGTGAAAGTAATGAAGTACTAAAAACCACCTCTAGCTTTCGTACTCATTGGTCCACACACATCAATATGTATGAGTGCCAACAGGTCGGACGCCCTTTCACTCCGACCAGTGAAAGGTGTCTTGGTCATCTTTCTGAGCAGGCAAGACTCGCATGTTTCAAATGATTCCAAATCAAATGAGTTTAGCATTCCATCATCATGGAGCTTCTTCATGCGTTTCTCACTTACGTGACCCAAACAACAATGCCAAATGAAAGTGGAATTCAAATTATTAGGCCGAAGCCTCTTTACATTAATATTATAGACGGGTGCATCATCAAGATTTAAAATATACAACCCATTCAAAACAGGAGCATAGCCATAAAACATTTCATTCAAAAATATGGAACAACCATTGTTCTCTATAATGAATTTATAACCCTCTGCCATCAAGGATGATGCAGAGATGATGTTTCTACTTATGGCTGGAACATAATAACAATTATTTAGTTCCATAATAAATCCTTAGGGCAAAAGTAATGGCAAAGTTTCGACGGCTAATGCAGCAACTCTTGCTTTATTCCCGACACGAAGATCCATTTCACCCCTTGCAATTCTCCTACTCTTTGTTAGACTCTGCATCGAATTGCAAATATGAGCAACCAATCCGGTATCAAATACCTATGAGTTAACAGAAGAGTCAGCAAGAAAAACATCTATAACATTAATACCTGAAGTGGAGGGTTTAGTTCCACCATTCTTTTTCAGATCAGCCATGTATTTCTTGCAGTTCCTTTTCCAATGGCTTGGTTCTTTACAGTAAAAGCATTCATTCTCTTGAGTCGGGCCAGACTTACTCTTGGGCTTAGGCTTGTTAGTTTGGATCTCATCCAAAACTTTCTTGCCTTTACCTTTGACCCTAGTATTAGCCTCCTTCTTGAAGCTTGTATTCTTTTGCACTATCATCACATGATAGTTGCTTTTCTTAATGCTGTCCTCTGCAGTCTGAAGCATCATATGCAGTTTGGTGAGATTCTTGTCTAAGCCATTCATATGGAAGTTCAGAATGAACTACCCATAGCTTGAAGGTAGCGAAGCAAGAATGAAATCTGTAGCCAACTCTTGGCTAAAGTGGAAAACCAATTTTTTCCAAGCTCTGTGTGTAACCAACCATTTTGATCACATGAGGGCTCACCGAACTTCCCTCAGCTAGCTTACTCCTAAACAATTTCTTTGAGATCTCATATCTCTAAGTTGTTTCTTGTGTCTCAAACATGCCTTTGAGCGCCACGATCGTATCGTAGGCCTCTATGTTCTCAAACTGCTTCTGAAGGTCTGAGTTCATAGCAGCAAGCATGAGACAGCTAATATGAAGGGACTCATCACATGCCCTTTTATAGGCAGTTTTAAGAGTAGCAGCAGCATTTTTCAGCATGCACATCTGGAATTGGTTCCTCTAGAACATGTTCCTTTTTATCTTGCCTAAGAAAAATTCTTAGGTTGCGGGACCAATCCGCAAAATTTGTTCCATTCAGTTTTTCCTTGTCAAGTATCGAATGTAATGCAAAACTGGATGTAGGTACAACAGTTGGTGCCATGATCTACAACATAAAATATGCAAAGCTAAGACATATGTTCAAGTAACTTCTATCAAACAATTTAATAAAGATACTCCCACTAAACACCATATCCCTCTTATGACATTTAGTGATTCAAGACCCATAATCAGTTAATCTACTAGTGAGCTTTGGCATCACTGCTAGAAGATTAGTGAATTTGGTAAGCAACCCTTTGCTAATCATATTTCTATATCACTCTTGTTGTTGGGCAGCATCTCTATGCTCCGACACCCAACCCTATGCCCCAAGGTCCATAACCATTAAATGACCTTGTCAAGCTAAACCAATGTTATGCATGTAAGTGTCCGACACAAAACCATCTAGTTGAGTAATATTAATGGCACTCTGCTTTAGCAAGACCTACCATTAAAATACATGACTTTGGATGGCGTAGCCAATTGGGAGGGCATCAATTTAAGTTAACATTATGTGAGGGAATTTTGCTTCTACCATGTTAAAAGCATTTAAATAACATGCATAGAAATAAATGAACAGGAATATAAGGGCATTCACAGACAATCAAATTGCATTGTGATATAGTATGACCCTTCCACATGGTGATCTCCATCACCATGCATCCTGTTCGCCATGTCTCCAAGTGATCAACTCCACCAAGTACTCCCACTAAGCCATTACTCCTAATAGCACTAGTAATGAATTACAAGAATTCAAGAATCATCACAAGTCGACACGCATGCCATTATACAAATATAAATAGCCTTGGGCTGCAATAAGCATGACATGCAGGTCATGAAAATTACACACATACATGCATCTCATACATTAAGGTCATACTATTCACATCAATCCCTGCAAAAATAATTATGAATAGAATCCAATTCTATCGGACGACATGGGCACACACTATCCATAGAGCGCGGTACGAATATCCAGCATAGCGGTCCCAAGCACCGGTGCCCCCGGAGAAGCACCAAGATTTTACCCTCCGTGATCAAGATCTTCAAGGATCCATCGATCAGGGATCCGATGTCCCTTCTCAGCATGCCAGTTCACCCCAACCACCCTGTTCTCAAGCACCGGTGCCACCAAGGCCTCCAACGGTGACTCCACGACCTTCTCCACTTGAGGCACAGCAGCTTAATGGGGGCAAAAGCTCCCAAAACCGCAATACATTCAGGCCCAATGTCACTTGTTCTCATGGTGGCCGCCCCGGCCACTATGTGCACCGATGCCTTGCGAGGCAACGAGGGATGCCCCAGACTTATCAAGCTCCTGCACCACCACCAGCTCCAGCAAGACCCTCACCACCTCCGAGGGAAGCATCCACTCCTCCCCAAGTTCCTACACGTAGCCGAGTGAATCACATTACTGCTAAGGAGGCGAGCGACGCACCCGACATCGTTTTGGGTACTCTCTTTGTCAAATAATTTTTCCAGCTATTGTCTTTTGATTCGGAAGTATCTCGTTCATTCATCAATAAGTTCTTTGCTGCACATCATCGATTTGAAAATGCATATACTTCAGCCCCCTTATCAGATCCAGTCGTCGAGATCGGTTTTCCAAACCGATCAAGTTTGCCGGGACGTAAAACTAGAAACTCAATGGGTTAACTTTTGGTAAACTTAATAGTAATAACTTTAGTGGGTATTGATGTGATATTAGGGATGGATTGGCTGTCCAAAAACCAGGTACAAATCAATTGTGCCCGACGGTCTATTTCCGTCACAAGTGATGACGGCGATCGAGCCATTTTCCCACCTTTAGTGGGCACTTCTCATCTCTATGCCTTGGAAGCTATTACCTCTCTTGAATTAGAGAAGGTACTAGTGATATGTGAGTGTCTAGATATATTCCCCAAAGAACTCCCAGGCATGCCCCCAGATTGCGAAGTCGAGTTCGTTATCGAGTTTGCACTCGGTACTGCGCCAATTTCAAAACGGCCGTACCGAATGCCTCCTAATGAGTTGGTAGAATTGAAGAAGCAACTGAAGGAACTCCAAGATAAAGGTTTTATTCAGCCCAGCTCCTCACCTTGGGGATGCCCGGCTATCTTTGTCAAGTAGAAGGACAAGAGTTTGCGGATGTTTGCTGACTATCGTCCTTTGAACGAAGTCACAATTATGAACAAGTATCCGTTTCCATGTATTGATGATCTGTTCGACCAATTGAGTGGAGCCCAGGTATTCTCCAAGATTGATTTACGATTGGACTATCATCAAATCAAGGTCAGAGTGGAAGACATCCCAAAGACATCATTCTCTACTCGTTATGGTTTGTATGAGTATACTGTTACGTCCTTCGGCCTAATCAAAGCTCCGGTACTCATCTTGCTGGATATTCACAAGAGCTTCAACATATACTGCGATGCATCTCGCCATGGGCTTGGTTGTGTGCTCATGCAAGAGGGCCAAGTTGTGGTATATGTAGGGTTATGGGTAGGCTACGATAGCAAAAATCAAAAAATTCTACCACGCAAACCATGAAGCCAAGCAAGTTGATCATCACAGATCGTTACCACCATACGCGCAGAGCAGCAGAAGATGGGTTGGAGCAGCCTGGTCCAACGTAGAGCACGTCGATGTAGTGGTCGTAGTCGATCGTCCAGCGTCGAGCACGTCGGTGCGGTGGTCGTGGTCGATCGTCTCCTCCAGTGACCTCTGCAATTCCTTATGAAGATCGCGGATCGTCCTCAAGCGCAACAACAACCGCAGTAGCGCCTCTACAGTATCCACACGTCCAGGGAAGGAACAACCATGCACCGGTGTGCTAGCACCAAGTCGCATGGAAGAGCTCCCAGGAAGATGGCGGCTAGGGTTTCGGTGGAACAACTCAACTCACGACTTTCGTGTGTCTCGTCTATTACGTTCACCACCTCTTCCCAACAGCCTCATACATCTCCATATATAGTGCTCGTGACGGATCCTATCCGAACACGTTTGACGAATCGTATCCGTACATGTTTTTTCTAACCCGTTAAGTGTGTGACCCTATAGGTTCATGCGTAATCAGTTATGACTTGGAAACCCTTTCCGATCACGAGTCGTTAGCGGTTCCTAGCAGGACATAACGATTTTCGAATGCACACAAATTATATCGGACGAACCTTAGTGCAATATGATCTACGACAAGGTCCTATCTCTATACGACCAGTTCGTAACTCCTTACAACCAGGTTTCGACCACTCTGTGATTACGTTTGACCAGTCTACGACCAGTCCGTAACTGATCGAACTAAGCGACCTACTCATGTATTCTCCCTTTGCCTCACGATGTCTGGTTGAACTCCAGGTGAGATGTTGTGTCATCCATGGACTGTTCAATACTTTCTCGATCGAGTGTCGGATAACTTCACGTGGTCGAATACTTCGACCACTAGTGGCATGGCCATGCACTTTCTTTATCCAACCACAACGAGGGGCCCAGAGACATCTCTCATGTTATGTTAGGAGGGGCAAATCCCATATCCAACCAGTCACATTCCTCCGCATGTTTCATAGCATACCCGAAAGCTACCTTTATAACTACCCAGTTACGAGTAGCGATTGGCAACCCCTAAGAGTGCTATTACACATGTAGGGAACCATGCTGATCTCAGGTCTAAGGATTATACATCATCATTGCTTGAGACCAACTAACGACACATAGAATCATAACAAGCTCAATAGTGTCTCAAGGTGGGTCAATCCAACCCCATGTTCTCTAACATGTGTCCACATTATTGATTCGATGTCTCTATATCCATGACCGGCGAAACATGGTCATCAATCAATACATGTGCTGGTCGTAGAGTCACTGGTGTTCCGACCATTGACATCCGACTAGGGATTCTTTTAGAACGACATCATATAAGTTAAGAGTTTCACCAACAAGTCACATACTTGTTAATCTTCATAACCAATGATTCATTTAAGGTACAGGATAACATATTATCCAATATTATGAACACTAGTCATGTGCCCGTGCGTTGCAACGGGAAATCAATTTTTGCATAAAATATGTTGTTGCAGCTCACTAATCTCCCTATTGCCATTCATAAGTTAAAAATTATATGTCTTGCAGCAGAGCCAAAAAGGTTTCCTTGCTGCAGGTTTGACTAAACAACCATGCAAAATAAATTTAGTACGCTAAACATATTCAGATGGCGAAAACAGACAATTAGTCACAAAAGAACATGGAGATGTATTGATTCATTTAGTCAGCATGAATCATGATATAATTAAAAAAATATATATAGTGTTTGGGGGCAGCATGTGCCTCAGTGATGTTGCTTGTATGTTTTCCAACTGATTGACTCTGCCAAGTAAAAAAAAGAAAAAAAAAGAAAAGGATGATGAGACCATTAGGGGATAATTTCGACAAACTAGAACATATTGTCGTCTGAGGGGCAAAGAGGTAACCGGGGCAGGAACACCTATTCAATAATTTGTGCACATATATTGAACATTACATTAACCTGGTCCTTGTTCTAAAAAAATTAACTAACACATTCAACTACAACAAAATTATCCATTCAATATAACAAATCTAAGGAGCTGGTACATGCTATAAAACTTTATACATTCCATTACAACAAGTTTTGTCCGTCCAACTAATTGCAACCGAGTTTACAAACTTTTACAACTTTAGATCCCTTCGCCTTGCACTCATTCACGTCAACATCATAGACATGGTAATACAGTTTTCACAGGCAAACCAAAACACAACCATGATTAAAATCTAAAGATTCCAAGAGAAACTTCACCAGCATGTTATCCTACTCAAACTTGTTCTCGTGAGTTATATGCTACAAACTAAAAAGCTAGAAGTCAGCTCCAAGCAAACTCTACAATTTGTAATGTTGCAGATCATGCAGGCTTAGACTCATGAAAATGGAATATTACCTTCACTCTGCTCATCACCATGCAGCATAACAAAATTTTGAGGAGAATGTTAGTGTCAGAAAAGAATAAATTGCAAATAATTGCAAATAAAAACGCAATGAGATAAACAAACCTTCCATAGAATTATTCGGCAATTTCAACAGCAAACAAGAGCCTATATATATCAGCCTCACGCGCCTACAATGTCACAAAAAATAAATTTATCACACACGCACGAGAGAGAGAGAGAGAGAGCACTGTCTCAGGAAGGTTCTAGACAAGTACATAACTTAAGATAGTTGCCAAGGCAAATATCCTGTCATGAAAGAAAAAGGTTCCAACAAACATAGAGACCTTTCCATTCTAGACAAAGCAAATCAGAAACAGGTACATGATTCATTTCTAGGCACAAACCTATCATCATATACATTTGATTTCCCAACACTCTCAAATCCTTCAGTGTCAAGACAAAGGACTGACACTTTGGAACCATCAACATCCATCTCAACAGGTGTACCCCAAACTCATATACCTGCAGGAATAGAACATGTATAATCACAACTTCATAAGCTTCAATCAGCAAATGATCATGAATCTGGGAAAAACAATTCACCTTTAGTTTTAGTACCTTGCATATGGCCAACTCCAAAACCTACATAGTTAAGTTTATCATGTTGTCATTAGTCTTAGTATGCATTTTATGAAATCCATGGCTTGTAATACGAGAAGCAGTGTCTACCTTTGTCACATGATAAGGATAGAAGCTGGTTGAGGAGAAAAGACTTTCAAGGTCAATATGGACCAATGATTTGTGTTGACAAACAATTGACCATTGTACCGTACTGTGCTCAAAAGTTTGCCCAAGCACACTTTAAGATTATGCTTTGGCGTTATTCAGGAATACAAAGTGGCAAAAGAGTTAAGGCTCTTCCAAATTATACATTCAAACTTACAGCAACAACAGCGATAGGAGTTTCAATCCTTCGAACTGCCTCTAGACCTTGTTCTGACAGATGGAGTTTAGTGTGGCCATAATCTGGCTCCACGATTGGAAACATACTCAAATAGTAGCCAATTCTGCGAACTTCTAGCATATGCCTCCTTGAGAAGCATCCATAATGAATGCAGCAATGTTTCAATGTTTACAATTGAAAGTTAAAAAGCATATTAGTAAACGAAGTTGCTTGCATCAGGGTTGTACGAACTAAGAAAGTACTCGCTTCTATCCTCTCATTGTACACTCCAGTGTGCTTTCTCACTCAATATGATATAAATTGTGTGTGTGCAGCATGCCATAATTTATCAAGAACTCACATTCACACAATAGAAAAAAGGGGCGGATTCTTACTGATAGCCATAAGGCTAGCACATCTCTTCAACAAATTATGTAATAGCACAAAAAAAGCTTAAGAGTATGCATAAGAGTGTAAAACATATCCACAGTTAGTAAAAGCAGTGGGCTATTGTAAAATCGACCAACTGAAATACAAATAATATTACCTGTGCTATTTTAAGGTTCTTTGGCTATGGACATGGTAATCTATTCTTTTAAAAAAAGTAAAAAAGAAGGAAAAATTACATATTTGTAGAAATAGAATGAAAAAGAAATACACATGTTAACTAATGAGGCTATGCTATTTTTCATGGCACTACGGTAATGAAGATTAAAAGCTTGCTACCTCTGCATTCCACATCTTGTTTATTTGACTCTCTTGCCTCCTTTTTCTCGTCGAAACGATGAAATTGATATATGCAATTCAGGGCAGCATCGCATGTACCCTGGAAAGCTACCATGTCCACTGCTAGTTATGTAGTTTTCTTTCAATTGAATTAAGTCATTGTTGATCTAAAAACATCATCATATGTGTTACCACTAACTACAGTAATAGCCACAATAGCTATAGCTCTACAACTCCCATATGCTCCATGCATGATTTGCAACAAACAAACAGGAATTCTTTGATACTATACAGCTATCCAAAATTTTAAATTATCCATCTATCGTTGAGCACCCAAGACAGTAAGAATCATAGGGAGTCAAGATAAAAGCATAGATAAAATGAGAGGGTATGAAGTGGTAGTTCACACCCAAAGTATTCTGAACCATTGCTATGAAAAAAGGGAATAACAGTGTTTACCCTATTAGGTCTCTCCCTAATTGGTACCTCATTGAGACATTCCATTGAGCAGCTGGTTGAAAAATCAGAGCTCAACACAAACATGTAGCCTAAGAATGAGGGGGGAACAGCAAACACCTGAGCAAAGGAGAGAGCCTTGCGGAGGAAGAAGAAGCTGAGATGAATGAATGCCGACTTCGCCAGTTGTTTTTTACACGACCTCATTCCTTGAAAACGCTCCAAAATCTTATTGTTCAAAGACAGCAATGCTTAACTCTAAATCATGTGACATACCTTAAGCAGATTGTCATCCATTTTTTTCATCTGAATTCCTAAGATCTTCCGTATCATGCTTGTAGCACAACTACAAACCAGTTACTACTGAGCTACTCGGACTGGTCTGTGAGGCTTTGGAGCTGAAATGTGTGGGAGAAAAATCTCATCATCATAATGCTGAAGCTTAAATGACACTACGGAAGTTTGTTTTATGCACTTATGTTACAAATGCAATAACATTGCTGGTCCTCAATTCTCATAGAAAATGATATCATATTGATTGCATCAATAGTGCTAAGAGATCCCAACTATGTAAAATCAACATAAGCAGTACAGTTTGAACATCATTTTGACATATATGAGAATTCTATACAAATTTAAAGCAATAATAAATTGTGGAATAACATGTGCATGCAGAAGGCCAAAAGCACAAACCATTTGGGTTTCCTTGCTCGTAGAAACTCCTAAAAATATCTACTGCCTCTTCCGCCATGATCCCTCCAGTACGTTTGTAACCTCTTGGTCTGGGAGTTTCACTCCTAGCAAAAGAAACACACAAAAACAAGTTAGCTATACAATGCATGAGTACCCTACATAGAATTCAGGCTTTAAGAATGTATGAGAACGAACTCAATAACCATGTATCACGTGCATGGAAACAGAAAGATTAAGCGAACCTAACTTTGCTGAAATTGTGATACTACATGCACCATATTGAAATACTGGAAAGAATGAGCTAGCATTTTAAGTGTAAAAAAAGATAATTTGTTCTAATGAGTAGATAGCTTCCAAATTCCAATGAACTGCTACTTATTTCCTCACCTTGACAAATCATCTGGCAAATTTTGATTTTTGCACCAGCCAGGCAGCCACCAAGGAACCAATTAACCAAACCAATCAACCAAAGTACTAAAAGCAGTATAAGTCTCTCTGTATTCTGCAGTAAGCATCAAAATGCAACCCTTTTTCTAAAACGTTTCTTGGCAATGATAATTGATAATCTACAAAGAAACTGAGAGCTCAGATAAGAACACATCTCCTAATGTCCATATCCACACCAGCGCACTGTCACTGCACATTGCAAAATGCTCCTGGCCTCCTGGCTCCTGGATCCTAGGTCCTGAGTCCTGATTCGGTGATTCCTGAAGACTGAAGACTGAAGACTGAAGAGATTTCAGATTAGAGAGGGAGAGGCAAAGCTGTCTCATTAGTCATTTCCACATAAATGCAAGAAGGCAAGAAGCCAAGAACTACCTGAGCGGCTGAGCTGAGCACTTCTGACCTCCGTTGTAGAATGAAGATTGAAGTCTGAAGAAGATCCCGAGATGGTGAGATCGCTAGCGACGCGACCGCGGGTCTCAGCGATGTCAACCAGGACGGAGAGTCGGAGGCGGAGGCTGCGGGCGCGGTGTTGGATGCGGACGGTCGGACGGAGCCACGGAGACAAGGCAAGGGCGCGGCGCCGGCCGCCGGGGGGTGGAGCCGCGGAGGGAGGGCATACATAATCTCCTTCACACTAAGAGAAAGCGTACTCACATCATTGTTCTTGAGATAAGGGTCCATGTCGTTGCTTGCATAGTACAAGTCCTTGACCCATCGGTATGAGCGGCGGGTGGCGGGTGACATCTTGTCTCGTCTCCCCGCAGTGGTGGCAGCGGAGTAGAAGGTGAAGGATTACACGAAGAGGATCACAGGAGGGACGACCATCCAATGCCACCGTTGAATGTATGCAACAAGGGTGCGCTGCCGCCGGATCGAGATGGATATCTCCAGAAGAGGGAGGTTGGTGGCGTTGGGCGCGGGGAAGAGGGAGGCCGGCGACATCGAGCGAGGAAGAGGCGCCAGCACGAGGAAGATCGGTAGCCATAGGGGAAGGGATGGGAAGGGGGAAGAAAACGGCGGCGTTCTTGCGTCGTTGTGGCGTCGGGCGTGGGTGGGGATTGTGAGGGAGAGAGAGGAAAGGGAGGTAGGGTGGAGTGGGATGCTATCGTGCCTCGCAGGTAGTTGCTGGAGCGTGTGGGGAGGGTGAGCGAGAGGAAAGTGACACGGGCGTGGGTGCGGGATTGTGACGCGGTTGCTCCGCCACGTGAGTTGATCTAGGCCGTTAGTGACTCAACGATCAGATGGATGATATTAAGGGCATGTTTGGTATAGCTCTGCTCCAAGTTTTTGCAACTCCAACTCCAGCTTCACTCTTGGATCCACTCCTATGAGAAGTTGGAGCGATATGATGAGGTGTTTGGTTAGAAAGTTGGCTCCAACTACAGGAATTAGAAGGATCTTTGTAAAAAGACTACACTACCCTTTCTTTGTAACTTGTATTTTTTTCATATTGCTTAACTTATAACAGTTTAATAAGTTAATTTCAGTCATGTTGTGCTTTTATTTTTATATTTTTTTTGTCATGTTCAGTCATGTTGTGCCATCTTTGTCATGACATTCGAAATTTTTACACAAAAAAATGTGCATACATCTTCAATAATCAATTTGCAAGATTTTCACAGAAAACTTTCAAAGAAGTTAATTTTGCATTCAATAATTCGAGCAACATATTAGCACTAAACAATCTGCTTTGCATTGAACTCAACATATTGGCATTGAACAATTCTCTCGTAAAACATTCATACAAGTGAATTTTTACATACAACATTCAAGCCGCTACAAAACAACATCGACTACACACCAATGGCGGCTCTTCCAAAGAGAAGAAGACGACGAGGACGAGTGCACGCACACATACCCAGTGTGCCCACTCACCAATAGGTTCCAGCTCACGAGAAGTGAGTTCCATTCCACGAGACCCAACATCATCCTTCACTATCTTCCGAGGGCAAAGTCTAACTTTTGCAACACCAACCTCGTCGAAGAGAACGTTGCTGGTTTGAGATCATAGTCTTTTGAGCCCTCTTGTTAAGATAAACAAGGCCCTAAAATATTTGAACAATTATGATTCTTGCTTCCTTTTCGGAAGAATTGGTGTTGCTTTAAGGATCGTGACGAGATCTTTGCTGGGTGAAACATTAGTAAGGAGACAACTTCACAAGGTGACTAAAGTATATGCCGATGGAAAGGAGGCTTCACACCCCACCACAAACTTCGCTCATTCCAATATGAAACTAGTAAGCTTTAAATGGCCAATGCATTCAATCACACGACCAAGAATTAGGCCCCTTGACTTTTAGTCCGCCTCTGTTTATTTTTTTATTTGTCTCTCCCTATAGAGTTAAGCATATTACATATTAGTTGCTAACTAAGTGAAGAAAGAAGCTTTGTTGTTTTTAGATAATTGTTACTTGGCCTAGCCTAACTCTACAACTACATAATGCATGTACAGCACGAGCAAGGTGATTTGCCAATAAAATAGCTTCATGCCTTCATTTGTATATTTTTGTAAGTTGGTAACCACTCATCGATATAATATGTGAGCTCATGTTCTAAAAACAACAACTTCATTTGTATCAGATTCGAGCAAACCATGCACAACACTACTAAATGTTGGGTCGGGCCAAGCAATGCAATTTCAGTTTTGCTCATTCCTCGTGCCTACTCTTATCGGTTCTCACCAATCTTCCTTTAAGTGGTTCATGCCTACTCGGCTACTCTTCCTAGTTCCCACTCCATCTTCCGTTCGTTAGCACCATGATCACCATCCTTCTAGATTGTAATCCAAAAGTAGCAATCTGTGAGCTCGGAATAGTAATCCCGTTCTTTAAATTAAAAATTCTCATATCCTTGTTTACCCAATTCTTGCGTGAAGTGAATTCTCTTCCCACAATCGAACACTTGCCAATTTTCATGTTTCGCCAAATACCCAAAGTGCATTCTTTCAAAGAAATTCTACTCTAGCTAGAATCTTTCACCTATATATCCTAATCTGAAAAAATTAACCAATCGATATCCCGCCAATTGCATAAAACTGAAACACGTGATCGCAAAATACTAATTCACTTTGCTCACTAACGCCGAGTTATAGCAAGCGACAGTTCATTACCACAACAATCCTCTCACTATCCAAAAGTTTATGTGGAACTAAAATATCGATGATTCGCACATACCAGGGAGAGTATGAGACATGGGACTCCCGATCGGTGACTCCTCGGGCTAGGTTCGACGTCACGGAGTCCTCCGGCCAAGACGCACACACCTCCTCACCCCGCCCATCTCCCCTGCAGCTTGACGGTGTAGTACAGATCCAACGCTGGGAATGTCTCCATGGCGGCTCCTCCTCCACGCCGCAGCCCGCCTCAGCCAAACCCTAGGTCCATACACGGCGCCTTGAGAAGGGAGGCGCGTTCAGCGGAGGGGGATGAAGCCGGGGATAGGGAGGCCGGCAAAGAACTAGAGGCGTGCATGGGGGAGGGAAACGTGGATGTCGAAGACGACAAGGCTGGGAAGAAGATACCGAGGCCGAGGCCTGGGGCCGGGGAGAGGAAGAGGATGTCGAGGACGAAGAAGAGGTCGTGGAGGATGGGGAGGGGATGAGTACACCGCGGGAGGAAGAGGCTACCATCGCCTTGGACACTGCCACTCTAGGGTTTTCTCGGGCTGGAGATTTGGGAATCGGGAGGAGAAACGCGTGAGGGGGGAAGGCCGGAAGGGGTGCCGGATAGAAAGGGGTAGTTGAGGGGTATTTTGCGGGTAATTTCTTCTAACTTCTATGGGCATTTTGTTTTGTTGCCCACTGCTTCCTATTTGGAGCAAGGTTTCACCGCTCGAAAAATTGTCTTGAAATTTGCTCCCGCTCTGGTTGCTCCAACTCCTAATTTTTTGTGGAGTTACCCTGTTTGGCACAGCTCCACCTACTCTAACTAAGAAGCTGGGAGTAGGAGCAATGCCAAACAGGGCCTAAGAGTGGGAGGACGGACCGCCACCAATTGCAATATTTAATTAGTAGAGATAATGAAATATAATCATCTCTATGATTGCCTCTAGGGCATATTTCCAACAGTATATGCATCGAGTTAATTATGGCCTTGATGAACACGGTGGCCCGATCTTCCAATAGGTTCGATTGATTTTGTCGTGAGGACGTTGACGCTTTGAGGCTTCCGACCCGCAGATAGTCACCTCGCAATTCGCTACACCTACACGACTGTCGTTTTTTACCACGCTTGCACGCGATCGACCTTACCACGAGGGTTATGGTTCCTGCAAGCAATCGACGCAACTCACAAGAACAAGGAAAAAGCAATCTGAATTATATTGCGAATATGGATGAAGTTCACAAGTGGGGTTCCTCAAACCGAACAATTGGCGAAACTACAAAGTGGCAGAATAATCTAAGAAAAACCCAACCCCAAACTATGGTGGCTACTGTATATATATAGGGGGGGACATGAGGAGGTCGACCTAGGGTTGTGCAGTCGTGGGGAGAGGCGTACACAACCTGGGCTCCGACTTTGACACGCTTACAAGGCCCTATTAGGCCCAAAATGGTGATGCAATAGCTTATTTCAATGACTCTGACTAACTCCCAACGAATCTAAGTGTGAGACCAGATCCATTGGAACGGGCTCATCATAAGATTTTCAGCAAGTCCAAGAACGCCTCAATTGGACTCCGTATGCAAAAGTTATGCCCATTTTATTGACGTGTTGTCCTGAGACTCCGAATCGAATTTGGAGTCTGACTTGAGCTCAATCTTGAGTCCGAGTAGACTTGGCCTGATGGTTTAATTGTCATGCACGTGCTCTTGTAATTGGTCCTTGGATGTTTGGAGGAGAAGTGTTGCATGTATCCGAAGGAGTGATGTCCTCATCATCCTCCACCTCTTGAATTGGAGTCGTCCTCGACTCAAGCTCATCTTCATCTCCCACGTATGGCTTCAAATCTGAAATGTTAAATGTGGGGCTAACCCCAAAATCTGCAGGTAGCTCCAGTTGATATGCATTTTCATTTATCTTCTTAATTATCTTAAACGGTCCATCAGCTCTAGGCATCAACTTTGATTTTCTTAATTCCGGAAACCTATCCTTTCTCAAATGCACCCAAACTAAATCACCTGGTTCAAATTTTATGTCTTTTCTACCTTTACTTCCAGCAACCCTATACTTTTCATTCATATGCTCTATATTCTCTTTAGTTGTTTCATGCAACTTAAGAACAAATTCAGCACGCTTCTTAGCATCTAAATTAATTTTTTCAGAGGTAGGCAAAGGTAGTAAATCAATAGGAGCACGGGGGTTAAAACCATACACTACCTGAAACGGACTTACCTTGGTAGTGGAGTGTATCGACCTATTGTAAGCAAACTCAATATGCGGTAAACACCCTTCCCACATCTTTAAATTCTTCTTTAAAACAACCTGTAACATGGTGGATAACGTGCGGTTGACAACCTCCGTTTGTCCATCAGTTTGGGGATGGCACGTAGTAGAAAACAACAGCTTTGTCCCCAATTTGTTCCAAAGTGATCTCCAAAAGTGGCTCAAAAACTTCGCATCTCGATCCGATACAATAGTATTGGGCACTCCATGTAAGCGAATGATTTCCCTGAAAAACAAATCAGCTATGTTTGTAGCATCATCGCTCTTGTGACAAGGTATAAAATGTGCTATTTTAGAAAATCGATCCACAACTACAAATATACTGTCCCTCCCCCTCTTGGTCCTAGGCAATCCTAAAACAAAATCTATAGAAATATCCTCCCAAGGGGCGCTAGGAATAGGAAGAGGCATATAAAGTCCATGTGGATTGAGACGGGACTTAGCTTTGTTGCATGTAGTGCAGCGAGCCACGTAGCGCTCGACATCGCGCCTCATCTTTGGCCAAAAGAAGTGGGCGACCAGCACATCTTTAGTCTTCTTTGCTCCAAAATGCACCATCAAACCTCCTCCATGCGCCTCCTACAACAACAAAAGACGAACGGAGCTAGCTGGAATGCATAGCTTGTTAGCACAATAGACCAAACCATCAATTAGCACATATTTATTCCATGTTTTCCCTCCTTTACAATGTTCAAGAACTTCTTTAAAGTCCAAATCAGTAGCATACACTACTATAGGAAGCCTCATCACAGACGGTTTGGAACCGTAATCACAGACGATTTCCAAACCGTCTATATTTGTTGATGCTGTGATAACGTATTATCCTGAGCGGTTCAAAACCGTCTGTGATACGCACTATCACAGACGGTTTTTTGTTGAAACCGTCTGTGAGGGCTATTATCACAGATGGTTTTCATCAAAAACCGTCTGTGATCTGAGAATATCACCGACAATTTAAGTTACAAACCGTCTGTGATGACATTTTCACAGACGATTCTTTTTCAGAACCGTCTGTGATGAGCTTTCACAAACAGTTCTTATTTAGAACCGTCTGTGATAACCTTTTCTATTGCAAAAAAACCGAAAATGGCTACTAAAACTTCGGAGGCTGTTTTGAGGCCCTAAACGACCTTTTTTGGGGGGCTTTCACTTTGTCTGGAGTCTCCTGAGCCTCAAGAATGAATCTAACATGGACTTATGAATTTTTGGATTGAAATTTTTGTTAGCTTTCCAACGAGCCAAAGAACGTCACAATCCGAGTTCGTATGCAAAAGTTATGACGGTTTTACCGAACAGTGCGCGATCTACCATCTATATTTTTGCCCAAACCAAATAAGTCAACATGAACTACACATGCACAGAGAGCCTCCAACAATAAACCACAGTATCACCTACATCACAATAGCATCAACTCAATCCATTTACAGAGCACTAACACTAGCTCTCAGTAATCCACATCACAAAGCAAAGGGGGGAGTAGAGAGAGTGAGGTCGTGGGAGGCCAAGGCGACGAAGTGGAGGAGGCTAAGGGCGACGAGGTCGTGGGAGGACAGTGACGACGAGGCCGGGGCGAGCTGGAGGAGGCCGGGGGTGACGGTTCGGAGGAGGCTGGTGACGATGAGGCTGGGGCGAGTTGGAGGAGGCCACGGGCGACAAGCTCGGCGGAGGCCGGGGCACAAGGTGTGAGGAAGAGAAACAAAAGAGGAGGAGATGGAGGTATGAGGTGTGAGGAGGAGAGACAGCAGAGGAGGAGATGGAGGTTATATAAAGCGAGTTTCAGCAGCCCACCCATTATGTTCAAATTTTCATTTCCTGCCCAACAATCAGAGACGGTTCTTGTTAAGAACCGTCTGTGATACGCACCTTTCACAGACGGTTTTTTAATAGAACCGTCAGATCGTCCTGAGCGGTTCTAATTATAATCCGTGCGTGATAACGGTGATTATCACGAGCACGGTTTTTAATAGAACCGTCAGGAATGATCACGACGGTTCTATTAAAAAACTGTCTGTGATAGGTGCGTATCATAGACGATTCATAATAAGAACCGTCTGTGATAAGCTATGCCTGGTCCCGATAGACCCAACATAGACGGTTCCATAGGAACCGTCTGTGATGGGGCGTCCACTATAGCCTGTTTTGTAGTAGTGGTCACACACTTAACAGGTTGGAACAAACTAGTATGGATATGATTCATCAAACGTGTTTAGATAGGATCCATCATGGGCACTATACAAGGAGATGCTTGAGGCTGTTGGGGGCGGGCTGACGAGAAGAGGAGATTAACGTAACAGACAAGACACATGAAAGTTATGAGTTGAGTTGTTCCTTCAAAACCCTAGCTGCCATCTTCTTGAGAGATCCTTCCCATGCGACTTGGTGCTAGCACACCGGCGTACGGCGTTCTTGCCCTAGATGTGTGGATACCGTAGAAGCGCAGCGCTACTGCGGTTGCTGTTGCACTTAAGGATGATCCACGACCTTGGCAAGGAATTTGATTGGTTTCCAAAGGAGACAATCGCTGTTTAGGATGATCGACTACGGTGAACGATCGACTACGACCACTACACTGACGCGCTCTTTGTTGGACTAGGCTGCTCTAACTCTTCTTCTGCTGCACTGCGCATCTGGTGGTAATGATCTATGATCTCTTGTTTGCATGGAATCCTGGTTTACGTGGTAGAATTTTGAATTGTCAGCTAGCATAGCCTACCCGTATCCCAACAGTGGTATCAGAGCCATCCTGCATAGTTTTTGATCTTGATCGGTCGTATATATTGGATATGTGGCAATAGTAGATTGGATCTATTACTGGTTTGGTTTGATAACCTAGATCGGTTCATATGGATGGAACAATCTAGGCACTGGTCGATAAGATCGATCGAGTTTTAGTGGTAGTAGATGGGTTTGAGAAGAGATATAAGTTAAGAGCACCAGATGATTTAGTCAACTTATTTTCGACTGCCTTGCATAATACTCCTACCGTTCAGAATTCCGTCATTGGAGTGTACCACAGCACGTGGTCATATCAAGGCAGTGATCAAATTGGTTCAAAATAAGGTTAATATGATTAATCTGATGATTTTCGAGACTCGGTTACGTGAATAAGATTCATGTCTCAGAAAATTTTTTTGAGCATGCTGCCCTCGACCAGCGAGGGGCACTACCCCTTCGAACCCCACCCACTAACTGGCTAGCGGGATTGTCGTGGTCGTAGTCATGTTATACGGTATTATGTGTTCATGTCACCCAATAGAATTGGATTCTATGCATAACTCGTTTTTGCAGGGATTGATGTGAATAGTATGGCCCATTGTGCATGTGATGCATGTATGGTTTTCTCATGGCTTGCGTGTCATGCTGTGAGATAGCTATCGAGCTACATATTATTGTATAATGGTTTGTGTATCGACATGTGATGCTTGATATTATTGTCTGCAAATCATTACTAGTTTTAAGAGTAATTGCTTAGTAGATGATTGTGGTCGGAAATTTCAAGCATGATGGTCAAAGGACAGGAAGCATGGTGATGCAGATCGTCATGATAAGGACCATACTATTTCACAGTTTAATTTGATTATCTATCAATGTTTATTCCTGTCATGCTATTTTATCATGTTTTATCATTAGATGCTTTTAACATGGTAGAAGTAAAATTCCCTCACATAATATTAAGCTAAATTGATTCCCTCCCAATTAGCTACACCATCAAAAGTCATGTATTTTAATGGTAGGTCTTGCCAAAGCAGAGTGCCATTAACTTTCCTTGACTAGATGGGTTTGTGTCAGACACTTACATGCATAGCATTGGTTTAACTTGACAAGGTCATCATAACGGTTAAGGACTTTGGGGCATAGGGGTGGGTGCCAAAGCATAGAGATGCCACCCAACAACAAGAGTCATATGAGACATGATTAGCAAAGGGTTGCTTACCTAAAATCACTAAGTTTCTAGCAGTGATGCCAAAGCTCACTAGGACTTAATGATTTTTGGATCGTGAACTCACTATATGTTTATAGTGGGAGTATCTTTTATTGACTGTTGATGATTAAGTTAGACCAAGAAAAGACTAGTCATATAAAGATACGAGCTAGTAGACTGGTCGAACGTAACCACCAATATGAATGTCTAATAAAATATCTTACATAAATATAGTGTTGAATCTTTGCACCTACTTCTTCTTCTGCACCTACCTTTAATTTGCGATCTGTTCTTGTGAAAGAAAAGTTGAATGGTTCAAACTTTATTGATTGGTTTCGTAATTTGAGAATTTTTCTCAAACAAGAAAAGAAGGAATATGTTCTAGAGGGTCCCTATCCCAAGGAGCCGAATGTCGATGCCACTCATACTGGAAAAAATGCTTATGAGAAGCACTGCAATGACGCAGTCAATGTGCACTGCCTAATGCTTGCAACCATGAACTCTTAGCTTCAGAAGCAATATAAGACCACAGATGCTTACAATATGATTGTAGGTCTGAACGATATGTTTCAGGTTCAAGCAAGGGCAGGGAGGTTTGATGTCGAGACTAGATTTCTGAATCCAAACCCTTTGTGTATTTCTGCACCAGTCCCATGATCAGTAGCTAGTGCACACAGTAGAAACATCATTGATAACAAGTTCGAATCACAAAATAACATTAATAAACAACTGAGTACCAGCCTTATGGCCACTTATTACAAAATAGGTCAAAAGACCTTGAGTCTTACAGCAGCGGAAACAACAAATGATAATCTCCGAGTGGTGGCCCATCAAATTGCCCACCGGCATTCAACTGGGGAGCGCAACCTAGTACTCTGGGTGTCCTTCATCAAAGCCGCAGGCGAAGTAGTCGTAGTCATCCTCGGCATCATTGAAGGCTTTTGAGATTTAATTATGAGTGTAGCATGTGAGTACATAAAGTACTCCACAAGTCTTGGGAAAGATGCATATGCATAGCTTTAACAATTGGGCTTATAGGGTTTATTTACACAAAGCAATATTTTAAGTTTAAACAGATTTCATAAAGCACATTTGACAAACGTAGTTTCAATAAGTAAATTAATTGATGTCACTAGTGGAGGTTCTAGCTACCAACCACTAGTACCAAGGCTCTAGCTGCCAAGGTTTCAAGGATAGAACTCTAGCCGCCCAACTGGCTGTAGCTGCCAAAAACTAACCGAGAGTCCCTACTACTCTCGATTCCCAAAATCTACTCTTTTGAAAATAAAACCAAAATCTACCATGTGAAAACACACCATGCCCACCCTTGACCATGGGCATGGCAATTCGAATAGTTTTTAACACTCTCCAGAGGTTGTACAGCTTGACCCACGTGAGATAACAGTTTATAATGTCTGTCTGATACACTTCCGACAGTGTGCGACTAAACGATTGTCACATGGCTTTGACAATACTTTATGCTAACATTAGCCAGCTCGATAAGCGTAACCCCAAGTCTAGACGTCATTTACCAGCGACCCAGAGCACACCGTTGTGGAGGATAACCTGCCCAGACATGGATGTCTATTACCATCGCCCGGCGCAAGCCCCGACAGACATGGACGTCAATTACCATCGTCTGCACAACCCAGGTAACTCCTGTCATCTACAGCCTGCGGGCGTAATGCTAGAACATAGTAAATTATTCAGCCAGGTCCATCCCATTTAGGACATGTGGTTGCACGGTATTACTCAGTTTGGATAATCACAAGCGTCGGTCCTTAATATGACTTGGGCGGAACTTAACACAATACAAGATCTCGTGCTCTACCTACACCCACCTGATCTTACCATCCACCCAAGTCTAAAACATATTTTCATGATTTTGTTTTATTTTTCAAATACTGACATTACCTAATGTCATACATTTTCCAAACAAAGTATAAAGGGTAATAATGATTTTTCTCCCGCAAAGGTTAAATAAAGCAATAAAGCATGACTAAGCAATTCTACCGTACAAAACTATTCTACAAAATTGTATTCAATAATGTGGAATTTTCTATGCTAGGGTTACAAAGGTGTAGGATATCAAATATCAAGGATGATAATAACAAACTTTAGGTTTTTATCTACTGGACTAGATACTGAATTCGATGACTACTGTTCCTGGTACAACAAAGTTCCAAACTGAAGCTTTCCTGATTTCAGTTTGACTAGAAACAACGAAGGATTACTAGACACATAATATGATTTGTAGACACAAGACATATGGGATCACTAGCTAACAAATGAGAAATAAATTGATAGGAAATGCTGAAATTTATTAATCTGAAATTGTTGTTTTTAGTTTGACAGGAACAGCGAAAAGAATTGCTAGAGCTTTTGGGTGCATGTCATCATGGCAAGAAGGAATCACATGCAAGCCAATCAACAGAGAAAGGATTAGAGGTCAACCAATGACAGTGGGACCTGGGAGTCATAGACTCAAGTTCAATCAACAGAAGCCATTTTCAGAACTGAAACCTAAAATAAATTACAAGCAATGAGTGCTGCATGTAAGAATTGAGAGGTAATCAGAAAGAAAAGAAGTGTGTGAATTGAAATATAATGGAAAGAAAATAAAGATTGGGGGAGGTCAAAGATCAATGAGCCCTAGAAGTCATAGACTCAAAGGAAAGCTCAACACATAGACAAACTAAGCACAGAATGAACAGTGTTGCTTCTGAGCTTCACAACCATGTCGTCGGCGCAGGAGAGGAAAGGGATGGTGGCAGCTGGGAACCACCAAGATGGAACCCCTGGAGTTCCTCTAACCGTAGGTGGTGGCAGCTCGGCTGGCGAGGCACTGTAGCAACGGCAGCGCATCCTTGGGCGACGGCGTGTACGGTGGCAGCGACGGACCACAGCACATAATTGAACAAATTGAGGTGTGGGATAGATAGGAAATCTCCGTGAACACGCGGTGATGCGATCGATTCGGCGAGAGACTCACCGAAATGACGAATACACGATTTGGGTGAAGAGGCTGGTGTTCGGGAAAATGAGAAATTAGATGTCGTCGATGCTCCGGAGGTTCTGAGATTTTGAGGGGATGCAAAGGGATAGATGAAGTGATGTCATGCCAATTTATAGCTTCAACCATGAGACGAATCAACGGGAATGCGAGGAACTTCAGGGCGATAGTTTCAGCTTGCTTATGGAAATGGAAAGAAACGTCAAATTGATTGATGAGCTAAGGTTTAAGAGGCTTTGAATGCACCAAAGTAAAGGCGCGGTGAAGACGGGATTGCAACGGTTCAAACGGAATTGAATTTGGAGCTCCAAGTGGGAAGAAATGGGGAATTGAATGAAAGGTTGTTGTCTATTATTTTCGGATGAACAGTGAACAACATCATGCACGTTGGAGGTAGAAGATGAACAGCAAGAGAGAGAAAATAAGTAAATGAAAATCTGAAAAAAACCAAAAATAAAATAAATTCAGAAAAATCCAAGATAATTCCACAAAAATCCTTGAAACCTGAATAGATCAAATAAAATGATTTTCAATTTATTTGAAGTTTATTTTAATCATTTCAAATGTTTTTCATTTTTTGAAATTTCAAATTAAGCTTGAAATTAATTCATTAAAATGCAAATGATTCATTTTATTTTTAAAGCTTCCAGAAGGCTCTTGAATTAGCATGAACTCAAAATTAAAAACCAAATCTTTGAATTAATTATTTTGTGGTAAATTTTTGAAAAGGCCAAAATTTGGGATGTTACAAACCTACCCCCTTAGAAGGAATCTCGACCCTAAGATTCAGACAAACAGGGAAAAGATCGAGGTACACGGACTTTGCTCACTGAACCAAACAACATTCTCTTCTAAGTGAGACAAAACTAGAATGGAAGCTGAACTGACCAGAACTTACCTGGTGCGACAGGCTGAGTTGATTGAGCTTGCGTTGCTGCAACATGATTCAGTTGTCCCCTTGCGGATGTTGTTGAATTCCGGGTGGCTTGACTTGGAGTTTGAGGTGCTCCTCGTCCTGATCCTGGTGTAGGGGTCTTGGCTGGTGTAGCTCCCAAATTGAAAGGAACTGGAGTCACAGCTCGGCATTTCTGAGGGCAATTGTTGGCATAATGCCCCATCTTATGGCAATGAAAGCATTGAATTCCTGCTACTGACGTCCTGTTCTATTGCGATTGAACGCCAGTATTGTTGCCAAATCCCTGCATGACTGAATGGGGTCCTAACATTAGAGTCCTGGGTGCATTGTTTGCTGAAAGCATGTTGTAGTATGGCTAGTTCATTCGAGACCTGGAACTGCTGGCTCCATGTTGCGTTTGAAAAGCCATTTTTTCTTTCAAAATTGGGATAGTCATTTGACACCAGTTGCACTTTGTGGTTGGGGTCAAGTCCTTCCATGAAGCGCCAAATCTTAGCTTCTTCATTTGAAACATCTTCTGGTGCATACCTTGACAGTTGAGTGAATTGGTTGAGATACTTTGACACACTGAGATTGCCTTGCTGCAGCTTGTGGAACTCATGCTTTTTCATCTCCATCATTCCCATAGGAATGTGTGCCATGTGGAAAGCATCAGAAAACTCATGCCAAGAAATGGTCTGAACATTCTGATGAGCTGCACAATAGTTTTCCCACCAAGTTCTTGCAGTGCCTTTCAGTTGGTGAGCAGCAAAGTGAACTTTTTCTTGATCATTGCACTGAGCCAAGATCAATTTTTTCTCGACACCCTTAAGCCAATCATTAGCTTCTAGTGGATCAACTAAACCAGCAAAGGTAGGCAGTCTGGTTCTCATGAACTCTCCAAGTCTAGACGGAGGTGGTAAGACTGGAGCAAGAGCTGGTACGGGTTGATTAACTTGATTTTGAGCAAGCGCCTACAGTAGTTGGAGTTGTATAGCCATCATCTGCTCCATGTTCATTTGGGGCTGAACAAGAGGTGGTGGCTGTAGGGGTTCTTCTTCGAAGAGCTGCTCCTGTTGAACTTGAGGTTCTTGCTGTTCTTACGGTGCTTGTGGTGCTTGCGGTAAAATTGGCTCCTTAGGAAACGGTTGACCATGACCTCTTCCACGACCACGGCCTTGGCCATTGCCACCTCCTCCGTGAGCTCCTCCACTAAGCAGTCACAAACCTCTTCCAAATTTTCCATCTGAGTGGTCCAAGGATAGCAGGGGAAGAGAGGGAAAAGCAAAGACGAGAAAAACAAGGGAGCTTGCAACAACCCACAAGATCCAAATACTTTACAAAAAGGCAGATTACTTTTTGCAACTAAAAACAACTAAAAGAAAATCGTCTACTTGATACTCTTAAGCTAGCGAAATGACTCAATACACAGAATGAGCCTTGGCAACTTAAACTATATGGTTTGTCTGACATCGCATCCTCTACTCGCTGTCTTTGATGAATCATCGCATCCTCTACTCACGGTCCTTGATGAATGTTGACTGCTGTTCTTGGATGGTAGAGTTGACTGGAGACTTTACGATGCTCTCTTCATGGCTCCATTTCTTGCAGTCCTGAACATAATGGTAAGAATCGCGTTGACCAACTATAGAAATTACAAGGGAAAGATGATCCATTTAACATTGTAAAACGATGAAGGAAAAACTAGGTAAGGAAGAATTCTGTGAAGAAGGTAAGGATAGAAAGATGAGAAAAAATGAGGACAGCACAATATTATTATTTTTTTCTTTTTATAAAATAAGTTTTAAAGTTTTCCTACTAGCGGCCATTCTAACTAGGTCACGTCCTATAGTTGACTCAGCTTTGATACCAACTCTATCGGGACCGGATTTTTGAATCCGAACCCTCTGTGTATTTCTGCACCAGTCCTACGATCAGTAGCTAGTGCACACAGTAGAAACATCATTGATAACAAGTTCGAATCATGAAATAACATTAATAAACAACTGAGTACCGGCCTTATGGCCACTTATTACAAAAGAGGTCAAAAGACCTTGAGTCTTACAGTAGCAGAAACAACAAATGATAATCTCCGAGTGGTGGCCCATCAAATTGCCCACCGGCATTCAACTGGGGAGCACAACCTAGTACTCTGGGTGTCCTTCATCAAAGCCACAGGCGAAGTAGTCGTAGTCATCCTCGGCATCATTGAAGGCTTTTGAGATTTAATTATGAGTGTAGCATGTGAGTACATAAAGTACTCCACAAGTCTTGGGAAAGATGCATATGCATAGCTTTAACAATTGGGCTTGTAGGGTTCATTTGCACAAAGCAATATTTTAAGTTCAAACAGTTTTCATAAAGCACACTTGATAAAAATAGTTTCAATAAGTAAATTAATTGATGTCACTAGTGGCGGTTCTAGCTACAACCACTAGTACCAACGCTCTAGCCGTCAAGGTTTAAAGGATAGGGCTCTAGCTGCCCAACTGGCTCTAGCTGCCAGAAACTACCCAAGAGTCCCTACTGCTCTCGGTTCCCAAAATTTACTCTTTTGAAAATAAAACCAAAATCTACCACGTGAAAACACACCTTGCCCGCCCTTGACCGTGGGCACGGCTATTCGAATAGTTTTTAACACTCTACGGAGGTTGTACAGCTTGACCCACACGAGATAATCAGTTAATAATGTTCGTCTGACACGTTTCCAAAGGTGTGCGATTAAATGATTGTCACATGGCTTTTACAATACTTTATCCTAACATTAGCCTGCCCAATGAGCTTAACCCCAAGTCTGGACGTCATTTACCACCGACCCAGAGCTCACCGTTGTGGGGGATAACCTGCCCAGACATGGAAATCTATTACCATCGCCCGACGCAAGCCCCGACAAACATGGACGTCAATTACCATCGTCTGCACAACCCAGGTAACTCCTACCTTCTACAGCCTGCGGGCGTAATGCTAGAACATAGTAAATTAGTCAGCCAGGTCCATCCCATTTAGGACATGTGGTTGCACGGTATTGCTCAGTTTGGATAATCACAAGCGTCGATCCTTAATATGACTTGGGAGGAACTTAACACAATACAAGATCTCGTTCTCTAGCTGCACCCACCTGATCTTACCATCCACCCAAGTCTAAAACATATTTTCATGATTTTATTTTATTTTCCAAATACTGACATTACCTAATGTCATACATTTTCCAAACAAAGCATGAAGGGTAATAATGATTTTTCTCCCCCAAAGGTTAAATAAAGCTATAAAGCATGACTAAGCAATTCTACCGTACAAAACTATTCTGCAAAATTGTATTCAATAATGCAGAATTCTCTACGCTAGGGTTACAAAGGTGCAGGATATCAAATATCAAGGATGATAATAACAAACGTTAGGTTTTTAACTAACAACCTACGGTTTAAACTTAGCATTTAAATAAAATAGCAATGCATAATAATTTAAAATTGAAAACATAATTTACAAATCATAGGTTCAAAATGGTCAAAGGAGACTCGCCTTCGGTGACGTTGGAGGTAAGAGCTTCCTGTTGATCCAAATTTGTGTCGGCGACGTCTGACTCTACACACGCGAATCAAACCAAATAAATAGCAAAAAATAAATAAAATCTGAAAATTATAAAATAAATACTAGAAATTAGAGAATGAATTTATATGAATTTAGGAGAAATAATCGACGGCATTGGAGTTTGTATGAGAGAGAACGAATTTGTGGACTAGATACTGAATTGGGTGACTACTGTTCCTGGTATAACATAGTTTCAAACCGAAGCTTTACAGATTTCAGTTTGACTAGAAACAACGAAGGATTACTAGACACATAATATGATTTCTAGACACAAGACATGTGGGATCACTAGCTAACAAATGAGAAAGAAATTGATAGGAAATGCTGAAATTTATTAATCTAAAATTGTTGTTTTTAGTTTGACAGGAACAGCGAAAAGAATTGCTAGAGCTTTTGGGTGCATGTCATCCTGGCAAGAAGGAATCACATGCAAGCCAATCAATAGAGAAAGGATTAGAGGTCAACCAATGATAGTGGGACCTAGGAGTCATAGACTCAAGTTCAATCAACAGAAGCCATTTTCAGAACTGAAACCTGAAATAGAAAAAAAGCAATGAGTGCTGCATGTAAGAATTGAGAGGTGATCAGAAAGAAAAGAAGTGTATGAATTGAAATATAATGGAAAGAAAAGAAAGATTGGGAGAGGTCAAAGATCAGTGAGCCCTAGAGGTCAAAGACTCAAAGGAAAGCTGAACACATAGACATGCTAAGCACGGAATGAGCAGTGCAGCTTCTGAGCTTCACTACCATGTCATCAGTGCAGGAGAGGAAAGGGATGGAGGCGGCTGGGAACCACCAAAATGGAACCCCCTGTTGTTCCTCTACCCGTAGGTGGTGGCAGCTCGGCCGGCGATGCACTGCAGTGGCGGCGGTGCATCCTTGTGTGGCGACGTGCACAGTGGCGGCGACGGTCCACAGCACATAATTGAATGAATTGAGGTATGGGATAGATAGGAAATCACCATGAACACGCAGTGACGCGGTCAATTCGGCGAGAGACTCACCGAAATGACGAATGCACGATTTGGGTGAAGAGGCCGACATTTGAGAAAACGAGAAATTAGATGTCATCGATGCTCCGAAGGTTCTGAGATTTTGAGGGGATGCAAAGGGATAGATGAGGTGATGACATGCCGATTTATAGCTCCAACCGTGAGACGAATCGACGGGAATGCGAGGAACTTCAGGGCGACAGTTTCGGCTCGCTAATGTGTAACATCCCAAGTGTATAAATAGGGTTATTCAAGTATAATTATATGTGTAGAAATTAAAACTTTTTCTCACATCTTGGAAAACCCTAAAATCTCATGTGATTCTTGTCCAAGAGTTGTGTTATTCCAAAAACACAAAGCTCTTGTTGACCAAAAGTCAAATTCATATTCCAATTATCTCAAATTTTGTGTCAAACAATTGGAAAGTATTTTCCTTGGTCCTAAAACTGAGGTAGGACCCCTCTGAAAAATATCACAAGTGTAAAACTAGTTGGATAATTTTTGGAGGTAAAATGAATTCTTGAACAGCCTTCATAAATTTCCTGAGAAAAATGTCTTGCATAATAACCTCTGGAAATTTTATGACAGGTTAATCTCATTCTCAACAAGCTCCAGTTAAAATTTCATCAAATTTGGGGTTCATTTGCTAGCCCAAACAATTCTGCAAAGTCTCAGCTGTTTAAAAGTTCAAATTAAAAGCCTACACTGTTCCTTGGGCTAGCCACGTTCCCAAAACTGGTCCAGCCCAACCCCCTTCGGACCTCCTCAACCAGCGCACCCCCGCAGACCTCCCTCTCCACCTTGATGAGGTCGTAGCTGTTGGATTCACATCCAACCGCAACGACCTCCTCCTCAGCTGGCACGGTCATGACCTCCCCTCGCGCCCAAACCACCCTGGACCTCCCCTTCGAGGTCCTCTTGACCACGTGGACCTCCTCGGGTCAACGAGGGCCACGACCTCCTCCGCGGCTAACACCGCAAAGACCTCCCCACCTCATCAGGTCAGAGCCGCTGGATCAAAGATCCACGGTCATGACCTCCCCTGTGTGTTAAACCTCAACGACCTCCCCCTTGTCACGTGCGCACCAGACCTCCCCGCGCACGTGAGGTCGTAGCCCTTAGATCAAAATCTAAAGGCCATGACCTCCCTTGTGCGTTGCGCAAGGCCATGACCTCCCCCTCATGTCTTTTGTTCGCGTGCGGTTAAGACCTCACAGGAGGTCCGCACCGTGGGATTGAAATCCGACGCTTTGGACCTCCTATCCCATTTCCCACGTGCGTTTTTGCGATTAAGGAAATCGGAGGGCCACGACCTCCCCACCCTTGATCGTGTGGCTGGGACCTCCTCCCAGCCACTTAAAACATAACGGTTCAAAACTTTCATCCGATGGCTAGGACCTCTCCCGGGTCCTATCCAACGACCATAAAACCTCCTGTTCTTCTCCTTCCTCTGGCGGCGGGCAAGCTCGGCGGCGCAGTAATGTGTCGACCTTGGGGTACATCTCAACAGCTCTTTGCTGACCCGCATTTAATGCAGGTCAGCTATCCGCCTATCAGGTCAGCACAGCCCTGTCACCCTGTCAACTTTACATCCTGTCCAAGCTCAGGACCTCCCATGGACCTCCCCATGGGCTAAGCTCACCATGAGCTTAACCCATGGTGCAGGACCTCTGTGCCATTGGTTTAAAACCCCCTCGAGCTCCCCTTTGGCTTCTTTTACACACTTAGAGCTTGCCATACCTGTGCTTAGCTGAGCATCACCTCCACTCACCTCCCATCTTGGCTGCCATTGTTGATGTCCTTGGAGCTTCTCGGTAGCTCAAGGGTTCCAGTGGCTCCCTTTTTCAATCCTTGCTCACTTGTGCTCCCCAAACCTCTGGAGGTTAACCCTAACTAAAATTGTTTGGGCATTTTTCAGAGGTGGACAAAGTCGGGCTTGGAGCTGGTGTCTTGGGCGGTGAAGCTTCACTGTCTTCCCCAACCACGGTCAACACCTCCACGACCTCCCCAGCACCTTAGGACCTCCAGGTACTCCCCCTGTTAGTCCTTAGTTGCTGGCACCCGCATGAATGGTTTTGCGGGCGTTTCTTGGCACGAGCTTGAATGTCGCGGGAGCTGCTTTTCGCATTTTAAGTATTTTGGCCGTCTGGGTCATATTGGTCCTCTCGGCTCAGCGGCGTTCAAGGCCGTCGTCCGCCGTTGAGAGGAGGTCCGTTAGTGCGCATGGCTATTGCGGACCGCGGTACCATTGGACCTCACCGGCGATGTCTACATCGTCGGCAAAACCAAATCCTTAAACCCAAATCTTGTCGGACAAAACGGCGGCGCTATTGCCGTTTTCCGACCAAGATCCGCCAGCGTTTAAGGCGGCCATCAATAGCTCAATCTCGCAATCATTGGTTGTGTCTTGGCGCTCTTAAATCCACCATTTATTGTGCGCGATTAAGACCTCCAGCGCGACCTCCTCGTGGTCAGCGGCGCATTTATCTCATGTCCAAAACACGTCTTGTGGTGCAGGCGTCGGACCTCCTCAGGAGATCCGAGCGCCCAAGACCTCCCTTGCGCAATCGTGGCCGTCCAGACCTCCCTGGAGGTCTGTGACGTTGAGGACCTCCTCTGGGACCTCCTCAAGGTCATCTCACCGTTAAGGACCTCCCCTTTAGATCTGGTCCGTTCCGGACCTCCCTTCCATGTTGTGGTTCGTTGGATTTATCATCAACGGCCACGACCTCCCCCTCACCTCGCGTGCGTGCGTTGCTAGGAGGTCCAGGACCTCTGGACCTCACGCGCGCATGTGTGTTGTCCTCTGGGGAGGTCTGAGCCGTTAGATTGGTGATCTGTGGCTCACGACCTCCCATGTCTTTGTGAATTTTCTTAGGATTTCCAGAAAAGTCTTAATAATAAACAGAATAAGGTATAGACTTTAGGAATTCATATCTCTTTCATTTTAATTCCAAATGAGGTCATTTAAATTGTGTTAGCTCTGTCTTGAGCTTGACTTTAATCCAAAAATGATTGTAAGTTGAGCTCAGCTCCAGAGCACAGTTAGCCACTAGGTTTTAAGACTCCCTTTTTAAATATACACTTAAATTAATGCTTAACTTGTAACATGCATAACTAATGCTCTGTGGATTCTTTTTGAGTGAGACCAACTTTGTTGGTTTCCTCTATTGATGAACTCACTGTGAAAATTAGTTACGAGCATGTTGCTGTTATAAAAGGAGGACTTGTGCATTATAATTTTGTTCAAGTCCTTGTTTTTGAAAAATTATAGAAAGTGCATAATAGCTCCAAATGAGATGAACTCAATTGTGTTATTCATCTCATGAGGTGCTGGTTTTACAGTAAAAATCTCAGCCTCACCACTTTTCTAGAAAATGTTGCCTCATAATTAAATTAGTGAATAGTGCAGTTTGGTATTGTAGGGGCTGAGCAGAATTGTTTTGCTCATAACTTTTGCATTAAGAATCCAAATCCATTGGTTCTTGTTGCTAAATTCCCTAAAAATCCTCCTCTTGCTGCAGTAGAAATTTCAGAGGAGTTGGAGTTCGTTTGCTGTGCTGTCTTTATTGTTTTTCGTCGTTCTTATCGGTTCTTTATCGCTTTTCCGTTAGGTTTCGACATTTGTGGTGATCCCGAGAGTGACCCCCTGCCACAATTTGAGCAACATCAACAAGGCAAGCAGTTTGACCATTCCCATCATGTCCCATTACTTTAAAGCTTAATACTTTGTTTTACTTCTATGTATGCATGCTACTTTGTGTTAAATATCGTTAGCTTTCCTATAGTTGCATAATCGGTAGGAATTGTTATCCTCTACTACCAATGAGCCTAGGTTGTTCGCTGTGGTTTGAGCTCGTTGGATGAACTCTTATCACTTAGTAGTTGCGTTTAATACTGCTTAGACATGCTTAGTTATCGGTAGTAATGGGCGATCATCGACTTAGTCGATGGTCTTGATCACACAAAGCTATTACTCCATTATGTCCTTATGTATGCCTTGTTAATTTGTAAACAAATAAAAATAAAAACAAAATTGTTTTGACTTGGGCATATTGGATGGATGGTGCGGTTTTTGGAATGTGGTGGTATGCCTGGGTCCCTAAGGACCGAGTACTTGGGTCACTAAGCCAAGCGTTTTTGCGTGCTAACCACACGAGGGGGATATGGGACCTCTCTTGACTAAGTACTTTGGGAGGTGTTAATTATGAGCTGGTTGGTGGGTATGTTTTAATAAAATCTGTGTGTGTGGTGTTGGGAGGGAGCATTGGCAAGGCCGTTAGGCTATCTAATGTGTCTTGTCCCGTGGGTTCTTGGCTCGTAATTAGCATCGTCCATTGGAAATGTCTCGTAGGACTTAGCCGTGCCGGCACACCAAAGGTAGTGTGCCGAAAGGAAAGGCGGTCTGGCGTGTGGGTACATTGGTACACCCCTGCAGGGATAAAACTATTCGAATAGCCTCGTCCTAGGTTATGGACATGCTTGGTAAGGTCGTTCAAGACTAGTCTCAACCTTTTAATTAAAACTTGATGGGTTGGTATGAATGGGTGTTCATGCTATTGTTGTGGTGACTTGGGTTAGTCACTTCCAGGATGTTCTTGTTGTTGTTATTATGTTATTATCTCGTTGTTATTTCAACAATTAAAAATGCTTTGTCAAATTGCCTTCAATCTATTATGTTATTGCAAATGAAACTTGCTTTGTGCTAAAATGAGTCCAAAGCCTCATCCACTTAAATAAAGCTTGCATGTAGCTAAATTATAGTTCTGTTATCTTACACGTAAGTCTTGCGGAGTACTTTATGTACTCATCCGCCGAGGTTGTGGCATTTTTGTTGCTTTTGTTGCAGAGGGCGGAGGTGAGCTCCAAGAGCCTTACTACATACCACGTGTTGCGATTTCTTGACGACTAGCTTGGCGGCCGGTCGATGCCTAGGGGTTAAGGCACACTGGTTGGCTTTGTGTTATAGCCATCTTTATGGCACTTTTGCTTCCGCTGTTATCTTTTTGTATTGTTGCTATTTGGCCTAAGGGCCTCTCTTTTGTAATAGCTTTTCCTTTATTAATATTAACTTCTGGTTTGTTGCTTATGTACTATGTGTTGTATGGAATTGATACATTCTCTTGTGTGAGGTATGTATACTGCATTCTGGGGAGTATACATCTCTCGAGACCGGGTTTATTTGGTTGATAATACTAGGGTCAATTGGATGACTAAGTATTATGAGCCTAATAAATGTCGGGGTCTCACAAAAGTTGGTATCAGAGCCATTCAGACCGTAGTAACGCAAGCTTGGGCGTCTTTAGGATATTTTGAAAACCTAATTTCAAAGTGCCAAATGAGTTTTGAAAGCTTAAGTGATTCTCAAATTTTACTCCTCATCTATCTTAGCTTTCTCTTCTCATCTCACTCTAATTTGAGTTTTAAAAGTTGTTTTCCTTTCCTCATCTCAAAAGATAGACCCCATTAATCGATAACACGGGTTTTGGGAACTAATGAGTTTGGCAAATTGAAGTGTTAGCTGCCCTTTACAAGGTTTTGAAGCTTCTGAAGTTCAAGATTTCGCCTAGGAGGCTTGGATGCAAAATCTGGACAGCGACCATTCAATTTCCGGACAGCAAACTCAAAGGTTCTAAATAGGGTAGAAAATGAGAGATTAATTAACTAAAACTTGTGGGAATAAAAGGGTAAGGTGTGATACTAGTTAGCTAAGTATCTAACACTTATTTCGCTGCATTAACCTTGCTCTCTAATAGTTTTAGCTCTCACCTTACAATCTGATTTCTAATCTTCTTGCTCAATTACTCGTTCATTCAATACGGGTTAGTTGAGTTGAGAAGTGGAGCCTTGCTTTTGGTGTTTCTTGGCTGTTTTTAGAGTCTTTTAGAAGTTTCTAAAGTTAATTACCCACTGTTTTGGCTTCGTTTGGGGTGATATTCCATTCCCCTAGACGTTAGCTTTGCTTTCTTTAAGGCTTTGTTTTCGAGTCTGGTTGCTAACCAAAAGTTCATTGTAACAGGATGGCGGGCCTTTTCGTAGCGGCCAAGGCGGCAATTGGTCCGGGACGAGCTTCCTCCTCCTCCGACCATGGCGAGGTTCTTCTTGGATCGGCGCAACCGCGGATGTGAGAGAGTTCTCTTGGGCGTCATCGCGCAACACCTTGCACTTTCCGGAGCTTGAGGATGCGGGCAAGGAATGCCCATCGGCCGCGTGGAGGACTCGCGGAGTTTCTTCGTACTCAGCCCCTACCTTTTCTCGGTCCGAGGACCCTTGGATCGGACGATTGGCCGTCTGGTGGGCGTAAGCCGCATTCTTGATGCCAGAGCACGAGAAGGCGCTGTTCGCATCGCACCACCGTGGAGGGTGTAGCCTTGTCTTGGTGGGAGAGCTATCTCGCCATGCAGCCGTGGACCACACCGCCTCTTGGGAGGAGTTTCAGTCTTGCCTTCCGTCGGGCTCATATCCTGCCGGCTTGATGGAGATCAAGCGGGGAGTTTCTTCTTGCTCAAGCAAGGCGTAGCTTCGATCATGGAGTATGTATCGAGTTCAACCATCTAGCTCGTTATGCTCCCGAGGATGTGGCCCGATATGGCCAAGCGCCAAGATTCAGCGTGGCTTGTCAGGGAGTGAAGGACAAGCTATCCATTGTCGACTTTCCGATTTTCAACCCTTGGTCGACAAGGCCATCGTCGTTGAGCATGCGGCGAGAGCTTATGGACTCCCGCAGCGCAAGTGGGAGGCCCATAAGTCATCTAGGGCGATTCGCCCGTCCCCCGCTTGAGCGATCTCTGGGTACCAGTCTCATTCGCTGGCGCCCGAGGTCACTTGCCCTGTTCCTCGTCCATCGCAGAGCCGTGTCTCGATCCGTGCACTGCGAAGTCGCAGAGCGACCCATAACCCGGCCGGGTCACCGCTTCTCATGCAACGAAAGGGCATTATGCGAACCAATGCCCTAAGAAGACAGAGTAGCCCTCGTCCTAATGGAGGGCGGGCCAGAGTTGGAGCATCTCGGGACCGAAGATTGTTCCGCTACCCAAGGCGTGGGTAGTGGTCGCGTCAGCGCCATCACCGCAGAGGAGGCTCAGGGAGGCACCCAACGCGTCGTGCTAGGTACACTTTCGTTAACTCTCACCCCTCTTGTCTTGTTTGATTCAGAGCATCACATTCCTTTGTTTCTGAGTCTTTTGCTGCTGTGGGAGAGCTTCTTTTCTCTCCATTGTCGGTCCCGCTACTCATTCGCTCTCCTGGTTCGGAGTTGAGAGCCGAATCTGAGTGTAGGGATGTCCCTATCGAGATCAAAGGCGTAGGGTTCTTCGCGAACCTTATCCTTCTCCATTCAGCGAGTCTTGATGTGATTCTTGGCATGGATTGGTTGTCTCGGCACATGGGACAAATCGATTGCGCCAGGAAGCTCATCTCTTTGTCTAGCCCCTCCGGCGAGCAGGTTTACTTTTCGCCGAAGCTGCTAGGCCCTCATCTCTTCGCACTTGAGGCGAAGCCCGCTCTAGATATTAGCGAAGTCCCAACAGTTTGTGACTTTGTTGATGTCTTTCCTGCAGATCTTCCAGGGATGCCACCCGTTCGAGACCTCGAGTTTGTCATCGAGTTGGCTCCCGGTACCGCCCCTCTCTCAAAGAGGCCTTACCGAATGCCACCGAACGAGTTGGTGGAGTTGAAGAAGCAGTTAAGCGAGCTGCAAGAAAAGGGTTTCATTCGCCCTAGCTCATCTCCGTGGGGTTGTCCGGCTATCTTCGTTAAGAAGAAGGACGGTACTTTACGCATGTGCGTCGATTATCGTCCACTTAATGAAGTGACGGTAAAGAACAAGTATCCATTGCCCCGCATTGACGATCTCTTCGATCAATTAACTGGAGCTCGAGTCTTCTCCAAGATTGATCTGAGAGTGGGATATCATCAGGTTCGTATTCGGCCTGAGGATATTCCCAAGACGGCGTTCTCTACTCGCTACGGCTTGTACGAGTACACCGTCATGTCATTCGGCTTAACCAATGCTCCTGCCTTGTTCATGAACCTCATGAATTCGGTATTCATGGAGTATTTGGATAAGTTTGTCGTGGTCTTCATCGATGACATCCTTATCTACTCCAAGAACGATGAAGAACATGCCGAGCATCTCAAGCTTGTGTTAGGCAAGGCTGCGTGAGCACCATTTGTCTGTGAAGTTCAACAAGTCGCGTTCAGTTGAAGGAAGTGGCTTTCTTAGGCCATATTCTTTCGGCGAGGCGTGGCCGTTGATCCTAACAAGGTCGCGATGTTCTTTCATGGAGTCGGCTGCTTGGTCACCGATGCGCGGAGTTTTCTCGGTCTAGCGGGATATTATCGCCGCTTTATCGAGAACTTCTCCAAGATCATGGCCGATGTGGAGTTGCTCAAGAAGGACAAGAAGTTTGTGTGGTCCGTTGAGTGTGAGGAAAGTTTCCAAATACTCAAGAAGCGTTTGACCACCGCTCCCGTTCTTGTTCTTCCCGATATCCATCGAAGCTTCGATATCTTTTGCGATGCTTCTCGTCGAGGCCTCGGTTGTGTCCTTATGCAAGAAGGCAAGGTGGTGGCCTACGCATCAAGGCAATTGAGACCTCATGAACTCAACTACCCTACTCATGATTTGGAATTGGCTTCTGTGATTCATGCACTTAAGATTTGGCGACATTACCTAATCGGTAATCGTTGTGAGGTGTATTCGGATCACAAGAGCCTAAAGTATTTGTTCACCCAACCTGACCTGAACCTCAGGCAAAGGAGATGGTTCGAGTTGATCAAGGATTATGACATGGGTATTCACTACCATCCGGGCAAGGCTAATGTCGTTGCCGATGCGCTTAGTCGCAAAGCGCATTGTAATGCCTTAGTGCTCAAGGAGCATTCGCCCTCTCTTCTCGAAGCATTCCAGCGTCTCAACTTGGAGATAGTTGAGCATGGATCTCTCGCTGCCATGGTTGTGCAACCAACCTTGGTGGATCGGATCAAGTCCGCTCAGCAGTCGGATTTGGGAGTGGGCCACGTCAAGGCAAATGTCAAGGCCGGAACAGCCAAGTGCTTTTCTGAGGATGAGCATGGTGTTGTGAGGTTTGGGCAACGCCTTGTGGTTCCAAAGGACATGGAGTTGCGGAATTTGATCCTCCGCGAAGCCCATGATTCGCCATTATCCATTCATCCCGGGGCCACAAAGATGTATCAAGATCTCCGCCAGAGATTTTGGTGGACCCGAATGAAGAGGGAGATTGCGAAGTTCGTTGCCGAGTGCGACGTATGTCGTCGTGTCAAGGCCGAGCATCAGCGTCCAGCAGGACTACTTCAGCCTTTGCCAGTTCCTGAGTGGAAGTGGGATTCGATCGGAATGGATTTCATCACCGGTCTACCCACATCCCCGAAGAAGAATGATGCCATTTGGGTCGTCATCGATCGATTGACTAAAGTGGCACATTTCCTTCCCGTCAAGACTGACCTTCGGGTGGGTCTTTTGGCGGAGCTCTACATCGCCCGCATCGTGAGTTTGCACGGTGTGCCGAAGACGATTGTGTCGGATCGTGGATCCCTTTTCACGCCTCGTTTTTGGCATAGCTTGCAAGAGGCTATGGGCACCCACCTTGCTTTTAGCACATTTCACCCCAAACCGATGGTCGACCGAGAGGTCAACCAAGTTTTGGAGGACATGCTTCGTGCTTGTGTCCTTTCCTATGGGAAGCATTGGGAGAGATGCTTGCCATTCGCCGAGTTTTCTTATAACAATAGCTTTCAGGCCAGTCTCGGCATGGCACCTTTTGAGGCCTTATACGGAGAAAGTGTAGAACCCGTTGAACTGGTCGAGACCGGCGAGAGACCTCTCCTTGGCGGACTCCATCAATGAGGCCGGCGCCAAGTCCGGCTTATTCGTGGCGTTGCGCATACTCAATCGAGCAAAAGAGCTATGCGGATCGCCGTCGGCGTGAGTTGCGTTTTGAGCCTAATGACTTTGTTTATCTCAAAGTCTCTCCTTTGAAGGGCCATCAACGTTTGGCGTCAAGGGCAAGTTGGCTCCTCGATATGTCGGTCCTTACTGCGTTATCGAGAAGAAGGAGCTATTGCCTATAAGTTGGAATTGCCGGCTGCACTTGAGGGGTACATGATGTTTTCCATGTGTCCCGGCTTAAGAAGTGCCTCCGTGTTCCAAGCGAGGAAGCTCCGTTGGAAACCCTCGATGTCCAGGAAGATTTGACCTATCGCGAGCACCCTGTTCGCGTACTCGATGAGTCTGAACGAAGGACAAGGAATAAGACCACCAAGCTCCTTAAAGTTCAGTGGTCGAACCATTCTGAGGATGAGGCCACTTGGGAAAGAGAAGATCGTCTGCGTGCGGACTATCAATCTTTCTTTACCGAGTGAGCCAAATCTCGGGACGAGATTTTTGTAAGGGGTGGAGATTTTGTAACATCCCAAGTGTATAAATAGGGTTATTCAAGTATAATTATATGTGTAGAAATTAAAACTTTTTCTCACATCTTGGAAAACCCTAAAATCTCATGTGATTCTTGTCCAAGAGTTGTGTTATTCCAAAAACACAAAGCTCTTGTTGACCAAAAGTCAAATTCATATTCCAATTATCTCAAATTTTGTGTCAAACAATTGGAAAGTATTTTCCTTGGTCCTAAAACTGAGGTAGGACCCCTCTGAAAAATATCACAAGTGTAAAACTAGTTGGATAATTTTTGGAGGTAAAATGAATTCTTGAACAGCCTTCATAAATTTCCTGAGAAAAATGTCTTGCATAATAACCTCTGGAAATTTTATGACAGGTTAATCTCATTCTCAACAAGCTCCAGTTAAAATTTCATCAAATTTGGGGTTCATTTGCTAGCCCAAACAATTCTGCAAAGTCTCAGCTGTTTAAAAGTTCAAATTAAAAGCCTACACTGTTCCTTGGGCTAGCCACGTTCCCAAAACTGGTCCAGCCCAACCCCCTTCAGACCTCCTCAACCAGCGCACCCCCGCAGACCTCCCTCTCCACCTTGATGAGGTCGTAGCCGTTGGATTCACATCCAACCGCAACGACCTCCTCCTCAGCTGGCACGGTCATGACCTCCCCTCGCGCCCAAACCACCCTGGACCTCCCCTTCGAGGTCCTCTTGACCACGTGGACCTCCTCGGGTCAACGAGGGCCACGACCTCCTCCGCGGCTAACACCGCAAAGACCTCCCCACCTCATCAGGTCAGAGCCGCTGGATCAAAGATCCACGGTCATGACCTCCCCTGTGTGTTAAACCTCAACGACCTCCCCCTTGTCACGTGCGCACCAGACCTCCCCGCGCACGTGAGGTCGTAGCCCTTAGATCAAAATCTAAAGGCCATGACCTCCCTTGTGCGTTGCGCAAGGCCATGACCTCCCCCTCATGTCTTTTGTTCGCGTGCGGTTAAGACCTCACAGGAGGTCCGCACCGTGGGATTGAAATCCGACGCTTTGGACCTCCTGTCCCATTTCCCACGTGCGTTTTTTGCGATTAAGGAAATCGGAGGGCCACGACCTCCCCACCCTTGATCGTGTGGCTGGGACCTCCTCCCAGCCACTTAAAACATAACGGTTCAAAACTTTCATCCGATGGCTAGGACCTCTCCCAGGTCCTATCCAACGGCCATAAAGACCTCCCCTGTTCTTCTCCTTCCTCTGGCGCGCGGGCAAGCTCGGCAACGCAGTGCGTGTCGACCTTGGGGTACATCTCATGACTCTTTCTTGACCGCATTTAATCAGGTCGACTTCCCTCTCAGTCAAGACACTGTCACCTGTCAACTTTACATCCTGTCCAAGCTCAGGACCTCCCATGGACCTCCCCATGGGCTAAGCTCACCATGAGCTTAACCCATGGTGCAGGACCTCTGTGCCATTGGTTTAAAACCCCTCGAGCTCCCTTTGGCTTCTTTTACACACTTGAGCTTGCCATACACGTGCTTAGGCGAGCATCACCTCCACTCACCTCCCATCTTGGCTGCCATTGTTGATGTCCTTGGAGCTTCTCGGTAGCTCAAGGGTTCCAGTGGCTCCCTTTTTCAATCCTTGCTCACTTGTGCTCCCCAAACCTCTGGAAGTTAACCCTAACTAAAATTGTTTGGGCATTTTTCAGAGGTGGACAAAGTCGGGCTTGGAGCTGGTGTCTTGGGCGGTGAAGCTTCACTGTCTTCCCCAACCACGGTCAACACCTCCACGACCTCCCCAGCACCTTAGGACCTCCAGGTACTCCCCCTGTTAGTCCTTAGTTGCTGGCACCCGCATGAATGGTTTTGCGGAGCGTTTCTTGGCACGAGCTTGAATGTCGCGCGGAGCTGCTTTTCGCATTTTCGTATTTTGGCCGTGCGGGTCATATTGGTCCTCTCCGGCTCGACGGCGTTCAAGGCCGTCGTCGCCGTTGAGAGGAGGTCCGTTGGGTGCGCATGGCTATTGCGGACCCAACGGTACCATTGGACCTCACCGGCGATGTCTACATCGTCGGCAAGAACCAAATCCTTAAACCCAAATCTTGTCGGACAAAAACGGCGGCGCTATTGCCGTTTTTCCGACCAAGATCCGCCGCGTTTAAGGCGGCCATCAATGGCTCAATCTCGCAATCATTGGTTGTGTCTTGACGCTCTTAAATCCACCATTTATTGTGCGCAGTTAAGACCTCCCGCGCGCGCGGACCTCCTCGTGGTCCCGCGCGTATTTATCTCATGTCCAAAACACGTGCGCGCTGGGTCTGGGGCGTCCAGACCTCCTCCGAGGAGATCTGGAGCGCCCAAGACCTCCCTTGCGCAATCGTGGCCATCCAGACCTCCCTGGAGGTCTGTGACGTTGAGGACCTCCTCTGGGACCTCCTCAAGGTCATCTCACCGTTAAGGACCTCCCCTTTAGATCTGGTCCGTTCCGGACCTCCCTTCCATGTTGTGGTTCGTTGGATTTATCATCAACGGCCACGACCTCCCCCTCACCTCGCGTGCGTGCGTTGCTAGGAGGTCCAGGACCTCTGGACCTCACGCGCGCATGTGTGTTGTCCTCTGGGGAGGTCTGAGCCGTTAGATTGGTGATCTGTGGCTCACGACCTCCCATGTCTTTGTGAATTTTCTTAGGATTTCCAGAAAAGTCTTAATAATAAACAGAATAAGGTATAGACTTTAGGAATTCATATCTCTTTCATTTTAATTCCAAATGAGGTCATTTAAATTGTGTTAGCTCTGTCTTGAGCTTGACTTTAATCCAAAAATGATTGTAAGTTGAGCTCAGCTCCAGAGCACAGTTAGCCACTAGGTTTTAAGACTCCCTTTTTAAATATACACTTAAATTAATGCTTAACTTGTAACATGCATAACTAATGCTCTGTGGATTCTTTTTGAGTGAGACCAACTTTGTTGGTTTCCTCTATTGATGAACTCACTGTGAAAATTAGTTCTGAGCATGTTGCTATTATAAAAAGGAGGACTTGTGCATTATAATTTTGTTCAAGTCCTTGTTTTTGAAAAATTATAGAAAGTGCATAATAGCTCCAAATGAGATGAACTCAATTGTGTTATTCATCTCATGAGGTGCTGGTTTTACAGTAAAAATCTCAGCCTCACCACTTTTCTAGAAAATGTTGCCTCATAATTAAATTAGTGAATAGTGCAGTTTGGTATTGTAGGGGCTGAGCAGAATTGTTTTGCTCATAACTTTTGCATTAAGAATCCAAATCCATTGGTTCTTGTTGCTAAATTCCCTAAAAATCCTCCTCTTGCTGCAGTAGAAATTTCAGAGGAGTTGGAGTTCGTTTGCTGTGCTGTCTTTATTGTTTTTCGTCGTTCTTATCGGTTCTTTATCGCTTTTCCGTTAGGTTTCGACATTTGTGGTGATCCCGAGAGTGACCCCCTGCCACAATTTGAGCAACATCATCAAGGCAAGCAGTTTGACCATTCCCATCATGTCCCATTACTTTAAAGCTTAATACTTTGTTTTACTTCTATGTATGCATGCTACTTTGTGTTAAATATCGTTAGCTTTCCTATAGTTGCATAATCGGTAGGAATTGTTATCCTCTACTACCAATGAGCCTAGGTTGTTCGCTGTGGTTTGAGCTCGTTGGATGAACTCTTATCACTTAGTAGTTGCGTTTAATACTGCTTAGACATGCTTAGTTATCGGTAGTAATGGGCGATCATCGACTTAGTCGATGGTCTTGATCACACAAAGCTATTACTCCATTATGTCCTTATGTATGCCTTGTTAATTTGTAAACAAATAAAAATAAAAACAAAATTGTTTTGACTTGGGCATATTGGATGGATGGTGCGGTTTTTGGAATGTGGTGGTATGCAGGGTCCCTAAGGACCAGTACTTGGGTCACTAAGCCAAGCGTTTTTATGCTAACCACACGAGGGGATATGGGACCTCTCTTGACTAAGTACTTTGGGAGGTGTTAATTATGAGCTGGTTGGTGGGTATATTTTAATAAAATCTGTGTGTGTGGTGTTGGGAGGGAGCATTGGCGGGCGGTTAGGCTGTCTAATGTGTCTTGTCCCGTGGGTTCTTGCTCGTAATTAGCATCGTCCATTGGAAATGTCTCGTAGGACTTAGCGTGCGTGGCACACCAAAGGTAGTGTGCCGAAAGGAAAGGCGGTGCAGCGTGTGGGTACATTGGTACACCCCGCAGGATAAAACTATTGAATAGCCTCGTCCTAGGTTATGGACATGCTTGGTAAGGTCGTTCAAGACTAGTCTCAACCTTTTAATTAAAACTTGATGGGTTGGTATGAATGGGTGTTCATGCTATTGTTGTGGTGACTTGGGTTAGTCACTTCCAGGATGTTCTTGTTGTTGTTATTATGTTATTATCTCGTTGTTATTTCAACAATTAAAAATGCTTTGTCAAATTGCCTTCAATCTATTATGTTATTGCAAATGAAACTTGCTTTGTGCTAAAATGAGTCCAAAGCCTCATCCACTTAAATAAAGCTTGCATGTAGCTAAATTATAGTTCTGTTATCTTACACGTAAGTCTTGCGGAGTACTTTATGTACTCATCTGCCCGGGGTTGTGGCATTTTTGTTGCTTTTGTTGCAGAGGACGGAGGTGAGCTCCAAGAGCCTTACTTCTGTACCACGTGTTGCAGTTTCTTCGACGACTAGCTTGGCGGCCCGGTCAGATGCCTAGGGGTTAAGGCACACTGGTTGGCTTTGTGTTATAGCCATCTTTATGGCACTTTTGCTTCCGCTGTTATCTTTTTGTATTGTTGCTATTTGGCCTAAGGGCCTCTCTTTTGTAATAGCTTTTCCTTTATTAATATTAACTTCTGGTTTGTTGCTTATGTACTATGTGTTGTATGGAATTGATACATTCTCTTGTGTGAGGTATGTATACTGCATTCTGGGGAGTATACATCTCTCGAGACCGGGTTTATTTGGTTGATAATACTAGGGTCAATTGGATGACTAAGTATTATGAGCCTAATAAATGTCGGGGTCTCACATAATGGAAACAGAAAGAAACGTCAAATTATTGATGAGCTGAGGTTTAAGAGGCTTTGAATGCACCAGAGTAAAGGCGCGGTGAAGATGGGATTGCAACGGTTCAAATGGAATTGAATTTGAAGCTTCGAGTGGGAAGAAATGGGGAATTGAATGAAAGGTTGTTGTTTGTTATTTTCGGATGAACAGTGAACAACATCATGCACGTCGGAGGTAGAAGATGAACAGCAGGAGAGAGAAAAGAAGTAAAAGAAAATCTGAAAAAAACCAAAAATAAAATAAATTCAGAAAAATCCAAGATAATTCCACAAAAATCCTTGAAACCTGAATAGATCAAATAAAATAATTTTGTTTGAAGTTTATTTTAATCATTTAAAATGTTTTTTCATTTTATGAAATTTCAAATTAATCTTTAAATTAATTCATTAAAATGCAAATGATTCATTTTATTTTTAAAGCTTCAAAAAGGCTCTTGAATTAGCATGAACTCAAATTTAAAAACCAAATATTTGAATTAATTATTTGGAGATAAATTTTTGAAAAGGCCAAAATTTGGGATGTTACATTTGATACCTCCAAGTCATTGTTTGGGCATTGGAAGAGAAACTACAAAAAGTACTTAAGAGAAACGAAAAGGAACAAAGGAAGTAAGACCTCCAGTTCAGGTATAAATGTTATAGAAATTAATCTTACCACTTCTTCGACTAGTTCTTGGGTATTTGATACTGGATCGGTTGCTCATATTTGCAATACGATGCAAGGACTAATAAGGAGTAGATGTTTGGCTAGAGGAGATATTGATCTCCATGTGGGCAATGGAGCAAGAGTTGCTGCATTAGCTATTGGCACTTTACCATTAGTTTTACCCTCAGGATTAGTTTTACCCTCAGGATTAGTTATGGAACTAAATATTATTTCTGCTTCATGTTTAGGAGCCGAAGGTTATGAGTTCAGAATAAAGAACAATTGTTGTTCAATTTATTTTGAAAATATGCTTTATGGCCATGCTCCATTGGTGAATGGATTGTATGTTTTGAATCTTGAGGATATGACTATCTGCTAAGAGACTTTGACCTAATGAATTGAATCCCACTTTTATTTGGCATTGTCGACTAGGTCATATAAATGAGAAGCACATGATGAAGCTCCATAAAGATGGTCTTCTAAACTCATTTGATTTTGAATCATTTGAAACATGTGAATCTTGTTTACTTGGCAAGATAACAAGAGCACCTTTCACGAGTAGAGGTGAGAGGGCAAGTGACTTATTTGCCCTTGTATATACAGACTAGTCGTATGGTGATACGACTAGGTCCAAACCAATCATATAGTGATATGACCAGGTCCAGACGAGTTGTATAGTGATACGACCAGATCCGGACTAGTCGTATGATGATTTGACCGGGTCCAGACTAGTCGTATGGAGATACGAGCTGGTCATCGACTGGTCGAACATTGTATGCGGACCAATGAGCACTCCGACCAAAGGTGGTTTTCAATACTTCAAAACATTTACTAATGATTTCAGTAGATACTGCGATGTCTACTTGATGAGGCATAAGTCGAAATCCTTTGAAAAGTTCAAAGAATTTCAGTATGAAGTGCATAATCAACTTCACAAGATAATCAAATATCTACGATCTGATCGTGGAGGTGAATATTTGAGCCATGAGTTTCGTGGTCATCTAAAGAAGTGTGGAATTGTTCCACAACTTACTCCGCCGGGAACGCCTAAATGGAATGGGGTGTCTAAACGACGGAATTGAACACTATTAGATATGGTTCGATCAATGATGAGCCAATCTGATCTTCCATTGCAATTCTGGGGATACGCTCTAGAAAGAGCTGCTTTCATTTTAAATAGGGTTCTATTGAAAACTATAGAGAAGACACCATATGAGATATGGACAGGGAAGAGTTCTGGATTGTCTTTTCTTAGTATATGGGGTTGTGAGGCATATGTGAATTGTTTGACGTCTGACAAGATCACACCCAAGTCTGATAAGTGCTTCTTTGTGGGGTATCCTAAGGAAACTAAAGGATACTATTTTTAGAATCCGGTCGATAACAGAGTGTTTGTTGCCCGTAATGGTGTCTTCTTGGAGAAAGAGTTTCTTTCCAAAAGAGTCAGTGGGAGCAAGGTGCAACTCAAAGAAATTCAGGAACCATCTGAAAATGTTTCAACTCCTTCTGAACCTCTACAGGATGAACAAACTGTTGTTGAACCTGTAGATGAGGCATCAGCCCCACGTAGATCAAAAGGGCCACATCAATTGCCTATAAGGTATGGGCATGACGTTTTATTATTGAATAATGATGAGCCTAAAACTTATGCGAAAGCGATGGTGGACCCAGACTCTGAGTCATGCTTGAAGCCATGAGATCCGAGATAAAATCTATGTGTTCATGTCGTACGACTAGATCCAAACTAGTCGCATGGAGATACAAGCTGGTTGTAAATAGATTGACAATCAAGTATGGAACTTGGTTGATGCACCTGATGGTGTTACGACCATAGAATGCAAATGGATTTTTAAGAGAAAGATAGACATGGATGGAAATGTTCACATTCATAAGGCACGACTGGTTGCGAAGGGTTTCAAACAAATTCAAGGAGTTGATTATGATGAAACTTTCTCACCTGTCGTGATGCTTAAGTCTATCTGGATCATTCTAGCTATTGCTGCATATTTCGACTATGAGATATGGCAAATGGATGTTAAAACAACTTTCCTGAATGGAAACCTAAGTGAGGATGTGTACATGACACAGCCTGAGGGTTTTGTCGATCCAAAGGAAGCTAGAAAGGTATGCAACCTTAAGAAATCCATCTATGGATTAAAGCAAATATCTCGGAGTTGGAATATTCATTTTGATGAAGTGGTTAAAGGGTTTGACTTCATCACGAACGAAGAAGAACCTTGTGTTTACAAGAAGGTTAGTGGGAGCAAGCTTGTGTTTTTGATCTTGTATATGGATGACATACTACTGGTCGGAAATGATATTTCAATGCTTGAATCTGTTAAAACTTCATTAAGAAATAGTTTCTCAATGAAAGATTTAGGAGATGCAGCATATATTCTTGGTATAAGGATCTATAGAGATAGATCTAAAAGGCTAATTGGATTAAGCTAGTATATGTACATAGTAGTGCTACGCCATCTTCTTGAGAGAGTGTAACACCCCAGCACGACAAAGGCCTAGAATGCTTCTAAACTAACATTATAAACAAATTAAAACTAAATTCAACTTACTAAATTTCGGCAGAACCTCCTTTCTATAGTTAACTATACTGGAGGTCCCAACAAACAAATATAACATAGATAAATACTCCAACATTCAATATGATCAAGACACATCCAAAAATTGAGCTAATAATTACTATAACATCCATAGCATGCTAAACATCTAGGATATAATCCAAAGAGCATCCAACATCCTCTAATCATCATTATTACAATTTATTTCAAGCAAAACAAGTAATCATAAAGAATAATTAACATTCTTTTAAATCAACTATGTGTAATTCGTGCCATTGTGCAACCACTCTAATCTTTATTTCCCCCCATGCATGCCGTTCTTGTAAATGGTACCTAAAAACACAAAGATAACAAGAGTGAGCCTAAAGACTCAGCAAGTACAATAGATAGTCACAACAACATAAATAACTGCACTCATCAACAACCAACCACAAATCTCTATATCAGTCATGTTAATAATCATGCTATGCAAAATGCTCAAATGCACTTTCTCTTTCTCTTTCTCTTTTGCATTTTACCAGTAATGCAGAGTATACATCCGTCGATGTATACCTATGCCTGTGCCATCTGGCATAGGGACCATTGCCCATACTCCACAAGTATGGGGACCTAAGCCTACGCACCACGAGAGTGGGGACCAAAAGCCCATCATAATCATGACGGGGACCTCAACAGATGCTTGGTCACCACGTGACCAAGTCTTCAACATATCAGCATGATGCATATGAACGAAATCTTAAATCATCATAATCATGCAGTAGTAGTAACATCACATATGAATAAGCTCATTCATACTACCAGCATACATGTTCATTGATGTTCATAATATTCAAACATCCATGGATAGCACATAATTCATATTACCAGTAATCATGAGTATTAACATTCATAATATCTTAACATTCATGAATATAGCACATATACCCACAATACTAGCAAACAATATCATTCATTCATATTAAGTCTATCCATCATGGTACTTGCCTTAACCGCGTGAGAATGGAGGATGTGAAGAGGGTGCTGCCCCCGGGACCAATCCCGCACCTGAATATATTTAAAAGCACGCTCAGACAATAGTACTGGACCAAACAAGCTATATAAGCAAACACGAACTCACAATATTTTCTAGCGCGATCCCAACTCCAATTCCTAAATGTCGATCTGTCCCCTCCGTGGACAGTCATAATAAAAAATTCACAACTTTTGATACAGAGGTCCAACTGGGGTGTTCTTAGACTTTCTGGAAAGGTTAACAAATTATCCAACTAAACCTAGTTGGTGAGCCATCCTGATTCGGCCATCCACTACCCCTACCAAGCTAATTAACAGAACATCGAATTCGCGTCGGATTTCTGGATAGTAATACTAAAACTATCATATCTTTTAGTATAATTATCCAAATTATGTGTTCTTTACCTTTCTGGAAAGCTGAGACAATTATGTACATCTTTCATTATAGTAAGACCTCCTAAATATTCCCTTAACTAATCTCCACAGATCAATTATTATAACTGTCAGGGAAATTACCGAATCGCAGAACAGCAGTGCTAAATAAATCATAACTTTTGAACCGCTGGTCGAAATGACGTGATCTAGCACTTCACGGAAAGATGACGATGTCGTCTACAATTATATAACAGGCGACCAGAACAAATTCTGCACTTAACCATATCAAAAACGTCGTCCAACCCATCTGTCCTAAACAGATTCTAATACCGATATTGATTAACTATCCAAATATGCATCTAATCAAAGGGGAACTGAGGTTACCCTTGAAGAACTGATTACTGAGCACGAAGAACACCCGCCTGCGATCTCTCCCCTTCCTTTCACTCTTCTTCCCTTTCTCTTCTTCTTTTCCCTTCTTCTTGATCGGCGACCACAATGGAGATCTCCCCCCCCCCCCCTCTTCTCTTCTTGGACAGCAGCAATGGAGGGAAAGGTAGAAGGGGATGGATGCTACAGTACCATGGGGCTACAGTGCACGTGCTACAGGGGAGGAGGCGTAGGGAATAGGAGAGGTGGCGGCTATGGGAGAGGTGGGGAGCGGCCAAAGGGAGAGGGGAGGGGCCGGCCTGGGGTTTGGTCCCCTTTATGGCCGGCCTCCTCCCTTCCACTTATGGGCCAAATGCTCATGGGCCTGAGGCCCCGGCCCAAGTTGATGTAAAAACGTTGTAATCCCCCTCTCTCACTGTTGAATTAAGTATTTTCTATTTGGTCCTTTTCTTGATTCAACTAACTCTCAACCGATAATTCTTTCTAATACTTCTGGAGTATTACAGAGAGCCTTCCCGTGCGACTTGGTATTAGCACACCGGCGTACGACGTTCCTGCCCTGGACGTGTGCATACTGTAGAGGCGCAGCACTATTGCGGTTGCTGTTGCGCTTAAGGACGATCCGCGACCTTGGCGAGGAATTCGATTAGTTTTTGGAGCAGATGATCGCTGCTGAGCACGATCGACTATGGTGATCGATCGACTACGACAACTACATCGATGTGCTCTTCATTGGACCTGGCTGCCCCAACTCTTCTTCTGTTGCACTGCGCACCTGGTGCTAACGATCTATGATCTGTTGCTTGCATGGCATCCTGGTTTACGTGGTAGAATTTTTGAATTATCAGCTAGCGTAGCCTACCCGTATCCCAACACTCACATGGACGGACACGTCAGCTGCAATGTTGACATCGACGGCGAGGCTCTCGGGTTTGACTGACAATGATGAACGGTGACACGACTCCGGTGATGAGTGGTACCAGTAGGTAGCTGAGGTTATTGCGAACTGTCAGACCCCCGGGCGTGGAATACCCGTGGATCCTATGTGTATATTGTGCTAGTCCTAGAAATAAAGGCTAGCACACACATTCACAACATTTGGCATCACATTCATACATTTATAATCTAAAGTTAAGCAAAAAGGGACAATCAACTTAAGTTATTACAATAATTATTACAAGCCACGGCCGACCGGCCAAATAAAGCAGTTATCAAAGCAAGTAAAGTCGCAGCAAAAATCATAGTAGTAGTAGTAGTAGCAAAAGTCCAGCGGCATGCCCATCCGATCTCGCAGGCAACCGATAAGGAAACAAGGCCTAAGTAGACCCGTCACTGAACCCATCGGTGCTAGGTGCAAAGAACTCGTCGTTTGGAGTCGACTCATCTGCAAATTCTAAACCAACAACAATAGCAAGATTGAGTACTTGTGTACTGTGACAACCCACCCTGTGATGCACCGCAGGAGGTCTGGGAGGACCATTTTTTTTTGCGCTGCGGAGCCACCACGGAAAGGAGTGGTAGCACCGCACGGTGCATTCCCGAGGAGGTCTGCCAGGACCTCCTGGAGGTCTTGGCCTACTACCCCTCGGTAGCACCTCTAGGTACATCACAAGAGAGGTCCGACAGGACCTCCCAGGTTAAGTCCCGTAGGACCTCCTAGGGGTCCTGCCCCTGTGCATCCGAGCTAGTCCTAGGACAACAGAGCTAGCTCACACAAGAACACAAGCTAATATCACAACCACGAGGTCAAACAAAGATGAAGCAGACAAATTAAACTTTATATAACAGGACCTTATGGTCAAGCTTGTTAACAAGAGGTTTGCCACTAAGGGCTTACAAAACCAGCAAGGACTTACAACCAGCAACGAGGAGCTTTAAGGCTCCAACGTCAAAAGCGAGCACCGCCATCCAACAAGCACCACAGGCTGTCGGGTGGAGGACGTCCTAGGCAGCTTAGTCGTCGAAGAACTCCTCCTCCTCAAAGAGGTCTCAGACCGCTCGCACTTGGTCATCTTCATAATCTGCTTTGACACAGGGCTTAAGCCATGAGTACTTGGAATGTACTCAGCAAGTCACAGAGAGCAAAGATGTAATAATATTCATGCAAGGGCTTACCAATGGAGAGCTGTATGGTTAGTTTGCACAAAGCCAGGTTTTTGACAATAATAACAGTAATAGATTGAAAAGCAGCAAGGCAAAACAATAGTACATAATACATTTGAATTTTAAAAACAAAAGGTGGAGTGAGCACCAACTCACAGCCACCACAAGGCGAGGGAGGTCTGGTCACGCCCGTGACCAGGTCCTCACCCAAAAACCCACTCTAGAGCACCCACTCCAGAGGTCCAAACCAAACCCCTGGACCACTACCCGAGCCAACCTTGACCCCTCTGGAGCCGGCCAAGGTCTCTTCGAGGCAAAGCCAAGGCATCTCGCTGCAGTGTCCAGAGGCACAAACTTTTGAAACAACTACCCCTTGCACCATTTTCACTAAGCATGTCCATGACCAAGGACTTGGCTATTCGAATAGATCTTACACTCTGCAGAGGTGTACAACTTTCCCCACAATCCACGATCTCTCTAGCGGGATGGGTTCCGGTCACCCTTGCCCACTTCCTAAGGTGAGTAGTCTAGAGAGCGCGGCAAGGCCTTTACAAAGCTTTGAACTGACTTGGGCTGCCCGCTAAGGTTTCGCAATCCCCTCTTGTGGTCTAGAACTACACGGTTATGGGGTGCCCTCTTGCGCCAACTAATCACACGCCAACCACAACAGCCCCAAGCCATCTCATTGCTAATTATTCAGCCTGCACCATTCCCATAAAATGATCTTGTGGTTGCAATCTTTGCTTGGCCCAGTTCAATGCACACAAAGTGAAGTCCTTAATTGTGCTAAGGCAAGACGTCCACAACCAAGTGTGCATAGCACCCACTACTCACCCTTGCCTTCTTGCCTCAAAGAAACCATTTGTATTAACCCTTGCCAAAAGACCACCCATCTTGGCACAACAATTTTAACCAAGTGGTCTCACACCATAGTCAACACAGCTTAGGCATCCCGCCATAGTCGCCAACAAAGGGCACCAACCACACATTCCATAACTTATTAGTCAAGATTATTAGAGGTGAAGCATGATACGTTCGAACCACGTTTTCTAAGCAAGGCTATATAAGACCTACGGCCCCCATGTTGGCAAATAACAAAGAGCACCAACTAAATATCCACCCTAAGGCTCGCAAGGTGAACATGACAACATGATGGAGACAAGGTATGAAGGAGGCATAACCGCAAGTAGGCAAGTAACTACGGCCCAAACCGTTTTCTTATAAACATAGCCATGCATGATAAAGTAAACCGAAATACATTTGCAAAACATAGGTTCGAGATGATCAAAGGATGTCTGTGGCTTGCCTTGGTCAAGTAGTGGAGAGCCTTCAGCAGCAAGAGCTGGGTCCAAGATCTCCTCGAACTCGTGATCTACACGTTCGCAAGAAAACTAGATAAGCAAATCCACACTAAGCCAGAGAACTTCAAAAGAACCAAAAAGGAACTCAAACCAACTCAGCCAAAAAGGAAAACCAAGAGGCTTAACACAGCCTCAAAGAGCTCCTGGGGAGGTCTTGCGCAAGGAAGAACCGAGCAGAGGAGGCAGGGAAGGAAGAAATGAGCAAAAGGTTACAAAGGCTCGCCTCCCGTGCTATATATAGTCGAGTTGGTAGTGTGCACCACAAGGAAAACCCAAAGGACGTGTTGGCACGGGATCGCTTGGGTGGCTTGCCCAAAAGAATTGAAATAAAGTACTCGATGGGACTGCATTTAATGTGACCCGACACCTATTAAATGCGCATGCACTCGAGGCAAGAGCAATAATTACAGGGGTGGAGAGAGGCCGGCAAGTGGGGCCAGTCAAAAGGGTGCACCACTGGTCAAAGAGGTGGTCCCACCGCAAGGGTCATCTCCGCCAAAGACCACTGTGGGGTCCTGGCAAGAGGTCCAAGACACTCAGAGGGAGAGGTCCTGGACAGGAGGTCCAAGGACTTAAGAGGAGGTCCTGGACAGGATGTCCTCAAAGCTCACAACGAGGAGGCCCTGACACTCGGATCTGCACAAGGGAGGTCTAAGGGTCAAGATTTCAAAGGGGGAGGACCTCATCGGTCCAGATCAAAGGGTGCAGGGAGGTCCTGACGAGTAGATCTCCAAAAGGGAGATCTAATGGTCAAGATCTCAAAGGGGAGGACCTCAACGGTCCAGATCAAAGGGTGCAGGGAGGTCCTGATGAGTAGATCTCCAAAAGGGAGATCTAATGGTCAAGATCTCAAAGGGGAGGACCTCAACGGTCTAGATCAAAGGGTGCAGGGAGGTCCTGACGAGTAGATCTCCAAAAGGGCGATCTAATGGTCAAGATCTCAAAGGGGAGGACCTCAACGGTCCAGATCAAAGGGTGCGGGGAGGTCCTGACGAGTAGATCTCCAAAAGGGAGATCTAATGCTCAAGATCTCAAAGGGGAGGACCTCAACGGTCCAGATCAAAGGGTGCGGGGAGGTCCTGACCAACAGGAATATTGAGGATTAGAAGGGTGGTCTTTACAAAAGACCAGCAAGGATAGAGGAGGTGGTCCTTGCAAAACAACCAGGGGGAGGTCCTGGGGAACAAAGGAAAGCGTGCAGCAAGGCCGAGCCGTTCGATTGAAATCGGGCGGTTCAAAAAGGAAAGGAACGTTCGGACCATCCAAACGTTACCTCGTAGTTGAGCCATCAGATCCAGATCGGATGGCGCAAAACGAAGGGGCCGTTCGGACCGATCGAACAGACCAGCAAGGCCAGGCCGTCTGATTTAGATCGGACGGCTAGGAGGGGTAGGGGACGTTCGGATCAAGGGAACGCACCCTAAGGATCGGGCCATTTGAACAACATCGGACGGTCCTTAGATGAGGAAGGCAAAGCCTTAAGCGATACAGCCACAAGAGTCAAAGAGGGTCCAAGCGCTAAGGAGGTCTTGGGCCTAAGGAGGTCTGGACCTTTGGATCCCACTAAAGGAGGACCTGAACGGCTAGATCTCAACAAGGGGAGGTCTGAGCGGCTAGATCTCAACAAGGGGAGGTCTGAGCAGCTAGATCTCAACAAGGGGAGGTCCAAATAGACAAGAGGAGATCTAGGAAGGTCTCAGAAGGGCACTGGGAGGTCCAGATAAACTCTGGAGCACCCAAGAGAGCCCAGGGGTTCCAAGAGGGCGTGGAGAGGTCCACAGGGAGGTCCAAAAGAAGCAAAGCCAAGCGTGGCTTAAAGAGACCAAAGAGGTTTAGAAACACCAACCCGAGCTGGGTTCTCAACAGGAAAACCCCAGGCATGGGAGAGGTTCGAACAGAGGGGAGAGATGAGAGAGAGAAAGAGAGGTCTGAGTCTCGAAGTGATTCAAGCCAACAAAGGAAGTTAAAAGAGAAGGGACAAAACCCAGGGCACACAGAGAGGCTCAGGAGAACCAATAGCCCGAGGGCAGCAAGGACACAACAGAGCCTCAACCGGCAAGGAACACCAGCAAAGAACTTAGTTAAAGTTTGATTAATTCCAGTTGAACTCTCCAAATTTTTTTAAAATATCAGGTTAAGCTTTGGATTCTCAATAAAGCCAAATGGTTACTTTTTATTTTGCAAACTTGACAAGAACTAGGGAAAACGGGACGTTACAAACCTTCACCCCTTAAGGGAATCTCGACCCCGAGATTCAGGCTAAGCTAGGGAATAGGTGGGGGAACTCCTTCTTGAGGTCCTCTTCTCGCTCCCATGTTGCTTCAGTTTCGAAGTGGTTACTCCATTGCACCTTGCACAGCTTGGTGGTCTTGTTCCTTGTAACTCTCTCTGATACCTCCAAGATTTTGATGGGTTGCTCATAGTATGTGAGGTCTTCTTGGAGGTCCACAGCTTCTAAAGGCATTTGGTCCTCTGGCACCCGCAAGCATTTCTTCAGCTGTGACACATGGAACACATCATGGACTCCAGCAAGCTGAGGAGGGAGGTCCAACTTGTAGGCCACTTCACCCCTACGGGCAATAATTGGAAAAGGTCCAATAAACCTTGGAGCAAGCTTTCCACTAACTCTGAACCGCTGCATACCCTTGAGAGGTGACACTTTGAGGTAGACTTGATCTCCTGGGACAAAAGCTAGGTCTCGACGTCTAACATCTGCGTAGCTCTTTTGCCGAGTTTGAGCCGCCTTTAACTTCTCCCTAATTGATCTTACTTGATCTTCGGCTTCTTTTAGTAGGTCCGGGCCAAGAACTTGGCCTTCACCCGATTCTGTCCAAAACAAGGGAGTCCTACATTTTCTCCCATAAATGGCTTCAAAAGGGGACATCTGGAGGCTCGCTTGGTAGCTGTTATTGTAGGAAAATTCTGCATAAGGTAGCATCTTGTCCCAACTAGATTGTCTTTCTAGAGCACAAGCTCTCAGCATGTCCTCAAGGACTTGGTTAACTCTCTCGGTTTGGCCATCTGCTTATGGGTGGTATGTCAGATCAAACCGAGGCCTGCACCCAAGGCATCATGTAGCTTATGCCAAAACTTGGAGGTGAACTGAGATCCTCTGTCTGAGATTATCTTCTTTGGAACACCATGAAGGCACACAACTTTTGCCATGTAGATTTCGGCCAGCTTGTCTCCAGAATAAGTAGTCTTCACAGGAATAAAGTGAGCCATTTTTGTTAATCTATCCACTATGACCCAAATAGAATCAAAACCAGCTTGGGTACGAGGTAGACCAGTTATGAAGTCCATGCCGACCTCTTCCCATTTCCACTCGGGTATGGGTAAAGGTACTAAAAGTCCTCCAGGTCTTTGGTGTACTGCTTTAACTTTTTGGCAAGTGTCACATTTGGCCACAAAATCTGCTATTTCCTTCTTCATTCTCGGCCACCAGTACAACTCCTTGATGTCTTGGTACATCTTTGTAGCTCCTGGATGTATAGAATACAACGTCTCATGGGCTTCTTTGAGTATTACCTCTTTAAGCTCTGTGCTATTAGGCACACAGAGCCTTTTATCAAACCATATCGCCCCTTTGTCATCTTCGGAAAACCTGGTGGCATCCCCTTTTCTTATGTTGGTCTTGATCTCTTGGATGCCAGCGTCTCCTAATTGGGCTGCCTTAATCTGCTTTTGCAAGGTAGGTTGCACTTCCAGAGCTGCCAAAAACCCTTCCTCAACTAACTCAAGTCTAAGTTTCAGAAATTCTTCATGTAAAGTAGGTTGGCTCTCCTTGATCATCAGGGTATTGGCATAAACTTTCCTGCTCAAGGCATCTGCCACCACATTGGCCTTGCCTGGGTGGTAATGGATTCCCACATTGTAGTCTTTAATAAGCTCTAGCCACCTTCTCTACCTCAAATTCAAATCTGCTTGAGTAAAGATGTACTTTAGGCTTTTGTGGTCAGTATAGATTTCACACCTATTACCTATGAGGTAATGGCGCCAAATCTTTAAAGCATGCACCACAGCAGCCAACTCTAAGTCATGAGTAGGGTAATTTACTTCATGGGGCTTCAACTGCCTTGAGGCATAAGCCACTACTCTTCTATCTTGCATTAGAACACAGCCAAGTCCTTGTTTGGAGGCATCACAATAGACTTCAAAATCTTTTCTAACATCCGGGAGAACCAAAATCAAGCGTGGTTAACTTTTTCTTGAGCTCTTGGAAGCTTTGATCACACTCTGAGGTCCAAAGGAACTTCTTTTCTTTCTTTAACAGCTGAGTGAGAGGTCTTGCAATCCGGGAAAAACCTTCAATAAACCTTCTGTAGTAGCCGGCCATGCCAAGAAAACTTCGAACTTGAGGCATTGATTTAGGAGGTGGCCAATTGAGCACATCTTGAACCTTGCTAGGGTTGACAGACACTCCTTCTTTTGACAAAACATGCCCCAAAAAGATCACTTCTTTTAGCCAAAACTCACACTTACTAAATTTGGCAAAGAGCTGATGAGCTCTCAACTTTTCCAAAACCGAAAAGAGATGTCTTGCATGTTCCTCTTCACTTTTGGAAAAAACTAGAATGTCATCAATAAACACAATGACAAACTTGTCTAGATATTCCATGAACACTCTGTTCATCAAATTCATGAAATAGGCAGGGGCATTTGTCAGCCCAAAAGACATGACAGTGAACTCAAACAACCCATACCTAGTTCAAAAAGCTGTCTTAGGGATGTCTTCCTTGCGAATCTTGAGTTGGTGATATCCTGTCCTCAAATCTATCTTGGAAAACACAGCAGCTCCCTTCAATTGGTCAAACAAATCATCAATTCTTGGCAAAGGATACTTGTTCTTGATGGTGACATCATTGAGAACTCTGTAGTCCACACACATTCTTTGTGTACCATCCTTTTTAGGCACAAAAATGACCGGGGCTCCCCAAGGTGAGGAGCTAGGTCTAATAAAACCCTTGCTCTGCAAGTCTTCCAGCTGTTTCTTCAACTCCACATGATCATCAACATGCAATCTGTAGGGCCTTTTGGAGATGGGGGAGGTCCCTGGGACAAGATTGATAACAAATTCTAGGTCTCGATCTGGAGGCATTCCAGGGAGCTCATCAGGGAACACATCCACAAATTCTTTGACAACAGGGACATCTTCCAATGCTTGTACTTGAGCACTACAAGATAGGGCTCCTTGGAGTTTCTCTTAGGTGGCCGAAAACTTCACTGTGGTGCCACCAAGACTGGTCAAAGAGACACTTTTGTCACTACAATCCAACATGGCATGGTGGTTAGCTAGCCAGTCCATGCCCAAAATCACATCTAGGGACCTGGTGTCCAGAAGGATAAGGTTGGCTAGGAATTCTACTCCTTTTATGACCAATTTCACTTGTGGACAACCCTGGTTTGTACTAAGTTCTGAACCGGGGGATTGAACCAACAAGGTAGACTTAAGAGCAACAACTCGAAACTGGTGCTTTGCAGCAAAACTCCGAGAAATAAACGAATGGGAAGCTCCAGAGTCAAACAAAACTGTAGCTGGCACGGAATTTACTAGGAACATACCTAGCACCACGTCTGAGGAGGTCTGAGCTTCTTCCACTGCCACATGGTTCACACGGCCCCTTCCAAAAGTCTGGGAGGTCCTAGCTTGAGGAGGTCCTGCGGCCTGAGAGGTCTTGGCCGAGGGAGGTCCTGAAGTAGAGGTCTTTGCGGCTTGCTCAGTCTTCAGTGGGCATTGATTGGCACAATGCCCCACTTGGTGGCACTTGAAGCAGGTAATCCCAGCTGCTGTGGAGGTCGCTGGGGTTGACTTGGTGCTGCCAAAGGATGCGGGCGAGCAGGACACTGGACGGGAGGTCTTGGTAGAGGTCTTGGGAGGTCCGTATGTCCTTGGCGCTGGGTTGGTATCGCACAAAAGCTTTATGGCGCCGGGAGGTCTTTGTTGAGCATCGAAGGCGGCACCTTCCTCTTGAAAGACTCGTAAAGTTCTCTTGGACTCCTCAATGAGCATTGCCTTGTTCACCATATGCTTTGGAAATCGTGATAATCGCTACAACAACTTGAACTTTAAGATCGGATGGAGGCCTCGCCTAAAATGCTTCTGCTGCATCATCTCAGAGCCACGCCCTCACGAGCATAACGTGACAATTGAGTGAACTTAGTGAGGTACTCACTCACTGACATACTGCCTTGTTTGAGCTCTCTAAACTCTTCCTTTTTCATCTCTACCTTCCCATCAGGGACATGTGAGTGACGAAAAGCAGCTGCAAATTCTGCCCAAGTGATCCTCTGGGGGTCAGCATGTGAGGCACAAAATGTGTCCCACCACTCGGCTGCAGGTCCTTCCAGTTGGTGTGAGGCAAACAAAACTTTTTCCCTGTCTTCACAGCGAACAATGTCCAGCTTCTTCTCTGTTGATCTCAGCCAATCATCTGCATCTAAGGGCTCGGGGGAGCTGGAAAATGTAGCTGGGCATGTCTTCAAGAACTCCGATAGCCTCGACTGCTGGTGAGCTGGGGGTGGAGGTGGTGGCATTGATGCAGCTTGACTATTCTGGCTCATCATGGCAAGTAAGGCATTAGTGGTTTGGCTTTGTTGAGCCATGATTTGGTTCATATTCTGCATCATAGAGCTCATCATTTGGGCTTGTGCTGCCATAAACTGCCCAAAACCCGGGTCTGTTGCTGCCACTAGAGGAGGTGGGGGTGGAGGCAACTGTTCTGGGGGCTCACCCTGACTTGTGGACTGCCGAGTCTGCACCACCTGGACAAAACTCTAAAGGTTTAATAGGTAAGAGAGAAAGCATAATAGATAAGAGGGAACAAAGAGATAAAGGTAGGGCATCTATTAGGGGTGACTTGGTTAAACCCTAAGAGAGAACCAAAAGGCCAGGAGGCCAAAAGAGGCAACAACCACAAAACAGAGGTCTTCAAGACCCAAGCTAAGCGAGACTCAGAATAGGACCACTAATCCTAAACTTTCTACAGTCGGCCCTATAAAAGTTATAAAGGCAAGGAGGTCAAATTAGACTTAAAATTGAGGTTCCAACAAGGGCAGAGTAACTGTAACGTCCCGTTTTCTTTAAAGTCCTTGCCAAAGTTTTCAAAATAAAAGTAACCATTTGGCTTTATTGAGAATCCAAAGCTTAACCTGAGATTTTTGAAATCTGGAGAGTTCAATTGGAATTAATCAAACCTTAACTAAGTTCTTAGTTGGTGTTCCTTGCCGGTCGTAGCTCTCTGTTGTGTCTTTGCTGCTCTTGGGTTGCTGTGTCCCTGAGCCTCCCTGTGCCCCGGTTTTGTCTTCTTTTTAACTTCCTTTGTTGGCTTGAATCTCTTTGAGACTCAGACCTCCCTCTCTCTCATCTTTCCCCTCTGCTCGACCCCTCCCTGTTTCGGTTTTCTTGTTAAGAACCCACTCGGGTCGGTGTTCTAAACCTCTTGGTCTCTTCAAGCCACGCTTGGCTTTGCTTCTTTTGGACCTCCTCAGGACCTCTCCACGCCTCTCTGAACCCCCGAGTTCTCTTGGGCGCCCAGAGTTCCTCCGACCTCCCAAAGGCCCCTTTTGGGACCTTCCTAGACCTCCTTGTGGCTATTTGGACCTCCCTTGTGTTCAAATAGACCTCTCTTGTCCCTCGCAGACCTTCTCAGGTCCCACGGACCTCCTCTATGTCCTTTAAGACCTCCCTTGTTGAGATCTAGCCGCTCGAGACCTCCCTTGTTGAGATCTAGCCGCTCGCACCTCCCTTGTTGAGATCTAGCCGCACCTCCCTTGTTGGGATCTCGCCATATGGACCTCCCTCTTGGGGATCTAAGCCATCCAGTCCTCCTTTAGTGGGATGCAAAGGTCCGCACCTCCTTAGCGCTTGGACCCTCTTTGACTCTTGTGGCTGTATCGCTTAAGGCCTTGCCTTCCTCATCTAAGGACCGTCCGATGTTGTTCGGATGGCCCGATCCTCGTATGCTGCTCCTTGATCCGAACGTTCCTTTCCTTTTGGACCACCTTGCCCAATCGAACGGCTCGGCTTTCTTCGCTGCTTTTCCTTTGTTCCCCGTGACCTCTTCCCGGTTGTTTTGCAAAGACCTCCTCCTCGGTCCTTGCCGGTCTTTTGTAAAGACCACCCTCCTAACCTTGAATATTCCTCTTGTTCAGACCTCCTCGCACCTTTGATCTGGACCGTTGAGGTCCTCCCTTGAGATCTAGACCGTTAGATCTCCCTTTGGAGATCTACTCGGCAGACCTCCTGCACCCTTTGATCTCGACCGCTGAGGTCCTCCCTTGAAATCTTGACCAGTGGAGACCTCCTCGTGCAGTCCGAGTGTCGTGGCCTCCTCGTTGAGCTTTGAGGACCTCTTGTCCAGACCTCCTCTTGAGTCCTTGGACCTCCTGTCTCAGACCTCCCCTCTCGAAAGTGTCTTGGACCTCTTGCCCAGACCTCACAAAGGGTCGCTATGGAATGACCCTTGCGGTGGGGCCACCTCTTTGACCAATGGTGCACCCTTTTGACTGACCCCACTTGCCAGTCCCTCTACACTCTGTAATTATTGCTCTTGCCTTAGAACTCTGTGCGCATTTAATAGGTGTCGGGTCACATTAAATGCAGTCACATCTGAGGTACTTTATTTCATTTCTTTTGGGCAAGCCACGCCTAAGTAGTCCCGACACAACACGCCATCGAAGTTTTCCTTGTGGTGCACACCACCAACCCCGGCTATATATAGCCTGGGAGGGCAAACCTTTGTAACCTTTTGCTCATTTCTTCCTTCCCTGCCCCCTCTGCTCGGTTCTTCCTTGCGCAAGACCTTCCCTAGGAGCTCTTTGAGGCTGTGTTAAGCCTCTTGGTTTCCTTTTTGGCTGAGTTGGTTTGAGTTCCTTTTTGGTTCTTTTGAAGTTCTCTGGATTAGTGTGGATTTGCTTATCTAGTTTTCTTGCGAACTTGTAGATCACGAGTTCGAGGAGATCTTGGACCCAGCTCTTGCTGCAGAAGGCTCTCCACTGCTTGACCAAGGCGAGCCACAGACCTCCTTTTGATCATCTTGAGCCTAGTGTTGCAAATGTATTTCGGTTTCACTTTACCATGCATGGCTATGTTTATGAGAAAATGGTTTGGGCTGTAGTTACTTGACTACTTACGGTTATACCTCCTTCCTACCTTGTTTCCATCATGTTGTCATGTTCACCTTGTGAACCCTAGGATGGATATCTAGTTGGTGTTCTTTGTTATTTGCCAACATGGGGGCCGTAGGTCTTATATAGCCTTGCTTAGAAAACGTGGTTCGAACGTATCATGCTTCCTCTCTAATAATCTTGACTAATGACTTATGGAACGTGTGGTTGGTGCCATTGTTGAGCAGCTATGGCAGGATGCCTAAGCCGTGTTGACTGTGGTGTGAGACCATTTGGTTAAAACTTGTGTGCCAGGACTGGGTGGTCTTTTGGCATGGGTTAATACAAATGGTTTTGCTGAGGCAAGAAGGCAGGGAGTGAGTAGTGGGTGCTATGCACACTTGGTTGTGGATGTCTTGCCTTAGCCCCATTAAGGACTTAACTTTGTGTCTATTGATCTGGGCCAAGAAGTGCAACCACAAGATCATTTTATGGGAATGGTCTGGGCTGAATAATTAGCAATGGGATGGCTTGGAGCTGTTGTGGTTGAGCGTGTGATTCGTTGGCACAAGAGGGGGCACCCCATAACCCTGCGGATTTCTAGACCACGGAGGGGATTATAAACCTTAGTGGGCAGCTCGGGTCAGCTTCAAAGCTTTGTAAAGGCCTTGCCGCTCTCTAGACCGCCACCTTAGGAAGTGAGCAAGGGTGACGGAATCCATCCCGCTAGAGAGATCGTGGATTGTGGGTAAAGTTGTACACCTCTGCAGGTGTAAGATCTATTCAATAGCCAAGTCCTTGGTCATGGACATGCTCAAGGAAAATGGTGCAAGGGTAGTTGTTTGAAAAGTTTGTGTCATTTGGGCACTACAATGAGATGCCTTGGCTTTGCCTCAAGAGACCTTGGCCGGCTCTAGAGGGGCCAGGTTGGCTCGGTAGTGGTCCAGGGACCTGCTCGAACCTCTTGAGTGGGTGCTCTTGAGTGGTATTTGGGTGAGGACTGGTCTTCAGTGCGACTGCACCTCCCCATTTTGGTTGTGGATGTGAGCCGGTGCTCACTCTACTTTTTCAACTTCAATCTATTATATATTGTAGTTTTACTCTCTTGTCTTTTCAATCTATTATTGTTATTATTGTCAACTTTGGCTTTATAAAACTAACCATACAGCTCTCCATTGGTAAGTCCTTGCATGAATATTATTGCATCTTTGCTCCCTGTGACTTGCTGAGTACATTCCAAGTACTCATGGCTTAAGCCCTGTGTCAAAGCAGATTATGAAGATGACCAAGTGCAGGGCAGTGCAGACCTCTTCGAGGAGGAGTTCTTCGACGACTAAGTTGCCTAGGACGTCCTCCACCCGACAGCCTGTGGTGCTTGTTGGATGGCTTTTGCGTGTTTTGGTGTTTGAGCCCTAGGGCTCCTTGTCGCCAGTTGTAAGTCCTTGCTGGCTTTGTAAGCCCTCAGTGGCAGACCTCTTGTTGACAAGCTTGACCATAAGGTCCTGTTATATAAAGTTTAATTTGTCTGCTTCATCTTTGTTTGACCTCGTGGTTGTGGTATTGGCTTGTGTTCTTGTGCGAGCTAGCTCTGTTGTCCTGGGACTAGCTCAGATGCACAGGGGCAGGACCACCAGGAGGTCCTACGGGACTTAGCCTGGGAGGTCCTGCCGGACCTCTCTTAGTGATGTGCCTGGAGGTGCTACCGAGCGAGTGGTGGCCACGACCTCCAGGAGGTCCTCAAGACCTCCTGGGAAGGTCAGTGGCGGACCAAGACCTCCAGGAGGTCCGCAAGACCTCCTGGGAGGTCCTGGCAGGCCTCCTCGGTAAAGCTCCATGCGGCGCTACCACGTTTTTCCGTGGTGACTTCGCAGCGCAAAAAAAAATGGTCCTCCCGGACCTCTTGCGGTACATCACGGGGTGGGTCATCACAGTTGGTATCAGAGCCTTGGTCGGCTGTAGGACGTGACCCTAGGTAGAAAGGTCGGTTTAGTTCTGACTCAAAAAGTTATTTTCTAAAGCAAATCAACTTGAAAATTTGTTTGGAGGTTCTTTCCTTGTTCTGGTTCTATGCTGCACTTAACTTGTCCAAATCATTTCTTACCCTGTTCTACTTCAATCTTAACTCCCTCTTTAGTTCTGTTATCTTGCCCTTGCTGGAACCTCAGTTTTAAATCTAATTTGACCTCCTTGCCTTTATAATTTCTATAGGACCGACTGTGGAAAGGTTAGGATTAGTGGTCCTCCTCTGAGTCCCGCTTAGCTTGGGTCTCTAAGACCTCTGTTTTGAAGCTTTTGTTGCCTCTTTTGGCCTCCTGGCCTTTTGGTTCTCTCTTGGGTTTAACCAAGTCACCCCTAATAGATGCCCTATCTTTATTTCTCTGTTCCCTCTTATCTCTTTGCTATCTCTTTCTTACCCTTTGAACCTTTAGAGTTTTGTCCAGATGGTGCAGACTCGGCAGTCCACAAGTCAGGGTGAGCCCCCAGAGCAGTTGCCACCACCTCCACCTCCTCCAGTGGTAGCAACAGACCCGGGTTTTGGGCAGTTTATGGCAGCACAAGCCCAAATGATGAGCTCTATGATGCAGAACATGAACCAAATTATGGCTCAACAAAGCCAGACCACCAATGCTCTACTTGCCATGATGAGCCAGGGTAGCCAAGCTGCAGCGGTGCCACCACCTCCACCCCCAGCTCACCATCAATCAAGGCTATCAGAGTTCTTGAAGACACGCCCCGCTACATTTTCCAGCTCCCCTGAGCCCTTAGATGCAGATGATTGGCTGAGATCAACAGAGAAAAAGTTGGATATTGCTCATGTGAAGACAGGAGAAGGTTTTGTTTGCCTCACATCAACTCGGAAGGACTGCAATGAGTGGTGGGACACATTTTGTGCCTCACATGTCAACCCTAGAGGATCACTTGGGCAGATTTTGCGTACCGCTCACACTCGCATGTCCCTCGATGGGAAGGTAGAGATGAAAAAGGAAGAGTTTAGAGAGCTCAAACAAGGCAGTATGTCAGTGAGTGAGTACCTCACTAAGTTCACTCAATTGTCACGTTATGCTCATGAGGACGTGGCTACAGATGATGCACGGAAGCGTTTAGGCGAGGCCTCCATCCCGCCTTAAAGTTCAAGTTGTTGGAAATGATTATCCCGATTTTCAAAGACATGGTGAACAAAGCAATGCTCATTGAGGAATCCTGAAGAGAACTCTCTGAGTCCTTCAAGAGAAAGGTGCCACCCTCCAGTGCTCAGCAAAGACCTCCCCAGCGTGTCAAGACGTTTGTGCAGTACCAACCTAAGCGCCAAGGACCTCCTGGACCTCCCAGGACCTCTTCAAAGACCTCCCGCCATGCTGTCCCTGCCCAGCGCCGCATCACTGGCAGCACCAAGTGTGGGACCCCTAAATTATTGGAATGTGCCGTATTGAAATTATACTGGTAGCATAATTCTTAATTAAGGAATAGTGTAATGTCCTTAATAAAAATCATACTAGAAGCATAATCATAATAAGTAACAATCCAACAATTAGGTTCCCGGATATATGCCATGCAATAGTTCCCAGGATTAGTGACTATTGCGCATATATCCTTAATCAACATTGCATCAATCACATACAAGTCATACATTCACATAATTATACATTAATAATTACATCTCAAATTCGGTTGCTACAGTACCAGGTCTGCTACAGTAACCAAATTAGATACAAGAACAGATGACCTTGGGTCAATAACCAAAAGAACGACAGCGGAAACAAAATATAAAAGTAAAACCACTAATGGCCCCATCATCCCACGGGCTATTGCGTGGAGGCTAGAATTAGCATCACTCGTTAGCGTCACCTAGATCGGTGCTAACGGGCATCTCATAAAAGTAACCATCCTCACCTGCAACAAGAGGTCATAAAACCCTGAGTACAAAAGGTACTCAGCAAGACTTACACAAACTAATAAAAGAAAGTGTTTGTTAGAACCTATACAAAGGAATAGAAAGTTGTATATGCATAAGGTTGACAACAGAAGGCTTAAATGGTTCAATTTTGCATAAAGCAATACATCTTAACCTACAGTTGCTATATTTTGATAAAGCAGTTTTGATAAATTGATTTGGACTAAAACAAAGTGAATAAGTGTAATTATAAGCATAAACAATAACAAGAATAAATGACAGCTCACAATTAAATGTGTATGACAACAATCATGACGAAATAATTCCCAAACCAAAATGAGAACAAAATCTATACAGGTGACATTAATTCAAGTATCGTCTCAGAATCGTGGGACACGGCTATTCGAATAGTTTTATGCCTTGCAAGGGTGTACATCTTTATCCACATGACTTAGTTAGCCCAAAAGCCTCCGGAATAATAACACACTGCCTTTGGTGTGCCGGCCGGGTAAACTAAGATTTGGTATTTTTCAACAAGTTAACATTATTGAGTTGGATGACCCATGTGAGACTGATCCCGCTTAAACAAGACTGATAGCATATATTCAACCGAGGCTCACATGTTGTACCGGGAATGCCGACCCAGTCAATTAAATGCGAACTGTGCTCACTACACATATTAGACCGCAATCGGGGCCCTGAAGGAACGTACATGCGATGTAACACATCTACGCCCTTACCCTTCTAAGAACATCTGATATCAATATAAGTTTCACATGGCATACGACACGGCCCGAAGACTTAAGCATCTATGCCATATGAAATCAATACACATGTCCTTACTCTCCAGTATCCAACTCAATACTATTAACCCTTTACTTAACCAAACAGTGCCCATACACTGCGTGTGGAAGTACGTTGGGACTTGAATTAAATTGTCAGAGTTCAGTCCTTAATCAACCCAGACAAGACATTCACATTTCCCAATTCTCGTGCACAAAGGCACCATCACTAGCATACACTTGTCCAGATTTGAATTGATTGATAACAGGATTTAGAAGCATTTTCAAATCAAATAAACTGAACAAGAATCAAAATAAGTATAATGTATTTGTTGTCCCCAAGTCGACAAGCTAAGCTTGCCAAACTCTAACGCTTCTATGGATTTGCATGGCTAAGCAAAAGTTAAAACTAAACATAATAACATCACAAACTACCTTAGGTTGAGTGTATGGTTAATTAAAGATAAACCACAAGCTCAGGGTATAACTAACTAGGAACAGAGCACAACTAAATTTTTAGAAAGTTGCATGCAACAGTGTCACTGTATTTTATAAATCTACAGTTCAAAAGATTAGGCTCAACATGGTGCAGAGAGGAAGCTTGCCTTGATAGTAGTAAACAACCTCTTGCTCAGGTTCTTGCAACTCAATAAAAGGCTCAACAATTTTAGAAGAACCAATATCTAAAAGAGAATAAAAGAATTTCCAATAAACATAGGAAAAACAGAGAACAGGATGCAAAAAGAATGCATGATCAATTGATAATGCATGGGTAATAGTATGCTTAAGCTATATCTAATTTAGTAAGGGTAATAACCCATATATACCATCTACTGACAGTTGTTACCCCGATTTTAATTAGAAAATATCTACAGTAACAGATTTTTATGCACTGGAACAGGACAACCTATAATTAAATTACCTATTAAGCTAAACCCCATATAAATGAAAGATTGAGCTGAAACTAAGTGTATTAAGACTAATGTTGACCTACTGATCATTTAATGACTAGCAATAGTCATTTAAGTCTTGGACTAATGTTGTCGGTTTTGGTTAATAGCCAAAAAATAGTAAAGCATTGATGATCATTTTCGGCTAGCCAGTAATGCTACACCACATAATTACTCTAAAAGGAAGTGATTAATACTAAGGCCCATTAATGCCATCCTATTGACTCGGTTCACTTAAAGAAATAGGCAACCAGAGCTTTTGTCGGCTGAAACCAAATGGCAAAGGACCTAATTCCTAATTTAGGTTGTCCAGGGTATTCACACAAATCGATGACCTTAAATATGTGTTAAAGCTAACTGGAAAGTCATTAATACCACAACTCATTAATGCCAAACCTAACCGGCCAGATTACAGAAGGAATAGAAACTTCATTATTTGTCGGTTTTGTTATACCATAAAACAGTAAAGAGCTTCTAACTATTTTCGGCTACAAAGAAAACTACATAAAGCAAAGACTTTCAACAGTAGTAGAGTTTAACTAAAATCTAATTAAGCTAGTATACTGGTAGAGAAACCCTAGGTCTAGAATACGATATAAAAGACCGAAAAGTTATAAAAATAACTTTCCAGTAAAAAGAAGTTTAGAGTATTACAAGAACCAGTGAGTGGTCTAAGGGAACTAAAGATATTCTTAAGGATCTTTAGATGATAAGACTTAAGGTTTAACTTACCAGCTAGGGTTTGGAAAAGACAGAGTCAAGCTCTTGGTCAAACAAGAAAAGATCCAGTAGCCTTTTTCCTTGTGCTGACCAAAAGAAAATGATGGACTTAGCTCTAAAGATCATTAGACATATTTTTGCTAAGAACAGATGGAGTTTAACTCACCTGTGATGAAGCTTTCTTAAGAGGGTGCTTCACCGTCCAAGGTGACAGAGAGGAAAACCCTAATTCCAACCCTATAAGAAATGCCCAAACCACATTAGCATGAGCTTTAGGCCTTCTTGAGGTTGAACAAGGGTAGAAGAATAAGGAGCTTCACCGTGAAGGAAGATAAAGATGATGCTCCTCGCTGGTCAACAATGGCAGAGCTACACCTTTAGGGTTTATATAGTGTACCAAATGTGTAGAGCAACCGAGAAGGGTCTAGAGATCAAGAGGTGGCACTTAGGATAGATATTAAGGAATAAATATCCTCAAAATACTGTGCTCTACCCCCATTTCGGACACCACAGTGCCTATGGTGGAAAAACCAGAGAGCAATCAAAAATTGAGTCACTACCGTGTGGGTCCCAGGCATAACCAAAGAACGCGACCGCGACGCAGTTAGCACTAAAAACCCCGCTAATACCGGGCCCAGGAAATCCGCCATGCAACAAGACGCGGGAGCTCCACGCACAGCCACCGTCCGATCCTCAGCGGACCGCCACGATCGCGAGGTCCCTGTAGCGGTCCGAACGGCCCACTCAACAGGAGCCGTGCGATCGCAAATTAGCAGCCCAAGATGAGGTGCGTGCGGGAGCTCTTCGGATCAAGGGCTCCATCGCCGTTAAAACGCAATTCAACGGCCCAGATCGAGATGAGGTACGGCCGGTCCGAACCGCCCACTCCATCTGGCCCGTTCACGCGAGAATGAATGGTTGAGATGGGCTGGAGCTTTCGGACGCGCGCGAGGAAGATGCGACCGCGCCGGTTGCGCACTGGTTTGGGTCCAACCAAAATAGGGCCGAGCCGCTACAGTGTTAGACCGAGAGGTTTGACCAGCTCTAATTCAAAACTCCAAAACTTTGACTGGGACTTTTAAAATAGCAAATAAATTTGTAAATTCATGAAATTTTGCAGACTTGCTACTGGGATAATATATTTCCCAAATAAATTTTAAAATCACTGTTTCTTCTTTAGAAATACATAATTAATTTATCTAGACCAACTAGGATTTATTTAAAGACAAATATTTTTCTGAAAATCAAAATAATTTCTAAAAATTCAACAAAAATTATTTTTGGCCACAATAATTTATCTGATTTTTAATTAAAATATACCCCTACCATAATACCAACATTGGATGGTATTTCCTTTGGAAATGTTTTTAATCAAATGGGAGTTTGTAATAGGAATTTGGGAAAAAGGTTTGTAGCAAGTTGCCTAAATTGCCAAAATGAACAGTAATGACATGAACAGTACTTTATTATCAGATATTAGGGTTGAGATCATATAAACCTACCTCCCTTAAGAAAATCTCATCCCGAGATTTCTTATAATTCAGAAGTTGGACAAAGATGAAGTTGAAATGATGTTCTTTAGGAACATAACATCAGTTGTCTTTATTTCTTTCAAAGATAGAAAAGAAATTTCTCACATAACAACATAGTGCTGTTATTACAACTTATGTTACATTGCTTTGTTTAACCTTGCCTTTCTTGATTTAAAGACAAGTATTAAACAGTAAAAAGGTGGGGGTGCTCGATCTTCATCAGATCTTCACGCTCCCATGTGGCTTCAGCTTCGGAATGATTGGCCCATTGAATTTTTAGGAATTTGACAGTGCGATTTCTTGTCCTACGTTCCATTTCGTCGAGGATACGCACTGGTTGTTCTTGATACGAAAGATCTGGTTGCAGATCAAGATTCTCATAAGTAGTAGCCTCGGTAGGAACACGAAGGCATTTCTTTAATTGAGAAACATGAAAGGTATCATGAAGGGCCGACAAAGTGTCAGGAAGTTCCAATTGATATGCCACGGCCCCTCGTTTTGCGATGATTCGGAAAGGTCCGATATAACGAGGTGCTAGCTTTCCTTTCACTTGAAAACAATGAGTACCTTTCATCGGCGACACTTTAAGATAGACAAAGTCATCTATCTCAAAACTTAGCTCACGACGTCGATGATCGGCATAGCTCTTCTGACGAGATCGGGCGCTTTTCAAACGGTCTCGAATCGCATTTAACTTGCTCTTGACTTCCAAAACCAAGTCTCGACCAAAGAATGATCTTTCACCGACTCAATTATTTCAAAGGAGTCCTACAAGCTCTTCCATACAAGGCTTCAAAAGGTGACATTTGAATACTTGCTTGGTAGCTATTATTGTAGGAAAATTCCACATACGGCAAAGATTTCTCCCAATTCTTGCCATATGCTAAAACACAGGCTCTAAGAAGATCCTCCATTATTTGATTCACCCTTTCAGTTTGATCACTGGTCTGAGGATGATAAGCGGTCTTTGAAGGATAATTCAGCCCCATTGCTTGATGAAGACAATTCCAAAAATGGGAAGTGAATTGAGATCCACGGTCTGAAACAATAACTTTAGGAACACCGTGGAGACAAACAATTCTAGCAATATAGAGTTCTGCCAATTGCTTGCCATTAAAAGTGGTTCTGACAGGGATGAAATGAGCCACTTTCGTTAGTCGATCAATTATCACCCATATGGCATCAAATCCATTCTGGGATTTTGGAAGTCCGGTAACAAAATCCATACCGACTTCTTCCCATTTCCATTGTGGAATAGGTAAGGGCTGAAGGGTACCAGCAGGTTTTAAGTGCTCAGCTTTAACCTTTTGGCAAATATCACATTCAGCAATATACTAAGCAATTTGCCTTTTCATCTTGCTCCACCAAAATGTTTTCTTTAAATCCTGGTACATCTTAGTACTTCCAGGATGTATAGAAAACTTGGAATTATGAGCCTCTTTAAGAATTAGCTCTCTCAGCTGTGGATCTGAGGGCACCACTAGACGATTGCGATATCGAATGGTACCACGAGCATCTTCAGAAAATTCATTGGTTTTACCTGCCTTCATGTTTTCCTTGATCTCTACTACCTCAGTATCAGTTTTCTGTGCCTCCAGAATCTGATCTTCGAGTGTTGATTTTACTTCCAAGGTAGCAAGAAATCCATCTTCGACCATTTCGAGACTTAAGCGCCGAAGGTCAGCACATAAGCTCTTAGTCAAAGGAATTGTTGATAAGCAATTACATTGTGACTTCCTGCTCAGGGCATCAGCCACAACATTGGCCTTACCAGGATGGTAGTGAATACCCATATCGTAGTCCTTGATCAATTCAAGCCATCTTCTTTGTCTCATATTCAGGTCAACTTGAGTGAATATGTATTTCAGGCTCTTATGATCAGTATAGATTTCGCAACGATTGCCAAGAAGGTAATGTCGCCAAATCTTTAATGCATGGACTACGACTGCCAATTCCAAATCATGGGTAGGATAATTCACCTCATGAGGTCGCAATTGCCTGGATGCATATGCCACAACTCGGCCCTCTTGCATAAGCACACAGCCAAGTCCATGGCGAGATGCATCGCAATAGATATCAAAACCCTTATGGATATCTGGGAGAGTGAGAACAGGAGCTTCAGTCAGGAGCTTTCTCAAAAGCTGAAAACTGTTTTCACATTCCACTGACCAAAAGAATTTGTTTTCCTTCTTCAAAAGCTGAGTCAGTGGCCTGGAAATCTTGGAAAAGTTTTCAATGAACCTACGGTAATATCCCGCAAGTCCAAGGAAACTTCGGATTTCAGGAACATTCTTGGGCTGCTTCCAGTCTAGTACATCCTGTACTTTGCTGGGATCAACAGTAATACTTCCTTCGGATAATACATGTCCCAGAAATGCAACTTGCTTGAGCCAGAAAGCACACTTACTAAATTTGGCATACAGCTGATGCTTGCGAAGTGTATCCAGCACAAGTCTCAAATGATGCTCATGCTCTTCGTCAGACTTAGAGTAGATAAGAATGTCGTCAATAAACACAACAACAAACTTATCCAAGAAATCCATGAATACTAAATTCATTAGATTCATGAAATAAGCAGGAGCATTTGTTAGACCAAAGGACATAACAGTATACTCGTATAATCCGTAACGAGTAGAGAATGCTGTTTTAGGAATATCCTCGCCTAACTTTGATCGATGATAGCCCGATCGCAAATCAATCTTAGAAAGACACGGGCTCCAGTCAACTGGTCAAACAGATCATCAATTCGGGGCAAAGGATACTTATTCTTGATAGTAACCTCATTTAACGGACGGTAATCTACACACATCCGTAAAGTCTGATCTTTCTTTTTGACAAAGATGGCTGGGCATCCCCAAGGTGAGGAACTCGGTCGAATGAAACCCTTATCGAGCAATTCTCCAAGCTGTTTCTTCAACTCAAACAGCTCATTGGAAGGCATACGATAAGGTCTTCTTGAAATGGGAGCAGTACCAGGAACTAGTTCAATCACGAACTCTACTTCTCGATCTGGTGGCATACCGGGAAGTTCTTCAGGAAAGACGTCCTGATATTCACACACTATTGGTACTGACTCCAAGGTAGGAGTGGTATCAGCTTTCAATGCACCAAGGTGAGAATGAACTGCTCTAGACTGAAAAATAACTGAAAGGCCATTTTTATTAGTAAGGGATATAGTTCTCTGGGCACAATTGATTTGGCCGAAATTTTTGGACAACCAGTCCATACCCAGAATGACATCTATCCCCTTAGAATTTATCACAATTAAGTCTGCCCAAAAATCTACCCCTTCAATATTAACATTGACATTAAGGCAGATTTGATCACCATAAATCTTGACCCAAAGTAATGAATAATATGAGGTGGATGAAGCGGATGCATGTCTAATTGATGTTGAGTAGCAAGCGCCTACTAATAAAAGAATGGGATGCTTGAGTCAAATAAAACGAAGAGTGAACTGAAATTAACTAGGAGCATACCAAGGATAACCTCGGTGCCTCGGCGCTTCTTGTGATCAATTGATTTACACGGCCATGATCGAACAGGTCGCTTAACAACCGCCTTTGGGGAAGGTGCAGGGGCCTAAGTGAGGGATGATCGAATCGGTGGCAACCCCTTTGCCTTAGCAAAACATTGGTTCGCAAAATGCCCCGGGCGTCCACAATGATAGCAAATCACACCCGGCCTGATATTGATAGCAGCGGGTGGCCTGTGTCCACTAGGTCGGGACTGTCTAGCAGATGGCGGTGGGCGAAAAGCAAACACCGGTGCCCTGGGTGGAACTGGAGCGGGCGCTCGGAAAGACTGAGGTTGCCACAGACGCGGTCTAACTGAACGACCACTATATGTGAACTGAGTGGCCTTCTGCCGCTTCCGTGAATCTTCCAAAGCCTTGCTCTTGGTTTCAGCAATTATGGCTTTGTCTACAAGATGTTGAAAATTTCTGAAGTCTTGTATTGCCAAAGCCAACTACAATTCTTCAGATAGCCCATTCATGAAACGATTTCAACGACGAGTGTCAGTCGAAACATCGTCAGGGGCATACCGAGCAAGGAAATTGAACTCATGAAGATACTCGGTCACTGACTTTCGCCCTTGTTTGAGAGCGAGGAATTCCTGCTGCTTGAGCATCATCACTCCCTCAGGAATATGGGCCTCGCGAAAAGCCTCCATGAACTCAAGCCATGTAGGAGTATGTCCGGTGGGTTGAATAGCTAGATAATTATCCCACCAATTACTAGCTGGCCCAGTCAATTGGTAGCTAGCATACAGAACCTTCTCCCTTTCAGAACATTGGGCAATGGTCAGCTTCTTTTCAATTTCCCAAAGCCAGTCCTCTGCCTCCAATGGATCTTGGGAGCTGGAGAATATTGGCGGGTTAGTCCGCTGAAAGTCAGCCAGACTTCCCTGCCCATGTTGAACTCCTGCTCTACCAGTTGGCGTAGGAATAGAAGAAGTGTTGCGCGCAATCTGCTCCAAGATGCGCGTCTGGTCCATGCGGTTGCGCTCAATTTGCATGAGCACATCCGCCATGGTGGGTGGTGGAGGAAGCTCCTCTTCCTGTCTACCACCTTGCGGACCATGGGATCCGGAAGGGTCAGTCTGTTCCACCTGAGTCGGGAGAACAGGGGTGGAAAACCTCTCCTCTTGTTGTGTTCGCGATCGAGTGGTTGGTCCTGTCATCCTGTTGCCATATAATGGTTAACAACATAACAAGGATATACTCGGGCTAACACATACAAGATTTGGAGAAAGAAATTAATTAAATACTAAACCTAAGCATGCAGTATGTCATGATATGCAACCAATTAACACCAAAAACAGCAGCACATAGTACAGGTAAAAGGTGCGGCTTCCATTCCTCATAATGGGTCACTACACCAACAAAGACAAAGACAACAAAACAAACACAACCATAGCCGATCATAGCAAACAGAGTCGGCCCCAATTTAATAGAACAGTCTACCGGACTCAAAACAAGAATAACACCAAAATCAATACCACCAAAACCGACCTCTCTTTAACGTACCAACTAATACTGCACCAAAACCAAGCCGAGTACAGCAAACAAGGGAGGCTCCCATTTAATGAAATGTCGGCTGAACAAAGACCATAACAGATTCAATTACAACCAAAAGTCTGCATCCACTTTATTAACATCCAACAGGAAACACCTTAGGTTTAAAATATACAAGTCAACTAACACAGCGCCTGGTTCCCAAAAGCAACTTCGGCTCACACCATTTATACAGCACATAAGCTAGACTATTACACAATATTCAATACACAATACTAGCCTACTTCACAACTATGGCCGAACACATTACCCAGCCCCTAGGTGTAGTCATTACGGTTAAAATTCACCGGGAACTCATTTAACAGATGAGCTTCTGGTGAACCCGTATCAATAGGATCCCTAGGGCTGACGAGACGAGTAGGGGAACCTAGCAGCAAGTGATGGCCACCAGAGTGTGTAGGTCGCTGAGTGCGAGGAAACCCAGCAGACATCCGGGCCTGACGACACTGACCAAGGACAGGAACAAGTCCGAGCACCTCGAAGTCTCAATCTCGTGGTACAAAGGCGGTGGAGGGATCTCATTGTTGCCATAAAGCACGTTACGAGGAACGCGGTTCGTGGCAACACCAAGCCTCAAATACTCCTGTGCCTCGTGCAGACGACGGCGGGTTGCCCATAAATCGCACACGAGACAGTGATAGGTTTGGTCCATGATACGGACCAACCTTGCTAGCTCGCGTACATATGGGTCCTCTCCAAACTGAATCTCATCGAACGCAATCACATCCGACCTAGGGCCATGTTTTGGGAAGTGTACATAGGGTGGCTGAGACAGCTCCGTCAAATCATGACGAAGGAGGCCCATCATCCTACGCGCAGCTTCCTGCACAGCCATAGACTCGGAAGTGGCACGTACGTGGATACAGTAGGGGACACTACCCACCACCTGTCTGGCGATCACATTAATGATAGCTTGGTACTCTTCCATACCAGGACCTCGGTCTCGACGATAGATAGCATATTCGGGCTGATACGTGAAATTGGCCCGCCACATCATGTCTCGAAGTAAGGCAGGAAATCCATCCACTTCCTCGGCTCGAGTCTCCTTAATCAAATACCAGCCACTCATCTACAGAGAAAAGACAAGGTAGGTAAGAGACTGATCTTGAAAACTTCAACAGAAAGGTGGATAAGAATTGATACTAAAAGAAGATAAGGAATAAAAGATAGCAGACTTAGATCTTTAGAAATTAATTTAAGTTAAATTAATGTCACAGAGACTCACTAAAGGTAACAACTGTGCTACTTCTATCCTACAGGCAAACGTATGCTCTGATACCAACGCTGTGGGACCCCTAAATTATTGGAATGTGCCGTATTGAAATTATACTGGTAGCATAATTCTTAATTAAGGAACAGTGTAATGTCCTTAATAAAAATCATACTAGAAGCATAATCATAATAAGTAACAATCCAACAATTAGGTTCCCGGATATATGCCATGCAATAGTTCCCAGGATTAGTGACTATTGCGCATATATCCTTAATCAACATTGCATCAATCACATACAAGTCATACATTCACATAATTATACATTAATAATTACATCTCAAATTCGGTTGCTACAGTACCAGGTCTGCTACAGTAACCGAATTAGATACAAGAACAGATGACCTTGGGTCAATAACCAAAAGAACGACAGCGGAAACAAAATATAAAAGTAAAACCACTAATGGCCCCATCATCCCACGGGCTATTGCGTGGAGGCTATAATTAGCATCACTCGTTAGCGTCACCCAGATCGGCGCTAACGGGCATCTCATAAAAGTAACCATCCTCACCTGCAACAAGAGGTCATAAAACCCTGAGTACAAAAGGTACTCAGCAAGACTTACACAAACTAATAAAAGAAAGTGTTTGTTAGAACCTATACAAAGGAATAGAAAGTTGTATATGCATAAGGTTGACAACAGAAGGCTTAAATGGTTCAATTTTGCATAAAGCAATACATCTTAACCTACAGTTGCTATATTTTGATAAAGTAGTTTTGATAAATTGATTTGGACTAAAACAGTGAATAAGTGTAATTATAAGCATAAACAGTAACAAGAATAAATGACAGCTCACAATTAAATGTGTATGACAACAATCATGACGAAATAATTCCCAAACCAAAATGAGAACAAAATCTATACAGGTGACATTAATTCAAGTATCGTCCGTAACCGTGGACACGGCTATTCGAATAGTTTTATGCCTTGCAAGGGTGTACATCTTTATCCACATGACTTAGTTAGCCCGAAAGCCTCCGGAATAATAACACACTGCCTTTGGTGTGCCGGCCGGGTAAACTAAGATTTGGTATTTTTCAACAAGTTAACATTATTGAGTTGGATGACCCATGTGAGACTGATCCCACTTAAACAAGACTGATAGCATATATTCAACCGAGGCTCACATGTTGTACCGGGAATGCCGACCCAGTCAATTAAATGCGAACTGTGCTCACTACACATATTAGACCGCAATCGGGGCCCTGAAGGAACGTACATGCGATGTAACACATCTACGCCCTTACCCTTCTAAGAACATCTGATATCAATATAAGTTTCACATGGCATACGACACGGCCCGAAGACTTAAGCATCTATGCCATATGAAATCAATACACATGTCCTTACTCTCCAAAGATCCAACTCAATACTATTAACCCTTTACTTAACCAAACAATACCCATACATCAAGCGTGTGGAAGTACGTTGGGACTTGAATTAAATTGTCAGAGTTCAGTCCTTAATCAACCCAGACAAGACATTCACATTTCCCAATTCTCGTGCACAAAGGCACCATCACTAGCATCCACTTGTCCAGATTTGAATTGATTGATAACAGGATTTAGAAGCATTTTCAAATCAAATAAACTGAACAAGAATCAAAATAAGTATAATGTATTTGTTGTCCCCAAGTCTGACAAGCTAAGCTTGCCAAACTCTAACGTTCTATGGACTGCATGGCTAAGCAAAAGTTAAAACTAAACATAATAACATCACAAACTACCTTAGGTTGAGTGTATGGTTAATTAAAGATAAACCACAAGCTCAGGGTATAACTAACTAGGAACAGAGCACAACTAAATTTTTAGAAAGTTGCATGCAACAGTGTCACTGTATTTTATAAATCTACAGTTCAAAAGATTAGGCTCAACATGGTGCAGAGAGGAAGCTTGCCTTGATAGTAGTAAACAACCTCTTGCTCAGGTTCTTGCAACTCAATAAAAGGCTCAACAATTTCAGAAGAACCAATATCTAAAAGAGAATAAAAGAATTTCCAATAAACATAGGAAAAACAGAGAACAGGATGCAAAAAGAATGCATGATCAATTGATAATGCATGGGTAATAGTATGCTTAAGCTATATCTAATTTAGTAAGGGTAATAACCCATATATACCATCTACTAACAGTTGTTACCCCGATTTTAATTAGAAAATAGCTACAGTAACAGATTTTTATGCAGTGGAACAGGACAACCTATAATTAAATTACCTATTAAGCTAAACCCCATATAAATGAAAGATTGAGCTGAAACTAAGTGTATTAAGACTAATGTTGACCTACTGATCATTTAATGACTAGCAATAGTCATTTAAGTCTTGGACTAATGTTGTCGGTTTTGGTTAATAGCCAAAAAATAGTAAAGCATTAATGATCATTTTCGGCTAGCCAGTAATGCTACACCACATAATTACTCTAAAAGGAAGTGATTAATACTAAGGCCCATTAATGCCATCCTATTGACTCGGTTCACTTAAAGAAATAGGCAACCAGAGCTTTTGTCGGCTGAAACCAAAACGGCAAAGGACCTAATTAATAATTTAGGTTGTCCAGGGTATTCACACAAATCGATGACCTTAAATATGTGTTAAAGCTAACTGGAAAGTCATTAATACCACAACTCATTAATGCCAATCCTAACCAGCCAGATTACAGAAGGAATAGAAACTTCATTATTTGCCAGTTTTGTTATACCATAAAACAGTAAAGAGCTTCTAACTATTTTCGGCTACAAAGAAAACTACATAAAGCAAAGACTTTTAACAGTAGTAGAGTTTAACTAAAATCTAATTAAGCTAGTATACTGGTAGAGAAACCCTAGGTCTTGAATACGATATAAAAGACCGAAAAGTTATAAAAATAACTTTCCAGTAAAAAGAAGTTTAGAGTATTACAAGAACCAGTGAGTGGTCTAAGGGAACTAAAGATATTCTTAAGGATCTTTAGATGATAAGACTTAAGGTTTAACTTACCAGCTAGGGTTTGGAAAAGACAGAGTCAAGCTCTTGGTCAAACAAGAAAAGATCCAGTAGCCTTTTTCCTTGTGCTGACCAAAAGAAAATGATGGACTTAGCTCTAAAGATCATTAGACATATTTTTGCTAAAAACAGATGGAACCTAACTCACCCAGGATGAAGCTTTCTTAAGAGGGTGCTTCACTGGTCCAAGGTGACAGAGAGGAAAACCCTAATTCCAACCCTACAAGAAATGTCCAAACCACATTAGCATGAGCTTTAGGCCTTCTTGAGGTTGAACAAGGGTAGAAGAATAAGGAGCTTCACTGTGAAGGAAGATAAAGATGATGCTCCTCAGTGGTCAACAATGGCAGAGCTACACCTTTAGGGTTTATATAGTGTACCAAATGTGTAGAGCAACCGAGAAGGGTCTAGAGATCAAGAGGTGGCACTTAGGATAGATATTAAGGAATAAATATCCTCAAAATACTGTGCTCTACCCCCATTTCGGACACCACAGTGCCTATGGTGGAAAAACCAGAGAGCAATCAAAAATTGAGTCACTGCCGTGTGGGTCCCAGGCATAACCAAAGAACGCACCGCCTTGAAGAGCGCTAAAAACCCGGCGACAATTTGGGCCCGGAAATCCGCCATGCAACAAGACGCGGGAGCTCCATGCACAGCCGCCGTCCGATCCTCAGCGGACCGCCACGATCGTGAGGTCCCTGTAGCGGTCCGAACGGCCCACTCAACAGGAGCCATGCGATCGCAAATTAGCAGCCCAAGATGAGGCACGTGCGGGAGCTCTTCGGATCAAGGGCTCCATCGCCGTTAAAACGCAATTCAACGGCCCAGATCGAGATGAGGTACGGCCGGTCCGAACCGCCCACTCCATCTGGCCCGTTCACGCGAGAATGAATGGCTGAGATGGGCCGAGCTTTGACGCCTTGAGGAGGAAGATGCGACCACGGCTTGCATCGGTTTGGGTCCAACCGAAATAGGGCCGAGCCGCTACAGTGTTAGACCGAGAGGTTTGACCAGCTCTAATTCAAAACTCCAAAACTTTGATCGACTTTTAAAATAGCAAATAAATTTGTAAATTCATGAAATTTTGCAGACTTGCTACTGGGATAATATATTTCCCAAATAAATTTTAAAATCACTGTTTCTTCTTTAGAAATACATAATTAATTTATCTAGACCAACTAGGATTTATTTAAAGACAAATATTTTTCTGAAATTCAAAATAATTTCTAAAAATTCAACAAAAATTATTTTTGGCCACAATAATTTATCTGATTTTTAATTAAAATATACCCCAGTCATAATACCAACATTGGATGGTATTTCCTTTGGAAATTTTTTTAATCAAATGGGAGTTTGTAATAGGAATTTGGGAAAAAGGTTTGTAGCAAGTTGCCTAAATTGCCAAAATGGACAGTAATGACATGAACAGTACTTTATTACTGCATATTAGGGCTGAGACTGTTACAAACCTACCTCCCTTAAGAAAATCTCGTCCCGAGATTTCTTATAATTCAGAAGTTGGACAAAGAAGAAGTTGAAATGATGTTCTTTAGGAACATAACATTAGTTGTCTTTATTTCTTTCAAAGATAGAAAAGAAATTTCTCACATAACAACATAGTGCTGTTATTACAACTTATGTTACATTGCTTTGTTTAACCTTGCCTTTCTTGATTTAAAGACAAGTATTAAACAGTAAAAAGGTGGGGGTGCTCGATCTTCATCAGATCTTCACGCTCCCATGTGGCTTCAGCTTCGGAATGATTGGCCCATTGAATTTTTAGGAATTTGACAGTGCGATTTCTTGTCCTACGTTCCATTACGTCAAGGATATGCACTGGTTGTTCTTGATACGAAAGATCTGGTTGCAGATCAAGATTCTCATAAGTAGTAGCCTCGGTAGGAACACGAAGGCATTTCTTTAATTGAGAAACATGAAAGGTATCATGAAGTGCCGACAAAGTGTCGGGAAGTTCCAATTGATATGCCACGGCCGTGTGAACCATGTGGCAGTGGAAGAAGCACAGACCTCCTCAGACGTGGTACTAGGTATGTTCCTAGTAAATTCAAGGTTTATTTGCAGCTTTTGTTCGACTCGAGCTTCCCATTCATTTATTTCTCAGAGTTTTACTGCAAAGCACCAGTTTCGAGTTGCTGTTCTTAAGTCTACCTTGTTGGTTCAATCCCCCGGCTCAGAATTAAGTACGAACCAGGGTTGCCCACAAGTGAAAATGGTCATAGAAGAAGTAGAATTTCTAGCCAACCTTATCCTTTTGGACACCAGGTCCCTAGATGTGATCATGGGCATGGACTGGATAGCTAACCACCATGCCATGTTGGATTGTAGTGGCAAGAGTATCTCTTTGACCAGCCCTAGTGGTGCCACTCTGAAGTTTTCGGCCACCTCAGAGAAGCTCCAAGGAGCCCTATCTTGTAGTGCTCAAGTTCAAGTTTTGGAGGATGTCCCTGTTGTTAAAGAATTTATGGATGTGTTCCCTGATGAGCTCCCAGGAATGCCCTGTAACAGCCCCAACCCTAATATACAGTAATGAAGCACTGTTCATGTCATTACTGTTCAAATTAACAGATTAGATAACATGTTACAAACTATTTTCCCAAAATCTTAATTATAAATTCCAACTTGATAGAAATTTTAAAAGGAAATACAATCCAATGTTGATATTAAGGTTAGGAAATAATTTATTTGAAAACCAGATGAAGTATTATGGCCAAAAATAATTTTTGTTGAATTTATAGAAATTATTTTGAATTTTAGAAAAATATTTGTCTTTAAATAACCCTAGTTGGTTTAAATGAATTATTTATGTAATTATAAAGAATAAATTGTGATTTTAAAATTTATTTGGGAAATATATCATCCCAAGATCAAGCCTGCAAAATTTTAAGATTTTACAAATTTATTTGCTATTTTAAAAGTCCCACCAAAGTTTTGAAGTTTTAAATCAAATCGTCAAATCTCCTACCTAACTCCTGGTCTAGCATCAGAGCGGCTCGGCCCGATTTGGTTGGGCCCAACCCGTCGCAAGAATCGCTCGACCACGTTCCCTACAAGCATGCACGTAAACCCTAGCCCATCTCAGTCGTCCATTTCCGCGTGAACGGGCCGGATCAAAGGTGCTGTTCGGACCGTCCGGAGATGCCAGCCCAGATCCACCGTTGAATTTAGATCGGACGGGCCGCAATCGTTGGGCCGTTCGGACGTCCGGGGCCGCCCCGATCCCAGCCGTTGAATTGCGATTTGACGGTGATGGACCTTTGGGCCGAAGCGCACCTGTGCGCCTAGCATCTTGGGCCGTTAGAACTGGATCGAACGGTAGCTGTGCATTTCGGCTGGTCGCAGGCGCTGCATGGTGCGGCTATCCCTTGGGCCCACGGGTCAGCTGCACATATCGGTTTTTCTCTCTTGCCATGCACCTTAGGCACTATTTGGCCGGGATATTGGTAGTGCACAGTGACTTGGATGATATTTTCTTTGGGTATTTATCCTTTGTGCCACCTCATTAACTCTAGATGGTTCTCGTGAGCTCTAGGACCTCCACATTATATAAACTTTAGCTTTAGGCCTTCTGCCATTGTTGACCAGAAGAGGCTCTCTCTCACTTTGTCTTCTTTACAGTAAAGCATCCTTGTTCTTCTACCTTGTTCAACTTCAAGAAGGCCTCAATCTCATGTTAATGTGATGTTGGGCATTTTCTTGTAGGGTTGAACAAAAAGTTTTCTTCTCGGTCAACTAAAGTCATTGGACCCCACCTTGGTGTAACCACATCCTGGTGAGATGGTTCCATCTTTTCTTAGCAAGAATGTGACTAACAATCTTTAGAGACTTAGTTCTACCATTCTTATTTTGGTCAGAATCAAAACAAGGATTTGGATCTTTCTGTTGGTCAAGAACCAATATTTTTCTTATCCAACCCTAGCTGGTAAGTTAGACCTTAACTCCTGTTAACTAAAGCTTTCCAAGAAACTTAATAACCCACCTACAGCACTCATTTGCTCACGTGATACTACAAACTTCTTTAAGATGAAAAGTTGTATTTTAACTTTTCGGTCTTTCGTATCGTTTTTAAGAATTAGAGTTCTTTTGTCAAGATACTAGTCTAACTAGGTCATAAGTAAACCCTAGTATCATTATAGACCACCTTTTTGGCTAACTTGAGCACTGGAGCAAGTATTAGTGCAAACCCATCCTTTTATTAGTATTGCCGGTTCAATCGACAAAAGTGGTTACTTCTCCTCTTTCTTTTGTAACCGGTTATTTAGGCTTGTATACATAGGTTGTAATATTCATAAGTATTCCAGTTAGCTCCAGCTCTTAGTTAAGGTCATCGTTTTGTATAATTCATCTGAGCAATGAAATCTGGAATTTGGTTTCTTGCCGTTTTGATCAAATCGTCAAATAGCTATTTTGTCTTCTCCTTCATTAAACCGAGTATTGTGTCCAGCAGTAGTGTGTAGTAGTATTATTGATTCCTAGATAGTTATAGTTTCATCTAAGCTTATATGTTGCTGTGTTTGGGTGTCGGGTAAACCGACATCACAAGCAACCGAGGCTAAATCTTTAGGTTGATATTAATAAGTAGTAAATGACCAGTTGGTTCACAACACTAGCTTAAACACACTTAACTAGCATTCAGTATTTCATTTGAATGAAGTTCAGATAAATAATTAAATTATTTATGGTTGTCCTGTTCCAGTGTCTAAAACTTGATACTGTAGCTATATTTTTAAATCTAAAATCTGGGTAGTAAGTATCATTAGATAGCATATATGGATTATTATCCTTAATAAAGTAAGTATAGTTTAAGCATATTGTTATCCATGCATTACCCTTTTGATCATACATTCTTTTATGCATAGTATTCTCTGTTTCTCCCGTGTTCATTGGAATTCTTTTATTTCTTTTAGATCTTTGGTTCTTCCGAGTTTATTGAACCTTTTGTTGAATCACAAGAACCTGAGCAAGAGGTCATATACTACTACCAAGGCAAGCTTCCTCTCTGCACCATGTTGAACCTAATCTTTTGAACTGTAGAATTTTAAAATACAGTGACACTGTGCATGCAAATTTCTAAAAACCTATTTATGCCCTGTTTCTAGTTAGTTATATCCTGAACTTATGGCTTATCTTTAATTCAACCATACACTCCACCTAAGCTAGTTGTGATGTTATTATATTTAATTTTTAACTTTTGCTTAGCCATGCAGTCAATAGAACGTTAGAGTTTGGCAAGCTTAGCTTGTCAGACTTGGGAACAACAAATACCTTACACTTATTTTGATCCTTGTTCAGTTATTTGATTTGGAAATGCTTCTAAATCTTGTTAAATTCAATTCAAATCTGGACAAGTGGATGCTAGTGATGGTGCTCTGTGCACGAGAATGGGAAATGTGGATGTCTTGTCTGGGTTGATTAAGGACTGAACTCTGACGGCCCAATTCAAGCCCCAACGTACTTCCACATGCAGTGTATGGGCGCTGTTTGGTTAAGTAAAGGGTTAATGCTATTGAGTTGGATACAGGAGAGTAAGGACATGTGTATTGATTTCATATGGCATAGATGCTTAAGTCTTCGGGCCGTGTCGTATGCCATGTGGAGCTTATATTGATATCAGATGTTCTTAGAAGGGTAAGGGCGTAGATGTGTTACATCGCATGTACGTTCCTTGAGGCCCGATCATGTGTAAACTGTGGCTAACACGAGTTTGCATTTAATTGACTGGTCGGCATTCCTGTACAACATGTGAACCCGGTTGAATGTATGCTATCGATCTGGTTTAAGCGGGATTAATCTCACATGGGTCATCCAACTCAATAGTGTCAACTTGTTGAAAAATACCAAATCTTAGTTTACCCTACGGCATACCAAAGGAAGTGTGCTATTATTCCGGAGGCTTACGGGCTAACTAAGTCATGTGGGTAAAGATGTACATCCCTGCAGGGTTAAAACTATTCGAATAGCCGTGTCCACGGTTACGGACAACGCTCAATTGATGTCACCAGATAGAAGTTATTCTAATTTTGGGTTTTGGGAATTGGTTCGGCATGATGATTGTTCTGTACAATTAATTGTGAGATGTTATTTATTCTTGTTATTGTTTATGTTTATGATTACACTTATTCACCGTTTTAGTCCAAATCAATTTATTAAAACCGCTTTATCAAAAGATAGCAATTGTAGGTTAAGATGTATCGCTTTATGCAAATTGAACCATTTAAACCTTCTGTTGTCAACCTTATGCATATATACTTCTATTCCATTGTATAGGTTCTAACAACCACTTTCTTTTATTAGTTTGTGTAAGACTTGCTGAGTGCCTTTCGTACTCAGGGTTTTATGACCCCTTGTTGCAGGTGAGGATGGATACCTGTATGAGATGCCCGTTAGCGCCGATGTGGGTAACGCTAATGAGTAGTGCTAGTTTTATTCTCCACGCAATAGCCTGCGGGATGATGGGGCCATTGGTGGTTTTGTTTTTATCTTTTCGTTTCCGCTGTTGCTCTTTTTGTTAATGACCCAAGGTCATTTGTTCATATTTCTGTTACTGTAGCAATCTGGTACTGTAGCTACCGAATTATGATGTAATTACTGATGTATAATTATGTGAATGTATGACTTGTATGTGATTGATGCAATGTTGATTAAGGATATATGCGCAATAGTCACTAATCCTGGGAACTATTGCATGACATATATCCGGGAACCTAATTGTTGGATTGTTACTTATTATGATTATGCTTCTAGTATGATTTTTATTAAGGACATTACACTGTTCCTTAATTAAGAATTATGCTACCAAGATAATTTTTATTCGCACATTCAATAATTAAGGGTCTCACAAATACTGGTATCGAGCATACGGTTGCCTGTAGGATAGAATTAGCATGGTTGTTACCTTTAGTGAGTTTCTGTGATATTATTTTAACTTAAATTAATTTCGAAAAGATTTAAGTCTGCTATCTTTTATTCCTTATCTTCTTTTAGTATCAATTCTTATCCCACTTTCTGTTGATTTTTCAAGATCAGTTTCTTACCTACCTTGTCTCTACACTTAAGGGCTGTGTGATGTGTTCGGCCATAGTTGTGTAATAGGCTAGTATTGTATTAAATATTGTGTAATAACCTAGCCTCTGTTCTGTAAAAATACTTTGTGCTGCTGTTTTTGGTGTTAATTGGTTGCATACCATGACATACTGCATGCTTAGGTTTAGTATTTAATTAATTTCTTTCTCCAAACCTTGTATGTGTTAGCACGAGTGTATCCTTGTTATGTTGTTAACCATTATATGGCAACAGGATGACAGGACCAACCACTCGATCGCGAACACAACAAGAGGAGAGGTTTTCCACCCCTGTTCTCCAAACTCAGGGAGAACAGACTGACCCTTCCGGATCTCATGGTCCGCAAAGTGGTCGTCAGGAAGAGGAACTTCCTCCACCACCCACCATGGCGGATGTGCTCATGCAAATTGAACGCAACCGCATGGATCAGACGCGCATATTGGAGCAGATTGCGCGTAATACCTCCGCTATTCCGACACCAGCTGGTCGAGCAGGAGTTCAACATGGGTAGGGTAGTCTCGCTGACTTTCAGCGAACTAACCCGCCAGTGTTCTCCAGCTCCCAGGATCCAATGGAGGCAGAAGATTGGCTTCGGGAAATAGAAAAGAAGCTGACCATTGCCCAGTGTTCTGAAAGGGAGAAGGTCTTATATGCTAGCTACCAGCTGACTGGACCAGCTAGTAATTGGTGGGATAATTATCTGGCTATCCAACCCACCGGACATACTCCCACCTGGCTTGAGTTCATGGAAGCTTTTCGTGAAGCCCATATTCCGGAGGGAGTGATGATGCTCAAGCAGCAGGAATTCCTCGCTCTCAAGCAAGGATGAAAGTCAGTGACTGAGTATCTGCATGAATTTAATTTCCTTGCTCGGTATGCCCCTGACGATGTTTCGACTGACACTCGTCGTCGAAACCGTTTCATGAATGGGCTATCTGAAGAATTGCAGTTAGCATTGGCAATACAAGACTTCAGAAATTTCCAACACCTGGTGGATAAAGCCATCATTGCTGAGACCAAGAGTAAAGCTTTGGAAGATTCACGAAAGCGGCAGAAGGCCACTCAGTTCACATTTAGTGGTCGTTTAGTTAGACCGCGACTGTGGCAACCTCAATCTTTCCGAGCACCAATTCCAGCTCCAACCAGGGCGCCGGTATTTGCTTTTCGTCCATCACCACCCGCTGGACAGTCCCGACTTAGTGGACACAGGCCACCTACTGCTGTCAATGTCAGGCCGGGGGTGATATGTTATCATTGTGGTCGTCCGGGACATTTCGCTAATCAGTGCTTTGCTAAGGCAAAGGGATTACCACCTGTTCAACCATCTCCAGCTTCTGTGCGACCTGCACCTTCCCCAAAGGCAATTGTTAAACCTGATCCTGTTCCTATCCGCGGCCGTGTGAATCAGTTGACTGCTGAAGAAGCGGTCGAGACACCTGAGGTTATCCTTGGTATGCTCCTAGTTAATTTCAGTTCAGCTACTGTTTTATTTGACTCGAGCATCCCATTCTTTATTAGTAGGCGCTTGCTATTCAACATCGATTAGTCATGCATCGCTTTATCCACCCATATTATTCACTCACCGGTCAAGATTTATGACCGATCAAATCGCCTTTAATGTCAATATCAATATTGAAGGAGTAGATTTTTGGGCTGATCTGATGGTGATAAATTCTAAAGGGATAGATGTTATTCTGGGTATGGATTGGTTGTCCAAGAATTTTGGCCAGATTAATTGTGCCCAACGAACTATATCCCTTACTAATAAAAACGGCCTTCCAGTCATCTTTCAGTCTAGAGCAGTTCATTCTCACCTTGGTGCGTTGAAAGCTGATACCACACCTACTTTGGAGTTAGTACCGGTAGTATGTGATTATCCGGATGTCTTTCCTGAAGACCTTCCCGGTATGCCACCCGATCGGGAAGTAGAGTTCGTAATTGAACTAGTTCCTAGTACTGCTCCCATTTTGAGAAGACCTTACCGCATGCCTTCCAATGAACTGTTTGAGTTGAAGAAACAGCTTGGAGAATTGCTTGATAAGGGATTCATTCGACCGAGTTCCTCACCTTGGGGGTGCCCGGCCATCTTTGTCAAAAAGAAAGACCATACTTTACGGATGTGTGTAGATTACCGTCCGTTAAATGAGGTTACTATCAAGAATAAGTATCCTCTTCCCAGAATTGATGATCTGTTTGACCAGTTAACTGGAGCCCGTGTCTTTTCTAAGATTGATTTGCGTTCAGGCTATCATCAGATCAAGGTTAGAACTGAGGATATTCCTAAAACAGCATTTTCTACTCGTTATGGATTATACGAGTATACTGTCATGTCCTTTGGTCTAACCAATGCTCCTGCTTATTTTATGAATCTAATGAATTCAGTATTCATGGATTTCTTGGATAAGTTTGTTGTTGTGTTTATTGACGACATTCTTATCTACTCCAAGTCTGCTAAAGAGCACGAGCATCATTTGAGACTTGTGCTGGATACACTTCGCAAGCATCAGCTATATGCCAAATTTAGCAAGTGTGCGTTCTGGCTCAAGCAAGTTGCATTTCTGGGTCATGTATTATCCGAAGGAGGTATTACAGTTGATCCCAGCAATGTACAAGATGTACTAGACTGGAAGCAGCCCAAGAATGTTCCTGAAATCCGAAGTTTCCTTGGACTTGCGGGATATTACCGTAGGTTCATTGAAAATTTTTCCAAGATTTCCAGACCTTTGACTCAGCTTTTAAAGAAAGAGAATAAATTCTTTTGGTCAGTGGAATGTGAGAACAGTTTTCAGATTTTGAGAAAGCTCCTGACTGAAGCTCCTGTTCTTACTCTCCCAGATATCCATAAGGATTTTGATATCTACTGTGATGCATCTCGCCATGGACTTGGCTGTGTGCTTATGCAAGAGGGCCGATTTGTGGCATATGCATCCAGGCAGTTGCGACCTCATGAAGTTAATTATCCTACCCATGATTTGGAATTGGCGGCAGTAGTCCATGCATTGAAGATTTGGCGACATTACCTTCTTGGCAATCATTGCGAAATCTATACTGATCATAAGAGCCTGAAATACATATTCACTCAAGTTGATCTGAATATGAGACAAAGAAGATGGCTTGAATTGATCAAAGATTACGATATGGGTATTCATTACCATCCTGGTAAAGCCAATGTGGTGGCTGATGCTCTAAGTAGGAAGTCACAGTGCAATTGCTTATCCACAATTCCTTTGACTAAGAGCTTATGTGCTGATTTTCGGCGCTTAAGCCTCGAAATGGTCGAAGATGGATTTCTTGCTGCCTTAACAGTAAAGTCAATACTTGAAGATCAGATTCTGGAGTCCCAGAAAACTGATGCTGAGGTAGCAGAGATCAAAGAAAACATGAAGGCAGGTAAAGCCAATGAATTTTCTGAAGATGCTCGTGGTACCATTAGATATCGCAATCGTCTGGTTGTACCCTCAGATTCACAGCTGAGAGAGCTAATTCTTAAAGAGGCTCATAATTCCAAGTTTTCTATACATCCTGGCAGTTCTAAGATGTACCAGGACTTAAAGAAAACATTTTGGTGGAGCAATATGAAAAGGCAAATTGCTCAGTATGTTGCTGAATGTGATATTTGCCAAAGGGTTAAAGCCGAGCACTTAAAACCTGCTGGTACCCTTCAGCCTTTACCTATTCCACAATGGAAATGGGAAGAAGTCGGTATGGATTTTGTTACCGGACTTCCCAAGTCCCAGAATGGATTTGATGCCATATGGGTCATAGTTGATCGATTAACAAAAGTGGCTCATTTCATACCTGTCCGAACCACTTTCAGTGGCAAGCAATTGGCAGAACTTTATATAGCTAAAATTGTTTGTCTCCACGGTGTTCCTAAAGTTATTGTTTCGCATCAGGATCTCAATTCACTTCCCATTTTGGAATTGTCTTCATCAAGCAATGGAATCAATTATCTTTCAAAGATCGCTTATCATCCTCAAACCAGTGGTCAAACTGAAAGGGTAAATCAAATAATGGAAGACCTTCTGAGAGCCTGTGTTTTAGCATATGGCAAGAATTGGGAGAAATCTTTGCCGTATGTGGAGTTTTCCTACAATAATAGCTACCAAGCAAGTATTCAAATGTCACCATTTGAAGCCTTGTATGGGAGAGCTTGTAGAACTCCTTTGAATTGGTTGGAGTCTGGTGAAAGATCATTCTTTGGTCCAGACTTGGTTTTGGAAGCCGAAGAGCAAGTTCGTCTGATTCGAGACCGTTTGAAGACTGCCCAGTCTCGTCAGAAGAGCTATGCCGATCAACGACGTCGTGATCTAAGCTTTGAAATAGATGATTACGTCTATCTTAAAGTGTCGCCGATGAAAGGTACTCATCGCTTTCAAGTGAAAGGGAAATTAGCACCTCGCTATATCGGACCTTTCCGAATCATTGCAAAACGAGGAGCCGTGGCCTATCAGTTGGAACTTCCCGACACTCTGTCAGCAGTTCATGATACCTTTCATGTTTCTCAATTAAAGAAGTGCCTTCGTGTTCCTACCGAGGCTACTAATTATGAGAATCTTGATCTGCAACCAGATCTTTCGTATCAAGAACAACCAGTGCGTATCCTCGACGAAAGGGAACGTAGGACAAGAAATCGCACTGTCAAATTCTTAAAAGTTCAGTGGGCTAATCATTCCGAAGATGAAGCCACATGGGAGCGTGAAGATCTGATGAGGATCGAGCACCCCCATCTTTTTACTGTTTAATACTTGTCTTTAAATCAAGAAAGGCAAGGTTAAACAAAGCAATGTAACATAAGTTGTAATAACAGCACTATGTTGTTATGTGAAATTTCTTTTCTATCTTTGAAAGAAATAAAGACAACTGATGTTATGTTTTTAAAGAATATCATTTCAACTTCACCTTTGTCCAACTTCGGAATTATAATAAATCTCGGGACGAGATTTTCTTAATGGAGGTAGGTTTGTAACAGCCCCAACCCTAATATACAGTAATGAAGCACTGTTCATGTCATTACTGTTCAAATTAACAGATTAGATAACATGTTACAAACTATTTTCCCAAAATCTTAATTATAAATTCCAACTTGATAGAAATCTTAAAAGGAAATACAATCCAATGTTGATATTAAGGTTAGGAAATAATTTATTTGAAAACCAGATGAAGTATTATGGCCAAAAATAATTTTTGTTGAATTTATAGAAATTATTTTGAATTTTAGAAAAATATTTGTCTTTAAATAACCCTAGTTGGTTTAAATGAATTATTTATGTAATTATAAAGAATAAATTGTGATTTTAAAATTTTATTTGGGAAATATATCATCCCAGTATCAAGCCTGCAAAATTTTAAGATTTTACAAATTTATTTGCTATTTTAAAAGTCCCAGTCAAAGTTTTGAAGTTTTAAATCAAATCTGGTCAAATCTCCCGGCCTAACTCGGTCTAGCATCAGAGCTAAACGGCCGATTTGGTTGGGCCCAACCCGCGCGAATCGCTCGACCACGTTCCTCGCGCATGCACGTAAACCCTAGCCCATCTCGATCGTCCATTTCGCGTGAACGGGCGGATCAAAGGTCTTTTTGACCGTCCGGAGATGCCGACCAGATCCACCGTTGAATTTAGATCGGACGGCCGCAATCGTTGGGCCGTTCGGACGTCGAAGCCGCCCGATCGGCCGTTGAATTGCGATTTGACGGTGATGGACCTTAATGGGCGGCGCTTTTGTCGCCTAGCATCTTGGGCCGTTAGAACTGGATCGAGCAGTAGTCGTGCATTTCGGTGATCGCAGGCGCCGCATGGTGCGGCTATCCCTTGGGCCTGACGTCACCGCACATATCGGTTTTTCTCTCTTGCCATGCACCTTAGGCACTATTTGGCCGGGATATTGGTAGTGCACAGTGACTTGGATGATATTTTCTTTGGGTATTTATCCTTTGTGCCACCTCATTAACTCTAGATGGTTCTCGTGAGCTCTAGGACCTCCACATTATATAAACTTTAGCTTTAGGCCTTCTGCCATTGTTGACCAGAAGAGGCTCTCTCTCACTTTGTCTTCTTTACAGTAAAGCATCCTTGTTCTTCTACCTTGTTCAACTTCAAGAAGGCCTCAATCTCATGTTAATGTGATGTTGGGCATTTTCTTGTAGGGTTGAACAAAAAGTTTTCTTCTCGGTCAACTAAAGTCATTGGACCCCACCTTGGTGTAACCACATCCTGGTGAGATGGTTCCATCTTTTCTTAGCAAGAATGTGACTAACAATCTTTAGAGACTTAGTTCTACCATTCTTATTTTGGTCAGAATCAAAACAAGGATTTGGATCTTTCTGTTGGTCAAGAACCAATATTTTTCTTATCCAACCCTAGTAGTAAGTTAGACCTTAACTCCTGTTAACTAAAGCTTTCCAAGAAACTTAATAACCCACCTCAAACACTCATTTGCTCACGTGATACTACAAACTTCTTTAAGATGAAAAGTTGTATTTTAACTTTTCGGTCTTTAAATATCGTTTTAAGAATTAGAGTTCTTTTGTCAAGATACTAGTCTAACTAGGTCATAAGTAAACCCTAGTATCATTATAGACCACCTTTTGGCTAACTTGAGCATTTGGAGCAAGTATTAGTGCAAACCCATCCTTTTATTAGTATTGCGGTTCAATCGACAAAAGTGGTTACTTCTCCTCTTTCTTTTGTAACCGGTTATTTAGGCTTGTATACATAGGTTGTAATATTCATAAGTATTCGATTAGCTCCAAATCTTAGTTAAGGTCATCGTTTTGTATAATTCATCCGAGCAATGAAATCTGGAATTTGGTTTCTTGCCGTTTTGATCAAATCGTCAAATAGCTATTTTGTCTTCTCCTTCATTAAACCGAGTATTGTGTCCAGCAGTAGTGTGTAGTAGTATTATTGATTCCTAGATAGTTATAGTTTCATCTAAGCTTATATGTTCTTTGTGTTTGGGTGTCAGATAAACCGACATCACAAGCAACCGAGGCTAAATCTTTAGGTTGATATTAATAAGTAGTAAATGACCAGTTGGTTCACAACACTAGCTTAAACACACTTAACTAGCATTCAGTATTTCATTTGAATGAAGTTCAGATAAATAATTAAATTATTTATGGTTGTCCTGTTCCAGTGTCTAAAACTTGATACTGTAGCTATATTTTTAAATCTAAAATCTGGGTAGTAAGTATCATTAGATAGCATATATGGATTATTATCCTTAATAAAGTAAGTATAGTTTAAGCATATTGTTATCCATGCATTACCCTTTTGATCATACATTCTTTTATGCATAGTATTCTCTGTTTCTCCTGTGTTCATTGGAATTCTTTTATTTCTTTTAGATACTGGTTCTTCTGAGTTTATTGAACCTTTTGTTGAATCACAAGAACCTGAGCAAGAGGTCATATACTACTACCAAGGCAAGCTTCCTCTCTGCACCATGTTGAACCTAATCTTTTGAACTGTAGAATTTTAAAATACAGTGACACTGTGCATGCAAATTTCTAAAACCTATTTATGCCTGTTTCTAGTTAGTTATATCCTGAACTTATGGCTTATCTTTAATTCAACCATACACTCCACCTAAGCTAGTTGTGATGTTATTATATTTAATTTTTAACTTTTGCTTAGCCATGCAGTCAATAGAACGTTAGAGTTTGGCAAGCTTAGCTTGTCGACTTAGGAACAACAAATACCTTACACTTATTTTGATCCTTGTTCAGTTATTTGATTTGGAAATGCTTCTAAATCTTGTTAAATTCAATTCAAATCTGGACAAGTGGATGCTAGTGATGGTGCTCGTGTGCGAGAATGGGAAATGTGGATGTCTTATGCAGGTTGATTAAGGATGAACTCGACGGCCCAATTCAAGCCCCAGCGTGCTTCCACATGCGATGTATGGTATTTGTTTGGTTAAGTAAAGGGTTAATGCTATTGAGTTGGATACAGAGAGTAAGGACATGTGTATTGATTTCATATGGCATAGATGCTTAAGTCTTGGCCGTGTCGTATGCCATGTGGAGCTTATATTGATATCGGATGTTCTTAGAAGGGTAAGGCGTAGATGTGTTACATCGCATGTACGTTCCTTGAGGGCCCGATCGGTGTAAACTGTGGCTAACACGAGTTTGCATTTAATTGATTGGTCGACATTCCTGTACAACATGTGAACCCGGTTGAATGTATGCTATCGATCTGGTTTAAGCGGGATTAATCTCACATGGGTCATCCAACTCAATAGTGTCAACTTGTTGAAAAATACCAAATCTTAGTTTACCCGGCCGGCATACCAAAGGAAGTGTGCTATTATTCCGGAGGCTTACGGGCTAACTAAGTCATGTGGGTAAAGATGTACACCCCTGCAGGGTTAAAACTATTCGAATAGCCGTGTCCACGGTTACGGACAACGCCTGAATTGATGTCACCTGTATAGAAGTTATTCTAATTTTGGGTTTTGGGAATTGGTTCGGCATGATGATTGTTCTGTACAATTAATTGTGAGATGTTATTTATTCTTGTTATTGTTTATGTTTATGATTACACTTATTCACTGTTTTAGTCCAAATCAATTTATTAAAACTGCTTTATCAAAAGATAGCAATTGTAGGTTAAGATGTATCGCTTTATGCAAATTGAACCATTTAAACCTTCTGTTGTCAACCTTATGCATATATACTTCTATTCCATTGTATAGGTTCTAACAACCACTTTCTTTTATTAGTTTGTGTAAGACTTGCTGAGTGCCTTTCGTACTCAGGGTTTTATGACCCCTTGTTGCAGGTGAGGATGGATACCTGTATGAGATGCCCGTTAGCGCCGATGTGGGTGACGCTAATGAGTAGTGCTAGTTTTATTCTCCACGCAATAGCCTGCGGGATGATGGGGCCATTGGTGGTTTTGTTTTTATCTTTTCGTTTCCGCTGTTGCTCTTTTTGTTAATGACCCAAGGTCATTTGTTCATATTTCTGTTACTGTAGCAATCTGGTACTGTAGCTACCGAATTATGATGTAATTACTGATGTATAATTATGTGAATGTATGACTTGTATGTGATTGATGCAATGTTGATTAAGGATATATGCGCAATAGTCACTAATCCTGGGAACTATTGCATGACATATATCCGGGAACCTAATTGTTGGATTGTTACTTATTATGATTATGCTTCTAGTATGATTTTTATTAAGGACATTACACTGTTCCTTAATTAAGAATTATGCTACCAGTATAATTTTTATTCGGTACATTCCAATAATTAAGGGTCTCACATGCCCCCAGACAGAGACCTTGAGTTTGTCATTAACCTTGTCCCAGGGACCTCCCCCATCTCCAAAAGGCCCTACAGATTGCATGTTGATGATCATGTGGAGTTAAAGAAGCAGTTGGAAGACTTGCAAAGCAAGGGTTTTATTAGACCTAGCTCCTCACCTTGGGGAGCCCCAGTGATTTTTGTGCTTAAAAAGGATGGCACTCAAAGAATGTGTGTGGACTATAGAGCTCTCAATGATGTCACCATCAAGAACAAGTATCCTTTGGCAAGAATTGATGATTTGTTTGATCAATTAAAGGGAGCTGCTGTGTTTTCCAAGATAGATTTGAGAACAGGATATCACCAACTCAAGATTCGCAAGGAAGACATTCCTAAGACAGCTTTTTCTACTAGGTATGGGTTATTTGAGTTCACTGTCATGTCTTTTGGGCTGACCAATGCCCCTGCCTATTTCATGAATTTGATGAACCGAGTGTTCATGGACTATCTAGACAAGTTTGTCATTGTCTTCATTGATGACATTCTAGTGTATTCCAAGAGTGAAGAGGAGCATGCAAGCCATCTCTTTTCGGTTTTGGAAAAGCTGAGAGCTCATCAGCTGTTTGCCAAATTTAGTAAGTGTGAGTTTTGGCTAAAAGAAGTGGTCTTTCTGGGGCATGTTTTGTCAAAAGAAGGAGTGTTTGTCAACCCTAGTAAGGTTCAAGATGTGCTCAATTGGGAACCCCCTAGGACAGTGCCTCAAGTCAGGAGTTTTCTTGGCATGGCCGGTTACTACAGAAGGTTTATTGAAGGTTTCTCCCGGATTGCAAGACCTCTCACTCAGCTGTTAAAGAAAGAAAAGAAGTTCCTTTGGACCTCAAAGTGTGATCAAAGCTTCCAAGAGCTGAAGGAAAAGTTAACCTCTGCCCCAGTTTTGGTTCTCCCAGATGTTAGAAAGGATTTTGAAGTCTTTTGTGATGCCTCCAAACAAGGACTTGGCTGTGTCCTAATGCAAGATAGAAGAGTAGTGGCTTATGCCTCAAGACAATTGAAGCCCCATGAAGTAAATTACCCTACTCATGACCTAGAGTTGGCTGCTGTGGTGCACGCTCTAAAGATTTGGTGCCATTACCTCATTGGTAATAGGTGTGAAATCTACACTGACCACAAAAGCCTAAAGTACATCTTTACACAAGTAGATTTGAATTTGAGGCAGAGAAGGTGGCTTGAGCTTATTAAAGATTACAATGTGGGAATCCATTACCACCCAGGCAAGGCCAATGTGGTGGCAGATGCCTTGAGCAGGAAAGTTTATGCCAATACTTTGATGATCAAGGAGAGCCAACCTACCTTGCATAAGGAATTCTTGAAGCTTAGACTTGAGTTAGTTGAGGAAGGGTTTTTGGCAGCTCTTGAAGTGCAACCTAATTTGCAAAAGCAGATCAAGGCAGCTCAAGTTGGAGATGCTGGCATCCAAGAAATCAAGACCAACTTAAGAAGGAAAATTGCGGTTTTTACGAAGATGGACGGGGAACGATTTGGTTTGAGAAAAGGCTCTGTGTGCCCAATAACACAGAGCTCAAAGAGGTGATACTTAAGGAAGCCCATGAAGCTTTGTATTCTATACATCCAGGAGTTACAAAAATGTACCAAGACATCAAGGAGTTGTACTGGTGGCCGAAAATGAAGAAGGAAATAGCAGATTTTGTGGCCAAATGTGACACTTGCCAAAAGTTAAAGCAGTACACCAAAGACCTGGAGGACTTTTAGTACCCTTACCCATACCCGAGTGGAAATGGGAAGAGGTCGGCATGGATTTCATAACTGGTCTACCTCGTACCCAAGCTGGTTTTGATTCTGTTTGGGTCATTGTGGATAGATTAACAAAAATGGCTCACTTTATTCCTGTGAAGACTACTTATTCTGGAGACAAGCTGGCCAAAATCTACATGGCAAAGGTTGTGTGCTTGCATGGTGTTCCAAAGAAGATAGTGTCGGACAGAGGATCTCAGTTCACCTCCAAATTTTGGCAAAAACTACATGATGCCCTGGGCACAGACCTTAACTTTAGCACCTACCACCCACAAGCAGATGGCCAAAGCGAGAGAGTTAACCAAGTCCTTGAGGACATCTTTGAGAGCTTGTGCTCTAGAAAGACAATCTAGTTGGGACAAGATGTTACCTTATGTAGAATTTTCCTACAATAACAGCTACCAGCGAGCCTCCAGATGTCCCTTTTGAAGCCATTTATGGGAGGAAGTGTAGAACTCCTTTGTCTTTGGGCGAAATCGGGTGAAGGCCAAGTTCTTTGGCCCGGACCTGCTGAAAGAAGCCAAAGATCAAGTGAGGTCAATACGGGAGAAGTTAAAGACTGCTCAAACTTCGGCAAAAGAGCTATCACAGATGTTAGGCGTCAAGACCTAGCTTTTGTCCCGGAGATCAAGTCTACCTCAAAGTGTCACCTCTCAAGGGTATGCACGGTTCGAGTTAGTGGAAAGCTTGCTCCAAGGTTCATTGGGCCTTTTCCAATTCTTGCCCGTAGGGGTGAAGTGCCTTACAAGTTAGACCTCCCTCCTCAGCTTGCTGGAGTCCATAATGTGTTCCATGTGTCACAGTTGAAGAAATGCTTGCGAGTGCCAGAGGACCAGATGCCTATAGAAGCTATGGACCTCCAAGAAGACCTCACTTACAAAGAGCAACCCATCAAAATCTTGGACGTGTCAGAGAGAGTTACAAGGAACAAGACCACCAAGTTGTGCAAGGTACAATGGAGTAACCACTCCGAAGCCAAAGCAACATGGGAACGAGAAGAGGACCTCAAGAAGGAGTTCCCCCATCTATTCCCTAGCTCAGCCTGAATCTCGGGGTCGAGATTCCCTTAAGGGGTGAAGGTTTGTAACGTCCCGTTTTCTTTAAAGTCCTTGCCAAAGTTTTCAAAATAAAAGTAACCATTTGGATTTATTGAGAATCCAAAGCTTAACCTGAGATTTTTGAAATCTGGAGAGTTCAATTGGAATTAATCAAACCTTAACTAAGTTCTTAGTTGGTGTTCCTTGCCGGTCGTAGCTCTCTGTTGTGTCTTTCTTTGCTCTTGGGTTCTTTGTGTCCCTGAGCCTCCCTGTGTGCCCTGGGTTTTGTCTTCTCTTTTAACTTCCTTTGTTGGCTTGAATCTCTTTGAGACTCAGACCTCCCCTTCTCTCTCTCATCTTTCCCCCTCTGTTCGGACCCCTCCCGTGCTTCGGGTTTTCTTGTTAAGAACCCAGCTCGGGTCGGTGTTTCTAAACCTCTTTGGTCTCTTCAAGCCACGCTTGGCTTTGCTTCTTTTGGACCTCCCTGTGGACCTCTCCACGCTCTCTCGGAACCCCTGAGTTCTCTTGGGCGCTCCAGAGTTCCTCTGGACCTCCCAGTGCCCCTTTTTGGGACCTTCCTAGACCTCCTTGTGGCTATTTGGACCTCCCTTGTGTTCAAATAGACCTCTCTTTGTCCCTGCAGACCTTTCTGTGTCCTACGGACCTCCTCCGTGTCCATTAAGACCTCCCCTTGTTGAGATCTAGCCGCTCAGACCTCCCCTTGTTGAGATCTAGCCGCTCAGACCTCCCCTTGTTGAGATCTAGCCGCTCAGACCTCCCCTTGTTGAGATCTAGCCGCTCAGACCTCCCCTTGTTGAGATCTAGCCGCTCAGACCTCCCCTTGTTGGGATCTGGCCGTATGGACCTCCCTCTTGGGGATCTAAGCCGTCCAGGTCCTCCTTTAGTGGGATCCAAAGGTCCAGACCTCCTTAGGCCCAAGACCTCCTTAGCGCTTGGACCCTCTTTGACTCTTGTGGCTGTATCGCTTAAGGCCTTGCCTTCGTCATCTAAGGACCGTCCGATGTTGTTCGGATGGCCCGATCCTCAGGGCGCGTTCCCTTGATCCGAACGTTCCTTTCCTTTTTGGACCACCCGGTTCCAATCGAACGGCTCGGCTTTGCTGCGCGTTTTCCTTTGTTCCCCAGGACCTCTTCCTGGTTGTTTTGCAAAGACCTCCTCCTCGGTCCTTGCTGGTCTTTTGTAAAGACCACCCTCCTAACCTTGAATATTCCTATTGGTCAGGACCTCCCTGCACCCTTTGATCTGGACCGTTGAGGTCCTCCCCTTTGAGATCTTGACCGTTAGATCTCCCTTTTGGAGATCTACTCGGCAGGACCTCCCTGCACCCTTTGATCTGGACCGTTGAGGTCCTCCCCTTTGAAATCTTGACCCGTAGACCTCCCTCATGCAGGTCCGAGTGTCAGGGCCTCCTCGTTGTGAGCTTTGAGAACCTCTTGTCCAGGACCTCCTCTTGAGTCCTTGGACCTCCTGTCCAGGACCTCCCCCTCTGAGTGTCTTGAACCTCTTGCCCAGGACCTCACAGTGGTCGTTGGCGGGAATGACCCTTGCGGTGGGGCCACCTCTTTGACTAGTGGTGCACCCTTTTGACTGGCCCCACTTGCCAGTCCCTCTCCACTCTGTAATTATTGCTCTTTCCTCAGAACTCTGTGCGCATTTAATAGGTGTCAGGTCACATTAAATGCAGTCACATCTGAGTACTATTCATTTCTTTTGGGCAAGCCACCCCAAGTAGTCCCGTTGCCAACCGTCCTTGAGTTTTCCTTGTGGTGCACACTACTAACCCGGCTATATATAGCACAGGGAGGAGGAACCTTTGTAACCTTTTGCTCATTTCTTCCTTCCTGCCCCCCTCTTTCGGTTCTTCCTTGCATAAGACCTTCCCGAGGGAGCTCTTTGAGGTTGTGTTAAGCCTCTTGGTTTCCTTTTAGGTGAGTTGGTTTGAGTTCCTTTTGGTTCTTTTGAAGTTCTCGGCTTAGTGTGGATTTGCTTATCTAGTTTTCTTGCGACGTGTAGATCACGAGTTCGAGGAGATCTTGGACCCAGCTCTTGCTGCAGAAGGCTCTCCACTGCTTGACCAAGGCGAGCCACAGACCTCCTTTTGATCATCTTGAGCCTAGTGTTGCAAATGTATTTCGGTTTCACTTTACCATGCATGGCTATGTTTATGAGAAAATGGTTTGGGCTGTAGTTACTTGCCTACTTGCGGTTATACCTCCTTCCTACCTTGTTTCCATCATGTTGTCATGTTCACCTTGTGAACCCTAGGATGGATATCTAGTTGGTGTTCTTTGTTATTTGCCAACATGGGGGCCGTAGGTCTTATATAGCCTTGCTTAAGCGTGGTTGAGCGTATCATGCTTCCTCTCTAATAATCTTGACTAATGACTTATGGAACGTGTGGTTGGTGCCATTGTTGAGCAGCTATGGCAGGATGCCTAAACCGTGTTGACTATGGTGTGAGACCACTTGGTTGAAACTTGTGTGCCAGGACTGGGTGGTCTTTTGGCATGGGTTAGTACAAATGGTTTTGCTGAGGCAAGAAGGCAGGGAGTGAGTAGTGGGTGCTATGCACACTTGGTTGTGGATGTCTTGCCTTAGCCCCATTAAGGACTTAACTTTGTGTCTATTGATGCGGGCCAAAGTGCAACCACAAGATCATTTTATGGGAATAGTGCAGGCTGAATAATTAGCAATGGGATGGCTTGGAGCTGTTGTGGTTGGCGTGTGATTCGTTGGCGCAAGAGGGCACCCATAACCTGCAGATTTCTAGACCACGGGGAGGGATTCGAAACCTTAGCGGGCGACTCAAGGTCGATTCAAAGCTTTGTAAAGGCCTTGCCGCTCTCTAGGCGCTCACCTTAGGAAGTGAGCAAGGGTGACCAGAACCCATCCCGCTAGAGATCATGGATTGTGGGTAAGTTGTACACCTCTGCGAGTGTAAGATCTATTCGAATAGCCAAGTCCTTGGTCATGGACATGCTTAGTGAAAATGGTGCAAGGGGTAGTTGTTTGAAAAGTTTGTGTCATTTGGGCACTCTGGTGAGATGCCTTGGCTTTGCCTCGAAGAGACCTTGGCCGCTCTAGAGGGGCGGGGTTGGCTCGGAGTAGTGGTCGAGGGCCTGCTCGAACCTCTTGAGTGGGTGCTCTTGAGTGGTTTTGGGTGAGGACTGGTCTTGGTGCGACAGGACCTCCCCATTTTCGGTTGTGGATGTGGTGGTGCTCACTCCACTTTCAACTTCAATCTATTATATATTGTAGTTTTACTCTGCTGTCTTTTCAATCTATTCTTTTATTATTGTCAACTTTGGCTTTCATAAACTAACCATCTGACTCTCCATTGGTAAGTCCTTGCATGAATATTATTGCATCTTTGCTCCTGTGACTTCTTGAGTACATTCCAAGTACTCATGGCTTAAGCCTGTGTCCATGATTATGAAGATGACCAAGTGCGAGCGGTCTGAGACCTCTTGAGGAGGAGTTCTTGACGACTAAGTTGCCTAGGGCGTCCTCCACCCGCGACTGTGGTGCTTGTTGGATGGATTTTGCGTGTTTTGGTGTTTGAGCCCTAGGGCTCCTTGTCGCCGATTGTAAGTCCTTCTTGGCTTTGTAAGCCCTCGATGGCGAACCTCTTGTTGACAAGCTTGACCATAAGGTCTGTTATATAAAGTTTAATTTATGCCTTCATCTTTGTTTGACCTCGTGGTTGTGGTATTGGCTTGTGTTCTTGTGCGAGCTAGCTCTGTTGTCTGGGACTAGCTCGGATGCAGGCGGGACCACCGGGGAGGTCCTCTGGGACTCTTTGGGAGGTCTGCGGACCTCTCTTAGTGATGTGCTGGAGGTGCTACCGGCGAGTGGCGGCCACGACCTCCAGGAGGTCCTCAAGACCTCTGGGAAGGTCAATGGCGGACCAAGACCTCGGGAGAGGTGCAAGACCTCTGGGAGGTCTGTGCAGCCTCCTCGGTAAAGCTCCATCTTGGCCTTCTACGTTTTTCCGTGGTGACTTGCAGCATAAAAAAAAAGGTCCTCTCGGACCTCTTGCGGTACATCACGGGGTGGGTCGTCACAGTAACAGAACTAAAGAAGGAGTCAAGATGGAAGTAGAATGGGGTAAGAAATGATTTGGACAAGTTAAGTGGAGCATAGAACCAGAACAAGGAAAGAACCTCCGAACAAATTTTAAGTTGACTTGCTTTAGAAAATAACTTTTTGAATCAAAACTAAATCGACCTTTCTACCTATGGCCACGTCCTACAGCCGACCAAGGCTCTGATACCAACTGTGACAACCCACCCTGGGATGCACCGTAGGAGGTCCGGGAGGACCATTTTTTTTTGCGCTGCGGAGCCACCACGGAAAGGAGTGGTAGCACCGCACAGTGCATTCGAGGAGGTGCCGGGACCTCCCGGAGATCTCGGGACCTCTGGAGGTCTTAGCCCGCCACCGACCTCCCGGAGGTCTTTAAGACCTCTTGGAGGTCTTGGCCTACTACCCTCATTAGCACCTCCAGTACATCACAAGAGAGGTCAGGCAGGACCTCCCGGTGTTAAATCGTGGGACCTCACAGGGGTCCCCCCTGCATCGAGCTAGTCCCGGGACATGAGCTAGCTCACACAAGAACACAAGCTAATATCACAACCACGAGGTCAAACAAAGATGAAGCAGACAAATTAAACTTTATATAACAGGACCTTATGGTCAAGCTTGTTAACAAGAGGTCTGCCACTAAGGGCTTACAAAACCAGCAAGGACTTACAACCGCAACGAGGAGCTTTAAGGCTCCAACGTCAAAAGCGAGCATCACCATCCAACAAGCACCGCAGGCTGTCGGGTGGAGGACGTCCTAGGCAGCTTAGTCGTCGAAGAACTCCTCCTCCTCAAAGAGGTCTGCACTGCCCTGCACTTGGTCATCTTCATAATCTGCTTTGACACAGGGCTTAAGCCATGAGTACTTGGAATGTACTCAGCAAGTCACAGAGAGCAAAGATGTAATAATATTCATGCAAGGGCTTACCAATGGAGAGCTGTATGGTTAGTTTGCACAAAGCCAGGTTTTTGACAATAATAACAGTAATAGATTGAAAAGCGACAAAGGCAAAACAATAGTACATAATACATTTGAATTTTAAAACAAAAGGTGGAGTGAGCACCAACTCACGGCCACCACAAAGGCGAGGAGGTGCAGTCACGCCCGTGACAGTCCTCACCAAAAACCCACTCGAGCACCCACTCGAGAGGTCCAAACCAAACCCACGGACCACTACCTAGCCAACCTTGACCCCTCTGGAGCCGGCCAAGGTCTCTTGAGGCAAAGCCAAGGCATCTCGGCTGCGGTGTCGAGGCACAAACTTTTGAAACAACTACCCCTTGCACCATTTTCACTAAGCATGTCCATGACCAAGGACTTGGTTATTCGAATAGATCTTACACTCTGCAGAGGTGTATAACTTTCCCCACAATCCACGATCTCTCTAGCGGGATGGGTTCGGTCACCCTTGCCCACTTCCTAAGGTGAGCAGTCTAGAGAGCGCAGACAAGGCCTTTACAAAGCTTTGAGCCCGACTTGGGCTGCCCGCTAAGGTTTGTAATCCTCTCACGTGGTCTAGAAATCCACGGGGTTATGGGGTGCCCCCTCTTGCTCCAACGAATCACACGCTCAACCACAACAGCCCCAAGCCATCTCATTGCTAATTATTCAGCCCAAACCATTCCCATAAAATGATCTTGTGGTTGCACTGTTTGGCCCAGTTCAACAGACACAAAGTGAAGTCCTTAATTGTGCTAAGGCAAGACTTCCACAACCAAGTGTGCATAGCACCCACTACTCACCCCTGCCTTCTTGCCTCAGCAAAACCATTTGTATTAACCCTTGCCAAAAGACCACCCAGTCTTGGCACAACAATTTTTAACCAAGTGGTCTCACACCATAGTCAACACAGCTTAGGCATCCTGCCATAGCTGCTCAACAGTGGCACCAACCACACATTCCATAACTTATTAGTCAAGATTATTAGAGGTGAAGCATGATACGTTCGAACCACGTTTTCTAAGCAAGGCTATATAAGACCTACGGCCCCCATGTTGGCAAATAACAAAGAGCACCAACTAAATATCCACCTTAAGGCTCGCAAGGTGAACATGACAACATGATGGAGACAAGGTATGAAGGAGGCATAACTGCAAGTAGGCAAGTAACTATGGCCCAAACCGTTTTCTTATAAACATAGCCATGCATGATAAAGTAAACCGAAATACATTTGCAAAACATAGGTTTGAGATGATCAAAGGATGTCTGTGGCTTGCCTTGGTCAAGCAGTGGAGAGCCTTCAGTAGCAAGAGCTGGGTCCAAGATCTCCTCGAACTCATGATCTACACGTTCGCAAGAAAACTAGATAAGCAAATCCACACTAAGCCAGAGAACTTCAAAAGAACCAAAAAGGAACTCAAACCAACTCAGCCAAAAAGGAAAACCAAGAGGCTTAACACAGCCTCAAAGAGCTCCTGGGGAGGTCTTGCACAAGGAAGAACCGAGCAGAGGAGGCATGGAAGGAAGAAATGAGCAAAAGGTTACAAAGGCCTGCCCTCCCAGGCTATATATAGCTGGAGTTGGTAGTGTGCACCACAAGGAAAACCCAGTGGCGTGTTGGCAATCGGGATTTGCTTAGGCGGCTTGCCCAAAAATTGAAATAAAGTACCTCGAGATGGGACTGCATTTAATGTGACCCGACACCTATTAAATCGCCTGAGTTCTGAGGCAAAGCAATAATTACGAGGTGGAGAGGGTGGCAAGTGGGGCGATCAAAAGGTGCACCATTGGTCAAAGAGGTGGCCCCACAAAGCAAGGGTCGCTCTCCGCCAAAGACCACTGTGGGGTCTGGAAAGAGGTCCAAGACACTTTCGAGAGAGAGGTCTGGGACAGAGGTCCAAGGACTTAAGAGGAGGTCTGGGCGGAGGTCCTCAAAGCTCACAACGAGGAGGCCACGACACTCGGATCTGCACAAGGGAGGTCTAAGGGTCAAGATTTCAAAGGGGGAGGACCTCATCGGTCCAGATCAAAGGGTGCGAGGAGGTCTGGAGTAGATCTCCAAAGGGAGATCTAATGGTCAAGATCTCAAAGGGAGGACCTCAGCGGTCCGAGATCAAAGGGAGCAAGGAGGTCTGACGAGTAGATCTCCAAAGGGAGATCTAATGGTCAAGATCTCAAGGGAGGACCTCAGCGGTCGAGATCAAAGGTGCGGGGAGGTCTGACGAGTAGATCTCCAAAAGGGAGATCTAATGCTCAAGATCTCAAAGGAGGACCTCAGCGGTCTAGATCAAAGGTGCGGGGAGGTCGACCACGAGGAATATTGAGGATTAGAAGGGTGGTCTTTACAAAAGACCGGCAAGGATAGAGGAGGTGGTCCTTGCAAAACAACCCGAGGAGGTCACGGGAACAAAGGAAAGCGTCAAAGAAGGCGAGCCGTTCGATTGAAATCGGGCGGTTCAAAAAGGAAAGGAACATTCGGACCATCCAAACGTTACCTCGCAGTTGAGCCATCAGATCCAGATCGGATGGCGCCAAAAGCGAAAGGCGTTGAACCGTCGAGCAGAACCCGGCAAGGCGAGCCGTCGATTTAGATCGGACGGCTAGGAGGATAGGGGCGTTCGGATCAAGGAAGCATACGAGGATCGGGCCATCCGAACAACATTGGACGGTCCTTAGATGAGGAAGGCAAAGCCTTAAGCGATGCAGCCACAGGAGTCAAAGAGGGTCCAAGCGCTAAGGAGGTCTTGGGCCTAAGGAGGTCTGGACCTTTGGATCCCACTAAAGGAGGACCTAAACGACTAGATCTCAACAAGGGGAGGTCTGAGCGGCTAGATCTCAACAAGGGGAGGTCTGAGCGGCTAGATCTCAACAAGGGGAGGTCTGAGTGGCTAGATCTCAACAAGGGGAGGTCGGCGGCTAGATCTCAACAAGGGAGGTCTGAGGCTAGATCTCAACAAGGGGAGGTCGGCGGCTAGATCTCAACAAGGGAGATCCAAATAGACAAGAGGAGATCTAGGAAGGTCTCAAAGGGGCCTTTGGGAGGTCCAGATAAACTCTGGAGTGCCCAAGAGAGCCGGGGGTTCCAAGAGGCGTGGAGAGGTCCTGAGGAGGTCCAAAGAAGCAAAGCCAAGCGTGGCTTAAAGAGACCAAAGAGGTTTAGAAACACCAACCCGAGCCGGGTTCTCAGCAGAAAACCCGGGCATGGGAGAGGTTCGAACAGAGGGGAGAGATGAGAGAGAGAAAGAGAGGTCTGAGTCTCAAAGAGATTCAAGCCAACAAAGGAAGTTAAAAGAGAAGGGACAAAACCCAGGGCACATAGAGAGGCTCAGGAGAACCAACAGCTCGAGGGCAGCAAGGACACAACAGAGCCTCAACCGGCAAGGAACACCAGCAAAGAACTTAGTTAAAGTTTGATTAATTCCAGTTGAACTCTCCAAATTTTTTTAAAATATCAGGTTAAGCTTTGGATTCTCAATAAAGCCAAATGGTTACTTTTTATTTTGCAAACTTGACAAGAACTAGGGAAAACAGGACGTTACATGTACTCAGCAAGACTTGTAGTGTATCACAAAAATTATATTAGATGCAAGGCTGTCAAATGTATGGCTCTATTCTACATGATGTGACGGTGGCCCGATCTTCCGAAAGGTACTGATAAGTCGATTGTGGAGAACTCGACGTTGATGAACCAAAGGCTCCGACCAAAACAGATCGAGCCCCTCGCAATCACTACACCACTGCTCCGTTGGTTATCAACCGTGCCGAATGCGGTTGACCTCGCCAAGAAGGCTATCTCCTGCAAGCGAATCGAGAACACAAGCAAGAGAGTAGAAGATGCAATCTTTAATTATATTGCAAATAAATCTTTAAGCTCATACAGTTGGGGTTTCTCAATCGAACAAGCGGTGAAACTACTATGCAGAATAATCCTTAAGAAAAACCCAAGGAAAACTAAAGGGGTGTGGCCTCCTTATATAGGGGAGGGGGAGCCACACATGGAAAAGAACTAGCAGGGTGGTACTAAAGGTCCTGGGGTACTGTTCACGTGAACAGTACCACGCCCCGGGTGGGCCACCGGCAAATGGGCCAAGTTCAGTATGATTACAAAGCCCAGTTTGGCCCAAACAAGTGATATGACGCCTTCTTTTGATGATTGCGATCAGTCCAAAAGGAATTTGGAGGTGAGGCTAGATCCGTTGGAAAGAGGACGAAATCAACTTTCTATCAAGTACTCGTGGACCTCCAACGGACACCGTATGTGAAAGTTATGGGCGTTCGAAGTCAGTGCTGTCAAGCTGATTCCGAACTGATCTGACCAAAATGTATCCAGCTTGAACTCCTGATTGGCACATGCAGTAGCACCATGGCATGTAAACATAGTACCATGGCATGTAGACGTAGCACCATGGTATGTAGACGTAGCGCAATCCAATTGGGTAATATAGTGTTGCGGTAGCCGAAAGTCCTATTGGAGAGGATGTTGTTGAAGTAGAGGATGCAGTGCAGCAGGTCGAAGTTGTGGTTGCATCCTTAGGGTTGGTGTCCTCATCAGCCTCCCTTTCTTGAATTTGAGTCATCCTCGACTCATTTGTTTTCTCCAAGTCATCACTTTCCTGCAAAAGGTTAGTAGCAATAGGAGGCAAAGAAATATCTTCTAATTTATCTTTGTACACCGCACAGTTTGACAAAGTCGCTCCCTGAATTAAATCAATTTGGTGGTCAATCCCTCTAATAGGTGGCAGTCCCAGGGGTATTTCAGCAAGATCAGAGTTGGTGGCAAGCATGACACAACCCTTTAATTTAATTCCCTCAGTCCTAGAGCTAGGTTCCAACTTCTCTGTGAGGACCCCCGGGTTATCTCCGTAAGACCGAGATTAAACATGGTCTTAAGGACATAACTCTAGAGCCTCAAGTAAATGGATTCCAACTTAACTCGATCTTAGTGAAAGGCTTAACTACAACTAGAGCCCCGGCGATCATGCGCGCTGCTCCTCTGCAAGCACTACATGATTGTCGGTTCCCAACAAGTTAAGCACCCCACTTAGTGAGTTAAATAGGAAGCCACAAACAGCGAGTATGCAATCATATTGGCTCCCAAGATCAGCGACCAATATGTTCATACTCTCATACAACGTTGATCACATACATACAACAACATACATAGATAGTTCAAAAGACATACAACGTAATATTTAAAGTTTACATCTATTACAAGCGGCCGACCGGCCAAATTCAAATAAGAGTCTTAAGTAGCAGCGGAAGCAAGTAAATAAACCAAAATATCCAGCATGGTATGCCCCATAACCCATCGGCAACCGACTGGGAGTTAAATGATAGCATTACTCATTAGCGTCGCCAAAATCGGCGCTAACAAGCTCAACGGGCTCATACACTTCCTCACCTGAAATTGTAGCAACCGGGTTGAGTACAAAGGTACTCACAAGTCTTACACAAATAAAAAAATTAGTTATGCTAGAGGTTGTTCCAAAGGATGGCTCATATTGGCTTAGTTTTGCAAAAGAGACGCAACAATTTACAACCTACACATACTAGTTTTTCAAGTGCCATTTAAAAATCAGATTTGAAGTAGAAGTAAAGCATGTGACTAAGTAGTAAATTGAATAACAAATGAACCATACAAATGACAAAGTGGCTGTCCACTTTGATACTACAACAAACATGAACATCCCATTCATGACAATACCAAGTTATACCACAATTTTAATTCGAGTCTAACAATAGCAACCATGTAACTCAAGCTGGTGCGTCCATAATCGGGGACACAGCTATTGAATAGATTTATACCTGCGAGGGTGTGCTACTTACCCACGACTTGATTAGCCCGTAAGCCTCCGGATGCCTCCGAATATAGCATACTTCCTATGGTATGCGGTCAGATAAATCAAGATATGGTCATTTTAGCAAGAAGATCCCATTGGGCTAAGTCCATAAAACCACAGGCTCCTAGGCAACATAAGACGTCACGGTCTATATGCCCTATTGGCCCATAAGGAAAACATAGGATTTCATGGTCTGATGCCTTTATAATTCCACCACTGTGGGACCCAACACAACGAAATCTTCCCCTTGCTTAACCATACAGCACCCATATACCGTGTGTGATAGCACGAGTTTTACTTGAATCAAAGATGTTACCAAAGTTCGGTCCTTAATTGTCCAGACAAGTCAACCACTTACCCAAGTTTCGTGCACAAAGGCACCATCACTAACCATCACTTGTCCAGACCAAAAGCTTATTTAAAATGATAAAATTTGACTCACAAAATAGATACGAAGATCTGAAACAAAAGTATATAATGATAGTTGTGTTTATCCCATAATTCTTGGGTTATTCCCGACAATCGACTACCGGTTCTAGACTTGCATAGCTAAGCAAACTCATACCACGTAAATCACACAACTTATCTTAAGCATTTCAGTATTGGAATAATTCATGGATTACCACAATGACAAGATAATAGGATGTATCCAACTATTCATCACAAAAATAGCGACATTATCAAAAATAACATGCAAGCAATTCCCATTGCACTAACTCAATAAAACTGGGATCAAATATGATGCAAAAGAAAGTTCAAATGATGCTTGCCTGGCTGGTAACTCAATTGCTCTTCCTCGATGGCGTATAAGTCAATATCAATAGGCTCGGTATCTAGATAAATATAGTATCGAATAAACATCGAGAAATTCTCAAAAATTTAAAATACTCAAAAATGATTTTATATGAATTTAGATGAAAGAATTATTCCATTTGCATTTAGTATGTGAGAGTTATAGCAGTTTGAAATTCAGTTCTTTGGGAAAATCAATTTAATTCCAATCATTCTTGTTCATTAATTATAATTGTTTGGGCAAATTTTGTAGGGCAGTGGTGAGTGCAGGGATTACACAGATAAAGAGGTACTATTATTAGAAGTTCAAAACAGTTGAGTTTACCTCATTTGCAATTTTTATGAATTAGTTATCTATTTTTAAAGTTATCGGCCTTTTTCTAGTGTAAAAATAATAAGTTATGAATCATTTTCCATAATAATACTCTTTGTTACAGAGATATGGTTGAAACCCATTTTAATATAGAGTTCATCTATAATGAAAAATATCAAAAGTGGTTTCATTCATTTTGGAGTTGAAATGAATTAGTTGTGCATTTTACAAGTTTATTTCAAATAACGATTGTGTAAATAAACTCATTTCGGATTTTATAAAGCGATCAATACTTTTCCCACGGCGGTATTCTAGCCACTTGCCATCGAGGTGGGCACAGGTTCGCCAATGACCCACCACGCAGCGTGGTAGCGCGTGTGATACAGGGACGATCCGTGAGCCGTTGGATTTAAATCCAACGGTCACCAATCGTGGCGAAAGGGTGGTCGATCGGCCCATCAATCGTGGCGCTCAACGCTGCTTGCGGTCAGATTTGCGGCGCGTTGGAGTGGTCGACGTTCCATCAATCACGACCGTTCATTGCAAAAGCGTCGGCTCAGATTCGCGGCGTCCGGAAGCGGTCGAGCGTCCCAGCGAATGAAGCCGTCGATTTTTCATCAACGGTCTAAAGCGATCCAAGTTATCTGGCGTCGATTCTTTCATAAAAGCGGTACATTTTAAGTTGTGGGCCCACATGTAAGCGACTAGTTAATGTGTTAAGACAGTCATTTAAAGCTAATGATTACCATTAAGTCCTAATCCCTGCCTTTCTGATGCATGTAGAATCGACAAGCGGGATTTCGATCCGTAGCGTTTCACCGTGACTTGCCCGGTATTTGTGCGCCTCGGCGGCACGGTCTAATGATATGGACAGGTGCGCTATCTAAGCATGTGCCAAGGTCCTAGGGACTATTAGAGAGTTACCTAAGCTGAGGAAAGTGCTCGGGAAGCTTAGGGGTTGCCAGAGCTTGTGTTGGCACCGGAGAAGACAAAGTTGACAGCACGGCACAAGCGGGGAGCTCAACCTGGTGAACCAGAGAACAAATGAGTGGTCGAGATATGTTAAGGAACTAGCAAAGATGCTAGGAGAGCAAAGAATTGAGCTACGGCTTACCAGAACCAAGTGGGAGGCGAAGAGTTGGTCCTAGGGCCGAAATGGGTAAAACTCCGATTCGCCTTACTCCTGTCGTGCATTGCCGAAATAAAGTGAGGGGTTTTGGTCAGTGAGCAAGAAAGCACAAAGTGACGCGCTAGGTTAAGGTTAATACCTCCCAGAAGAAACCACAGAGGTGTCCGGCGGAGCGCGCTCTGGAATGAGCTAAGAGCTCGAAGATGCACCGGGAGCTACAAGCAACAACAGAAAGTCGCGTGAGCAAAAATGGACAAGGCAGTGAGCATGGAATCGAGGGCTACCACCCGGTGGAAGCTTACTGGAGAGGAGAGCACGGGAGAGCTTCCTTCCCCTCGGCCGAAAAGAGGAGAAGTGGGGAAATGCGAGGTGAAGAGGGGGTGTTATCACCGGGAAAGGGACGGAACGAAAGCGGCGTCAACTGATGAAGCAATGCAATAGGCTGGGGAGGGCAGTGGATTGACGGCATCGAAGAGCCATTCAGGGCGCGTCGGAGAAGCCTGGCCGCGTGGCGAAGCTCTCCTGCGCGAAGTGACGGGAGGTGGAAGACAAAGCTGACCGGTGGGCCCGGTGTGGCAGCGACTCATCGCGCACGCGCGGGTGGGGTTAAGTGATTCGGTGCTGGCCGTTGGATCTCAGATGGACAGTGCAGATTAGAGTGGATGGGTGATTCGGACAGGTCGCAAAGAGGCGAGAATCTGGACCGTTGAAGTTAGATCCAACGCTTGCATGCGATGGTGGATCAAGGTGGTTGTACTGAGCCGAGTGGCTCAGGTCGGGGTTGGGTTCGACCGGAGAGCGATACTAGGCAGTTTGGTGGGATTTAAATTGTTTCTCCTACTTTGACCAAGGTGTTAAAAATAGGAATAATTTTCCTAAAATTGTGAAATAAATCACAAGGGTTCCTGGGAAGCTCTAGTTCCCATAAAAATTATTGAACACTACTGTTCCAGATATAATGTGTATATAATAAATTCAACTTAGTGTATGCCATTAAATGATGTTTGAATTTTCTCAAGGTTTAGTCCAGTCCCAAAAATTTGGGAAAAATTATATCAATTCATTATAATTACTATAGTATTTGAATTAATTATTTCCAGAGGATGTTCATATAGTTTTGTTCCTGTTTTCTTTTGGAGTTCCATTTACAATATATGCTTTAATCTCTTTCACAGATTTTCCAAGTGCAATATATAATGTAAATGCTAGAAATCATGATGCATGCTAATGAGATGCATACTAATTCTCTTTATTAAGTTGAGGATGTGATAAACCTCCCCCCTTACAAAAGATCTCGTCCCCGAGATTGGGTAGGGTGGAAGTTGGATAGAAAGGTTCTAAGGAATTAAAGCATCTGCTGTCTTGATTTCCTTTAAAGATAGTGCAATGATGCCTAACAAGGTTACGACAAATTATTACATTTTCGTTACCGTTGCTTTGTTTAACCTTGCCTTTCTTGATACGAAGGCATTTCAAGGAAAAGGTCGAGATAATCTTGTCGGAATTGATCCTTGCATTCCATGTAGCTTCATCCTCAGTATGATTACTCCATTGCACTTTGATGAACTTGATATTGCGATTCCTCGTCTTGCGTTCGGTTTCTTCAAGAATGCGAATAGGACGCTCCTGATAAGAAAGATCGGGCTGCAAATCGAGTCTTTCCAACTCGGCCGCCTCGGTTGGGACACGAAGACATTTCTTCAATTGCGAAACATGGAACACATCGTGAATATCCGATAGTGATGGTGGCAATTCCAATCGATATGCCATGGATCCCAATTTTGCTAGGATTCGGAAAGGTCCGATGTAGCTGTGAGACCCCGATGTTTATTAGGCTCATAATACTTAGTCATCCAATTGACCCTAGTATTATCAACCAAATAAACCCGGTCTCGAGAAATGTATACTCCCCAGGATGCAGTATACATACCTCACAACAAAAGAGTATATCAATTCCATACAACACATAGTACATAAGCAACAAACCGAAGTTAATATTAATATGGAATAGCTACTACAAAGAGGGGCCCTTAGGCCAAATAGCAATAAGTTACAAGAATACAGCGAAGCAAAAGTGCCATAAAGATGGCTATAACACAAAAGCCAATCGGTGTGCCTTAACCCTAGGCATCGTGGGACACGCCAAGCTAGTCGTCGAAGAAAGCGCAACCGTGGCAGCGCAGTAAGGCTCTTGGAGCTCACCTCAATCCTCTGCAACAAATTTGTTAAGCAAAGCAAATGAGTACAATAACTTGTTTATTGTACTACTTAAAACTGACGTGTAAGATAACAGAACTATAATTTAGCTACATGCAAGCTTTAATTAAGTGGATGGAGCTTTGGACTTACATTTTAGCACAAAGCAAGTTTCATTTGCAATAACATACTAGATTGAAGGCAATTTGATAAAGCATTTTTAATTGTTGAAATACAACGCGATAATAACATAATAACAACAACAAGAACAAACACGGAAGTGACTAACCCTTAGTCACCACAACAATAACATGAACTCCCGTTCATACCAACCCATCAAGTTTTAATTAAAAAGGTTGAGACTAGTCTTGAGCGACCTTACCAAGCATGTCCATAACCTGGGGCGAGGCTATTGAATAGTTTTATCCTGCGAGGGTGTACCAATGTACCCACACGCCGAGACCGCCTTTCCTTTAGGCACCACGACCTTTGGTGTGCCGCACGCAGCTAAGTCTACGAGACATTTCCAATGGGCGATGCTAATTCGAGAGCGCAACCCACGGGACAAGACACATTAGACAGCCTAACCGATGCGCCAATGCTCCCTCCCAACACCACACACACAGATTTTATTAAAACATACCCACCAAGCAGCTCATAATTAACACCTCCCAAAGTACTTAGTCAAGAGGTCCCATATCCCCTCGTGTGGTTAGCATAAAAGCGCTTAACTTAGTGACCCAAGTACTCGGTCCTTAGGGACCGGCATACCACCACATTCCAAGAACCGCACCACCCATCCAATATGCCCAAGTCTAAATCGACATTTTATTTTCAGTTTTGATTTTACAAATTAATCAAAGCACAAGTGCTGGACATATAGGAGGAATAATTATACTTGTGTGATCAAGACCATCGACTATGTCGATGATGGCCCATACTACCGATAGCTAAGCATGTCTAAGCAGTTTTAAGCGCAACTACTAAGTGATAAGAGCTCATCCAACGAGCTCAAACCACAGCGAATAACCTAGGCTCATTGGTAGTAGAGGATAACAATTCCTACAGATTATGCAACTATAGGAAAGCTAGCGACATTTAACACAAAGTAGCATGCATACATAGAAGTAAAACAAAGTAGTAAGCTTTAACGTAATGGGACAATGATGGAAATGGTCAAACTACTTGCCTTGCTGCTGGTCACTTTGTTGCGGAGGGTCGTTTGCGGGATCACCACAAATGTCGAAACCTAACGGAAAAACGATAAAGAACCGATAAGAACGACGAAAAACAACAAGACAGCACAGCAAATGAACTCCAAATTCTCTGATATTTCTACAGCAGTAAGAGGGTGATTTTTAGGGAATTTAGCAACAAGAACCAATGGATTTGGATTCTTAATGCAAAAGTTATGAGCAAAACAATTCTGCTCAGCCCCTGAAAATACCAAACTACACTATTCACTAATTTAATTATGAGGCAACAATTTCTAGAAAAGTGGTGAGGCTGAAATTT